>CAXKWD010000001.1:90423703-91886203 GCA_964059195.1 Ectobius pallidus
TTGCTTCGTGATGCAGCATGAGATAATATAGTGAAGTGGTGGCCATAAGCTTTGTTTCTTGGGGTAAAATCCAATATCAACTCCCCACCCCCCATATTTCCATATTTTAACACGAGATTATCTTCATAAAACAGTTAAAAATACATGGATTTCAACACACATCACTCTTCTTGTCTTCACGAGTGACTTAGTCGAACCTACCCACACTAAATAATACACTTTCTTTAAAGTATGAAGTGGCAAAGTCCGCCGGCATGGTCTTGTGGTTAGCGTCGCTGACTACAGATCCGTCGGCCAGGGTTCAATGCCCGGTACCTCCTTGGATTTTTTTGAGGTAGGGAGGTCTGGTAGGGGTGCACTCAGCCTCGTGATTCAAATTGAGGAGCTACTTGATAGAGAAGTAACGGATCCGGTCATGGAAACCACCATTAACGGCCGTGGGTGTCGGCATGCTGACCACATGCCCCCAATCCTGCCGTCTGCCTATGGCAGATGACACAGCGGTTGGGTGGTAGGCCTTGTACCTCCAGGGATGTCGCGCCACGGAGATAAAGTGGCAAAAAGTAGCAGTTTTCCACCTTATTAATTGTACTGATTGGAGAAGAAGTGCATAATTGGACATTGCCAGTCTGACATCACCAGCAAGGAACAGTGACCATCATAACGAAACGCATGACATTAAATATAATGCATAACAAGATGCGCACAATTTGATATGCTACTACTAAAGTAATAAATGTCTTTGTGCTCTGCTATGGCTTCTGCCTCGGCTCCATGCGCTTAACTAGGCTATGTGGATACTATTATGTATTATTTAGACTATCTGTTAAAATTTGTTATCATATTGCTGCAACAAGCATAGTTGGTAAACTTGGTTCAGTTAATCAAATGCATCACGCCAGCCATGCGAAGCAGCCATACCGCGATGATATGTCCAGCTGCAGCGGACTTCTTAAGCTGGTATAGGCAGTAATCTAAAGTCGCTTGTGTTCTTACCTTTCATTCTATTTAAAGCTAACCCATAAAGTTCTTCAGCTTCGCTTCAGCAAACTAGAGGTGAAAAAAGAATGGCCATGACAGTCCATGCAGCAAAATCTGTAAAGTGAAATCTCAGATCACTATGGTAATGTTCCATAAAGTGCTTTGCGCAACTTTAAGAAAGAACATAAAGTTATGTTCTTTATATTGACTCTGTTTGGTAGTCTCTGTTTATATACAGAGTGTTACTGGACAACATCGCAATATTTTACCGTGTATAGAGGGGACATTTACTTAAAGCAACTTTTGTTAGGAGATCACTGCTCACATATGTAAAAGTAATGCTATGTGGCATTAAAGTCATTACATTTTGGTGCTCATAAGTTAATAATGAAGCGAAGTAGGGTTAAAATTTTCATTAAATTGAGTTCTCGTCTTCTTAGTGATCGATAAAAACCTGACTCTTAATCATTCATCAACAGCTATATCATAATTTAGAGCAGGCCTGTCCAACCCGTGGCCCTCGGGCCGCATGCGGCCCGCTCTCACAGTTTTGTGGCCCGAGGACAAATAAGAAATAAATTAGAAGATATGGTTGGAAAATGCAGCTACTTTTCACTATGTTTGGATGACAGTGTCGACCAGACTGATACCAGTCAACTCTTGATTTTCATACGAATGATCAACAATGAATTTTCAACACAAGAAGAAATTCTTCAATTATGTTCTTTACGTGGATAACCAAGGGTGAAGATATATTTAAAGCAGTAAATGAAACGGTGGAAAGGACTGGTAGGATTAATTAGGAAAGCTGGGATTAGTTTCCTCATGTTCCATTGCATAATTCACCAAGAGGCGTTGTGTGGGAAGTCAGTGAAACAAAGCGATGCAATGAATATAGTCAGGGCCGTATTTCTAAATAGGCTAAGTAGGCTGCAGCCTAGAGCGGCAAATTTTCAGGGGCGGCAGTTTTCAATTTATTCAAAAGTTAAAATGAAATATTTAAGAAATCTCGTAAGAAAGCTATGTAAAATTGAACATGAAGATTACGTGGAGTGAGTTCTTTAGAGAAGTTTGTATATTTTTCAACAAATAAACCAGAAATTAACTACATTTTGTGTAATTTCATTTCACCGTGTAGGACAACTTAATTCAAATTGAACACAGTTCTTCAATAACGCAAAGGATGATCATTAGCATTAAAGTATAAAAATATGTTTAAAATAGTGATCACTGATCTCCAAGAACAAATTAATTAATTTCGAAACCCATTTCATTTTTAACGAATCTTAAAAGAAGTAAGTAAAAAAATATAGATAATTAGTTTGGTTATATAATTTATAATGTAAACCATTAAAATTGTAGTTTTATCTAAACTAAATGAACTTTATGTTTAAAAA
Organism: Ectobius pallidus; assembly: GCA_964059195.1. Taxonomy (NCBI): domain Eukaryota; kingdom Metazoa; phylum Arthropoda; class Insecta; order Blattodea; family Ectobiidae; genus Ectobius; species Ectobius pallidus. Next base: position 90,426,082 of record CAXKWD010000001.1, read on the forward strand.
AGATGAAAACACCAATGAATTCTATCCTTATAAAACAAATGTATTAAGCAAATATGAACTATAGAGGGGGCGGCAAATGGACTTTAGCCTATAGGCGGCATACTCTTAAATCCGGCCCTGAATATAGTGGTTACAGTTTCCAACAAGATACGTGGTGGCACTAAGACACAACTTCACTGCAGATTCCGGGAATTTTTGGATGAGAGATCTATCACTCCACGCAAATGTACGCTGGCTGAGTGCAGGTAGTGAAAACCTTGTTCGACAGGTTGAAGATCCAGACTTTCTAAGGCAGCTTGTTTTCATGACTGACATGATACAATACTTGAATGAATTGAACCAGAGACTTCAGGGAAAATCAAAGTGTTTGAGGGTTAGAGGTCATGTTAATGGTTTTAAAATTTCTGAAATCAACTTTATCAAGAAATGATTTAACACACTTTCCATGTTGTCAAGAGCTGTCAGAAGAAATTGAAGATGGTAATTTTTCTGAGTTTTGTGAAAATATTGAAGTTATTATTCAAGAATTCATTGAAAGATTTTCTGACTTTGAAAATATTGAAGGTAAACTGCTGCTTTTTAATGACCCTTTGAATATAGATATTAAGAATCAGTCATCCATTTATCAACTGGAGCTCTGCGATCTTCAGGCTGATCCTTTTCTTCAAACCAGGTCTGAGAGAGGGCTCAACTTTTTCAGAGGGCAGGTTTCCTCAGCTTATAGATTTTTGTTTGCAGCTTTCCTCAATGTATGGAATCACTTTATGTGAGAGTGCTTTCTCCAACACGAAATTCATAAAAAATAAATATAGGAACTGTCTCACTGATGATTCCTTGTTACACCTACTAAGACTGGCAGTTACTAACATAGTAGTGGACATCCATACTTTAGTGAAGCAGTCTGAAAATCCTCAGTGCTCACATTAAGTTCTAGTTTCGACCTATTGGTAATGAATCCTGTTTCAACAATTTGATCTGCTGTACTTTACTGTTATATTATTTTATGTTTGGCCCTCAGCTTCAATTGTCGAAATATTTTGGCCCCCGGTACTTATGAAGTTGGACAGGCCTGATTTAGAGTTTTCATAATCTGCATAATTTACAAACCAGTCAAATGACTGTCCGCCATTGCATTAGTTCTTTTTTAATCCATAACCCCAGTGTTAACAATAAAGTTCCATTTTGTATTTTTTTTCCGTGTTGCAAGATATTGATCGTCATTTTTTCATAGTTGATCGTTCTGTGAACAGAATAGGTGTAGCAAGGTTTTACTACGTACAAAATAAACTCATAAATTTAAAGTTAAGAAAATGGAGAGTGATTATATATACTTTTGCTGAACTCAACAATTTGCATCGTTTGCTTCTTAATGCACTTGATCCATCATTGCACAAGCTTCCTGATGCCCTCAGAAAAAGATGTTTTTCAGCTAAGTAGCAAGCCACGTATGCACCGCTTCATTCAGTTTCTGATCTGTTGTGAATCGATGGCCCCTTAAGGCACCTTAAGTGAGTCATTCTTCGGTTTGTTTTAATCATGATACACACTTGCTTAATGTTGTGGATGTGGTTGGGCATCCTGTTCTTTCCTCGTTCTTCACACTTGTCCGGCCATTTTTGAACTTTTCAATCCATTTGTACATGCTTCGCTGTGATAAAACATTGCCCCCCCCCCCATATTGTGCAGAAAGTTTTCAATGGATTTCGGCTCCTGGTTCACCCTCAGACGATAAAAAACAGATCACTGCAGATCTTCTTTGGTGCAAATTCTGATCGGTGCAGTCGTGTTTAATGTGCAAAAGCACAACATGCAGTGGAGTCATTCCACAAGCGGAGAGAAATTAACAACATGTCGACGTGCAAGAGCACAAAGAGGTACAGCCAACCTATATAAGATTAAACAAAAAGTGCGGATAACTTATTGACTTACCCTCGTATGTTATTGTGGTAGCCTAACTTTGATTATATGAGATTCTACATTTAGAAGTGCTGTCCCTCCATTACTACACGTCCTTCTTCTGTGAATCCTGCCTAATTCGATTCTGGTGCTGATGATTCTCCTATTTCATCTGTTTGCTCCTCAGTAAGAAAGTTTTTTTACAAGTCTTTATGGTAGAGACTATTTCAAAAAAGGTGATTGTGAAAAACTGCATAGAAAGTTTGTAAGATAATATTCTGTGAGTACACGAGAGCCGACTTACCCAATATCAACAGGGCTTTCGAGGCTCAGAGCTAGTAAAATAAAACACTTTATATTACAAAATAAATGTTTTAAAAAGAGTGGGCAGGTTGAACCAAATCTTTCACAAAGTTATAATTCCATATAATTCCTGATGTATCTACAAGTCATTATTTGACCATTTTTATAAGTTTTGAACAATTTTAAAACTGAGCCATTATTCTAGAAATTCCCCCTTGTCATTTTCAGGTAGGCCTAAATCTTTAAGAGCAATTTTTTTATCTCTGTGGTAGGCTTGCTTATTCTTACCATGCTTGTTATATTTTACAGGATTGTAAGTTTTCTTTTTCTGTTACAGGGCCATTGAATCCAGAAATTACTGTCAAATATGGTGCAATATCACTTATATTCTTTGTCAGTGGACTGTCAATAAATGTAGACGATCTTGTTGGAGCACTTACAAATATGAATATCCATATTTTTATTCAAGTGTTTTCATTATTACTTACACCACTGTTCATCAAATTGTTAACAGTTTTTCTGCAAATGTTATTTGGCATAAACGAATGGATTTTAAAAGGGTAAATTTAATATTAAAGGTGCATGTTGACAACTTGAATGTTTAGCCTCACTTAGTATTCCTTCATTGAAGTAAACTGTACATGTTTTTACTTTCTTAACCATATCATATATATTACAGGTAAAGGAAGAAATGTATTCTGTTAGACCCTGAAACTTGATTTTGAGTATTCGGCATTACTGCATATGTAAGGTCCCCTTAGTAAAAAAAGTTTGACGTGAAACATATAACTTCCTCTACCCCTAATATATTCTAGTATAGGTTACTGTACATGGCTGTATTGCAGTATTGCGCATTCAGTTATCTTAGCTTCATTCAAAATCACATTATTCATAAGACAGTAAATCCCACTTTAGTGTTTGAAATGAGTAGCTTATAGGCCTAACTAGGGTTCGGAAGTTTACGGCTTGTCGTATTTTTATCCTGACCTCTGTTCTCGCCGCAAACACAAACTTGGTTCGAATTGCATGCTTGTTATCCTAATCGGACTGTTTTTATTTTGCATATAAAGTGATATATTGGTCATTTTTGGGGTCGTGGTCATATTTTGGTCATATTTGTAATGTAATGTCATATTTCAGTTAAACGTTTTAAATTAGTACATTTATTTTTTTTAAGTTATTTTATTACATCATATTTAGGGTTTTGGGGTCATATTTAGTCATTTTTAAAGGCATATTTGCAGTCATATTTTCCACTTTTTTATGTCATAAACATCCAAACCCTATTTATAACTATTCTTCAGAAAGTTTATTAGGATTTTTTTTTAACAAAAGTTTTAGCTCTTAGTGTAGTACTTTAAATTAGTGTTGGAAAGAGACCTGTTTTTAACAACACCAAAAATACTTTTGTTTTGTTTAAACCAGTTTTTTTGGTTTAAACCACTTTTTTTGTTTGTTTGTTTGTTTGTTTGTTGCAAAATTGAGTCTTATTTTTAATTCTTAATGTTGTAAAATATCACCTAATGTACACTTACTAGAAAGCTTGATTGAAATTGATAATATTAAATCTAATCCATTAATACACCATGTCCATAAATTTTTGGAGGATTTCATAAGGCTGTATTTGCACTAATACTTAACATTTGAAAGAGGAAAGTTTAAAGTTTTGTTGTGAACATCTGATTTTATTTGTCTTAGCGGGAAACATTGTTGTTGTTCGGAGAAAATGACTGCGTAGCCAATATTTACCTGGATATATTGGAAAAATGGTTAATGCCACAACTCACGGATGAAGAGGAACAGCAATACATTCTCCACAAGATGGGGCCCTCCACAATGGCATTCGGATGGGCAAGGGTATCTGTCAAATCATTGTATTGGTTGTGCAATGGCCGCAGACACCTTGGCCACCCCATTCACCGGATCTCGCAGTATGTGGTTTCTTCCTGTGTTAAGGACAGTGTTTACATCCCTCCTCTTCTAGTAACAACATTGCCGGAATTGAGAAGTCGCATTTCTGCAGCCATTGGGAACATCATGCAAAACATGTTTGAGAGAGTTGGGCATGAATGGGATCACCGCCTGGATATGTACCATATTACACATGGGGCTCACACGAGTGCATCTAAAGTCACTACAAAACTTCAAACTTCCCTCTTTTAAATGGTGATGAGTAGACTTCGGATTTTAGGTAAAAACCTATTTTAATCCTTAAGTGATATATGGACGAAAACTTGTATATGCATGTTTCATAAGTGACTATGCCTAAAACTTATACTTTTATAGGACCTAAAACAGCCTATTTTTACGTTAGAGCCTAATATTGCCTTTTTGCTTGTTTTTCCTCTAAAGTTCAAAATAAGTTATTTTTTGTTATAAATTCTAGCATTTATTTTCAGTTCATACTAAATTTTTAGCTCGGAATGTGCAGTACATGACACATTTGTGACTTGGTTAAATGGAATGTTTCGTCTTCAGTAGAAAAATTCTTTGGAATTCCCAAGAAAATGATGTGTTTTTCTCCCGACTCCCACATCCAGTAACAAAAAAAATAGTTCTCTGAATCACTGAGGTTGAATATGCTAGCGTGCGTAGCTTCAGGGCGCAGGGATTAGGTTTTCACTGTTATGGTATTAATACAGGCCCTAGTAATAAGTCTTATAATTCTGTGTACCATCATGATTATTGATTAATGGTGACCAATAAATATAATATTCTCCATTGCAATTGAGATATTTCAGAAAAATGGCAACTTAACGATTTTATGAGAGACTATTTTACGATTTTTAGAACCTATTTTCCAATTTTTAGAGCCTATTTTAGGTACCTAAAACAGCATTTTTAGCGACCTAAAAGTCCAAAGTCTAGTGATAAGATGTTGTATAGTATACATATAGCCTTATAAAATAGTCAAAAAATTTACGGACACTGTATATTTAATAATATAATACAATACCATCACTTCTAATTTCTTCCTAAAAGATATTTGACTGGTGGGGTTTCCAAGTGGCCGATATTTCACCAGCTGGCCGGTTATTGATGTCTTTTACATATGTAAGCTGGGGCCAGTCGGTAAAGCATAAAATCCATGAAAGCCGGTGTTTTTGTGGCTGAGAGAATTATTGTTATGAAAAAGAGAATTTTCCTGTAATTTTTGTGAATCTAGGCCTACTCTATGTTCTTATCTACTTAAATGGTATCCAGTGTTTTTGCTATCCCTCCTAGATATGCTTTTGTTGAAAGAACATTTAGCATTATGAACAATCTATGAAGCCCTGAAAGAAACATACTTGGTGTGAATCTTGTGAAAGCAGAACTTTTGTGTGCAGTAGATTTTGAAATTATCATTCCAAAAACTTTTTCAATTCATTATAACTAAAAAAATGTTTTGAAAGCAATGAGTAACAGCAAAAAGTACAATGTTTCTAAGGAATAACATTGTACCACATGTAAATTTGTACTGTAGGTACTGTCAAAAATTCTCTGTTACAGTAAATAAGATCATTTAGTCATTTTTTTATACTGCTAGTTGCCATTTTCATTAATATGTAAAAGTTTTGCTAAACCTTTGTATTCGTTGGTGAAGCCTATATTTTAGAATGTCCACTACTCCACTCATTGATTTAACCCTCGTGGTTGGCCGGTATTTTGTCATTTGGGATTTGGTAACCCTATTTACTGGTCTTTGTAGTTTAATGTCTGTACATACGAGAGTCGTCCAGAAAGTAAAGAACAATTTGGCATAACTAAATAATAACAAAAGATATCAACACAAAACTTTATTAATAAAAGATACAGTACCTTACTCTATTTTTCAATGTGATCGCCATTGCTGTCAAGGCATTTATTGTAAGGTGGTACCAGTTTTCTACTGCCAAAAGACCTGAGCCTGTAGTTTCTGCCATGAAGACAAGGAATAAACACAGAGGTCTATTGTGCAACTCTTTAATGACTACAACGAGCTATCCAAAGCAAGAGACATGGAAAGTTCTCTAAAAAGGTGTTTTTGATTCTTGACAACACTCAGCCGGGCCAATCCATTAGTAATAAACCAGGCCAAGTTGCTCGACATTTTTGATTTTCCTAATTTTTTTACCAGTTATTTCCCCAACTAATGGTGAGTTCAAAACTATAGTAAACATTTTTTTAGGTGCATACTTTTTTTTGGAAGCCATTTTAAGTTTGCTTTGTAACCGTATTTCAGTCAAAAACATGTTTTGCACAAATGTATGTAACTCTGTTAATTTTATAGATAACAAGACAAAATAAAGACCAAAATTATCAGAATGAAATGTTCTTCATTTTTGTTTTAACATAATATTACCTAACTAGTGAGGAAAGTGAAGAAAAAAATTCACAACTACAAATTGAAAATTAACTTAAAACGGGAGTTTTAGTGCCGCAAAATTATTATAAGGAAGAAAGACTCGCCCTTAATTTTTTTTCTTGTGTAGATCTACTATAGGACTACTCGCTGTAGAAGTTTCAAGGTTGAGAACTTTGCCCTTTTTTTTATACAATTTTTCAAAAATGCCCGAAATCATATTTTGGCAATATTTGAAGTAGAATGTCTCAAAAGGGACTGAGTGAAAAATTATGAAATTTATACAGATAACACCTCTTTACGATATAAAGATGTGATATAAATTTGGTGACTGAGACTCAACTGGTTCAGGAGTTATAGTGCATTGAAGTCGGCCAAAAATTGCGTTATACACACATAAAATTTTAAAAATTTAATTTAATAGGTAATTTAAAAAACGGTAATTTAATAGTAAAAATCCACATTGTAATTTTGAATACAAAATTTTAGTGAACCTAACTTTGTTACACAAAAGAGTTGTATATGTAGGCTACATTTCATCAGTTAGCATGACAAATTTATAATTTCCTCTAAGCGTTGAAGAGTGTTGTAATTTCGGTGCATAGTTTTTCTGTTATGTTGTGCTTTCTGCCTGAAACTCTTGTTAGTTCTGTAGGGGCAATCTTCCTCGCAATTTTACTTACTGGAACCCACACCATGTCGCCACCGCACCGGTGAGGATCTTATTTATTAGGACTATTCCATGAATGGATTTTGAAAAGGATAATAATTTTCTTACTTTGTTTTCAATATCCTGCCCATCGAATCGAGTCCCCAATGCTACCAATAGTGCGTAACACAAGATGGAGTGCTGGCTTGCACCCAATCGAAATTGTGCTTTTAATCAATGTACACATACATTATTTATATTTCCAATATATTATTTAGATTTTCAAACAAGTTGTGTTATAATAAATACTGTGTTTTCATTCTATTCACTGGCAGCATGTGACGTAATAATCATCGCACTTTGATGCCTTACATGTCCGGTAACGAGCTACAAAATTGCATCCTTGCGATCCGAGGAAGGATGAAACAGTAAAAGCTATTGACTTAGAGTGACGGAAACTAGTGTGATAAGATAGAGAGAGCAGGGGGTGAGAAGACAAATGCAAAAGATCGCGTGACTCATGTCCCACCCTAAAATCAGGAGAAAGCAGAGGCACCAACTTTTGAAAAACATTGAGTGGGCTCGAAGACATTAATATTTTCACACTCCCACCCCTATTAAGGTTGATGAAATGGTTTTATAAGTAATATTATTGATGTGACTGGGCAAGAAACGATTTCAGTGTTTGTAATAACAATCACATTTTGTAATTCAATCGCCAAGAAAGTAGTGTGTAGCCTGGTTAACATATTTTTAAGTTTATATTATTGTATACAACACTCAACAATGCTTTTGACACATATTTTGTGCAAATGTATATTCACTGAATTGAATTTATTGAATGACGAAGTCATTTTATTACTGTTACATAGTAGGAAAATGAATTTTTACCATCAATTACCGTTAAATTTCATGTGCGTATAACGCAATTTTTGGCCGACTTCAATGCACTATAACTCCGGAACCAGTTGAGTTTATATCACATCTTTATATCGTAAAGAGGTGTTATCTGTATAAATTTAATAATTTTTCACTCAGTCCCTTTTGAGATATTCAACTTCAAATATTGCCAAAATACGATTTCGGGTATTTTTTTAAAATTGTATAAAAAAAAGGGCAAAGTTCTCAACCTTGAAACTTCTACAGCGAGTAGTCCTATAGTAGATCTACACAAGAAAAAAAATTAAGGACGAGTCTTTCTTCCTTATAATAATTTTGCGGCACTAAAACTCCCGTTTTAAGTTAATTTTCAATTTGTAGTTGTTAATTTTTTTCTTCACTTTCCTCACTAGTTAGGTAATATTATGTTAAAACAAAGATGAAGAACATTTCATTCTGATAATTTTGATCTTTATTTCGTCTTGTTATCTATAAAATTAACAGAGTTACGTACATTTGTGCAAAACATGTTTTTGACTGAAATACGGTTACAAAGCAAACTTAAAATGGCTTCTAAAACAAAGTATGCGCCTAAAAAAATATTTACTATAGTTTTGAACTCACCTTTAGTTGGGAAATAACTGGTAAAAAAATTAGGAAAATAAAAAATGTCGAGCAACAAATTTTATTAAATTTGTTTCATTTCTAATGGATTGACCCAGCCTCATTCAGCTGCTCAAACACAGGCACATCTTCACTGTTTTAAGTGGGAAATTTTTGGACATCCTCCTTACAGCCCTGTCCTGGCACCCAGCGATTTTCACTTGTTTCCAAAACTAAAGGAGTTTTTGAGTGGAAAAGAGTTCCCAACTGATGAAGACCACAAAGTGGCAGTGACATCCTGGCTCAGGTCTTTGGCTGTAGAATAGTAGCCTATAACATTGGTATTGAAAAACTAGTACCGTGTTACAATAAATGCCTTGACAGCAGTGGCTATTATGTTGACAAATAGAGTAAGGTACTATATCTTTGTAAATAGAGCTTTGTATTGATATCCTTCGTTACTATTTAATTATGCAAATCATTCTTTACTTTCTGGACGACCCTCCTAGTTAGCCTCTTCTTTTCAAGTTATTGTATTTTGTAGTTTGATCACAATAAGACTAAACAGCTAATCAGTTTTGCTGTTTGGGGTTGTATTATATTATAGATATTAAATTAAATTAAATTTAAAAAAAAATTAAAAGTACTAAAAATGAAATATACTTTGCTTTGAACAGTAAAAGAATAAAGTGTACATCACTAGCATTATACATTTTGAAGAAAAACAATTTTGGGGCCTTCTCAATCTGTTTCAAAGCTATGAATGCACTAGACCGAAGGAAGAACAAATTCTTTCTACCAGTATGCTAGCTGAAAACGCTTGAGCAGCCAGAAGTTGTTCTGTAATTTGGAATACATAGGACAAACTTTTTCATTAAGTACCACACAGCCAATTGTTACAGTGTTTAAATTTAAAGACCAAAGTGGTTTAAATCAGCCAACCCTGAGTAATACATAATTCACATAAATAATATATATATATTTTATATATGTAGGCTAATGCATATTATACGATTCCTGTATAGAAAATAACAGTTTTTTTTTTTTTTTAATCACAAAAAATTACTTTTTCTTTGTGTAAAGTCATAAAATGAGAAGAAAGTTGTTGCCACACTTCATTCGATGTAATGCACTCACATAACTTTCTTTACCCTAAGCATGGGCAATAAGCCTTTCGTACTTCCTATTCAGCTTGATGCAAAGATTTTTTGTTCACCAGGCAAGACTGAGACTGTGAATTTGTGTGGAAAAATGTTTTGAATAAACGTTTTAGATCTTAGTACTTGATATACAAAATAGTTTTCATTTAAAGTGGCACTAGAAGTAAGAGAAAGTTGTTGCCAATCACTTTGTCACATCTCCAGAAGGAACCCTAATCCAAACATAAAGTTTTGTTTTTGTACAATTTTTTGTTCACAAGTGATGCTGTTCTCATATCATCTGGTAGAATTCTTAATTTGGATTTCTTACACTACCCTGTATACTTTTCACAGTTGTATTCAATAGTAGCTACTATTTCTTGTTACGAACTGAAAAATTTACTGCCAATCAGCTGTTTGACATCTTTCATGATGCATTTTTTCACAAATCTAATTTTTTTAAGCACTGTATCATGTTGATATTCGATATCTTGATTCTGTTTATGGTCCATTTTTGCTATTCTCATAGAATCTTAACACACCAGTCACTTCTCCTTTGGTGATGGTTTAATCGATAAATTTCTTTGTATTGTTATTTAAATTACTTTGGTACTCTGACAGTTGGTTGATATGAAGTTGGGAGGGCAAACACTGTTGCTGCTTCTTGGAGATTGTAACATGTGGTAAGCATGTGTTTGTCATCATAACTTTGAAAGTCTCTCCACCTGACAAGAGATAACTACATGTTCAAGATTGCGAGCTGAAAAACGGCAAAGCACACTACCCACCCTAAGAGCAGAATAAGTTTCTTGGAGAAGGAGGTCGATGGTGTGAAAAAATGATTGGCTGCTGACAGAATCAACCGTTTCTATAACAATGTTTCTCCTCAAACTCCCTACATCTACCTGTCAGAAAACCAAAGTTACTTTAAAGATAGTTTTATTAAAATATTTTCTGTACTGGAATCTAGACTTTTTTTCTCGTTTAAGGTTGGTGACAGTAGCTTGCATGCCACCGCCAGTTTCATCAGCAGTCATTCTCACCAGAGCTGTTGGTGGAAATGAAGCAGCTGCAATTTTTAACTCTGTTCTGGGAAGTCTACTGGGAATTGTTTTTACACCCTTTACCCTACTATTCTTTGTAAGTTATAAACAATAAATTATTCTACTTGGTACAAAGTAAATTAAAATGTTCCTTATACAAAGCATATAGGTCCTTAGGGTTCCAGGAGATTGAGGCTCTCAGAATTTTAGACATTCGGTGAAGGTTATAAGGTTGGCAGCCTTACACACTGGCTGCCTTTATCCCAAGATTGTTGCTGGTACTCATTTCTGTTAGAGGATGAATCAACCCCAGGGCCATAGTGCCACCAGAAAAATTAGGCCAATTGAAAAATACTTAGGTACAGCCATATTTAAAAGCCTTATAAAGCAATCAACTTTTGCAAAACACTTAATACAATATAATCATGACCTGAACACTAGAAAAAAAATACTATGTCAGTAATAAAATCGATGGATAAAGGAAGGAAATTGAATACAATAGAATCTTATCACATAAATATTAACAAGAACAAAAAAGGAATAATCAATGAAAACATACAAGAACAGAATCGCATTTTTGAACTCTCTCCCTACTGGCAAATAAAAACACTATATAATACACACACCACATAATCAGTTGAAATGGATCAAAGAAAATAATAAGATAATCAGGGAAAAGGAAAAGGTACTCGTATGTCAGTGACTTGATGCACAAGATAGTAGGCTATACATTTAGTTAGTGATAATCAGCTAATATATTTTATAACTTTTTTAGTACCTGATGATGGCAGAATAAAAAAGCCAAAATATATCATCCATCCCACACAATACAAATTTTAATGTTTTATAATATTGACAATTTTAGAAATGACAAAGCTATTAAGCGGATATTATAACAAGAACATTTAAGTACAGTATACAATTCTAGTACATTTCTTCTGTTTTAAACATTCTAAGATTGTAAAGTATCAAATAATAATAATAATAGGCCTAATAATAATAATAATAATAATAATAATAATAATTATTATTATTATTATTATTATTATTATTATTATTTTATTTTATTTCTTCCTGCAACACCTGCAGGTTGCCATTGACAAAGAATACCAACAACAAATATAAATTGATAAGGTCACGATCCTGGTAACCAAATAAATACCATGATCATGACATGCTAATAGATTTAAATATTATTCAAATTAAAAATATTACATTACTGAAAAACAATAGTCAGATTAAAAAAATATTACTTTACTGAAAAACAATAGTCAGAGTAAGAATATTACATTGCTGAAATATTATGTATTAAAAGGTTACAAGTATAAAATATATTAAAGTTAATAGTAGCTGGGAATGGAAAAGAAACTTAGACTTTAACATACAAATGTCTCAGACGGAATTCCATGTATTTTACGAGTAAAATCCATCTTCTGTATGCATTCACTACAGGGAACCGGAGACAGTTATTGTTACTGGAGTGTAGTTCTTTTCAACCAAAAACTGTATGAATAGAGGTAAGAGGCACTCAATAGCCGAGCTCTACGAAATAGCACTGGGAAATAAACTCTGTATAACTTTTAGCAGAATTGTTATTAAATTCTGAGAAGACAGAGATGCGTTAAACCCAGGAGCAGCAAGCCCGTAGCATCAGACGCTCAGAGCCTGCTAGCCAATGAAAAACGAGTTTACAATTGAAAAAGCTCGAAAATGTAGTAACATAAGTTTTTATTTGTTGTGTGTGAAAAGTAGGGGTACATTGAAGGAACGATGGGTGGATAGAATGATGGAGAGTTTTTAATAGCACTTCCTGGCTAGTCGTCATAGACTGCAGGAGTACTCTGATATTTCTGCCGGACCACACGAGTAGCGTGGGGTCCATATTTTACAATTAATATTTATATAGGGAAGCACAGGGCTTCTCCTATATTTTAATAAGATACCTAGTGATCTGGGATTGATCCCTATCACTAACAGTATTTTTCCAAGTATTATCTTTGACTACATAGGAACTTGCGGTAAGGCTGCAGTATAGCCTATACCACCTTGTAGAATCAGTGAAACACATGTAAGTACCTGTGGTCGACGGAGTATATAAGGAGACATTATCCAGCATTAAATAGAGGACGAGAACGTCAGATAAAAACATTATATATTGAGGTTAGATCATTCTACCCCCCCTGAAATTCAAACTTCAGCTCCATAATTGTGCAACTGACTTGAGTGATTTTGGTATAAATAAATAATAATCTTACCAGTCAACTTTGGGTCTTCATTGGACAATCATAGTAATAAGAACCCTTAAATAATCAATTTACCCAACCAGCACCCGAGATAAGAAGAACCCCTGGTGTATACGCTGAGCAGTCGTGGCCGGTTCCTGTAAATCTTCTAGACAAGGTAGGAGCTGATAAAAAGTGTCAGCCCAACATTGAGAAGGGCGATCCGCTTCAAAATTCAAACAGTAAAAGAAAACAGATTAAATTAATAATGAAGCTGTAACAATCAGTATATATATAACTACTAAAAATTAGAAGTCATGGTCCACAGGTATGATTGCGAAATATGGCAATAGACCCTTTCAGTGCCACCAGTGATATTTCTGTAAGGATGGCTTTGTGCAGGCCGAACTTTTTGGAGAAGTCAAACAGCAGTTTTGGGATGGTACCACGTGCTCCAATCATTAATCCTGTCACTGTTATGGATGTTAGATGGTATTTATCCTTGTACTACTTAATGGTGGGTTCATAAATTCGTCTCTTCTCCTCATTCACCTCCTCCGGCTGATCCTCATGGGACTCGAATCTTACGGTTGGATCGATTATATGCCCTTCAGATGACTGAGGAGTGAAGGCTATAATATCCACTCTGCGAGTACTACCCTCACTGGAAAGACCATGCACTTCTTCAAAAACAGAAAAACCCTTGTCCCTTAAGGCATTAGCAATTAATGATCTAATTGTGTGATGACGCGAATTGCGTAGGAGTTCACCATACAGGCCCCTGATATTGATATATTCTGATATTGATATATTCTGATATATATTGATATAGTATTGATATATTCTGAGTGTATTTTTTAATTTATAGGTTTTTGAGCTTATATCAGGCTGTTATCAGATGCTTACCACAAAATTAGCCACAATGCAACAATTTAATGCTAAGATTACAGAGTCTTAATTAGTGTGTCCAATTCATGGATCAGTCCCCAATCCAGAACAAGATTGTAAGAAATTTTAGCCAATCACATCTATCTATGAACAGACTTTTGTTTTATTTATATCGTTTTCATTTCATTACAACTACAAGCATTTTCTATATTAATTTGTCAGGACAGCAAACTGAAACATCAACTTAGCTTCTTTGATTTCAATGTTTATTTGACTAAGAAATATATTGCACAAATACCGTAAGTTGCATTTCTAGAATATTAATATCTATAAGGGATGAGGATAACTCGGACTAAACAGTATTCAAAGTGGCCTATGTCATTAAACTTTTACATTTGTATTCATGTATTGAAAATTTTTATTTTATTTTATCATATTTGTGAGTGCTTATTGTATTGTGTTCATTAGAGCTTGATTTGTAATCAAAATAAAATAGTAAAATAAGCATGCAAATGAGCACAAAAAAATGTAAGAAATAAGTAGGCCTACCAAAATAAGCAAAAAAAAAAAAATATATATATATATATCGAAAAAAATAATATTGAGATAGATCCATACACTGCTTCCCTTATTTTAATTACTAACCTGAACCCAGGTTTCGGTGAGCCTTCCCACCATGTTCACCAGTTATACTCCATCTGACTGTTGGTCTTCATCAGCATCCTCTCGTGGGCTTTTGATGAACTTCTTGACGAGGTCATTTTCCGAGGGAATCTCAAAATTCATAAGATTGTTCTTATTCTTGTGGATGTAGATTTTTTCCCAAACCGTAAGCTGTCTATGTCCCTGAATACATTTTTTCAATTCTGGTTCCAATCCTATTTGGTGACCAGTTTCCAAAACATGTGCTGCTACTGCCGATTTATCCCCTTGAGCATATTTAATGTGTCTAAGGTGTTCCTTTGTTCTAGTTCCCAAATTTCTTATTGTTTTGCCTATGTATTTCAAGTTGCAGTTGTAGCAATTGAACTTGTAAATTCCACATTTTTGTTCCTGTGGGATTTTGTCCAGGTGCGTGGATTGTATCAAATTCTTAATACTGAACCTATTTACTGGTGCCAAGGTGATGTTGTATTCCCCAAATATTTTCTTTAGTTTCCTGTCTGCAATTGGATGATATGTTATTTTTCTGTAGGTTAAATTTTCTTTCTCTGTTTTTAGGGTCGTTGTTTCATTGATTAATTTCTGTTTTTTATATTTTCTTACCTTCTTTATGACTAGGTTTTTGTCAAATCCATTGCTTTCAGCTATACCCATTATATTCTTGTATTCTATTTCATATTCTATTTTATTGAGTGGGATGTTAATCAGTCGGTGTATTAGACTATTTAGTATTGCTTGTTGGTGCCCAATTGGATTGAAGCTGTTTGCCTTAATATAACAATCTGAATGTGTCGGTTTCCTGTAAATGCCAAATTCTATTTTTGTGCCCATGTTTAATAATTTTAGATCCAGGAATGGTAGAAAGTTGTTCGTTTGTTCTTCTATTGTGAAGTTTATGGATTTGTCTTGAATATTTTGGAGTTTTAGCGAGTCTTGGATGTGTTTTTGGTTTACTACGGCCACTATGTCATCGACATACCTATGCCATATTTTGAACATATATGGAAAGGCAGATGTCACATGAGTTTCCAAAAAACTCATGTAAAGATCAGCTAGGAATGGCGATAAGGGATTTCCCATTGCCAGACCTGAACTTTGTTGGTAATACTTTCCATTGAATATGAAGTAGGTCTGTTCTATACATAGGGCTGTTAGAGTGCAATATTCTTCTATCTTGTTGTTACCGAAGTCAATGGATTGTAACCATTTTTTCATGTATATTAATAGTTTATCCTTAGGGATACTCGGGAACAACGCCACTACATCGAAGGAAACTAACCTATCATCTGGGGACAGTTCAGTATCTTTGATTTTTTCCACTAACTCTATTGAGTTTTTCACACTGTTACTCTGGAATTTAGGAAAAGAATTGAATCTATTATTCAACCATTTTGCTAAACGGTAGGTGGGAGCATTTATGTTGTTTATCACCGGTCTCATCTTGTCCCCCGGTTTATGAATCTTGGGGAGGCCATGAATTTTTGGCAAAGTGGGGTTGGAAACTTTTATAAACTTCTTCTCTTTGTCCGGGATAACTGTTGCATTCCTAATAGCAGTGTAGAAATACATTTCTTTAGAGGGTCTATTTCAATTCCAATGAATTCATCCCCTAACAGTAGTGATTCCATTCTGTTAACATAATCTTGTGTGTCTAAAATAACCAATTTATTTCCTTTGTCTGCTTTTGAAAAAACTATATCTTTATTATTTATTGATTTTACTATTTCTTTGTATGGGTTACTATTGTGTTTACCTGTTGCTATGTCTTTAAGTATGGGTTCTACTTTATTTCTTATATTTGATTTTTCATGGTCTTTTAAATCTGCTATTGCCACTTCTATGTCAGCCACATAATCTTGAATATTACTGGAGAAATGTACACAAGTTTTAAGACCTTTGTTAAGAAACTTCATTTCTTCATTTGAGAATACTTCTGAGGAAAGATTTACTACATTGTCTGCATTTTCCTTCTTGGTTGTTTCAAAGGCTTATCTGTCTTGTTTTTCCTTTGTTTGAAATTAGGCCTAGACTCATTTATATTTGATTTCGAGAGTTTTTCAATAGTTTTATTATTTGAATTGTTCTTTTCACAAAGTGCCTTTAACTTCTTCTTTAAGTTGGTTGTCTTCTGTTTTATTGTGTAGTTTAGGTAACCAAAAAAGTTTGTTTCTAGGTTATCCCATGTTGTGTTTCCCAAGGTTCCCGAAAGTAGTAAATGCACATCATAAAATTTCAAATCTAAGTTAGATATGGTAGCATAGTGTTTATTCCTTTCTGTTTCTAGAACTTTTTTATCTGCAGCTTTTTGTTGGAGACTGTTGTTGTCAAATTTAACGATTCTTCGGACAAACGTTGGTGTTACTTTTTTACGTAAACACAAGTTGATAAATTTTATGTCCGCGATAATTTTCTTTCTTTTCTCTCGTAGGCCAAGGAATGTTTTAATTTCTTTCTTAGAATTCCCGTAGTTACAATTGAACATATTGAATTTTGGTTGGTTTGTTTCGTAAATCCACATGGCGTCCATGATTTCGTAAGATGCGTAAAGCCAAGGTCATAGGGTATTGTACTTTCTTGCGACTTGTAGGCCTCTATTAATATATAGAATTTTAGAAAGTTTATACAGGGAAGTTAATATTACGAAAAAAATGAGATAGATCCATACACTGCTTCCCTTATTTTAATTACTAACCTGAACAAGGTCTTAAAGGTCTTAACAAAGGTCTTAAAACTTGTGTACATTTCTCCAGTTATATTCAAGATTATGTGGCTGACATAGAAGTGGCAATAGCAGATTTAAAAGACCATGAAAAATCAAATGTAAGAAATAAAGTAGAACCCATACTTAAAGACATAGCAACAGGTAAACACAATAGTAACCCATACAAAGAAATAGTAAAATCAATAAATAATAAAGATATAGTTTTTTCAAAAGCAGACAAAGGAAATAAATTGGTTATTTTAGACACACAAGATTATGTTAACAGAATGGAATCACTACTGTTAGGGGATGAATTCATTGGAATTGAAATAGACCCTCTAAAGAAATGTATTTCTACACTGCTATTAGGAATGCAACAGTTATCCCGGACAAAGAGAAGAAGTTTATAAAAGTTTCCAACCCCACTTTGCCAAAAATTCATGGCCTCCCCAAGATTCATAAACCGGGGGACAAGATGAGACCGGTGATAAACAACATAAATGCTCCCACCTACCGTTTAGCAAAATGGTTGAATAATAGATTCAATTCTTTTCCTAAATTCCAGAGTAACAGTGTGAAAAACTCAATAGAGTTAGTGGAAAAAATCAAAGATACTGAACTGTCCCCAGATGATAGGTTAGTTTCCTTCGATGTAGTGGCGTTGTTCCCGAGTATCCCTAAGGATAAACTATTAATATACATGAAAAAATGGTTACAATCCATTGACTTCGGTAACAACAAGATAGAAGAATATTGCACTCTAACAGCCCTATGTATAGAACAGACCTACTTCATATTCAATGGAAAGTATTACCAACAAAGTTCAGGTCTGGCAATGGGAAATCCCTTATCGCCATTCCTAGCTGATCTTTATATGAGTTTTTTGGAAACTCATGTGACATCTGCCTTTCCATATATGTTCAAAATATGGCATAGGTATGTCGATGACATAGTGGCCGTAGTAAACCAAAAACACATCCAAGACTCGCTAAAACTCCTAAATATTCAAGACAAATCCATAAACTTCACAATAGAAGAACAAACGAACAACTTTCTACCATTCCTGGATCTAAAATTATTAAACATGGGCACAAAAATAGAATTTGGCATTTACAGGAAACCGACACATTCAGATTGTTATATTAAGGCAAACAGCTTCAATCCAATTGGGCACCAACAAGCAATACTAAATAGTCTAATACACCGACTGATTAACATCCCACTCAATAAAATAGAATATGAAATAGAATACAAGAATATAATGGGTATAGCTGAAAGCAATGGATTTGACAAAAACCTAGTCATAAAGAAGGTAAGAAAATATAAAAAACAGAAATTAATCAATGAAACAACGACCCTAAAACAGAGAAAGAAAATTTAACCTACAGAAAAATAACATATCATCCAATTGCAGACAGGAAACTAAAGACAATATTTGGGGAATACAACATCACCTTGGCACCAGTAAATAGGTTCAGTATTAAGAATTTGATACAATCCACGCACCTGGACAAAATCCCACAGGAACAAAAATGTGGAATTTACCAGTTCAATTGCAACAACTGCAACTTGAAATACATAGGCAAAACAAAAAGAAATTTGGGAACTAGAACAAAGGAACACCTTAGACACATTAAATATGCTCAAGGGGATAAATCGGCAGTAGCAGCACATGTTTTGGAAACTGGTCACCAAATAGGATTGGAACCAGAATTGAAAAAATGTATTCAGGGACATAGACAGCTTACGGTTTGGCAAAAAATCTACATCCACAAGAATAAGAACAATCTTATGAATTTTGAGATTCCCTCGGAAAATGACCTCGTCAAGAAGTTCATCAAAAGCCCACAAGATGATGCTGATGAAGACCAACAGTCAGATGGAGTATAACTGGTGAACATGGTGGGAAGGCTCACCGAAACCTGGGTTCAGGTTAGTAATTAAAATAAGGGAAGCAGTGTATGGATCTATCTCAATATTATTTTTTTCGTAATATTAACTTCCCTGTATAAACTTTCTAAAATTCTATATATATATATATTAAAAGCTCCTATGTCTGTCAGTGAAGAATGATCTGTAAAGTGAAAATGTTCTTTCAACATCACAGAACGTCACAGGGACATGTGAAAAGCAGCACTGGTCTTCTTTGATGAATTCCTCTTCAATATCTGTTTCTTCTCTGGAAAGCTTTTTAGAAATCTGACAATGTTTTATAACCCGAATTTTCAGTATTTTTATTATATTGCATCTAGAAGTGAAATGAACACTTTTAGTGTAGCAGTTTTGAGTAAAATGTGCTATTTTAATTCAGAATCACAAAATAAGCAAGCAGAATCGTTTTTCCCTCTAAATAAGCAAAATATGCAAAGTTCAAATTACCTGTAAAGGAGGAGTGTCTTACAAAATACTGGTGTATAACATTTCAGCTTATACAATACATCATAAGCTTTCACAGGAGAGTCAATATTAAAAAACATCATTCAGTCTTATAGGCCGTGGTCTAGTTGTCATTGTGGTGCCAGATGTTTTATCCACAACTACAGCAGATGGCTGGCCAGACCAGATTGCTTTGCTCTAGACTCCACCACCACTGAGGATGTCCGCCATAGTTGTGGACAAAACGTTTGGCACCATAATGTCAGCTAGGCCATGGCCTACAAGCCTGAATAATGTTTCTAATATTTCTGCTTATGTTTAGGAGTCTGAAAATAAGTATGCAATTTGTGTAGAAATACTGGCTCTGGTGATCATATTCGTAACTTTAGTAATTTTTTAATTTTCATTACATACAGTAGGCCTACATAATATTACTGCTGCAAGTGAAGGTCTTTGAGCAAGAGGAAAAAAAGTAACATAAAGTTTGTAGGACAGCGAATGTGTGCATTATCGAGGAGCTGTTTACAGGCAGAATGCACTTTCAGTGACTGAAGCAAGCCATGATATTACAGGCATTGGTTTTATATTTTGTATTCACTTCGGTTACTTAAATTAATTATTAATTACTTATTTTGTAGTTATTTGTTAATAGCCATGGTTATTACAGTGCAGCTCAAATACGATGCCAGTGGATGTCTACGCACATCCTTAACCAGGAATCAGGTGGCCAACCACCACAACATTTTTTAGCTACCTTCACTACGTCAATCATGTGCCAAAGATTCAAGTAAAAGAATATCCAAATGAAAAGAATAAATTCGTTATTTAACTCACCTGTCTTAAAGTAAATGCTGAAAATGCCATTTCCCTGTTCTGCACATATCTGACAATGTTGTATAAAATCCTGGAAACACTTTGCAGCTCTACTTGGGATGTTACATGAATTTTTCATTGTTATTTTAGTCTCTAATTCTTCCATAGTATGCGGATTATTTTTGCCCAATATTCCACTATGAAATAATAATAAATAAGGAAATACAAACCCCATTTTTTTAAGGTTACTGAAGAAGAAAGACAGTACAGTGGAACGTCGGTTATCTGAAGTAATTGGAACTGAGGATGGTTCTGATTTTTTAATTTGTACAAAAATACCTTAAAAACTTGGGAAATAGTATAATATGATAGAATAACAATACAATTACGTACCTTATGTGAAATAATCCCTGATTAGATAAAAGTGGTAGCCAGTCTTACGCACCAAATACCTTAACCCACAGGATTGCTCATAGTACTCATATCTGTTAGAGACTGAGTCTACTCCAGAAGAAGAATTAGGCCAAATGAAAGTCTTATCTTAAGAATTAAATATAGTATAATTTACTGTAGAGAAGAAAGTTTCAGCAATTCTAACAGGATTTTTCCTGTTCATTTCGATTGCTGTTCTTGTGAAATGTCATTTCATATAAGCGCATGGATACATGTCCACATTTTATGTGAATTCTACATTAAATACTCAGCAGTTTTCATGCCATCTTTGCCATAGCTGTAAGCTACACCAAGTGAACATGTGCTGAATTTTTTGAACATCTGAAAAGGCATCAGTACACATGTGTCATCCTGAGTAGCATAGTATAAAATATGTCTAGATCTATCAAAAGAATGAATATAAGCACTCTGTGAGCTGCACTATTCCCATGTTACTTTGGTGTGAAGACTTAAGCTACTTTGTTTGAGATTTAAAATAAGCTACTTTGTTTGAGATTTAAAATGAGTAGCATGCATAAGTGCTGCATTGTAAAATTTATTGGGGATGCTTACTCAGAAAAGGAAAATCACATTCAAGTTAAATATAATTTATGTTGAAAGTCCACCTTCAATACAACAAAGGATTATATTAATTAATAAACATAAGCACTCTGTTCATAGACTGTTTAATCAATAATTATTGCATTATTAACAATTAACAACACTAACCACTTTCATTGAGGATATGTCTTTTTTGCAAATTATGTTTTCATTGCAAGTGTTTGTCTGCGAATTTCATTTCATTCCATATGTCAAGAGTTCTTACCACAGACGATTTTTTTATATGATTAGTTTGGATAATTGTGGATCTATAAATTTTATTGAGGGTCTAGCACCCCACTAATTATTTTGGGGGTGCTGAAAATGCACAAACCCGAGAGTCAGTGCCTTTGGTAGCATGCATCCAGGTTGCATGTAGCATGCTACTACAGTGTCAGTGTCAGTGTTCCATTAGACACAGATTGTTTGGTTATGTAACTTATAAGGAGATAGATATTTGTTCCTTGTTACTTATCACCTAAATGGAATGAAAAATTAATAAAGGCACATTTTTGATGGCCAGTTTCTGAAAGCATATGTATCACTACCTTCAGAGTTATCTGTGGCTTAACATGCTTGTATCTTAAAAATTAGTTTCTGAAACAATAGTTACCACCAACCTAACTATTATTGGCACCATTGAATAGCAACTATCTCCAGTTGAGGGGTTACCTGTGTGATAAAACTAACTCTAGCGAATACCCGTATTTGGTGCCACTGCATTTTTGTTCTATAAATAAATATTTTATATACATATATATATAAATTGAAATGTGATAAGCATGTTACTGTTAGAAAGATGTTTTTATTGGGTCTTAATTTTCATTATATGGCACCAGAAAGTGTTACTGATTGATAATTCCTTATTTCAAATGAAGTACGTCCACAAACACGAGTTAGTAATAATTTAGGCAATTCAACCTTCTTCATTGAGCACATTGTAGCATAGGGGTAAGGCGTGAGGAACCTACCGAGGAAGTCCGAGTTTGATTCCTTGTGCATGTATTTTTTTTATTTTTTTCTAAAAGCAAATAATATTTTAATATGGAATAATAAAGGATGGTAGTCAGCTGTTTTCTGAAAAATAAATTATGAAAAAAATCAATAAAATCACCAAACGTTAACTAAAAAAGGGACTAATACTGCCATCTGTGAATGAAATATATGATTCAAGAGAGAGATAAACCTGGCATTCTTTGAAGCAATGGTAAAGCTCTTAATTAACCGTTCAGAACTCATGGCAGTTATCAGTTAACAAGTTTGGTCAGATTTACCAGAACTAATAACTAACAAGTGTACCAGAAATTGAACCTAACTCTTTTATGTATTATTTTTTATATTACAGTAAATAATAGTTATGATGTCCAACCGATACTGGTTGCCCAATTAAGGGTTCATTGTCCTTCATGGATAAATCAACCTTAGGCTAAGGTTGATTTGTCCATATTTTAGTATTGAATATTTCCTGTTGAAAATGTTATGAACAAGTATTGCAAGAATCTAATCGATGATACCACTGGTTTGTTTCAGTTGAAGACTACAACTCTTGTTCCAATAGTTAGTACAATACTCCAGCTGGTGATCACTGTTGTGATGCCACTATCGTTGGGACAACTAGTAAGATATTTTGCAGAGCTGGATGTATCAAGTTTTCCTCTTGGATTAGTGGGACAATTTTCACTTCTTTTTATTATTTATGTAACTTTCTGTCAAGCTTTCCTCAATCAAGACATGGAAATGCATGCACATGAAGTATTAATTACTGTTTTATTAGGTAAGTACGTTCAAGATACTTTATTTATTTATTCATCATAGATAAATTACTTGAATTTGAGTGAATAATGTGTGAAAAATATGTTATGTTGATCTAAATTTTAGAATGGAAAACCATTGTTGATTCAAATTAAAATTCACTTTATTGTTTGTAGATTTGTACAGTGAAAATATTTGGCTTTGATAAATTTAATTTTCAGAATTAAGAAGCTCATGCCCGAGTGCACCATTTCGGTATTCAGAATACCACAGTAATGTTACTAGCTAATCCCAGTCAAGTCATGATTTAGTTGCACCATGCTCGGTTTAGATGGAGGCCTGCAATTATATGTAATATCTTCAATATCTACAGCTAATTGAACATAATGAATTACAAGACAGGTGAGATCTATTAGAAGAACTGAACAATGTGACATATCTTTGTAAGTACTGTAACATATCGTCACTTTACTGCCAGAAGGTCATAATGTCAAGTTTGTATTGAAAACGAGTTTATGTTAAAAACCACTCTCACTTAATGTAGATGTATATTCCATATGGTTGTATGTCATTTTTTTTAATAGTTCCATAACCAAAAAGTCTTATGTTGCATATACAACCTTCTGACAGAAATGCACAAATACACAAATGCAGTAAAGCGATATGGACTGAAATAGCCTCCTCCTTATCTCAACCATCATGAAGCCATCATCAGTATTTTGTTTGATACATTATCGATGATGTTCACATTTAAAGTTCATGATATTTATCCATTATAATATTTCATTTCATTCTTATCAAAATTCATTACTGGTGCTGAATAGTAAGGCAACAAAGAAATAAAATATTTAATATCCAGTTAGCCTAGGCTTAATTTAAATTGGATGGAATTAAGTGCTGCATGTATCACGATATAACCTGGCTACATAGCTGTATTTCATCAATTTATCATACTTGCATGTTACAAGCATAGGCTTAATTATAACAGCTCTTTTTACGGCTAAGGGCTTGGCTGACACCTAACATTTCCACTGGCCAAATGGAATAGAAGCGAGGTTATGACAAATTCAAAACAGAGATTCCCGGTGTATTGTTTGCCTTGGATTGTACTTGTATGAGAATCAATCTTTAAAACATAAAAGTTTTTTTTTTCCCCCCCAATGTACAGGGCTGTTTAGGGGGGATGGCAACTGAGTCTCTGTGAGTGGCAGGGAGAGGGAGAAACGAGCAGCTGTGGAAGAAACAAGCAGGAGTAACCGTGGTGTATTCAAGTGATAGGAAACCATGGCAAAGTAGCAATGATGCAAAGGTTTTCTTAGAACACCTTGGTATTATTCTCACCCTGGTTTTGAAACAACTAAGAAAACTGAAGAATGGTGCAGTCGGGTATTAGTATTTTCTATACTGTATAATAAGAGGAAGTGTTTGTCTGTCTGTTTGTCCGTGCACGATGCCTGGCCAAATCTACTGCATGGAAAGATCTGAAATTTTTAACATAGATGGACTGAAGGGTGGCCAAATGCACCTCGGGCATTTGTATGTTATGAGTGAAAAAGTATCAAAAAAACATTAATTTTTTGTGCTATCGAAGCATCAGTTTTTGCTTTTACATTTCAATTGTAAAATTAATTGCATGTAGCCTTGCTTTTTTTTGTTATAACAACTTGGAAATAAGAGCATTGTGATTTTTTGACATACCGCATGGAATTGTCTACTGCTTTGATTTTGTAAGCCCCACCCTGGTCGATTCTATTGTTTATAACATCAAGGCCTGCAGACATCTGAAAGTTTCAACATAGATAGATGGAAGAAGGATAATGAATGTAGGCCTATGTGTGAAAACATTGATCGTTTTGGACAGAAATCACTATGCAGGGGCATTTTTTGGGCCAAGGAATCGAATCTGGGTTTTTTTCCAGGAAGAGAATTTTCTAATTGTGAAATGCACCCTGAAGCCGAATTTTTAGCTGTTTCAGTATTAGTCATTTAATTTATGAATGATTCACATGTAAGTCTTCATAAATATAATGTTTTAATTATTTTGCTCTTAAGTATTTTAATTAATTATCGTAAGCGTAGCCGCAGACACCTGATGATATAGAATCATGTATTAGACAAATTATAAAGAATACTGAGAATACATACAAATAGTTTAAATAACTCTTTCAGGACAATTTTTAAAATTATTTTTATGTTAATTTTGCATTATTTCTTTTGGTTACATAACACTGATGCTTGAAAAATGTAAAATATTATTTACCCTAAGCGATCTTTTTAATTTTTTTTAATGTCAGTTAATTTATTACTCAATCAAAGCTACAAAATCCTGATATTATTACAATATATACTTTAATTCATGAATATCACCCTCTGATTGACTTCTGCATTTAGTATTTCAGTGATATGGTCGTCTAGTACCATTTTTGTGCCTACAATTAGCTGCTACCATGACTTATTTCATTTGCTTCCTAGAATGTGAGGTTGCTCTAAAGTGCCATCTGGTGAAAACTTGTTACTGTGTACTATGCAGTGGCATAGCTTGACATTGGGTTCTGGGTAAACTGGATTCTAAAATATGAATTTATAACTGTTCAAATGATACACGAATTCCCAGTGTTTAAAATAATAAAATAATGCTAATATCATGCACATGGATTGATTTCGTATATTAGTCCAGTAGCATAAAACCAAAAAATTTGACGAATCGGAAATAATTGCTACAAAAGGTTTTATTGTTTTAATGGCTTTCATTTGTTTCCCAATATGACTATCCTAGGTTTTCCCCCTCGGCGGAGTTGTGCATAAGTGGTGGGGGGTAAAGGACTCATGATATCGAAAACATGGTCCTGTTAAAAGATGTAGGGCATTAAATTCTGCATTGAATGACACTAAACACATATTTTTTGGATACCCCATTCCCATACTACTGCTCATCAAATTTGGACAATTTTACATATTTATGAAAAATTTTCGTTTTAAGTTCTGCTTTTTGGTAATATCATCTAACTTAACCCATCTATGAATAAAGTGGTCCATAAAAAAGTAATAAAGACATAAATTCTGCGTTCAATGAGATTAAAAGTGAATTTGTTGGACCACCCGTTTCCGTAAAGTTCTACATTTATTCCAGTAGTGTAAAACCAAAAAATTAGACAAATCGGAAATAATTTCTACAAAAGGTTTTATTGTTTTAATGGCTTCATTTGTTGCCCAATATGACTATCCTAGGTTCCCCCCGGCGGAGTTGTGCTTAAGTGGTGGGGGGTAAAAATGTGACCTCAAAAGGGGTAGTTTTGCGGTTTTACGGTTATGCCTCGTAAACGACTCACAATATCGAAAACATGGCGGTATTAAAAGTTGTAGGGCATTAAATTCTGCATTGAATGATACTAAACTCATATTTTTTGAACACCCCATTCCCAAACTACTTCTCATCAAATTTGGAAAATTTCACATATTTATGAAAAACTAGTGGACCCGTGCTTCTCTGCAGCACTTCCGAAAAAGAAGAAGAAAATATCTAGCCCCCATGAATTTTTTTTGTTAACTAAAAATATCTCTAAAAAAAATAATAAAAGAAGAAGAAATTCTTACACCCCAACACAATTTTTTTTTGTTATTAAAAATCTCTCTTTTTTCTTCCTCTTCAGTTTTAGAAAAATTGATTGTTCGCGCCTAACTTTCCTCTCACTCGACTGATTTGAGTTAACAATTCGGCATGTTAAAGAGCTGTTTCTGGTGAGTGTTCTTAGCCTATCACCGGCTGCGTACGTTAATTAGAGCCTGAGATATCATCTCTCAAAGTTACAAAATTTCTGTATCTCGAAGATGGTGGTAGTTGGGTGATTTCCAATGCCCGATAACATGTCTGTGCTTGAAGACCACCTGATTGTTGCCACGGCTCTTGAGGTATCACAGGAGCATGAGAAGGTTGTGGTAGTTGGTGAAGATACAGACCTCCCAATCATGCTAAATGCCCTAGCCACACCATCAGCAAACATATATTTCTCAAAACCTGGAAGAGGAACGACCCCATCAAAAGTATTTGGTCCCAACAGCTTCGAACTGGCAGACAACATCAGAAGGCCACTCATATTTCTCCATGCCATAAGTGGATGTGACACAACTTCGGCACTCTTCAGGCAGGGCAAGAAGAAGGTGGTCAAGCTGTTGGTCGAAAATATATGTCTTCTCGAAGAAATCAAACCTTTCTTCGAACATGACACTCAAGCTGAAGCTGGCCTACAATGTTTAACAATCCTCTACGGAGGTAGGGCAGGAGATACTTTAGATAAATTGCGATTTGACCTATTTTCCAAAGCCCTCATGAAATCCAAATTTAACCTGGCATCCCTACCACCAACATCCGAAGCAGCCCGCCAACATTGCTTGAGAACTTACCTACAAGTACAAATGTGGTTAGGACACCAGATGGATCCGCTCCTCTGGGGATGGCAGGCTTCAAAGTTTGGACTTGACCCCGTTCCTACCTCCAAGGAACCAGCTCCACAGTCTCTTCTCTCCACAATTTTCTGCAAGTGCAACAAGGGGTGTGCACGTGGTTGTGGGTGTCGGAAGGTTGGAATCAATTGCTCATCGATTTGTGCCAACTGCAAGGGGAACTCCTGCACTAACTCCCTCCAACCAGATGCAACAGACAAACCAGATGTTGACGAAGACCTGGACCGCATATATGGAGCGACGACAATTACAGTTTTACGAGCCGAGTGATAGGGTGACGGACTCCTTATCGGAAATTACAGACTTTGAGGAGCCGATTGGCCCAACGACAATGAAACGTCGACGTCTGTAAAATTTCTTTATCTACCATTTTTCCCCTTTTCATCTTCATACTTTTAACTACAATTTTTGTTATGAAATAAAATCATCACTAATTGATTTGAAGAATTGTGTTTCTTTTCTACAAATTTCATATTTTATATATTTACTAAGCACAAGACTAGTACAATGGAGTGCTATAGTACTATGTTTACACATCTCTATTACCGTATTAAAAGAATTAGAAAATTCTTAGCTAATTTGCTTCATTTTTTTTTTAATCGAATGGTATTCAAGCACAGATATGTTATCGGGCATTGGAAATCACCCAACTACCACCATCTTCGAGATACAGAAATTCTGTAACTTTGAGAGACGATATCTCAGGCTCTAATTAACGTACGCAGCCGGTGATAGGCTAAGAACACTCGCCAGAAACAGCTCTTTAACATGCTGAATTGATCACTCAAATCAGTTGAGTGAGAGGAACGTTATGCGCGGACAATCAATTTTTATAAAACTGAAGAGGAAGAAAAAAGAGATGTTTAATAACAAAAAAAATTGTGTTGGGGTGTAAGAATTTCTTCTTCTTTTCTTAATTTTTTTAGAGATTTTTAGTTAACAAAAAAAATCATGGGGGCTAGACATTTTCTTCTTTTTTCGGAAGTGCTGCAGAGAAGCACGGGTCCACTAGTTTTTCATAAATATGTGAAATTTTCCAAATTTGATGAGAAGTAGTTTGGGAATGGGGTGTCCAAAAAATATGAGTTTAGTATCATTCAATGCAGAATTTAATGCCCTACAACTTTTAATACCGCCATGTTTTCGATATTGTGAGTCGTTTACGAGACATAACCGTAAAACCGCAAAACTACCCCTTTTGAGGTCACATTTTTACCCCCCACCACTTAAGCACAACTCCGCCGGGGGGAACCTAGGATAGTCATATTGGGCAACAAATGAAGCCATTAAAACAATAAAACCTTCTGTAGCAATTATTTCCGATTTGGATTTTAATTCTACTGGACTATATACCTATATAAGTATATTATTATTATTAGTACTACTATTACTACTATTACTAGTCTGCTAGTAGTAGTATTAGTACCACAATCTTTATTAATTATTATCTGTAAGGGGCAAGAGTGATAGTGGGAAGCTGGTCAATTGGACTGTATTTGGTTGGAACCTGCTTGCACCTCTTACACTAAAATTAGACAAGAACTCTGCTGGCGATGTTGAAATATTCAGATTTATTAATAATACACTAAAGATAAACTGAATAGCTGAAGGCTAAATTAATGATAAAGAAATACACAGTTCTTGGATGCTGAGTTGGAAATCTTGAAGTGTTGAAGTCTTGATGGTGATTTTGAAGTTAATTTAATAATGTTCTTGAAGATAATATAGTAGTAGTAGTTGTATAATAATTCATACAGGAGTGATAGTTGTTATATAATGATTCGACTTAAAATGTTTGAAAGGAATATGTGTTTACGAATTTATAGCTAGAGATTAAAGTTGTGAGTTTATTTCACTATAAGGTCTTGCAATACCACGCTCAGATGCATAAAGTGTCTATTACTATCTGATGTGGATCCAATAAATAAGACCTTATAACGACTTGTAAATCAGCAATTTGCTGCATGGGGATTCTAATATACAGTGCTTAGCTGAAGTATGTTGATTGAGGCACAGCACCTTCGCTGTACACAAAACAGCTCTTCTGAATTGGGCTCTTCGCTATGAAGTACGTTGGACGATAGTTGTAAGTTCCAGAGATTTTCTCCCGAAAGTTGAGAGTTGTAGTTCCAGATATTTCTCTGGCAAGTTGTGAGTTGTGAGTTTCTAGAGATTTCTCCAGAAAGATGAGAGCTATGGACAATGCGTCCAAGCATGACCAGCGAACATTGCAGAGTGAGAAACGGTTAATCCAAGACCGCCAAAGAACAGTTATGCTGACAACATAACGGCCCAAAAATTCCCATGTTTGAAATTTCATAAAATTAAATTAGTTAAGCTTGATATGCTATACTAAAGCATAATAAATGAATATAGGATAAATCTGAAGCACAAATTAGCTATAATTAAGATAGTAGATTATAAGAATTAGTATTGCAATAAATATTTAGTAGTGTGACATATAACAATTTTTTGCTATACAATGGTATCCCTGGAAAGTGTATCGATAAGTATCGAGAGGTCTCGCAAAGAAGATGTAATCTTGGATGATCCAAGGAGGAACAAAGAAAACTTGCATAATATTGCACAATGACATGTCTGAACTAACTAAATTAATATTACAATATTAATAAATTTATAACTCAAATTAAAGCATTAGCACCTAAAAACACAAACATGATAATATATACTTCAAATGTTAAATAATAAACTGTATTTAAGAGAAATAACTAAAAGTAGTCGTGGCCTAAATTTCACACGCCGTCGTGTAAAAAAGGGCTTAAATAGGCTTTTAGGCTATATATGTAATGAAATAAGAATGAAAACATAAGCTACACATAATATTACACATGTGGTAATGTTTGTGAGTCCAAACCTTACGAAATAACGTTGCAATTCAATAATAACATGTAGGCCTACTGAACATGAAATATTTTGCAATAGACTGCAAGCTTACGAAATGGAACAATTATCAAATTGTAGTGGATTTGGATTTTAAACTAAACTAAGTTACATAGATTAAAAAAAAATAAAGTATAAGATTCAATTTTAGGAAAACGCCTAAATCAAGCTTAGAAGTTGGCTTTTACCCTTTGGTTCATACGATAGAGTCGAAATCGGTGTTATCCATACCTATTATATTAAAACATGCAACACGGAAATAATCACAATTTTAAGATAAACTAACACTGCACTCAGTCGAGTGACTTGTCCGGCTTCATACTCGAGCGCTCTTCAAGAAAGCAGATATCTAAAGAGACTACTTATGGCATCAGTTCTTTTCTTCTTTCAATATTACTTAACTTTATATAATATTATCTCTACGCAGTCAATTATTTAACAAGGATATAAAGTCATGCGAGAGTTGACAGGTATGGAATAAGCCGCGAGAAAATAGTAATTTCTATGCTTAACTTAGAGAAAGTTGTGCGAGTGTTCTAAGAGGTGAAATAAGTCTCAAGAAAATTGAAATTTCAGTGCTTAAGTTAGACAAAATTACGTAACTGCTCTAATAGGTGAAATAAGTCGCAAGAAAATAGTTACCGGTACTTTGATGCTTAAGATACTGATCGTTGTGTGAGTTTCCCAAGAGGAAGAATAAGACGAAAGAAAATGACAAATAAATTATTAGGGTAAAGCAAGTCGTGTGAGAGCTCCATGAGATGGAATAAGACATGAGAAAATAGTAATTTCAATGCTTCTGTTAGAGAAAGTGTGTGAGTCTTCAAAGAGCTGGAATAAGACGAGAGAAAATAGAAAAAAATAATTAGGACAGAGTAAGTCGTGTGAGAGCTCCCTGCGATGGAAGAAGACGCGAGAAAGTAGTTATTTTAATTCTTATGGTACAAAATGTTCTGTGAGTTTTTCAAGAGGTAGAATAAGGCTAGAGAAAATAGCAACAATTTTATTACGGTAGAAAAAGTCGCGTGAGAATTCCCAGAGATGGGGCGAGAAACTGTAAATGTAACGTTTAAGGTAGAGAACTATGTGTTGTGTTTTCTAAGAGCTGGAATCAGACGAGAGATAGTAACAATTTTATTAAGGTAGAGAAAGTCACATGAGTATTTCAAGAGCGGCAGATCACATGCTGGGGGTTGTGAAATCCGTTTTTGTGAATTTAACATTCAAATTTGGCGGCGTGATGCAGGAGGTGATGTCACAGCCCAGTGCTGCCAAAACGTTTTGAGTGAAGAGACTAGCGTTCTCAAAAATCTCTCCAGTTTCTTTGGTGGTGACTTTATGCCGCTCTTGCGAAATAAATTGGCCTGTCTTCGTGAACGTTTAGTGGGAGAAGTCATATAACTCGCACTTGATGAAACTGGACTAGCTGAATCATCGTTAGTCTCAGCTCGTCTTTACTGCCGCATCATGAGATTTCGAGACTTCCTAAGCACGCGGCACCACGAGTTGACGCTTTATGCGTTGGGGTTGGGGAATGCAACGGCGAAATATATTTTGATGACACGGCTAATGAGTTTATAATGATTAATGGCTTGGTTGTTGCTGCCTTTATTTATTTGTTTATGAATCCACTATTTCCTTATATTATTTAGGTAGACTCAGTCTCAAAGTCTACCCTTATGCTACGCCACTGGTACTATGACAGAGATGTAACTATAACCAAGTCATTAAATTTACATGCAGCATTTAAAATTAAATAAATTTTTATAACCAGCCTGTATAGTCCAGTAACTTTATACATCACAGCATGCGTCAAATCCGGTAGTTCTGATTTTTTTGCAGACTTGTTTATGATGTTGGCCTAATGAATAATCCAAGTTTGTGACCTCGAGCGCCGAACGCAACTTTGTCAAAAATCGAAAAAATCGTGTTTTTTTTCAAATTTTGGCGATTATAACCCTAAAGGACTAGTTTCTGAAAAGCTTTCTTATGACATTTTTAAAGTACACTAAATTTGCTACAATATGATACTAGAACTGTCTCTGTAGACCCAATAGTTTTCGAGATTAAGCCTTTCAAAGTTTATAATTTTTTTCGAACTTCGCAATTTTGCTTCCGAGCCTACCGAAGCACAGTGCACAGTGGTCCGAAATTCCAATCTAGGAGGAAAAAACTATACTTATAACTTTTACTATTACTTTTATGAAAGTAATTGAATATTCGAAAGAAAATGCCATATCTAATTGTATAAATAATAAAAAATAAATTAAATACATAAAAAAATTAATGAAATATATTCAATAATATAATTTTTTTATGGAAACATAAATTATTTCAAAAGTACTAAATACGTTAAATTCAATTGATATTTCTCAGATAATAAACAAAAAGTAGCTGCGCTAAATTGCGCAATTTTTATAAAATACATTTTTTATTTGTTTAAGGTTGCTCCGTTACTCGTCGCGTGATTTTTGAAAAATTAAAGTCAAGCCCGCACACTCAGATTAGTGATTTAGTGACACACCTGTAGCACGTTTTTAACCTACCCTAAATTTTTTTTCTTTTTTTATTTATTTCAGTTGTTGACTGGCTTGCTGCCCATCACGTGAGTGCCGTTTGAACTAAAAATCTACAGAATGTCGCATCCCAGTCCCAGCGTGGGTTTGTGTTTTATCTGTAAGGAGACTTTAAGTGAAGGTGAAGTGCGCCTAGTGAAGGAAAGAGGTGTAAAAACCCTTATTGCGTCGAGTATTTCCCTTAAGAACATAGAAAATCAGCGTTTATTGAAGGGTGTAAATGAGATATATGTGCTTGTCAGATAAAATACAACAATCCGAAGTTGATCAAAGCAGCTGTTAGCAGTGGAAAATCAAATATTACGCCATCAAGGGCCACGAGATCAGTCTCTGAGCAGTCCAATTTCAGAGAATACTGTTGTCTATGTGGAGACAAAATAACTGAAGAGTTTCTGGTGGCAGAAAGAAAGAAAAAGCCAGAAAAACGGAACAATGTCATTAATGCGGAAACGTTATCTCTTAGTGCAACAATCTTGTGGCCCTTGATGGCGTAATATTTGATTTTCCACTGCTAACAGCTGCTTTGATCAACTTCGAATTGTTGTATTTTATCTGACAAGCACTGTGCACATATATCTCATTTACACCCTTCAATAAACGCTGATTTTCTATGTTCTTAAGGGAAATACTCGACGCAATAAGGGTTTTTACACCTCTTTCCTTCACTAGGCGCACTTCACCTTCACTTCAAGTCTCCTTACAGATAAAACACAAACCCACGCTGGGACTGGGATGCGACATTCTGTAGATTTTTAGTTCAAACGGCACTCACGTGATGGGCAGCAAGCCAGTCAACAACTGAAATAAATAAAAAAAGAAAAAAAATTTAGGGTAGGTTAAAAACGTGCTACAGGTGTGTCACTAAATCACTAATCTGAGTGTGCGGGCTTGACTTTAATTTTTCAAAAATCACGCTACGAGTAACGGAGCAACCTTAAAACAAATAAAAAATGTATTTTATAAACATTGCGCAATTTAGCGCAGCTACTTTTTGTTTATTATCTGAGAAATATCAATTGAATTTAACGTATTTAGTACTTTTGAAATAATTTATGTTTCCATAAAAAAATTATATTATTGAATATATTTCATTAATTTTTTTTTGTATTTAAATTATTTTTTATTATTTATACAATTAGACATGGCATTTTCTTTCGAATATTCAATTACTTTCATAAAAGTAATAGTAAAAGTTATAAGTATAGTTTTTTCCTCCTAGATTGGAATTTCGGACCACTGTGCACTGTGCTTCGGTAGGCTCGGAAGCAAAATTGCGAAGTTCGAAAAAAATGATAAACTTTGAAAGGCTTAATCTCGAAAACTATTGGGTCTACAGAGACCGTTCTAGTATCATATTGTAGCAAATTTAGTCTACTTTAAAAACGTCCTAAGAACGTTTTTTCAGAAACTAGTCCTTTAGGGTTATAATCGCCAAAATGTGAAAAAAACACGATTTTTTCGCGGTTTTTTCGATTTTTGACAAAGTTGCGTTCGGTGCTCGAGGTCACAAACTTGGATTATTCATTAGGCCAACATCATAAACAAGTCTGCAAAAAAATCAGAACTACCGGATTTGACGCATACTACCCCATGCTTTCAGGCAACAAAGTTACTGGACTAGAAGAATCTATGGGCTTGGTCATTTTGGAAGAACTGAAGCCCGTAGAATTTATAGGCTTGGTAGTAAAAGTGTTAATGAGCATTAATTTCTTGTCTCAGCAAATATAATTTGGATGGACGAGTTCCACTAGTTTTTTTAGAAGAATATGTTTACAATTTTTAAATGCCAATCAGATTTACAGTACTGATACCTTGTGCTATAAACATGCTTCAATATAAAATAATCATTGATTGTAATCATTTGTTTCAGTGGTGTTGATTCTTGTGTTTTCAACGTGGTTGATTTTTAACATTACATCCAAAATGACAAGAACTTATCGTCCTGAAGATGTAGTTGCTATTGTATTCTGCTGCACTCATAAGTCTCTCACTCTTGGTAAGCATTCTCTAAAGAACCAAGTAAATAATATTATGCTATAATAACCCCCCTTGTTTACCAATACTAAATAGAATCAATGAAAACCTCATGAAATTAAACCCTTACCTGCCTACAGTACTTAACACATGGGATTAAATGGACCCCCAATTTAAATATTAAAAAATGTTCATTATTTTTTCGCACATTAAATAGTTCCAAACTTTGTCTTCTAAAGATATAACATTTCATTAAGTAAATCTGAGAACTTAAAGCAAAGCATATATTCTTGATTTTTGTCCATTCTGTAGCGATAATCTTAATGATTTATGATAGCGTAGAGCTTTATCACTGGTACTCACTACCACGGAAGTCAGTTGCTGAAGATGGCCGCTCCATGCGGTTGAAAGCGCTCCAACAGGTAACAAAATACCGCAATTTAGTAGTGAGTACCAGTGATAAAGCTCTACGCTATCATAAATCACAAAGCATATACCTGTAATATACTGTGGTACTTTAACTCTCCTGAGCGGAATAATGAACATAAGCACAAAAACTTATTTGAATGTCTGGGGCATTTTATTCATGCTATAAGTGTTCATTTTGCTTAGCAGAAGGCAGGAGCATTCGATATTAATCTTAATGACTACTTCTGCCTGAAAATAAACATAATGAATACCTACAACATGAATAATATGCTCAGGATATTCAAATAAGTTTTTGCACTAACATTCATAATTTGCTTAGGAAGGGTTAAGATAGATTCAATAATCAATATTTTTTATGCATACCAGTGTATATATAAAGAAAGGACTGTTGGCCTCTGAGATTAGCATGGCTCCTTTTGGTGTGCTAACTTCAATGATTTTTACAATACAATACTTGAGTTTATATGCATTTTTATTTTATTTTAAAACGGGCCACATTGTAATTGTGTTAATGTTATTTAAATGTAAAATAGATGTAATTGTTAAAAGAATGTATTCTGTTCTGAGTGTAACACATCTTTACATTATGCAGTCAATGATGTTATGATATAAGCAGTGTTAAGTAATCCTGATGAATCACCATTTATAAGCATTGCATAATGATGTGATAATAAAAGTGTTGTTATATTCAGAAGTAAAGATTTTCAATGTCCTGCTTTAACTTATCAGAAACATTTTTCACAGAACGTAGCAAATTCAAGAAAGAGCTAAACAAGTATTTTGTACTGTATAACTATTACTCATTGGAGAAGTTTCTGTCTGAAAATTGATAGCTTTATTATGTGAATTTTCTTGTTCTTGTTTTTTTTCTTTCTTTCTTTTTTTAATTAATTTAATTACAGCTGTATTCTCTACTTTACTAACTTTGACTTATTCCATTTCCTATGACTTACTATCTTTTGGGATCTCCTGAAACTCATCAATTCATAACATTACATTGCAGAAACATTATAAAAGATTTCTATTGGTTGTCCTAGGTAGACATCCTAGTAGTCATCTTAATGACCATAGCAATTTACTAAAAACAATTTTACAAAAGAATATTATCTAAAAATGACTTACTGCTCCAAAATTATCAATATTACCCATTCTCTCTAACTCAAATAACAATCAAATTTTCTCCTCCCCTAACCTCTAGTTAATCTAATAATCCCCCATATCTGTTGAATTTTTTCCTTTTATTTTTTCTCTCAGTATCTTTAATTGTCAACCTTTTCCATTTCTGATTCCTGTCACCAAATGTTTAAGATAGATTTAAGCATGAAGGCTTTGACCATCGCCCTCTGGAATTCACAAGCCATGATGTTCATGGATGTGACAACACTGTACTTAGGCTGAGCTATATGTCAATCAAGCTTATAAAGAAATAAACGTGTCTCTAATAATCATACATAATGTATTGCGGATCTCAGTGAAGAGGTCAAATTGTAAAAAAAAACATTATTTTATCACTCAAAGTTCACTTCAAGTGCTTACTTACACATAACGCGTTTCACAAGCAACTTGCTTGCATCCTCAGGTGAGGTCCACTGCCAGGTCCGTTGTTGGACCGATAGATGTCTCTGTTGGATGGATCATCTGGAGATAAGGTTGCTTCCCTTTGGCATGTCAAAATTTACTAAATGATTCTTATTTCTTTGGATGAAGATTTTTCCCCATATAGTCAGATCAACCGGTTTATGTACAACTTTTAATCATTTTATGTCATCCTCAGACTCGATAATGTTTAAAGTTTTTTTTTATAAACGTGTCTCTGTTTTAATCTGGGCCAGTTTCAGTGAACAAATTACTCAGAATTAATATTATATTTATTTGGTTTTGGGTGTTTTGAATCAGCAGCTTTGAAGAAGTGGCAGCTTGTAACGTTTGTTGCTGAAACATTTGAAATAAATTTCAGATGTCTAGAAAGTGCTGTGTGCCTGGCTGCAAGTCTAATCTGTAGAATCAATGACATTGTTTCCAGATTTTCATTTCATAATGTTTCTTTAATAAATAAAATAATAGAATATTGTTTCAGTATAGGCACAGCATTTAGAAAACAAATTTATGTAATTTCTTTAAATACACATTATGTTAAAACTATTTTTTTATTTTCAACACTTCCTACCATTGTAGGCTGCCTAGTGACAAAGTATAATATACAACGTAATCGTATCTATAAATGAATTGTTAAACATTAAGCATTAACATATATAGCAGAAATCTATAGAATTATAAAACACTATGTCAAATTATAACAATGATGCCTATAAATATGCAGTGATCCCTTCAAAGCAAGAAGAACTAAATTCTTCAGCTTCTGCACGTCTAGTTGAAATTGTTTCCAGATGTTAACTACATGGCGTGGAATTGTGCCTCGAGCTCCTATTAACATGCCGTATATTTGTATTTCTTTCGGGTGGTACTTTTCCAGGTAGTATGGAATTGTAGGTTCATATATTTGTTGTTTCTCTTTATTGACCTCTTCTGGTTGACCCCTGTGTTTTTCAAATCTTATAGTTGGGTCAAGAATGTATCCCTTTAATGAATTTTCAGCGTATAATTGTTACTAATACTAATAATTTGAGTAACGTATGATTATTTATGTATTTTTCTGATAAATATTTTATATAAAGTAAACCCAGAAAATATCTTTACACCATTATGAATCTATTACATCATCTTATTCCCAATGTAACCCCTAACAAGTCGAATTTTTTTGTTAGACAAAGTGATGTATTTAAACTTTTATATATATACTAGGCTGTGGAAGCACCTAATGTTACCATATGGCAACAGAAAATACTTTCAAAACTGAGTAATGAGTACTTATTTTTGTATTTTATTCAGCATATTTGTGTTACTTATGCCCGGTTTCTACAAACTTGTGAATTACCTATGGGTAAATTACCCATGGATAAATTAGTTCCATTTAACCTACAATGGTATAATGAGCAAGGCCTTGGAGTTGTACAGATAATTTAATTCAGAAGGCTTTGATTCTCATTGTTATTGATCCTATGAAAGGTTAAATTTTATCCAGCCATCCATGAAAGGACAAATTAACCCAAAGATTTACCCTTGGACAGATCTAGCCCGAGTTTGTAGGAACATTTTTTCTGTCATTTTCATATTTACCTAGAGGACATTTATCTAGAAACTCGCCACAAGTGTAAGTGATTGCTATCTTTAAATTATTTGTGTTTGTGTGGTGTTATTCTTGTGTAAATTGTGTAAATTCTGTGCATTAGATAATTTACCCATAGGTAATTCGCGAGTTTATAGAAACCGGCCATTAGAGACATAATATTGTAAAAAATCAAAAGAAGTTAATAAAATAATTCAGGTGTTAATGGGTTAAGCTTTCTTTATATGCTAACTAGTGAGTCTCGTCATATGTGATCACATTGTCTCGTAGGTGGCATCGGCATTGGTCTGTTCACTCATCTGGAGAGGCCCTCCATGCTTTTGTCTGGTCAGAAAGGTATGTGATTCAAAGATACTCCCTCTCCCGAATGGTTGTGGTCCTGGGGCCAGGCGGCATGGGCCACATAAATGCCCCTACAACAGATGAGGTTAAACTAAGAGAAAGAAGAAGAAGGAATAAGCATACGAACCGAATAAGAGAAGAGTACCGGTCTTAGGTAAAAGATACAATCCTTGCTGAAGAAGAGATGTAGAGCTTCCTAGAAGAAGCTGGGAATAATTAATGGAATGCAAAGTTGGAACAGGCAGAATTGCTTTAAATTCTGAAATATGGATGAAGAAGAAAACAAAGAAAAGATGTGAAATTATCTTTATATAAATTACTTTTTACTTACCTTGGCCTCATTAAACAAACAAACAAACAAACTGTTTCCCACTGGAGGTAGTCCAGTGAACTCACTATACTCCCAAAATAGCAATAACAAAAAATAAGTTTAAAAAAAGAACAAAAGTCCAAAAAGTACGTAGTCCATTAATGAAAAACATGGTTGTGGAGGATTTGACATGATTTGTGTAGGACCAATAGGAAGCTGGACCAATTGAATTCCTGTCTGAAATCCTCAAAAAACTTCAGGATAGCCCCATGGGCACCAATCAGAAGTCCATACATTTTAAGATCCAGCAGATGATATTTGATCTTAAAATATTCTTCAGTAGGCTGGTAGATGTTAACTTTCTCAGTATGGACCTTCAATGGCTGATGACAACCTTGCTCAAACCTAATGGTAGGGTCAACACTTATTCCATTTCCATCTGTTTTAAATGCCAGAATATCAACCCGCCTTGCTGAATATTGGTGGCTACGCAAGAAACCTCTTCTTCCACTGGCCATCCCTTTTTCCTCAATGCAGCAGCCAACATGGAACGCACAGTATGGTGCCGAGAATTTCTAAGCAGCATTCCATGGTCACATTGTCCCAAGACCTGTGCAAGGGTTTCTATCTCCGGGCAGTATCTGCACCAGGCTCCGTCAAGGGACCAACCGGGAATGGAATGCAGTGCTGCTACATTGCAATTCATTTTAAGACAGCTTATCCATTCAGACGTTGACAGACCTCTCTTGTTTAAGACCCAGGTGTTAGCTTTAGTGACTTCGCTGTAAAGTTCAATACCTTTGCCTCTTCCAGATAATTTTGTCCAGCTTTCATATTCTTTTTGCTGCAAACTGTCTCGAACTAAAGCATTACTGTAGATACCTTAACAATCCAGAACGGGGCCTGGTTGTTGGAATCCGTGGAAACATACTGTTTTTTTCTGATTTGGAGGAAATAAGGATAGCAATATTATGCAAATATATTCAGTAAACTGCCAGGATTACCCATATTCTTCGATATAAATATAAAACATTCGTCACTGAATAAAATGGAAAATTCTTCAAAGAAATTACTTCAAAGTTTCAACAATAATGGCTGTGATCAACGTCAATGAATTATGTAATTAACTAAGTTGTTGACTATTAAACACTTAGGCTTCACTTTTTCTTACATTTTTGCGGGACGTACGTTTCATGGGCTTTGCCCACATTTTCAACTGCTTGTCAACTGTCTATTTTCTGCTTTGAGAACACTGGCACCTTCTGGTTTTGGTTTAACAAACTTCTTGATCAAGTTTTCTTTGATTTAAAAATTCATCAGTTTATCTTCATACTTTTTCATATAAATCTTTTCCCACACTTCCAGATCTTTTTGTTTATTAACTGATTTCAATGGGTTGGCTTTCTTAAGAATGTGATGATTCTTATTCCAACAATGAGCTGTTACTGCTGATTTGACTATTTGACAGTATTTAATATTCCTTAGGTGTTCTTTCAGTCTAGTGTCTATATTTTTTTTGTTTTACCTATATATGTTTCATTGCACTTAGAACAATTTATCTGGTAGATACCTGCCTTTTTTTCTTTGGGTATTTTATCACAATGGTTGGTTTTAGTTAAATTTTTAAAGCTGTATTTGTTGTATGCAGACAAAGATATGTTGTCCTGCAAAAATGTAAGGAAAAGTGAAGCCTAAAGTGTTTTTTGCACTCCTTAGCTAGTAAGTGGTACTTACGAACGTTGTTTACATGGATCGTAAGTTGACATTCCCACACAGTCTTGTTGCTAAGGGCGGTTGCGATGAGGTTAAATTACTTACGGTCCAAGCGCTATGTCATAATTCATTACGATACACTTCATAATACAAGCCTTTATGGGCACGGCCCCCAGGACAAATATTCGGTTCCCATAACAACAAACACATGCGAATCACTTTCTGAAATAAACATCTATTTTCAAGAATGTATTTACATAATATTTTCAGGTAATATCACAATTAATATAAATAATCATCGTGCAAAAAATAGCATGCAACACACGGGCCGTAAAGGCATTTACGGGTCTTACGGCACTTGTATCGCAATATACTATAATAGTCAACAGCTTAGTTAATTACATAATTTGTTGCTTCACTTATCTCTTGATTCTTCATAATCAATTAATTAACTTCGATTTTCCATCAGAATTAATTTTCATTCTCTGGTTTTGATCTCTATCTATGAATGAACGTCAATTCTCAATCAAGAATTGGTTTCGATTCTCTATCAAAGAATTAACTTTGATTCTCCATCAAGAAATTGCTTTCGATTCTCCCAAATTCACCAAGAATTGGTTTCAATTCTCTATAAAAGAATAACTTAGATTCTGCCTCAAGAATTGGTGTCGATTCTCTATCAACAAATTAACTTCATTCTGCATCAAGAATTGGTTTAGATTCTCTATCAATGAATTAACTTTGATTCTGCATCAAGAGCTGGCTTTGATTCTTTATCAAAGAATTAACTTTGATTCTGAATCAAGAATTGGTTTTGATTCTCTATCAACAAATTAAATTTGATTCTGCCTCAATAATTGGTTTTGATTCTGTATAATAGAATTATCTTCGATTCTGCATCAAGAATTGGTTTTGGTTCTCGATCAATGAATTAACTTTGATTCTTCATCAAGAA
Organism: Ectobius pallidus; assembly: GCA_964059195.1. NCBI lineage: Eukaryota > Metazoa > Arthropoda > Insecta > Blattodea > Ectobiidae > Ectobius > Ectobius pallidus. The sequence goes on from CAXKWD010000001.1 coordinate 90,468,213, forward strand.
TTGTTTCAATTCTCTATCAATGAATTAACTTCGATTTTGCATCAAGAATTGGTTTCAATTCTCTGTCAATGAATTAACTTTGATTCTGTATCAAGAAGTGGTTTTGATTCTCTATCAAAGAATTAACTTTGATTCTGCATCAAGAATTGGTTTCGATTCTCTTTCAAAGAATTAACTTCAGTTCTTCATTAGGAATTAACTTCCATTCTGCATCAAGAATTGGCTTCGATTCTCTTTCAAAGAATTAACTTCATTCCTGCATCAAGAATTAGTTTCGATTCTCTATCATCGAATTAACTTCGATTCTTCATCAAGAATTTTCTTCAATTCTTTATCTATGAATTAACTTCGATTCTGCCTCAAGAATTCGTTTTGATTCTCTATCAACGAATTAACTATGATTCTGCATCAAGAAATGGTTTTGATTCTCTATCAAAGAATTAACTTTGATTCCCATCAAGAATTGGTTTCGATTCTCTATCAAAGAATTAACTTAGATTCTGCCTCAATAATTGGTTTTGATTCTCTATCAAAGAACTAACTTCGATTGGTTTCAATTCTCTATCAAATAATTAACTTTGATTCTGCATTAACAATTTGTTTTGATTTTCTATCAAAGAATTAACTTCAGTTCTTCATTAGGAATTGGTTTTGATTCTCTATCAATGAATTAGCTTCCATTCTGCATCAAGAATTGGTTTTGATTCTTTATCAAAGAATTAACTTCGATTCTGCATCAAGAATTTGTTTCAATTCCCTATCAACGAATTAACTTCGATTCTCCATCAAGAATTGGTTTCGATTCTCTGTCAATGAATTAACTTCGATTTTGCCTCGAGAATTGGTTTCGATTCTCTATAAAAGAATTATCTTTGATTCTGCATCAAGAAATGGTTTTGATTCTCTATCAAAGAATTAACTTCAATTCTGCATCAAGAATTGGTTTCGATTCTCTATCAAAGAATTAACTTAGATAATGTGTCAATAATTGGTTTTGATTCTCTATCAAAGAACTAACTTCGATTATGCATCAAGAATTGGATTCAATTCCCTATCAACGAACTAACTTCGATTCTCCATCAAGAATTTGTTTTGATTCTCTATCAACGAATTAACTTTGATTTTGCCTCTAGAATTGGTTTCGATTCTCTATATTCTCTTGATTCTGCATCAAGAATTGGTTGCGATTCTCCATCAATGAATTAACTTTGATTCTCTAACAATGAATTAATTTCGATTATGCAAGAAGAATTGGTTTGATTTCACTATCAACGAATTAGCTTTGATTCTCCATCAAGAATTGGTTTTGAATTCCTATCAAAGAATTAACTACGATTCTGCATCAAGAATTGGTTTTGATTTTCTATCAAGAACTGATTTTCTTAACGAAATAGATATATTCTACCCTAATGGAATAAAATTCATTCTTCATCAATGCAGTCAACTTGCAAAACTTATGTACTTAGAATTCAAGTAAATATGCTGTTTTCTCAAGCTATTTAGGTTTCTGTCATTTTATTTGTTTATTGTGATTAGAAAATGTAAGTGTGAAATCATTTAATTGGTTTCTATCTCTATATTGTAGTAGCTTAAAAGGCTCGGCATCGCTCATGTTTTGTAGTGTGTAATTCGAAATTAACTTACGAAGGACTTTAAATTTTCAAACTCTAGGTCCTTATATAGGTATTTAGAATTTGAAATGAGGAAGAAAGACTTATCATACTCAAACTATTCCCCCAGAAAATGCTTGATATAGCTTGTTGTGGCTCATAGGGGATGTCAAATGTTGCATTCCATTGCTTCTACACACCTTGCCTGGGAAGGGTTGAAATAAGAAGAAACAGAAATTCCTGTTACATACGATTGTGTTGTCTTTACGGAAAATTTTATTTCTCACTCTCATGTTACCATACGATTGTTTCAGGGATGAAATCAAAAAGAAATTCAATATCACTTGCATACTTGCCTCCAGTGAAGGAAGTGAGAAAAATCCAGAGGCGGTATGCTATCTCAAAACTTTTCCCTATCATACCTGAATTTAAAAAAGCGCATTCCTCCCTTACAACTCCATGAGTAACCAACCCTGCTTTATAGATGACTGTCAAGCAGAATCACAACACAAGACCAGAACATCTTGTACTGTCGATTTTCAGACCTTTATTTATTTCACGGTCACAGAAACCACCAATTCCAGCTGTGGGTGTCGGCATGCTGACCACAAGCCCCAAATCCCACCATCTATGGTTGATGAGCAGTGGTCAGGTGGTAGGCCTAGTCCATTAAGGGATGTAGCGCCACAGACTTTAGTTTATTAATTTCACAAACAATATTTTTAAAATATGTAAGACCTGTTTAAACAATATAAAATTTACAACAATTTGTTACCGAGATATATTTTTAAAAACATCGAAACTAGTGGTATAGTCATTAAGATGGCAACAGAGATCATCACAAGTTATCGTCGCAGCCTTCTATAGTGACATTGGCTACGAGCGGATGAGTAATCATGAAAAGTAGTTATCATATTACGACTCAAAAGAACATTAATAATTTCTATCAAATAGCCATTGACCAGTGTCGGTATGCGACTGGACCTTTAAAAGTAGTGACGGTATTCCATACCAGCACATACCGCCTCACTTCCCTCGCTGCTTGCCTCCCCCAAAACCTGGGACATAATAATATACTGCACGCATAGGACTAAAAATGCTCCATCCTATTTTATCTTCTTTAAAATGCTTCAGGCCAAAAATACAAAGCCAGGCTACAGCTATGAATAACACATCAGTGGATAGAATTTGTTACCAACTTCTGATATGGCTTACTCGTTAGCATACTTAGGCTGAGACAATTGAAAATGCTGTCCCTGCAAATATACGACCTCTTATTCTACATTAAAATGTGAAGTGAGAAAGTGATATTCTCTATGTCCAGGGTAGAGAAAGTTATGTGACTGCATCACATTGTTTTTTATTTTCGTGGATTTCATTATTTATTATTTATTTACATCAATGAATTATGTCGATAGCATCTCTAATTTGTCGAAGTCCCATATCATTCACTTCCAACAATATACTGTTGTCATGGGAACTGCACATGCAATGTGATTTCTATTTGATTAATTCTTTGTAATATGGTATTTCGTCTCTTCGAAAAAATTTTATTTTTGTCATTTAAAAACAAAATTTTGCAAAAGTCCTATCTTTCTGTGCACTTACATTATGAAATGAAGGTACTGTCAAAACTCCAAGTCTCTACCTACTATAGTTTAGGCTCCACATTGATTCTCTGTCAGTCAGTCAGTCACAACAAATCCGCTTACACACACATATATATGGGCATATAGTAAATCTATATATTAAATTTTTTCAGATAATGAAAGTACTTGAAGTATTTACATAAACGAATGAAACACATGAAGTATTGACTTTCAGCTGGGCAAGCGTTACAACTACTATAATACAAATTTCTTCATTTCACTCTCCCATAAAACTAGTAAAACTGAGATACTTCTCTTTGTCCAGAAGGTGATGATATTACTGATTATTTACAAAACTTTGAAATATCAAATTAGCTCAGAAGTCCTGTATTGGTTTGTTTTGAGTGTAAAAAGAACTAAAATCAGTGACACTTACTTTGTTCATTAATTTAATTATCTCCATTTATTTTCATGCATCCTCCATCATTCTCTTTTCGATTACTGCAATATTCTGTTGACCAACTTAAACCCAGCCTTACTGACAGACTTCAGCATGCTCATAACCAGGGCCCGGATTCTGACATGTCATCTTTTTATTGATGCTGCATAGACATTGCAAACTTGAGGATAAATCATAATCATAGCCTCTAGATTGTAGAAACACATTTTTATTAGGTCATTTTTTGTCATATTATGCCATTTTAAATTTTTAGGGCATTTATTTCAATTTTTGGTCATTATTTTGTCATTTTCTTCCTTATTTAGTCATTTTTATGTATTTACATTGAGTGTATTAACTTTTTTTTTCGTCGCTAGCAGTGCTGTCTTTGAAGTCTTGTTTGTTTAATGCAAGAAGGAAAAATTCGGCGTTAAAGTGTTGACATGTCTCAGTCGGAAATGAGAATCAAAGAAACGCCAAAATTTTGTATTATATTACTATTGTTATTAGATTGACTTGGCACCAGAGTCTGCCACCTGCTTGGATTTGAGAGTGCAAACTACTGTTTACCCTCAATAAACAACAATATAATCCGGCAGACCACAATGCCGAATTTTGACTCACCAGTGCCTCAGTGCCAGTATAAATTTCCGTGAGAAAGAACATTCACAACATTACAGTTATTTACAGTTTTTACAATTGTGTAGAAACTAGTCTATAACTTTTTGTGTACAATAATAATTTTTTATAAATAAAATATCAGTTTTTAGGTCATTTTTTATAATCTTTAAGTCATTTTCTTTAAAATTTAGGGCCATTTTATAGGTCATTTTTCAAAGAATTTTTGGTCATCAGAATCCGGGCCCTGCTCATAACGCTTGTGTTAGATTTATCTGTAATATCAGATGATTTGACCATGTTTCGCCATCTTTTCACACCTTGTCATGGATGCGCCTCAAACAACGAAGAATGATCCAATCTCTTATTTTCCTTCATAACATATTATTATCTTCCTCTCCTTCTTATTTACACACTCGTTTTAATCTCCTTTTGACCTCACGAATGCAAAACCAAAATCTACTGCTTATTCCCCGACATACAAATCATTCTATTCTTCATCTTTTAGTGTATCAATTCCTCGCCTTTAGAATTCGTTGCCTTGTCATATCAGAGACTGTCGAAATGTACCACAATTTAGAAATAAATTGAATATCCATTTTTTTAGTCATTAATTTTATTTTAATTTAGTTTATCAAACTTGTAATTAAATCCTTGTAATTTGATTGTCTGTAGCATGTTTAGTTTTAATTTATGATTTATCAATTCTTGTATTGTTTGTAGTATGTATTATTTACGATATGTATAGTTTTACTGGTGCAGTGGAAGAAAAGGCCTTATGGCCTTAACTTCGCCAGTATAAATAAATAAATAAATAAATAATAATAAAAATAAATAAATATTTCAATTCATCATCAATTTATCACAGTTATCCAATAAACTTTTAAAGCCCGATAACCAAAAGAAAATTCTTGTCACTTTGATAACCAAGAGTTTAGAGTGCTGTTTAACAGTGACTGATAAAATATTCATCTGTGGTCAGAAAGCTACTGATATGACATCCGAAACAGCTTTTCAATTTGTAAATATTGTATTCAATAATTTTACTAAGTGTGTGAATGGCATAACTTAATAATAAGCAGAAGAGAAAGAAAATTTCAGCCATTGGGATATTAAGGTAGAATAAATGTTTTTTCTTTGTTTGAAATGTAATAATAATGATATAAATAAACAAAATTAAAATATTACAAGATGGTGGTCCAACCGGAGGTGACATATGGAAGCGAACTCTTTTTAAAACCCCCGTGTGGTGACCGGGATACCGAGTAGAATAGCACCAAGGGATCTCCCCCTGTCGTAAAAGGCGACTAACAGGAGCAGCGGACCGCTGTCCCAACCTACATATCCAGACCCTACATTTGGACGCCACCATACCAACGGGTGATATTGGGTGGATTGAGAAGCTCAATATCACCGGTTACCATTCCCTAGATATCCAACCCAACTTCCTCCCCCCCCCCCCCATCTGGGGCCATGCTGATGTAGATATAGCATGACTGCTAAATCCAGAGAGTATAGAGCTGACGAACAACTACAACCAACCTACGCCAATAATGTGCGACAGTCCGGCGCCTTATCGGGACAATTCTACTAAGGAATGGTAACCCCAACAGAAGAGTCCCTGGTCCTCCAGGTTGGGGGTTGGGCGTAAGGCTGGCAACCTTACCCCGGAAAAAAACTAATGTTGCGAAACCCCAAATTAAGCCTCGGATGGAGATCAACCGGAGAAGACACAAGTTAATGAAAATGGACATTGCACTTGGAACATGGAATGTACGTTCCTTATGTAAAACAGGTTCCCTAAAAAATCTACTAGATCAGATGATGGCCTATAAAATGGGAATATTATCCATACAGGAAACAAATTGGAATGGAACAGATACATGGGAGAATAGGAGCCACATTATCTTTAGCAGCGGCAAATCGACTAGGATGAGCAATGTGGGAGTTGCTTTTATCGTCGACAAAACTCTTAAAAGCTCGATCTTACAATTTACACCTATTAATGAAAGAATATGCACACTTCGGATAAGAACAAGATTCTTCAACCTGTCAATTATTAATTGCCACGCTCCAACAGAAGAGAAAGATGAAACCATCAAAGACGAATTTTATGATGAATTAGGAAGGATATTTGACCGCCTTCCATCAAATGACATCAAAATAATTATGGGGGACCTCAATGCTAAAATAGGAAAGGAAGAGATATTTCAAGGAACAATAGGAACTCACAGTCTACATGACAGCAGCAATAACAATGGAAGCCGACTTATAGACTTTGCAATAAGCAAAGATATGGTCATTAGCTCCACATTATTCCCCCATCGGAACATCCATAAACATACATGGGCATCTCCAGATAGGAAAACCTTTAACCAAATTGATCACTGCCTGATCGAGCGAAGAGGTGCAAATAGTATACTCGATGTTAGATCCTTCAGGGGTGCTGAATGTGGCTCAGACCATTTCCTCGTTAAAGCTAGATTCAGATGTAAAATAGCGATGCATAAAATTACTAAGAAAACTTCAGAACCTAAATTTCATCTGGCTTTATTGAATGACCCAGATACTCGGGAAAAGTATAAATTAGCACTGATGGAGTGCATGAAAGAACCAGAAATGGGAGATCGGAGCAATGTTAGCAGTAATGGAAATGAAATCGAAGAAAATTGGGAATCTTTGTAAGCTGGAACTCTGGGAGCCGCAGCTAATATAATTGGACAGCAACCTAAACCAGATAGATCTGAATGGTTTGATGAGGACTGTGACTCGGCTATTAAGGCCAAAATCTCAGCGTATAAAATTTATATAAACAGACCATCAAGGCTAAGGAAACAAGCTTACGAGCTACCAAGAAAAGAAGCCCATAGAATCTGTAGAAGCAAGAAACGTGCATATATTAATAAGAAACTTCAACAAATGGATAAAGATTTTAAAGAATCCAGATCTCATAGTGGCTTCAAAATGATTAAAAACATTAAAAGGGGTTTTGTTGGTAGAACTGATCTTTGTAAGGATGTAGGTGGGAATATAATAGGAGATACTAACCAGATCAGAGGGAGATGGAAACAATATTTCGAGAGTTTGTTGAACTCTCATTCCTCGGATTTGGAAGAAACGCCATGTATCGAGGAGGACGATGTACTAATAGACCCTCCTACAAGAGATGAAGTAGAGAAGGTCACCCAGACTCTTAGAAATAAGAAGGCACCTGGAGTGGACAGAATTCCTGCGGAACTAATTAAATATGGACAATTTATGGTATCTCAAATCCATAAACTAATTTTACAGATATGGGGACAAGAACAGATTCCAGAAGATTGGAAGAAAACAGTAATCGTACCTATACACAAGAAGGGAGACAGATTAGCCTGTCATAATTATAGAGGGATATCACTGCTATGTACCACATACAAAATTTTCACTACTCTTGTTCTTAAGAAATTGCAACATTTTGCTGAGCCCAATTTGGGAGAATATCAGGGAGGATTTCGCAAAGGTAGATCCACGATAGATCAAATTTTTACCCTGAAACAAATACTTGAAAAATGTGGAGAACACAATATAACCATACATCAGATATATGTGGATTTTAGCCAAGCATATGACAATATTTTAAGAAATAAATTATACAGCATTTTATCACATTTTAAAATACCTAACAAGCTAATTAGATTAGTGCAGGTTACTATGACGGATATGGAAGCACAGGTGAAAGTTAAAGGAGAGCTCTCGGACCCTTTTAAAGTGGGGCAGGGCCTGAAGCAGGGTGATGGACTAGCGCCAACACTCTTCAACTTGGCATTAGAATTCGTTATAAGGAAGCTAGGAATAGCTGTGAACTCCACAATACAAACAAAGAGTATTCAAATCCTAGGCTACGCGGATGATATTGGGATCCTGGCAAGACTATGGCATAGGGGAGAGGAAACAGTGCAGGCACTTAACGAAGCTGCAAAGGAAATAGGATTAAATATAAATGTTGACAAAACAAAAGTAATGAAATTACTAACCAAATCAGATACGGGAACACAACAACACGAACTTTGGGTTGAGGATAATCAAGTAGAGAGAGTAGGCCAGTTTCGTTACCTGGGAACCTGTATTACAGAGGACAATAATGAGATGACAGAGATTCAAAAAAGAATCAGCATGGCAAACGAAACATATTTTAGCCTTATCAATGTAATGAAGTCCAGAGTAGTTCATAGGAAAACTAAAATCCTCCTATACAAAACTATGATCCAACCAGTACTAATGTACGGATGTGAGACTTGGACCTTTTCCCAGAAGGGAGCAGACATGATAAATATTTTTGAGAGAAAGGTACTACGAAGAATATACGGACCCATCAATGAAAACGGAACGTGGAGAATAAGAAATAATACTGAACTAAAACAACTGTATGGAACACCAATAGACATTGTAATTCGTCTGAAGAGGCTACAATGGGCCGGGCATGTGCACAGAATGCCAGAACAAAGGATACCAAAAAGGATAATGAAGGCTTCATTTGATGGGAAGAGGTCCCAAGGACGACCAAAAAATAGATGGGAGGATGCCGTTAGAAAGGATGCTGAACAGCTGCTAGGAATCAGAAACTGGAAATCGGCGGCGGTGGATAGAGAAGTCTGGAGGAGAAAGATTGGGGAGGCCAGGGCTCGATATGGGCTGTAGTGCCATATGATGATGAACTCTTTTTAAAATCACCCAGAAAAATAGAATAGACAAAACCTTGAAAGTAGAGAGAAGAATAGCTAGATCATGCATAAATAAAAAATACCAAAAAGATGGACAATGGCCGATATTACCAAATGAAATGGTGTACAGAGAATTGGAGCCTATCACAGATACTATACGGAAGAAAAGGATTTCTTCTTTTGGTCACATTATGAGGACACCAGAAATGATTGACTGAATTGGTACAATGAGGCATTAAAAGCAGAAGAAGAAGAAGAAAAATAATTATATGAAATATTTAACCTTTTGTTATTGTTCCATTATAACAGTTTGTGAGTCTATAATACGGTTAAGATCGTCTGCTATAAGCATACCACTTCACAGCTAAGTAGCCTTGCCAGATGTACAAACATGACTTGTGAATTCCAGAGTGTGGTGCTCTGGCACCTTCCTTTGAGAACTGTGATTGTAATGTAGGACTTAGATTTCTAAACAATTTTTTAACTTTTAATGATCACAAAATTATAAAAGTTGTTTTGATTTCAGGCATTCCAATTTTACGTATAATTTATGGAGGATATTCTCATCTTTCTACTATCTCACTGCCTCTTTTAGTCTATCACCCAACACAGATAATACTGGGTGGGTTGATAGTAACTCATCTTCAGGACTGGATGCTGGCAAGACAACGCTCCAGGTATTTATTATAAGTATTGTTTTGGCAGTACAAAGACAAGTGAATAACACAGCTTTTATAAATAAATTACTCATAAGCAGCAGAGGCCTTATAATAGTGTATTATTACTTCCTCCGCTCGTATCATAGGTACTACAGGTAGAGGAAATATTGTGTTCAACAATGAAATTTGAAGTTGAGTTTTTAACATAAATACATGTTTAGAGGTTCCCTGAATACAAAAAGTCTATTTTCAGAAACATGCCTATGTCTGTGTCTTACTTTTATTGAAAACGGCTCTAACAATTTTATTTAATTTTTTTTATGTTAGGTGCTTGTAGCTAAATCTTTTATTTTTCGCAAAAATTCTCTGAAGGGTAGTTGTACAGTGTGTCCCACGCAAGAGTTGGCCAATGACGCGGGTTCCTGCGGCGCGGCGGGCACAGCTCCAACTCCCGAGCGATCGGGTGAAATATCTACGCTAATGAAGCCGCGATCGGTGTTATGATTCAGGTTCTCACATTTACAGTTAAAATTACAATGAAAATAAACACGTACCTCATCACAAGAGATGTTGGAAATGTTCTCCTTTCGCATCCACACAACACTGACACCATTTTAGGAAATTTTCTTTCACGCGCATAAGTTCAGCTTCCGAGACAGAGTTCATTTCTCTTATGATAGGCCTATGTGATATTGTCTTTAAGTTCTTCTAACAGTATGTGAATATTATTTATGGAGAAACTTGAAAAATAAAGTGTATAGGTCAACTTCCCGTACATTACAAAGGAAACGGGTGAAATATCTACGCTAATAAAGCCTGCTGTTGGTGTAATGGTTCAGGTTCTCACAAAGAAAAACATATGTGATTTATTACATAATCTTGCAAGGACGAAAAGACGTCGGTTTTTAGCAAAATTCCCAGGTGTACGTCCTCCAAGCAGAGAAGCCGTGCGAAAACTTGTAAGCAAACTTCGGGAAACGGGTTCGATTCTCGATAGTAAACGAGGGACCAAGCGGCGCGTACTTACTGAACAGAAATTAGATCAAACCCACACACATTAGAAGAACTTAAAGACAATATCAGAACAGAAATTAATTCTATCTCGGAAGCTGAACTTATGCGCGTGAAAGAAAATTTCTTAAAAAGGTTCCAATGTTGTGTGGATGCAAGAGGAGGACATTTCCAACATCTCTTATGATGAGGTACGTGGTTATTTTCATTGTAATTCCAACTGTAAATGTGAGAACCTGAATCATACCACCGATCGCGGCTTCATTGGCGTAGATATTTCACCCGATCGCTCGGGAGTTGGAGCTGTGCCAGCCGCGCCGCAGGAACCTGCGTCATTGGCCAACTCTTGCGTGGGACACACTGTAGAAACTCAGTTTTGCCTGTTGAACAATAAAGATTTGCATCGCGTTTAAACAATGAATGCATGCTTTTTGCAAATATGGTCTCTTATTCTATATCTTAATGTGAAGTGAGAGAGGTGTATTGCCAATGCTTAAGGTAAAGAAAATTATATGAGTGCATTACATGGGCAGGGAAGGGCAAGGGGGGCAGATGCCCCCTCTGGATTTTGGAATGTATTATGATCTCATTAATTTTTCAGTCTCTATGCCTCTGTCAACCTGCATTTATTGCAGTTTAGCAAATATTGTTATAACTGCATCAGTGTATTTATACTAATTCACCACCAAGGCTGTTGCTCATCATAGTCCCTGTGTTTTAATGCCCTTGTTCCACCATTCCACTAGCTTCCAGATAGCCGAAGAAAAAATGTCTTTGACTGAACAGCAAGTCTTTTGTGCACTGCTTCCTTTACTTCTTCATGTGAGGTGAATCAACAGCCCCACAGTGCTTTTTTAAACGGACCAATAATGATCAAGTCCAATGGAACAAGATCAGGACTGTATACAGGATAGTCGAATACCTTGAACCCAGATTTATAAGAGTTTGAACTGTTTGAAGGAGACAATACATGAATGGCTTGCTACTCAATTGAAGTTTTTTTTTTTCTATGGGCATTCGGAAGGTAGTGGAAAGTTGTAACAAGTGTATTGAAAAGCATGGAGGTCATGTTAGAAAATAATACTATTATTGTAAGCTCTCTGTTGCTGTTAAAATATTATAAAAATTGTGTGCAGATACTTATATTTGCCCTCATGTATAAAAAAATTACTAACGCTATTTTTAAAATGTTCACAGAAATTTCAGATGACATTGTTTAATATTGGTTACTTTTTAAAATGGCCGGTGAATATCAGAAAGAATTCTGACTGCTTTATTTGATTGTTGTCAGAATATGCATGCATAAGAATTTAATAAGTACTGGTAATTAAATAAAATCAAGTTCAGGTGTGTTCTGTTATCTTTATAAATAAATAGTTTGCCTAAACAAGTTTTGAAAGCCATCGCTTCCATTTTTACCTGCTGCTTGAGGGATCCTCTTGTAGAAGTTGAATTTATTTTGAGGTTTATCATCAGTCGAGATGTTGAAGGTTATGAGTTGGTTCTTCTTATAATTAAAATAATTAAAAATCTTCTCCCAGACTGAAAGTTCTCTGTGACCACTGATAAAAAGTGGCATCTCAAAATATGTTGAACATCCACAAGAGAGTGTTAAGGTAGTTGAGCATAGGTGTTGAAAATCGAAGGCTTCCAAACCTTGTTCAGGCATCCTATTTCATAAGTATAGTTTAGTGTTAGTCTTCCGCTCCTTTTATAATTAATTATTATAGATTCTAATGGACCATCAACAGGGTGACCACATTGTAAAACCAAAAGCCAGGACACCTTGCTGAACAATGCATTATTCAAACTTTTTCCTTGTGTTCTTTATTTGAACATATCCGTGAATGAATTTAAATTAGCATAATAATATAAAGCACTTGGAAATGAAATTTGGACATAAATTACTTAAAGTAAGAGCATTATTTTTCTTTTGTACTTTTCAGAACTATTGATTTTGCTTTATGAGCCCTTGATTTTTGTTTCCTTAGTTTCTCTTGTGCAAGGAAAGTGTCTTCAGTATATCACTGTATACATATTTCTTTGCATCCTCACTGAAAACAATCAAACTACACTCAATGCAAAACTCAACAAACTAGTAATCAGTAACAGGCACATAGTAAAAATGTCCAGCATTGTAAAGTAATAACGTGAACTGACTGATGCAGTATTTCTTTCAATCAGATACCAACTTAATCCATGGCAGTACAAATTAAGCCTGCAATCGAATATCAGGATAATTAACAAACTTGATGTAAGTAGGGTTACTATCTGGTGGGGGGAGAAATCGCAAGACATTGTGCGAAATTCCTCAAAAACCAGGACATTTAGGTGTCCCAAAATAGCTTTCTCAGAATACTGAGACAGTATGCTCAAAACCTGGACATCTGATTACCCTGTCCATCAATATTGGAGTGTTTTCTAGCGAGTTATTGGTTCATTGTAGTAATTTTCAAGTCATAATAATTGCAATTAAAATTATGTTATAATTATATAACATCTCCTTTCCCATGTCGCTTGAAATTTTGTGTTGTAGCTTGCTGTGAAAATTTATTTTTTCTTCTGTAATACAGAACTAAGTTTTAGAATCTAATTTGAAGTCTTTGACTACAATACAAAAAACACATATTTACCAGTTAGTGATCTTGAAATCCTTTTATTTTTTTACCAACAGGACAAGACTAGAAGCGTGACATGACACCTGATTAATTTTTCTTCTTGCAAAGTCAAATTTACATGACACCTCCTCAGCTTCGGGTGAGTAAGAAATTTTTTTTGTTTGTGCCGATTTTGTAACTTCTGATCTATTCTGTATCAAATATCTAATGTAATATTCGGGACTATTTATCCATGGACATCCAATGCCACCTATTAGCAAGACAATATTCAATTGTGAAGGTGGCCTTGCTTGGTTGCTATCTTGATTCATTTGTTTACAACTCGCAGTGATCTGATTTTTTACTTCCTGTGCTCCTACCGTCGATACTAGAGCTAGAGAAAGTATTGTGTTTGACCCCCAAATTCGAAGTTGAGTTAGTAACATAATAGACCATGGGCTACCAATATGAAACCCTCCCCCCCCCCCGTGGGAATTTCCGACACATATATTTTTTTGTTGGTATTGTCATCTAGTTTAAGATTTTAGTTGTTTGCCCCTTATCAATTACAGCATTTAGCCGGAAACCCCCGGAAATTCGTAGAAAATGAATTTGTTTTAATTTTTCATTGTTCTTTGCTCCTAATATTCCCAGGGAATTTCTGACTCACACGTTTTTGTTGGTATTGGCATCTAGTTTAATGTTCCAGTTGTTTGCCCCTTACAAATTACAACATATCCCCGTAAAACTCGGAAAACCACGTATACACGGAGAAAATTACTATGTTTTATTTTTTAAATCTTTGTTCTTTGCACCTAATATTCAAAGGGAATTTCTGACTTACATGTTTTTTTGTTGGCATTACCATCTAGATTAAGGTTTCAGTTGTTTGCCCCTTATCAATTACAGTATATCCCCAGAAAACACCGAAAACCACGGAAATCCGGAGAAAGGGACTTCGTTTTATTTAAAAAAAATCTTAGTTCTTTGCTCCTAGTATTCAAAGGGAATTGGTGAACCATATGTTTTTGTGTTGGTATTCCCATATAGATTAAGGTCCCAGTTGTTTGCCCCTTACCAATTACAGCATATCCCCGGAAAACCACGTATATACGGAGAAAATTACTATGTATTATTTTTTAAATCTTTGTTCTTTGCTCCTAATATTCAAAGGGAATTTCTGATTCGTATGTTTTTTTGTTGGTATTGCCATCTAGATTAAGGTTTCAGTTGTTTGTCCCTTATGAATTATAGCATATCTCCAGAAAACTCCGAAAACTACGGAAATCCGGAGGAACTGCCTTTTTAAAAATTTCTTTAAAATCTTTGTTCTTTGCTCCTAATATTCCCAGGGAATTTCTGACTGATATGTTTTTTTGTTGGTATTGCCATCTAGTTTAAGGTTTAAGTTGTTTTCCCCTTATCAATTACAGCATATCCACGTAAACCCTGAAAACCAAGAAAATCCGCAGAAAATGAGATTGTTTTAATTTTTTAAAAATATTTGCTCTTTGATACTAATATTCCCAGGGAATTCCTGAATCACATAATTTTTGTTGCGATTGCCATATAGTTTAAGGTTTCAGTTTTTTCCCCTTACCAATTACAGCATGACAAAGAATACTGGAAAAAATCCTGATGCTGAAGGAATGAAGGCGATTCGAAACCTGACAGAACACACTTCATATTCTAATTTGACATCTGTGAAGGATAATTAATTTATCTTAGCAAACCTTCCATAGTCACTACCAAACTTTCTTGACTGAAGTTAGAGAAGGGACATTCGGTAAAACAGCACAATTTTGGAATGGTAATATGGACAAAGTGTCATTGATTTTGAGATTTCAGCGAGCAACTAACGAAAACAACTTTGACTTACAGTTGGCATGTTTAGAAGATATGATTCCCCTTTCTTTGCATGTGACCATCACAATTATGGCAGATAGCCTATCTCGTAGTCCATATACTCACCCTTTTGAACCTGCAAGGTACACACTTGAAGCAGAAGAATTACTTCGCAATAACGGTTTCAGTGACCGTAGATCACAAGTTCCGAGTTCTAGAAATTCTGTGGATTTCCGTGGTTTTCCGGGTTTTAAGGGGATATGTTGTAATTGATAATGGGCAAACAGCTGACACCTTAATCTAGATTACAATGCCAACAAAAAAAAATATGTAAGTCAGAAGTTCCCTGGGAATATTAGGATCAAAGAACAAAGGTTTTTAAAAAATTAAAACGAACTCATTTTCTTCAGATTTTTTAGGTTTCCGGAGTTTTCCGGGGATATGCTGTAATTGATAAGGGGCAAACAACTGAAACCTTAATCTACATGGCAATACCAACACAAAACCATATGAGTCACCAATTCCCTTTGAATACTAGAAGCAATGAACTAAGATTTAAAAAATTAAAACAAAGTCATTTTCTCCGGGCTTCCGTGGTTTTTGGAGTTTTCTGGGGATTTGCTGTAATTGATAAGGGGAAAACAACTGAAACCTTAATCTACATGGAAATACCAACACAAAACCATATGAGTCACCAATTCCCTTTGAATACTAGGAGCAAAGAACTAAGATTTAAACAATTAAAATGAAGTCATTTTCTCCGAGCTTCCGTGGTTTTCGGAGTTTTCTGGGGATTTGCTGTAATTGATAAGGGGCAAACAACTGAAACCTTAATCTACATGGCAATACCAACACAAAACCATATTAGTCACTAATTCCCTTTGAATACTAGGAGCAAAGAACTAAGATTTAAAAAATTAAAACAAAGTCATTTTCTCCGGGCTTCCGTGGTTTTCAGAGTTTTCTGGGGATTTGCTGTAATTGATAAGGGGCAAACAACTGAAACCTTAATCTACATAGCAATACCAACACAAAACCATATGAGTCACCAATTCCCTTTGAATACTAGAAGTAAAAAACTAAGATTTAAATAATTAAAACAAAGTCCTTTTCTCCAGGTTTCCGTGGTTTTCGGAGTTTTCTGGGGATTTGCTGTGATTGATAAGGGGCAAACAACTGAAACCTTAATCTGGATGGCAATACCAACAAAAGAGCATATGATTCAGAAATTCCCTTTGAATATTAGAAGCAAAGAACAAAGATTTAAAAAATAAAACATTGTCATTTTCTCCGTATAAAAGTGGTTTTTCGGGTTTTCCGGGGATATGTTGTAATTTGTAAGGGGCAAACAACTGAAAACTTAAACTAGATGACAATACCAACAAAAAATATGTGAGTCAGAAATCCCCTGGGCATATTAGGAGCAAAGAACAAAGAAAAATTAAATCAAACTCATTTTCTCCAGATTTCCGGGGTTTCCGGGTAAATGCTGTAATTGATAAGGGGCAAACAACTGAAGACTTAAACTAGATGGTAATACCAACAAAAAATATGTGAACCAGAAATTCCCTGGGCATATTAGGAGCAAAGAACAAAGAAAAATTAAAACAAACTCATTTTCTCCGGATTCCTGGGTTTCCGGGTAAATGCTGTAATTGATAAGGGGCAAACAACTGAAAACTGAAACTAGATGGGAATACCAACAAAAAAATATATGTGTCGGAAATTCCCACGGGGGGGGGGGGGGTATACAGTAGCCTACGCTCTATAAATACACGTTTTGAGGTCCCAAAATTACTATTTTCAGAAATGTGTGTGTGTCAATGAACAGGCTAGCTCCAGAAGAGAAAATCATATGAAAACAAAATCTTGTGTTTGGGTTAGGTACCTTTTGAGGATGTGACACGAAGATTGACGACTTTCTCTTATTTTTAAAGAGACTTTACACTAAGAAAATTTAGTTTCTTGCTATGTTTTCGAAAACTGCTCTCAAGATTTTGTTTAAATTTTGTACATTGGGTCCTTATACTTAGTGCTAAAACATTTATTTGAAACATTTTTCCAAAAATATTCTCTCAAGGATAGTTATAAGCCACCTACTGTTTGCAGAAACTCAGTCTTGCCTGGGGAACAATAAAGCTTTCCATTGGGTTCAAAGGATTCAATATGCATATGTATATTATGGTTTGTAACACACTTGAACTTATACAGTATTTTCAATATGTGCTCTTTGCAGCATGGCCTCTTATTCTATATCAGAATGTGAAGTGAGAAAGATGTATTGGCCATGTTTAAAGTAAAGAAAATTTCGTAAGTGCATTAATCAGATTTCATTTGGGTTATGTATCCTTCGGGGATGTGATCTTTACAACCAATTTATATGAAGAGAATGTCATACATAATATATTACACTTCGAGGCAAACTTTTATTTATGCAGAAGAAGTTATGTGAGTTTCACATCGGTTTTTTTTTTTTTTTTTTTTTTTTTTTTTAAACATAGGTGGACAGAGGAGGCTCATGAATGCATGCCTAAATGAAAAACATTGAATAATTTTTAAAAAAACTCACTATGCAGGGATTTTTGGCTAGGGAACTTGAATTTGAGGTCTTTTTTCCCCACCCCTTTAATTGTGAATTGCACCTCAAAGTCATTTTGTTAGCTTTTTAATTATCAATCTTTTAATTCTGTATGCATGATTTGGGTAAGGTTCATGTTCATCACTGTGATAATATCAATCTTGAAGAAAACACTGAATAAAATAGGAGTACAAGAAATTATGTATAGGATTAGAGTCGTCTGTATTCCCTAAAGTGTGTATTGAAAAATTTTTCATGAAAAACATTAGACTAAAAATGCGGAAATTAGTAGCAATTTGAAGGTGGCAACCATAGATGGTGGCAATCGCGATTTGATCCTCGAAGGTGAACTGTGGCAATACAAATTGATAGTTGATCTTTCGTTCAATTTCATGTCAGATCGATATATACTGAAAATGAGAGTTCACTTGCATTTTGAAAAGAAAACCCAGCTGTGTAAACTAAAATTAGTGTTTGCTAAGTCTAAGTCTAAATTTATTCCTTATAAATCCTAATAAAAATTAAATAAAAATAGCAAAATATATCCCAAATTGACTATAAAAACTTCAGAAGGTTGTATTGGATATGCTTCCGAGTGATACTTGAAATGCCATGCGTGCTGAGTAAAACAACAGTTAAGATCTGCAAGTCTCCTTATTTCATTTGGATTAAAATACAATTCACAATCTTGCAATTAAAAGTTCATAACAGATTAAAATGCATTAGTGTGATGAACTCTTCCCATCCATCTGGTTATACTTACGTAGGTGTAATCCTATATCGGTTTTATTAACTTTTCATTACATTTCTGAGATTTTACTCTGCTATTCCACTCAAATGCCGCGTGTTTGATGTTGACCAATAACGTTTAGCGATTCCTCGGATATAGACCAATCACGATCGTTTATCTTATAAAATACTTGCTATTAATATGAGGAAGGGATTTTACCTGATAAAATGATCAGTTCATTACTGGACATATCAGCATCAGTGTGCTGTGATTATTACGTCACATGTTGACACTAAAAACAAAAACAGTTTATTTTATACAACATAACTTGTTTGGAAATTGAATAATATAAATGTACATTGGTTAATGCACAATTTTGATTCAGTGCAAGCCAGTTCATGTGCTTTTGTTCTGTTCTGCTGTTAGCTTACCTGAATTAAGTTAACTATGTCTTATATGCACAGTTGGTAGCACTGGTTACATGGTAACTCGAATCGATTCATGGATGTTTGATTCATAGTATGCTGTGAACTCGCAGCTGTTAGTTTTGATTTTATATAATAAAGCACGAAAGTAATTATTATTTGTATAATCCGTTACTGCTGTGCAGTCGCAAATCTATCCATAAACTCATAACTCTCATGGGATTACCTATGAAAGTACAGAGCCCAGTACTTACTACTGAATATAACTGCAAAGCCTTCCACAGCTGGAGTCTTGTAGGTTAAAAACTTCCTGGTATTGGGCCTTGGTGTCTGCTTAAAATTGCCTGATGTTTCACCCATAGCTGTGATGGGCATCTTCAGAGTCGCTAGTTGGTGCCGAAGTGAGTTCTGTGGTGCTAGTGAAGGGAGGGGGGGGCTATAGTTCCCTTGTTGTCCTCATTTCCCTGCTTCTTTGCTGTCTCTACAGTCGCAGGTGTGTTCTATTGCATTCATCCAGATCCTGTTCATTTTGAGAGCTTCATCATTCTTTTTAAAGTTTTCTTTGAGTTTGTAAATTTTAATTGCTTCTCTGTATTGGCATGCATAATATTGATTAATTGTGGAAAGAACCTTGGTCTCTTTATACAATATTACATGTTGTCTGGTCTCCATGTTCTACCACTCAGTGCCTTTTGTGCTCTTTGAGGCGAGTGGCAACGTACCTATATATACCTTACCACAACTGCACGGGATTCTGTACATACCTGCGGAAGTTAGTGGATCTCTGTTGTCTTTTGGTGATCTGAGACATTCCTGAAGTTTTTAGGTTGGTTTGAATATTATTTATTATCACTATTACATAGAATTGCAAATACAAATATAAATACAAATACATATTTATACAAGTAAAATAAAACAATTTTCAAAATTCAAAATTAACTACAACTACTATTTAAAAAGAGTAAAAGAAATATAGGCTATATCTTCACAAGAAGTATTAAATTTAGTAATACACCCGAATGAGCAAGACTGCTATTGTATGTATATTTTGTTTTCCCATCAATTTTCTAATCCTGTCCGTGACACCCTTGATATATGGAAGGTAGGCCTTGCCTGCAGCTTTCTTGATTTCCACCTCTGGTGCTTCATTGGTTCTTTTCGGGTGAATGACATGCCAAATCTCATGTTTAGAGTAACCATTGGCTTGGAGCGCTTGTTCTAGATGTTTAATTTCTTCTTGTAAATGCATTGGCCCTGAAGTGGACCGTGCACAATCCACCAGAGTTTTGATGATGCCTCTTTTCTGTCTGGGATGGAGGTTAGATTGCATGTGAAGATGTCTATCACTATAAGTAGGTTTTCTGTATACTTCGTCGTCCAGATTGTTGTCTCTCCTCATCACCAGTTCATCAAGAGAGGGTAGTTTGTTGTCCTGCTCCACTTACATAAGTGCATTAATCAGATTTATTTGGGTTATGTATCCTTTGGGGATGCATTGTGATGTGGTAACAACATTCGCTTCATTTTTACAACTAATGTACATTAAGAGAATGTTATACATAATATATTATACTAAGAGGCAAACTTTTATTTGGGCAAAGGAAGTTATGTGTTTTGCATCGGATTTGTTTTAACCCTTATGTTTCAGCAAGTTTTCAGGCCCTACACAGTATGATAAAATTATATACAGTTAAACCTCTGTATAGCGATATTTTTGAGCCCTAGCAGAGTTATATGTTGTTATATGAGTGTTATTGTTATATCGAGGGACTGTGTTACACTACATATTGGGAAGACTGCATGAAGAATTCAAAGAACTGACATGCAAAGAAGCAAAAGGGGGAAGAGGGAAGAAAAGCACGCCAAATTCACCACTTAGCTAAGACAGTGTTTTTGAAGTAACAACCAAACTCACAGTACATTATTGCACACGTAGGGATGATTTTACTCTCAATGACTACATTTTTTCACCCCCTACTGAACCTTTTTCTTCTGGAATTTCCAAGAAATGTAACAATTATCAACCCCCCCCCCCCCCTCAGAAAACAATATTGGTGGCCGGGAAGGACATTAATTTGGTTCCAACTAACATCTGCATGTCTGAGCTACTGGTTTGCAATACCAATTGAACCTCAAAATATTGTTATTAAAGTCATTTAAAAATAGCTTTATCATTGTAGTGAGTTGCATTTAACATTAAGATCTAGGAAATTCACCAGGATTAAAGAAAAATATTACTAAATCGTTATATAAATCTTCGTTATACGAGGTCTGATTGGAAAGTTTTAGGAATGGGCTTGTAATTTCAAAATGGCGGTAGTCCCCTTCTGACTGAACATACCGACTCCAACGGTGTTTCCACTTTTGGAAACATTTCTGGAATTTTTTTTTTTAAGTGTGTTAAGGACGCTCTCCGGATTTGCCTGGATGTCTTCAATCGAGTCAAATCGCTTCCCTTTCAGTGCAAATTTCAGTTTAGGAAACAGGTAGAAGTCCGCAGGGGCTATATCAGGGCAATAGGACGGTTTTGGAAGCACAGGAATTTGGAATTTAGTATAAAATTGCACGAATGAGAAGGCACGATGAGCTGGCGCATTGTCGTTGTGGAGCACCCAACGCCTGTCTTTACACAATGGAGGTCTTTTCATCTGCACCTTTTTGCGCAAATGCTCAAGGACACATTTGTAGTATTCCTGGTTAATTGTCTGTCCTCTAGGGGTAAATTCATGATACACAATACCGGTAGAATCGAAAAAAAATCACCAACATTGTCTTCACATTCGACCGACTTTGCCGTGCTTTTTTCGGTCGTGGTGAACCTGGACTCTTCCACTGCGAAGACTGAACTTTCGTTTCAGGATCATATCTATATACCCACGATTCATCTCAGAAGCTGATTTCCCAGTTTTAAAACAAAATTCCACACAAACTCGTTGTTCTGTTTTTACATCCATTTTCACGCAGACAGAATCCGGCAACAAGCCCTAACAGACCCTCACTCAATCAGCTGCCACAACGAACTGAATAAAGGAAACGCACTTTCCTGTCAGAGGGCATTCAAAGACAAGTCAATGATTAACCCCCCCACATTCGGTGTACATGCCTGCCAAACCAATAAGCAGTTGTGGATCCATTCTTAAAACTTTCCAATCAGACCTCGTACAGAGGTTGTATTGGCTGTATTCTAGTAATAAAATGAATTGTAATTGAAGACTGTGTGCTGATAAGTCCAGTTTTTGTGATTTTGAGATAGGTATTGCAATAGGCTGTTTTATCCATGTACTACATGTGGGAAAAAATTGTGCTGGAAAAATGTTTTTAAGTTAATCTTTGAGGCAGTCTTCAATTTGACATGAACACCATTGTGCGGGCTGCATATTGATAAGTCCACAATCTCTGAGTAATTTGTTATATGTCCATATTGGCCATCTGCGCATTTCGATTCATTTACTTTCTAATACTCGGGTGCATATCTTACAATATTTATCTTTACTATCCCATGCCTGGACATAGTTTCATGCCTATTGACAGAGCATTTGGCAAAATAGAAACATGACGACAGCAGATGAAGAGGCACAAAATCATGGGCTTACGGTGGGGGAGGGTTGAGGGGGTTGAAACCCCTCCCGAAATATCTGTGATTTTTTAAGGATTATAACATAACGTTACGAAATAAATAAATAAATAAATAAAACCAATGGTTTGGTTATTACGTATATTTTCTTACATAACACAGCAATATTAAAATAACTCTTGTAAATGTTAATTTCTAATTAATGACTGAATTGTTTCTGCACTTGTCATTCTGTTTCTGACTATTCTGCAGTTGTTTTTCTTGTGTTAATTTATAAGTGCCCTTGTGAAAATGACTCCGCTTATATACATGTCAGACGAGCAGCAATATCCCACAGTACTTCGAGGTTGGTTGCAAACCTTTCAGGCCTCAACTCTCGAAAATAGAGGTATAGCTACTTTCTATTTTAAATTTAGCATCTTCTAGTGAAAGGTGTAAGAAACCCTATGATCGTATCATAACCTAGACTAAATTGCAGCTTACGGGGAGTTAAATGTGGAGGAACTGAATCCAGAGGACTTAAAATTCGTATAACATTATGCATATTGTGTGATTCCACTTTCATTCTAAATAAGTTGGTAAGTTTGGCAATGTTCCGTCAAGTCAAAAGCTAGAGTACTCCTTAATTTTTTTTATAGAAAAAAATCGGTTGCGTGGATCGCCACGCGAAAGATGTAAAACTTGGATTTTTTTAAAATTATTTTTTCAATCAATTTTTTAATTTTTTTAAATTTTGGATTTTTGCATTTTTGGATACTTTTGTTTTGGATTTTTTATTTTTTAAATTTGGAATTTTTATAATGGTGAAGGGCTCACCACACCACTAGCTCGAACAGTAATAGCCCCCCCACTCAATGCCTGATACCTTTCCCCCGCGTGCTCCCATAATTTTTTTTTTTACTTTGGATTTTGTAATTTTGGATTTTTGGATTTTTTAATTTTGGATTTTGGATTTTTTTAATTTTGGATTTTTAGATTTTTTAATTTTTAATTTTTGGATTTTTAAAATTTTGGACAAGCCTGCCTAATTATTGAGTTGATTGTTTTCTGTGCAGTCCATCACAGCCCCAATACAGTACTTTCGTGACAATTTTGTTCGTAACGCAACTTTGGGTTAGCTCTCAATTTACTCCTAGCGCGCCTAAAGAAGTTTCACTTCAAAAAGCACACTTATCACAATAAAACTGTTTAGTTACTAAACATAGTGTATTACGTTACAATGTGTGCAAGCCCATGGAGCTGAGACAACATTATATTCAACCCCCTCCGAACAGAATTTCACTGTACGCCCGTATCTGAAGAGCTGAAGCATCCAGTCACTCAGTCACTGTCTTTACGGGATATTTTATTTCCCATTTTCATGTTGCATACAACCATTTTAGGGCTAAAATCAAAAGAAAATCTATATCACGTTCACACATTCTTCCCCAAAATTCTGAGACAGTAATTTGCTGCGCACATAGTACTAAAATGTTCCATCCTTACAATAAACACCTTTATTTCTCAACTAATACAAAGCCTGCAGCGTTGAATAATGCATCAGTAGGTAGAATTTTTTTACAGACTTCTGATAATAGCATACTCGCTACCCGTCGACACAAATTCAGGCTGAAACAACTGAAAATGCTGTCCCTGCAATACGACCTCTTATTCTACATCAAAATGTGAAGTGAGAAAATATTATCCATGCCCTGGGTAGAGAAAGTTATGTGATGCTTCGCACCCTATGTTTATTTACATAGATTTAATTCTGCAATGTTGATTTACAGAAATGAATTATATCAATAGCCTCTCTAATTACGAGGGTCAGTCCGAAAATAAGTTCCCCTGGCAACTGTGTGCAGAGGTGTGGATGAAAGACAAAAAATATAATGATTCATTAAAGATAAGATGTACCTTTATTTTTCCACATAATTACCACGTACATTGAGACATTTGTCATACTGCTTTATAAGCTTCAAAAAAACCCTGCAGGAAAAAATCGGGCTCTGTGCTCCCAACCAAGAGTTGCAATATGGTTTTGCATTGCCGTCGCCGAATGTGGTCTTGCATTGTCATCCAACAACAGAACACCAGATTGGAGAAAGCCAAGCCGCTTTTTCCAAATTGCCTCCAATTTCTACAGGGTGTGACAGTACCATATACCAGTGATGGTTCCATCATCCGAAAAGTCCAGCAACAAAACCCCTTGGGCATCCCAGAACACTGAGAGGAGCACTTTACCTGCAGAGGGCGTTGTTTTGAACTTCTTTCGGACAGGTGATAATGGATGTTTCCACTCCATAGATGCGGCCTTCGATTCGGGCATGAAATGGTGGACCCACGTTTCGTCCCCCATCACATCCAAAACAGAAAGTCAATGCCATCATGATGGTGTGAGGGTGTCTTTCGCGTTCAACCGATGTCTTGTTTCCCCCCTTGCTGTTCGATTTCCTGAGGAGAAGTAGAGGGGAAACTTATTTTCGGATTCCCCCTCATATTTTTTAAGGCCCAATTTCATGTAGCTTCCAAAGCCCTATGTGAACACTGCAAACAATATTGTTGTCATGAGAACTGAATTGCATTTGGTGAATTCAGTGTAATACTTTTAGAAATCATGTAATTTTACAAGGGAAGGGGTGGTTTGTTGAATTTTAATGTTGCCTGTGTTTCTTTCCTAGTTAAGGAAGGTATGTGTGCAAAATTTTGTGCAAATTGCTCAGAGCATGTAGGTTTGTATAGAAAACAAACATACATACTCATATACCCACTACATAGGTTATATATTAGGGTGTGCCGAAAAAATTCAAAATGTTTTTGTGCATATAATACTGCAGAAAGGT
Source organism: Ectobius pallidus (assembly GCA_964059195.1). Lineage (NCBI taxonomy): Eukaryota > Metazoa > Arthropoda > Insecta > Blattodea > Ectobiidae > Ectobius > Ectobius pallidus. The sequence goes on from CAXKWD010000001.1 coordinate 90,493,410, forward strand.
TGCGAATTAGGGACACAAAATAGAGGGACGAAAAGCAATTGAACTTATTTATGTCGTTCAGTCGCCCATCCACCTTAAAAGTTTGTGAAAATTGCCAAAAATTCAAATTTTTATGATAACTTAATTAAATATAATTAAACTAATAGAAATAATTAAATTAAATTAACCCTATGCGAACAGCAAGTTTTATGGCTGTATGCGGCAGATTCTCATTACAATAAAAAAATCCTGTAAAATATTAAATGTTTCTCAAATGACATGCAATACTGCATAACAACAAACATTTACCTTGTTCTGAAGATAATATTCACAGCTGGAGTAAGTAGGAGATGATAAAAAAAATTCTGTGGGACTTAGTTACCAGAATAGCAGTGGCGGTTTGTGTATAGGCACTGTGGAAATGTAGCACCCCCTATTTCCATTTGATATTATCACTAACATTTAATATAATGAGACGTTTTTTCTTTAATTCTTTCTTTATACTTGTACAATATATAATGCTTAGGGTCAGCCAGTAGCCATCCCCCTTTTATTAAAAAGAGAAAAAGAAAAGAAAATCTTTGTATGGAACTGTACGTTTCACAGTTCCAGCGATGTGGTGTTTGATTGTTGTATGCATGCCCACATCAGAAGGTGCATCTCGCAACTGGTGTACCGGCTGCAAGGGAGAGAGAGCACTGTCGCTTCCACAGTGCCGACCGCAGCATATTGGTTGAAGGTAGCGTTTTCCTTTAATTCTTTTTGGCTCCGCGTGTGTTGTGCTTAAAAACCATGTACCGTATTCTTGAATGTGATAAAGTGTAGAATTAGATTATTATCTTGTTTCCAGCTATTCTATTTGATTTCTTCCCCCATTTATTTAGGGGGGGTGAAATTCATAGGTGATAAATAGGTGAAATTCATTATTTTTTTCTCAGCAATGAATTGTTCTGTAACCTTATAATCTGACATGTTCTTTATTGACTACTTCTACAATTGCATACTATTTTCAAAATTAATCAAACTATTACAGTTACGGGTAATTATCGTTTCAAAATGGCAGCCACATTTCATGCACTGAAATGCCGTTTCCTGAGTACAATATTTCTGAGTAATTATTTTTCTGTGTATTTGTTAATATCATACACTATCTGCAATCATTCATTTAACATTAATTTTTTTAATTTTATATTTTAATGAAAAAGAAAATATAAAAAAAAAGGATTTTTTAAAAATATTTATACTGTAAATATTCCAAAGATTGTAGATGATGTTGTTCCTATGATGTTTGTAGGTAGAAAAAAGAATCACTAATAAATATTGCCATTTATGGAAATTATCATGGAAACGGCATTTTAGTGCACGAAACATGGCTGACATTTTGAAATGATAATTACCTGTAACTGTAATAGTTTGATGAATTTTGAAAATAGTATGTAATTGTAGAGGTAGTCAATAAAAAGCATGCCAGATTACAAGGTTACAGAACAATTCATTGCTGAGAAAAAAATAATGAATTTCACCTACTTCTCACCTATGAATTTCACCCTAAGCTGTATGTCCCTCCTTAACAGAAAACTTTAACCATGGCAGATCATGAAGAAAATAGTTGATCTTTTCGTGGAAATTAAATCAAGAAAAATGGATTTCATTTTTAAATGAATAGATCAAGCTTGAACTGTAACAATTTAGATTAAAGCAAGTAAAAAGTTTTGATTTTTTTCTTTTAGGGTTTTTTCAAGTTTATGAATAAATTTCATTTTTATATATGTATGTTTCCTTTTACACATTTTAATTCTAGCTACGAGCCGCCACTGCAGAATAGTGGCATAAGGGATATTCCTTTACATTCTAAGAACTAATCATCAAAGAATAAAAAGTAATCTATTTGGATCTGTGTTTCTCTTGATCTGAGATGGTAATATGGGACCTTGGTTGGTATTGTAAATGGGGATGTGCCTGGATCTGAATCAGTCACATCTATGCAGCCGAAACTGCTAAGCCTGCATGTACCATGTCACTGTTATTTGTGTTGTTGTTGCTGTCAGCAGCATCATCTAATAAAAATTCTTCCTCACCCTTAGTATAGTCACTAATATGTTTCGTTTAACACAGAATCTATTACTGAGTTAAGTTGTTTGTCACTTAGCATTCTGTTGGATGCCATTTCACTACCAAAACAGAAAATAAAAGACACAAGAAAAATTTATGGCTGCCCTTCAAGATTTATTTATATTTCCTTGACTGATGCAATCCACGAGGAAATGATGTATTGAAGGGGATTCACTGCATGAAGTGTGAAAGAGACTTCTCATGACATCTAGTATAAATTTTGTGCACTCCGTCGCCAGAGAGACAGGCTGGAGACTTGAATTTAATATATTAAATTCTGTGCTACCACAGACAATATTCGATTTAATAAATTGAATTTTGCGTGGGAAGGATTAATAGAAAATTTTCTATATTACAGAACTTGCCATCATCCAAATATAATAGTTCGAATTTTTAAGTTATCAGAACCATGAAAAATAATGTTTAAAAATATGTTTAAATTGGTCAATGTCTTTAGGTAACGCATTGCCTTCAAAGTTGATGGAAAAGTAGAAAAAATTCACTTAAGAAAAGTAGAACTAACCATGTGTGTGTCAGCTAAAGCAGTTAAATGAAATATAGTGGTTTACTGTATTATAAGTCAAAATACTTAAAAATAAATTATATTAGAAACTGTAGTACTGTTTAACATTACTTGCTTAAAAAGCAAGATTAAAATGGCCCAGGAAAATCACATACAAATCCCCGATATAGATAAAAATAAACCAAGTAAGTTAAACAGTATCGACTCTATATTTCCATGGCAATAAAATCTGGAAGCTGCCAAGAAGATTTGACTGTTTGCGAGCCTGTCACATTCCTAATTGTTGACAACAGCCAATAGAACTGTCATATTGTAGCTGAGGGAAGAAAACCCCTCATCTCGATTTCAAGAAATAGTTGTATTTATTTTGAAGTAATAACTATGGTTCAGTATCAAAACAAGTAAATACTTTACAGAAGGCCCAAAACTTATGTTACAATAAAATCATCATGGTACCTTCCTGAATATTTACTTGGTATTATTGACGCTGTGATCAAACACAGTAATTTCTTTGCCCATCCCAAACATTTAATGTTGGCCATGACACAAGGTGAAACAAACCACATTAGAAAGCTCGGTTTTCGGCGAATTCTAAAGGCAAGGCAGATCGAGAAAGAAAAATGATCCAGAACTTTACTCATCCCACTAAAACTCGATTTCCAGGCTGAGGACTACTAAAAATCATTCACTGGATTGACTCTGATTTATCAGTGACGATGACATTAAGTCGTCACATATTCAATGTCCCTAATTGTGACATGAAAATGAATAGATACTCAGTTCACACACAGGCAGTTGTGATGCGTGTGAGGCATCAGGAAAAGTTTGCAGAGCTGATTCTGGGGATGGCTACATCAGCACGATCCTACTCTTAAGGTCGGTCATGCCCAACTTCAATAAGAAGTCACACTTCCAAGTACCTTCAGCTGGTGAAGGTAAACTGAAAAGCTTCTACGTAGCTGAAAAGTTTGTATGTGATTTTTTCAGACTATTAAAATATAATGTACAAGACAAACTAAAGTTTTTAAACAGTGGATACCTCGATAACAACACACAGCACAACGTTTCAACTGGTTCCTCCCAGTTTTCATCAGGTACTGGTTGGTAGATCAGCTGGGTTGAATGGTGTAACCCCCTCTACGTCACCATCATCATCGGTGAGGGGTGGGTGGGTAAATTCACAAAGTAGACGCTCAGATGCTGGAGGTTTTATACCGTGAAGAAACATGGTGTTACGTTGAAATCTTTTAATCCATTCCGTAGGGATTGCAAAATCAGATTCGGGGCATTTTTTAATCTGCCAACTAATTTTAGGGGGAACATTGTCTTGAACCATTCTACGAATGACATTAATCCTTTCGTCTCCCAGGTCACCCTCGTAATTATTAACAGACTAACACAGGATTAAGTCTCCTTAAAGCACAGCATTAAAGATGTGGAAGTGGTGAAAGTTGAGAGGGACTTGATTAAGAGAAAGATATGTGAAGCTGTACATATTGCCAGTAATCAGGACAAATGTTCTTTTTATTATTATTATTATTATTAACAGACTAACACAGGATTAAACCAGCATATGGTCTCCTTAAAGCACGGCATTAAAGATGTGGAAGTGGTGAAAGTTGAGAGGGACTTGATTAAGAGAAAGATATGTGAAGCTGTACATATTGCCAGTAATCAGGACAAATGTGTTAATAATTACGAGGGTGACCTGGGAGACGAATGGATTAATGTCATTCGTAGAATGGTTCAAGACAATGTTCCCCCTAAAATTAGTTGGCAGATTAAAAAATGCCCCAAATCTGATTTTGCAATCCCTACGGAATGGATTAAAAGATTTCAACGTAACACCATGTTTCTTCACGGTATAAAACCTCCAGCATCTGAGCGTCTACTTTGTGAATTTACCCACCCACCCCTCACTGATGATGATGGTGATGTAGAGGGGGTTACACCATTCAACCCAGCTGATCTACCAACCAGTACCTGATGAAAACTGGGAGGAACCAGTTGAAACGTTGTGCTGTGTGTTGTTATCGAGGTATCCACTGTTTAAAAATTTTAGTTTGTCTTGTACAGTCGGTCAAATAAAAAACGTCGGGCGGTATTTGATTAAGTATCACGAACGAGCATATGTGCATGTACAGGAAGACTTAAGGTTAGGTTCACACACGCCTCTTGTCTATCCGTGTATTTTCTTGATTATTTAGTCAGTTTTGTTCCAAAACAAACATGTATAGAAGGCTGTGGCTATATGCCTCAAATCCGCCATATTCTTGGTTGCACATTTTATAATATTAATAATTAATAGATTCGCGAGGAATATGTTTATTCAAGGAGCATTTTTTAAAGATTTTATTTTAAAATACCGGTACTTCTAGTGCAAAATCAATTACTTACGCTCAACTTCTGCAACCAATCTAGCATCGAAATACGCGGCCTTCCGCAGATCCATGTTTCCTATGAAAACTTCCGGTCGCATTATAGTGACGTTCCTACTTCTGAGCTGCTCTTTCATAAATATGGAACCTTCTCGCTGCTTCACAGGCCGAAAAATGCAGGTCAATTACAGCGCTAACTACACTTTCTCTCACTCTAGCATTTGTATGTGGCGATGACACAAAGCAAAATTAGTTGAATATCGTGTGTTGAGCTTTCCGCGTTGTTAATTTTTTCCCTCGTTCATTTTTTCCCTCCTGTCGCATGGCCTCATATGTTCCGAAAATGACCTGTATTTAATGTTTTTTATAGGAAACTTGTGAACTAATGCGTTAAAACTTTAATTTTAACTGCATACGAGTCCCAACGTTTTTTATTTGACCGACTGTACATTATATTTTAATATTCTGACACAGGTTGTGGACTTGAATTGTTAAATTTTCAGACTATTTTAATCATAGTTTATTTTCAGTATCTTTTTAAACAAGTGCTGTTTATCAATACTAGAGTTTCTAATTTTGTTTTTATTTTTTTTAAATTTGATTTATTTTTTATTTTTGTTATTTACTTATTTATTTTTTACTTTTAACATCGTAAAATACTGAATTTCATTTAACTGCTTGAATTGACATACACATACGAGGGTTGGTTAATAAGTAAGGTCTCCAACACTCTAGCCCAAGCTCACAACGTCAGACGAGAGAGTTGGCACCACTGCCATGTCTCGTTATCTCCCCTCTTTCAAATGAGCCATTTCTGCAGCCGCAGAATCTTTTTGTGTCCGAGATAGAGCTGTTTGAAATGGATCTCCCAATTTCCATCCCCGCCAAGTCATATGGTTTCTTACTGCAAAAAACGTTCCGCCAATTGAAATTCACAGACACCTTTGCGAAGTTTATAGAGAGGGATGTATGGACATAAAAAATGTGCGTAAATGGGTTCGTGAGTTTAAACAAGGCAGTCAAATATTCATGATGAAGAGTAAAGTGGGAGACCAACCAACAACAGCCATCACAGATGAGATGGTGGCAAAAGTCAATGGATTGGTGCGACAAGATCAACGCGTCACTATTTGTGAACTTTGTTTATTGCTTCCTGACATTTCTAAAGATTCCATACAGACCATTTTGAGTGACAAATTGATGTTCCATAAGGTTTGTGTAAGGTGGTTCGTGGAGGCTGCACTAGGCAGGGACGGAAATTGAGAGATCCATTTCAAACAGCTCTATCTCGGACACTTAAAGGTTCAGCGGCTGCAGCAATGGCTCATTTGAAAGAGGAGAGATAACGGGGCATGGCAGTGGCGCCAACTCTCTCGTCCGACATTGTGAGCTTGGGGTAGTGTGTTGGAGACCTTACTTATTGAACAGCCCTCGTAGTTAGTTCCATCCTGTCACTCTAATTAATCTTTTCTTAAGTAAATCTTGTTCCATTTTTCCATCAGCTTTGTAGGCAATGTGTGACCTGAAGGCATTGACCAAATTAAATATATTTTTAAACATTATTTTTGGTGGTTCTGATACATAACAATTTGAACTATTACCTTCAGAAGATTGCTAGTTCAGTATTGTAGAAACTTATCATGAAAATTTGAATTTTTGCCAATTTTTGCAAACTCTTAAGGCGGATGTGCAACCAGAAGACATTAATCGATTCAATTGCTTTTTTCCTCTTTTTTTGCCCTTAATTAACAACTTTTCTACAGTAATTACGATACAAACAAAACAAAAATTAATTTTTTCAACCTACCCTAATACATAATACCCACACACTTTCAATTTTATATATTAGATCGTAATATTATTTCCTTCCGTACCAATAAGGGGGGAGAGAGATAGCCAACGCACTTTGCCTCCTAACAGTTCTTTGACAAACTGACAAGCCGTTGGTGGGAAGGTAGGTAAGGTACGTAACCCCCCTTCCCTTCTTCCAGCTGTGTAAGGCTACACAATATTTGGAACATACAAGATTCGCACTTGCACTTCATATGAGCAGCTAATTTTTTGCATGTGTCTTATCTGTAATGAAGATCTACTAACATGCTAAATTTTAGGGTAGGTTTCAACATGACAACCCATATGGTTCCCTTGTTAGAACTAACATTGTAGTGATATCTATTGATTTCACATGTGTGTTTCCTTTCAGGGAAAATGAAGATTTAAGCACAATCAGATAATTTTGTGTTCAAGCTTCATGTTCAACTGCAAATAAGAGAAAGTAAGAACAAAAGAAATCTTATTTGTCTATAATCCTGTGTAATTAAGCAGAGCTGAAGTATTTAAAAACCACCATTGAATTTTGCACCTTTGTTTTAAATTTTGTACTTAGCAAAGTTTTGAATAAATAGCATGTTACATGCATCAATAAAACATTACTTCTGATAAACCATTTTGTTAGCTAATATTTTCAGTCAATCTCAAATTGATTAATTAAAAAACTGCGTACACTGGGTGTAGAACAGATTTTTAAAAAAATCTTTCAGTGAACACTTTCCTTCTCAGCACTCAGCATTTAGTGCTATGATAAAAAGGTATCAAAGTCTAAGTATCACTCACAACTGAAAGCTGACTTTTCCTAGCTTGGTATAGATAATGGAGATAAGATGGAATGGGTTTGTGAAATCCGCCCAGTGAGCAAGTCATATGAGCCATAGCATGAGGCAGTCACTGATTGAAGTGGGCACGAAAATAATTTATGTTAAATTATAATATTTGATGTCAAATATAAACAAATATATAGATTGTTTCTGCTGTTGCTCATTATTTTTTGATCACAGACCATGAATTTGAAGATAACTAAATTGTTGAAAGCTGTACGAAAACCGATAGAACTGTTTGGGGAAAATCTATATTAAAAAAAAACAGAAACAACTTTGTAAATTTTGAAATTCCAAAGGACAATGACCTCGTTACTAAGTTGGTACGGCCAGCAGATACATCTACCAGCCTTCCACGAACTTGTCAGTTGACCACAGCTGATCATGCAGATGAATTTATGTTAGGGATAACTTATTTTAGTGGAGTCGAATAGTAAATCCTTTTCAACTGTTTGTAAGGCTATCCATGTGCATGCCTATGTTGAACTTCATTACTTCAAACTGTCAAACTGTAGGCTGCCCATTCAGCCTAGGCATTTGTCCTGAACTGTTATGTGAAAACCATGGGAAGGAAATTTCTGAGAGGCAAAATGCTTACCTAAGAAGTTACAGCATTGTAGTATCACCACCACCTCACACTACCTTTTGGATGTTTACGAATTTAGAGGAAGGAATTTGCTAATCCTGTGCAGAGGGTGAAATCATATGGAAATGAAAGTTTGATCTTGTGATATAGTATGTGCTTTATTTTATAAGATATAAATTTAAAGGTTATGCCTTACCTTTGCGCACAAAGCCATTACAATTGAGGAGGAGAAACCAAATTATATTAAACATAACTGTAATCCTAACAAGGGGATGGTCCATCAGATCAAGTAAAAACTTCCCTTTAAATTTTATACATAGGTCTTCCAGATGGACGACGATATTAAAAATTTCACCTGCCAGTTCCAACTGCAAGGGTATGAAATTTGTCACAATATTGAGAAAAAAGCACTGTTCAGAACACCCCCCTCTGTAGGTAAGGATTGCAGTCTGCAGTCACGTACAAGGTCTTCATAATGGCATGCACGTGCAGGAGCATAGTGACGAGGATACACAATCGGCTAATTGAATGCACTTGTTTTAAACTTTAGGCTATTCATTAAATGTGAAACAGAAGCCGTAGTGCTGTTCGAATGACAAAGGCACAAATTTGCTTTTCATCATGCATATCAAACTAGTGTTCCCCATGACATTCTGTGGGGGCTCACTGACAATACCAAATGTTGCAATTGAATTTGTGGAATACAGAATGTCCTGAAGTAGTTAATCGCCATTGCTGTCAAGCCATTTATTGTAACTTGCTACAAATTTTTCAATACCGATGTTATACTCTTCTACCAAAGACCTGAGCCAGGATGTCACTGCTGCTTTGAGGTCTTCATCAGTTGGGAACTCTTTTCCATCCAAAAAGTCCTTTAGTTTCAGAAACAAGTGAAAATCGCTGGGTGCCAGGTCAAGGCTGTAAGAAGGATGTCCAAAAATGTCCCACTTAAAACGAAGTTGTGCCTGTGTTTGAGCAGCCGAATGAGGCTGAGTGTTGTCAAAACCTTTTCAGACAACTTTCATGTCATGTTGGATATCTGTCATAGTCGTTGAAGAGTTGCACAATAGGCCTCTGCATTTATTCCTTGTCTTCTTGGCAAAAACTTCAGGCTCAGGTCTTTGACAGTAGAAGAGTATAACATCGGCATTGAAAAACTGATATCACGTTACAGTAAATGCCTTGACAGCAATGGCGATTTTGATGAGAAATAGAGTAAGGTACTGTATCTTTGTAAATAAAGTTTTATATTGATATATTTCATTATTATTTAGTTATGCCAAATCGTTCTTTACTTTCTGGACGACCCTCGTAGTTATATTAATAATTAATTAGTACATTATGCAACGAACCTATAATGGCATTTATTAAGACAAGAGTATGTAATTTTCATATGAGTGATTTAATTACCATTATAGGCAAATGTATAAGTAATTCATATTGAAGTTCCGTATTTTATTTAATGATTCTTCTTCGCAAGCTGCGGACAAAAAGTACCAAAAGAAACATAATGAAATATTATTTGTTAACATGCAGTCAAATATTTAAAAAAAAGCACAATAATAAATATATAGGAGACCCAAGAATCATGGCATCTGGAAATGTCTATTGAACCTTTCAAAGTTGCAGTGACTATGTCCGTGATGATATCTTTGTGTAGGCCAAAACTTTTGCAGACGTCATAAAATAAATTGGGATTGACCCCCTTGATCCAATCATAAGGCATGTTATCTTAATGGACTTCAGATGGTACTTGTCCTTGTAAAATTCAATGTTGGTTCATATATAAATTCTTTTTTTCTCATGCATGTCTTCTGGCTGTGTCTCATGACTTTTGAATCGTATTATAGGATCTACTAGCTTAAAAGACCCGGCGTCGCCTGGGTTTTGTATTTTGTAATTGGAAATTAACTTATGAAGGATTTTCGATTTTTAAATTCTAGGTCCTTATATCTATATCTGGTACCCTATGATCCCCAGGTCAGGCGAAGGGGCCTCCAATGGAGGTTTCATTACCTATACTAATTTTGATATGCTTATTTTCCGAGAGAGGGTAGAGGGACAGGTAGGTCCTTATATAGGCAATTATAATTTGAAATAGGAAGAACGACTTATTACACTCAAACCATAATGAATAGAGGAGAAAGTGTGATGACTGAGGTAGTTCACTGGTTCCGCCGCTAGGTAGCAGTTACTCTGCTTGAGATTCACGGGAGCAAGATTACTACGGGCGGTATAGGAAAAATTGCAAACATTATTAAACAAAATAATACATTAATCTATTTCAAAATGACTCACCTTATCTAAATTGAATAGTTAGATACTTCTGACAATTTTCGGGCTGCTTTACACGTCTTGGAAGATCTCATCTCCAAAAATAAACATGGCCGTGTGTAACAGTAATTTCTCAGATTCCAAGAAGCTTGACCGTAACATTTCGTTCCACATCTTTCAAAAAATCGAAGATGTTCACAAGCAATGAACAATAGGTATGAAACAGCTAAGGGATGATTTGATCTAATATTTTGTTGCCTAGAAAATAGGGTAGATGGTATGTTAGTATAATTTGATGAGAATTTGTTAAAGAATGTACATTTGTATAGAAATAACAACGTATAATTAGGGTAGAAAACAGCTAAGGGATATTTTATAAATGAATATTAATATTACATTGTATAGAATATTACTGAGTATTAATTTGTATTAATATTGTATTAATAGTAATATTATTTATAATAATATTAATTTTCTCCTGGCTGTATGGGGTAAGTTATGTAGGTGAAACACGGTCAAAAGTGTAGATCTGTGTACAAATCATATGTGAACAGAGATAACATAAACTAAGGGATGGTTTGTGAATTGCAGGGTACGGAAAATTTCATAAGCAGCACTACAACAACAAAAAAATGAAATCCTCTTGCCTTAACTACAGCCCGCTATTTGCTCAAACCCTCGACCATTTGCCGTTCGCTGTAAATTATGTGCATCTTATGTTGTTAAATTATATTATTAAAAAAAGGAACAAGATATTAAACTAATAAGACATTTGCTATGATAATTATACATAAAAATTACTAACATAAGTGAACAGAAAATATGATAAATAAATAATCCAATAAATGCATAAATAAAAGTAGTGCAGACTTACGAAGTTAGAAAAAGCTTCATTCACTCCTTTTCCTCAGCGGGTCAATCTTGCAGTATGGGTACAAGTAGTCAGTTAATATAGTATTATTATTGAGACTACGAATAAATTATGTAAATTTTTTTACGTTATTGCTGGTATTTTATGGAAAAGATGCCTGCTAATACCTCAATACCATTCTGATAGCTTTAGCTTTAGAGTAATTACTATTACTCGTTAACCATTATAGATATATAGGTGGTACTCAATTTATAATAAGATCCAAATATTTCACTAAACCTTACACCCTTAATCTCTTTCTGGACACAAAAATAAAATAATAAATGTCGCATAGTCAAATTTGCTTCACCCTCAACATTTCACGATCGTCCCACATAATTCAGAGAGCTGAGCGCTCGGAATAATTACCACTCAATTACTCGTAAACCATTCAAGATATAAAGGTGGTACTGAATTTAAAATAAAGTTGAAATATTTCCCTAAAACTTTCTCGCTTGAAGTTTTTACGGGACACAAAAATGAAAAAAATTGTCGCATAGTCAAATTCCGTTTCACCCTCCATGATTTTGTGTAATTGGTTATGTTTATATAATGAAATAAAAACATTTATGTCCGCATTTTTTAAGTCTCTGTTTTAACCATCAGAAGGACTGTGTTGTGCAGATTATTTCTGCACAAATTTCACAGAAATAGGACCAAGGGTTAATTAAAGATTGCGAGTTTAATCATAAGATGCCAAACTATCATGACGCAGCATTGAGAAGTTGAAACGCAAACGAAGGTGCTGCCAGTGTTTCGGTGGACCGCCGCTCTCCCTATACCCACCATTGTATTAGCGGCGAAGTCATCACACTTTCTCATTCTATTCATTATGCTCAAACTATCCCTCAGAAAACGCTTGGTATAGCTTTTTATGGCTCATAGAGGATGTAGAATTTATCATCCCTTCGCTTGTACAGTGCACAGCAAGCCTGGTAGAGGTTCAAATAAGAAGAAACAGAAATTCCTGTAACAAAATTGTAATATCGAGGCGGAAAATTTTATTTCCCACTCTCATGTTACCATAAAACAGAACGCAATATCACTTTCATACTTCTCTCTCCAAAAACCTGCGATATAATATAATAATATACACATTACCATACCTCGTTTTGTTTTCTCTATGTCCAGGGTAGAGAAAGTTATGTAACTGCATTATTTTCGTGGATTTCATTCTGTAATATTTATTTATAACATGAATTATTTTGATTACTTCTCTTATTTGTCAAACTTGCATTTCATTTTTTTTTTTTCCAAACCCATCTGATACCATTTGGCAACAATACGTTCTGTGATTTGGAATTGATAATTCTCTGTAAAAAGGGATTAAGTATTCTCAAAAATATTACATTTTTGGCATTTAAAATCAACATTTTGCAAAATCCTTTCTTAGTGAGCACCTACATTATGAAACGAAGGTACTGTCAAAATTCCAAGTCTCTACCTGTTATAGTTTAGGCTGTACGTTGATTCCTGTCAGTCAGTCAGTCAGGACAAAGCCTTTTATATATATAGAGATTATATAGCCTTCTGAGTCCGTCGGTGTGGTCTTGTGGTTAGCGTTGCTGACTACAGATCCGTCGGCCCGGGTTCGATTCCCGGTACCTCCTCGTATTTTTCTGAGGTAGGGAGGTCTGGTAGGGGTGCACTCAGCCTTGTGATTCAAATTGAGGAGCTACTTGATAGAGAAGTAGCGGCTCCGGTCAAGAAAACCACCATTAACGGCCGTGGGTGTCGGCATGCTGACCACATGCCCCCCAATTCTGCCATCTGCCTACGGGAGATGACGCAGCGGTCGGGTGGTAGGCCAAGTCCCTCCAGGGATGTAGTGCCACGGAGTTTATATAGCCTTCTGAAGATGGAAGTTTGAAGGTTATAACATCTATTCTTCGGTTGCTACCATTGCTCGAAACTCCATATACTTCTCATATACAGTGTACCCTTTTCTCTCAAGGCTTTTCCTATTAGAGAGTGCACTATGTGATGACGTAAATTCCGTAATAGTTCACTATGTGGACAGGCCCTTAGGACATACTGTGGCAACACCAATAGAGGTTATTGCCCTGGGACCTGCTGTATTTGCTGCTATATTTGCAGTCATCTTTATTGCATCTTTCCAATTGCTATAAGTGCTTCCAAATCCAGTGATTGACTGGGGTATATTGTTTATACAGAAACACACCTTTTCCTTTATGTTCCTTCTTGCTCCAGTTTACAAAAAATCTCTTAGCTGATGCCGTATCTTCCGTGTGTCCACTTGAGCATATTTATTTTTGATGATATCAGCTTCAGGAATGTTTAAATGTATAAGGCTCGATTATATTTCTTGGGAAATTTGCCTTGTGCTTTGCCTTGGAATATTTTCCTTAAGTAATATCTTACAAATATTTATATACTGTAGGTGCAGTTCCCAGAAAGAACAAAATAGACCGGCCCTTTAACATTGTGTCTGCATACACCATATTGTTTGGGAGATATGCTTTAAGAATATTACTTGGTGGTACAATCAGAAATGGAAATATCAAGCTTGGACAGACGGAGTTATTGAGTATAGTGTACTTTTGATCTGTCTGCAAGTGTGGTGATGTGATAAGTAGTTGTAATAATCATACATAATGTGTGTGAGACTTACAGTGAAGAGGTCAAATTATAAAAACTTTATTTTACCACTCAACTTCACTTTTAAGTGTTTACTTACACATAACACGTTTCACAAGCGACTTGCTTGCATCCTCAGATGAGGTCCAATGACTGTATTCCATAAAATTGTGTTGAACACCTTTGAGACAGATAACCCTAAACAGAACTACAGCAGGACAAAATTGGCCCTTCAGTGAAAGACCAGTGTATAAAAAATAGTAAACAGACTAAATTACACAACCGAAACACAGTCTACTTTAAAAGTCTTTAAACTAGAAAACACCCCTACTGTTTACCATAACAGGAGGAGAAATAATTTTGAAGACATCATTTTTATAACATACTAGCTTAAAAGGCCCGGCGTCGCCTGGGTTTTGTATTTTGTAATATGAAATTAACTTATGGAGAACTTTTGATGTTGAAACTCTAGATCCTTATATAATATGTATGTAGAATTAGAAATGAGGAAGAACGACATATGACACTCAGACTATTCCCTCAGAAAACGCTAGATATAGCTTTTTATGGCTCATAGAGGATGTCGAATGTTGCATTTCATTGCTTCTACACACCATGCTTGGGAGAAGTGCAAATAAGAAGAAAAAGAAATTCTGGTTACATAAGATTGTATTGTCTTGACAGAAAATTGTATTTCTCACTCTCATATTAAGATACAACCATTTCAGGGCTGAAGTAAAAAAGAAATTCAATATCACTTTCATACTTTCCTTCCCAAAAACCTGGGACATAATATAGGCCTACTGCGCATAGGACTGAAAATGTTCCATCACATTTTGTCTTCTTTTAGATGCTTAGGGCTCTGATAAACATCCCTAGGCCTATTTCTCAACTAATACAAAGCCTACAGCTATGAGTGACGTATCAGTGGATTGGATTTGTTACCGACTTCTGATATAGTATACTAACTGGCACACACTGTAATACGACCACTTATTCTACATCAAAATGTGAAGTGAGAAAATATTTTCCATGTTGAGAGTAGAAAAAGTTATGTGACTGCTTTATTTTCGTGGATTTTATTCTTCAAGAATTATTTTCACAAATGTATCGATAGTATCAGAATTTGTTAAAGCCCAGTATTATAATATAGTTTCCAAAGCCCTATGTGAACACCGTAAACAACACTTTTGTTATGTAAACAATTGACAACAGAACTCTCTAACTGTGACTCATTTTACATTTCCGACTTTTCCCGTGGATTTTCCAAAAATTTTCTTTCATACAAACCTTGTTGTAACGACGCAAATAGCGACGTGCATAATCAACGATAGGAGACCATTCCTAAACAAAGGAAGGGTCGGGGGACCGCAACTAATCGATATTGAACATTTTCATGATTATCGATACTGCCCTGAATTTTATTTGAATTACAGAAAAGGAGAGGTGCGCATGCGTCGACGGTGAATCGACGAGAGAGACGTGTGGAACCTGAAAGACGGTTAGTAGTACGTGCCTGACCACGAGAGAGAGAAGTTGAAAAGGCAGAAGGGAGAAGACGAGATTGGGATGTGTGACAGCGGTAGAGGCGTTCTGGCATAATGGTGTGTCAGACTTTCATCTAAAGGAAATTCTGGTTGTGAACTTCCTTGACACGGCTATATGGAGATAGTCATTAATCAGAAGAATACACCAAGTCGGCCAGTACGAGACACCGCTACAGCGAACATCAGCTGTGAGAGTGGGTCGTGACTGCTCGCTCTGAATAAGAGCAGATATGGACATCAGGAAGTAATGGAAGACAACTCAGGATCGGAGGATAAGTTGGACATCACTGGTTGAGTATAATCGTCTAGACTTTTTCTTATTGTTTGGGGAGTGAGAAAACTGAGATATTCCTTTTTTTGTAAGGATGGTTTCTAAGTCATGTATGGCGATTAGACACCGTATGGTATGATAGAAGAATAGAATAGAAACATAGAAGTGAGAATTCTAGAAGTAAAGTGATGAAATCCAGTAATCCAACTATTTTCTATTTCTGGTCTAAATTAATTATAAAAGAGCAGTCAAGAGCCTAACAGCTGAATGCCAAAGATAGATCTCTTCACTTTAGGTTTTTTTGGGTGATTGTCCCACGAATGAATACATAGCTAGGGGCAATTGGTGATGCTCATATAAACTTTGTTATTTTTGAGACAGGACGCGAGGGGAGTAAGGAAGAAAGGTAATTAAGGGGCATGCTTAGTACTTCTTACGAGGGCCCCTCCCACTTGGGTTTCTTTCAGGTGACGGGTGACTATCTATAAATAGATTTCATGCTGGCCTGTAGTGTTAAGTTATGTTTTTTTTATAGAGATTTATCTACAAGCGAAGGTGTATGGAATATGGTAGAGGGGGATAAGAAGTGGAAAGATTGAAGGGCAAAAGAAGGCCTACGAGTGGTAGTGCAGTAGGTGTGTACCATTGGAAGATTTACATGTTAGGGTAGAAGTAGAAGTCACTACAGGGGTTATAGAGAAGCTTACTAATCTGGGCATGAATTAGTTTCAGTTAGAATTCTAGGGAATTTAGAGACAAAAGAAGATTGGGTGCCCATGCTGAAGAGTAGTAACTTAAGAAGTAGGAAAACTAGAATAACCACCAAGTGAATTAAATCAATGGTATAAGCTGAAGGGAACTCTACTTAAAGAAAGAAAGGGGTTAAAAGATAATAGCTGATGATTGGTCAGGTTAGAAAGAGGAGAATAGGTAATTACGAGTAGTGTACTGATAAGTAGTTTATGAACAAGTACTAGAGATTGTAAGGGTGAGGTGAGGGAACGCCGGAAGTATCCCGAATCAAACAAATAAAATCTGGTAGTAGGCAAGGCCTATACTAGTAACATATAAAGAAAAGAAATTTGTGAGAGATTGTGAAAGCCATCGATGTTGGAGGCGAACAACGGCCCCACGTGCCTCTAGGAGAGAGTGTCAGGGACCTCTGATATCGATTTACAAAATTTTATTTTTGTTTGCGGCCCATTAATATTTTCCCGGTTGCAGGAGAGGAGTCAGATTGTTTGTAACTCAAGATCTAGACGCCGCTCCTGTATCGGTGGTCTATCGCCACAGTCACTCTGTGGGTATAGGCCTAAACTTCTATTTCTTTCTTCATGAGACTGTCTTTCCTATCTATCTTTAAATACAATTCTTCATGGACTAAGATGACTAGTAGACTCGTATAGGAGACATAGGTGGGATTATTGAGTGTAATCTGTATAGTTAAGGACTGGATTATAAATTGAAAACCTTTATTTATTCAAAAAAAAAAAAAGGTATAATATATATATTGAACTATCCTGAAGTTGCAAATGTAAATGACTACACAAGTCAGTAGCAAATTAGAAGAATAATACAAAACGTTCTAGTAGATACCTGGAAACAAAAAAAAAAGAAAGAAGGTTAAAGTAATTAATTAGGGATTTGTTATTGTTGAACAGAGAACGTACTTATATAGTTAAAATGGGTATACTAACCTTGAATAATTAAATACTATCCTACTAATAAAAATGTTGAATGGTTAATGTTGGGTAAATGTAATTTATTGTATGTAAGATTGTTATTGTTGAAAAAAAAGAAAAAAAAAAATAATATATTAAATAAATTACGGTCGTTGTTACTTAAAGCAAAGTATCGTGAAGTTCAGTCTTCACATATTTTGGCGCCCATATCGTGGGGCTAAGTAGTGTTAAAACAAAACAGTATTGCTAATTGTTGCAACTTAATTTAGTTAAAATTGTTAAGTAAAAAGAAACCTTTATTCAGTTAAAGTTTCACATATTTTGGTCGCCCATTACGTGGGACTTGATATAAGAAAAGAAAATAAACATTAATCAGTTAGAATTGGAAACTTGAAATACGAGTCATCATATATTTTGGAGCCCATAGCGTGGGGTGAGTTGTGTTGAAATCACAAAGTTTGATATCCTAACGTGAGGCGAGATAGTGTTAAAAGAATTTTGGGAGTTAGGTTAGTATAACTGAAATTTATTCTCAAAAAAAATATATAATAATAATAACATATTTTTGGGAAAAGAATAATGACTATTGACAAGTAAGGACTTCTATAGATGACTAAGACAGACGACTGAACTATTGTGTTCTAATCTTTTTTTTTCAGTGGTATTGTTAATATATAAATATGGCTACT
Source organism: Ectobius pallidus (assembly GCA_964059195.1). Classification (NCBI taxonomy): domain Eukaryota; kingdom Metazoa; phylum Arthropoda; class Insecta; order Blattodea; family Ectobiidae; genus Ectobius; species Ectobius pallidus. The sequence continues at coordinate 90,511,613 of CAXKWD010000001.1, forward strand.
TATGTCGATCCATATGCACAAATAAGAGCAGCTGAGTTAACCCAAGCTATTAGGAAGTTGAGGAAGGCGGATTTAGAGGCAGAATGTGATAGAGTAAAGTTACCGACCACAGGTACAAGGGATGAGTTAAGACAACGCTTGTTAGATTATGCCCGCAAGAACCCTCAGTCATTTCAAGTGTTAATTACGGCTTTTGCTCTGAGTCAGGAAGTTTTGGAAGAAGATTTAGTTGAACATAATATAACGGTTCCACAAGATTCATATGGAGATGTAGTGTATACATGGGTTAAGTTAATGCGTAGGAAGGCCATGGCGGTAGCTGATTCGGAAGAAGTTGTACCAGTAATACCATCGTTTACAATTCAGTTAGAGTCGCATAAACCAAATACTTTGGATCTGGTTCGTAAATGGAACATTAAATTCAAACCTGGGGATAGTATTTACTTATTTTTGGAGAGATTGGAAGATTTAAAACAAAGTTCTAAGTTACAGGGTGCAGAGTTATTGTCAGTATTACCCGAAATTTTACAAGATTCAGCTTTACTTTGGTACAGGAACAGATTAACAGATTGGCCTACATGGGAAGCTTTTTTGAAAGAATTTAGAGAATATTACTTGCCTATTGATGAGGAAGACTCGCTTTTGGATGAGATTAGACAGAGAACGCAAGGTCCTAAAGAATCGATTTTTGATTATGTCAATGCTATTCAAACGTTAATGAGGAGGCTGAGTACTCCAATGAGTCCTCAACAAATGATGAAGAATGTTATTAAAAATTTGCGTCCTGACGTAAAATTGTACCTTAGACCTGCAGAGATTCAAACTATAACAGATTTAATACATGTAGGTAGACAGTATGAACAAATATTGTTAGATTCTGAGAGATATATTCCTCCTCCAACGCAGGTTAGAGCTACAATTAAAGAAACGGCTTATAAACCTCAGAGACAAGTTGTTATACCTTCAGTTCATACAGCGTTAGGAATTCAGGGAAAACAGGAACTTTCATCGTCTGAATTACAAAAGAAACCTAGTGTTAGTTTTTCTGCAAAGACGTGGGATAAGGAACGAAATTCAAGTCCTGTAAATGATTCTAGAATGGTTAAAGTAATAGAAAATAAAGAGAGACAGGATGAGTCGAGGGAAAATGGTAAAAACACCACTTTGCGTTTTTCAAATAACCAGCGATGTTGGAACTGTGATAAAATAGGACATAGGCAGTTCGAGTGTAAGGCACCTCGTAGAGTTACTCCACGCACAACGATTAAATGTTATAATTGTAATAAGCTTGGACATAGGTCTATTGATTGTAGGATGCCCCAAGAAAGAAAAGTTAGGCCTACAAATTCTTTACGACAATTAACTAAAAATCAGGCTTGTGTGATGTTAAATATAAACCCTACAGATTTAGTTAATGGAGACAGATGTTTTGTTGAAATTTTGTTGGAGGATATTACATTTATTGCTTTAATAGATTCCGGTTCAGATAAAACTTATGTGGGAGAGAAAGGTGATTTTTTGTGTAAAATGTTAGATTTAGCAGTGGAAGAATCTGAAGTTAGCGTAGTGCAACTAGCAGATAAAACTTATAGTTCTATAACAGGAGAGAGAACTTTTGAGATGAAATTGCAGGACAGGATCTTTCAGATAAAATGTAAAATTATGCCAAATTTAGCAGTAGATATGATTCTGGGCATGGATGTTTTGAAACAAATTGGGTTAGTAGTAGATTTGCAAGATGGGACTTGGTATTTCAAAGATGAACCAGCAAAAATTTTTCAATTTGTTAAGGCTATAGATTTAAAAGAAGAAGATCAACTACATAATATTCTTACTTTACCTACACCTCAGGAAAGGGACAGATTGAATGTGTTTTTGGAAAATCAGTTACAGAAATTTGATCAGTGTACTGGACTTACAGACTTGATTTCTCATGTTATTGATACAGGCGATGCAAAACCTATAAAACAAAGATATTATCCAGTATCACCCATTTTGGAAAAAGTTATACACGCGGAAATAGATAAAATGTTATTGGAAAAAGTTATAGAGCCTTCAAATTCACCTTGGTCGTCTCCGGTAGTTATGGTAAAGAAACCAGATAGAACATGGAGGTTCTGCGTAGATTTCAGAAAAGTAAACAATTGTACTAAAAGAGATAGTTATCCTTTGCCATACATTGAACATGTTTTGAGTAAATTACGACATGCTAGGTATATCAGTACAATAGATTTGAAAAATGGGTATTGGCAAGTTCCATTAGATGAAGCAAGTAAAGAAAAAACAGCATTTACCGTACCTGGTAGAGGATTGTATCAGTTTCGAGTTATGCCTTTTGGAATCCATAACGCACCAGCCTCGTTTCAAAGATTAGTTGATACTATATTAAGAGAAGAGATAGGAGAGAAATGCTTTTGTTATTTGGATGACATAGTACTTATTAGCGAGACATTTGAAGAACATTTGTCCTTGTTAGAAAAAGTTTTAGAGAAATTAAGAAAAGCTAACCTGAAAATTAATAGGGAAAAATCAAAATTTTGCAGAAGTGAATTAAAATATTTGGGTCATATCATTACTCCATTAGGAATTGCTGTAGATTCAGATAAAATCTCGTGTATCCTTGAGTATCCAGCCCCTACAAAAGTCAAGGAAGTACGAGCATTTTTAGGATTGGCTTCTTGGTACCGACGATTCATTCCATTTTTTTCTGAAGTTGTAAAGCCCCTCACTGCACTTCTGAAAAAGAATCAGAAATGGCGTTGGACTAAGGAATGTCAGGAATCTTTTGATGAATTAAAATCGAAATTATCTAGTAGTCCTATATTAACTTGTCCAGATTATACTAAACCCCTAGTGCTACAGACCGACGCTAGTTTTTCAGGACTAGGAGCAGCATTAATTCAGACAGGAGAGGAAGGAGAGGAAAAAGTAATAGCTTATGCTAGTAGAACTTTAACAGTAGGTGAGCAAAAGTGGGCAATAGTCGAGAAAGAATTGTTAGCTATATTGTGGGCAGTTCAAAAGTTTCGTCCTTATTTGGAAGGTTATCATTTTAAAGTATATACTGATCACTTTGCTCTGAAATGGTTAAATACATTACAGAATCCGACCGGACGATTAGCTAGGTGGAGTTTATTGCTCCAGGAGTATGATTTTGAAGTAATACATAGGCCTGGTAGATTACAAAAAGTTCCGGATGCTTTATCTAGAATACACGAAGGGAAAGTTCAAGAGAAAACGGTAGAGGAAGAATTTTGTAACGACGCAAATAGCGACGTGCGTAATCAACGATAGGAGACCATTCCTAAACAAAGGAAGGGTTGGGGGACCGCAACTAATCGATATTGAACATTTTCATGATTATCGATACTGCCCTGAATTTTATTTGAATTACAGAAAGGAGAGGTGCGCATGCGTCGACGCTGAATCGACGAGGGAGACGTGCGGAACCTGAAAGACAGTTAGTAGTACGTGCCTGACCACGAGAGAGAGAAGTTGAAAAGGCAGAAGGGAGAAGACGAGATTGGGATGTGTGACAGCGGTAGAGGCGTTTTGGCATAATGGTGTGTCAGACTTTCATCTGAGGAAATTCTGGTTGTGAATTTCCTTGACACGACTATATGGAGATAGTCCTTAATCAGAAGAATACACCAAGTCGGCCAGTACGAGACACCGCTACAGCGAACATCAGCTGTGAGAGTGAGTCGTGACTGCTCGCTCTGAATAAGAGCAGATATGGACATCAGGAAGTAATGGAAGACAACTCAGGATCGGAGGATAAGTTGGACATCACTGGTTGAGTATAAGCGTCTAGACTTTTTTCCTTATTGTTTGGGGAGTGAGAAAATTGAGATATCTTTTTTTTTAAGGATGGTTTCTAAGTCATGTATGGCGATTAGACACCGTATGGAATAATAGAATAGAATAGAATAGAAACATAGAAGTGAGAATTCTAGGAGTAAAGTGATGAAATCCAGTAATCCAACTATTTTCTATTTCTGGTCTAAATTAATTATAAAAGAGCAGTCTAGAGCCTAACAACTGAATGCCAAAGATATATCTCTTCACTTTAAGTTTTTTTGGGTGATTGTCCCACGAATGAATACATAGCTAGGGGCAATTGGTGATGCTCATAGAAACTTTGTTATTTTTGAGACAGGACGCGAGGGGAGTAAGGAAGAAAAGTAATTAAGGGGCATGCTTAGTACTTCTTACGAGGGCCCCTCCCTCTTGGGTTTCTTTCAGGTGACGGGTGACTATCTATAAATAGATTTCATGCTGGCCTGTAATGTTAAGTTATGTTTTTGTATAGAGATTTATCTACAAGCGAAGGTGTATGGAATATGGTAGAGGGGGATAAGAAGTGGAAAGATTGAAGGGCAAAAGAAGGCCTACGAGTGGTAGTGCATTAGGTGTGTACCATTGGAAAATTTACATGTTAGGGTAGAAGTAGAAGTCACTACAGGGGTTATAGAGAAGCTTACTAATCTGGGCGTGAATTAGTTTCAGTTAGAATTCTAGGGAATTTAGAGACAAAAGAAGATTGGGTGCCCATGCTAAAGAGTAGTAACGTAAGAAGTAGGAAAACTAGAATAACCACCGAGTGAATTAAATCAATGGTATAAGCTGAAGGGAACTCTACTTAAAGCAAGAAAGGGGTTAAAAGATAATAGCTGATGACTGGTCAGGTTAGAAAGAGGAGAGTGAGTTGAAAGATAACAACAAATGATTGGTTAGGTTAGAAAGAGGAGAATAGGAAATTGCGAGTAGTGTACTGATGATAAGTAGTTTATTCGCAAGTACTAGAGATTGTAAGGGTGAGGTGAGGGAACGCCGGAAGTATCCCGAATCAAACAAATAAAATCTGGTAGTAGGCAAGACCTATACCAGTAACATATAAAGAAAAGAAATTTATGAGAGATTGTGAAAGCCATCGATGTTGGAGGCGAACAACGGCCCCACGTGCCTCTAGGAGAGAGTGTCAGGGACCTCTGACGTCGATTTACAAAATTGTATTGTTGTTTGCGGCCCATTAATATTTTCCCGGTTGCAGGAGAGGAGTCAGATTGTTTGTAACTCAAGATCTAGACGTCGCTCCTGTATCGGTGGTCTATCGCCACAGTCACTCTGTGGGTATAGGCCTAAACTTCTATTTCTTTCTTCATGAGACTGTCTTTCCTATCTATCTTTAAATACAATTCTTCATGGACTAAGCTGACTAATAGACTAATATAGGAGACATAGGTGGGATTATTGAGTGTAATTTGTAGAGTTAAGGACTGGATTATGAATTGAAAACCTTTATTTATTAAAAAAAAAAAAGTATAATATATATATTGAACTATCCTGAAGTTGCACATGTAAATGACTACACAAGTCAGTAGTAAATTAGAAGAATAATACCAGATGTTCTAGTAGATACCTGAAAAACAAAGAAAGAAAATTAAAGTAATTAATTAAGGATTTGTTATTGTTGAACAGAGAACGTACTTATATAGTTAAAATTGGGTATACTAACCTTGAATAATCAAATATTATCCTACCAATAAAAGTGTTGAAAGGTTAATGTAGTGTAAATGTAATTTATTGTATATAAGATTGTTATTGTTGAAAAAAAGAAAAAAAAAATAATATATTAAATAAATTATGGTTATTGTTATGCAAAGTAAATTAACGTGAAGTTCAGATTTTTGACCCTTATCCTTGTAATGGTTTGAGAGTAGCTGGTTTTTGTGCTAAGTTACATGCTTTGGTAGTGAGTATAAAAAAAAAAAAAGGAGAAAAAGAAGAAGCAGAATAAAAAAAAATAAACGAAAGGTAAATCCGAACCCAACTCCCGTCTCCTCTGTTAATTTAAAAGCTAGTCGAGGGGCATGTAGGTACATAGCCTGTGTATCTATAATTTAATTTGTGTCTGGGCTGATACATAACAAAAAGAAAAGAGGAAGCGTATTGATGATGGCGCCCGTTAATAGAAATTTTCATCAATATTATCAAAACTGGGTAATTTGTTAAAAGAGAGAGAAAGTAGACTGAGAGTAGGAAGTTTGCAATCACCCGGTGTCAAAGGTAGTCGTACTGAATGTTGGAATGTGGACTATGCAGGCAGTGTTGTGATGACACGACAGGTGTATGAGTGACCTTGTTTCGTAGGAGTTCAGTAAACTTATATACTACGATTGAGAATAATCACATATTAGTCGTCACAGATTTTGGCGAAGATTTAATCCAAGAAGTTAGGGAACTTTATAGCATAAAGTAAGAGCGCCTTCAAAAGTTTGGTCGCCCATAGTATAAAGTAGAAAAGCCCGTCACAAAGTTTGGCGCCCATATCGTGGGGCTGAGTAGTGTTAAAACAAAACAGTATTGCTAATTGTTGCAACTTAATTTAGTTAAAATTGTTAAGTAAAAAAAAAAAAAAAGAAACCTTTATTCAGTTGAAGTTCCATATTATGATAGCCCATAGCGTGAGGCAGTGATAGTTTGATATCCTAACGTGAGGCGAGATAGGGTTAAAAGAATTTTGGGAGTTAGGTTAGTATAACTGCAATTTATTCTCAAAAAAAAAATATAATAATAACATATTTTTGGGAAAAGAATAATGACTATTGACAAAGTAAGGACTTCTATAGATGACTAAGACAGACGACTGAACTATTGTGTTCTAATCTTTTTTTTTCAGTGGTATTGTTAATATATAAATATGGCTACTTATGTTGATCCGTATGCACAAATAAGAGCAGCTGAGTTAACCCAAGCTATTAGGAAGTTGAGGAAGTCGGATTTAGAAGCAGAATGTGATAGAGTAAAGTTACCGACCACAGGTACAAGGGATGAGTTAAGACAACGCTTGTTAGATTATGCCCGTAAGAACCCTCAGTCATTTCAAGTGTTAATTACGGCTTTTGCTCTGAGTCAGGAAGTTTTGGAAGAAGATTTGGTTGAACATAATATAACGATTCCACAAGATTCATATGGAGATGTAGTGTATACATGGGTTAAGTTAATGCGTAGGAAGGCCATGGCGGTAGCTGATTCAGAAGAAGTTGTACCAGTAGTACCATCGTTTACAATTCAGTTAGAGCCACATAAACCAAATACTTTGGATCTGGTTCGTAAATGGAACATTAAATTCAAACCTGGGGATAGTATTTACTTATTTTTGGAGAGATTGGAAGATTTAAAACAAAGTTCTAAGTTACAGGGTGTAGAGTTATTGTCAGTATTACCCGAAATTTTACAAGATTCAGCTTTACTTTGGTACAGGAACAGATTAACAGATTGGCCTACATGGGAAGCTTTTTTGAAAGAATTTAGAGAATATTATTTGCCGATTGATGAGGAAGACTCGCTTTTGGATGAGATTAGACAGAGAACGCAAGGTCCCAAAGAATCGATTTTTGATTATGTTAATGCTATTCAAACGTTAATGAGGAGGCTGAGTACTCCAATGAGTCCTCAACAAATGATGAAGACTGTTATCAAAAATTTGCGTCCTGATGTAAAATTGTACCTTAGACCTGCAGAGATTCAAACTATAACAGATTTAATACGTGTAGGTAGACAGTATGAACAAATATTGTTAGATTCTGAGAGATATATTCCTCCTCCAACGCAGGTTAGAGCTACAATTAAAGAAACGGCTTATAAACCTCAGAGACAAGTTGTTATACCTTCAGTTCATACAGCGCTAGGAATTCAGGGAAAACAGGAACTTCCATCGTCCGAGTTACAAAAGAAACCCAATGTTAGTTTTTCTGCAAAGACGTGGGATAAGGAACGGAATTCAAGTCCTGTAAATGATTCTAGAATGGTTAAAGTAATAGAAAATAAAGAGAGACAGGATGAGTCGAGGGATAATGGTAAAAACACCACTTCGCGTTTTTCAAATAACCAGCGATGTTGGAACTGTGATAAAATAGGACATAGACAGTTCGAGTGTAAGGCACCTCGTAGAGTTACTCCACGCACTACGATTAAATGTTATAATTGTAATAAGCTTGGACATAGGTCTATTGATTGTAGGATGCCCCAAGAAAGAAAAGTTAGGCCTACAAATTCTTTAAGGCAATTAACTAAAAATCAGGCTTGTGTAATGTTAAATATAAATCCTACAGATTTAGTTAATGGAGATAGATGTTTTGTTGAAATTTTGCTGGAGGATATTACATTTATTGCTTTAATAGATTCAGGTTCAGATAAAACTTATGTGGGAGAGAAGGGTGATTTTTTGTGTAAAATGTTAGATTTAGCAGTAGAAGAATCTGAAGTTAGGGTGGTGCAATTAGCAGATAAAACTTATAGTTCTATAACAGGAGAGAGAACTTTTGAGATGAAATTGCAGGACAGGATCTTTCAGATAAAATGTAAAATTATGCCAAATTTAGCAGTAGATATGATTCTGGGCATGGACGTTTTGAAACAAATTGGGTTAGTAGTAGATTTGCAAGATGGGACTTGGTATTTTAAGGATGAACCAGCAAAAATTTTTCAATTTGTTAAGGCTATAGATTTAAAAGAAGAAGATCAACTACATAATATTCTTACTTTACCTACACCTCAGGAAAGGGACAGATTGAATATGTTTTTGGAAAATCAGTTACAGAAATTTGATCAGTGTACTGGACTTACCGATCTGATTTCTCATGTTATTGATACAGGCGATGCAAAACCTATAAAACAAAGATATTATCCAGTATCACCCATTTTGGAAAAAGTTATACACGCGGAAATAGATAAAATGTTATTGGAAAAAGTTATAGAGCCTTCAAATTCACCTTGGTCGTCTCCGGTAGTTATGGTAAAGAAACCAGATAGAACATGGAGGTTCTGCGTAGATTTCAGAAAAGTAAACAATTGTACTAAAAGAGATAGTTATCCTTTGCCATACATTGAACATGTTTTGAGTAAATTACGACATGCTAGGTATATCAGTACAATAGATTTGAAAAATGGGTATTGGCAAGTTCCATTAGATGAAGCAAGTAAAGAAAAAACAGCATTTACCGTACCTGGTAGAGGATTGTATCAGTTTCGAGTTATGCCTTTTGGAATCCATAACGCACCAGCCTCGTTTCAAAGATTAGTTGATACTATACTAAGAGAAGAGATAGGAGAGAAATGCTTTTGTTATTTGGATGACATAGTACTTATTAGCGAGACATTTGAAGAACATTTGTCCTTGTTAGAAAAAGTTTTAGAGAAATTAAGAAAAGCTAACCTGAAAATTAATAGGGAAAAATCAAAATTTTGCAGAAGTGAATTAAAATATTTGGGTCATATCATTACTCCATTAGGAATTGCTGTAGATTCAGATAAAATCTCGTGTATCCTTGAGTATCCAGCCCCTACAAAAGTCAAGGAAGTACGAGCATTTTTAGGATTGGCATCTTGGTACCGACGATTCATTCCATTTTTTTCTGAAGTTGTAAAGCCCCTCACTGCACTTCTGAAAAAGAATCAGAGATGGCGTTGGACTAAGGAATGTCAGGAATCTTTTGATGAATTAAAATCGAAATTATCTAGTAGTCCTATATTAACTTGTCCAGATTATACTAAACCCCTAGTGTTACAGACCGACGCTAGTTTTTCAGGACTAGGAGCAGCATTAATTCAGACAGGAGAGGAAGGAGAGGAAAAAGTAATAGCTTATGCTAGTAGAACTTTAACGGTAGGTGAGCAAAAGTGGGCAATAGTTGAGAAAGAATTGTTAGCTATATTGTGGGCAGTTCAAAAGTTTCGTCCTTATTTGGAAGGTTATCATTTTAAAGTATATACTGATCATTTTGCTCTGAAATGGTTAAATACATTACAGAATCCGACCGGACGATTAGCTAGGTGGAGTTTATTGCTCCAGGAGTATGATTTTGAAGTAATACATAGGCCTGGTAGATTACAAAAAGTTCCGGATGCTTTATCTAGAATACACGAAGGGAAAGTTCAAGAGAAAACGGTAGAGGAAGAATTTTGCCTCTTGTTGACTGATAACTCTGAAGTAGTGGAATGGGAAAATATACAAGATGCTTGGTATATTAAGCGGAAAGAGCAAGTACAGAGTAAACCTAAATTTTGGCCAGATTGGAAGGTCGTAGATGGGAAGTTGTACCATCTTAGATTAGATCAGTTAGAACAAACTTTAGAGGGAACAGTAAATAGGTGGAAATTAGTTATTCCGCAAGATTTTAGGATTAAAGTATTGCAGGAATGTCATGATGCACCGACTGCAGGACATATGGGGATAGCTAAAACTTTCTTTAGAATAGCAAACAAGTATTATTGGCCGGGAATGTTTAGAGATGTTGCTAAATATGTTACTGCTTGTGAAATATGTCAGAGACAGAAAGTGTTACAGACGGCTCAAGCAGGACCAATGCATTTTTACCAGAAAGAGAAACCTTGGATGACTGTAGCTACTGATTTGTTGGGACCTTACCCACGTTCCAAAAAAGGGAACCGATACATTGTAGTATTTCAGGACACCTTTACCAAATATGTAGAGTGTAAAGCGTTAAGGAAAGCAACCAGTAGAGCAGTTACGGAAGCATTTTATGAATTGATTATCCTTAAATGGGGAATTCCGGGATATTTGCTGATGGATAATGGACCGCAATACACTAGTAAATTAATGCGAGAGATAGCTAAAGCTTTTAATATAACTCCTTGTTATTTACCTGTATATTCGCCACAAGGAAATCCAGTAGAAAGAGTCAATAGAGTATTGAAAACAATGATTTCTAGTTATATTCAAAAGGATCAGACAGTTTGGGATGTGTATTTGAGAGAATTTAATTTTGCTATAAATACGGCTAAGCATAGTTCCACTGGATGCACTCCTTATATGCTAAATTATGGGAAGGAGCCTGAAATTATCAGTAGGATTGAAAAGGTGGAAAACCAACCGATTTATAAAGAAATTCCAAAAATTTGGGTGGAGAGACTCAATAAATTGAAAACGGTACGTTTAATGGTTAGACATAACTTAGAAACCGCCTATAAGAATTCGAGTCATTATTATAATCTTCGGAGGAGAGAGATGAGATTTCGTCCAGGAGATCTAGTGTTAAGAAGAAACTTTAAATTAAGTGATGCCTCACAAGCTTATACAGCAGGTTTAAGTGCAAAGTTTGTCGGGCCCTATATTATAAAGAAAAAGTTCAGTGAAAATAGCTACGAACTGACAAACCGTTTTGGTAAAAAGTTGGGGAAGTGGCACGTCAAAGACTTGAAACCCTTTGTTCCTGGATAAACATTCTTTAAGGCTGGTAAACTAAACAAAAAAAAAAAAAAAAAAAATGTGAACAGTGTTAACATTATTTTTTTTATGGTGAGTGCGGGAAGAATGTAACGACGCAAATAGCGACGTGCGTAATCAACGATAGGAGACCATTCCTAAACAAAGGAAGGGTTGGGGGACCGCAACTAATCGATATTGAACATTTTCATGATTATCGATACTGCCCTGAATTTTATTTGAATTACAGAAAGGAGAGGTGCGCATGCGTCGACGCTGAATCGACGAGGGAGACGTGCGGAACCTGAAAGACAGTTAGTAGTACGTGCCTGACCACGAGAGAGAGAAGTTGAAAAGGCAGAAGGGAGAAGACGAGATTGGGATGTGTGACAGCGGTAGAGGCGTTTTGGCATAATGGTGTGTCAGACTTTCATCTGAGGAAATTCTGGTTGTGAATTTCCTTGACACGACTATATGGAGATAGTCCTTAATCAGAAGAATACACCAAGTCGGCCAGTACGAGACACCGCTACAGCGAACATCAGCTGTGAGAGTGAGTCGTGACTGCTCGCTCTGAATAAGAGCAGATATGGACATCAGGAAGTAATGGAAGACAACTCAGGATCGGAGGATAAGTTGGACATCACTGGTTGAGTATAAGCGTCTAGACTTTTTTCCTTATTGTTTGGGGAGTGAGAAAATTGAGATATCTTTTTTTTTAAGGATGGTTTCTAAGTCATGTATGGCGATTAGACACCGTATGGAATAATAGAATAGAATAGAATAGAAACATAGAAGTGAGAATTCTAGGAGTAAAGTGATGAAATCCAGTAATCCAACTATTTTCTATTTCTGGTCTAAATTAATTATAAAAGAGCAGTCTAGAGCCTAACAACTGAATGCCAAAGATATATCTCTTCACTTTAAGTTTTTTTGGGTGATTGTCCCACGAATGAATACATAGCTAGGGGCAATTGGTGATGCTCATAGAAACTTTGTTATTTTTGAGACAGGACGCGAGGGGAGTAAGGAAGAAAAGTAATTAAGGGGCATGCTTAGTACTTCTTACGAGGGCCCCTCCCTCTTGGGTTTCTTTCAGGTGACGGGTGACTATCTATAAATAGATTTCATGCTGGCCTGTAATGTTAAGTTATGTTTTTGTATAGAGATTTATCTACAAGCGAAGGTGTATGGAATATGGTAGAGGGGGATAAGAAGTGGAAAGATTGAAGGGCAAAAGAAGGCCTACGAGTGGTAGTGCATTAGGTGTGTACCATTGGAAAATTTACATGTTAGGGTAGAAGTAGAAGTCACTACAGGGGTTATAGAGAAGCTTACTAATCTGGGCGTGAATTAGTTTCAGTTAGAATTCTAGGGAATTTAGAGACAAAAGAAGATTGGGTGCCCATGCTAAAGAGTAGTAACGTAAGAAGTAGGAAAACTAGAATAACCACCGAGTGAATTAAATCAATGGTATAAGCTGAAGGGAACTCTACTTAAAGCAAGAAAGGGGTTAAAAGATAATAGCTGATGACTGGTCAGGTTAGAAAGAGGAGAGTGAGTTGAAAGATAACAACAAATGATTGGTTAGGTTAGAAAGAGGAGAATAGGAAATTGCGAGTAGTGTACTGATGATAAGTAGTTTATTCGCAAGTACTAGAGATTGTAAGGGTGAGGTGAGGGAACGCCGGAAGTATCCCGAATCAAACAAATAAAATCTGGTAGTAGGCAAGACCTATACCAGTAACATATAAAGAAAAGAAATTTATGAGAGATTGTGAAAGCCATCGATGTTGGAGGCGAACAACGGCCCCACGTGCCTCTAGGAGAGAGTGTCAGGGACCTCTGACGTCGATTTACAAAATTGTATTGTTGTTTGCGGCCCATTAATATTTTCCCGGTTGCAGGAGAGGAGTCAGATTGTTTGTAACTCAAGATCTAGACGTCGCTCCTGTATCGGTGGTCTATCGCCACAGTCACTCTGTGGGTATAGGCCTAAACTTCTATTTCTTTCTTCATGAGACTGTCTTTCCTATCTATCTTTAAATACAATTCTTCATGGACTAAGCTGACTAATAGACTAATATAGGAGACATAGGTGGGATTATTGAGTGTAATTTGTAGAGTTAAGGACTGGATTATGAATTGAAAACCTTTATTTATTAAAAAAAAAAAGTATAATATATATATTGAACTATCCTGAAGTTGCACATGTAAATGACTACACAAGTCAGTAGTAAATTAGAAGAATAATACCAGATGTTCTAGTAGATACCTGAAAAACAAAGAAAGAAAATTAAAGTAATTAATTAAGGATTTGTTATTGTTGAACAGAGAACGTACTTATATAGTTAAAATTGGGTATACTAACCTTGAATAATCAAATATTATCCTACCAATAAAAGTGTTGAAAGGTTAATGTAGTGTAAATGTAATTTATTGTATATAAGATTGTTATTGTTGAAAAAAAGAAAAAAAAAATAATATATTAAATAAATTATGGTTATTGTTATGCAAAGTAAATTAACGTGAAGTTCAGATTTTTGACCCTTATCCTTGTAATGGTTTGAGAGTAGCTGGTTTTTGTGCTAAGTTACATGCTTTGGTAGTGAGTATAAAAAAAAAAAAAGGAGAAAAAGAAGAAGCAGAATAAAAAAAAATAAACGAAAGGTAAATCCGAACCCAACTCCCGTCTCCTCTGTTAATTTAAAAGCTAGTCGAGGGGCATGTAGGTACATAGCCTGTGTATCTATAATTTAATTTGTGTCTGGGCTGATACATAACAAAAAGAAAAGAGGAAGCGTATTGATGATGGCGCCCGTTAATAGAAATTTTCATCAATATTATCAAAACTGGGTAATTTGTTAAAAGAGAGAGAAAGTAGACTGAGAGTAGGAAGTTTGCAATCACCCGGTGTCAAAGGTAGTCGTACTGAATGTTGGAATGTGGACTATGCAGGCAGTGTTGTGATGACACGACAGGTGTATGAGTGACCTTGTTTCGTAGGAGTTCAGTAAACTTATATACTACGATTGAGAATAATCACATATTAGTCGTCACAGATTTTGGCGAAGATTTAATCCAAGAAGTTAGGGAACTTTATAGCATAAAGTAAGAGCGCCTTCAAAAGTTTGGTCGCCCATAGTATAAAGTAGAAAAGCCCGTCACAATTTTGCCTCTTGTTGACTGATAACTCTGAAGTAGTGGAATGGGAAAATATACAAGATGCTTGGTATATTAAGCGGAAAGAGCAAGTACAGAGTAAACCTAAATTTTGGCCAGATTGGAAGGTCGTAGATGGGAAGTTGTACCATCTTAGATTAGATCAGTTAGAACAAACTTTAGAGGGAACAGTAAATAGGTGGAAATTAGTTATTCCGCAAGATTTTAGGATTAAAGTATTGCAGGAATGTCATGATGCACCTACTGCAGGACATATGGGGATAGCTAAAACTTTCTTTAGAATAGCAAACAAGTATTATTGGCCGGGAATGTTTAGAGATGTTGCTAAGTATGTTACTGCTTGTGAAATATGTCAGAGACAGAAAGTGTTACAAACGGCTCAAGCAGGACCAATGCATTTTTACCAGAAAGAGAAACCTTGGATGACTGTAGCTACTGATTTGTTGGGACCTTACCCACGTTCCAAAAAAGGGAACAGGTACATTGTAGTATTTCAGGACACCTTTACCAAATATGTAGAGTGTAAAGCGTTAAGGAAAGCAACCAGTAGAGCAGTTACGGAAGCATTTTATGAATTGATTATCCTTAAATGGGGAATTCCGGGATATTTGCTGATGGATAATGGACCGCAATACACTAGTAAATTAATGCGAGAGATAGCTAAAGCTTTTAATATAACTCCTTGTTATTTACCTGTATATTCGCCACAAGGAAATCCAGTAGAAAGAGTCAATAGAGTATTGAAAACAATGATTTCTAGTTACATTCAAAAGGATCAGACAGTTTGGGACGTGTATTTGAGAGAATTTAATTTTGCTATAAATACGGCTAAGCATAGTTCCACTGGATGCACTCCTTATATGCTAAATTATGGGAAGGAGCCTGAAATTATCAGTAGGATTGAAAAGGTGGAAAACCAACCGATTTATAAAGAAATTCCAAAACTTTGGGTGGAGAGACTCAATAAATTGAAAACGGTACGTTTAATGGTTAGACATAACTTAGAAACCGCCTATAAGAATTCGAGTCATTATTATAATCTTCGGAGGAGAGAGGTGAGATTTCGTCCAGGAGATCTAGTGTTAAGAAGAAACTTTAAATTAAGTGATGCCTCACAAGCTTATACAGCAGGTTTAAGTGCAAAGTTTGTCGGGCCCTATATTATAAAGAAAAAGTTCAGTGAAAATAGCTACGAACTGACAAACCGTTTTGGTAAAAAGTTGGGGAAGTGGCACGTCAAAGACTTGAAACCCTTTGTTCCTGGATAAACATTCTTTAAGGCTGGTGAAAGAGACACGCACAAAAAAAAAAAAAAAAAAAAAAAAGAATGTGACCTGTGTCAACATTATTTTTTTTATGGTGAGTGCGGGAAGAATGTAACGACGCAAATAGCGACGTGCATAATCAACGATAGGAGACCATTCCTAAACAAAGGAAGGGTTGGGGGACCGCAACTAATCGATATTGAACATTTTCATGATTATCGATACTGCCCTGAATTTTATTTGAATTACAGAAAAGGAGAGGTGCGCATGCGTCGACGGTGAATCGACGAGAGAGACGTGTGGAACCTGAAAGACGGTTAGTAGTACGTGCCTGACCACGAGAGAGAGAAGTTGAAAAGGCAGAAGGGAGAAGACGAGATTGGGATGTGTGACAGCGGTAGAGGCGTTCTGGCATAATGGTGTGTCAGACTTTCATCTAAAGGAAATTCTGGTTGTGAACTTCCTTGACACGGCTATATGGAGATAGTCATTAATCAGAAGAATACACCAAGTCGGCCAGTACGAGACACCGCTACAGCGAACATCAGCTGTGAGAGTGAGTCGTGACTGCTCGCTCTGAATAAGAGCAGATATGGACATCAGGAAGTAATGGAAGACAACTCAGGATCGGAGGATAAGTTGGACATCACTGGTTGAGTATAATCGTCTAGACTTTTTCTTATTGTTTGGGGAGTGAGAAAACTGAGATATTCCTTTTTTTGTAAGGATGGTTTCTAAGTCATGTATGGCGATTAGACACCGTATGGTATGATAGAAGAATAGAATAGAAACATAGAAGTGAGAATTCTAGAAGTAAAGTGATGAAATCCAGTAATCCAACTATTTTCTATTTCTGGTCTAAATTAATTATAAAAGAGCAGTCAAGAGCCTAACAGCTGAATGCCAAAGATAGATCTCTTCACTTTAGGTTTTTTTGGGTGATTGTCCCACGAATGAATACATAGCTAGGGGCAATTGGTGATGCTCATATAAACTTTGTTATTTTTGAGACAGGACGCGAGGGGAGTAAGGAAGAAAGGTAATTAAGGGGCATGCTTAGTACTTCTTACGAGGGCCCCTCCCACTTGGGTTTCTTTCAGGTGACGGGTGACTATCTATAAATAGATTTCATGCTGGCCTGTAGTGTTAAGTTATGTTTTTTTTATAGAGATTTATCTACAAGCGAAGGTGTATGGAATATGGTAGAGGGGGATAAGAAGTGGAAAGATTGAAGGGCAAAAGAAGGCCTACGAGTGGTAGTGCAGTAGGTGTGTACCATTGGAAGATTTACATGTTAGGGTAGAAGTAGAAGTCACTACAGGGGTTATAGAGAAGCTTACTAATCTGGGCATGAATTAGTTTCAGTTAGAATTCTAGGGAATTTAGAGACAAAAGAAGATTGGGTGCCCATGCTGAAGAGTAGTAACTTAAGAAGTAGGAAAACTAGAATAACCACCAAGTGAATTAAATCAATGGTATAAGCTGAAGGGAACTCTACTTAAAGAAAGAAAGGGGTTAAAAGATAATAGCTGATGATTGGTCAGGTTAGAAAGAGGAGAATAGGTAATTACGAGTAGTGTACTGATAAGTAGTTTATGAACAAGTACTAGAGATTGTAAGGGTGAGGTGAGGGAACGCCGGAAGTATCCCGAATCAAACAAATAAAATCTGGTAGTAGGCAAGGCCTATACTAGTAACATATAAAGAAAAGAAATTTGTGAGAGATTGTGAAAGCCATCGATGTTGGAGGCGAACAACGGCCCCACGTGCCTCTAGGAGAGAGTGTCAGGGACCTCTGATATCGATTTACAAAATTTTATTTTTGTTTGCGGCCCATTAATATTTTCCCGGTTGCAGGAGAGGAGTCAGATTGTTTGTAACTCAAGATCTAGACGCCGCTCCTGTATCGGTGGTCTATCGCCACAGTCACTCTGTGGGTATAGGCCTAAACTTCTATTTCTTTCTTCATGAGACTGTCTTTCCTATCTATCTTTAAATACAATTCTTCATGGACTAAGATGACTAGTAGACTCGTATAGGAGACATAGGTGGGATTATTGAGTGTAATCTGTATAGTTAAGGACTGGATTATAAATTGAAAACCTTTATTTATTCAAAAAAAAAAAAAGGTATAATATATATATTGAACTATCCTGAAGTTGCAAATGTAAATGACTACACAAGTCAGTAGCAAATTAGAAGAATAATACAAAACGTTCTAGTAGATACCTGGAAACAAAAAAAAAAGAAAGAAGGTTAAAGTAATTAATTAGGGATTTGTTATTGTTGAACAGAGAACGTACTTATATAGTTAAAATGGGTATACTAACCTTGAATAATTAAATACTATCCTACTAATAAAAATGTTGAATGGTTAATGTTGGGTAAATGTAATTTATTGTATGTAAGATTGTTATTGTTGAAAAAAAAGAAAAAAAAAAAATATATATTAAATAAATTATGGTTATTGTTATGCAAAGTAAATTAACGTGAAGTTCAGATTTTTGACCCTTATCCTTGTAATGGTTTGAGAGTCGCTGATTTTTTTTTGGGCTAAGTTATATACTTTGGTAGTGAGCACTGAAAAAGGAGAAAAAGAAGAAATGGAGAGAGAAGCAGAGTAATAAACGAAAGGTAAATCCGAACCCAATTCCCGTCTCCACTGTTAATTTAAAAGCTAGTCGAGAGGCATGTAGATACATAGCCTGTGTATCTATAATTTAATTTGTGACTGGGCTGATACAAAAAAAAAAAAAGAAAAGAGGAAGCGTATTGATGATGGCGCCCGTTAATATAAATTTTCATCAATATTATCAAGACTGGGTAAATTGTTAAAAGAAAGAGAAAGTAGACTGAGAGTAGGAAATTTGCAATCACCCGGTGACAGAGGTAGTTGTACTGAACGTTGGAATGTGGACTATGCAGGCAGTGTTATGATGACACGACAGGTGCATGAGTGACCTTGTTTTGTAGGAGTTCAGTAAACTTATATACTACGATTAAGAATAATCACATATTAGTTGTCACAGATTTTGGCTAAGAATTTTGGCGAAGATTTAATCCAAGAAGTTAGGGAACTTTATAGCATAAAATAAGAAAAGCCCATCACATTGTTCTGATAATAATATTACGAACACAACAAAAAAAGAATCAGCCAAATCGGTCGAGCCGTTCTCAAGTGATGCTCTGTCATACATTTTGGAAATTCATTTTTATTAATATAGATAATATCTATGGGCTGAGGCCATTTATACTGGCCTGGTAGTACATGTGTCTCTACCATCACTGATACTTCAAATTCTTTTGGAGAAATAACACTAATTACTTCACCAGGATACTGTTTTCCTTCGTATATCACAGCTACCCATTTCCTAGGTGTAATGTTTTAAACAGTTTGCGTCGAGTCATTAATATCACTGCCATTTTGAACCTCAGGAGCGTCACTATCTATATCATCAGATTCATCAGAAGTGTAAACTTGTCCTTGTAACCAGTAAATGATCTGTGTCATATGGCCTGAAAAAGCGGCTGGGCTGAATTCTCGGCACATCTGGCACTGTCAGTCACCACTTAGAAAGAATCTGTTCATTTCTAAGTATTGAATCTGTACTGCCAAAAAGAATTGAGACACTTTAATTTCTTCTTTTGTACAATCAAAGAATTCCTGTGGATTAGACACTGTGTACAGATGGGACTTTACACATGTCCAAACCTTTCTTTTAACAATCCCACCAGTTCCATCAACTGCTCCTTTTCCATGGGATGTTGCAAAAAAGGACCAGTGTAGTTCTACACCAAAGTTCTGTTTCAGATAGCATAAGGAGCTCATGATAAACTTATTTTTAAATTGGGATGCAACCCCATCAGAGAAGATAAAGACTGCTTCTAGTTCTGGCAATTTTTCTTTTAACTGCTGTATGATCTTGTGTAAGAAAGTCCAGACTGCATATTTGTCAAGGGCCAGGTGGTCACTAATGATTGGACTCCTATATGAGCCCAAGCACAAGCAGTGAAAATAGTCACGTGTTCATATGACCAGTGTGCTGATTGTATTTCATCTTTGGGAAGCCAACGAGTAATTTTCTGCAAAATCTATCTGCAGAACACATTCCTTGGCACTGATGGTCAGCCTTTTCTTCTCAAATTCTGCTGCTTGAACATTTTTTATAAAAGAGTGTTTCTTGAAGACTGGAACCTGATCTTGAATTTCAGAAATTACCTGATGCAGAGGACCACTTTCTTTTGAAAGAATTGGCTTTTTATTTTCTCTCTTCCACTGCTTCCATTTCATAGACTGATTCTTGTCAATATCTTCTGGAAGAAACTGATAAAGATCACAGACATTATTACAAGTACCACAATCTCCTAGCATACAACACTCTTTATCCATATCACAAGAAACCAGAGGAATCAAGTCTTATCCCTTACTAGGAAAGTTTACGCTCACTCTATTTACAGCCTCCAGGAGGTAATTACTGGTTAACGCATACTTGTTAGGAGTATCAGAAAAAGGCAGTACATACTTAGGACGAAGCTTGCAAAAAAAGGGACTTCTTTGTGTCAATTCCTATGTCTTATTTAAAGACTTTGTATGCTTCCTCAACACCCCACCTAGGGAGTGCGAGACCTTATCGTTGGTGGTGGGGTTTGTGTACCTTGTTGACCCTTTGAGCTATGCCGGCGGTAGCATTGCTACTGGTAGGGCCTCCCTTGCCGGACAGGTCAAAGGCGAGAGGTCAGACGAAGGAGCACTCCAGAAGAGGACGTCCAATGCCTTCCTAGGCGGATGAAGAGTTTATCTCTCAACGGCAAAGAAGACAGAGGAGTCGACCTCAAGTTAGGGAGCTGCTGCCTTGCAGATAGGGAGTTGGGTCTCCAAAGGCTAGGGGAAGAAAACCTCGATCACAAATTACCCGGTCCTCCAGGTTGGGGGTTGGGCGTAGGGTTGACTACCCTACCCGCGTAAAAAAAGTTATGTTGAGAATTTCCAAAATATGCAAGCCGGACGGACCTCTTTAAAACGACCTAGCAAGAATATGGTATTACGAGTTGGATCCTGGAATGTTTTTTCTCTGTACAGAGCTAGTTATTTAAGACAGCTAATCAATGTAACGAAAGATTATAATCTGGATATTTTGGCACTCCAAGAGATGCGATGGACTGGGAATGGTCTAATAGAGAAACGAGATTGCACAGTTTACTACAGTTGTCACAAATCCCTGCATCATTTTGGCACAGGCTTTATCATAAATAAAAGAATCAGACACCTAGTAATAGATTTCCAGCCAATAGATATGAGATTATGCAAATTGAGAATACGAGGGAGATTTCACAACTATAGCATTATAAATGTCCATGCACCTACGGAAGGAAAAAGTGAACATGAAAAAGATTCTTTCTATGACCTCCTTGAAAAGACATATGAAGAATGCCCTGCTAATGACATTAAAATGGTATTAGGTGATTTTAATGCAAAACTTGGATGGGAAAATAGTAAGCAGGATATAATGGGGAAACATACAATACATAGTGAAAGCAATGATAACGGGGATAGACTAACAAGCTTTGCAACAATAACAAATATGGTCATAGGTACTACACTATTCCCACACAAAAGAATTCATCAAGTCACTTGGGAAGCACCAGACGGGGAGACGTTAAACCAGATAGATCATGTTCTCATAGATAAGAAACACCGTGGTGACATACTAGATGCAAGAAGTTACAGAGGAGCCAATATCGACTCGGATCACTATTTGATATGTGCTAAACTACAAAGTAGAATTAGTACACTGTATAAGAAGAGGGGAAATACATCAAGTAAGAAATATGATGTTTCCAAACTAAAGAATCACAAATAAATTACAGAAACACACTTCAAACTAGACTCCTCCAGCCAACAGACAAGCAAGATATAGGATGCTGGACATCACTAAGACAGACTATTGCTACTACAACTGAGGAGATACTAGGGATAGAGGGTAAGAGAATCAGAAGTCATTGGTATGACAAGGAGTGTGAAGAAGCAACTGGGGAAAAAAATAAGGTTTACAAAGAAATGATTCAGAAACATCATACACGATCCTCAGAAGAAAACTATAAAGAAAAACGACGTGGAGAGAAGAAAGTTCATAGAAGAAAGAAAAACTCTACTTTGAAGAACAGCTAAGCTCCATTGAAGAATCCGGGTCTCAAAACAAATCCAGGGAGTTTTACAACTTGGTTAATAATATGAGGAAAGATTATAATCCCAATAATTTGGCTTGCAGGGATAAAAATGGAGAAATTATTACTGATTTTAACAAAATTTTAGACAGATGGAAGGAATATTTTATTGAATTGTTAGATGCAGATAACATTGCACCAGACGCGGATGTGATAAATCAAGAAGATGTCGCTGTGGAAACTATGGTAGGAAGGGATAATGGTAGTAGTGAATTCGAGATGGGAGATGAAACAGTAGGAATTCCTAATTTAGAAGAGGTGAGAGCGGCTATTAAGAAGCTAAATAAGAACAGGGCTCCAGGACCTGATGGTATAAATGGTGAACTTTTAGTGGACGAACCGGAAGTCCTTAAAAACATACATGGTATCATGGCTGAGGTCTGGAAAACAGAACAACTACCAGAGGAATGGGAGGAGGGCCTGATCTGTCCAATACGAAAGAAAGGAGACCCCCTAAACTGTCAGAATTACCGCGGAGTTACTCTATTAAACTCTGGGTATAAAGCTTTCTCAAGTATATTGCATGAAAGACTAAGACCCTATGCTGAGAAAGTGCTCGGACAATACCAATGCGACTTCAGACCAGGAAAATCTACAGTAAATCAGATCCATACCATAAGACAGATATTGGAAAAAACGAAAGAATTCAGTGTAAATACCTTTCATCTGTTCGTTGATTTTGAAGCTGCATATGATAGCATCAACAGAGAGGAACTGATAAAAGCTTTGGAAGAGTTTGAGATACCACCTAAATTAATTGGACTTATAAAAGCTACCTTTAGTAGAGTAAAATGCCAGGTTAAACCACGCAATGGGAGGTCAACAACATTCAACACAAAGAAAGGCCTAAGACAGGGAGATGGATTAGCATGCACCCTATTCAATCTGGCTCTGGAAAAGGTGATAAGGGATTCTGAAATAGATTATAGGGGAACACTTTTCCACAAGTCTGTCCAAATCCTAGCCTATGCGGACGACATAGATATTATAGGCAGAACACCAAATGCAATAAAGGAAACCTTTGTTAGACTAGAAAATGCAGCACATAAAATGGGTCTCAAAGTCAATGAAAAGAAAACAAAATATTTGGAAATAACAGATACACCACGAAATGATGGTCATTTTATTATAAACTAGCATGTGCCCGCGGCTTTGCACGCGATAATTATTACGAAAATTAAAAATTAAGAGCATAATAGTTAAATCATTATATTTATTAACACGTGGACTACATACCACGATTAGATAGCGTCGACTGGTAAAAGCGACCTCAGATTAGAGTTCCCTGGCCCAGAAAACCCCTGCATAGTGAGTTTCGTCCAAGTCGAACAATGTTTGACCATATTTAGGCCTATATTGAATATCCCTCTTCCGTGTAGGTTGAAAATTTCATACGTCTGCGCGCCTTGATATTCCAAACAAATGAATCATCAAGGATGGACTTACAAAATCAAGCGATTGCCCGCGATAATTATTTCAAAAATTAAAAATTAAGAGCATAAAAGTTAAATCATTATATTTATTAACACCTAAATCACGTGAATTACATACTACGATTAGATAGCGTCGACTGGTAAAAGCGACCTCAGATTCGAGGTCCTTGGCCCAGAGAACCCCTGTATAGTGAGTTTCGTCCAAATCGAACAACGTTTGACCATATAATATAATCCTCTTCGGTGTAGGTTGAAAATTTCATATGTCCGGGTGCCTTGACATTATAAACAAATGAATCGACCAGCGTGAGCTACAACATTCAAGCGATCGCGATAGTTTTATGTCCAAGGAATGACAAAAATAGCCAAAGCCTACTGTAATTGATTTGACATTGAATGGTATTACTGAAAACTATGCTTCGAAAACGCAAAAAATACACGTTTTTTGCCCGTTTTTCACTCATAACTCACGAACGAAAGAAAAAATTAAAAATGTAATATGCCAGAAACCTTCCCGGGAATGCACTCAACAACTTCCCAAAGTTTCATGGCGATCGGATGAATGGTGTAGTAATGCATAAAGGACACACACAAACACACACACACACATACATTCATTTTTATATATATAGAAGATAACTATAGGTTTGAAAAGGTTAAAGAATTTAAATATTTAGGAACAGTCATTACGGAGGAAAACAATCTGGGGAAAGAAATTCACCATAGATTGATGCTAGCAAACAGAGGCTTCTTTGGGTTAAAAAAGCAGCTGAGCTCCAGACTCCTTAGTCTTAAAACGAAAATAAAATTATATAAAACCCTATTAAGACCCGTTGCCATATATGGATGTGAATCTTGGGCTCTGACAAAAACTCAAGAAAGTAAACTGGCCGTATTTGAGAGAAGAGTCCTGAGGAAAATCTTTGGCCCGGTATGTGAGAATGGCAACTGGCGTAGCAGGTATAATGAAGAACTCTATAAGGCGTATGGTGATTCTGATATAATAAAGGTGATTAAAGCTTCAAGAATTAGATGGTTGGGACACCTCTACAGGGAACAAGAGTCGGACATAGGACACAGAGTTACATTTAATACATTGGATGGTAAAAGAAGAGTAGGAAGACCTAATACAAGATGGATGAATTGTGTGGAGCGGGATTTGCAAGTAATTGGAGTTCGGGGATGGAGGACGAAGGCATTGGAGAGGAATGAGTGGCGGCGTATTGTTGGAGCGGTCAAGGCCTGCACCAGGCTGTAGCACCATTGATGATGGTGATGATGCTTCCTCAACAGTGAGCATCATATACTTCTTCTGTTGAAGCTCCCATTTCCACTTCTTGTTTTCCTGCCGACTGTACACTTATGTTATTTTTCAAGTAAAAATTGCAATTGTTTCTTCAATGTGCCTAGGTCTATCATGTTTAATTTCATTAACAATCGGCTCTGAAAACATTTTATTTTCCAATTCTGGCATGTGATTCTGAACTAGCTTTTTCAGAACTACTGTCTTTTTTCTAGGACTCGTTGGCATCCCTGATTCTATCCTTTTTACAGCCTTCCCCAGGCTTTGAGGACATTTATTTGGCCCTAGACATGAAGTGGATGGGCTACTATTTTTGGCAGACTTTTCTGCTTTCTTTTTCAACCTGTACCTCTGTTTTCTTAACCTATCTTCCTCCCTTTTCTTTTTCAGAGCTTTTCATCCTTGAGGAGAGTCTGTTTTTGCTTAGTTCTTTCTGCCTTCTTTCTTTCTGCCTTCTTTCTTTCTCTGTCTTTCTTTAAATATTCACATCTCCTTACTTCATCTGATTTCAGATGATCTCGGTACTGCTTTGCTCTCACCTTGTCCTCCATTTTTGTAAGGTCTTAAATAAGGCCAATCAGAACACTGTTAATAAAAAAAATTTCAAGAATATATAAGTGTTAGCAAATCTATTAAGTTTTACTAATGATCTCATATTAGGTTTGTTCGCAAAGCAGATCCGTGACTACTTGAGAATTTGTTGTACTGCGCATGTCCAGTCCGTAACTTACCCGTGATTTGCACTTTGCGAACGGTTACAAGAATTTGGAATCGATAGTTTCTGCGTTTAATCGATATGATATGCAAATAAAATATATATTTCCCTTTAACATATTATACATGCAATATATATCGGCAATATAAACTATATTTTGGGAAACTTTTAATTATCTTCCATTATTCGTACATATAAGTAGCCTATGCTTATAAATCTGGCGCAATGTTATTGGAGGGAGGAGTCAGGCGCGTGAAAATAGGTTACTGCGCATGTCTCTGATAACAATTCATGGTAGAGCCTGCAAATTTTTCTTATAGTACAGAAACTGTCCGTGAGAGCTTTGCGAACAGAAGATTAAAATCAGAATCACGGATTCTCGCTTTGCGAACGCGTGTGGAGAAAGAGCGCATGCTCGAACGATGTGTTCCTGGTTTGTGACTGCTTTGCGAACAAACCTATAAATACCATGAAAGTACGAGTGAAAAATGTAAAAAATAAATTTGAATTTGCTCAGTTCATTAAAACTTTCTCAAAGGAATTAATCCAGAAAGGACTTCTCATACTTTGATAGTTTAGAGGTTAGGTTTCAACTCTGTAAGGTGAAATGTCCTGTCTGTCACAAATAGCTTGTTCCATCCATCACAGTGTTTTTCATATATAAACAATTTGAATTAACATATAATTTATAAAGTTCAGTAGCTTTTAAGCATGATTCAATGAAACTAAGGTATTTCTTTTATATACAAAAAATTAAGCCTACATACAAAACTAATGCATGATCTTAGTGATGGACGGGACAGTTTGTACTGTCAAAGCAAAATCTAATGCAAAACATCTTACAAAAGCTTACCAGCTTTCAGGTTTTCTAGACATCTAGTAGAAATGCTGCACAATCCACAATGTGCAGTTGGTAGTCAGTAGTTTGTAGACGGTAGTCGAAGTATAACAAGTGGTGAGTAATGGACGCCATTCACAATGTGCAGTTGCAGTCGACAGCAGGCAGTTGGTAGTCTGTAGTCGAAAGTCAGGAAAATCATCTTCGACTACCGACTGCATGACTGCAAGTAACATATTACGAGATTGAAAATGATTTACTAGTTCAGATAAATAGATTAGCATACTACAAGAAAGCGTGATGTGTTTATTACATGCAATTATGCAATTATAAAGCGATTCCTCCACTTTTTTGGTACTATAAAATGTTTCCCTAACCTCAATGTCGACTGCATATTGTGGACAGCTCGAGTGCTGCTCCCAAGCGGCCAACTGCAACTACCAACTGCCGACTGCACATTGTGAATAGACCATGAATCCTTGTCTTCCAGTCATCTGTTTTTCAACAATGGTGGAATTCCAGTGGCAACCTGACAACCTACTATGTACCACTACCACCCAAAGACTACTACCTTCCTAAGTTGATGGTGATAAACTAAAGAAAAAAAGAGTTTAGAATGTTTCTTCCCCTTTACAAGCAATTTCAATATCTTAGGATTTCACTATAGCTGCTCACATATCAATGATTTCACGATTTTAAGATTTTTAAATTTCACTCATAGGCTTATAGGGCCGTGGAAAGAAAGCAAGGGCCCCAGGGAAAAATTTTCCCGGGCCCCCGTCAAATATTAAATTCACTACCCAACTCTCCCTTTATAATATTTGCAACAAAAATATTATGTAATGATATTACATAATTATTAAGTGTCAGAATGGTACCAGTACTTTATGAGATTGAGTGGTAGAGAGGACACACTGACTGTCTGTCTGTGTGTCTGTAAACGCAATAACTCAAATATGCTTTATTGGATTTTCATAAAACTTGGTTTACCATTTATAACGCCCATAGGACGAAGCCTATTGATTTTGGACCAAATCAGTTAACTGATGCTGGGCAGGAAACGGAAAAATACATTAAAATGTTATAATTAGGAACAATTTTATCTGTATGTACCAGTTTAATCTTTTAAAAATTATGATTTTAAATGCCGAACGTTAGTGAGGCCTACTGTTGAGTCCAAAAGGAATTGTGCTTCTACTTTTCGAAAATAGCAATTTTTCTTCAAGATTAATCTGTTTCAGATTGACTGATAATTCCATGTCACCGTTATATGACAGGACAATGCAGATAAAATAAACACATAGAACATAACTTAAGCTGTTTATTGACTTATAACCAATTTTATTTTAGAGTAAATTTAGAAAGTAAAAAATAAAACCGGGTCGGCCAGGCCCTCTTTTGGCTGCAGCCCCAGCTGCCCCTCCCTCTCGTCGGGCCTGGGCTCACTCACTCATGGAATGCATGAGTAGTAATTCAGAATATGATGGCTTGGCATTAAATTTTATGAAAAAATGAGACAGCTTTAAGAGCTAAATCCATACTTAATATAAGCCTCACAGTATTATTTGCTTAATCCAATGTGGAAATATAAATACACAATAATACAATTAAATAAATATGTATAAAGCTAAAACCCAGGTTCCATTCCTGCCCAGGATCAATTTTCCTTTATAGATTACACAGTGGAATTGAATTGCTAGAACTTTAAGAATTACCTAAGGAAAGAAAAAACTGAATACTGAAAAACTACTTATAAATGAGTCGCTTAGTTCCAAAACTCAACATGTCCACAAATTTTTAAAAATGAGATAATGCAAGTTCCACAATGTTGGCAGTGTAACTCTGGATTATTACTTCTATTGTAGATCAGCTTATATCACTTACTTCTAGTTCGCCTAATTTTTTCATGATTTTTATTCCAGTATTAATGTCGTTAATAGTTTTTTCCCCATTTTTCATGACTTTGATTAACATGGACATGTTGAGTTTTGGAACTAACCGACTCAAATATTGTAATGGATTAATTTTTAGTGCTGAGGTGCAATCGTCTGGGGGTTGTCAATTTAATTTCGCATAGGTAAGAATATTTCTTTTACTGGGTACGTTTTAATGATAGGCGCCACTTACCTCAAATGCGATATGGAAACTTCTTTGTCCTTCTTGTTACTTGACGATGCAAATTACCCAGGCTAAGGTCAATCGGAAAGCATGGAAATATCTCAGGTTAAGTGGTGTGTGGTTTTGCAAACTACGATCATGCATAAATATACATAAATCACTTCACCGTAATATTTTATAATCCTTCACTTTTATTGTAATCTGGATTCTGTGTAAAAACACTAATAATGTAAGCGGTTATGATGGATGCAATTATTTAACTGATACCTTTAATTATTTTGACCATACTACAGGGAATGGATGTTTTAGGAATTACCTGTTATATATGAATCTTGTTTCCAATCACTTGTATAATAATACTTCTTCTTGTCAGCACGGCCTTAATGATACTTGTATATTTGCGAGTCCGCTTCCCCGGATTACTAAATGCAGGTCAATTTAACGTCCGTCTACCACGAGTACTTGATGCTGAGTTCCTTAACGTCCATCTCCCCCGAGTACTTGATGCCGAGTTTTAACGTCCTTCTACCCCGAGTACTTCATGTTGAATAATTTTACGTTTGCAAGCTTCTCTGTGCTTCTCCTATCTCATCGCCCCTTATTTCATTCGCGATCTATTCATTGATTGGTCAAGATCTTAATACGGGGTCTACAGCACCTTCGAACCAACTTGAAATTAGACGCTCTCTCCCTTTAACGAAAGTTACTGGTGAATCCCCTGCTTCTCGGAGAATCTGCTGACTTCTGTATTTTAGTTACTCATTGCTTGTAACACCCACGCATATCCTGTTCAGTTTCATCCTCTAATTCGGCTTGCGTAATTTCTCCCTTACATAATTTCTAGGTATATAAATTCAATATCAAATGCCCCAAGATAATATTTCATTAATTATCTATAAGTGAATTAATTAAATATTATATTATACTCCCGAATTAAATTATTTATCTCATAATTTTTTTTTTTTTTTTTTTTTATATGATTTTACTCTTCCTGTAGTATGTTCAAATTATCTTGATTGATGCAATTTACATATTATATTGCAACAATACTAAAGAAACATGATATCAAATACATTCTTTGTTCAATACACATATAAATGGAATAACTATATTATGAGTTATTATATCAATTAAATATCATTATACGAATGAATAGTGTCTTGTGTTTTACCCTGGAGAGTTTTCATTCATCTATAACATATGGTTTATATCATACTCTTTCACACTAAGCATTTCCTTGCTTCTCTCCGTCAATGTTTATTTACTTTTCTTAATGACGACCTTCAAGAATATATGCGTCAACACTTTAACATGTGTCTGTTCTTACTCAGCTGTAACATATAAGCATTCTCTTCTCTCTGAGCTTAAAATATATTGTAATTTCATAATAACCTCTATATAAGTTTACCCTCTTATTCTGCATTTTCTTGTATAAATGGTCTCAGTAAGCATTTTAAATTTTTCTTGAAAATCTCTTATCAACATTTTAAACTTTTATCATTTATCATCTATCATCTCAAGATTCAGCTACATATGCCTCGACGTCTTACAATTATTTAACCACATCCAAGCCTTACGAACTTTTTCAGCCTTTTAATTTCTTCTATGAACTTTTAATTTCAGTTTAATTGTAATCATTTCACTAAATTAGCAGGTCTATATTATTTGCTTAATTTTCAACAAATAGAGTTTATATCATTGGATGTCAGAATTTCTATCAACTTATATCATCCCAAATTTAACATCTGTATTACTTTGTCTGCTTCTTGTGGTAGTATCAATTATCAGTACTAAAATGGTTTCATTTTACCCATGTCTTTATTATGTTCCTATCAATAGCATTTACTTTTGTTAAGCATTAATTATATTCGTCAGCACTATTTTCCCATCGATCGCATATAATCATTTTATTTTCATATCAGTCACATATATCTTTTCGGAAATTATCTTATATTCTTCATAAACTTTATTTCTCATTTAAGTCTATCATAATCAGCAGTTATTCTATCTTTTACTTCCTCTTGTATTTCATTATCTTTATTTCGGAATTAGCAGCTTATTCATAACACAATTCACATTTATTTTCAATTATATCGTAATTTCAGCGCAAATATCGCGATTTAGCCTTTATTTATTTCACGTATTCGTCGTATTTCAATATTTACCTCACATTTCTTCTATGTGGAATTATAACTTTATTATTCAGCGCAATCGACGTAATTCATAACCTCACATCCTCATGTGGAATATAACTCTTTATTTATTTCTGCGCGATACGTAACATAAGCACTCATAACCTCACATTTCGTGGAATATATCATTTATCTTTTCCGCGCTTCGACAACAATACTCTTTACGATAATTACTTCATATATTATGCTGCACTGCTTTTTCTTATCTCAAGAAATAAAAATATCGGAGGATTCACAAATACAACTTTTACAACTCCGTCTTCTAAATTCCGTGATAGATAGTTATGATGAAAACCTTATTTATATTTATCGTTCCGAACATCAACCATACGTAGTAATTTAACTGACTGTTTCAACTTCTTTAAAGCGATCAAACATGTAATACCACAGACATAAATATTCATAATTTTAATTTACTCAAAATTAATTTATGTTAAAATAATTCGTTCATTAATTTCCAATATTCATAACAATTCTAGGGGATTCAATATTATCTCTACGTTTTCTTTACCTGCTATCTTGTTTAATACTTTCTGGCTGTTTGTTTGTTGGTAAGCTTTAGAATAGGTTCTACGACATTATTTTATATGTCGTGGACGTCGGTATTTATCTATCCTAAATATATTAGCATTCTAATTTAAAATCTCATTTTGGTTGCCTTGCTCGGCCTCACTTCCATGTTGACTGTTTCTCTCAATATTTTCATTGCTTCTACTTTGAAATGTTCTAGCATTAGGATTCAATTCGTTGTTATTTTGACCTTCAACATTTGTTACTCTCCAACGTCCTCTATTTCTGTATTGGCCTACTCTAGGTTGATTCCCCTGATCATTCTGCCTATTTGTTTGTGACCTCATTCTTTGCCAATATGACCTGTTTCTCAACCATGGTACACGTTGGTTTGGATTCCTATTATTGTACCTGGGGTAATTCTCCCTTTGAATATCAATATGATTTACCTGATTCCTATTTTGATTCCTGAAATAGTTATTTCTAATGGGACCTCCTTGGACATTTCTAGGATTTTGATTGTTGTTATATTCATAATTATTCCTATTTCTGGGACTGTGGTTAGCATATTGCACTCTTGCCCCACTCCCGAATTTGTTAAAATTATTACCGTTGTTGTTTTCATTACTGTATCTCTGTGGGTAATTTGAATTCTCCAAGGCTGTTAACAAATCTATCATTTCAGAAAAAGTCTTAGGTCTAGCAACAACTAAGTGGCATCTTATTTGATTTGGAAAATGATGAACTAATAAATCCACTATTTCTTTTTCATTTATTTCTGGGGTTATTAGTTTCCCTAATTGGGCAGTTTCGAGAAAATAATCTATGTAAGACTTATCTAAATTTGGGTCATATCTGCCATTTACTAACCTTAATTTTATATCATTTTTCTTATTCTGATTCCAATATCTCTCCGTAAATTGTCTCTCGAATTCAGCTAATGTGGTTTTCTCATCTGTAGTTAAATTAAACCAAGTCAATGCCCTGCCTTGTAGGCTTTTACGTATAATTGCCATTTGCATACATGGTGGTACATTTCTAACCTTCAGGTAATCTTTTAGCTCAAAAATGAAATGTTGGGGGTTTTGATTGGCATTCTCGTCAAACATGGGAAGATGAATATCGCTTAATTGGTACGATTGACCATTAGTACTTACACTAGGTCCTGATACACTAGCATTATGAACAATGGGATCTGCTAAGTGAGAATTAATGTTTTGCGGACCAAAACAATTATCACTTGATGGTGTAGATCTATTTCTTGCTGCATTGTCATTATTCATGTTGTCAAACGCATGATCACTATTTCTCACTTCGCTAGTACAATTTATTTGTTCACCATTGGGATTTGGAATATTTGCTCTAGCTAACTGTTCTTCAATTACAATAATTCTATCAGTGAGATTTTCTGTCTCCCTACAAACACGTCTATTTAAGATAGTCATTTCTTCGTGTGTCTCCATGATTGATTTCTTAACTTTAGATTCTACATTTTCAACTTTAGATTTAACATTATCAACTTTAGATTCAACATTATCAACTTTAGATTCAACTTGATCTATTTTATTTTCAACAGATTGTTTTGTCTGATCTACATATTCTTTTTCAGCAATTAGTTCTTTGTGAAACTCATTTCTAAACGTATCATTTAGTCTAGCCATACCACAAATTGCATTTTCCATAGTTCCCACCTGATCTTTACATAAGTTCACATCAGCTTCTGCTTGTACAATTTTAACCTCTAAATCATTTACTTTATCATTTATTTCTACAACCTTCTTATTCACCTCTTCAGTAATTTGAATTTTGAAAGAACTTAATTTGTCCTGTACCTCAGTACCTATTTCTGATTTTAATTCAGTTCTCAATTTATCAATATTTTCATCTACCTTATTCATCCTATCATCTAATTTCTGGTTACTATCCTGAATTTCATTCATCTTAGTTAACATATTTTGAAACATATCCTGTATGCTAATTGGCATCGGATTTACATTACTGCTAGTAGAAGGTATTGGATTTGCAACTTCAGTTTGACTGTCCTGCTCCATAGCCTTGTCTTGCATTTCAAGAACAATCTTTTCCTGCCTGTTTTCAATTACTACAATTTCACTATCTGTCAAAATATCCTGCCCGTTTTGTATATCTACTTGCATCTCACTATCGGCATTATCCTGAATTTTAGCCATCGTCTTGCCTGACCTTAATTTCATCTACTATAAATAACACTCGTATTTTTCTGTGTCTATCTGACCTTCACTTATTTTAATATGCACTCTCTTACTTGGTGTTATGTTTGTTTTCTTAGCTGGAATGATGTTTAGATGTCTCAGCACTCCCCTTGATTCGTATGTGTTGACTAACATCAGCTGGGCTCGGCACGTTCCTGGATGCGGCGATCTCTTCCGATGAAGTTGTCTCGTACTGGTGTGGTTGTTGTAGGATTTTCGTAGTATGATTTAGGATTGGGAGAATTTTGAAATAAGTGCTTTGCAGCAAAGGTTTATTTTGATGCACTGGGGTACCAATTTTGTACACAAGTGTAGGATACGGAAAAAATTTTAGTATGGTCTTTTATATTTTTATTAATTGCTTCCGATTTATTATTATTTATTGCTTTTTACTTTCTTTTCTATTTAGCTCAGCGACGGAAAAAATTATATAATTTGCACTATTTCTTATAAAGTACCACACAATGTTCAATTACCACTTTGCAGAATTATAGAACTTGTTCAATTCTTTATTTGAAAGCCACCAAAGTTGGGCACCATAAAATTTGCACTATTACGCAAATTTTATGTATATAATTTGTTCAAGACCCACGTTGAGGCGTCATAAAATTTAAATTTGTCATTCGGTTCGCTTGACGACGCAATCGACGTAGGCTAACGTCAATCGGAAAGCATGGAAATATCTCAGGTTAAGTGGTGTGTGGTTTTGCAAACTACGATCATGCATAAATATACATAAATCACTTCACCGTAATATTTTATAATCCTTCACTTTTATTGTAATCTGGATTCTGTGTAAAAACACTAATAATGTAAGCGGTTATGATGGATGCAATTATTTAACTGATACCTTTAATTATTTTGACCATACTACAGGGAATGGATGTTTTAGGAATTACCTGTTATATATGAATCTTGTTTCCAATCACTTGTATAATAATACTTCTTCTTGTCAGCACGGCCTTAATGATACTTGTATATTTGCGAGTCCGCTTCCCCGGATTACTAAATGCAGGTCAATTTAACGTCCGTCTACCACGAGTACTTGATGCTGAGTTCCTTAACGTCCATCTCCCCCGAGTACTTGATGCCGAGTTTTAACGTCCTTCTACCCCGAGTACTTCATGTTGAATAATTTTACGTTTGCAAGCTTCTCTGTGCTTCTCCTATCTCATCGCCCCTTATTTCATTCGCGATCTATTCATTGATTGGTCAAGATCTTAATACGGGGTCTACAGCACCTTCGAACCAACTTGAAATTAGACGCTCTCTCCCTTTAACGAAAGTTACTGGTGAATCCCCTGCTTCTCGGAGAATCTGCTGACTTCTGTATTTTAGTTACTCATTGCTTGTAACACCCACGCATATCCTGTTCAGTTTCATCCTCTAATTCGGCTTGCGTAATTTCTCCCTTACATAATTTCTAGGTATATAAATTCAATATCAGAGGGAAGTGAGTTTAATGCGCATGCCAGCTCAGCGTCTGATGAAGGGCAAGTTTGTACCGGCACAATCTTAGATAGGACATAGTGACCAGACACCCTCTCAATTCTCAAACTGCATTCTAGTTTCTGACTGTGCGAACTGTAAACAGGACAGAACTGAAGAGTGGAAGAAGCATTAAGTATATTTCGTGGTGTGTGTGTGTTCATGTTCAGTGTTATTACTGTGACTGTAAAGAATTAATTCGGTAGATAGTTTAATAATTTATCTCTTCTCTAGAAGGAATATGGAAGAAAAAATCGAGATAAAACAGTTAGGAAGGCATATGCCCGATTTAATTATGAACCAAAAAACAAAAGGCAGGAAAAGCTGTTTATAACAGAAAATTTCACAGGACAGTGTATGAAAACAGTTGGATATGTGGTTGTGAAATTAGGAATGCTCTCTTTCGTTTTCCTTGCCTTCTATTCAGTGATACCAATTCGTGAAGTAGAACAGGAGAAATGGACTTAGGACACCTTAGCAAGTTAACAAAAGATAAAGATAACATTAAGCACATACATAACCTATTAAATCTCAGTTCTCTCGGCTGTGTGAAATTTGGAGCACAGTTAAGCCAGGCATATCACGATGAAAAATTTGAACACAACCAATAAGCTGGGGGAAAAAAAAAGTAGAGCTTTGTACTTTCATAAATTATTGTAGGCTATTAAGTTCTGTGGGGCGTTTGAACTTGCTTTGTGAGATCACGATGAAACCAAACATTCTGGTAGATTCTGATAGATTTTGTTTCTAATTTGGATACTGCTGTGCAGGAACACATGGAATTGCATGGACTTCAACATAGGTGAATGGCATGTTATGTTTTATTTTCTGTTTGTCCATACTGTAACACACACAATGTTTTTTTCACTAGCCACCATTGGAGTCCCGCGACACTAAGCGTGATTTTGCAGTATCGCATCATGGAATTTGTTCACAATAGATTAGATAAGACATTACAATTAGAAAAAGTCTAATACCGGAATGCAGAATCCTACTATCAGAATATTATGTGTATGTCATCTTGTTGCAAATCACTGGTTCTCGTACAGCATACACAATCTTTCAATACCAGGAGCAATATTTCCAGCAGAGCCTCTATTGCTTGGTAATTAGTTGAATTGAGGTTAGTTGAACTTTTCATTCTGACTTCACCTTTCCATCTTAACCTACACACGGCCAGTGTGAAAGAATTATCATTCCACTGTGACCTACTAGTGGTTTACTTTGAAGCCCAGGTCTTAAAGTACTTACAGGTTGTAAGTCGCCACTGGGTTCTTATCTCATATTGAGAACACCACGTGGTATACTGGGATTGTGAGTCAGTTGGAGAATTTAATGCTGTGCCGGCACGTTGCCATGGTAGCTCAGTTGGTTAGAGCATCGGCACGGAGAGCCGAAGATCCTGGTTCAAATCCTGGCTATGGCATTGAATTTTTCATTCTGACTTCACCTTTCCATCTTAGCCTACACACGGCCAGTGTGAAAGAATTATCATTCCACTGTGACCTACTAGTGGTTTAAAGTCAGGTCTTAAAGTACTTACAGGTTGTAAGTCGCCACTGGGTTCTTATCTCATATTGAGAACACCTGGTGGTATACTGGGATTGTGAGTCAGTTGGAGAATTTAATGTTGTACCGGCACATTGTCATGGTAGCTCAGTTGGTTAGAGCATCGGCACGGAGAACCGAAGATCCTGGTTCAAATCCCGGCTATAGCATTGAATTTTTTATTCTGACTTCACCTTTCCATCTTAGTGAACTTAGTTTTATACTGGGGAACACTGGCTTTTCGATGAAAGGGCTATAAATAAATTTTATAGGATGACAACAGTGAATTTAATTTTTTGAACACATATTCAAATGAATGAAAATCATACAGAAATCTAATTAAATGTACTATTGTTCCCCGTATAAATTGCTCTGGCTGTGGTCACCAATGAAAAAACAGAATACATTCAACTTCCACCCATCTCAGTTGATGTCTTGTCCCCATCATGACATTTTGTAGCAGAAATGCTGGCTTGTCATTAGTCAGTAAATGTTGAATGTCGCATCGCTGTGTAAAGCAGTTTAGTTTCGCAGCAGCAAACTAAAGCGTAAAAAGGAACGGCCATGACAGGCCATGCAGCTAAACCCATAAAGCCAGATCTGACCACTTCACCACCAGTGCAGCGACTGTCAGGCACTTTATGTTTGCTTTAAAAAGAACGTAAAGTTCACCGCCACTACAGCGACCACCAGCGAATAGACGAAAGCAACATTGCCAAATTCTCAATCTGATTCATTTCAGTAACCACAATGTAACGATTACAATTTTATTTCCAGAAGCAAATTATGAGTCAAATTATATTTTTTAAAAAGTACAAGTAAATGGGACCGAAAAAGGAATTGTTATTTCCCATCACTGAGAATCTAATAATGCAGTATTAATGTGAGTATCTGAAACATGATTGATACCTCTTTGATTTAAATTGAAGTTCACAGTCTCATGGATATGATATCCAGGACACACTCAATCACCCTCCTTATTACATAGCAAATTGTGATTGGCCTCCAATTTATGTCCATGGTGGCACCACCTTTGTGGATTAATATCATCCTTACTTGTTTTAGTTTGGAAGGAACGAATCCAGTTTTCATCATATGTATAGCTATATATATAATTCCCGTAAAATATTACAATGGTTTTTCTTGAACAGATGTAAGCGAATATTCACTTTATTTCCATCTTAAGGTACCTCGACATTGGTGACGTATGCATAACTCATTGCCTAGTGTGTCTCCAACATGAATAGAATATCACTTTTGTACGAGATGAAAAAGCAAATTCGATAAAGATTGTATAAACCATTGGCAGATGTCAGACTCATTCGTATATTTTATAGGTCCAAATAGAAAGAAAGAAGTATGAGCTAAATAGTCACTAAAATATTTTTAATCACCTTACAATCACATGATCCGGACCAGGTGATGTACAGTGGTATTAATCAGAGGTGGCAGTCAGATGCACGTGAGAGAGGTGACGCATGTAGGAGGTATCATGGGGAGGGGTAAGAATGTTGAAATGCTCTAGCGGGAGAGGAGAAGCGATTGTAACAAGGTCTCTTGTTTCTTCACTGCATTATACGATCTTACCGCTCTGAAAGCAACGACACAATTAGTCTGCATCTACTGAGCATCCATGCTTGGACTGCCACGTCTGATTAATACCACTGTATCTATTGCAATACAATGAAGAGCTGCTTCAATTTCATTGCTACTAATAATATCCATGGATGTATTATTTATTTCAGCTCTTTCAACTCTTGTCAAGCGGGAATCAAATTCCATGTGAAACATGTGATTAAGCTTTCCACGCGTCTCAGAAAAATAATCAAATATGTCATCTGGTGAGATTTTACATACTTCGGAGCTTGAGATCAAACAGATCTAACAAACTTTCTCCGTTGATTGTAGTAATGGAATTGTGCAAGTTCATAGTTGTATTTTTTTTTAAGTTTCAACTAGTCTCGCTTCGTTGTATGTTCTGGATTTGAAGATTCTTTATATTTCCTTTGATTATATGTATTTTTATTCTTAACTCTATACTAGAAATATTTTCTAGGTGGGTGTTTAGGCCCAGGTAACAAATCAATTGCTGTGCCCTAGAATAACATCCAATTTCCTACATTATTTTCAAATTCATTTATTTCTACATCAGGTTTTTCCTTCCATTCCATCATTGTTCTTTCATATTCCACAGAAAATTGGTTACTAGTGTTATTAGAACGTTTGACAGGAGGTATAACAGGAGAATTCTCCCTGGACTTCTCAACTTTCGTTGTCTTTCCCATGGCGAGATAATATTTCACAATGTTTTTCAGGATGGGCTTTAGTGATATGAATTCTCACGCCATGTGCATTAGAATAAAAACAACTGCAATGGGGGCACTGGGCCAAGCCATGGTTAGTGTCATGTCATGTGGTTTTGCAAGATTTTTGAGGCCCTTGCAAATTAGCACAATTATCAGAACCATTATTTAAATTAATATTAGTGTCCACCAACAGGTCATGACTTCTTGCTACATGTATGTTAACCAAACTTTTTGTAAATTGTCGGTTGCATATTTTGCATGTCACTAAATCAGCTTAATTAGATGAAGATGTAGTTACATATTGTTATTGACACTCATAATTTTTATAATAAGTCTCCAAAGTAAACAAAATTTGTCAGGTTTCATAAAATGCAAGGTAATTCATGAAGAATGGACAATATTCAGTGAATTAATTCGTCACATTATGCTGATTGAAAAAGTTCATATGAACATGCGTCCGATTTTTCATATTAAAGAAGATTTTATATCTGGAAAGTTGAGATTAATTTGGGAGAAAGTAAAGGATTTAACTTGAATATCGACTGAAATTCTATTGCATTGCTTTCTTAATGACTTATGAATGATTTAAATAACATTTGCACACCATAAAATGCGTATCACAATAGATTTTAAAAGATGCTGCCATGTCGAAACCTACCCTCAAATTTTGCACATCGATAGGTCTTCCATTATAGAAGGACACATGCAAAAAATTAGCTGCTCATATGAACTGTAAGTGGGTGAAAACGTAAAACATAAGGATTCAACGGGAGCCACTTGTACAGCTCGTTTGAGTAGCCTGCATGCTGGTTACAGGGAAAGAGTTGCCTTGTGACTCGTGGAAAGTGTTTCACTAAATAACTTTTATATAATATTTTGTTCTTATCATTTCCCCATTTTAAAACTATATGTATAGGCACTGGGGGTTGCTTAAGATTGTTAGTGTGTGTAGGTGTTATAGGAGTGTTATTTTGAAGATATTTCCCATGCACAGCGAATCACAATACCAGTGCTTCAATCAACTTATTCTCAATGTTGACGTATATCAGAGGAGGATATTATTCATTATTACACATTATTCCCTCCCGTAGTGATGAGGAAAGGAGACATTTGGGCAAATACACATAGGCGTAAATCTGATGTGGGATTCGGGAACACTGTGACAGCCTATGCCAAGCATGTGCGAGGGAAGTCGCCAGCTTCTCCCGCTGACACGACAGCTGTAAAAGGTTACTCAATATTTCAAATATTTTTGCACTTAATTTTCACCCACTAAAAGTTTATATGAGCAGCTGATTTTTGGCATATGTCTATTTGCAACGAAGACCTACCGATGTGCAAAATTTGAGGGTGGGTTTCGACATGACAACCCGTAAGTCACAAACTGCATATTCCACATGTGTATACAGGAATTACATTTTACTCATAATACTGAACACCAACTCACACAAGAGCTAAAATACATACTGGAAGACTACCAGGAAATTAGTAGCTTAGGGATTCCTCCTAGCAGGCTGCCAGACTTTCTTTTTTTGAGTAATTATGAATGAAGGTCACAGTTCAGTATTGGTCAACATACAGGGTGTCCACCAAGTAATGCTGAAGAAATTCCCGCCCAAAATATGATCATGAAGCACATTCTAATAACTGTGTAAGAAAAATTATAGGATTATACTTACTTTAAATAAGAAAAACTTTTAGTGAAAAATGTAATTGCAAACAATAATTGCTTAGGCTACAACAGATACAAAAGTAAAGAACAGTAAAATAAATTAAATATACCTTCAACTAGGCCTATTATTGTCTAGAAGTCATTTGAATCCCACTTATTTTTTCTTCAGCAACTTAATTTGTTCATCCAGAGCAGCTGCAGCTTTTTCAGACGCTAAGAGTAGTTTTCTTTTCTTCTCTTTAGTTCTCTGGCCAGAAAATTTGCTTTCCTTTTCTCTGTTTTCGCCTTTTCTTCTTCTGTACGTTTCAACTTATTACTTTGAAGTGCTTCTTTGTATCTTGCATTGGCATTTCTCATAGAGAGAATTATGCCTTTATTGATGGAAAGATGGTCTGAACCTCCTTCTTTAGCAACTGCATCATATACCAGACGCTGAGCAACTATGGATTCTTCTTTCAGATTTTCCACCAAAATGTCACTGTTCACAGAGAAGCCACGTTCTACTGAAGCA
The DNA here is from genome assembly GCA_964059195.1 of Ectobius pallidus. NCBI lineage: Eukaryota > Metazoa > Arthropoda > Insecta > Blattodea > Ectobiidae > Ectobius > Ectobius pallidus. The sequence goes on from CAXKWD010000001.1 coordinate 90,552,381, forward strand.
TTTCCATGTGAAATTGGAAGTAATAAACAAACTACTTAATTTGAACTAGTAGTGTCATAACTATCAAGCGTTTTCATCCAAAATTTGTCCAACCTTGTGTTTTTAGAGTAAGATTTGAACTCAACTGCTGCAGTTTCCTTCAAAATAAGATCCCTATAGGCCTACTCATGATATGCATTCTGAGCAATAGATGGAGAATCAAAATTGACTGAATCAAAATATCCATTGTCGATACCGTCTGTGAAACAGCCTCTTCTGGAGTGCAGACGATTTTGTCTGGACTCATAAAAGACAAACCCTGAGTTAAGGGGTACTTCAAAGGTGACTTCTCCATCAGCTTGTCAACACATTTCAGACAGTCTGCACTTACTTCGAAACATTAACACATATAATGACAGACAGGACAACATAATACGCACGGGAGCATGGAAGCTACCAGCAGTAGTCTACCAGCTGATCGAAACATGCGTGAGGTCAACGAAATGCAGGCGGGTAGGGAAGATGCAGCGGTGGCAGGAGAGAGGATAACGAGATATCGCGCAAAACTGGAGAAGTTTAAGGGTGCAAACTATGGTTCAGAATAGCAGAAGGAATGTAGGATAGTTTTTGGAATGTAGAAGGCTTAAAAGCAAAGATTTCTAGCGGGGAAGTGTACAGGGTGCTGAAAGTAGGTGATATAATAGCAGTGGTCGAGACCTGGTGTGTTGAGGGAGAAAGTGTACAGTTGAAAGACTACCGTTACATAGGAAAACATGGAACGAGAAAGGGCAATAGGGGGAGAGCTTCAGGGGGTATTGGTGTTTTTATTAGAAACAGTAGCAATATTAACGTATGTGAAGAGAAGCCGGAAGAGTCCAAGGAAGTGTTATGGGTAAAGATACGAAAGGTGGAAAATACAGAGGTGTGCATAGGTCTAGGGATAATATATAACCCTCCTGAAACGTCGGAATTTTGTAATGCAAATTTATTTAAAGTACTAAGTGAAGGAATCGATAATTTTAAGCAGAGGTATCCAAGCATGCAGTTTATTATTGTTGGGGACTTTAACGCGAGGGTAGGAAAAGAATAAATAAGAACGGTGACAGTAGAAAATGACTGTGATTGGGAGAAAGAGGAATTGGCAAGGAATAGCAGGGATAAGGTAGTTAGTAGAGAGGGTAATAAGCTGATTGAATTCTGCGAGGAAAATAATTTAATAGTGTGTAATGGCAGCAGGGGAAGTGATAAACAGGGTGAATTTACATTCGCAAATGCTAATGGACAAAGTGTGATTGATTATGCAATGTGTAGTGAAGGAATCGATGAGAGACTTGCAGATTTTAAGGTATTAAATGAGGTAGTGGACAGTTGCCATTTTCCATTAATGTTAAAAGTGAACATAGGCAGGAAAGAAGCAACAAAAAGTAATTCATTAATGGGAACAAGAACCATAAGATGTTTTAAATGGAAAGAGGAGGCAAGGGACAAATTTTGGCACAATATAAACACAGAAGAGAGTGAAATAATAAGGGTGGGGGTCACAGAGGCTATATGTTCAGGGGATATTGAGCTGGCATCAGAAAGATTAGAATTAATGTTAAGAAGAGCAGGGGTTACAATGGAGGTGAAAAATAAGGGGAATTTAAAGAGGGTGGGTTGGTTTGATGAGGAATGTAAAAGAGTAAAAAAACAAGTATTTAGGGAACTGACACGATGGAGAACAAAATCGAACGAGGATAGACAAACCTTTGTGCAGTGTAAGTGGGGTTATAAATGTTTGATGGAAGAAAAAAAGAAAGAATGGCAAATGAAGGTGGGCGAACAGGTCAAGGAAGCAGTGAAATCTAAGGATACTAAGCAGATATGGGGGATTGCAAAGAATCTTTGCAAGAATAAAGGAACAGTGAATTTGATAACACCTAGAGAATTGGTAGAGTATTTTTGGAAAACTAGTAGGGGCAGGAGGGAGGTGGAGTAGAGAGAGCCAGATAGGTGTGGCAGCTAGAAAGATTGACTGTCTAGATAAAGAAATATCCAATAAAGAGGTGGAATTTCAAATCAAAATTTTGAAAGGGAACAAGGCTACGGGTGTAGATGGCATACCGGGTGAATTTTGGAAGATGTTAGCTTGTACAGAAAGGGGTATGGGTATAATAACTGATTTACTGAACAAAGTGAAGGAAAGAAAATAATGCCAGAAAACTGGAAGACTAGTATGATAGTTCCATTATACAAGGGAAAAGGAGATGTACAAAACCCAGAGAATTACAGGGGTATTAGTTTGCTATCCATATTAAGCAAAATATACACAGGTGTAATGGCACAAAGGCTGCAGATGTGGACTGAAGCAGAGGGTAAATTGTCTGAGTTTCAAGCAGGATTTAGGAAAGGAAGAAGGTCAATTGACAATATAATGATTTTGCAAACTATTGTAAGTAAATATTTGAGTATAAAAAGAGGAAGAGTATACATGTTTTTTGCAGATTTTGAAAAGGCTTTTTGATTTAATTAATAGGGAGGCATTGGTTTATAAATTAAGAGTTAAAGGTGTGAGCGAAGAATTTATTTTTGGGATTAAAAAGTTATACGAAGGAATAAAAATGTGTGTAAGATGCAAAAAAAATGTAATTTCGGAATCGATTGATCAACAGTTGGGTTTACGGCAGGGATGCAAATTAAGTCCAATATTGTTTAATTTATTTATAGATGACATTTTGGAAAGAGTAGAAGAATGTAATCCACATTGCCCGGTAATCGGAAAAAGACAAATTTCTGGTCTCCTATATGCAGATGATTTGGTAGTTGGAGCAGTAACTATAATAGGGCTACAACGGGCAATTGATGAAATTTGCAAATTTTGTTTAGAATGGGGTTTAAGAATAAACATTAAAAAATCAAAGGTAATGGTTTTCAAAAAAGGCTGTAAACTAAGGAAGCAGGAGAAGTGGTACATTCGGTCAAATAAAAAACGTCGGGACTCGTATGCAGTTAAAATTAAAGTTTTAACGCATTAGTTCACAAGTTTCCTATAAAAAACATAAAATACAGGTCATTTTCGGAACATATGAGGCCATGCGACAGGAGGGAAAAAATGAACAACTAGGGAAAAATGAAAAACGCGGAAAGCGCAATACACGATATTCAACTTAATGTATTGTCATAATTCATTTTGCTTTATCATCGCACCACATACAAATGCTAGCTTGAGAGAAAGTGTAGTTAGGGCTGTAATTGACCTGCATTTTTCGGCCTCTGAAGCAGCGAGAAGGTTCCATATTTCTTAAAGAGGTGGGTACTTCATTATAACGCGACCGGAAGTTTTCATAGGAATTGTGGATCTGGCCGGCCGTGTATTTCGATGCTAGATTGGTGGCAGAAGTTGAACGTAAGTTATTGATTTTGCACTACAAGTACCGGTATTATAAAATAAAATCTTTAAAAAATGTTCCTTGAATAATCATATTCCTTGCGAATTTATTAATTATTAATATTATAAGAATTTGCAACCAAGAATATGGCAGATGTGAGACATATAGCCACAGCCTTCTATACATGTTCGTTTTGGAACAAAACTGACTAAATAATCAAGAAAATACATGGAGAGACAAGAGGCAGGTGTGAACCTAACCTTAAGTCTTCCTGTACATGCGCATATGCTCGTTCGTGATACTTAATCAAATACCGCCCGACGTTTTTTATTTGACCGACTGTACATAAATGGTGAACCTCTGGATGTAGTGAAGGAATTTGACTATTTGGGGATGAGAATATCTGCAAATGGGGGGTGGGAGGCACATGAGAAGAAAATGGCATTAGTAGGTAAAGCAGCTATGAGAGCGGTTATAGACCGTCCCAACCTTAAAAGACAGTATTGGTCTTATGCAGCGCACTGATGCCAGATCTACTCACATTACAAGGCCCGGCACATGATGTGAAAAAGCTCTTAAACCTCGTGAAAACATCGAAATTTGTTTCTTGTACATAATAATTAGTGTAAATCATGCCCTGCAGATAGAACGACGGCACACCCTTCTTCCCTTATTTTCAACCCCCATGAGTAATATTTTCTCTATAGGTCCACAAATCTACATTTTCTGACCAATGTCTACAAAATGTTACACGTGTACCCTGTGGAATCAAGTAAAAATTCTACGAGACAATCATTCTCGAAAAAAAACACCCCTTGCGAAATTTTGAATCCCTACTTTGTGATCTTTTTACTAGTCTACATTGTTTGAACGATTTTTACCAAACTTTATACACAGACCCTATAAAAACAAGAGAAAAATTAGGCGAAGTTAATTTTGGAAGAAGCCACCCTTTAAATGTTTCTACCCCTATTACACCACCAAAATTTAGATCTACATTCTTGACGTGTTTTTAACAGACTTTGTACACAGAACGTATAGAATCAGGAGAAAATGGTAGGAAAACTAATTTTGGAACAAACCACATTTTAGATCTTTCACCCCTATTTTGTGATATATATTTATCTACATCCTTTGACCAATTTTATCAGACTTTATACCAAGAACCTATTGAATCAAGAGAAATTTTTAACCAAAGTTTATTTGGATGAAACCACTCCTTAAATGTTGCAACCCCTATTATATAAATGTTATTTAAATCTAAATTCTCTGATCAATTTTTGCCAGACTTTACACAGAGCTAACAGAACCAGGAGAAAAACTTAGGTAAAACTAAATTTGGGGGGAAAAAAAGTCCCTTAAATGTTTTATTCCCTATTAAATGACGTTTAAATCTACATTCTTTTGGCTCATTTTACGACTTGACACACAGAAAAGAAATACTAATAGGAATTTCTGTCTCTTCTTACCTCAACCCCACCCTCCATGGTCTTTAGAAGTAATAGGGTCCTTGAGTGTGACAAGTTGTACTTTCTCTAGGGCCTAAATTTTGAAAATTAAAGGGGCTTCCTCCAAAATTGACTTCGAAGTACAAGTAAAATACAAAACCAGGTGACGCCGGGTCCTTTAAGCTAATAATTTATAAATGTTAAATTTAATATTAAATTTCATTTCGATAATATTATTTTTCATTATTATTATTATTATCATTATTATTATTATTATTATTATTGATATTATTATTACTATTATTGTGTTATAATTTTCAAGAATATAATTATAAAGGGAAGTAATAGTTAAAATACATTACATGCCTTTAGGCCTGTTCACTATCCTCAGGGAGTAGTATTATTCCTTCTCAGAGGGCCTTTCGTTTTTTCTTTTCTTATTCTATACAGTAAACTTTCTGGACACCCGGTAGCTTCTGCTATCTCTTTAATTGCCTGGGTAACGTTCATTTTCTTCAAGAAATAATTAAGTATATTTAATACTATAATTCGCTCTTTACTGCGCAATTTGTCAACACTAAGATTTCTAGTTCCTCTATTCATAATTAATATAAAATATTAATTAATATAAAATTTAATTTTAAAAAACACAAGAACCACTTCACATCAAAGTTAAACTTCACTACACAGCTACTATATAACAATGAGCTCTGAAGAAGACACGATGAGTACACAAAAGCTCAAAGCAACCAAGTCATGAGCGCGAGAATGCTGAGCTCGGGAAAACTGTGATAATTTATTAATGCTACATGATAGAGAGCTCTGGTTTGTTTTAAATACTTTTTCAGACATCTATAAACATTTCTTCTCGCTTAGTCACCAACGTAAAGTCAATACCAAAGTATGTTACTCACTACCTAACTTTTCTGTGTTGCCGTCCGAGAATTTTCAGGTAGCACTTAATAAAAAAATATATAGCTTTCTTCTTATGTAAAATTTATTGCCGACGGAAAGGGAGTACTTTCTTTCACCATCAGGCAGTCCAAGAAAAAAATCTTTACTTGTTTTGATTATTAGTTTTCTGTCTATCGCGTGATAAGTTATTAATGTGCAAAAATATTGACTTCCGCCAAAATAACGTAATTATGAAAAATAGGCCTCATATTAATTATTTATGGCTTTACAATTGACATCATTAGAAAGGGCGGAAAATTCCCTATCAGACCACGCAATCACATTATTACATTTATCACTTTGGAAAATGGCAACATTGTCGGGATAGAAAAGGACGAAGCTAATTGCAGAACGTACGAGTGCAAGTGAGATGCAAATACTACATTTTACTCAATACTGTCTTTTAAGGCTGGGACGATCTATAGAATATGTATGTATAAAATTCCAAATATTTCAGTTATATGGTTAGAGAGAATATATGAGGCAGTGGTGGAAGCAAAAATGTTATATGGGGTTGAAATATGGGGGGCATCAAAGGGGTGGTTGAAAGTTGACCAAATACATAGGATGTTTTGTAGAGAAGTACTAGGCCTACCTAGGGGATCACCAATGGGAGTGGCATTAGCAGAGCTAGGAAGGAAAGGAATGATAGTAGAAAGAATTTTGAAATATTGGTATCGCAATATAAATGTGGATGAGGATAATGCATTGAAAGAATGTATGAAGTATTTAAATGAAGGTAGGAGGCATGATAATTGGGTGGAAAAAATTAAAAGGTCACTGGAAGAAGTTGGAAAGGGGGATATTTGGCAACGAGTAGAAGGTAATAAGATAGGATTTTGGAGGGAAGTAAGAAAAAGAGTAGAGGACATGGAAAGACAAGAGATCTGGGCGAGCTTTGTAAACAAAAGTTCCTTGAGATTATACAGAGTAATTAAAAGAGAGTGGGGAAGGGAGAAATATGTGGATTGTTGTGATAAGCAAGGAAGAGAGGGTTATGCATGGATGAGAACAGGGGTGATATATCTGAAAGGGCTAAGGAAGGACAGAGGAAGGTTGTGTACTATGTAGTAAAGAGGAAGGAATATCACACTACTTAACGGAATGTGAAGGGGTAAGAAGGTGGAGGGAAGAAATCTGGGAGACAAAGTGGGACAAATTTCATAATGAGATAATAACCATCAAAATGTTGAAATTCGGAGGAGAAGAAAAGACAAGGAATATAGGGGAGTATTTAGGAAAAATGAGAGAGAAGTGGATGAGAAAAATTAGGAAATAGATCAAGAGTAAAATAATCAAGTAAGGTGTGGTAAGATAACAAGGAATCCCCATTCATACACTAAACCAGGGGTTATAGTATGAGGGGATTCTTAGTGGGTAGTGCTAGACTTATAGATGATGTTTAAAGTGGATGCAGATAACTATGTACGTAAAAGTATGTGTAAATAAATTCTATTCTATTCTAACACATATAAATCCTTAAGTCCATGACACTTTCTTAATGCAGACCTTGTGCCATAACCAAGGTCAACATCTTGGCCTCTTACATTTTCAATTTTGTTGAGGTCGATGTCTTGAAGACAAGTCTTTTTTTTTAGAATGTCGTCTTTCACAATTCTTTCCATACACTTCTTACTTTATGGCAAAATTTTCAATTGTTTATAAAACCTGTTAAACTGAAAAGTGGAAGATCTCCTTTTCAGGAAATGTAGTACTGTTTGGTACTGATCAACAGTAAAAGAATCAGAATTTTTGGGATTGGCATAAAAACAAAAATTATCTCAAAAAAATTTAGAAGGCTAAAACAAAACTACATTCATTTCCAAACTTAGAACATCATTTGAAGCAGAACATTATCATCTTTCAAATAAAAAAAGAAACAACAAAATATCTTGAACCTTTCCAGAAATAGAGCACTTTAAAGTTTTTCCGAAAATCACACTCGAGAAATGGCACCTGAGACGCCATCTTTGGTGGCCTGTATCTTGGCCCAGGAATTATTTTGGACAAAACAAAGAAAATGGGTTTCTTACTTTGTCCTGAATTTTAACATACAGTGATACCTCGAGATACGAGTTTAATTCGTTCCGTAACCTTGCTCGTATGTCAATTTGCTCGTATCTCAAAGCAATTTTCCCCATTGAAATTAATTGAAATGCCATTAATCCATTCCAGCCCAAAAAATGCTACCCCCAATTGTTTTTGTTACGTGTTTTTGAATAAGAAAAATGTATTTATAAATGACAAATATTGTATAAAAACATAATAAAAGAGAATGTAAAGCAAAAAAAAACTGGTTTTATAAAGTGTACATACATATTTGTTACACTTTCTTCGGACCCATGGTTATAAAAAGAAATGTGATAAAGTATGTAAATGCACAAAAAGCGCAATGCCCTAGAAAAACTTAGCAAAGATGCTTCGACAGCGAGGTAAACAAGCACACTGGGGGAACACGTGGGATAATGCGCAAGACGCACAAGGCGCAGTAAACTGGTGGGCCGTGTGCAGCATCGCAGCTGGTCATTCCTCGTATCTCAAATGTCGCTCGTATTTCAAAACAAAACTTCGTTCGCTCGACAGCTCGTATCTAAAATAATTCGTATGTTAGGGCACTCGTATCTCGAGGTACCACTGTATATTAAATTCATTAACATCTGAGACTATGAATGTAAGCCCCTGCCTGAATTGACATGGATTATACCTCTTTACAATTTTCAGGTGGTCACCATGTAGGAAAGGGGGCCATTGGAGTGTCAGCTTGAAACTCTTTTAGAAATGGTTGTAAATATTCTGCTAAAGATAAGAAGAAAGCAATTTTTGGCAGGAGAAGTTTATCTTCAAGAGCAGCTGAGATTTTATTCATTTTCACCTGTTTTATGTGGGCCACAAATTTGTCAAATTTTCCCGGATATTTTAACAAATTCATTGACTTTTCCAGGATTTTCCCGACAATGCGAAATTCCCGGCCTTTTCCGAGATTCCCGGATTTTCCCGACAATGCGAAATTCCCGGCCTTTTCCGAGATTCCCAACCAGTGACATAAGAACTTTGTAGTGCGGTGATTTAGTCCCCTAACCGTCCTGCAACCATTGTCAAGTGAAGCAAGGTTCACAAGATTGCGAGCCATCAATTACTATTTTAATCATTTTGTAGAAAACTATCGAAAATCAGACATGTTCTTATGAACTTTTTTAATCAGCATAACATGACAAATTCATTCTCTGAATATTGTCCATTCTTCATGAATCACCCTGTATATATTGAGAATAGCAAAATAAAGCTGAAAAGCTTACAGAAATTGATACTTACACTATCAGATGTTCCAGTTACTCTCTATTCCATATTGAAATCATCAGATTCATATTTCAGGAAATTTAATTTGTTCAACTTTTGTGGTTGAGTAATATTTAGGCCTAGTTAATTTCTTGGATGAAACTGTGGAGGCCTATGTAGGACTATATGATAATCAGAGTTTCTAAAAATGTTATATTTATTTTGTTTGTAATTTCATTGATAAACTCATCTTGAAACAGGCATAAGTAAGAATGCATTATATGTAATTGATATTGGGAATAACACATTGAACATACTATTCTTAACTTCACTTAAGGATAACTATGTTAGAACATGTTTCAAGAACTATTGCTTCCTTGCTCAGCCAATCTTGATGCTGTTCTTGACTGCTTTGCAGTCCTCCTGGTGGATGGATATACCCTGCTGATTAAATTGTCTTCTGCTGGTATTTCGAAATTCCAGGGTGTCCACCAAGTAATGCTGAAGAAATTCCCGACTTATTCCCTGATTTTCATTTATCATTTCAGAAATTCCCGACCAAAATATGAAGCACTTTCTAATAACTGTGTAAGAAAAATTATAGGATTATACATACTTTAAATAACAAAAACTTTTAGTAACAAAAGTAATTGCAAATAATAATTACTTAGGCTATAACAGATACAAAAGTTAGGAACAGTAATTTTTTGTGTAAGTGTATACTTTGTTGGAAGATATTCTTTGTCTGCAAGGCAATCTGCGTTGTGCAGAAAGATTATATAAATAAATAATTAAATATACCTTCACTAAGGCATATTATTGTCTAGAAGTCTTTTTGATCCCACTTAGCAATTTTTCGAATTTTCCCGGATATTTTAACAAATTCATTGACTTTTCCCGACCATATGAAATTACTGGATTTTCCTGACCAGTGAACACCCTGAATTCATTAACATATATTTTTTTTTATTATGAATACTTCCAGACCAGTAACTTTTGTGGCCTTTCTACTGGTTTTGGTAGCCTGACTTTCTGTTCTATCTCATGCCCTTCCTCCTAAAAATGTGCTGCTATTACTGATTTATCTATTTATTGGAATTAACTAACACCCTCCTAAACTAAACTAAGAGGGCTGTCACACTGGATCGATTGAGCAACAGCGACCAGCAACCAGCAATGGTACCAGTCACATAGCAACAAGCGAGAGGGATCAACTGGTCTGTGAAATCAAACCTGTCCGTTTTTCAATCGACAGTTGGTGAGTGAAGGTGAAGATGGCAGCACTCCGAAGCTTCGTACCCACCTGAATTTCAGAATTGATGCTGGAAGATTTAATTTACACAATAATGTCGTTTTAGACTCACATTTGAATGAAATAGAATTGCACGAATCAATTAAGGCACTTAAAACGATATCTTCTTATGTAATTTAATTGTAAAAATACAAATATACATAGAGTTGTAGCATCTAGCGGTAGCCTATCAAACTACAACAAACCTCTTCGCTCAACAAGCTTGAAGTAAACAGATGTAGTCTGAGAAAGTAGGCCTAACATTAAACCCTACATCCCAACACATGTATGATAGTATGCAGGAGATAAGCAGACGTAGGCCTAATAAGGTAATATACTTTACCTCTAATATACAATGATGAGTAGACCTAGTAAAATCATATAGGTACATAACCTATAATATTTCAGTTGATCGATGATGCTCGATGCGATGAGTCGAGAGCGCTTGATCGATCGAAGCTCAATGTGACAGGCCGCTAATATTTCTGAAATGTTCTTTCAATGATCCTTTTTGTGTGTCCAATTTAAACCGTTTCACTGTCCACACAGTTTATTTGGGAGATACCTGTTTTTTAATAGGAGTTCTCTATATTTGTTTCTTGCTTTAGGAGGGTATTTATGTTGAATTTATTCTGAGGGGCCAGAGTGATGGATTCTTTAGGCTTTTTGAAATCTCTTACTGTTCATGGATAGAAAGTGAATTTCCTATGTCATTATTTAGTTTTTTCACTTTCACTTTGTAGAATAGTCAGATTTTTATACTCTTCTTTCTTTTAAATTTGTTGATCATCTTTTCAATGAGACCACTGAAACCATTTAGTGTTGCATTTTCTCCTATGTGATTGTACTTGTTATATCCATCTTGCCAGAGGGAAACATTTCCAGTCTGAGCTGGGCTATTAACCACTGCATGTTTGTGCTGGATTGGGTTATAGCTGTCTTATTTTATAATATTATTTTAGTAAATTCTGTATATACCATATTCTAAAGAACTGGATCTATGGAAAATGTTCCGATGTGAAAATAGCAAGCAATTATTAGATTCTATTTTCATTGTGAATTGTATATTTCTGTCCTGCAGATTTAAAACAGAGAACAGAGAAACAAACTTGTCAGTAGATCTCAGCTGATAATGGAGGCAAATGAGATATTTTCAAACAAATATTGCAATTTGTTAAGTTTTTACTTTCAATAAAATCTGAAGCTGAATGCTTTAAAAGTTTAATGTATAAGATTACATTACACTAATTCAACTAATTTTTTAAAAAATGTACACTCTAGTGCATGGAATGTTTCGAATATGATGCACAGTGGTTTCTGTTCACCCCTGCTCCTCCCCCCCTTTTTTTTTTCTTTCTTTTTGGTGACGGCAGATATGGCTAAGAGCCTTTAGATTCGTTAAGAGAACATGATTTCAGAATTAATCTTAACTTTGTTCAATAGGGGAAATAACATTCTGTTTTAAAACTTGTACAGAGTCAACATTTATTTAATATTTACACTTCTTGCTCCACGTACATTTAATTTGCAGGACTAGTTTCCAGGGATTACTCCCTCATCCTCAGCTGGTGGTTGACTGATAACAATGTCTTGTTGATCTGATGCATCTGCTCCTACAGTGTTACCACTCCTATTACCTAAAAAACTAAATATCCCATCTGCTGCTGGGACATCAAAATTCAAGATCTTGTTTTGGTTCTTAATGATGAATATCTTCTCCCAAACTCCTAACTCAGATGGATTTTTGACATGTTTTAAAAGTTTGATCTCTTTTTTGATGTGATGTGGTGCATCAGATCAACAAGACATTGTTATCAGTCAACCACCAGCTGAGGGAGTAATCCCTGGAAACTAGTCCTGCAAATTAAATGTAAGTGGAGCAAGAAGTGTAAATATTAAATAAATGTTGACTCTGTACAAGTTTTACAACAATATGCTCTACTGTTTATAGTACTTCAATTAATTATTTTAACACTTGAAACATTCTGTTTGTTGTCCATGTCCTTTGTTCACATCTTATGACTATATGTATAATATAGAACACCTTCTTTACAAGGCAATTTCATCCAGCCCGAAACATGTCCTGCTCATAAACAGCGACGTAAGTGAAGCATTAAGTGTTAATATAATATTTAACTAGTTCAGTTATTCATGTGCTCCACTGTGTATATTACTTCGTTTTAATTATTATTATAATATTTGAGTGTCAGACTTTGACATCAAACCAATGAGAGTCGGTCTCATCTAGGGTGGTCTATGCATTCGTTGTGACACATGGCTCCCAGGCACTCAAATTAAACTCCACCCCCTTTCACTGCTCACCTAAGCCTGAGCGTTGTTCAAGTAAAATTACTTGAACTCAGAACAATAAAAGATTGGCTCACCCAGGGCTGGTAAGGAACACATCTTGCCAGTTAATGAGGAGATTCAATAAAGAAAAACACTAGAATAAACCAGAAGCAGGGAAAGTTTCTGTGCACTCCAGTGTACATGTAGGGTACACTTACTATTAATGACTGTCTGTTATTATTCAAGTATATTTATTCTAATTCATATAATTTTTAATTGTTATTTAATATAAGCTTAGTAAGTGATCACATAATGTTTCCAATATCAAGTTATATTAATTTTACAGATGAAATTATTTTATTCTGAATTTGTTTTTGAAGAAATGTTGTAAGAATGAAAGTATTGGAAAGGTTAAGGTATGTAATACATTGCTATAAAATTACTGGAAAAATTTTGCAAATTTTAATATTCTTCATCCTGCACAGGTGATTCTTTATAACGTCAGAAATTCATGCGCCTTATTTTCTAGCAGCAGTTCCATTGAATTAACATCTTTACACCAGATATCCAAACGTTGCACCATTGATGAAATCTGTAACAGAATACCAACATACATGACATATGAAAAACTGAAATTTATGGTTTATTACAGTACAATATAATGTGATGGCAACATAATAGCAAAACAAATTGAAAAACTTTCCAGCAATATTGCAGAAGTTGGACTGTGCACAAATTGTAAAACTAAGCTAATTCAATATTCACACTTTTCGCAAAGATAGTGAAATGTGCCTGGAAGGTGCTGATGTCTATCTCTCTTATTCTGCATTCTTAGTTGTAAAACCATTCGGATGAAACCATACTTATTTGGGAAAATTTGGTGATTTATGCTACCATTCAGACAAAATTACTCTTCACTGGAAAAGTTAATCAGTAGGGCAAGGCATTTGATGATTTTGCATCTTTTTTATATGAAGGTTAAAAGATAGCTCCAATGTATATAAATGTATATCATTAAATAATTAATTAAATAAGGGAAATTTGTTTTTGCATTATTTTGCATATTTCGTCATTTTTCAAGAGATAGGTCATTTTTTGGCAATTTTTAGGTCATTTTCGGCATTTTTATGTCATTCTCAGCATTTTATGTCATTTTTGGCATTTTAGGTAATTTTCGGCATTTTAGCAATAAATATTTTTTCTTTCTTATTAAATGGCACATATTTGCTAGGGGCAATTTGATGGGCATGCCAGTTCAGAAAGAATTTATTTTTCGCTAAGGGTGTCAAAGTACTGTAGTATAAATTTACTGATTTCTTTCGTAACAAAATAAGTGTGTTTTATATTGTAAATTTATATATATCATCGTCATAAACTGTATTCAGCAATTCATTACTTAAGAAAAAACTAATTATAGGTAATAATGGTAAGTTTATTGGTCATTATTTTAAGATTTCGGGTCATTTTTTCACTATTTTATGGTCATTAAATGCCTTGCCCTAATAATCAGTCTAGGATTCCAATTAACATTTTTCAATAGCCAACTACAAAAGCGAACTCTTCTGATAAAACATGAAAGGGCTTTATCTTATGAAGTAGGCCTACCAAAAAGATTTAAGGTTTAAACTTTAGCAATATTGAGGATGATTTAGAAATTTCTGTCTCGGTGACTTTTTAGGAGTAAGCTCCAAGGTATCTATCTTATTTTCTTCTGTAAGCACACGTGTACAATTGAAGAGCGTTTTTTCAAAAGCCGATATCTACATGGATTTCTCAGTGCCAGAGGTGACTAAGTGCCATCAAGAAAGGTGCTAATATTTGTGTGTATTGACCAGCAAAGATCGTATTCTATCAAAGCCAAACATGACAAACAGCCTTGCTGTATCAGTTACAGACACAGTAATGGCTGCTAGCCATGTTTGGCATAGATAAAATACGATCTTTGCTGGTCAATTCACACAAATATTAGCACTTTTCTTGATGGCACTTAGTCACCTCATGCACTGAGCCATCCATGTAGATATCGGCTTTTGAAAAAACGCTCCTCAATTATTGTCTTCAGCAACCAACACCAAACATGACATTTTTTCAATAAATGTAATTTTGATGTTTGTGTTAAAACTGAAATGTTTTATCAAAATTTCTCCCACTTTCAATGAAGATCAGTATTGCTTTGTTTTGAGTTTAGTGGTTATGGGTAAATCAAATTGTCAGATCAATACACCAGTTAATCTTGTTGAACTGAAGAATCTGATCTTTGTGGCTGTGGCTAGAGTTGATTGCAATATGCTCCAGCATGTATGACTGGAGATGGACTACAATGGATGTTTGTCGCGTGATGAGGGAAGGGCACATTGAGCACTTGTAGCAGTTGCAGGTTAAAAACTTGGTGAATTTCTCTTTTCCTTAGTACATGATTGAATACTGTAAGACTCATAGTTTTCATACGCAGCAATGGAATCGGGTAAAGCATTTTGTGCTACACCTGTTTCTGTAGCTCACTTATATAAGAAATGCCAATATGAAAATACCAATGATTACCTGATCTTTGTTGAGTACTCGAGGTTGAACCCAAGTCATGTGAACTTTACTGGCAACCTGATCAATTGCACCTCGAACAAGTCCTTGTGCTAATGCCTTCATCACCAGCAACTCAACCTCACATTCAGGCAACCCTGTTTCTCGAGCAATCTCCTCAAAGGTTAACTGCCGGTCTGTAGCAGGTCTTTTGAAGGTCATCTGCAATTTCAATAATGTTAAGCTTGTTTAATTTTCAATCAATGTGGCTGAACTCATGATTCATTCATAGAAAAACATCATTTTGTCAAACATATTTTTCTCAAAGCGATCAACATATTACGGAATCTTTCTTATCACAATTTTACAAAGCCAATGTTTTGCAGGTATTTTTTTAATTTGGAGAAATAAGTTATCTCAGTAAGAATAATTAACCCATCTGCTTACACCAGGTCTGTTCGAACATTGTGTACGAATTCTACCTGGTGAAGCAATCTCCCAATTATATATTTCAAGGACTTGAAATGCTTTGATAGAAGAAAATAATATTATACAGTTGCATTTCGCCAGCCATTTCTTTCACTAATTTAACAGAACAGTTTCCCTTCCTTTTAAATGTTGTAGAGGCCTACATTATAAAATACACGCAAAAAATAAGGATAGCGCAGATTTTTGGTCTATAAATATCGCTTAACCTTGCATTATTTGTCAGGAAATAATGAAGAGTTAAGTTTTCTCTCTGTCGTGTTATTGTTCAAAAATTAAAATAATATAGGCCTAACGGTGGATATATGATGTACATACATTGTATGCATGTGTAAGTACTAATCAAATAAAAAAATAAACATACTTTAAAATCCATTGAATGAAACTATTTCAAACTATTGTACCAAATTAAGTAGAACTATTTTTAATCATAATCAATTTTGTATATATGCATGGACACAGAATTCACTTACGAAAATAGATTAACTTGTCAGACAATACAGAAATATGTACGTTATATTTCAACCTTAATTGATTATAAATATCATTTCAAAGGAAGAATAATTAACTTTCCATGTAAATATTACAGAGGCCTCATTATAAAGTAAGTTATAGAGAAAAATTAAATTTAGCATACATTCTTACATGATAAATATTGCAGGATCTTTTATTCGTCAGAAAATCTTAAGAGTAGTTTTAATATCGGTCATCTGTCTATAATGATGTCCATAAAAACAGTAAGCTTTTTCTATATGGTATATAATTAGGTTTTCAGTTATGCTGATTAATTATCGTATAATCCATAATCCAGTTTCGTCCAAGAAATTAGCCAGGCCTAAATTTTACTCAACCATGAAAATTGAACAAATTAAATTTCTGAAATGAATAATAATTACAAAACTTGAATAAGAATTACCTACACAAAGTAGAAAATGTAATTACACCAAAAGAAAAAGCATCAATCCTCAGTTGATAAATTATGATATTAAGTATGCAATAAGCATGTAAGCATGTAATAATTTTAATCAATATAAAGACATAACCTCAACAGCATAAATGTACACTGATCAAACGCTAGTGACCATTCAGAGGTGGGAGATGGAAGCTTGTTGCTCAGAATTTATCAGCAATTTCCAAGTCACTTGTGGAATTATCTGTGATAATTATGTACTTTTTTGTGCTTTGCTCCTATTATATTTTTCATTTGTCATTGAGTGTACACTAAGTCCTCTGGGCTACCTCCAATGGGAGGCAGTTTGTTTGTTTTATGTATAAATATAATATATGTGTGTGTTGTGCTTTCGCAACATCCCAGGGATACCCAAAAAGAATGTTACCTTTAAAAATACAATTTTATTTTTTGGAATCAATATACAGTAGACTCCCTCTAATCCGGCCACTCCGGGACTGGACCCTCGACCAGATTAAAAAATGGCCGGACCATCCGGCGGTCTTTTAAACGTGTCAAGTATAACCTCTTAAAGCAAAAATCAATTTTTAAGATGGTTTTGTCGATTTTTTAAAGCGTACTTACCCAAAAATTAAAATACAGCATTACAATTACAATTTCAAAATTAAAATAAATCTGTTATTTTCTTCTGCTTTTTTAGTTGAACTCTTTTTTTGAAAGCATAATCACGCCACTTCTTCATGAACATTACATCGATAGCTGATGCAGCAGCCTGTTGCTTGACATAGGTAGTCACCAGTTCCAGTGCTGTGAACTGATGTGATTTGTTTACACTTAAGACTGAAAACTAAACAGGCATGTTTATTCAAGACGAAGGCTCCACGCAAGATTAGTAACCTTCGACAACGGCTTCAAAAAAGGATCGATAAACAGTGGTGAGTGCTGCCCAATAATCTATTTATATTACGTCACATTCCTCACCATAAGATGAATGTCATTCAGTAATAGAATGTTTATTCTAGTCGATTACTGCCATGAGAAACCCTTCCGCGCGCAGATGACTCATTCCAAGAAGTCGGCCGGATCATCCGGTGGCCGAACCATCCGAGGCCGGACTAGAGGGAGTCAACTGTAATACTTTTTATGTGCAGTTGCTATAGGCCTACTACAGGTACAATTTAGTGAAAAAATAATAGATATTAACTTTACTCAAATAGGTACTTTATAAGAGTCAATAAACTTACTTCCATAAGACATAAGAGAGATATTTTTTGGCGTAGTTTAAGTTGTTGTGCTTCTAAATCAGCAATTTTTGACCACTGGGGTTTCATCTCCCCAAATTTAACAATATCTCCAGTATTGAAGGCATAAAGAAGTTCAACCAACCATTTCCTATCTGTAGACTTGAGTGTTTCCAGAACTGGATGAGCAAGCTGAAATACATAAACAAGTCCGTGAGACACTACTTTGAAATCACTAACGTTAAAAATCACTAATATGCTAGCTATCACAGTTGCAATGCCATTATTATGAGGTTGATCATTACATCCTGAGTCTGTACTAGCTCTGAGTGGAAGGAATACACAACCAACAAGCATGTACAACACGGAAAGTGCAAGATCTTCTTGAGATTCCTTGCGAAGTTCATAGTATATGTACAATGTTACCTGTATTTACAAGTTTAAATAGCAGATAGATGACAATATGTATGGCCCATTTTTTAGTTAAGCACCAATTTGGCTGGCCTTCATGACATGGTGATGTGTAACTGTAGCAAGTGTGAGGTGTTAAGAGTTGAGTATATATAGTAATGTTTTGTATGCAGTGTTGTGTGGTGTAAGTGATGATGGTGAGATGAGGAAGGGTGAAGGGTGAAATCCCGGTGCCAACATTAGCCTGCTCTTACCGAAAGACATCATGGGGACACCAAATTTAACACCCCCATCTAACAGGAATCACTATTAACAGTGATAATATGTGTCTTCACTTCATTATGCACAACAAAGAGCCTTGGGATAGAACACAGACACATCTGATACCGTCAAACTAGTGATTACACCACTACATCTTCTAATTCCACACTTTGGATTCAGATTAAAAAGTCCAATCCCACCGGGAATTGAACCTGGACCACCAGGTTGGATGTCAGGCATCTTATCGACTGCATCAAGGCAAAGGACGAATAAAATTTAGATTCAGTTCATGTTCCTTGATACTGCATTTTCCTGCATAGTATGTCAGTTTTTGGAAGTCCCAATCTTAGTAATTACGCGTTTGAATGTTCCCTTAACACGTTTCAGTTTCTCGCTTAGTATATCGCATTTGGGTCGCCTGCCACATGTTCCAAAACATGAACCTTGGTAGTGCATTCCATTGTGAAATCTCGGTGTCAGAATTCTTATGCTCTCTGGTACCTTTGCTCTATGGGACCAATTGTCAGCTTGGTCTTTGTGGACACCATCTTGATCTTTCACTGCAGTTGCTTTTCATTTGTTGTTTTCATTGACTTCAACAGTGTGAACTGTTAGATAAAATTTAAGAAATGAATCATGATTCTCATATGGATATTGGAATTAGCAATTTGTACTTTGCACATGACTTAGCCTATATTTTGGCAGGTGGTGTTATTTGTATATTTTCAATTATTTTATTGTTAAACTGTGGAATGCAACTTGTTTAATTTTTTAAAATTATATGAGGTGTCATTTAACAAATTTCTTCTGTTTTCCATTAAATATGGCCCCCGACCAGTCCGTAAGTTTTAGCAAGTTTTCTTCAATTTTTTTAAAATAAATTCAATTTATTATAATATATTCATTTATGTAACATAAATCTGTCATAACTAGACTTCGGATTTTAGGTAAAAACCTATTTTAATCCTTAAGTGATATATGGAAGAAAACTTGTATATGCATGTTTCATAAATGACTATGCCTAAAACTGATACTTTTATAGGACCTAAAACAGCCTATTTTTACGTTAGAACCTAATATTGACTTTTTTGTTTGTTTTTCCTCTAAAGTTCAAAATAAGTTATTTTTTTGTTATAAATTCTAGCATTTATTTTCAGTGCGTACGAAATTTTTAGCTCGGAATGTGCAGTACGTGACACATTTATGACGTGGTTAAATAGTAAGGAACGTTTCGTCTCTATGAGAAAAATTCCTTGGATTTCCCAAGAAAATGTAGTGTTTTTCTCCAGACTCCCATATCCAGTTAAAAAAAATTAGTTATTTGAATCACTGAGGGATACAAGGGGTTGAATATGCTAGCGTACGTAGCTTCTGGGCGCATGGATTAGGTATTCACTGTTATGGTAATACAGTCCCTAGTAATAGGTATATATAATTCTGTGTACCATAGGCCTGCGTCTGTGTTTTATCATGATTATTGATTAATGGTGACTGCAATAAATATAATATTCTGCATTGTAATTGAGATATTTAAGAAAAGTGGCAACTTAACAATTTTATAAGAGACTTTTTACGATTTTTAGAACCTATTTTCCAATTTTTAGAGCCTATTTTAGGTACCTAAAACAGCATTTTTAGCGACCTAAAAGTTCGAAGTCTAGTCATAACCATTGGCTTAATATACCTAGAAACTATTGTCTGTCTTTCGCGTAATTCTGAGCTATTTGGATAACCTTTTGGGTCGTATTGAGCAACTTAGAAAATATCTACATAATTCCTTAGATTTTCTTAATTCAGCAGCACATTTTGCCATTCATTAACTTCTTTTTTTTCGGTCCATAGAAAAACGTGTTAACAAGGTTCCACTGTATATCCAAAACTCATCGATGAGAGCAGTTTGAATAATTCACTACCTACATCTATAAAGTGCACAGAGGTTGGAAGCATACACATTTTAGAGTACGCTGCGGTCGGAAGCATATAATAATACACTTAGGTAAACTGATGTAACAAAGTGCCAGAAGGTTTTTGTTTAATCAGTGATAACTGCAATTATGATATACAGAAAATAAGTTATTTTTTATATAGATTTCTGATTTAAGCTCCACATAGATTCATTAAGCAGGGCTTACGGAAGAACAAAGGTCCAGTTCGATAAGTATAGTGAAGATGTCAAAGCTAACGGTATTGCAACTTCCAAAGCCGTATATGAACACTGTAAAACAATATGTTGTCATGAGAACTGATTTGCATTTGATAAATTCTTTCTACTATATTACTATAAAACAGATACTAAATTGGGCATTATTCCATTACCGGTCAACCGATCTGGTCCAATATCAATAGGCTTCTTCCCATGACAATATAAATCCGTATACCAAGTTTCATGAAAATCTGATAAATCATATTTCAGTTATCATGCATACAAACACATGGACAGACATTTTCCCGTCAACCACACAATCACAGAAAGTACCATTCTGGCACTTAATAAACTGATATAACTGTATACAACTATACAGTGCATACAGACTGGCTTGAATACTTATTCAACAGTGTAAATTTTAGTATACACAGTTCCAGTAGCATAATCTTAAACTACTGTTCTTACCATCTGATTCTTACAGTATGTAAGAAGTGAAAATAGTCTGAATGCAGTATATCATCCACAAAATCTGTTTACTTACGAGTTCTCCAAGATTGTAAACTCCCTCACCAAGGAGAGCAGCAAGACCAAGGAAGAAGGCATGCTGTTCCTGTTCAGTCTGGCTTAGCTCAGACAACTCCACACATCCTAGGTACCTGGTAGAAAGATAATAATATACAAGATCTCTATGACTTATGATGGGAATATTAAACATCAGTGTAAGATAAAGAACATGTAAATTAATAATTACAAATCAAAATCATTTTATTAGTTTGGGTGAGGTTATACAATTTCTTCATAACTTGTCTTTTGGGATAAAAAGCAGTGCAACAAATAAAATTTTATGAATAAGCATCTGCATTAAGATCAAACGACAAATGTGTTTCACATTCCTGAACACAGTAAGCACTTGCAGAGAAAACTCATTCTCTGCCAATATGAAAGGGAAAGTTGTTCGCATAGCAGAACTTGATTTTAAAATTTCAGACAAAACAACTCTCAGATTCAGATAACTTATTATTATTATTATTTTTTTATTTTTTATTTATTTATTTTTTTAATTGAAGTTTTCAGGTCTCAAAATAATAGGCCAGGCAACATAAGCATAAAAAAGGGGGTGTAGGCTAATTAATTCCCAAAAAACTGGAAATTGTTTTAATCTCTTCATTTGCATGTAAAAAGAGTTTATTGAAGTTTGCACCAATTTTCTGCTTACGTTCTATGAGGGGTGTCCAAAAAACCTAGAAATTTTCGGACTTTTAGCAGTTTTCACTAATAACTCCTAAACGATGCATTTATAAGAAAATTGTACTGTTTTATAATTGAAAGTACATGAAGTTCTGCGTTGAATGAGCACCTTACATTTCAAATTACGTTAAGTCATTACGAAGATATGCGAGTTCAAAGAACAACCATTGTTCTCATTTTTAAAAAAATCATGTTTTGAATTTTTAAACCTTATTTTCGCATTGTAAAATGTAGATTTGGATCTTATAGTGCACCAAATGCTTTATCAGATATACCTTACATAAATAGGGGGATTTTTTTTTTGGGGGGGGGGGGGAAGAGCAAAGAGTTGGCTCGTCGAATAAAATTTCCTTTCTTACTAGGGATATATTTTTTCTACATTTCATAAACTTTAGTTTAAAATTCCAATGCAATTACTGGAAACATGCATCTATGTCTTGAAAGCATTATCGGAAGCAAGTTTCATCAAGTAAATTCCTCCAGAAAGAAAATAGTGTTACCAATGCAAGGCTTCATTAGGAGTGTGAAGTTGCATGGCGAAGTAGTACCATACACCATTTCCAAGAGAAATGCATTTCACAAAAGAAAGAAAAGAAGAACTGGCTCCTTGCCCACCAGCTTTATTTGATGAACAAGAAATGATGATTCATCAGTAACCTGGCTTTCTTCAGACAAATCTGTTAAGTACTTGGGACTACATTTAGATCGACGACTGACTTGGCACACCCATATACCCATATAAACACAAAACTAAATGAAGCTTATGCCCGACTGATGAAGTTATACCCAATTATGAATAGGAAATCGTCTCTCAGAATGGATTATACTCTTTTGCTTTATAAAAGCATACTCCGGCCTCTGCTGCTATATGCATGTCCAATATGGTGTAGTGCATCAAAAACAAAAATCCAGCGTCTCCAAATATTCCAGAACAAGGTTCTAAGAATGTCAGTGAACTCTCCTTGGTTTATTCGAAACAACCAATTACACAGTGAACTCGGTGTACAGTATATTCATGAACACATCTCTAATTTGACTAAACATTTTCTTAATAATCTAGAACATGTTTCAGGGGCACAGTATTATGGCCTCGGACAAAAGTCCCACAATGCACGGCGACTTAAACCTCGTTTGCCTCAAGATATAGTTCTTTGATTAAGTTCAAGCCTGTAACCATAATTAGCCTATGTCAGATAACTTTAAAGCGTAATTTTGAGTGAGGGGTCAAACATTGACTCACCTCTATAGCGAGAATACTAATAGGCCTACTGTTACAAATCTCCAATGGTTATCACCAATCTGACATAGCAATGTAATGCTGAACGATTGAAATTAAATTAAAAAAAAAAAAAAAAAGAATACCTGGTAAGTACTAACCTAGATATTCTGAACAGAGGCAATGAACCTACCTTTGTTATATCAACCAGGAAGGAAGTCATTGACATTACACTTGGAACCACTCTCATTGGGAGGTTGGTAAACAATTGGCATGTATCATCTGACATATCTGTGTCAGATCATAGATATATTAAGTTTCAGATAGGGTCGCAGGGCTTTGAACCAGTGACATATAGAAACCCTAAAGACACTAATTGGCCTTCATACCAAAAAGACCTTTTAGGACTTACACAGGGCATATCAAAGAACATTCGTTCGGTGGTAGATTTGGAGCTGGCTGTTGACCAGCTGCAACAGGCCATTCTCCTATCTTACACTACAAACTGCAA
The DNA here is from genome assembly GCA_964059195.1 of Ectobius pallidus. Classification (NCBI taxonomy): domain Eukaryota; kingdom Metazoa; phylum Arthropoda; class Insecta; order Blattodea; family Ectobiidae; genus Ectobius; species Ectobius pallidus. The sequence goes on from CAXKWD010000001.1 coordinate 90,575,933, forward strand.
AGCTAAGGTTGCTTCCACATCAAGGAGTGTACCTTGGTGGTCTAAGGAGCTTAGCGAACTTAGACACAGCTGCAGGAGACTCTTCAACCTGGCTAAAGTAACGGGGGATTGGGATAGATATAAGACCGAACTTACCCGATACAATTTTCAAATAAGGAAGGCTAAGAGAACTTCATGGAGGGAGTACTGCAGGAGCATTGAACATGTTTCCAGTGGTGCTAGACTCGTGAAGGCTCTAGCTAAAGGTAACACGCATCAGCTAGGTACCATAAAACTAGCTGATGGCAGGTATACAATGACTGGAAAAGAAACTCTAAGAGCAATGTATGAGGTTCATTTTCCAGGGTCACGGAAGATTGAGGAACTGCACTGCGGACAGGGGCAACCAAACCTGGAGTCAAATATCAAGACAGACAGGGAGGATTGGCAACTGACGCGGGCAATATTCAATCAAACCGGAATCAAATGGGCCATCAGCTCATTTGAACCTTATAAATCAGCAGGGCCAGATGGACTGATACCCGTTTTACTACAGCAAGGGATTGACTCAATAGCATCCCTGCTATGCTACATATTTAGAGCCAGTCTAGCTTTTGGGCACATACCCACGGCCTGGAAGCAGGTAAGAGTGGCCTATATACCTAAGCCTGGGCGTCCCAATTACTTTGACGCCAAGGCCTACCGACCAATTTGCCTATCATCTTTTCTGCTGAAGGCAATGGAGAAACTTGTCGATGGGTACATTAGGGAATGCGTGCTGAGGGATTATCCTCTTCACAAGTACCAATGTGCTTACCAACCAGGCAGATCTACTGAAACTGCTCTTCACTATGTTGTAACCAACCTGGAGAAGGCACTTTATGATAAGGAGATTGCTCTAGGAGCTTTTCTGGACATTGAGGGCGCTTTTGATAGAACCTCTGTCAAGGCCATCATCCATTCGGCGAAGGAACATGGTATTCCAAGCACTGTTCTTCGGTGGATACAATGCATGCTGGAGGACAGGAGCAATATATCGACGATATGCGGAGAGACCATTCATGTCCTCACATCAAGGGGATGTCCTCAGGGAGGCGTTCTATCGCCCCTGTTGTGGAACCTTGTTGTGGATGGCCTGATTAGGGATCTCAATAGTAGTGGCTATTTCACGGTGGGCTACGCTGATGACATAGCAAAGGGAAATTCCCCGGCACGGTTTCCGATGTGCTACAAGTGGCACTAGGAAAAGTAGAAAGCTGGTGCAACAGATGTGAACTGTCTGTGAATCCAAGCAAAATGAAAATTGTACCATTTACCAGATGCCGGGATCTGGGGAACTTAAGGGAACCCAGACTCGGGGGGCGGGTAGTGCAATTCTGCAATGAGGTTAAATACCTTGGAGTTATTCTAGACAAGGGACTAACCTGGAAAAGGCAAGCAGACGCATGTATCGACAAGGCTTATAGGGCCTTTTGGACATGCAGGACAATGCTTGGCAAAAAGTGGGGACTAAGACCTAAGCTGGTATACTGGATTTATATCACAATGGCCAGACCCATTATTACCTATGCTGCTTTTGTTTGGTGGCCTAGGACTCAACTGAAGTCATGCAAGGATCAGCTCTGCAAGCTACAGAGACTGGCCTGCATTGGCATAACAGGGGCTTTTAGGACTACTCCTACAGCTGCCATGGAAGTCCTATTGGACCTGCCCCCTCTTCATATCTGGGTAGAAGCGGAGGCGCGAGCGGGTCTTTATAGACTTCGGTGTAATGGCATTGAAAAGTTGGAACTACAATGCTTCGGTCACATGCAATTCTCTGGGGACAAAGGTCTGGACCATTTTATGACTATGGGATCAGACAAATTGATACCTAAGAAAGCAAGTGAAAGGAAATTCACTATAGCATATCCAGAACGTAGTGAATGGGACAAAGGAATTGAAACCAGGATTCAAAGTGGACCTACATGGTACACTGACGGATCCAAAACTAAAGAAGGCACTGGGGCAGGACTGTATGGTTGTGGTAAAGAGCTTTCATACAGCCTTGGCTTGCATGCGACTGTGTTTCAAGCAGAAGTTTATGCCATCATGGCAAGTGCATGGGAAAGTATTAGCAAGGGCTACATGCATACACACATTACTATACTTTCTGACAGCCAAGCAGCCTTAAAGGCTCTTGAGGCAAAGGAAATAAGGTCTAAACTAGTCCTCGAGTGCAGGGAGTCTCTAATGACACTGGCTGAACACAATGCAGTTAAACTGATGTGGGTGCCAGGACATAGGGGTTTCCATGGCAATGAGAGGGCTGACGATTTGGCCAAAAAGGGGGCAGCTCTGCCCTTTGTGGGACCTGAGCCCTGCCTGGAACTGCCCTATGGTTCTATCCGAGGAGCGGTTCGGGAGTGGGCTAACAGGAAACACAACAAACATTGGGTAGCTGTGACAGGTCACAGACACTCTAAGATGACTATCAAAGAAGTCATCAAAGGCAGGACCAGAGAACTGCTTAAGATGGATAGATTCCTACTCAGCTGGGTTGTGGGATTTATGACTGGACACTGTCGGCTGCTGGGACACCTTCATAAGGTTGGCATAGCAGACGACTCGATGTGCAGGAGATGTCGAAAAGATGAAGAATCTGCTCTTCATCTTCTGTGTGATTGTGAAATACTTGCGGTCATTAGGGCCAAGCATTTCAACTACTGGTTCATGCCAGCGGATGAACTGTCTAAGGTCTCAATCAAGAAGCTGGCACTCTTTATCAAAGAGTCTGGCCTTCTAAGGGACTAAAGCTAGGGGCGCACAATAGATCAGTAATGGTCGCGGTGCATAGGGCAATAATGCCCACCCTTTCTCAAAATAATAATAATAATAATAAATGCATCATACCATACATACAATTTATCGTTGTGGAAAATAATTCTACAATTACTATGCCTCACAATAACATATATATTTCTTCGCAAAAGTGATTAGTTGTGATGCAAGACTTTGAGCTTCCTGTTCATTTATTCTTAAACCTTCTGGTTTTATCATTGACATTAATTGAATTGTTAGTAGAAGCTATACTTTATACAGGGGTCATTCCAAATCAAATCATCCAGAGAAAACAACATTCAGATTTTCTTGAAATTTTTTTTACATCATCTATGGACAAATATAACAACCCGTATTTTTCATTTTGTGCAAATTCACTTTATTTTTTTTTTTTATGATTTTTTTAAAAAATTGCTTGTTTTTAGACAATTTGTTGCTAGGAGTGCAGGTTGAAAGTGGCACGTTTTAGTAAAAAATTATTTGTAAAGTTGTTACTTAATATTAAGTCATGAAACCCAACTGTTCTTACTTAAAATTTCACCAGGATTCCAAATATCTTATTGAAAATAACATTTGACTCACATAAAACTTTGTTTTTACTCTTCAAAGTTGGTGCTTCTGAAGTTTTTTCTTCCGTGCAGTCATATAAGTAGAAGTTCATAACTTTTTCTGGCTGGTGGTATCAGGCTGAAAAGGGTCTCATTTGAAAGAGGATGAAACGTACTACAATAGTATTAAATAAAATTCATGGGTATTTAATGTTATCATGTTATAAAAAAAAGAAAAAGTTTTATGGATGAAAATTTCCATTTTAGCATTAACCGTTATCAATGCAAAAGTTAGATTAGTTATATTAATTTTATACAGCAATTAACATATAGATTTGTTCACTCTAATAGACCTAAAAAAAGGAATCACAAATTTTGTTTTGAAATCTAGGGTATTGTTAAGAATTTTTTTAGGTGGCAGTCAGGTGAAAAGTAGATCTGTAATATGCTAAAACATAATAATATAAGACATATTTTTTGTTTGAATGAAATTTAACTTTTACATGTTATGAAAGATTTTATTTTATGACTCTTTAAAAACCCAAAAATGAAATGATGTAATAATAAAAATTAGTACAGTAATTAAAATATTTTATTAATCCAACAAAATTGGCATCAGATCATTTAAACATGATTGACCACAGGGTCCTGAATAAAATTAGTGCATGCCTCAACAGTTACAATACAAACTAATATAAATAGACACATAACATTAACATAAACAATGATTTTAACTGTTCACTTCTCTTGGAGACACAAGACCATTAAGTATAATATAAATGTCTGTGGAGAATACAAAGGGAGTCCTTTATTACTCCCAACAGGATGGTAGTTTAGCATTATCATAATAGTAAATCATGTTACTCACAGACAAGAGACCAAACAAAAGAACTTGTCAGTACAGGTCAAGAGGAACATTGGCTTCTCTTACCTCAGTTAGTTTTGAAACTCTGTTGTGACAGTTCATCTTAGTTCATTATTAACAAGTATGCTAATTGTGAACAGTAGTTTTGTGAAATAGTTTTTCTAATAAGTTAGAAAATGTGAGTTTTGGATTTAGTTTTTTGTGCAGTGAGTAAATTAGAGTAGGCCTAAATTGTTGTCCTTTAAACATTTTGTGAGATTTTAGTGTTATCAAGATGAATTACAATATAGGCTAATTTAGGTTGACTACTTGCTGTAAAAATGAGTTCAGATGAAGAGTTGATGTTATCACCTAAAGAACAGTGCAGTGTGGGACTGATAACTAATTCCCAATGTCATAGTCAAGATTTTACAGATAAGGAAGAAAATCTGCTGGTTTCAAATTTACCTGATCAAGTACAGGAAATTCTTAGTTGGAGGATAGCAAGAACATTGACTCCTACTTCTAACGTATGTTTGCACCACTTTCTATACTATACAGAGTATTATGAAAATAAACAAAAGAAGTGTTGACTCAAAAAAAGTCCACAAACAAGTAATTAAAGCAGGGTTAAGACTGATTACATTAAAATTTGCTAAAGAAGTAAAAAGCAAAAAAGGTATCGTATTCATTCCAGGCAAAAAGATTTGTGACAACTGCAGAAAAAATAGTTGTTTTGCATCATGATGATGAAGAAGAAGACAATGAACAGAAAAGTGTTTGTAGTCAGTCTTATGAAGGAGAATTTAGTGGCAGTAGTGTTTTAACACCTGCGAAGAAATCTAAAAAAATTGATACACCTTCAAAAGTTTTAGAAAAGTATGAATTAGACTCAAGTATGGCAACAATAGGAGTTTCACCAATAAAAGTTAAATCATTAGCATCAGGATCAAAGGTAAAATATGCCAAACGAAAAATTAATGAAATTAAAAATAAAATGCAAACAAAGGTTGCACGTGTTTTGAGGCTACCAGAAAATGAACTACAATCTGATTCTTCAATTTCATCAACAGAATCTATATCTCCAGTAGCACAAAAGGCCCAAGATTTGGACCACCTAGTCAATGCCATTAAAGAGAAACTTGCAGTCACCAAAAGTAAAAGAGAGAGAATTCAAATTTTAACACTGACACCCCAATCATGGTCAAGAAAAAAAACAGCTTCAGAATTTAAAGTGACCAAGTACATGGTTAGAAAGGCACACCAGTTGCGTAAAAGAAAGGGAATATTATCTTTGCCTGAGCCAAAAGAAGGGAATAAAGTTAAGATAGATGTAGTAGAAAATGTTAAGGCATTTTATGAAGATGATGAATTTAGTAGGCCTATGGCAGGAGTAAAAGATAAAGTCAGTATAGCAAAAAATGTTTACATGCAAAAGCGTTTATTGCTTTGTAATTTAGAGGAACTTTACACAGCTTTTAAAGAAAAGTACCCCAATGCTAAAATTGGACAATCTAAGTTTTGCGAACTTAGGCCCAAGTGGTGTGTAACAGTAAATCAAAGAGGAGTTCATTCAGTATGTGTTTGTTGTATTCATAAAATCCTGCACTACTCATAAGTCCAATGAATCTAGATAAAAGTAAATTGAAGGAATTAACTACAAAGTTAATGAGTGATATAAATAAAAGAAAGCCACTGCTACCTAGCCGTTGCTTATGAGAAGGTTGAGAATCTAGCAACGGCTGGCTGTTTCAAATAAATAAAAATTTCCCCTCCTTGCATAGCCGCGGCTCAGGCTACTGGTAGCAAGTGCTTGAACACCTGCATCCCTGATACCGCTCGGCACATGCAGCTGTGTAAATAAACATGCCACTTGACTGTCTGTGACCGATATAAAATTTAAAGTTCAGTATATAATGTATAAAAGTATTGAATTTAAAGAAAGAAAAGCTACTTTGGGAGAAAGGAAAGAGACAAGAGAGTGTGAACATGTCCTCGTAGTTTTTACATCTCTAGGCCTAGTATTAAAAGGTCCTGGGTTCAAGCCCCAGTGTCAGAGGAATTTTTATCCTACAGTATTCTCTAGTATTCATGTTTTATTAGAAAACCTTGATTTTAGGGCACTAAAAATTATGTTTAGGCTTGTAAATTAATGAATTAAGCATTTAACTAAAACAGTAGACAGATATAATTTTACTTAATTTTAATAAACAAAAGTTAACATTTACTAATAAGCACATTTCGATATTTTGCTTACTTGTACCGTCATAGAAACGTATTATAGTTTAACATTTTAAATAATACTTAACAGAGTAGGCAATTGTCCTAAAATCACAAGTATACTTAGTACCTATTAGGTAAATAATTAGGATATTTTATAATCTTAGCAGTTTTAATAGTTTGCTCTTGTGCAGACTGTACAACTGAAGAGTCTAAAAGCTGGTGCTCTACCCCGTTTCTTTCATTCCCTCCAAGTATTTATGTTTGTTTGAAGAGGGGGCATAGTCAAATTGATAGCAAGACAAACAAACCCGGATAAGCTTTTAAGGGTGTGAGATTTGTTCAGATCAGCTTATTTTGTCCCACATAAAATAGCTTTGTAAGAGGATGGAGTTTCCATTTTTATTTCAATATGTTTTGCTATTAGTAAAGAAGGTAGGTCTACATATATATATGTAGTTCTTTTATTAATATTTAATTATTTTCCATAATTAATTCATAAAATACGTTCGTTTTGAATCTACTTGCTACATAATAGATTTGAAGTTATTTAGTTTACAGCATTACAATTTGAAATAGTGTTAAAAGAATTATTCACGTTTGAAATATTTTAGTTCATATTGATAACGGTAAAATATGAGAATGTGTTAGACTTATAATGATGTATTATTTCATGATTATTATTATTATAATAATAAAGAAAAGTAACAAAGTTAAGTTACACATGTTTTACAATTTTATTGTACAACCGGTTCTTTACATCTGTGCACATCATAATCCTTACGTTCCTTATAAATTACTCATATTGGTTAAAAAATCACCCCCATGAACCCCGCCAATACGATTAAAAACTTCACTTGAGCAAGCTGAGTCCGCAAATGAGGTGCCTCAGAAAAAAGCAAGCCGCTGCTACCAACAGAGAGCCGCGGCTTAGTTTTATTTATACCAAATCCTAAGCAGCGGCTGAGCTGTCAAGGTCGTTGAGCAACGGCTAGGCAGGTGGTTGAGGAAGCCGCCTTTTATTTATACCAAACCAAGCAGCTGCTATGAATTAGTGAGTTTTGAGCCGCGGCTTGGTCTTATTTATACCACCAAATGTGTGAGGATGCAAACAGGGAATGCAAGTTAAGAATGTGTGATAAATGTCCTAATTCCAACAAACTGAATGATTTTGTTAAAACTATACTTGACGACTATGATGATTCAGATCAAATAATTTTTAAGCAGTGGACAAACACTGATCAAAGTGAACTGCAAACAATGCTCCTACCATTATCTGACTATATTGCACTTTTGAATGAGAAACTTGAAGCAATGATCCCCCATTCTTTTATTTCAAAGCAACAATCTGAATATATAAAAAAGAGGAAAGAAAATGTATCCGAAAACAAAATGCTTTGCTTTATGGATTTTTCCGAAAATTACGGATTCATACTTCAAGATGAGATTCAAAGTTATCATTGGTCCCATTCATCTTGCACACTACATCCAGTAGTAATTTATTACAGAGACAATGTTGGTGCCTCTGTTTCACAGCAATCATTTTGTTTTTTATCAGATTACATGAAACACGATGTAAACTTTGTTTATGAAGTTTAGAGTAGAATTTGCAGTTATATGAAAGCAAAACAACCAAAATTAACAAAAGTAGAATACATCACAGATGGCTGTGCTGCACAGTATAAGAACTTCAAGAGTTTAGTCAACCTCTGTTTTCATGAAGCAGATTTTTTTCTAAAAGCTTCCTGGACTTTCCATGCTACTAGCCACGGAAAATGTGCTTGTGATGGTATAGGCGGCTCAGTAAAGCAATCTGTGACAAGAGCCAACCTTCAGAGACCATACAAAGACCAAATATGTACACCAGAAGAAATGTTCAAGTTTTGTGATGAACAGTTTTCAAAAATAAAATTTCAATTCATTAATATAGACAGTATAGAAAATTTAGAGCCAAAGTTGAATCAGCGTTTTAGCAAACATAAAACAGTACCTGGTACAAGGTCCTTCCATTTTTTTCAACCGCTATCTAACACCAAAATAGCAGCAAAACGGCTCAGCAAAGATGAAGATTTTTCCCTAAGATATAGCTTTTCTCAAGAACAGGAAGTTCCAAGTCTCCAACCAAATAACTATGTAGGTTGTGTGTATGAAGATAAGTGATCCATTGGACTCATTTTGGAGCTCGACGATGGCAATAAAGATGCCCACATCAATTTTATGCATCCTCATTGGCCATCACAAACCTTTTTTTGGCCAGAACACAAAAATACTGGAAGAGAGGATAAGTGCTGGGTCCCTTTTACAGACATAATTTGCTCCATAGATATACCAGAATTAAGTTCTCAAGTTGGACGAATGATGTTCAGTCTTCCAAAAAAAAGTAAAAAAAACATTAATGCTGCCTGGCCAAGGAAAGATTAGGCCAAACACATTGGTAAGTCATAAAATTGCATTATCTTTAAGCACACCCAAGCTACCTTTCTTTTTAATCCTACCTAAAAATCTTAAATATTAGGCTATCCTTGATATAAAATTGAATTTATGACTAGTATTTTTAAGCCTAATAGAGTGTACAAGCTGTATTAATTGTTGTATAAAATCAATATAACTAATCAACCTTTTGCATTGATAACAGTTTAACGCTAAAATGGAATACTATTGTAGTACATTTCATCCTCTTTCAAATGAGACCTTTTTCAGCCTGATACCACCAGTCAGAAAAAAGTTATGAACTTTTACTTATATGACTGCACGGAAGAAAAAAGTTCAGAAGCACAAACTTTGAAGAGTAAAAACAAAGTTTTATGTTAGTCAAATGTTATTTTCAATAAGATATTTGAAATCCTGGTGAAATTTTAAATAAGAACAGTTGGGTTTCATGACTTAATATTAAGTAACAACTTTACAAATAATTTTTTACCAAACGTGCCACTTTCAACCTGCACTCCTAGCAACAAATTGTCTAAAAACACGCAATTTTTAAAAAATCATAAAAAAAAAAACTAAAGTGAATTTGCACAAAATGAAAAATACGGGTTGTTATATTTGTCCTTAGATGCTGTAAAAAATGTTTCATGAAAATCTGAGGGGGTGGGGTGCACACCCCTGGATGATTTGACTTGGACTGACCCACAGATGTTCTATATGGCGTCTTTTGACTATTGTGATGTGCTTATATCCTAGTCAATCACACATACAATTCTTTGCTTTATCGTGACAATACACAACTTCTCATCTTTATGTGCAAGTTTGAAAGCACGTTGTTATTCTACTCACATATAAACAAATCTACTGAAGATGACTACGAAAAATGTTGACAAAGTCTACGTGTTCACATCATAACGTTTTATTCTCTTACATTGGTCATCGTTCAATGCATGATGGTTCCTTTTTTTCTACTTTGAGGATCTACATATGACACCACACACCAACACTCCACACTAAGAAGACTGTCAACTGCTACATTAAACTGTAACATTTCTATTATCAAGAAGACTTATAGATCAGAAGTCTACCTTCGTGCTATGTTAATTCATTCCCATGCACGACAAGTTTGTGAACTTTCAAGAGAGTGAAAGTGTATTTTATCTTCGTGTGTTTAGTTTATAATTAAAAGTTCTATGTCATATCAGTGTTTCATTGAGTGATACATGTTCAAACAACTTATTCATTTCATATTTCCTGTTAAACAGATGGTCCTCCTCGCCATAGTTATCATTAGTTGTGGTTTGCACAAGAAGTGCTAAGCACAATTAAAGTTCATACTCGTGTAGGTATTGAGGACTATTACAGTCCACTTTATACACATATATATCCCCCTGATCCTACACATGGACATAGTTTAACCCTTTCACTGCTGAGATATTGGCAAGCTGACATACCCTCCTTGCTGAGATATTTTCACTGTCACTCGGCGCTAAATCCGAAAAATAAGAAGGCAGTTTTAAAATACGCCAGAACTTCGTCATCACGTTAGAAATGTTTTTCCTTGCTCGTGAAAGCAATGACTGTGTTGAAATTGAACATACCATGGCCTTGACGTGAATCCCCGCTTGTCATATGACTCGTGAGTTCAATGGCTTCTTCAGACATCACAACATCGTGCAAGACCTCAGATTTCCGTCTACAGATTGCACCACAGGGCAAGGAAGAAAATAATTTCTATCTAACCCCAAGAGATGGCAGGACACTATCCTTTCGTTGAAACCTTGTTAAAGAATTCTATTCTACGAGCAATTGTTTCATTTGTAGCACCAACTTCGCGGCAACGTTGTGCAAGGCCTCACATTTTCATATACAAATTGCACCACAGAGCAGGGAAAGCAATGAAATTAAGTTCTATCTAACCCCAATAGATGGCAGGACACTATCCTTTCGTTAAAACTGTGTTAAAAAATTCCATGCCTTGTGGAATCGTCTCGTTCATAGCACCCACTTCGCAGGCGGAACAGTACCGTCAACAGCACACGAAGGTGCCATTCTCCGCGCCGTCACAGTTCCGTCGTTAGCAGTGAAAGGGTTAAGGTCACACCATCAGAAGCAAACACTATTTTTATCATATTTTGCTTTTTAATTTAAGTAACAGCAAGAACTTTTTTTTAGGGGAGGGAGGGGGACCTTGGCAGACCTCAAATCTTGTAGCTTACTTCTAGTGAAAACTAAATCCTGTTTAGGGCCTCCAAAAATGAACGGTGGGGTTTCACAGGGTTCCTGTGAAGTATGTATTATATGTATTAAATCGAAGAATGCTTTTAATTAATTCAGTAACACAAGTAGTTTCCAAGTAACAGTAAATTTCAATATGAGCACTATTAACACCACGACAGACATCAAAACAAAATTCAGTTTCAGCCCACTCTCTGGTAAGAACATCTAGCATAATGCTTGCAATTGCTTGTCTGACTTTTCCTTTTAGGTGATCAACATTCTCAATTCTTTCACTGTAGACATAGTTTTTTTAACCTCTTCCGCATAATGTTGCACACTGTTGACTTTGGAAGACCTAACTGTAGACTACCTGCTATCACCTGATGTTATTCTCATGTGGAGGACCTTTGTTGTACTCATGCCTGAATTGCCATTGTACCATATGATCATAGATTTGTATTCCACCAATTACAAGGCATATGCAGCTTTTTCTTGAGAGGCAAAAGTTTCAAATAAGCCAACACAAAGAGCACTTCTACACATTGTTTGTATGCAGATTGTGATTTCTGCAATAACACACATCATTTGCAGACTAAGTAATATTGCTCAATCTCACTCCCAAAATGATAAATTCATAGGGACTGCATTTTTTTATAAGCGATAAGCATGACATTTTACAAAACAGTTTTCCTTAGCTATATTTAGCTTTGTACTGCGTAAAATACCAGTATTAAGCAAACTGAATCCACAAAATATTGCACAATTTGTTCAATTGTGCGAAATGTTCTGCTGTTTCTATGGCTGCCGAGAAGTTATTGATACTTGTCATTGATTACAGCCAAGACTGGGACATGTACCCTATTCAGTGATCATAATACACTCCTTTTCTGCTATCTCTGTGCTGAGTTTGGGAGTCTATATTCAATTGAGACAAAGAGTGTAGATCCAACAGATTTATTATTTTATTCACACTACTTGCCACTTTTGTTTGCAGCCGAATCTTGAGAGTAACCAGTATAAATTATGCCATTTTAGGTTATATAAGTGCCCACTTCTTCACGATTTTTCATTCATCTCCATATTTTTTAGCAGCAAACTGGAGGAGTACAGCACTAAACAGGAAAGAATGGGGAAAACTTCTTCAGAAGGCCAAGGGCCACAGAGGGCTGCCGAACCACTGATGAAAGTGTTAAGAAAGAAATACCTTTTTTGTCTATAATATAAGTGAAAAAGCAAACCTTAGGGCTGTTCGGTAATAATCTGCATGTTTCCCTTGAAGACGGTAGAACTGACTTGCTAGGAGGTAGTATCTCCCATGTACAGATGTTAGGCCATCAGCATCATCCAAAATTTTTTCAACATCTTCTATCACTTTCTGCAACATTACATAAAAATTTATGTGGATAATTATCTTAAATTAAACAAGAAGGTGGGTGAACAGAAAAGCCTGTCTAAAAAGAAACAGATAATTTATTAAAAATAAGTATCAATACTGAAACAATTTTTTGGAAATGGACACCAGGGTTGTCTAATTTAAACCACTTTGGTTTAAATCAATTTTTTGCTGTTAAAGAGACACTATTTTTGTTTTGTTAAAAAAAAAAAAAAACTTTTTTTTTTAATTTTTTACTACTATCTATAGTTACTGGAACTCAAAGAAAGGTATTTTTAATTTTTGTACATTATTGAAGACTCATTAACTGTTCAGTCTTATTGTGACCAAACTATAAGATACAATAAGTTGAAAACAAAATACTAAGTTTCAGACATCAAATTATAACTGATTGTTAATGCTATTACTACCAACAATTTTGTAAGGCAAATAAATAATCTACTTTACAGACAACAATTTCAGTAATAAAACTGATGACAAAAGCTAGAGGCACAATATCTCGTCTAGTGGTAAACTTCAGCAAGGAATTTGGCCTTACCTCAGACTTCTTGCATAACATTGCAGTGCAGCAGTCATGGGATCTCATAAAACCAAAGTACCACCTTTTTTCAAATGTGTCCTAGTTGACAAGAATGTTGTTATTGTTAACATACTATATTCGAATTAGCATACCTAAAGAAAAATCTTAATTATATTAGCTAATTGCATGGTATACTTTGTTGATTCAGGCATCCCCTAGTTGGGGAAGTAATATTATTAAGCTTCTTGCCTCCAGTCTACACGTTTTCAACCTCAATTTCGGAAAAAGTAAATCTATATTCAGAAAAAGTAATTTCAGTTTTGAAAAAAGTGAACTTATATTCAGAAAAAGTAATTTCAATTTCAGAAAAAAAGTAACTTCAATTTCAGAAATAGTAATCTTTATGTCAGAACAGTGTTAAAATAAACACAAAGGCCTAAATTACATTAACGGTTGTTAAACAGAATAACAGAAAAATTATTGCTAATATATAACACTTGTTTGAACTACACAGAATTTAATACCCTCGTTTAGTTTCCCGGAGGCATGTATTTTAATCTGGAACACTGTTTTATACATAAATTAAATTAATGATTAATAAAATAAAGGAAATCTGCAGCCCACATACAATATAGCCTATAAAGTAATAACTGTTACACTGAAATATACAGAATTCAAGTAGGCTCCTTTTTCCCTACTTCAGGAATAATTTTCAACTTTGACTACAAAGTTAATCATAATTTTATTGCAGTACAACATTAACGATACATTTATTTACTCATAATCTAGACAACAGTAGCTGTTGTTTCCTGCCATAAAAATCACATTGTGGCATTATTACCTACAGTATATATATAGCAGAAGCAGAAGCCTTGGTAATTTTTAAGTCAAGAAATACTTGAGAGCTACTGCTATCAACTGTTATGAGCAGGGCCTGGATTCTAATGACATGTCATCTTTTTATTGATGCTGCATAGACATTGCCAACTTGTGGATAAATCCTAATCATGGCCTCTAGATTACAGAAATGCATTTTTATTAGGTCATTTTTTGTCATTTTATGCAATTTTATAATTTTAGGGCATTTATTTCAATTTTAGGGCATTATTTTGTCATTTTCGTGTCATTTGCTGCCTTATTTTGTCATTTTCATGTATTTACATTGAGTGTATTAACTTTTTTCGTTGCTAGCGGTGCTGTCTTTGAAGTGTTGTTTGTTTAATGCAAGAAGGAAAAGTGTTGTCATGTCTCAGTCGGAATCAAAGAAACGCCAAAATTTTGTATTATATTACTATTGTTATTAGATTGACTTGGCACCCGAGTCTGCCACCTGCTTGAACAATATAATTCGCCAAACCACAAAAGGATGTGCCAAATTGTGACTCGCCAGTGCCTCAGTGCCAGTACAAATTTCCGTGAGAAAAGAACATTCACAACATTACAGTTATTTACAGTTTTTATAATTATGTACAAACTAGTCTATAACTTTGTGTGTACAATAATAATTTTTTATAAATAAAATATCAGTTTTTAGGTCATTTTTTATAATTATTAAGTCATTTTCTTTAAAATTTAGGGTCATTTTATAGTTCATTTTTCAAACAATTTTAGGTCATCAGAATCCGGGCCCTGGTTATGAGTAAGTATTCGTTTACGATGTAATGTTGTATAAGGTTACATTTACGTTTAAAGGCAAACACTTTTACTAAAATGTGGAAAACAGAGCAGAAGCTATTCATCACTGGAGAGAGTGTAACAGACGAGTGTCATAACCGAATATTGAAGGAAGCAGAGAATGGTGGAGATTGGAAATTAGTGGCTGCAGCGAATGGTGTTAAATATAAAACTGCACATGACTGGCTGAGAAAAGGTTGTGTCCCTCGAAAGAACGAGGAGATAAGCTTCATTCTATTTTCACTGCATATGATATAGGCTATATTACATAATTTCATTCATAAAAGAAAATTTTCAGATTACTTTTAAAAGATATCTGTGAACGTCTGAGACAAGAAAGACATATTACAGTTTTGCAACAGATCGTGTCTAAATCTCTTGATGGGCGCTTAATTTCATCTAAGCAAGTATGTATTATTCCTGAAGGAGTGAATGCTATCAAGAACAAGTTGAAAAGGAGAACATATGTAGAAAAAGTTCTTGAATACATGGGCCAACAGAAACATTTAATTTTCTTCAATGAAACAAATTTCAACCTGTATTGCAGAAGCCTGGGACGTTCCCGGCATGGAGATCGAGCTATTGTGAAGGTACCAAACAGTAAAGGACCAAATCTCCACACTGCAGGCTCTATTTTTTCAACAGCCTTTGAGTTTTGGAAACGGAAACAAGGTTCATTTAAAGATTTCTGCAGGTTTTTGAGACATTATCTGAGAATAAATTGTAGCAAAATAATGGAGACAACATGCAAGGGAGGGTGTAATTCTGTATAACCATTCATTTAAGTGAAGGCATAAGTTATGTATTTATTAACATTGTACCAAAATAAAAAGTACTATTTCTGAAATTGAAGTTACTTTTTCCGAAATTGAAATTACTTTTTCTATGTGTTCTTAAAAAACCTGTTTTTACAACAACTTATTAACCATATGTTATGAAAAAAAATGGATGTAAACAGGAAAAGCTAATACTGAATAATTAAGTGTTTCCAAATAGCCTAAGCCACTGAGGATTGACAATTCTTATTTTCCTGCACAACAAATTTTAAAAGCACCAGATTGGCATTGCTTACTTAATTGCTTTCCTTCATTTTCTATTAAATTGTTTGGGAAATAAACACGAGTTTCAAAAGTCGATAATACAAGTTACTGTAAGTGGGAGATGTGCTAATATGCAGATACCTGCTTTACTGATGAGCCAGTGTAAATGAGCAGAAGTGCATCCATAGAGCCCTCACACAATGTCAAATTGAATTACATGGACATGAACAAGTCTTGTGCTGTGCAATATTTCTATAAAAATGGAGCCAGAAAGTTACCCTACAGTAAGATACCATATTGACAGAACTGCATCGTCTCTTTAGTAGGAGAATTATCAGAAATTGTGGCCTCCACAAAGCCCAGATCTAACAGTTTGTGATTTTTATTTGTGGGGTACCCTAAAAAATTGTTTATGCAAGTAATCTACGCACATTACATGAAGCGAAACACAGCATAAGACAGGAAATAGAGTTATCAGTGTGAAAGAACATGTGTGAGTCAGAAGATGTGTGGCAGCAAATGGGGAATATTTTCAGCATCTTCTGTGAGCACAGTATGTAGGCTAAGACCTCTCATTTATGCAGTGGTGCATTGTGGGTCTATGCATTGGCCAGAGCAGCACTAGTCGCAGTACATGCCTTCGGTCATAATGCGAGGCACTGTAGATAAATGTCTCTGGTATACAGACCTAAGAAAAAGGTTCCTTCCTTCCTTTTACCTTTCTCCCCATTTTGCTCTTGCGATGATGACATGGTTACCTCAATAAAAAAAAATTAGGGATGAGTCGATACCAGATTTTCTCGATACTTGATACTCAATACCGATACATGATTTTTTCCTCGATACTCGATACCTTCAACATTTCCGGTTTCAATAAATAGGTACATTAAAAATTAAAATTTGAGAGAACTGTGTAATACCAACTAAATTAATTAAGTCTGCATAATTAATGATACAAAATTTAATATCATCAGTAGCCTATAATTATTTTTAAACTCTACATTAAAACTAAAGTTAGTTTTTTAAACAGTCCACTTACAAGTTTTTGTTAAAAAATACTAGCATTCTCACTTAATTGCAGAATTACAAAAGTATCGAAAAAGTATCGAGCGAGTTTTCTGAAGTATCGTTCGATGCCGATACCATGCAAGTATCGAGAGTATCGAGGTATCGAAAGTATCGAGGACCCATCCCTAAAAAAAATAATAATAATAATAATAATAATAATAATAACAATAAAACAATACTATTTACCATATAGGCTATGTTTTTCATGTTCATGAGATGAAATTATTCTTACCTTCGTCGCTTCCTGGTCTCTAAGTTCTTCCTGCAAGATCTGTCCGCTAAGAACTTTGCACAAGGCAACAGCTTCATTATTGCTCTTCACCTTAGCTTCTGTTTTCTCCAAAAATTGTATAGCTTCTTTCTTATCTTCAAACTGTACCACAATATGAGCCAGTATCTCAACCAGGGACAGAGGATTTATTCTGTGGGAAAAGAATTGCTCACATTAAAAATTCTTAGTTTTACATAGGCTATAAAGTTTTTAAACACATAAAAGATGTTTCTTCTATGCCACTTACTTATTTTCGAATACTTGAATGAAATTATTGTACAGCTGAATTAAATTATCTCCATTTTGCAAGGATGGGTGCTTCACAAAAGTCTCCAACTTCAATGTTAGTTGATGCCATAGTCTGCAAACAAAAAATCATATGTGTTAACCTCACGTAACTTGACATTAAGTATGAGCGACTCTCAATTCACATCATGATATAGAATAAGAGGCCGTATTGCAGGGAGTGTGTATCCAGTTTTCTCAGTCTCTGCAAAGCATTAGTGTTTTGTATAGATTCAAGATTTTTATTCATTATTTGGCTGTTACAATAACAAGCATTAACTTCGTCAACATATAAGATAATAATCACACATGAATTTACAAATTGTACATTAATTAAACTACTATTTCTACACAAATATACACATGATCAATAAAATTTTTACTTTATGCAGTGTATACTAATATGAATACATAATAAAAGTGTTTTCAGTATAAATAATATTACTCATGTAATACATTGGTCAATGTTTAAAAACAAATAATCACATGTCATCAATTATTATATACAATTTATACAAAATACCCGTTTACAATTATGGTTACTTTGAGTGAACTAGCTGCAATAGAGTCAGTATTACTTATGTAATATATTGGTCAAAATTTATTGAAAAGAAACTGTCTACATCATATAGGCATTCAGCTATAAGTATTTCCTTTAGTTTGTTTTTATACTTGTTAATACCTTTGAGCTTTAGACTAGTTGGCAGAAAATTATACAATTTTATGGCCATATACTTCCAATTCTTTTGGGATTTGCTATAGTGGCACAATTGAACCCTCAGTTTTGTTTTATTCCTAGTGTTATGATTGTGGAATTCACTATTTTTCTCAAAAAGGTTTTCGTTGGAATGAGTGTAGACAAGAATGGACAGAATGTAAATAGATGGTCAAGTCATGATGTTCAGTCTTTTGAAAAGAGGCTTACAATGAGCTCTCCAGCTTGTATTACATATGATTCTAACTGCCTTCTTTTGTAAGAGGAATAGTTTGGGGGATTGTGAGCTATTACCCCAGAGAATAATACCATAAGTTAGAAAAGAGTGGATTTGAGCATAGTAAACCTTTAGAAGAGCATCGGTATCGACAGTAGCAAGTAGATTCCTTTGCTAAGTTTGGATACTGTATAGTCAATGTGATCCTCCCATGTCAGACCCTTGTCAAGTATTATACCCAAAAATTTTAGTTTACTTTTCCTGAAATCAATGTCAGTAGTATTTCTAAAGTTAAAGATAATATCACATATTTTGCTTAGATTCAAAGATAACTTATTTGCCGAACACCAGTCACTTAGTACTGAGGAGCTATTAATTAAGCAACTCTCTAATGTTTCTGAACTAGGAGAGGATACTTTGAGGCCAAAATCGTCAGCAAACATATACCCATCTAATCCTGCTCCATCTATATTGCTTGGAAGATCATTAATATATACATTAAATAAGATAGGTCCAAGTATGGATCCTTGCGGGACTCCTTGCTGAATAAGTTTACCTTGTGAAAAGTAACCATCTTTGTATACAAACTGATTTCTATTTAAGAGATAGGATTTTATTAGCTTTACAGATCCTTGATCCAAACCATAAAATATCAACTTTTTGCACAATAATTCATGCTGCACTGTGTCGAAGGCCTTACTCATGTCGTATGATCTAAAACTAACAAGGCAACCACCTTCCAAGTCATTCATAACATTATCTACTAAACTGAGAACAGCATCAACTGTACTACGTTTGGGCCTAAATCCAAATTGCTTCATTGAAAATATTTTATGCTGTTCAAAGTAACTAGACAATTGGGAATGAATAAGAGATTTGAATAGTTTTGAAATTATGGGTACAATTGATATAGGCCTGTAGTTGGATGGAGTTTCCTTGCAACCTTTCTTATAAATTGGTATAACTTTAACTTTTTTTAATTCATCAGGAAATGGACAGTTACTCGATATACAGAGATTAAATAGATAAGCAAGTACTTCGCATATATAAGGGGCAGATATTTTTAGAATGCTTGAATTGAGACCATAAATATCTAAACATTTGCTATTACTAAGTTTACTAATTCCTTTATATACTTCTTCTACCCTAACTGCTTTAAATGTGAAAGCTTGATCGTCCTGCTTTTGCACATTATTCAGATAGTAATTACAATCATAATTGCTATTAGGTATTGAGTTACTTATCTCATTAACTTGATCAACAAAGAATTCATTGAATGATTCTACACTAATTCTATTCGATTTATCATTTATATTGTTAGGGTTCTGTAATTTGTTAACAATTTTCCAAGTCGCTTTGCTCTTGTTCTGCGCACTTTGAATAATTTTAGTGTGATATGCAATCTTAGCTTCTTTAACTCTTACTCTGTAGAGCTTTTTATGGCTTTTGTAGGCCTCATTTAGGTGATTTAATTTATATTTCTTAAATAAAGAGTATAATGTATCACATCTGCTTTTAAGTATCCTTAGGTTGCTGTTATACCATGCATGAGCAGGTTTACTAGTATTAAGTTTCTTTCTCTTTAGAGGAAAGGTAGAATTTACTGCCCACATGTACAGGTCAAAAAATACTTTAAATTTACTATTTACATCAACAGTCGAGTAAACTTCCATCCAATTAATTGATATTAATTGACGAATAAACAAAGCTATACTATCTGTATTGACGGGCCTTTGTAAATCGGCAGTACGGCAAGTTGAATTTATTGTCCCTCTAGCTGTCCTGATTTTAGAAGAAGTTGCCAATCTGGCTTTGAAGAGAATTACATTGTGATCTGACATTACAGTGTGCAGTACAGTAGAAGAAAATTTGCTATTATCGATATTTGTCGCTATATTATCAATACAAGTTCCAGTATTTAAGCCATCTTTAAGCATAGGCCGCGTAACATCATCAATAGTGATTTCTAAACTATAGGTTCTCAACAGGGTACATAAGTCCGTTTTAAACCTGCAATTCTTTTCAAAATGTACATTAAAATCCGCCGCTAGAATTATGCTTAAATTTTTACTCAGAGTTAAGTGTAACATTTCATTTAATATTTCTAGGAACCTATCAAAACTAGCTAAATCATCATTGCTAGGTCTATACAATGAAATGACAACTACTTTCAGAGATGGCAGTTCTATAGCACATGCTTCACATATCATTTCAACAGATAGTTCCATTATGCCTGGAAAGACCTTAAAATTGTATTTTTTATCTATAAACAGTGCCGTACCCCCATGTAGCCTGTTCGGTCTGTTATACATTGCTGCTACTTGATAGCCTGGTATGATTACATTGCAGCTTCCCTCACTGGATACCCAATGCTCAGCTATTGCAATTATATTGGCATTATTATTTACACTTAGTAGGCTGACATAGTCAATTTTGTTTACAAGACCTTGTGTATTCCAAAATATTACATTAATAGGCTGAAGGTTAGTATTGGTCGTTTTGCTGGGCCTATTCAGGATTGTTTCTGTACCCCTAAAAAATCATAAGGCACATCTTGTAGGGGAATTACTGGTAGGCAAGATGTACACTGGTTCCTAAGATATTCATTGACATTCTCAACAATTTTTTGGCCTACAAATTTTTTGCCCAAGTAGTTAAGATGAAGGCCTTGCCTAGTGTGAAATCTTTTACCAAGATTGCTTATATTTACAAATTTACATTTCTTAAAATACTTACAAAGTCTTTCAATTGATGCATTCACTTCCTGTACATGTTTATTTACACATGATGTCGCAGTTAAATCATGTCGAAATGGTACCGAGAATATCAATACATTCGACCCATGTAGTTCTCGTAGTCTTTTCCTAAGCGAAGTCAACAGTTCATTTCGATTATTTCTTGCTACGTCATTTGTCCCCGCAAGTATTACTGTGAAGTCATCGACGGATTCAAGTTGTTTCTGTTTAGGAATCATTGACGTCACCTCTTCGAAACCTGCCCCAGGTTTAATAATCGAAGTTATCTTGTGGTGGCTCCTATTCTTTACCTCTTTGTAGACATGTCTGCCTTGACTATCGGCATACAAATTTATTCTGATTGGCTTCACATGCTGGCTTGGTAGTTCAATATTGTCTGTAGGTATACTTATTTGTTCTGAGTGCTTACTAGGCCTAGGCCTACTTGAAGTCTGCTCTTCGTCTTTATCTATTTCTTCTGATGGTCCTACATGTTCAAGTATTTCTTCATTGTTTTGCGTGCTAAGTAGCTCATATTTGTTGCTTAACACTGGGAAGTCATTCTGGTTCTTTAAGCTGAGTCTAGGCCTACAAGTATTTCTCGTTTTAGTTATTTCCCATCGTCCTTCAGGAATAGTTGGTGGTCGAGTAGTATCAGCTAATTTAAGAATGGCTTGACTACTTATACTATCCATCTGCTCCTTTAGTCTTCTATTTTCTTCGGCCAACATTTTCATGTCGATCTGAAGCAAATTAATTATTTCCATCAATGATTTTTCACTATTTTCCATCTGCTTCACCTGTTCACAAACACTACTTGATGCAACTGTTTTGTTCAGTACACACTTGTGACACGTCCACTCAACATTTTCACTAGGTATGTCCTTCTCTTTAAGTCCTGCACATCTGAAGTGTACCCATCTGTCACAAGTTTCACAAAGAATTCCGTTTTTTACTGTTCTGTTACATTTATTACACTTGCTGTCCGTTATAATTGTAGTTTTATCAGGTAACGAATACACTTCTTCGTGACATCGTGTGGAATCGCTTAAGTCTATGCTAGCCATCATTCTGAAAAGAGAGGTTAAGTTGTCGAGGAGCTAGTAGCTAGACACGTCCGCTCCCTTCAACGTCTATAATGCAGCTCATATAGGCTACAAAATTTAAACAAAATCGTAGGAGCTGTTTTAAAAAAAATTGCAAAAAAAATTAAAGTAGTCATATTATGACTTCATGCAAAATTTTGTTTTGATCTGATATTTTGTTCTTGAACTATGCTGTTCACACACATAAACATCACAAATTTTTACAGCCATTATTCAATGTCCACATACTAAAGAGAGTTTAATGAGGTTTCCCGACATATAAGATATGGCATTAGTCCAGTAAGTTACTTCTATTTGTTATGCTCATCTATGTGGCAATCTCCTTATAGGGGAAAGAGGAAAGTCCAAATAAATAAATAAATAAATAAGTACGCACAACTGGGGTGACTTTGATTTCATAGGGTGACTTTGATAGCTGCATAAAAAAATTTAATTGCTGTTATGTTTAAAATGTCAGTGAGGTATTTTCAAGAACACTGTTCCCTGTTCTTTCTAGTTTTCAATTATGTACACTTGTTACTTCATAGTATGTTTAATATGAAAGAAAAACATTGTTGTTTGAAACATTGCATTCTTGTAAAAACAAATTATGCTCAAACTTCTAGAACACCAGCTAAAATTTATAACCTTAATGGAAGGGTAAACTAAAAAAATACCATTTTTTTATTTTAATCTCATCGCACGGAGCTTTGAATTACGAAACGAATGGTGATCTCGAGAACTTCACGCGCCTAATATTACGCTTTGTACGGGTGAAGAAAAACGCTCCTGTGACGTCACGATTGACTAACTCGCTGTCAGGACGACAGCTACTGTAATGCTCGCGCGTGTGTTTCTAATATACCACAAAGTCTCATTTGTGTTTGTTGTTGATAGAGATGCCTGCAATTTACCTTCTAAGGACAAATCTCGGTATTCACAAATTAATATCACACGAAAAGAAAATGACAAGGAATTATTGAAAGAATTGCAAGGAAGAAAAGAAAATACGGAATGGTGCAAATGTGGGCTGTGTATACATATGAAAACGGGCCATGAAAGTGTGTGTTGTTGGGAGTGTGAAGTAATTTGTGAACAGAATGGGGTTGTAGACTGTATAACACAACATGCCTCATTCGATAGCGTTATTATAAATAAAGATACACTAGTTGCCAGGCGTTATCAGTTAATACTTAGTTCAAAAACACAGTTAATACAGTTCAAAAACAAAATATTTTTCAAGATACGAACAGAGTCACTTTCAGATTCAGAATCATCTTTTGCGGTAGTAGAAATGTCTGAAATGCTAAAAGAGCTATCTAAATCACAATTTCTAGAAGAGACATTCAATGAATCTATGAATCTGTGCAAACATTGGCATAAGTTTCATTTCCTAGTTCACACTGAACGCCTACGCTGTTAGAAACTGAATTTTCGTCATAAACACTAGATTCCACATTCATGATTTGTCCATTCCCGGACACTGATGGATTACTGTTCGAATCTTGCAACAACTCTCTCATTTCCTTCTTCCTCAAATACGACGATTTTCTTTTCTTCATTGGCGGTGTTTCAGATTTTCTACGCAAAAGAAGTGATGGCACAGCACTTCTTTTTAAACAGATTTAAACTGTTTTTGTAACTGTACCGAAAGCTCGGTATCATTTTCTTCAAAATGTTGTGAACAAACCGTACTGTATTTAGTAGGAACGAATTTTTCTCTTTTTATTTTTATCAGCCATTGCTTATTAACGTTCGGGTGACTTATCTCTGTTGGAAAATCGATGAAAAGATATTTTAAGTGTGTTATCACTCTTCGACGATGAGTTTGTACACCCCACAACACAACAATAAACCATTGTTTGAACAGATACTCACTAAAAAACTGTAACAGTAGACAGAATGCTGTGAAATGTCTTTCACCGGGCGAGACTGAGCCAAGCATTCGTCAAGCGTGACGTCACGCGCCCACCGCATTACAATAAACATATTCGTTTTGTGATTAAATGTGAAGGTGTAAAACATTTCTAACAGTGAATATCATTTCTTAAAAACATTTTCTTTCAATCCGTATGAAGAAGATGATACTGAATTTTTAGTTTACTATTCCTTTAATAAGATTTTGATTTTTAATTATGAAACAAAACTTCTTTCTCATTATTTCTTCATAAATTAAATAATGTTTTGAATCAAACTGGTTTATTTATAGATTATTTCTTTCAATGAAGTCACTTTGATACCATCGTTATGGTGACTTTGATACTCTACGTCTGCAAGCAATTAATCGTCATGCTGATGATATTGTATTTCTTCCTGCAGTTAGTGGAAACTAATTCTCGTGTATGGCAGATATAATAAGTTAAGAAAGGTGAGGAATACAAGCCGAAAAGCCATGCAAGGTCCGTTTTTCCACCCTTCATAAGGAAACAATTGATGAAATGGACAAGGTGATGAGTAGGGACCGGATTCTTAGGTTTTTACCTATTTTTTTCCTTACTTCCAAAACAAAAAGCGCTCATACACTTTTTCGAATCATGTCCATAGGATTCACCCACATTAATTCTGTGGCACCTAAAAATACCTAAATGGGGTATAAAAACCTAAATACACCTAAACGGGATATAAAACCTAAAATATATCATTTAGGCTCCTTTTTTGTCGTTTTTCTTTGTCAGTTGAGAAATCGATATTTTGCGGAGAGAGAATAATTTTTGTCGGTTAGAAATTAATACCACCAGCGGTTCATTCAACCCATTGTCGTCTAGGATGGACAGTATCAAGAGAGGAAAAGAATACCGGCGTATTCCTTTTAAAATATTCGTACGAACAACCATTGTTGCCGTATATGAACAAGGAAATAGATTTCTGTGTTTTAAAGCGCTTGGTTTTTTGTTTGTATTTAGTACTGCCCTGTTATTCATACTGAGTGGTCACGCTGTGAGTTTTAAGAAGACGTGTTAATTATGTCGAAACAAATGAAATCGAGTTTATTACGGCAGTGGATTGGCGACGATCTGAATTTCACTACAGATGGTAAAGTTATATTTTGTCAAGCCTGCCAGAAACACATATTATTTACCTTTCTAGAAAAGGAAGAACTTGAAAGATATTTAGTGATATACTGTAACCAGGAAATGTGAGGCAATCTTATTTTCACTGCTTCTTTTGATTGTTTATGCTTTCTTTCTTCAATTGTATAATGTCTTAAAGCAAGTTTACACAAATTTAAGTAAATTTTGTTTAGTTAAACTTTACAAGTATTATGTACTCAATCCTATGTAGCACATTCAAATTCATTAAACCAATTATTCTACTCGAAAACGATATTTTGGACAAAAAACCTAAAAAAAAAACTATTTCACCTAATGGAAAACCTAAAACAATGTTTTTAAAAACCTAAAAATCCGGTCCCTAGTGATGAGTGTTGATGTATTATTAGGCTATGTAGAAGGTACTGCAGTAAAACAAAACTTACGAGTGCTTTTGAGGCAACTGTCATTGTACCAGTCAATCCAAAGAAAGTTCTCAATAAATTACTTAGAATAGAAGACTTTCCAGATGTTGAAACTGCAGTTGAATCTTTGACTTACAGTAGGCCTAATTTCTTTTGGAGAATAGTTTTGGACCAGTTGAGAAGGGAATGTCTTGGAAAAGGAAGAGGATAGATGTAGCGCCAGGCAAAGCACAGTATTCTACTGACAATGAAACTGAAGAGATGGGATGTATAGATTCACGAAACCAACCACAGAATATTTTTTTCTGTAGAAACTGATTTAAATGATTCCAATGAAGAAGATGTAAATGTCAGCAGAGGAGAAATTTTGGAGTAGGTCTATGTTGAAGACGTCTAGGAAACAGTTGTGTGTCGAGAAGTTTGTGTTGGTGAGAATGAAGTCCAGAAAAAGAAGAAACACAGCTTTCCAATATGTAGCCGAAAATGAGTTTTATTTTATGGAGCTTAAGTCTGCAGATAACGGAAAACATTTTCAGCTTATGGAAAATGCTTTTGTTGTTGACTTCCTGGGTAGGCCTATAGGCTTGCCTATCAGCCATTCTGCCTGAATGAAGAGCTGAACAAAGTGGTGACATCTACGAGGAAACAGGGAAAAAACAATTCTATGTCACGCATTAGGCTGCTCTCACCAACTCTCTAATGGGACCCGCCTGGGAAGGAGGGGTTTAGGGTTCAAATATTATTGATAAATTTCATCTTGAATTTTCTTTGAGGGAAGAAGTAAAAGTATAGGAAGTTTTTAGTCTTATACCCTCAAAAACGATAAATAAGAAGCCAACAATAATGGATATGGGGACAATCTTTTACAATTAATAATAATATAATTGATAAGTTAATAATTTAATAGAGCTTATTTAAGTACATGTCATATAATACTATGTCCATTGACTAGTTTATGGCATTAATGTTTTGAAAAGTTCTTATTATACTTGTGCATATGTATATTCAATAAATTATTATAAGTTATTACAACCGAAGCACTTAAGTTATATTAAAACTGTTTTACAGTAATGTAGATGTAAGTATAAATACATTCGTAAAATTCAGTATCTTCAAATGTTAGGATAAAAGTACATCTTTATATAATAAAATTATAAAATATTATGTAATTCCAGTTAAAATTATTGTATCCAATTGTTGGAGACTGTCAACTTTGTTGTAAAATTATAATCTATTTTACAGATTTAAAAATTTTTTTTAGTTCGTATATTAATTAAAATCAGAAGTCTTTTTCCATGGTGTATGTTAGATTGTTATGGATATTATTAAAATCTTGTAAAATGTTTTCTGTTTTCTGTTTGTTGCAAATTATAAAGGTATCGTCTACGTAGCGAAAATATGTTTTTATGTTATGTTTATTTAGAATTCCAGGGATTTTTTATTTTTCTATGTCTTGTAGAAATATTTCGGACATGATATTTGACAGAGGTGAACCCATCGCTAATCCTTCTTTTTGAAGGTACATTTTATTATTGAAAGTGAAATAATTTTGATTTAAAATGTCGGAAATTATTTTTGTGATTTATTCTACAACCAAGTGGTTTTCCATAACAATCTAACATACACCGAAACACATGGTACTATCAATTTTCTTGACCTAAATATAACTAGACAGCACTCTAAATTACGCTTTGGCATTTACAGAAAACCTACATATACAGATACACTAATAAATAAAGATTCTAATCACCCATACAAACAAAAACTAGCTGCTCTCAACAGTATGATATACAGAATGGTCAACCTTCCATTAGATCGCGAGGCTTACAATAAAGAATACAAAATAATATCACAAATTGCAAATAATAACGGATACAACATTCAAACAATAAATAAAATAATTAATAAACAAACAAGAAAAGCAAAAAACAAAGAAAACTCTCACAGTCAATTCTGCCCTATAGAAAAGAACAACAAAAAACCTAATTTTGCTACTTTCACGTATACAGACGGTAAAATACATAAAATTACCAAAATCCTTGAACATAACAACTTCCGAATAGCATATAGAACTTATAACCACATTAAAGACAAACTATACAACACAAACAATAACCAAATAGATAATTTTGACAACAATGGAGTATATAAACTAAAATGTATAGAATGTAATAAGATATACGTAGGTCAAACGGGGAGAAAATTTAGAACAAGATTCAAAGAACACAAAATGGACTTCAAACACAGGAAACTGAAATCAGCATACGCAAAACATTTAGTTACTGAAAAACATAGATTTGAAAGTATTGAAAAAACACTCTCAATAGCTTATAAAGAAAAGAAAAGCAACAAACTTAATACTTTAGAAGCCTTAGAAATCTACAAAAACAAAAACATAATCCTCAACGATAACCCCATTGAATACAACCCACTTTTCGAACTCACCCTTGAACTATAAATGCAGTCAACATCACCACATTCCTTGTAGTAATGACTTAGTCTTCATCGAGACAACTTCTTCTACCATTAAGACTGAAGATGGTATACACTTGAATACCGAAATGTACATATCGCCCAACTAAGTAAGAAGCCAAGTATCATCTTAAAAATTCAATGTGGACAATCTTAATATCAATGTGAATAAAAGTTAATATAGGCTACTTATCAAGTGTAAAGTTATAACTTCAAATTACAATCTTGAAAGACCAAGTTTTTTATCTCTGAGAAATAACTAAGAAGTTACTAAAGCATATATAAAGAACAACTGAAATTCATATGGTGATGATACTAACACACAAGTATTTTACTTGTAAGATTTTAATGTTTTAAGAACGTGTAAACAAGTCCATGACTTCTGATTTTAATTAATGATAGCAAATATACGAACTAAAAAAATTTTTTAAATCTGTAAAATAGATTATAATTTTACAACAAAGTTGACAGTCTCCAACAATTGGATACAATAATTTTAACTGGAATTACATAATATTTTATAATTTTATTATATAAAGATGTACTTTTAACCTAACATTTGAAGATACTGAATTTTACGAATGTATTTATACTTACATCTATATTACTGTAAAACAGTTTTAATATAAGTGCTTCGGTTGTAATAACATATAATAATTTATTGAATATACATATGCACAAGTATAATAAGAACTTTTCAAAACATTAATGCCATATAAACTAGTCAATGGACATAGTATTATATGACATGTACTTAAATAAGCTCTATTAAATTATTAACTTATCAATTATATTATTATTAATTGTAAAAGATTGTCCCCATATCCATTACAGTATTGTTGGCTTCTTATTTATCGTTTTTGAGGGTATAAGACTAAAAACTTCCTATACTTTTAGGGTTCAAATGTTGCCTTCTAGATGTCTCACTCTTTTAACTACTAGCAACGCCATCTATTATGCAAAACGTGAAACTGGAAAAAATTAAACAATTTATTTCTTGTTTATTCTTTTCTTTTCCCTCCCTCTTCCTCCCTTTCTCTCACCTTCTCCTCGCCCTGCCTACCTATTTGGAACCTATTCCTAACCATAAATTTCACATCAATCTGTATACGAACCCATGACCACTGGGTCATTCCATGCCAAATCATCACAGCTCCCAACCCGACCATCTCAGATTTACATGAAATTCGGTAAGAAGTTAAAATACATGAAGTTGTACACACACGCAAAATTTTACCCCTCAGTGATTTACGATATTCATACAGCAGGGTTGCAACATACTGAAGAAAGTAATCAAAGAAGCAAAAAGGAGGCATTTTTCACAAGTAATTAATAAATCAAATAATAAAGTTAAGACTGTATGGAATATAATAAAAAACGAAACGGGGAGAACAAAGGGAAACAATGATTGTACATCATTAATATACCAAAACATAAAACTAGATAATTTATCAGACATTACAAATGCTTTTAATAGTCACTTTATAAATATTGCAGAGAAATGTATTCCTATAAATAATATTAACATTAAGGCAGTAGACCTACTAACAAAATCTACAGTTTGGAACCATAGATTTCAATTGAACCTGACTTCCCACATAGAAATTGAAAATATAATCAAGTCTCTCAAAAGTAAAAGCTCGTCTGGATGGGATGAGATAAGTAATAAGTTATTAAAAAGCTGCTCATCGGAACTCAGTAAACCTCTTAGTCACATATGCAATTGTTCATTAGAAAATGGAATATTTCCAGAAAGACTGAAGCATGCTATTGTTAAGCCCCTCTTTAAAAAAGGTGACAAAAATCTACCATCAAATTACAGACCTATATCACTCTTAACCTCATTTTCAAAAGTTTTTGAAAAAGTCATGTACAACCGCATAATACACTATCTTAATTTGAATGACATTCTTACTTCATCTCAGTTTGGATTTAGAAGTGGCATGTCCACTGAGAATGCTACATTTCAACTTACTACAGAAATATTGGAAGCATTAGACAAAAAGAAATATGCTCTGGGAATTTTCTGCGACTTAGCTAAAGCATTTGACTGTATAAATCATGAAATATTACTTCAAAAATTGGATCATTATGGGTTCGATAATTTAACACTTAAGTGGTTCAAATCATATCTTTCTGATAGAACTCAAAAGGTAATAATAAATGGAAATGAATCTAACCTAGGGATTGTTAAGAATGGGGTACCTCAGGGATCAATACTGGGACCTTTGCTCTTTTTAATTTTCATTAATGACTTGCCCTATAACTTAAGTGACGAATCAAAGGTATTGCTCTTCGCAGATGATACTAGTGTACTTGTAACAGGAACGTCACAAGAACATTTATCAAGAATAGCTACAAAGGCTTTTCACGAGTTAAACACATGGTTTCTAGCTAATAAAATGACACTTAATATTGATAAGACCCATTTTATACAATTTAGGACAAAAAACAGATGTATCTCAAATCTTGAAATTAATTATGGAACACAAATCATACAAGAAATTAGCAATGTAAAATTTTTAGGACTGCAAATTGACCAAAATCTTGACTGGAAGACACACATAGAAATGATAAGTCCAAAACTGAGTTCAGCATGCTTTGCTTTAAGAATTTTGAATAATATATTAAAACAGGATGCATTACTTATGGTATATTTTGCATATTTTCACTCGGTAATGAGGTACGGGATCATTTTCTGGGGCAACTCTACCCATAGGGAAAAATATTTAGATTACAAAAGCGGGCAATAAGAATAATATGTGGAAAGAAAAAAAGGTAATCTTGTAAACCGCTGTTTGAAAAATTAAGAGTCTCACTCTTACAGGGGAGTATATATACTCTGTTATGTGTTTTGTAGTGAATAATATTGATAAATTTCAAACTAATTTTAGTGTACATGGACGTACTACCAGAAACATGAATGATCTACACAGACCAAATAACTCGTTAAAACTCTTTCAGAAGGGTGCGTATTATTCTGCAGTACAGATATATAACAAGCTTCCAAACAACATTAAATTATTATGTATTCAAAGAAAGATCAAACCTTTCAAAACAGCTGTCAAGGAATTTTTAATAACTCACACCTTCTACAATTTGGAGGAATATTTCCAGCTTGGATAAATTTGGCAGCTTGCAGTTTCTGTAGACCTATATTATTGTTATAACATGCATGTATTTTTTGATCTGACGTGTTCTATATCCTTGAGCCCCGCTCATCACAGGATCTACAGGACGAGATATCTACATCTACATCTACATAAAAATTGTAAAATTTTCCCTTGCATGCTCTGCAAACATAAATCATAACTTTACTTCTAATTGAGGTAAAACCTTCACGTTGGTCTCGTTTTGAAGCTAAAGGTACATAGTTTCCATCAAAAATAGTTGCATTTCAAAATATGAATTTTTTCATTCCAAGGTCAAAAGGTGTAACCTTTGACCTTGAGTATCTAAGAAACTGTATCTTTAATTTTATTGAAGAAAATATATGTTAGGCAGTTAAATGCATTCTATCTTTGGTACAAATTTCATTTTGGGATGGCTTTGGGAACAGGAGATAAAAATTTCCCTATAATATAAAGCCACATGGCTGACTCACTCACTCACTCACTGACATTAATGTTTGCCCACTTTCAGATGAGCTATAAACTTGAAATTTGGTACACGTATAGCGTTTAGGCTGTAAACCACATAAAAATTCCAAAAAGGTTATTTTTTTTATTTTTAGCCCTAAAAACCTCCCGAAAAAGGGCTCGGCTCACTGACATTAATGTTTGACCACTTCCAGATGAGCTAGAAACTTGAAATTTAATACACTATGAATGAAATGAATGAAAGATCCATATCGGTCCCAAATTTCCACTGATACAAATCCAATAAAAAGAAGTGTTTAAAAATATATTTCAAGTCAGTGGATAAAAGTTAAAATCACTACACAACGTTTCAACTCTCCCCTGGAGTCTTCCTCAGGTGACTTGAAACCTTGTGTAGTGATTTTAACTTTTATCCACTGACTTGAAATATATTTTTAAACACTTCTTTTTATTGGGTTTAATACACTATTAGGCTTTTTAAATTTTAGTCTGTAAACCACAGGAAAATTCCAAAAAGTTAATATTTTAATTATTTTTAGCCCTAAAAACTCACGAAAAAGGGCTCGGCTCTGCTCACTGACATTAATGTTTACCCACTTCCAGATGAGCTAGAAACTTGAAATTTGGTACACGTATAGCGTTTAGGCTGTAAACCACAGGAAAATTCCAAAAAGTTTTTTTTTTTTTAAATTTGTGTGGGTTTCTGCCTCGCTGCGGCTGCAGCTCTAACTCTTGACCGATTGGGTGAAATATCTAAAAATTAAAAAAATTAACTTTTTGGAATTTTCCTGTGGTTTACAGCCTGAAAGCTATATGTGTACCAAATTTCAAGTTTCTAGCTTATCTGGAAGTGGACAAAGATTAATGTCAGTGAGCCGAGCCGAGCCCTTTTTCGGGAGTTTTTAGGGCTAAGAATTAAAAAAAATGAACCTTTGGAATTTTTCTGTGGTTTACAGCCTAAAAACTATAAGTTTACAAAATTTCAAGTTTCTAGCTCATCTGGAAGTGGGCAAACATTAATGTCAGTGAGCCGACCCGAGCCCTTTTCGGGGGGTTTTTAGGGCTACAAATTTAAAACAAAACTTTTTGGAATTTTCCTGTGGTTTACAGCCTAAAGGCTATACGTGTACCAAATTTCAAGTTTCTAGCTCATCTGGAAGTGGGTAAACATTAATGTCAGTGAGCAGAGCTGAGCCCTTATTCGGGAGTTTTTAGGGCTAGAAATAATAAAAAAATTAAGTTTTTGGAATTTTCCGGTGGTTTACAGCCTAAAATTTAAAAAGCCAAAAAGTGTATCAAATTTCAAGTTTCTGGCTAATCTGGAAGTGGTCAAACATTAATGTCAGTGAGCCGAGCCGAGCCCCTTTTTGGGGGATTTTTAGGGCTAAAAATTAAAAAAATAACCTTTTTGGAATTTTTATGTGGTTTACAGCCTAAAAACTATAAGTGTACCACATTTCAAGTTTCTAGCTCATCTGAAAGTGGGCAAACATTAATGTCAGTGAGTGAGTGAGTGAGTCAGCCATGTGGCTTTATATTACAGTAGAACCCCGATAATTCGAGCTAATTGGGGCTGAGGCTACCTCGAATTACAAAAAACTCGGATTATACGGAAACATCACTAAATCAATGGGTAAATCATAAATAAATGTTTAATAAGCACAATAATGGTTTAAAAAATAAATAAATAAACAATATAGTAGGCATACATATCTTTAATAAGCCTGTATGTATATTGGCAAACACTTCCAATTTGCTACATCGGCATCCTTTAAGGATTAAGTCATTGTCTGACTCTTAATGGAGTTGAACGGGAAAGCGGCGCTACTAGAAAAACACTTTTAATTACCATTGTTGCTGAGTAGGGATTACTGTAACAATGTAGTATTCTTTTCTGAAAGGATCGTATGCACTAAATGCACCGTATGATTGACACGAGGTCCCGACAATGAAAGATCGAACCTAACGGTTTCTGTCAATCTGTAATAGAAATGCATTAACAGTCTGAAGCCAAGGTTATTTGTGTGTATTATGAACGAAAATCCAGTTTTACCTGCATTTTCGTAGGCTACATGGAAAAATTGAAAGAAAGCTCAAAATGTAACACATTCGGAAGTGCATATAACTTACATGCGGCCACGGTATAAAAACGGAATTTTACTCTAGTTTTATGGAAAATTTTAATTTTCTTAAGACCAGCTCGAATTACACGGAACCTCGAAATACCGGGGCTCGAATTACCGAGGCTCTACTGTATAGGGAAATTTTTATCTCCTGTTCCCAAAGCCATCCCAAAATGAAATTTGTACCAAAGATAGAATAGAGTTTCTTAGATACTCAAGGTCAAAGGTTACACCTTTTGACCTTGGAATGAAAAAATTAATATTTTGAAATGCAACTATTTTTAATGGAAACTATGTACCGTTAGCTTCAAAATGAGACCAACATGAAGGTTTTACCTCAATTAGAAGTAAAGTTATGATTTATTTTTGCAGAGCATGCAAGGGAAAATTTTACAATTTTTATCACGTTTGCAACCCTGCTGTATGAATATCGTAAATCACTGAGGGGTAAAATTTTGCGTGTGTGTACAACTTCATGTATTTTAACTTCTTACCGAATTTCATGTAAATCTGAGATGGTCGGGTTGGAAATTACACTTTATTGTGATGATTTGGCATGGAATGACCCCACTAGCACCGTAACCACCAGTCTTAACGACTACACCTTGAGTGACTGCTGAGCGGTGAAAGGAAAATTCATCTATTTATGTTCAGAGAGCTTTAATACGTGAGAAATAGCTGCTTTCGTGTAAGGGTCTTTTTTATCATTTTGAAATATTTTGTTGGCTCTGAAGAGCTGCATTAATTAAGTCATCTTGCGGGTGGCATTCCATTTAAGTCTAAAACTTGACAATGGGAAGTAGATGGCGATGCACGCATTGGTTCGGAAGCCAGGGGAAGCAAGCCAGCGGGCAGAGCTTCCCTGGTGCGCAACCTAAATCTGTCTTTCGCAAGGTGACATTTCAAGTTACCCCCCACCCTAAACCCCTCCTTCCTAGGCGGAACCCCTAGAGAGTTGGTGGAAGGAGCCTAGTGCATGACCTACAACTATTTTTTCTCTGAAAAACAAACGGAGGGATGAAAGAAATATTTGTTTCATCAGGTTATACCAGAGTTCACAGGACCAGCATTATGTTGGAAATGCTAACTGCCGTACCTAATATAATATGGACGTTTCTAACCTAATGTTGGAATGTTGGGTCCCATGAACTCCGGTATTGCCTTTGGTGAAAACCAAATACTTGTCGCACCCTGTCTCTCACCCCACTCTCTGCTGTGTATTGCCATGGCGACGGCCCGCTTTCCCTACCTTTTCCCTCTTTACTGCATGTTATACTGCACTATGCGATATTAATTGTAATTAAAGTACAATCACCCTTCGCCCCAAAACGGCTTTTTTCAGAGCCCACATAATATTTCACAATTATATTACATGACCTTGCACCTAAACAGCTATTTTCAACGCTGACATAATATTTACCAATTATAATAAATGACCCTTACACACCAAAACGGCTATTTTCAGAGCCAACATAATATTTCCTGATTATAATAAATGACCCTTGCACCAAAACGGCTATTTCTTATGTATTAAAGCTTTCTAAACTTCCTAAATGGATGAATTTTCCCTTCACTGCTCAGCAATCACTTGTGGCGTAGTGGTTACCCAAGGCTACCACCTATGATGTTAGTGGTCCTGGGTTTGTATACCTGTAAATCCAAAATTTACTTTTAGGAATAGGTCCCAAATAGGTAGGTAAGGTGAAGAGGAGGTGAGAGAAAGGGAGGAAGGAGGGAAAAGCAAGAGAAGAAAGAAGAGATAAATTATTTAATATTTTCCCCATTTCACCTTCTGCCTACTAAATGGCGTTGTGGCCAGACGTTCCTATAATTGATTCCATTCTAGTTTGATCCTAGTCAAAACAAAGGGGAGGAGAACTCACAGAGAGTTCGCGGAAAATTCGCATCATGTGACAAAACGTGATTGGTTAATGTCATTAGCATGCGCCATAGCAGGGTGTGGCTAACGAGTGTTCGTAAGTTCATGCAACAATAATATCAACATTTACATGTGAAATAACATACTCTCACTGGCATCATCATCATTATAGTATATATCAATCAGCAAACAAAACAAAGGATTCATTGTTCACGACGATCCTGCGGGTCAGTTGTACTGAGAATAAACAAACTAACATACCGGTAAACACAGTGAACACATGCGGGCTATGACAGCCACGTCTCTTTGTTTTGAACAGGATCGTTCTTAAATGGGATAGTAGTTATAGTAGAATAGTAGTTATGGCAAAAGATAGATATATGCAGCGCCCCGGCGAAGCTCCACCCACTCTCGCCCGCCCGCTCGTTTCCCCTGCTGACCCTCGCTTCCGAGCCAATGCGCACGCCACTGCTTGCTTCCCCTACATCTCCTATCACTGCTATGTAATTGCTCAGTTATGAAAATTACGAAAATTACAATTGTACCATAGTAAAATTACTTTATTAATTTAGTAGGGCATTCTGAATTCTCCCGAAATTCTAGTTCAGTGGCAGTTAGGTTATGAACGGTGATATTAATTTAGGAGGGCATTCTGAATTTGGTATTAGACTTGAATAGCCCGCCAGTTCCTTCCCCTTGCTTCAGAGCTTGTTGTACCATGGATTCCTTGCTAGTCGTAACGCTGTTTTATGAAAGGTGTGGAAGGGTAAAAAGCTTCTGCATTTAGTTAAATAATGATAGGTAAATTCTAGGTCAGTGACAGGTTTTGTTAGGTTAGCAACGTTATGTTAGTTTAGGAGCAATATACTGAATAGCATGAGGTTTAATATGCCTCACATTGAATGTCTTCTGCAATGAAACCCTAAACCCCGCTTTCCGAGGCGGGTCGCGTTAGACAGTTCGTGGGAGGAGCCTAGAGTGCAGCATAAAACTATTTTTTCCCATAGTTACCTTGCGTTTCTTTTTAAAGCGGAGCAAAAGCGCATTACGAGTGATGCATCAAAACCGTTCTTTTTTACATTTTTCTTCATCTCCGCTTTACCCCCACTCTACCTGCCCGTGCAGCGAACTCAAATCTCGCTTTACGACTGCTGCATGGTTTCGCTGCACGAACTGTCATGGCGGACTAGGTGATCATCGAAAATTTCCTTGATGGATTTAACATCATTGTTCAAATTCCCGAGTACGAACGCCTTCTTCAGCACAGTTAGTATCATGTGATTTTACCTGTACATCATATTGTACAATAATTATTATTGCCATCCCGGCATAACTGTTATTTGCACGTGTTTTAACCATGTTCTGTATCTGTATCTGGTACCCTATGATCCCCAGGTGGGGCGAAGGGGCCTCCAAGTGGAGGTTTCATTACCTACACTAATTTTGATATGCTTATTTTCCGAGAGAGGGTAGAGGGACAGGTGGTAAGCCCATCGCCTCGTTAACCATGTTAGAGGGATGTAAACATTGCCGGTCTCATTGAGCAGCTGTCAGCTGATCAACTTTGCCGTTCTTTTTTGTCTGCAGCGGTCGTAAAGCGATCGTGCATCACTCGTAAAGCGCTTAACAGGTTTGCTTTAAAAAGAAACGCACTGTTATAATAGCGCCGCTAGGCGGATCCCAATAGTGAGTAGGAGTGGGGAGCTAGAGTGCAGCACATATTTGTTTTTTCCCTTGCCTTTCATGGAACTCACAAAATGCCAAAACTGGCATTCAGTTAGGAAACCCAAAGGTATAAGTGCACATTAGCTAAGTTTAGGTCTACAACAAAGCAGCTACTGTTTTTTTTTTTACATAAATTTAAGACAGATTCAACATCCTAGCAAAAACATAATCACATTTAAGGCCCCTTGCCATTTTTCTCTTAGCATTCTACGCAATTGGGTCTACAGAAAAGTTAAAATTCAGAATTCGAAGAGGTACTAAACAAAAATACGGTGCATAATTTAAAACCAGATTTTGTGTATATTTGATTTATGAAACACATACTTTTTATTGTATAGCTCCTCCAGCATAGCCCATTCTCCTGCCAAATCTTTATCTTTTTCTTCGTTTTGTTTAGATGACAAATAAGTATTCACATCTTTAACAGCCGCCATATTTCGGCAACTACGTGCATCGTCATTCCATGGCCTCTTTTTTTCAATCCCTACAAGAGCTAGTTTCAGATTGACCGCTTGGAGCGCTCATTACCCGAGATAAATGGCTATCCTACCGAACATAAAAATAACTGAAACGACCAGGAAAAAGGGAAGAATGTCCACTTTTATTTCTTCTAGATAAATAGTTTTGTAAGTTTAAAACTAATTAACTCATTTCCATGCAGCTGTAATTTTAGTTTGGAATATTAGGTCTTCTATCGTTCCTTCCAATATTCTTCTAGTTATCTGGATAATAGCACTCCTCCGCCTTTTGTGTTTGACTGGAAACCGCTAAAGGCTGAGGATATTCTTAGAGCAGCTAGTAAGCTAAAAAACTTCAACAGTATTGACAATTACTATATGTCGAAAAATTTTCCGAAAGCCATTATTGGCTGTTTTGTTAACCCTTTGACGACTATCATGAAGTTGTGTCTTCAGGAAGGAGTCTCCCCAGCAGAACATAAATCTCCAAAAATTTTCCAGTTAACAAAAAAGGGCCTAAGGACTTGCCAAAAAGCTTTGGGTCTATTTCATTTCCCTTTTTCTCGAAATTATCTGAAATTATAATTTTTGATCAGGTGAGCTGATTTTTTGAAATTTTGGCTTTTTTAAAATTTAAATTTGGTTTTAAAAAGGGAATGCCTACCACGAATCTTGCGAATGAAAACTATGAATCTATGTTTTCCTATGACAAAGTACATAGTAAATTTAATGGATTCCTAAATTTTGTGTCGGTAAGATCCTTAGATCTATTTAACTTGGAGGCAGTATAATAATGTTTTATGATACTTACTGGTTCTTTCGTCAATCGAACAATCTCAATTATACAAATCTTAATACGTATGTATATAAGAATTTTTGTACAACATGGTTTGCACTGTTTACTTTGCAAAGAGAAAAAATATGTATAGTACAAAAAAACGAGCAATCAGAGTACCCACTCAGCACACATACGTAAAATTTACGTTATCCCTAGATCTAGGTAATGTACATCACACATATTGGTTAAATAAAATCTACGTATAATATACGCTCAAATGTCCCACTTTTTTATGTGTATTTTACGTCTATTCATGTCAATGCAGACATTTAATATATATCAATTATACGTACAATCGCATACATACTATTGATGTACAATATCTATACGTAAAAAATATGTAAAGATGATCTATCAAACGTATATTTTATATATAATTTATGTAGCCTATATAGGGCCTTTGGTTCATAAATGTACACTGCTCACATACATTTTACGTATACTATTTATACATGAGATATCAATAACTAAAAATGTCATCAAGAACACTTTTTGTGCTTATTATCTTGCAGTTTTTTGGGACTTCTTGCTGAGGTATTTTGCAATTATTTATTGTAAGCAAAACACTGAGATCGCTCATAACACACACTGAACCAAGAATCTTCGGAACATCATCATTAACATCCATTAAGCACAGCACTAGCCTTTCTACTGCCATTATGCTAATCCACTAGTACTGCATCACATCTTCCAAACAATGCAGAGCTTGTCGTTCAGCATAACTTTTAAGTTTTCTGCAACTGCTTGGTTTAAATTTTCTTCTTCTGCATCAATTAATCTTCTGCATGATGGTCCTGGTCTTGACAAGTACTCAGGCAGATTAGGAAATATTGATGGTACTGCACCAAGTTTCAGTTTAGGGTATGTTCTAGGAAATGTTTTTATTTCACCGTTAACTACAAATGTCTCTGTTCTTATCACACTCTCTTCAGGAAAATGCTTCACACAAATAACAGGCTTGCTTACCCCTGTAAAGTCTGTAGGAATGTTTCTAAGCCACTTCTTCTTAAGTTCTTCGTCTTTTGGTAAAGAAAATGTACTAACACTTTCATGTTGTGACATGTAGTTACTTTTACAGCCAGCAACACAACATCACCTAGGCATTGTGAATTCCTTAAACAATTAAGAAATACTTTAGCAGCGTTATCATAAATTATTATGATCAGAACTAATTACCACAGCATCTGTATTATAAATCAGTTTGCAAGTCGTTGAGGTTATGATAGGCCTATTTATGTATGTAAAACAAATCTTGCACAGGGACTTACCAGTACTGTTTTCTGTGTAAATGTTTTTCTTCTTCCTCATTTAATATTCTACATGAAGGACCATGTCTTCACAAACATTCAGGGAGGCCTAAATTAGGAAATGTATTCTAGGGTATTACACATCACTGCACGTTGCATAATATTTCGTCAGCTTTAAATACACACACATGTACATTTATTCTTCGTTTCTATGTTATATACATATAGGGAGTAGTTGCAACAGAACAGTGCAATTCTCTCCACACACAATTGCTTGTTAATAAAACACTATAAAAGAGGAACTTATACACAAGCACCACTTATATGTACAGATACAGCCATGAAACAGCAGATCTTCATTGCTCACGTCACAGACAAGATGGCCGCCAGTCAGAAAAATAGTCCCACTGAATGTACGGATGTAATCAATTTAAACCATTTAAAAAAAATAATTTCTGATTAGCGTGAGTAAATTGTATTGCGTTCCCTTAATTTTACCAAATCGATTTACTAGAGTAAAACACAATAAACCGGTGTTTACAATGTCCAATTTTAGACGTAAAATTTACGTATAGTTAGTACGTTATTTTGATATTAGCAAATGAACAATCAAATCGATTTTGTTTTATATTTAATCCTACTTATGTAACAGTATCTTTAATTTTGATATATTATGAATATAAAGCAGGATTAAATTACAACAGTTTTTATACATGTATATATTGGACATAAAATATACGTATAATTTACGTTTTGACTTTGACCAAACGTAAGATATATATGTAGCTCTAAAATATACGTATATTATACATATCGTGCTGCGTGGGTAATAAGTGGAAAGAAAAAAAGATATCCATGTAAACAACTTTTTAAAAAATTAAAAGTATTCACCTCCACAGGGAATTATAATATACTTTGTAGGTGAACAGTGATGGTTATGAATGTAAATAGATTGTCCTTTTACCATCTTCGTGCAGAAGATGCACTCGAGGCGCACACTACTTATGCTGTGGAGTGAATTTCCGTGCACCAGGGGCGGATCCAGAGATACATTTTGGGGGGGGGGAACCAAAGTAGAAAGGGAAGTTTTTACTCATAAAAATTAATTATTCCCAGTACACAATTGAAAACAAAATGAACATTTCAGCATTTTCTTACAAAGTTATTTCAAAATAATCAATGTCGTTGCTTTAATTTAAGTATTTGGGTTATGTTCTAATAAATTTTGAATAATTTGTGCTAAATGTTACAAATTTTCTTTTGGGGGGGGGGGGGATTTCCCCCATTCCCCCCCGTGGATCCGCCCCTGCCGTGCACAGTGACGTCAGTGTATCAATCTAACTTGAATTTTCGATCCCTGTAGACATTCCAAGCAGCAAATACATGACAGTGTATACAAATACCATAATGAATATTATGTTCTATATGTTATGATAATACATTGAGTCCCACGCAAGAGTTGGCCAATCATGCGGGTTTCTCAGTCGAGGCGGCCCTTGCTCTAACTCCCGAGCAAACGGTTAAAATATCTACGCAAATAAAGCCGCGAACGATGTAATGATTCAGGTTCTCACAGTTACAGTTGGAATTACAATGAAAATAACCACGTACCTCATTACAAGAGATGTTGGAAATGTCCTCCTCTTGCAACCACAGAACACTGGCATCCTTTCAGGAAATTTTATTTCGCGCACATAAAGTTCAGCTTCCAAGATTGAGTTACTGTCAGTAGTATCAAGCCAGATTCAGTCAGGTAGGTCAAGGTCAAATGCTAACTAGGTCAAGGTCAAATAACTATGCCAAAAGTGGTGGGGGTAATGACGTCATCCAAAATGGTGGATTCAAAATGACGACTCGCGCCAAATTCAAAATTAGTAAATGCAAAAGTGTGCTAAGTCGAAATTAATGCAAGAGTGATCTAAGTCGAAATTTTAATTTAAAAAATGGGCTGATACTAGAAAATTCAGAATAGAGGAAGCTTCAAAATGGCGGAAACTACAATATTGAGGATAGGGCGGGATATTTGAATTATGTATTTTTCAAAAAGGTGTAAATTCTGGATCATGCTGAAGACCAACAGGAATCATGTGTAATTGGATGGTCTTGATACTACTACCCCCTCCTACAATTGTATCATTTCTTTCTTTCATTCTTTTCTACTAAAATGAAAATGTAATGATATAGGACGACGATAGGTGCATGCTGTTTTGAAAAGGCACCTTATTATTATTACTTGTGCTACTATTGTATTGTTTAGTTATTATCATCTTTTTCTCTCCTTCTTTCTTTCTTTTCTTTCTAGTGAAATGAAAATGTAAGGAAGCATAAGGATAGGTGTAGGCTTTTTGAAAAACGGCACATTATTATAGGAATAAGAATGTCTCGTTTTTTATAAGTAATTACATTGTAATACACTAAGAACAGATCTTGGATATTTATTTAAATATATGTACATAAAAAAAACATTAATATTAATATTAACACTGGAAAAAAGTGTTCATGATTGTCCTCTCTAGTTTATCTAAACGAGCACTGTAATGTTCTACAACATAACCAGACCTTGGTTGTTTATCTCATCTGTTATACAATCATATAAACCCAAATTTTCCCAAGATGAGGGAACAACTTGTTTGTTCACAAGTTTCGATATGTCGTTCTGCATTATAGAGTACTTTGACATAATGTTTGTGATGATGTTAGTGTGTATAGAGAGAAAATTAATATCGTTGCACTTTAAAACAATACATGTCTTCTCGTACTGAATATAACACTGTTTAAAATTCTTACACAGTCGTAGTTTAAACTTTTCTTCAATAAACTGGTAAGGTTTTGCGTTACACATATGTTCATATAGTTTTGGTATGTGTAACAAGAAAGAACTCAATAGGTAGGGTGAAAACACAACACACGCTCCGTAAGAGTTTCCTATTTCCGCACAAGCACTGTAGTTCATGATGTGTAGAAACCAAAACTTAGATATCTGTCTTTGTTTCGGTTGAGGAAATAAATCCTACGTGCCAGTATAGAAGGAACGACTCCTCCCAACTCTACAAAAGTGTCGACGGCTGTGTTTTGCGCTTCCTCTAGAAGTTTCTCCAAGTCTATCACCTC
This sequence comes from Ectobius pallidus, assembly GCA_964059195.1. NCBI lineage: Eukaryota > Metazoa > Arthropoda > Insecta > Blattodea > Ectobiidae > Ectobius > Ectobius pallidus. Next base: position 90,618,900 of record CAXKWD010000001.1, read on the forward strand.
CTCCGTAGACGGAGTGGTTTTCGGATACCTCTTTGTAGGAAGGTCTCGCCTCGAAGGTTTATTCTGAAATCATACAAAAACACAAACACCTTAAAAAATCTATTCACGCTACGTGTATACATGTTATGACATCTTCTTTGTATCAATCACTTCTATACTTACTTCTCTTGCAAGAGTTTTGCTCCCCTCTCCAATAGCTGTAGACATCATGATTCCAGGAGCATGCTCCTCAAAATTGTCGATGGTTGTGTTTAGCGCTTCCTATAGAAGTTTCTCCAGGTCAATCACCTCCTCCGTAGATGGGGTCTTTTCCCGATACCTCTTAGTACGAGGGTCACGCCTCGAAGGTTTATTCTGAAATCACACGAAAACACAAACACATTAGAAAATCTATTCACGATACATGTATACATGTTATGACAAGTTCATTGCATCCATCAGATCTATACTTACTTTTCTTGCAAGAGTTTTGCTCCCCTCTCCAATAGGTGTAGACATCATGATTCAAGGACGGTACGTTCTATTCTGACGTTACACCACAACCTCGTCTCGTATCATTCTGAAATTAGACAAAAGTAACTGTATTACTATCACGTGATCTAACGGTACTAGAATTAGCAGCAAAACAAGATACCGTTAACAATAATGACTCACGGTGTGAATGTCCGGGAAGACATCTCTGACCTCCTTTCCTTCCGCACAATGATCCCCATGATTTATGGAAGAGGCGTACAACTTCTTTGTCAGGAGTTGTTGCTGTGTTGAAGAGATTCACAAACTCTTGCATGGTCCATCCTCTGTCCATGTAGTATACGAACATACATGTATACTGTCCGCAGACAGAGGTTCTCAGTCCTTGCAGTCTCAGAGTATTGTAAGTCCAGTTTATTGAATTTTGAATGATAAACCTTGTTATCCCAGGAATTAGAGGTGGAAGACAAATGAATCAAAGTAATAAGCAAAATTTTGATTTTTAAAATACACGGCAACCCAATGAGAACCAGGTGAACAATGGGGGTCTTGATTAATGATGTAAGATTTAGCTTTGTCTGTTATTCTATGGGGCAGGAGATCGCTAGGATAAACTCCTTCAAAAGTGTGAACATTACGAAGTGCATGGTTTATTTGAGTGGTATTCATTTCCTAATAATCTGTAGTTACTTTTATATCTTTACAGATTTCAATACTGTTATCGTATTCCGAATAGAGAATTCTGTGTCGAATTTTGCTTCTATTCTAATGTTACCGTTGTTGGGTAAGCTTTTATGACCATGCGAAGCAGAAGCGTCAGGAGTTAGATCATACATTAACATGAAGAACCCTTTTATATACATGTCGTGAGTGATTTGCATACCGCTATTGCTGTGATGGATCCCTGAACCTTTAAATGAGTATCATAAGCTAGTGTTGTAGTCTTTTCATGATCTGTAGAAATGTTTAACCCTTCTGAAGGAATCTGTTGACCATTTATATACATGGCAAAAGAATTCAAGGCAAAATGATGAAATTCGTAGGGATTGGAATCCACGGAGCCTGAGAAAGCTGAATTTTTCACCATCGAAAAGAGGAGTCTTTTGGGTAGAGTACCAATGTAAGGATTATCGATAGAAATCGATCTAGATCCGGAGCTAAACGTGAAAGTTTTCAAATCCACTCTCGTGATGGGATAGTGGGCATTATGACCTTTTTCCAATGTTTTAACATGTGCTAACAGAATACTGGGTTAAGTTTTGATTTTCTTCACATACAGACCTACATCAAGGAACTTAAAGAAACCTTTAGAGTCTTTGTATATACCTAAAAGATAAAACTCTCTCTTAGATTTTGTAAGACGTATCTGCATGTTTACGCCTGGCAACAAAAGTTTCGCTAGATTGAAAATATCACCATGTAGTTTACCAATCGTGACTATTGTTTTCGATTTCTTAGACTTTTCATATCTTTCAAGCCAACCGGTGTTTTTATCATTTGCTCCTAATGTTCCGTTTAGTGCACGTTCTTTAGGATCTGTCAAACCTTCGATAGCTTTATCTAGATACCAAAACGTGTTAGTCAAATGAGTATTAGAGGCATCCTTTCCATATGCAAACAATGTTTCAAAATACGACCTGTAATTATACAAGCCTTCAGAGGAGGTGATTGACGTTCCATTTAAAGAAACGCTGCATTGCTCGAAGAGCGAATGAAGTAGATTGTTTACTCCGGTAATCTAATCGGTATCTGTTAACTCTGTTCCGTCGTTTTTAACGAATTGTCCTTTCACCATGACCTGTACGTTTAAATCGAGACAGTGTTCATTATCTGCAGGAAGTATGAATTCGAGAACATTTTGATCGACAGGGGTAATGGGTTTACATATTGTAGTAACGTTCCCCAACACTGCTGCCTGAATAGGAGCTTTATCGAAGACGTCGAACTCTGACTTTGTTAGGGCAAGCATCTCGACACTACTGACTACGCTCTTCTCTTTACACTACTAAATATATCTCTTATTTCACTATGCGTCTTCATTTTTGATGAACGTTTCCTCTTTCTACCACTACCCTGCATTTTGTTCACAAGTTTCCTAGTTGATTCGTTTACTCTGTTAGCGACAATGTCTTTTACTTTTTCACCGTTCTTCTTAGATACTATATCTGACAAGATATTTGCACCGGCCGAGAGACTTTCACGACCAATGGCTTTAGCACCCGAAAAGAGAACAGGTTTTATCATTCTAAATAGTCCGCCCAGGAAACTACCTAGACCTCCACCCTGTTGAACATAGGGGCTACCTGTGTAGAAAGGCCCAAGATTGTTAAGACGCCCTCCCGACTGATTGACGTAGTAAGCGGTGAGCGGATCCATCACAACTGAGTCAGAAACTAGATTGTTTTCTCTTTTTAAAATGTAAAACAAGCGTAGTAGGTTTAGTGCTATCTACTAATTTAGCTAGAGCACCTAACTTTGTTGTCAACTCTATACCTATCACCTGAAATTCTGTACTTTCAACGGGATGGTAGTAAACTAGTGGAAACGAATGGTACATCTGAGGAAAATGATTAATTCTAAGAAGTTTCACATACGAATCTCCTACAAGTTGTGGTTTCATTATATTACAATATATAAATACAAGTTCTTTCTTTGTAGTGCATGCTGTTAGATTGGTTTTAGCACCTTCCGTAACAGATAAAATTCCTTGAGAATAACTAATTTCACATAATCCCACCTCCCACTGATCCCTCTCTAATTTTATGACTTGTGGTAGTTGCACTTGAAAACTAGCTAGAGTATTGGTAGGAAAAGTTTTGTATGACGCATCACTGAGTAGAGTAATATAAAAATCTTCGTTCATCATACTAAGTCTTTATCTTTAACCCAAGAATCAAAGTCCTGACCATAACCTCTCCACCGTACGAGATGTTCTTTACTGCCCCTTACCGTACATGTGCGTAGAATTTTATCTATTTTGTAAGCAGTGTCCTTGTTTATAGTTACAGGCGTGAGTTCATAACTATAAAACTGACCCGCAATAGGAGTGTTTCTAAGATCTTCGAGTTCGTATACAGGTTGAGGCGAATGTTTGATTACTTTAACGATTCTGAATATTTCAGTGGAATAGTTTTGTTCGAATCCCTTTTCGAATTTCATCTTCTCTTTTCCTATTCTAACAGTCTGCCCTACATCGAAACGTACAGGTCTTGGTTTCACACGAAGCTGTTTGTTTCTCATACGCTTCCATATTTTCAGGACATCCTTACTAGGAGCCATTCCTGTAGTGGCATGTACAGAATCGTTGTATCCTGCCACAAATCTATCCAACACGTCTAAATACTTGTAACTGTTCTTGAAAGTAAAATATTTGTACATTTTAGTTTTTAATGTGCGATTGAAGCGTTCAACTATCGAACATTTAACATCAGGGTTGCTGGAAACGCGATACTCTATGTTCTCTTTCTTTAAAAAGTCTTGAAACGGTTTGTTTAGAAACTCTTTACCCTTATCTGTTCTCACTACTATAGGATTTCTATTAGATTTCTCCAAGACGGACTCGAATGCTTTTTTCACCTCGGTACCTGTCTTAGATTTTAGAGGTACAACCCAGGCGTATTTGGAAAACACGTCAATAGCTACAAGTAAGTAGCGTATGTTATCATTATGTTTCGAAATGTTTTGCACATCGGCTAGATCAAGTTCAAACATGTCGTAAATGTTGTTTACCGTATAAGGATTTCTTGGAAACTTTCTCCTAATAGGTTTATGTAAACTGTAAACATCTTGTGCAAGCAACCATTCTTCTATATTCTTATCTGTAACGGTACTTGCTTGTGAAAGTTTGCCTAGAGTGGAAAAACCCGTAGGTTCTCGAGGATTGTAATAGAGGTCATGTAATCTGTTCATCTTCTCTGATTATAAGTACTCCACCTTTTCGATGGAAATAATTTAGAAATGACTAGTTTATATTTAAGGGTTCTAGAGGTTTTAAGCTCGTTATTGTGAAGATGTCCGCCAGTTGATATTAAAATGTCTTTGTACATGTCAAGGTATCCCTCACTTACTTGTTTCAAGTCTACTTTCTTTCTAGTAAGAAGTTCCCATAGACCTGCAGTTGTGTTGTACTTCTTATGGTTAATAATTAAAGTGTCGTGTTCTATTTGTATTTTAGAATTACCTATCATATACTCTCCCGATTCTTTATCCTTATAGATTCCAAACTCAGTATCTACAACCTTTGGAGAGTTTACATAAGCTGCCAGGTATTTACCAGCAAGATCTCCTATAACGCTAGGTTTTGCATCTACGGGCTCAGGTGCCGGAGGTATCTCGAGTGTTGAAGATTTCTCTGGTGAAACATCTCTTTTACTAGGTTCATCTAATATTCTTTTCTGTCTCTTCGCTAAGATAGGATCTTGTTTTTCACGTATTTTAATCCACTCTTTGTAAGGATCTCTAGAAACTGACGAGTTTGAATCATCAGCACTACGTTTTAAACGTTTGTACTCTTTTATGCTGAGTAACATCATTTTCTGTAACATTACGTTAAAGAACTGATTCCCGACAATACAGCAGACAAGAGAGGAATTAGAAATCCTCCTTTCTGAACTAAAGTTTTCCTTTTCGTAGGGAGAGAAACTTTTCTATCGATAAGATGTCTCAAAGATTTTTTATGTTTGCTCAATTTACGTTTAGAACACGAATGAATTTTACATTGACCGTTCAAAACGTTCAGAGCACACTCTATTATAGCAAGTATCAACTCTTTGTTAGCGCTCTTTAGAATAAAACTTCTCAACTTGGGCGAAGCCTTTTTAAGAACTTGTAAGGTATGGTAATGGGATTTTATCCGTTTCATGCTTTACAGGCAGGTAAACCTTTGTAACTTTGGATGGAAAGATGTTAGTTCGGAATCTAATCAAATCGTTAGTTCTCTGACAAAAGTCTATTAACATATAACCGTGAGCCTTCTTCGTTGCGTTTTGAAAAGCTTTGTAAAACGCTCTCCAGTTTTCAGGGTACACTTGTCTAGCTAGAAAAGTAATCTGATTTTTATCTCTCAAGTTTCTAAACAAGGCCATATACTTTGTATTGAGAGAAATATCTCTACTGTGGGAAGATTGATGAAAAAGGTTCTGAGTGATTAAAATTACAGATATATTATGATGATGACAACCTTTTGTGAATATTGAAGACACCTCGTTGGAGTAGGCTTTGTCTAGTAAATCGTCTAAAATTAGTAAAACCGGTTTACTACAGTCTTCTTTCTCTTCAAAGTTTGGAAGACCTTTATGATACGTCACAGGGGTATTGAATTTACTAGACGGAGGAACGGCATTAGTTTCACCGAAACACCACAAAATTCTGCTGTAATTACTTACGTTTGATAGATGATTCAAGTTGTTGATCAGTTTTATAGTGAAAGTAGTCTTACCACAAAAACTCGGACCTGAGACAATTAAAGTGAAAGGGTGTTCAAACTTTACGACAACCATAACAGTCTCTTATCATAGGCATGGGTCCATCCCAGCAGTCGTGATTAGGATAATGTTTATCACATCTAAGACACTCTTTAACTATTGCACTACGTTGAACACTTTGAGGGAGTTTATCGTACACTAGATAAATACTTTTAACTGCACAAGAAGCTAAAAATTCCGGGGATAACTCAGCCAATTCTTCTCTAGTATGATGAATAAGGGTTCTGTGGATCAACAACTTCTTCACTCCCAAACATTCTAGAGACGAGGACGAGTCCATACTGACACGGAACTTTCTCCTCGTCTTTATTTATACCCGTAAGGGTGGGAGTCGAACCCACCGCGAACTCTGTATCTTTTACTGAAACAGAGACGGTATTTCTTATGTTCGGGCTCCGAGACTATACTCGGGCCAGCCTTTCTCTTTATTTTCTTTTCGGTTCTCACAGAGACAGTAGCACTGTGATCACCGTTCAAAACCATGTTCTTAATAGTTTCGAAATTCACAATCTGTAAAGCCTTATAATTTAAGGTGATACCTCTAACTTTACAGACAGATTTTGTGGTGTTTTCGGATGGAACAAGTACCTTGTAACCATAGTTCTTAGGACCTCCGGTAGCAAATTCAGAAATGTAAGCGTCTGGCCCATCGTCACTAAGTTCGTCAGTCATGTCTCCTAAATAATCACCTGTAGGTACTCTGTATTCGTCCTTAGGTGTTTGCGTGTAAATCACGCTGTCAGTGTCGTAGTACAGAGCTCTACGCTGCAACTGATCAAGGTAGGAATAGAGTTCCATTCTACCTCCTGTTGTCACATAGGCCCCATGAACCACACTGGTGTGAGGAAGAGTAACCTGTTCCTCTTCTAACGGGATCCACGAAATCCACACGACTTCATCGTTCGCAAATAGGAGTCTTCTAATTTCTATCCCCGGTGTCGTGAGGAACCTGTACAATTCTAGAGGGTCTTTAACAAGTTTTGTCTTGCATCTGTCAGGATTCTCAACGAGCTTCCCCCAGAAGGAATTCAGACATAACTTGCTAATAGTCCTCTTTCCAGCGTTCTTTTCGATTTGTGTGGGGTCTAACTGAATGCCTTCATGTTCGAAAAACAAATCGATATATTTTTTTTTTCTGTCTCTGATGTCACCCAAGTAGGGTATCCGCTGGACTCTGTTTTGATTTTCAGGAACAGGTTAATATAGTCCACGAACAAACCACCCTCACGGTTTTCACGAGAGTACTTTGTAGTTTTGTACTCTAGAAATTCGTGGGCCTTCATAACGGAATATCCTTTCTGAACAGCTAATCTCATCTCGTCCACAATCCAGGTACCGGTGAGAGCCCTCTCTTCCTCACTAGCATGTTTACATCTGACATTCTCGCCTAATATCGCACATGTGCGACAAAGGGGAAACAAGAGCTTACCATTCCACCTGAAAGGCAAAACTGGATGGTAGAGCTCTCGCGGAGGAAGGACCGTGCATTTGATAACACCTTCTTTGTTCATCATGAGGTTGACATCCACACACTGATCCCCCACGTAAACAGTGGGATATGGGTATAACGACATAATATCTGCGTACAGGATTTTTTCGGAACGCTTCTCGTTCACCTTATGGAAAAGGCGCATAGCTTCTGTTTGCCCTCCGTAGGCCGAGTCTCTCAAGACCAGAGGAGCATCACCTATCAAGGGTCCTCTTTCAACGCAGGGAATTTCTCGAGCACGAGATCAAATTTACATTGCCACATTGCGTGAACAGTATACCCACAGGATCTGATCTTCTCCAATCTGATCATGGTGTTTTCGTATTTCTCAGCTGGGGATTCGGAAGAATCCATCATGGGTACGTCTCTGTTAGGTCTGCAGAGACATCCATGATAATAACACCCGAGAAATTCGAAGACCTCTCGTGTTTCTTCACAGAAACCGTCTACTTTCCATTGTGGGAATTCGGGTAGGCGAACTTCTCTTCCGTTACCCGCTTGACGGATGATTATGTTCCTCTCCTTGGCTTCGTGGATAAGCCACATGATGGATTTCTTAGAGTGCCTGTCTGCTTTACGATAGCCGCAGGGAGGAACCAGACCTATGGTTTTGGGTTTGAGAAAAGTTTTACGAAAGATTTTGTTACAGGCCGACGCAATAGTAATGGCCTCTGCAAAAATGTCAATCTTGGCTATTTCCCAAAAGAGGGATTTGAAGAGAGTGCAGGCTTCTCTCAACACTGTAACGTCGGCCCGGCAATATTTTCCAATATTTTGTTGTTGTCAAACTCCACGTTTTCGACAGACTTATGCCAATCTAGAAAAAACTTCTCGGTCTTTCTCAGACATGGTGTCAAGTCCGTAAAACGATTTGTCAGGATGCGGACCAACGTAATTGAGGTTTTGACTGCTGTTGAAAAAATGCGGGTAATAACCTTTGGCAATATCGGTTAAACCGAATGTCTTGGGGAAACTTCGCAGAGGAAGTGGGATGAAGTTTAAACTGTCTAGAAAGACGAAATGTTCAAACTTCATGCACAAGATTTTGCATCCAGACATGACCAAGTCTGGAGTCCACTTTTCTCTAATAGCGAAGTCGAGAATAAACTGCAGATCGTAAGCTCTTGCGTTGTGTGCAATGATGATGAGCTTTTTGAACTGGGGTCTGTGTATTGTCAGATAATCCATGAAACTACGGATAGGATCTTCCCAAAATGAATGAAAACGTGGTCCGCAATTTGTACAGTAGGCGTCTTTAGACGACTCTCAATGGGAACTAGATTGTTGAGCACAGAGTAGATTGGGGACATGAAGAAAAGTATTGCCTTCCAGTAGCGTGTTTTGAGTTGACTCTATATCGTAATAGATGTATAAAATCTTGTCAGAACGCTCAGCGATTTTCAAGGGGGCCATGTAACATTCGTGTCCTGTGTCAGGCTCATAAGAATTACAATTACTGCAGTAAGTATTACAACATACATGCTTCTGCGGTACGCTTTAAACTTACCGCAATCTTTACAACTCTGTAGAGCCATACATACACTGCGTCCCTCGATGAGGTTACGTTTGTGATTATCTAAACATACTTTTCCACGGAAAAGTCTCCTACATACATCACAAAACATAGACTTCACGTTTTCAGGACACGGAGGAGTAGATCTACATGAAAAGCAAATGTGCTCACAACAATGTTGCGCACCTATACTGAAACCCCTATTACACCCATCACAGAAGTAGCGCTGGGCCTTAGCTCCTTTTATATTAACAATAGTATGGTAATGACGTTCGTTTGGGTCGTATACAAGGTATAGTCTTTGTTTGTCTTGTCCGTTGTTTCTGTCAAATATCACTCTATCGAGATTAAAACCCTCGTAAACCACTAGCCTATATTTATTCTGAAAATGCTTTTGAAATGCCTGGAGCTCCGGGATTCCTCCACCGTTCGCGAGATCTACACCAGATTCTCTCAAAAGCGCTTCAACTTTTGCTTTGATTTTCCTACCTCACATGTTCTGCTTCCTGTAAGTAGGATAGTCAGGGTCCCTCTCCACTTTAGCAACTGCCATCACAATAGCGTATGCAAGGCACTTTAGAACTACTTTAATAAAAACAACGCTTGTTTTCAAAAGGGCAAGTGCGCTAGTCGTACGAGCCCTCGTAGGTACTCCTGTAGCTCTACCGTTACCGTTAGGCATGTGGACAATATCCACAACCAAACGCAATCGATCAGTAGCGTTGAAGCGCTCGTTCGACTGACACACTTTCTGAACAACGCTAGCGATCACTTCCATGTTAAACTGATCTTTTCTCCTATAGGAGATACCGATAGGTTTGTCCATATGATTAACCTCGTTAAAAATAGTGACACCAACCATATCGTGATCACTAGCTTCTACTAAAGCATGGTCTATTACATCTTGCAAACATGCTTCAAAATAGTTAGCTCTAGAATTTTCACCTGGTTCTCTAAGGTTGATAACTAGTTGCAAGCCAACTGCACCGAACCGTGGATAGTCTTTACGACTAGATTCCAGAATCTTGAATGATGAGGGGGCTGCCCTTTCATTCACGTTCATACTATCCGGTACGTTGTCTGAACCTAGTTCGTTTACACCCGCATTTTCGGGTTCAGCTTCATCTTGAGAAGTGGTACCTATATTGTTTCCAGATTCCTCGAAAATGTATCAGTATTACATGCTGGCAAACTCGAAGTTTCTATTTTATCATCAGATTCCGAGAGATTTATAATCTCTATATCTCTTCCGGAATCAGATAATGGTACAGTATCATTCTCGTTTTCAGCTTTAATACTTATAGCTCTTACGGAATCTAGAGACTTTATCGATTCCCTTTCTCCTTCCGAATCTGACGTGATATCAATATAGTTAGATGTCATTATGTATGCAAACTGTACTTACTCACTGTTATTCAGCTGATTAGGACACCTTATGAGAGATTCTGAAAAAAAGAGAGAGAGAGAACATAAGAATTATTATTATTATTATTTTAACATAAAGGAATAATGTCTTGTATTGAACACAAAACATGAATAAAAGTTTGTTGACTTACATGCTTTTTCTCTTACAGCTCGCACCGTTCAATATTTCACTCCACGTCGATTGAGGGTTTGTGACAAACTGTGAACAAATAAACCATTCAGTTTATTATATAGGGAAACGGTGTAAGTGTATAACTGTGAAAAGTTGTTTGGTTTCTAAAAATATGTCTCACACTAATTGTATTAACAGTAAACTGAAAGTATGTTATTAAACAAGAACGTTGTCCATGTGAACATCCTGTTAGGGTCTTCCGATCATGTAGGAACAAGCTTGAAAACTATAACGTAAGGGGTCAGTAAACATCCTGTAAGAAATCCGGTTCCCCCACCTAACTCTATTTTCAAACATGAAAGTTGTGAAATTCTAAGAAATACGGTTCCGGTTTCTAATTAACTATTTATCTATCTATCTATTTTCAGACAAGGACGTACTAACGTAAGATCCTGTTGACTCATATAATTCTGAATATGATTTCCGTATAGGAGCAGGTCGTAACAAGATAAGAAAAACCCGTTATCTGATATCCGCTTAAAGGTCATTGTATCTAGGTCTGTAAACAAGGATGTACTCATATAAGATCCTGTTGAGTCATATAATTCTAAATATGACTAAAGTATAGGAGAAGGTCGTAACAGTTTTGAACTACATCCTGCATATAATTCTATTTTCGAACGAAGTTCCGTGATGACGAAAACCGTTACTCAATTCGATCTATATAAACTGCCTGACAGTTCCGTCTTGAAACATTGTTTCATAGTTGTGTGAAATGAAAGAAACACGGTTCGGGCAAAGTGTGATGATGAAAATACAACAAAAACTTGATAGTGAAGTTTTAATAGTGTTTCTTCCCCGAAAATATACAAAGATCTTCTCTATCGATGATGTTACAGCAATAAACAGAGGGGATGTTAAGTTAAATTTGGTATATCATGGAACATTTCAGAACAGTAAAGCTTATAATTTATCGATATTTAATGCGATATTAGTGATATTAGTTAGTTAGTGATGAACACGATTTGAGCAAGGTGTGATGTTAAAAATACAACAAAAACTTGACAGTGAAGTTTAAATAGTGTTTCTTCCCGCAAAAAAAAAAAATATATATATATGAAGTTAAATGAGGTATATCATGGAACATTTCAGAACAGTAAAGCTTATAATTTATCGATATTTAATGCAGAATGAGGGATATTAGTTAGTGAGGACTAATATTATTTTTCCTTTTAATTTCCGTAGGAACGGTGCTATAGTAGACTTTCAGTTCTTCACAGAACACCGAACCAAAACATGTTTCGTGAAGGAGCTTGCAGCATGTAAGATAGACTCTGAAGAAACATCTTTTTAAAAGCCCACGGGAAATTTTACCGCATCAAGCAACTAGACAGTATTTGGAACATTATCACCATGGAATCAACTACACGAACGGCTATCTGGAATATTGTTTAATGGAGAATATTTTGAAAGACATTTTGAACAATTCTACCTATGTTTGTGTTAAATGTTTAAATAAACAGGAGTTTTTAAAAAATATTTTACCAAGTATGCATGTCCATGAATTACGAGATTATAACTGTCCAAATCTTAAGAATTTAGTGAAGTTAATTCCTGTATGTAGCTTTCACCGTACAACAGTACGTGACGTACGATGTTCGTTACAGAACGTTGTAAGTCTACAGGGGTGGCTTAAAAACACAATATATTAATTTTTGAAACAAGTAAATAAAAGGTTATTATTACTGAGGGTAAATTGTGCACTTTTATTATAAAACAAAACACAGCTGATGTTAAACAATGATACATGGATAGAACTTACCTCTGATAGTGTTGATTTTTTCTGGATGAAGAAGAAGCTGAATCACTATCACTTTCGGTCACACGTAGAGATATAGACACTCACGAAATATAGAGAACGTATGAGATCATATGTCAAAAAGTTTCTCTTTTATAGCTAGAGGAACACGTCATATTGATGAGCTACAATTAGCATGCAGGATGTTTGTGTGTATGTGTATTTTCAGTCATTTCCTTGTCGGCAAGGGTAACCTAGAAATATTCAGGATGTAACGGTTGATCTTTACCTGTACAGGATGTATTTTCATTCAGTTCCGTGTATAAGATTCATGTGTGTGATTGCTGTTATGGCTTACATCATGCTTCAAGGATATGACTGATTGTGTATTTCTATTTCTATTAGTTCCGTCTATAACGGTTTTTCAAGATCCTTATTGTTAATGATGAGAGAAGCCGGTTGTTGTGAAAAAAATACGTGTGTTGCGACCACCATAATGATGAGCTGTAACCACTATTCCGAGTATAACTGTTCCGTGATACCTATGATGAGTAAGAATTACTTTTAGACGGCCTACATATTGGTAGCTATTAATGATTTGTATGTACAGGCTTATTGTATTATAATAATAATATTTCTTGTGAAACTTAAATAAATAAGGTACAGTTAAACGATGATTTATTTACCCATGAAAAACACTCCTATCCAAAAATCAGATGTTAGGTAAATATAGATGCATTTGGTGTACATTGGCAAGATCCTAAGATTATTCTGTTGGTTCATACAATTAAGAACTGGTTTCATAAGAGGTCATGTAATTAGCATTACCAGCTGATATTTATTTCACATATTTTAAAACATTATTCATTTAAGTATAATACCTACATATTTGAAATCTTAAAGGTTTAATTCTTACACTCTAACAGGTGAATGTTCAAAATTTGAAGGAAATAGGATTCTAATACATCGCAGACTCTTCTAATCTTCTGTGGTGCATGCAAGTTCTGGTTCCACAGCTCTTGCGTTGGGCTCTGCGATGATCAAGTCTTACAAGAAGGAGAGTCCGATACTCCTTGGCTCTGCCCTTCATGCGAATCTAATGTTCATATACCATCTATAAATTCTTCAGACTCTATCTACGAAGCTGTTACATGCCCACTTTGTGCTAACAACGATGGTAAAACATATAAAGGAGTTAGGGGTTTACGGATACATTGGGCGAGAGCTCATCCAAATGAAGCATTTGATCATGTTCCTCTACATTCCAATAGGACTAGCGGAAATGACTTTCCGTCTAAACTCTCTCATTGCAAAATGAATATCAATATTCTAAGGAGAATTCCGAAAAGTGCCAGATGCTTTGCAGCAGAAAAGCTGGCACATATAATTGAAAAATGTGTTTCAGACAATAAAGCCGAAAACTGGCAAGACCTTATGTTATATGCCTATATTGCACTGAGAGTACCAGCTAAGTCAGTCAAGAAGGAAGAGAAGTCTTTAGTTTCGAAAATTAAAGAAAATATCCAAGCTTTCAAGTTGTCTTCTGCTTCCAATAAGCATAAGGCTAAAATACCTAAATCACGTCTTGCAGAATTAAAAGTTTCTGATGGTGATGTTAGAGGCGCTGTTAGGATTCTGTCTTCGGAATCGGATGTAGTCAATGCTTCAAGAGCTTCATTTGAAGAATTGCAAAGTAAGCATCCTGAACCTTCTCGTCCATTATTGTTTCCTGAACCTCCTGCCATAGATGAAGATCATTTAACTGTTTCTCGTGAAATGGTCTCACGTGCCATAAACAGTTTCCCTCATGGCTCTGCCTCGGGCATGGATGGAATTCGTCCCCAACACTTAAAAGATCTTATTTCTAAGTCTTCTGGGGATTCCGGCAGACGCCTCCTGCTTGCAATTACTAAGCTTGTCAATTTCATGCTGGCCGGCAAAGTTAACAATGAAATATGCCCTCATTTTTATGGAGCCTCCTTGATTGCTCTTGGAAAGAAAACTGGTGGATTACGTCCGATCGCCATAGGCAATACTTTTCGCCGTCTTACAGCAAAGATAGCTTGTTTTTCCTGTTATGAAGAGATTGGTGATTACCTTAGGCCTCGCCAGCTGGGTTTTGGTACCTCAAAAGGATGCGAAGCAATTATTCATACCGTGCGCACCTACCTTGAAATAAATGACAATACACGCAACATCCTTTTGAAAATTGATTTCAAAAATGCCTTCAATTGTATTTCAAGAGACTCCATGCTGGAAATAGTTAAGAGCAAGATTCCTAACTTATATGGCTACATGTGGCAAGCCTATAGGAACCCTTCTAACCTCTTTTACAACACTGAAATAATACCTTCTCAGACTGGAGTGCAACAGGGAGATCCTTTGGGGCCACTAATGTTTAGTCTCACATTACACTCTGTTATTTCCGATTTACGTAGCCCTCTAAATCTTTTTTATTTAGATGACGGCACTCTGGCAGGGGATCCTGAGGTGATCTTATCTGATTTCACATCAATTATAGATGCTGGAAAAGCTATCGGTTTGGAGATAAACCCAGATAAATGCGAGCTATATTTTTCCTCTGAGCAAGATCCTGATGTTATCACGGCTTTTGAAAAAATTGCTCCAGGGATAAAGGTAGTCTCCAAATCCGACTTAACACTTCTTGGTTGTCCCATTTTTCTTCCGGCTGTTGAGCCATATCTTAGAGATAAGCTGGAGACAATGAAAAGATTATTTGATGGACTGAGCTCACTTTCTTCCCACATTGCTTACTTTCTGCTAAAGAATTGTTTTGCGATTCCTAAATTGACGTACTGTCTTCGTTCAACTCCATTATGGCTTTTTCCTTCTCTCACTCAAGAAGTTGATGCTTTGTTGAGGAACTGTTTGGAATCAATTTTAAACATTCGCCTAGAAGACAGCAACTGGACCTTAGCTTCATTGCCCGTTTCTTTCGGAGGACTTGGTATTCGTAGCGTCAGCGATGTTTGTTTACCTGCTTTCCTGGCTTCTGCTTATGGGGTTATCGATTTTGTTAAGTTAATTCTCCCCAATCACGGTGATGAAATCGATATTTCCCATATGACCGATGCTCTGGTTAAGTGGTCCAGCATTACAAATGATCATGGCATACCATCTAATCCTGACATACAGAAGTCCTGGGATTTCATCCTCACCTCGAATACCTATGAGAGTCTTTTGAGGTCTTCAGTTTTGGATGCAGAGCGTGCTCGATACCTGGCAATTCGAGAGAAAGAATCAGGCAATTCCATCTTCCAATATTGGAACATTACTTGACAACATGTCGTTTAAAATAGCTGTTGCTTTAAGGTTAGGTACGAAGATCTGTTTCCCACATAAATGTCAATGTGGAACACTTGTTGATGCCTCTGGACACCATGGCTTAAGTTGTTTTAAGAACAGTGGCAGACTTTCAAGACACCATGCAATTAACGACATTATCAAGAGAGCACTTGTATCTGCAGGCTTTCCTTCAGTCCTAGAACCTATGGGTATAAGCCGCAGTGATGGAAAAAGACCTGATGGCCTAACTCTGATACCATGGTCTAAAGGAAAATCGTTATTATGGGATGTCACTTGTGTTGACACTTTCGCACCATCTCATTTGCCGAACACATGCAAACTAGCAGGCTCAGCCACAGCTTCAGCAATCTGCACAAAGCTGAATAAATATAAAGATCTGGTTAGCAATTACAACTTTACTGTGTTCGCTGTGGAGACGATGGGACCTTGGTGCACAGATGCGAAGATCCTGGTGTCAGAAATAGGAAGACATCTGGAGGCCCTGACTGGAGATTCACGGTCTACAGATTTCCTACGGCAGAAGATCAGCCTTGCCATTCAAAGAGGAAACGCTGCTAGCATTTTGGGGACGTTTCCTGAAACACAGGCGCTAGAGGAAATATTCTATATTTTCTAATTAGTGAGATCTATGTAAGGCTCGTCACTCCAGTCTTCAGTTTATCTGTCATCCTCTTAGGTCCTTCACATCTGCAGAGAACTCCAGGAACTTACGAACTGCTTTTAGAGCTGCCTGCCGAGCTGCTGCAGCTTCTTTCACTGCTGCACGTCTTGTCATGTTTTTAAATGTATATCGAAAAATATAATTTTGTATGATTATGGCTAAGTTGATTAATAAATAGCATAACGTTTAATAACGAAAAAAAAAACTGGAAAAAATGTTCTGATATAAATTATTTCTCACCACCTGTGATTCATATATAGAAAGTTACTGTAATTCCGTAGAGCTAATATATATCACTTTTTTAAAAAAATAATATTTAGTGAAGTATACTAGTTACAGCTTTGAATTTTTAAAGGTTTAATTCTTACACTCTAACAGGCGAATGTTCAAAATTTGAAGGAAATCGGACAATTGGAAAAAAAGTTCTGATATAAATTATTTTTCACCAGTTGTGATTCATATACGCAAAGTTACTGTAATTCCGTAGAGCTAATATATCACTTTTTTAAAAATAATATTTAGTGAAGTATAATAGTTACAGCTTTGAATTTTTAAAGGTTTAATTTTTACACTCTAACAGGCGAATGTTCAAAATTTGAAGGAAATCGGACAATTGGAAAAGAAGTTCTGATATAAATTATTTTTCCGCAGTTGTGAATCATAAATATAAGGATGTTTGAATTCTGTCGAAAGTAATCATTGAGCAAAATATAGATTGTTATCATGGTAAGTGTTACAGATTCAACCTGTTGCTAACGGTTAACTACGTAACAGGATCTTGTTGCATGACGACCTCAGTGCTCAAGGTAATATTACAATGCTTTGCTAGTTATCAATGTTTATAACTCAAACAAGAAAAAATATACATATCGCTTACATTTAACTATGATGTTAATAATAATTTGGAGCTCTTCTATTTAGCAAGCAATGTTTATAGAAATTTGAATAATAAACAAAGTAATCGCTGTATTCGTAAGGGAAGTTGCTTATCAGTTTTTAGCGCTGCATACATAATGTGAGCTGCCCTACCATACACAGAATTCAGAATTTAAAAAGCAGTCGCCGCATTCGTAAAAGGAATTGTTTAACAGTTTTTGCGCTGCATACATAAGGTGAGTCGGCCTACCATACACAGAATTCAGAATTTAAAAAGCAGTCGCCGCATTCGTAAAAGGAATTGCTTAACAGTTTTTGTGCTGCATACAAAATGTGAGCTGGCCTACCATACACAGAATTCAATAAAGTAATAACAGAATAATAAAAGATATCCTCCGTATCCACCATTAAACCTTTCCTCAATGATCCTTACAAATTTCATTTTACTAGAAAGAAAGAAAGAAAGAAAGGAAGAAAAGAAAAGAAAGAAAGAGATGAAAATAATTATATAATACAATTGTAGTAGTAGTAGTATCCTTACCTTCCACTTAGTCCTGTTTCCTTTTTTGTCGTCATCTTCCTCCATCACTTCCCCGTACCGTCATATTGTGTCTTTCTAGAATTTCAACCAAATTTGAAAAATACATATTTCATATATCCCGCCCTACCCCCCAGCCATTTTCAGACTTCCACTTTTTTTATATTTTCAAATATCACGCTATTTTAAAAATAAAATTTCGACTTAGATCACTCTTACATTAAATACACAATTTCGACTTACCCCACTCTTCCATTTACTAATTTTGAATTTGGCGCTAGCAACCATTAAAAATAAAATTTCGACTTAGATCACTCTTGCATTAAATACACAATTTCGACTTTGCCCACTCTTCCATTTACTAATTTTGAATTTGGCGCTAGCGGCCATTTTTTTTTAATCCGTCATCTAGGGATGACGTCATTACCCCCTCCAATTTTGACATAGTTATTTGACCTTGACCTAGTTAGCATTTGACCTTGACCTACCTGACTGAAACTTACTTGATACTACTACTGTCATTTCTCTTGTAATGATGTCTTTAAGTTCTAATGTATGCGAAATTGGCCTATATCCTTTATTTTCCAAGTTTCCCCATAAATAATAGTCACATACTGTTAGAATTTAAAGACAATATCACAAGAGAAATTAACTCTATCTCGGAAGCTGAACTTATGTGCGTGAAAGAAAATTTCCTGAAAACAATACCAGTGTTGTGTGGATGCAAGAGGAGGACATTTCAAACTTCTCCTGTAATGAGGTACATAGTAACGTTATTGAAGTGAAACTTCTTTAGCCGCGGTAGGGGTAAATCGAGATCTTGTGTAACGCTCAAAAATCGTCACGAAATTAATGTAACGCTCAAAATCGTCACGAAAATAGTGAGGTGTGACGGAACGGATTGCACAGAAAACAACCAACTCAATGATTAGGCTTATCCAAAGTTAAAAAAAAATTAAAATTAAAAAATCCAAAATTTTAAAAATCCAAAATTGAAAAATTGAAATCCAAAATAAAAAAATTAAAAATTCAAAGATCCAAAATTTAAAAAATCCAAAATTAAAAGATCCAAAATCCAATTAAAAAAAATAAAGAATCCAAAATTAAAAATCCAAATATCCAAAATTTAAAGATAAAAAAATTCAAAATTCAAAAAATTTAAAAAATAAAATAAAAAAATAAAAATTTAATAATAAAAAATCCTAAATTAAAAAAATTAAAATCGAAAATTAAATATCAAAAATCCAAAATTAAAAAAGTCCAAAAACCCAGTATTAAAAAGTCCAACAATCCAAAATTTAAAAAATCCAACAATCCAAAATTGAAAAATCCAAAAATTAAAACAAGTTTCACTTCTGTCGCGTGGCATTCCACGCACACTTTATTTTCATTGTAATTCATACTGTAAATGTGAGAGCCTGAATCATTACACCGTTCGCGGCTTTATTTGTGTACTACCCGTGCGCCATATCTTGGGCGCTGTATTTACGGGGAAGTGAGGGTTGGGGGAATAAAACATAGCTACTCCGCCAGTCTTTCTGCAGTGTTGTCAACCAAAGAAATCACATTTCAGCAGAATCGCGCGTATGGTAAGCGCACGTCATCAGCAGTGTGGATGCCGAATTGGATAATTATTTCCGATTAATCATCCTCGCTATTTTATGTAGTGACATTTAACAGACAACGATTTTAATGCAGTCCAATAATATAACGTGGTGACGGTATTGCGTAACAATTAATAACACGTCAAAAGGCTTTAGTTAACAAATAAATCATTTTCCTCCGGGAAGAGAATGTTAAAAAATAGGCTCAATATTTTTACACTGGATGACTAGGTTTAAGCATAAAGAAGAGTCTTAGCAGAACATGCTTCACCATTTCGTGTTGTAAAACATAAGAGATGTAAGGCATCTAAAATTGGAGAAAACTATAGGCCTATTTTTAAACGTATTTAATACGTTTTGTAATAAGTTCGCTCAACTTGCAGTCGATGAAATTGACATCAGAGTTCACGGGAGTATCAGAAATTAGCACATACGGAATTCTTAAAGAGGTGAGGAAAGTGTTGGATGTACAATGACGTGTTTGTGAAATAAGCAATTCGAAAAATTGTATTTTTCCACATAACTCCATGCGTCAGAAAAAAAAGATGTCAATAAATAAATAACGATCTTGAGACAGAATGAAAGCTTAGTATTGACGCCACTAGATGTCAGGGTGTGTAGCGTACTTCGTGTTTCAATGTTGTCAGCTTTACCTACGAATTTGAACGAAACCTACCGAATGAGGACTAGGGAGCCAAGCGCTCAAGAAATCGCGCGCGGGTAGTAGATATTTTACTCTATATACTAGCCGAACCATGTTTTTGTAGATCATACATGGGCATTTACTGGTTCGCGAACCACTTGTGATTCTCGACCTTCCCGCATGAGACACAAGATGACATTGCGGACATTCCGTGTAAGTGGTGGATTGTTCCAGTGCATGAATCATATCTCTTTTGCAAGCAGTGACGGGTTGCGACACAGTTCCGATTGGAAAGGCGTTATGGCACATTATAAGCCTTTGTATGATGAAATAATTGCACACGTAAAAGAATAATTATAAATACAAAATAGTTTGAATTATTTGTATATTGTAGTGTATATTATAAAGTGAAATTAGTGTTTCCCTAAGAATGAGCAACCGCCACTGCACTTATTGTCTGTTTGTGTCTCCATTTACACGTTCTGTTGACCAAGTTTGCGGGTTGCGTGTCAATGGATAGGGGTTTGCCCATGATTGTTGTAGATGTTCACTGGCTACATTGTGTTACCAAATACTCTAATAAGTAATACCGTCCACTCCCTGTCTTTTTCCGGGGCACGCTACTACTAGCGCCGCCAGTGACCTGTAAATATGTACTGTATTATTTTTCAACATCCTTCCTCCTTTCCATTATCAAGAAATAGCCTACTACTGTTTTCATCAGTACTTGAATTTCTTTGGTCAATGCTTGCAAAAATGAAATTCTTAGGCCTGACTACTCGTATACTTTAGTATGCAATATTGGCCCTACATTGTATGTATGCTGATGTGTTCTGTATCCTTGAGCTTCATTCATCACAAGATCTACAGAACCAAATATCCACATATACATCAACTTACATTAACAGTACAATTTAATAATCATTTTAACTGTGAAAATTGTATCGTGTTCTAGCATCAAGTAAATATTATAATAAGCTTGTGAGTGCAGTTACCTGCTATACACGGATATTAAAATTAAATGCTTCTCAGCAGATGTAAAGGTACGTGTAGATGAAAATATGAAGAGTTGTTTTAGAGTGAAATAAGTAAAATCATTATTTAGAGTGTGTACAAGACTAATTCATTCAGATGTTCAAAATTGGCTTACCATCCGAATTGTTTTATATGTAAAAAATTCAAACTTTCCAAAAAAAAGTATAGATTGTACAAAATATTTTGCTAATTGTATGAATTAAAATTTAAAGCCAATTTTCACGAAAATGTATTAAAGTGAAACAATTACTTTCGATTGGAATTAGCTTTTAAAAAAAAGTGCGTGGAACGTCACGCGACAGAAGTGAAACTTGTTTTAATTTTTGGATTTATTCAATTTTGGATTATTGCAATTTTCAATTTTTGATTGTTGTACTTTTGAATATCGGGTTTTTGGACTTTCTTAATTTTTTACCTTTTAATTTGGCATTTTGGATTTTTAAATTTTGGATTTTTTAAATTTTAGATCTTTGATTTTCGATTTTTTGGATTTTTTAATTTTTCTTTCAATTTTTTTATTTTTAATTTTGGATTTTTGGATTTTTTAAATTTTGGAGTTTTGGATTTTTAATCTTAGATATCTTATTGTTTCATTTTGGATTTTTGGATTTTTAAATTATGTATCTTTGAATTTTTTAATTTTGGATTTTTTTAAATTTTGGATCTTTAATTTTTTGGATTTTTTAAATTTTGTTTATTTTTATATCTTAAATTTAGGATTTTTTTATTTTTGGATTTTTTATATTTTAAATTTTGGATCTTTGAATTTTTTTATTTTTTTATTTTTATTTTTTTATTTTTTAATTTGGATATATTAATTTTGGATTACTTATTTTTAAAATTTTTGAATTTTTAAATTTGGGATCTTTGGATATTTTTATTTTTTGAATTTTATAAATTTTGGATTTTTAACTCTAAACTAAACTCCGTGGCGCGACATCCCCGAAGGGACAAGGCCTACCACCCGACCGCTGCGTCATCTACCTATAGGCAGATGGCAGGATTGGGGGCATGTGGTGAGCATGCCGACATCGACGGCCGCTAATGGTGGTTTCCATGACCGAAGCCGCTACTTCTCTATCAAGTAGCTCCTCAATTTGAATCACGAGGCTGAGTGCACCCCTACCAGACCTCCCTACCTCAGAAAAATCCGAGGAGGTACCGGGGATCGAACCTGGGCCGACGGATCCGTAGTCAGCGACGCTAACCACTAGACCACGCCGGCGGTCTTTGGATTGTTAGATTTTTAAAATTTTGGATTTTTAATTTTTTAATTTCGAATGTGTTTATTTTGGATCTTTTAAATTTTGGATAAGCCTAATCATTGAGTTGATTGTTTTTTCTGTGCAGTCCGTTCCGTCACGCCATACTAATTTCGTGATGATTTTGAGCGTAACACTAATTTCGTGACGATTTTGAGCGTAACGCAAGCTCTCGATTTACTCCTACTGCGGCTAAAGAAGTTTCACTTCAAAAAATTAGCGTTATCATCATTTAATTGAGTTAGTCTAGCTGTAATGTAAATTATGTTATTTCTCAACCTAATTCCTGCATTTTCAAGCAAAAAATAGGTTACTGTGTCATCAGGACTTTGAGAAATGAATTTATTTCTGCAGCTTTATAGGCTCCTTAAGTAGCTTCTGAGACTGCTGACCACTCCTACTCAAAAGATGGCACCTCTGTGCTAGTGGACATTTTGAACAATGGGAATATAGTAGAGTGAGCGGTATTACTAAAGGCTCGTGTCCAAATGAGAGCTGAGAGTGCGAGAAACTCTCGAGAGTACTCTCAGATGGTGTGTCCACTTGAGAGCGCTAGTCGAATCCTGAGAGTAGCTGAGAGCAAAACTCGCGACATTACTCTCAGAACCGTGTCCACTTGAAACAAACTCGCGCGAGTTTTCGTCTCGCATTTACAAACAAGATGGACGCACAACAATGTATTATTCGTTGTTCCGGAATTTTGTCCCGCAGGAGATCCCTACATGCCTCTAATCTACAGACATGAGGGTTACTGCACCCGTTACAGCCTTCTTCGCCTCAGAATATTCTGTAGAGGAATCTATGATCGCCGTAGTGAACCATGGAGATTATCAGTGTTTCATTATGTTTCATAAATGAATGTAATGCAAAAATTTTATTATTGTTCAGTAATTCCCTTATGAACTTACTACATTGTTTCATGATGAACATATGAACATTAAACGATACCGTATTATAATCTATTATCATTGAGTATTATTGGATTTAGATTTCGTTTTTAGAAAATATAAATAAATATTGAAGGCAAATTAAATAATTTTATCATATGGCTTGATGGGCATAACAGGCCTATAAACATTATCCACTCTCAGAGAACTCTCAGCTATACGAAACAGATTGGTATAGTGCGAGCTGCTCTCGGAGATTGATTGCAAAGTCGTGTCCACCTGCGAGTTGACACTCTGAATGCCACTCTCCATTACCTCTCAGACAGTGCTCTCAGACGCGTGTCCACATACCGAAATGCAACTCTCGAGAGTACTCCCAAGTGGTGTGTCCACTTCAGAGCGCTAGTCGAATCCTGAGAGTAGCTGAGAGCAAAACTCGCGACATTACTCTCAGATCCGTGTTCACTTGAAACAAAATCGCGCGAGTTTTCGTCTCGCATTTACGGACAAGATGGACGCACAACAATGTATTATTCGTTGTTAATATTAATGTAAGCATTTTATGAGGGCTTGCTGAATGCTTTTAAGTGAGTACATTCATTTAATTACTAAGCGTTTAGAAGAATTTGACAATCTAATATTGTCAGAATATCATCAGAACATCATGAAGTATTAGCAAATACTCTCAATAAGTAATACCGTCCACTCCCTGTCTTTTCCCGGGACACGCTACTACTAGCGCCGCCAGTGAGCAGGAATGGGCAGTTACTCCTCAGCTGATATAGTTAACGTTTGTCTGTTGTGTTTTGTGTACGAAAATATAATATACATTCTAGTAAAACAGGGTGCCCACGGGGGGGTGGGTTAAGACGCAGACTGCGTCATTGAAATTTCTGGGGGGGGGGGGAAATATTATCGTGTTATGAATTTTCTGGCCGGGGGTTGAAAATTGTTGCAAAATTAGAGTTTTATATGTTATAAATAAAAACGGCCAAGTTCTATAACTTCAAAAGGTCTCTTTTAATTCTTTATAAAGATAAAGATGAAGAATTTCGACAGACATGGGCGTACCCGGGGGGGGGGCGCAAGGAAAAAAATGTATATTATTAATTATTATCGTCAGGTGTTTTTCTTTTAAGACAATTATTATAATTGCAGAAGTTTTACCAAATCGACAACATGGAATCAGAATCCACTGTGGATTAGGAAAGGGGGGTTCAGACCCCCAAGAGTGAAAACCTAAAATTCTATATTTGTATTTAAAAAATATATTTATTTAATTAAACAAGATTTGTTGGTGTGTCAAATATGATATAGCAGTTATTTTCTTTTCATAACATAATGAGTAGGCCTATTATGTCCACTGTTCCATGTGCTATTTAACTTTTCTTATAAATAGTAATAAGTATTATAATTTAGGTAACAATTTCATGTTTAAGTTGCCATGTCTTAGAGCAGGCTTGGCAAGCAATGCACTGAGAGTGAGAAGTTCTCTACCCCTACGCTCGCCCCATCCCCATTCCTTCTACCTGAGAGGTAGGCAGACTCGTGACGCATGCTACAGTGGCGGTACCACGGATATTGGATGAGAGATCTTTTAAGTAATGAATATCTCTTGAATTGCTGAAGAGTTGGCTAGGAAGGCACAAAGAAAGGTAATGGGACAACCACGAGGAAAGACGCAATGGCAACGTTGTAGCACAGTTCTAATATTCTTACCAAACCTTGAGCTTAGAAAAGCAGGTCTATATAATTAACATTATTTATTTCACGCTGAGGCAAGTTCTAGAGAAATGCAATAGAAAGGGAGAGAATATTGGTCTGGTGTTCATAGACCTTGAAAAAGCATATGATTCTGTACCAAGGAAACTGCTTTGGAAGGCATTAAATATGGCTAACATAGATACTTCAGTAATAAAAATAATACAACAAATATACAGACACAATGTCTGCCAGGTTAAAATAGGGAGGAAACTTTCTGGGAAATTTGGAACAAGCAAAGGATTACTTCAGGGATGTCCCATGTCACCAACACTCTTCAAAATATATATAGACATCAGCCTTCGTATCTGGTCTAGGAAATGCAAAAGGATGGGATTGGAGGTATCTGAAGAAATATATTTAAACCACCTGTTGTTTGCAGATGACCAGGTAATAGTAACACAGGATGGAGAAGATGCCAATTATGTATGTCGTCAGTTGTCAATGGAATATCAAAGGTGGGGACTGAAGATAAACTATGATAAGACAGAATATTTGACGAATGATCTAGATGAGCTATACATTGATGGGAGACGGATTAAAAAAGTGCAAAATTTTCGATACCTGGGTTCAATTCTGGAAATAGAGGGGACATCAAATATGGATATTAATCAAAAGATTACTAGTGGAAAGAAAATAATAGGAATGTTAAATTCAATTTTATGGAGTAGAAATATAATCAATAGTACAAAAAGGAAAATATTCAAAACCATACTACAGAGTATAGTCTTCTACGGAGCAGAAACATGGACATTAAATAAAAAACAGGTTAACAGATTGAACGCACTGGAAATGGACTTCTGGAGACGGTCTGCCAGGATATCTAGGAAAGATAGGATTAGGAATACGGAAATACGACGTATTATGGAAGTAGAAGAAGAGAGTGCAGTCACAATTGAAAGGAAACGACTTCGATGGTATGGACATGTACGTAGAATGGGAGAAGAAAGAATACCTAGAATCGTACAGGAATGGGAAAGTAAGAGAAGAAGAGGAAGAGGACGACCTGCTACTACCTGGATACAGAATGTACACATGTCAATGGAAAGATTTGGTTTAGTGGAGGAAGATGTACAAGACAGGGATAAGTGGCGAAATGTAGTGAGCAGTGTAGAGTTCTGAATGGTGGTATCATATTTTGTGTGACAGGATGAGTTATGCGATAGTGCTTGACTGTTGTATTTGTTTGGTTGGAGACAAACCTCTGTTTTGAGGAAATTTCTCATTTAATAATAAAAATTTATTAATTAGTTCTACTTATTTCCCTTATGTTACTAGTGGCATTTAAGTGATTTCTACACCGTAATTCTCAAAATAAACGTCACAACTTAGCTGAATAGTGTATTGACATTATTTAAACGTACATTATTATATATTGGCGTATTCTTAATGGCACTGTGTTAATTTAGACAGTTGGCATCTTTTTAGTCTCTTTGCAGATATTATCTTTTTTAATAACCGACTACAAACTCGATGAACTTAAACCTAGAACACATCGTAGATATTCATCAGAAATGTGACTTCCCAGCAAGCTCTTATTCAAGGTCAATAGACTGAAAAGTTGTTCAAATTGATAAGTAGTACCAAACATGGCCAGTAATTTACTTGCAAAAAGGCGCAGCTTGGGAAATGTTTTCGGCAGTGAAGTGTATAAATCCAAACCAAGTTTTCCTGAACTGCGCAATGGTGTGCTACTTTGAAGGTTAATTGATTCCAATTATAGTTCGTCATGGCCCACCAAAGGATCATAATGTAAATGGATTTTCGAAAAGCCTGCAGTCATTGTCTAACGCTTGCACGGCTACAAATTTATCTGAGAATGCTCCTGATAACTCCTGTAATAGTGCCATATATTTTTCTTTCATATCAAGCAATTCATCTTTCATGAACGATTTTAAGGATGGGAAATGGTGCAATTTATTCTCTTCTATTTGGCTCTGCCACATATTTAATTTCTGATTGAATGTTTTCACACAGTCTGTTAAAACTTAAATGTACAATCTTGTTGTGTTTAACTTGTAAACATAGGTTAAGTTCATTTACGTGAACCGTTAAATCGCTTAAGAACGCAAAATCACAAACAAAAGTATCATCTTTAAGTTCTGGAACTGCAATCCCTTTGGTTGCTAGGATAGTATTATTTCCGTAGATCAAACATTCTTTGCAACATTTTGCCTCTGGTTAGCCATCTTACCTGGCAGAAGTATGGTAAATCTAAGTATTCGGAATCTGTGAGTATCAAAATTTCCTGAAATTGTCTATGCCGCAGAGCATGCGCTCTGATTACATTCACAATCTTAACACAGGTATCCATTACGTTATTCAAAGTTTTGCACACAGTGCTCCCCTGTGAATAATGCAGTGAATGGCTACAAAGCTACAAAGGAATTTTTGCAGTCTCACTATTAGACCCATTTTTTTTCCCCACCATTGCTGGAGCTGTAGCTACGCAGACCAACTTGTCCCATTCAAGCTTAAACTTTCACGCTATCATCATCATCATCACTGCCACAAAAATATCTTCACCGCGTGCGTGATCTTTCATTGAATAAATGTCCAGCAGCTCCTCGATCACAGCTAATTCTGTATCTACACGTCTTATAAACACAGCAAGTTGAGCAGTATCTTTATTTTCAGTAGTTTCGTCCATGGCAAGGGAAAATGAACAATGTCTATCAATCGTTTCTCCAAACTTTTGCCAGATCAACAATTCTGTTGGTAATAGAACCTCGCCTTAGGTTCCAACATGAGCCGAATTGAAATTCCTCCTGATGGTAAAGCTTGTAATGTAGTCAATAATAGTAGGACATATCAAACCCTGTGCTTTATCATCTTGAAGAAAAAAAATACTTGTTCTCCCAGTCCCGATTAAATACTCTTCGTTCACTCATGTTGCACACAAGCCAGCACTGAACAGGTTTATTGCCACGCGACTAGTCTCTGAATCAACCGGTTTAGTTGTCATTACCTCGCTCCTGAAATAGAGTAGTGGGGACGAGAGGGAGGGTAACTTCGCGCCTTCAGTGCCTTCGTTCCCGACCCTGTCTTAGAGTATAGTAAACAAATTTACTGACTAGTTTTTCAGTGCTAAAATAGCGTAAAATATGATTTTCATTTGTTCAACATTTAAAAATTTCCCGGGGGTGGACACCCCACTTAGGTAACATTTTCTTGTTTACATTGGCATGTCTTAGAGTATGGTAAACAAATTTCTTAACTAGTTTTTGAGTGCTAAAATATCGTAAAATGTGATTTTCATTAGTTCAATGTTTAAAAATTTTCTGGGATGGACCCCCGACCCCTTTTTTGAGGGGTATTCCAAACCCCCCGGCACTCCCGACCCTCCCCGCAATTATTTTCTGGCTACTTACTATATTATTAATATAAAATACAAAGTGGCCCAAGAAGTTAAAGCGACAAAAAATAAATTAATTTAAAAAATTGCCCCCCTAGAAAATATCATATGGGCGCCCTTGTTGACAGGCAATTGGGTTGGGGGTGAGCAATGAAGTTTTGGGGGTGGGCACCCCTGAGTAAAATAATAAATACAACATAGGCCTAAAGAAAATGACCGGTTATGTAGGTGGCATGATATGTGCCGTCTATGGTTGTAATAATTATTTTGAGAGTGAAATAAGTAAAATCGTTAATTAGAGTGTGTACAAGACTGATTCATTCAGATGTTCATTGGCTTACCATCCGAATTGTTTTACATGTAAAAATTTCAAATTAAAAAAAAAAGTATATATTGTACAAAGTATCTTGCAAATTGTATGAATTAAAATTTAAAGCTGATTTTCACGAAAATGTATTAAAGTGAAACAATTAGTTTTGATACTTATTAAAAAAAAAAGTGTGTGTGGAACGCCATGCGGCAGAAGTGAAACTTTTTTTTTATTTTTTCAATTTTGGATTATTGGATTTTTCAAATTTTGGATTGTTGGACTTTTTAATATTGGGTTTTTGGATTTTTTAAATTTCTGACCTTTTAATTCTTTAATTTTGGATTTTAAAATTTTTTTACATTTTAGATCATTAAATTTTTTTAGTTTTGTAATTTTTAATTTTGGAATTTTTTAATTTTGGAATTTTTTAATTTTTATTTTTTAGAATTTTAGAATTTTGGATATTTATGTTTTAAATTTTGGATATTAAGATTTTTTTTTATTTTTAATTTTTTTAATTTTGGACTTATTAATTTTGGTTTTTTGAATTTTTTTTATTTTGAAATTTTAGATTATTTAAATGTTATTTGATTTAATTTATTTGATTATTTTATTTTTTATTTTTTGTATATTTTAATTTTGGATTTTTTAACTTTTTAAATTTTGGATTTTTTAATTTTTAATTTTTGGACTTTTTCAGTTTTGGATAAGCCTAATCATTGAGTTGATAGTTTTCTGTGCAGTCCGTTCCGTCACACCTCACTAATTTCGTGACGATTTTGAGCGTTACACAAGCTCTCGATTTACCCCTACCGCGGCTAAAGAAGTTTTACTTAAAAAATTAGCGTTATCGTCATTTAATTAAGTTAGTTTAGCGGTAGTGTAAATTATGTTATTTCCTGACCTAATTCCTGCATTATGAAGCACAAAAATAAGTTACTGTGTCATCAGGACTTTGAAAAACAAATTTATTTCTGCAGATTAAGGTTCATTAAGTAGCTTCTGAGACTGCTGCCCATTCCCACTCAACAGATGGCACCTCTGTGCTAGTGGACAGTTTGAACAAAGGGAATAGAGTAGAGTGGGCGGTATTCTTATTGAGAGTATTTGGTATTAGTGAATTCGATAGGCCCACTAATTAACTAAAAAGACATTGAAATGTGATATGAGATTCTTGTTAAATATAAACTAATTGTGACTTTGTGCTTTTTCGGCATCAAGCATGTTATTTTTAATTTATAGCATATCAAGTCGAGTGGAGTGATCTGTGAATCTAAACTCCGTGCATCTACATGTACGGATATGTCTACTATTTATCCTCTGCGTCCACGAAGACCAAGAGCCAACAAATGTTCCTTGTTGATTGGTCCTTTAGCACTAGAGCAAAAGCATTTTGTGCGTCGCTGTTACATGTCTACTTTTATACGCAATGGGAACCTTTTGCGTGCAGTTAAAAATTTGTCCACAAGAGCGCAGCAGGGTCTGAGGAGGTCCTGCCATCTCGTTCTGCCATATGCTTATGCGTATCAATAGATGTGAATAATGTTGGCTTTCCTATAAAAACTGGCGATTAATAACGTTTAAGTTATATTCCAGAAATCAGATACCTATATTCTGCCTAGGAGAGTGTGAGATCGCCAGAAAAAGTATTGATTTGTTAAAAGAATTAAATAATTAATGTCTGTCTGAAGTAATAATTGGTTGTAATTGTTAAGTCGAAAAGAACCCGTGGGGTGTGAGAAAAAACAGGAACAATAATTATTTTGCAGTGGCAGAGACATGTGTAGCTTAGTGACAAATAATTCAAAATATTAAAATTATTCCTGTATATCGCGATGACATTTGTATTCGTTGAATGGTGAAGAAATATTTCAAATTTTATGAAACATTTAAAACTTGTTGTACAGTAGAGTGAAGTTTTCTCGGGCAGTCAGCCAGGTGGTTTCGTCAATTAAACCCGACGTTTCGGAGGCCAACGCTGCGAAACGTCGGGTTTAATTGACGAAACCACCTGGCTGATTTCCCGAGAAAACTTCACTCAGCTTCTGCGCCAGGAAAACCTCAGATCCTACATTGTTGTACAGTACTTCACAAAGAAAACATCCCATGTTCTTTAGATTTATAACCATAGTCGTAAATATGTTAAACAAATTCTTTATACCGTAAGTCATTTTTAAAAAGTAATTTAGGTTCATGGTTGTTTGCTTTCACAATATTCTGTATATATTTCTGCTTTCGGTTATGGATTTACTGTGTGGTAAACAGATGCTAATATTTGATTAATATAACACAGTAGTTATAGAAAGTAAAGAACTTGGATACAAATGTGTAAATATTTTATTCCTATTATCATTAATATTTTATAAATAAATTTACGTTACGTTTGCTTGCTTCTAAATAATATCCTTTAAAGGCTTACGAATAAGACATGCTCCAGAATTATAGCTGTCATTAAGTTTTTGTGTGGAAAACAAATAAAAATAAAAGTATTTGAATAGTGTATCATATTAATAGAATAGAATAGAATTTTATTTACGCATACTTTTACATACATGGTTATCTACATCCACTTTAAACATCTCTTGTCTATAAGTCTAGCACTACTCACTAAGAATCCCCTCATACTATACCCCCTGGGTTTAGTGTATGAATGGGGATTCTGGTTAACTTACCAAACCTTTCTTGGTTATCATATTAGTAATAGAATGTTCTTTTCATGAAGTCAACGTAATTTGAAAGAAGCTGGAATGTCAAAATAAGGTAATAAGGAAATGGTTTTCTTGTGATTATTACTATAGGCCTAAATGCGGAATATTTTTAACGTCAACGCCCATCCATAATATAGGTTCATACTTTTTGCTTTAGAATTATATTGCATAAGTTTCAGAATTATGGCTCGCAGGGAATTGTTATTCATTGTACTGGGTTCTCATATGCTAATAATTCAAAATACTATGTTCTCTTCGATTCGAGTTAAAATATCTACGTGCATCGGTAATTCCAGTTCTAAATAGTGTTTACATATCATTAATGTGCATTATAAAAGTGAGTTGTATATAATAACAGTGTAGTTGATTTATTTATATTTATTTTTTGTATTTAGAGGGGAAAATAGCCAGTGCCAATTGCTAGTATAGAAAGGAAAAATATGCTTTGACGTCTTCTTTAAAATATATGGGCCTATATATATTTTTAATCTTCAATTTACAAGAACAACCAATGTCTGTAAGAATAATTCAGTTTTACGATTTGTTTTAATGTTTGCAATGAAAAAACTTACGAATTTAAACAAAATATTAATAATATTATTATACAAATCATAAAAAAATGTGAAACAGAAATATGTGAATTTTTGTTATGAAGTTGATAAATTAAGTAAGTTAAATTTATCAAATAGTGTCCATAGAAGTAATTTTGTATCATAGTTTGAAAGAGAATAAATGGTTGAGTTTCCTGCTGGGCGAACTTTCTGTTTAAAGCAACAGAACATATGTGAATCTTGTCCATTTGATGAAGATATTTGAAACATGGCCTTCTGTTGTAGATAATGAGAATACTACTTCTTGTTAAGTTTTATTCTTTGTAAAAATGATTAAGATAGTGAGTCAATTCTGAGGATTTGAAAGTGTTGAGCGAGGAGATTTGAAGGAAATCATAGACTATTAACTATTAGCATCCGTTTTATCTTCCTTATATTTTACAACCATATATTTCGTAAAGCATATGTGTACACCTCTGTTTTACACAGAGGATCGCCACAACATGTTTTCTGGCGGGCACGTTTTTAAAGTCATCGATTGATTCCACCGGTGCCATCGGTCTTTCACCAGGGCGTTTGTAAAGTCAACGGACAATTCACCGGGAAAGCATCCAGGGGTCGTATTCTGTAACTTTCGCCACCAACGCATTGGTGTTGTTGAGAGCTCAACAACCGTCAGAAAGATACCAACGGCCGGAGCGTGAGCGATTCTGTAACTCCCTGTTGGTATCTCGGGACGCGTTGTTGAGGCCACCAATAACTTTGTGAATTTTCGTGAATGTTGGCAATGAAAGTAGCTATGAGAAATCTGTCTTAACAAACTGCAATGAATATCATTGGCTGATGGAGTGCGGGAATGTGATTTCATAATTTCCAAACTGGGCGGGAGTTTAATTTCATGTATATATTTTGAAAGTGGGCGTTTATATTACACGTACTGTCATGTTGCAAGACGCTTATAGGGGGAAAAGGCGGATTTATAATAATAGGAGAAATTCGCAAAATGCCAATGGTTTTTAGTAATGTTTACTGTCATATATATAATAAGGCGGGTATCTCGGGGAATCCAATTAGCAAATTTCGCAATAGTTTGCCAATGTCTGATTTAAATTATGATTATAAAAAAATATGCAATCTCGAAGTAGTTATATATTTCCATTGCAACTCACCTTGTTTGTGTGAAAGTATTTATTTTAACGATTAACAGAAAGTAAGATGTAGCCCTTTTCAGAATACTCATTTTAACAAAATGTTGCTGGATTCAAGGCTCTCAGTATAATATAATTATTGTGTATGACATTCTTGTAATGTAAATTGGTTGTATAAATAAAGAGAATGTCGTTAACACATAACATCCCCGAAGGATACACAACCCAAATAAAATATATTTATTGTACTCTCATAACTTTCTGTACTTTAAGCATGCACAATACATTTTTCTCACTTCACATTCAGATAAAGACTACACTTTAGAGATTTTCTTCGAAATAATGTTTCAAATAAAAGTTCTAGCACGTATTCAGAGTGGGTGGCTTATAACTACCCTAAAGAGAATTTCTTCGAAAAAATGTTTCAAATAAAAGTTTTAACTCCTAGTATAAGCAACCCATGTGCAAAATTTAAACAAATCTATAAAATCGCGAAAAACGAACATTTTTCCATTTAACGTCCCTTTAAAAATAAGAGAAACTTGTCGCCAATCTTTGTGTCACATCGTCAGAAGGTCCCCAACCCAAATACAACAACAACAAAAATCTTACGATTTTCCGTTCTGGAGCTAGGCTGTTGACACACATCCACACAGACATGTTTCCGAAAATAGTATTTTGGGATTCAGAATACCTCAAAATGTGTATTTAGGCTAAAACCTCAACTTCAAAGTTGGGGTCGAAAACAATACTTCCTTTACCTGTAGTACCTATGGTACAGGCAGAGAAAGTAAAAAAATTATTCAGTAGGAGTTTTTACTTAATTTATAGAACACAAGCCAATTAGCCTATAAAATTATTTTTATATAGATAAAGCAAATAGTAAAGTTTAAGCAAATAAGAGTATCTTATCTTGTCCACTGCTTTTATGACATTTATAAAACCCTTGAAATAAATTAATTGCGTTTTAGGTTAACTTAAAATGAATTCATAGTATTTAATTTACACAGTACTTTGAAACTTACAATTGGCCTCATAGTTGTTCATAATTATATATTAATTTAAATAACACCATAATATCACTGAAAAAGTGTCTTAAGGGGGCTCATACACCAAGAGACCATGCCCGAGCAGGCATTGCAGTAACTGTTCGATATCTTCAACACTATTTGCAATAATAAAATGAAATTTTGGACATTAGAAGTATACATTTGGGGGTTGAAATGAGCACAAAAATTATTATGGTGTCACAAATATGAAGGTTGATATCGAAAATTAAATTTTTTTATTTTTCAGCATGCGATTAGGCCTAAGAAACATGATTTCTTGCAAAGAGTCAATCTGATTGGTGTAATATTTTTTTTTATTCACTGCTGACACTATAATCTAGAGGATAAACCATCAATTTATACTGTGGTATGCCTGATACAAATAATTTCAATATAAAATGATTACTAATTTTTTCACATCATGTTCACAAGTGAAATAATCTTGTGTTGCAAATACATCAGATTATTTAGGTTTATCCTCTAGAACACACAAAAAACTATGGGTGTGCAAAGTTTCATGCAATTTGGACCATTACTTTAAGAGATATTGTGCCTTTTGTGTTGAAAATATTAAGTTATGGAGAAATGGCTTTGAAAATTCAACATGCATTTCAACTTACATATAAGCCACACCCACTTGACGGAAAATCACGAGATACAATATAGCTCATATTATTATAAAAGGAATTAGAGGGAATAAAATAGATGGTTTAAATTAGACAAAAATAATATTTTCAATCACAATAGGCTACATTGGCAGGGAGGCATATTTTTTGTGCAGTTGCTTCTCTGAAAGTGTGAAAAGTTTTATAAACTAGTAAACGCTATATAGGCTACCAGTATATTTAAAAGTAAGGGCAATGTACATCATATTTTACTGAGTGATATAGTACACACACACTTACAAAGTAAACTTTGGTACAAAAAAAACTATTATATGTATCATGAGTTCATGGCACTTTGCTCAGTTCTAATAAGCACAGTCTTCGTAATTATTTCCTGAAAATTACAAAAAGCCAACATCTCACTATACTTGAAGCATCGCTTGAGTGGGATGTTTTTCTCAATTGTAAATGACCTACTTGTGCACTGTTCTTTCGAATGAACTGAACAAAATTTTACACTATATTAAAAAATTTAGGCCTACATAGAGGTGACACCCATAAGTGTTCGTTAAGCTTATTATTGGTGCATATTATGTTGTCCACTCTTTAATGCAGATCACATGGATTACAATTCCAAATCTGAAACAAGATAAAGTAAAATAATTAATATTATGTGCAATTATGCAAACATAACCTCAAACATGCTTGTTGCAAAATAAAATTATGTATTTAGTTTTTATATTGATAAAAACATATTATCAAATACTAAGAATCTATTCATTAATGGATATATACTGTACCTTCTCTGTTATTACGAAAATATAGCTATTGACACCATCACGAAGTCGCCCAATTAGGATATAAGCGGCCATTGTATCACAAATATGTCGATATTTCTGCAAATTTTGCGATATTTTGGTACTTTCGAGTTGTTGTTGAGCTCACCGAGGTGTTTGGAGCCGTCGGTGTGTCACCAATATTTCCAGCAATATATTGGTGTGATTTCAAGATCGATACTTGACACCAATAGTTACAGAATAACTTTTTCTAGTTACATTGGTGTAATCGTAGTTGAGAGCGTTGGTGGAGTTACAGAATACGACCCCAGGGGTCGTATTCGGGGTCGTATTCTGGCTGCGTTCGGGGAGCTCGCTTTCAGCGCTAAAAGCGTGCTTTGGTCGTTCGGGGAGCTCGCTCACAGTGCTGTGAGCGCGTATATGACGTCACGGTTTGAAAGCGTTTGACGTCACCGCTCGTGCTAACAACGCTTTTTCTGGAGAGGTGAGGCACGAGATGCTGCGGACGCTATTAGCGATTTCATTGGTCCCCGAACGTCGTCTGCAGGATTAGTTTAGTTTATTGTACAAAACATACATGAACATTGTTAATATAATACATACATGTACAAAAACATGTAATGCATACATGTACATTGAACATTGTTAATATTTATAAAATATATACCTTACAATACATACATAAAATAATGCATACCATACACATTAATGTTACAAAGAAAAATAACAAATACGAAAATAGATAAAGGATAAGCTTTTTTTACTTTAGCTTTAGGTCCGGCAGGATTTATTATGAAGTTAAGAAGTCTAAAGGTTTAAAAGGTCCAGACTGAAAACAGAAACGGTAAAATCTGGTCATGTTGTTTAATGATTTTCAGTTGGGTGTTTTATGTCATCTAGTGAGTATGGGCAAAGTTGGGCCAAGATTTTAAGGTCGTCTGCTGAAGGTATTATTCTCATCCCGTGTAAAGTTTGGACCGTGGCAGAAAAATGCAATGTTCGCGTTTCCTTAAGCTGCCCAGATGGAAGGGTTTGCGAGATAATATTCAATCTCTTCTTTTATAATTAGCGCAATAGCGGTCAAAAAACTTTCCTTCGACCCTCTGATGCCATATTCTCCGCCATGTTTGAAAGCCCGTGGCACGCTTTCGTGCGTTCGGGGAGCTTCGTAGCGCGAGGTGCTAATAGTCTCCCCGAACGACACTTTGAGCGTTTCGTACTCACAGCGCGAAAGCGAGCTCCCCGAACGCAGCCTCTGTAACTCCACCAACGCTCTCAACTACGATTACACCAATGTTACTAGAAAAAGTTATTCTGTAACTATTGGTGTCAAGAATCGATCTTGAAATCACACCAATATATTGCTGGAAATATTGGTGACACACCGACGGCTCCAAACCCCTCGGTGAGCTCAACAACAACTCGAAAGAACCAAAATATCGCAAAATTTGCAGAAATATTTGTGATGCAATGGCCGCTTATATCCTAATTGGGCGACTTCGTGATGGTGTCAATAGCTATATTTTCGTAATAAAAGAGAAGGTACAGAATATATCCATTAATGAATAGATTCTTAGTATTTGTTAATATGTTTTTATCAATATAAAAACTAAATACATAATTTTATTTTGCAACAAGCATGTTTGAGGTTATGTTTGCATAATTGCACATAATATTAATTATTTTACTTTATCTGTATTTGCAACACAAGATTATTTCACTTGTGAACATGATGTGAAAAAATTCGTAATAATTTTATATTGAAATTTTAAAATGCCTGAAAATTGTATCAGGCATACCACAGTATAAATTGATGGTTTATCCTCGAGATTATAGTGTCAGCTGTGAATAAAAAAAAATATTACACCAATCAGATTGACTTTTGCATGAAATCATGTTACTTAGGCTTAATCGCATGCTGAAAAATAAAAATAAAATAATTTTCTAATATCAACCTTCATATTTGTGACACTGTAATAATTTTTGTGCTCATTTCAACCCCAAAATGTATACTTCTAATGTCCAAAATTTCATTTTATTATTGCAAATAGTGTTGAAGATATCGAACAGTTACTGCAATGCCTGCTTGGGCATGGTCTCTTGGTGTATGAGCCCCTTAAGACACTTTTTCAGTGATATTATGATGTTATTTAAATTAATATATAATTATGAACAACTATGAGGCCAATTGTAATGTTTCAAAGTACTGTGTAAATTAAATACTAATGAATTCATTTTAAGTTAACCTAAAACGCAATTAATTTATTTCAAGGGTTTTATAAATGTCATAAAAGCAGTAGGCAAGATAAGATACTCTTATTTGCTTAAACTTTACTATTTGCTTTATCTATATAAAAATAATTTTATAATTTGCTTGTGTTCTATAAATTAAGTAAAAACTCCTACTGAATAATTTTTTTACTTTCTCTGCCTGTACCATAGGTAATACAGATAAAGGAAGTATTGCTTTCGACCCCAACTTTGAAGTTGAGTTTTTGGCCCAAATACACATTTTGAGGTATTCTGAATCCCCAAATACTATTTTCGGAAACATGTCTGTGTGGAAGTGTGTCAACAGCCTAGCTCCAGAATGGAAAATCGTAAGAATTTTTTTTGTATTTGGGTTGGGTACCTTCTGAAGATGTGACACAAGGATTGGCGACAAGTTTCTCTTATTTTTAAAGGGACTTTACATGAAAAAATGTTCGTTTTTCGCGACTTTATCGATTTGTTTAAATTTTGCACATGGGTTGCTTATAAGTTACTTGGACTTAAAACTTTATTTGAAACTTTTTTCGAAGAAATTCTCTTTAGGGTAGTTATAAGCCACCCACTCTGAATACGTGCTAAAAGTTTTATTTGAAATATTTTTTCGAAGAAAATCTCTATAGTCTTTATCAGAATGTGAAGTGAGAAAAATGTATTGTGCATGCTTAAAGTAAAGAAAGTTATGAGATTACAATAAATATATTTTATTTGGGTTGTGTATCCTTCGGGGATGAGATGTGTTAAGGACATTCTCTTTATTTATACAACCAATTTACATTACAAGAATGTCATACACAATAATTATATTATACTGAGAGACTAACTTTTATTTGAACAGAGATTGGAAAGTTCATTCCTTTCACTGAGTATGAATCCAGCAACATTTTGTTAAAATGAGTATTCTGAAAAGGGCTACATCTTACTTTCTGTTAATCGTTAAAATGAATACTTTCACACAAACAAGGTGAGTTGCAATGGAAATATATAACTACTTCGAGATTGCATATTTTTTTATAATCATAATTTAAATCAGACATTGGCAAACTATTGCGGAATTTGCTAATTGGATTCCCCGAGATACCCTCCTTATTATATATATATGACAGTAAACATTACTAAAAACCATTGGCATTTTGCGAATTTCTCCTATTAT
This sequence comes from Ectobius pallidus, assembly GCA_964059195.1. Classification (NCBI taxonomy): domain Eukaryota; kingdom Metazoa; phylum Arthropoda; class Insecta; order Blattodea; family Ectobiidae; genus Ectobius; species Ectobius pallidus. Next base: position 90,657,729 of record CAXKWD010000001.1, read on the forward strand.
TATAAATCCGCCTTTTCCCCCTATAAGCGTCTTGCAACATGACAGTACGTGTAATATAAACGCCCACTTTCAAAATATATACATGAAATTAAACACCCGCCCAGTTTGGAAATTATGAAATCACATTCCCGCACTCCATCAGCCAATGATATTCATTGCAGTTTGTTAAGACAGATTTCTCATAGCTACTTTCATTGCCAACATTCACGAAAATTCACAAAGTTATTGGTGGGCCTCAACAACGGGTCTCCAGATACCAACAGGGAGTTACAGAATCGCTCACGCTCCGGCCGTTGGTAACTTGCTGTCGGTTGTTGAGCTCTCAACAACACCAATGCGTTGGTGACGAAAGTTACAGAATTCGACCCCTCAGGCCGTTCATAAACTCACCGGTGAAAGTCCGGTGGAAGTCACCGATAGGGATGTAGCGAACTAGAACCAACAGATGTCTCCACTGCTCTAGCCGGTATGCGCTAGCCGTTCGTCACTTGTTTTTCGAGTTGTTGTCTGCTGGTTCCATGCTTTTAAATGGCGTTTCATCTTAGCAGACTGAAAAATACGTTCGAACTTTTCTTTTTTTGTAGCGGGTAAAACGCTACTAGGCGCATTTCTTTATATACTGGACACTTCCAGAATATATTTACGTGCAAAAACTTAAAGAAAAATTGCAAAAGATAGACGCTATATAAGTCGAAAAGAAAGAAGAATAAGCTGACAAATACTGTGAGAAATGCCCCCTATTAACTACATTACTACGTTCCCGACGTACAAAATGTTATGCAGATATGAATATTCATATACAGTACTGCTAATTTGGCGATTGGGTATGATTCAAAGTAACTCAAAGAATATACCTCTAGGGTTCAGACAGTAAAATACTAATTGATATACGTGATAAACACTGATTTATGTGGTGTGTATTCGCAGACATTTTTAATATTATTTATTTTCTATATCAAATGCATATTTAGCCTATACCGTCATATTAAAAACGTATTCAAAATCAAAATATTAAAATATATTTACATCACGAAAACTTACCTTTCCTGTCCCTCGTAGTTAAAAAGGATGGGAACTTTGGAATCGATTAGGCCTTTTTTTCTTCTTCTCATTCCTCATTCTTTCTTATTCCTTTTATTGTTGGTAAGTTATGCTAGACCATCGTTACATGATTTTCATTTGTAGTTATGAAACAGAATATTGTTAAGAATATTTAATTGCATGACATAGCAGATTATAAAGGCAGAATTTAATAATTATCATACGTTAAGTTATGTAGCCTATTAAATTGGCAATTTTTATTCGAGGCCGTCAATCTAACTTGGCTATTTAGAAATCACAGAATTGATATTTTGATATCAGATGCAATAGAAGGCTACAGTAGCCTAATATACACATATTTATACAGCAAAGTAAAATAAATAGGCCTAAAATAACTAAATAAATTAAACAGGGAAGTGGTCTTTAAATATAAAGGTTCATTAAAGATATAGTTTAACATAGGTATAAAATTAACACAATGTACTGTAATTATCATTGCGTTACTAGGTAATTTTAATTTATTTATTGTAATTTACTCTATTTTTAAATGGCCCATAACATATTCTCGATGCTCACTTCAAATTTAATATTAATATAAAAATTAAAGAATATCTAATCCCCGCACTGCATATAAATATTCATACATTGATAACATATTACTGCAAGTCGAGTACAAAATAATGTCGTCTGTATCGGAAATATCTCACAATATTTGTTCGTTAATCCTTCCTTTTTAGTGTTATTTAGGGCCTATCTGCTGTGATTTTTCTTTCGTATTTTTGACACTTCAACATTCTAGAAGGGCCCAGTAGACAAGGAAGTACGTATAGTAGCCTCGTGTCCTCTATAAAAATATAAAATTACGAACATATTTTTCGGACTGAGAAGTTGGAGCGCCATTTAAAAGCATGAAGCCAGCAGAAGAAAACTGGAAAAACAAGTGACGAACGGCTAGCGCATACCGGCTAGTACACCCACGCTATCTGTCGGAGAAGTTTGGCGAGCTACATCCCTATTGCAACCAGACTCACCGAACTTAAAGTACGATGCTTCTTAGATGACAAACATGGCGGAGCAGAGGAGCAGACAATACTTGCCACTAGCATTAATACATTGAGTTTATTTTCGTGCGAAAGCTAACGAACTGCTCTTCATCAGAGTTTGAGTCCTCCGAAAATGAAAGTGATGAGTTGATGTTTGAAGACGAGAAAAGAAAGAAAAAATACTCTACATAAGAAATCTATTAATTTCAAATATCTCGAATAATAAGCTTTCATGGGACCAACAAATAAACAAACGCTACTGCTAAGCTGTCTCGAGTTATTTATTTTTCTACTCCTTAAGCTAAAAGCCTCAGTTAGTCAAGATATGTTAATAACAGCGTATTTTTCATCCACATATCCTATATGGCATCCGGTTATGGGGCAGTACCGGTAGTTCAGGGTCAATAAAGGTGTTCCTATGTCAGAAAAAAATCATAGTATTTTAGCAGGAGTAAAACATCGAGATAGTTGTGTAGGTCTACCTGATATTTCGTCAATTAAAAACAAACACAGTTCCTAGTCTTTATATAAATTTAGTACACGTGAAAGAAAACCTACAACAATTCACACAACGCTTTTATATACACGAACACAGAACTAGAAACAATTTGAAATTAGATTTGCCGTCATTCAGATTAAATAAATGTGTTGACAGTCATTTATATAAGCAATGTACATTTTATAATAATTTGCCCTTTCTGCTGTTGAAGTGCCTACTAACAAATTTAAGAAAGTCCTAAAAAGCTGGCTCATATCAAAAGCATTTTATACTGTAATGTAAATGATTTCCTAAACATGGAATGGACATACAATTTTAATTAGGCCAGATTAATATTTATAAGTATATGGTATTTTAATTGATCACATAACATAATATAATTTATTGTTTAATTTACTTTTAGTTTTAAGGGTCATTGATGCAATTGTAAATAGTTAAGTAGGCCTATCATCTTAAAACTTATTTTATTTCTTTTGTGTAACATTGTAAGTTGTATATATCCTTTTCCCCCTGATTGAATGGAAGATAAAGCCTTAACTCTGCCAGGTAGAATAAAACATTATTGTAAACTGACAGCACAGGCTATCTATAATGAGGTCAGGTACCGCATATAACTATGCAATATTTTATGGATTTTAATATGCTCAAAATATTATTTATGAGAATGGTAGCACTCAGTTATTAGTTCCCTGCCCATCATATATTATTATTTCCATTTCTAGCAAATCCATGATACAATAATTATTATACAATTCGAATATTCCCGCTGGAATCCATCAACCCGTTCGTAAATTCAACGGCTCATCAGATGGAAAAGATGGCGGATGACGTTCATCGTACATTCACCGGACTTTCACCGCACTTTTCCACCGGTGGATTTACTGATGACTTTAAAAACGTGCCCATTCTGATTGATGTTTAAATAGCCTGTTCCATTATGTTCAATGGACAGCAGACGACATGCTTGGACCTCTTTTGACCCTGCTGCCACCTATCGGGAGTCGCTGACAGAAAGGTTCCCATTGACTCATATAGCCTACGTCATCTTGGTCCCCTCAAAGGAATACAAAGCAATCACCAAGACTGATTACGCTTTAGGCGTCGTGTTTCTAAACTCCGATTTGCAGAATATTTGGAATCGTATGTAGTCTACACTAATATTGTTTCGTTTATATGATTACTTAACGATTGCAACTTAGGCCTATGACAGTCACCGCTGTTCCGGAATTTTGTCCCGCAGGAGATCCCTACATGCCTCTAATCTACAGACATGAGGGTTACTGCACCCGTTACAGCCTTCTTCGCCTCAGAATATTCTGTAGAGGAATCGATGATCGCCGTAGTGAACCATGGAGATTATCAGTGTTTCATTATGTTTCATAAATGAATGTAATGTAAAAATGTTATTATTGTTCAGTTATTCCCTTATGAACTTACTAATTTTTTTATGATGAACATATGAACATTAAACGATACCGTATTATAATCTATTATCATTGAGTATTATTGGATTTAGATTTCGTTTTTAGAAAATATAAATAAATATTGAAGGCAAATTAAATAATTTTATCATATGGCTTATTGGGCATAATATACACATTGTCCACTCTCAGAGAACTCTCAGCTATACGAAACAGATTCGTATAGTGCGAGCTGCTCTCTGAGATTGATTGCAAAGGCGTTTCCACCTGCGAGTTGACTCTCTGACACTCTCAGCTACCTCTCAGACAGTGCTCTCAGACGCGTGTCCACATACCGAAATGGAACTCTCGAGATTTTCTCGCACTCTCAGCTCTCATGTGGACACGAGCCATTAGGGATCTACATCCCTAGGAACTAGGACCAACAGATGTCTCCACTGCTCTAGCCGGTATGCGCTAGCCGTTCGTCACTTGTTTTTCCAGTTGTCGTCTGCTGGAACCATGCTTTTAAATGGAGTTTCATCTTAGCAGACTGAAAAATACATTAGAACTTTTCTATTTTTGTAGCGGGTAAAGCGCTACTAGGTGCATTTCTTTGTATACTGGACACTTCAGGAATATATTTACGTGTAAAAGCTTAAAGAAAAATTGCAAAAGATAGACGCTAAATAAGTCGAAAAGAAGGAAGAATAAGCTGACAAATACTGTGAGGAATGCCCGTTATTAACTACATTGCTATGTTCCCTACGTACAAAATCTTATGCAGATATGAATATTTATATAGAGTGCTGCTAATTTGGCATGATTTGGTATAATTCAAAGTAACTAAAAGAATGTACATCTAGGGTTCAGACAGTAAAATACTAATTGATAGACGTGATTGATATACGTGATATGTGGTGTGTATTCGCAGACATTTTTAATATCATTTATTTTCTATATCAAATGCATATTTAGCCTAAACCGTCATATTAAAAACGCATTCAAAATCAAAATATTAAAATATGATTACAACACGAAAACTTACCATTTCCTGTCCAGAATAGTGAAAAAAGATGGAAACTTGACAATCGATTAGACCTTTTTTCTTCTCATTCCTCATTACTTCTTATTCCTTTTATTATCGGTATGCTAGACCATCGTTACATGATTTTCATTTCTAGTTATGAGACCAAATATTGTTAAGAATATTTCATTGCATGACATGGCAGATTTTAAGAATTATCATATGTTAAGTTATGTAGCCTATTAAATTGGCAACGCTATTGTCACAATTTTTATTCGAAGCCGTTAATCTAACTTGGCTATTTAGAAATCACAGAATTTATATTTTGATCTTAGATGCAATAAAAGGCTTCAGTAATATACACATATTTATGCAGAAAAGTAAAATAAATAGGCCTAAAATAACTAAATAAATTAAACAGGAAGTGATCTTTAAATATAAAGGTGCAATAAGGATACAGTTTAACAAAGGTATAAAACTAACACAATGTACTGTATTTATCATTGCGTTACTACATAATTTTAATTTATTTTCATTTGTAATTTACTCTATTTTTAAATGGCCCATAACATCTTCTTGATGCTCCGGCAAATTTAATATTAATTTAAAATATTAAAGAATATCCAATCGCCACACTGCATATAAATATTAATACATTGATAAGATATTACTGCAAGTCGAGTACAAAATAACGTTGCCTCTATCGGAAATTTATCATAATATTTGTTACGCAATCCTTCCTTTTTAGTCTTATTTAGAACCTATCTGTTGTAATTTTTCTTTCGTCTTTTTGACACTTAAACATTCTAGAAGGTCCCAGTAGACAAGGAACTATGTATAGTAGTCTTGTTTCCTCTATAAAAATATAAAATTACGAACATATTTTTCAGACTGGGAAAATGGAACGCAAATTGAAAAGCATGGTGTCAGCAGACGAAAACTCGAAAAACAAGTGACGGACGGCCCGTTCGTCACTTGTTTTTCCAGTTGTCTTCTGCTGGCACCATGCTTTTAAATGGCGTTCCAACTACTCAGTCCGAAAAATATGTTCGTAATTTTATATTTTTATAGAGGACACGAGGCTACTATACGTACTTCCTTGTCTACTGGGCCCTTCTAGAATGTTGAAGTGTCGAAAATACCAAAGAAAAATCACAGCAGATAGCCTCTAAATAACACTAAAAAGGAAGGATTAACGAACAAATATTGTGAGATATTTCCGATACAGACGACATTATTTTGTACTCGACTTGCAGTAATATGTTATCAATGTATGAATATTTATATGCAGTGCGGGGATTAGATATTCTTTCATTTTTAAATTAATATTAAATTTGCCGTGAGCATCGAGAAGATGGTATGGGCCATTTAAAAATAGAGTAAAATTACAATAAATAAATTAAAATTACCTAGTAACGCAATGATAATTACAGTACATTGTGTTAGTTTTATACCTTTGTTAAACTGTATCTTTAGTGCACCTTTATATTTAAAGGCCACTTTCCTGTTTAATTTATTTAGTTATTTTAGGCCTATTTATTTTACTTTGCTGTATAAATATGTGTATATTAGGCTATTGTAGCCTTCTATTATATCTGGTATCAAAATATAAATTCTGTGATTTCTAAATAGCCAAGTTAGATTGACGGCCTCGAATAAAAATTGTGACAATAGCGTTGCCAATTTAATAGGCTACATAACTTAACGTATGATAATTATTAAATTCTGCCTTTATATTCTGCTATGTCATGCAATGAAATATTTTTACCAATATTCTGTCTCATAACTACAAATGAAAATCTTGTAACGATGGTCTAGCATAACTTACCGATAATAAAAGGAATAAGAAAGAATGAGGAATGAGAAGAACAAAAAAGGCCTAATCGATTCCCAAGTTCCCATCTTTTTTAACTACGAGGGACAGGAAAGGTAAGTTTTCGTGATGTAAACATATTTTATTATTTTGATTTTGAATACGTTTTTAGTATGACGGTATAGGCTAAATATGCATTTGATATAGAAAATAAATAATATTAAAAATTGTCTGCGAATACACACCACATAAATCAGTGTTTATCACGTATATCAATTAGTATTTTACTGTCTGAACCCTAGAGGTATATTCTTTTAGTTACTCTGAATCATACGCAATCGCCAAATTAGCAGTACTGTATATAAATATTCATATCTGCATAACATTTTGTACGTCGGGAACATAGTAATGTAGTTAATAGCGGGCATTTCTCGCAGTATTTGTCAGCTTATTCTTCTTTCTTTTCGACTTATATAGCGTCTATCTTTTGCAATTTTTCTTTAAGTTTTTTCACGTAAATATATTCAGGAAGTGTCCAGTATACAAAGAAATGCGCCTAATAGCGTTTTACCCGCTACAAAAAAAGAAAAGTTTGAACTTATTTTTCTGTCTGCTAAGATGAAACGCCATTTAAAAGCATGGAACCAGCAGACAACAACTCGAAAAACAAGTGACGAACGGCTAGCGCATACCGGCTAGAGCAGTGGAGACATCTGTTGGTTCTAGTTCGCTACATCCCTATTGAGGTAGTTTACTTGTATCTAGGGAAAAACGATGAGGAGCCGCTACGACTGTTCGGCAGCACTGGGCTGTGACGTCACTTCTTGCATCTTGGCACCAAATTCGAATGTTAGATCCTCAATCCAAGCATGTGTTCAGCTACCTTTATAAAAAAAATTGCCATTTTCTCTCGTCTTATTCTACATTTTGAAAAACTCGCACAACTTTCTCTACCTTAAGCATGTAGATTACTATTTTCCAGCTTTTTGAAAACTCGCATAACTCTACTCCTTAAGGATTGAAATTACAATTTTCTTACGTCTTAATCCATCACTGGGAACTCTCACACGACTTTCTCTACCCTAATAATTTTTTCTTCTTCTTTACTGAGTTTTTACCGACCCCGGAGTAACCAAGGATCGGCTTTAAAAACTTGTAAAGATATACTTTACACAAGAGAATTCGTCTTAGTCTTCCTTTTGGAAGTCACACAACGATCTGATTCTTAATCATTGAAATTACTATTTTCTTGCGACTTATTCCATGCCTGGGAACTCTTGCATGACTTTAATATTCTTATATGCGATATAGTGTAGAGGTAATATTATGTATTCTGTCTTTTAAGACGGCGCTAGACATATTTTATACGTCTTGGTCAAATTATAGTATCCTGCATTGTCTGTGATGTGTCAGGAAAAAAAGATGACTTTTCATCAACTTCCGAGGTCTGCTTATCACTATGTGGTATAGTGTCTTGAAACAGCTGCCAGTTTTGCCAGTCCGGGACACGACGGGTCCATGGGTGGTGGATAATGAAATGGCCCTTCATGAAAAGGGTTAGGGGAACCCCCCTCCCGAACCAAAAGTGGCATAAACATCAAATTTGTTTAGAAAATACTTTTATATTGTTTTACATCAAATTGTGATTCCCCTGATAAAGATGTGGATTTCGTAACCATAGTTCTATGCATCTACTTTACATCCTGGTCCATTAAAAGAAAAGTACAAATGTAAGTTATCTCTTTAGTTTTTAAATATGATAAAATAGGCTTTTATGTGGAGCATTAGATGAATTTGTTTACATTTATTTACTCGTAAATATAATCTTGTTATATACATTATTGTGTAGAGAAAATATTATATAGAGTTAAGATAATTTTTAAGGAAGAAAGAACTGATGCCAGATATAGTTTAATATTTTAAATGTCCTTAACTGCAAATGAGAGTTCCATGTCGTTATGTATTGTTACTATTCTGTATATTATGCTGAATGATTCATGCCACGGTAATCAATCTTTGAAGCTGAATGTTTACAGATAACATTATACATTTATAACATATAAAATCGTCATCTAAAAATCTGATGTGAAATTCATATAACTTCCTCTGCCCAAATATTATGTTAGTCTCTTAGCATAATATAATTATGATGTATAACATTCTTTTCATGTAAATTGGTTGTAAATATGAAGAGAATGTTGTTATCACTCACATCTCATCATCAAAGCATACATAACCCAAATGAAATCTGATTAATGTACTCGTATTTAACTTTCTTTACCTTAAGCATGGCCAATACATCTTTATCACTTCACATTCTGATATAGGATACGAATCCATATTTCAAAGAGCGCGTATTCAGAGTTGGTGGCGAAAACTACCCTTCATATAATTTTTCCTAAAAAAGGTTTCAAATAAAAGTTTTAACTATTAGTATAAGCACCCTACGTGTAAAATTTAAACAAAATCGTTGGAGTAGTTTTCGAAAAAAACGTGAAAAACGAAAATTCCTTCATTTAAAGTCGTTAAAAATAAGAAAAACCTGCTGCAATTTTCGTGTCACATCTTCAGAAGGTGCATGACCCAAAAACAAACTTTTATTTTATACGATTTTCCTTTCTGGAGCTAGGCTGTTCACAGACACACACATACAGCATGTTTCCAGAAATAATATTTTTGGATTCAGGGAACCTCAAAACGTATTTATGCTAAAAACTCAACTTCGAATTTGGGGGGGGGGCCTCTACCTATAGTACCTCGTACGGGCAGAGGAAGTAAAAATGTTGTATAAAGAGAGATATAAGATTAATAGACTTTTCTTTTATCTATAAGTTGAGGATTTTTTCTCTAGTTACAGTTGTCATTTCTGAATATTAGCTTTTCTGTTTAAATTGCCCTTATCAATTCTACGCTTAGAGCCCACTGGTGATTTCACTTGATGATTCCTTATTTAAATGTACAAATATAGCTCTGAAAGGGTTAATGTCACGTTAATTATGAGAACATTTTCCTCAGTACCATAGAACAGAGTGAAGTAGACCAAACCTTTTAAGGGGAGATGGTGGCAGAAATCATGAAAATATCACAAAAATTTATTTCTTTATTTTTAAGTACATCGTATCATTGGGAAGATTATCCCAAGGTTTCATTTTGAAATTCGAACTACAAATGCTATAAAAGGGTCCTTTTCTTTTAGTTCTTTCTTAGTAAATGGCAGTTACTTCACTTAAATATGTCCCTATTAGTGTAGATCATTTTTATGTGGAAAGAATTGAAGATTTTTATTGGCTATAGGAAAAATGTGTACCGAAAGATAGGAATGCGAAAAAAATTCAAAATTTTACTACACCAATAATAAATCGTAAAAATTACCAAAATCAGAAAAACTCTTCCTAAGTATGTTTCAAATTTCATTAAGATATGTCCCAAAATGTAGGAAATATAGGATTACAAATATGTCAGTGTAAATCTCCAAGTTTCGAAGGCTAATAGTGCCAACTAGTAAGATATGTTTAATTTTCAGAATGTGTCCCTAAGAATAAATATAACATTTATTGAGTAATGCTTTATGTAAAATGTGAGGATGTTATTCAAATGTTATGTTTCTCATTAAAAAATCAGCTGTTCCATTGAAATTTTCCTTGTCGATTTCAATGAAAGCCTGCATGTGCATCTTCTTGTTGATTGCATTATTACCAGTGCATAAATTCGGCTCTGAAAGGGTTGAGTATATAGTGTGTTCTATGTAGGTACGTGGCAGGGCTGAAACATCTCGGGATCGGCCCCAGGACAATTTTTTTTTTTGTCGTGGTCTTTTCACAGACCGCCGACTATCCTCATTAATTTGTCTCCTCCCTTTTCCGTGGAGCTTCCTTCTCGCTACTCGTATAACAGAACATTTTATCATACTTTTCCAGTTTCCATAAAATTATATCACAATACTGGGACCCAGCCAGGTCCCTTGTGTCCAGCAGCTCCCCACCCTACTTGGCAGCCCTGATACCTGGTACATTTATCCTATTTTTCTCATCAATGTTATGTCCTGTAAAACATCCTCATGAGGTCACCTTCATCCCATGCCTTGAGGAACGAAAACCTAATACGTGGTTGCCTTTACCCCACATGGGGACCCGGGATCCATGTTGAATTTATAGCTGACAAGATTGGGTCTGATCAGGTTTTCTTGGAGAGCTCCTGTTTCCCTTGCCATGTAATATACCATCATTGCAAGTCATAAGAGATATTAAAAGACACTCAGATTTTAAAACTCACCAATAGAATAATTATATAATATTACCTCTACACACTAATGTATATAACAAGATTAAAATCATGCGAGAGTTCCCAGGTATGGAATAAGTCGCGAGAAAATATTAATTTCATTGCTTAAGTTAGAGAAAGTTGTATGTGTGTTCTAAGAGGCGAAACAAGACGCAAGAAAATAGTTATTTCAATGCGAAAAATGCAGAACGTTGTGTGAGTTCCAAGAGGAAGAATAAGACGAAAGAAAATAACACAAAAAATATTAGGGTGGAGAAAGCCGTGTGAGAGTTCCCATAGATGGATTAAGACGTAAGAAAATTGTAATTTCAATCCTTAGCCGAACACATGCTTGGGTTGAGGATCTAACATTCGACGAATTTGGTGCCAAGATGCAAGAAGTGACGTCATAGCCCAGTGCTGCCGAACAGTCGTAGCGGCTCCTCATCGTTTTTCCCTAGTCACAAGAGGGATGTAGCGAACTAGAACCAACAGATGTCTCCACTGCTCTAGCCGGTATGCGCTAGCCGTTCGTCACTTGATTTTCCACTCGTCGTCTGCTGGTTCCATTCTTTTAAATGGCGTTTCATCTTAGCAGACTGAAAAATACGTTCGAACTTTTCTTTTTTTGTAGCGGGTAAAACGCTATTAGGCGCATTTCTTTGTATACTGGACACTTCAGGAATATATTTACGTGAAAAAACTTAAAGAAAAATTGCAAAAGATAGACGCTATATAAGTCGAAAAGAAAGAAGAATAAGCTGACAAATACTGCGAGAAATGCCCGCTATTAACTACATTACTATGTTCCCGACGTACAAAATGTTATGCATAATATGAATATTTATATACAGTACTGCTAATTTGGCGATTGCGTATGATTCAGAGTAACTAAAAGAATATACCTCTAGGGTTCAGACAGTAAAATACTAATTGATATACGTGATAAACACTGATTTATGTGGTGTGTATTCGCAGACAATTTTTAATATTATTTATTTTCTATATCAAATGCATATTTAGCCTATACCGTCATATTAAAAACGTATTCAAAATCAAAATAATAAAATATGTTTTCATCACGAAAACTTACCTTTCCTGTCCCTCGTAGTTAAAAAAGATGGGAACTTGGGAATGGATTAGGCCTTTTTTGTTCTTCTCATTCCTCATTCTTTCTTATTCCTTTTATTATCGGTAAGTTATGCTAGACCATCGTTACATGATTTTCATTTGTAGTTATGAGACAGAATATTGGTAAAAATATTTCATTGCATGACATAGCAGAATATAAAGGCAGAATTTAATAATTATCATACGTTAAGTTATGTAGCCTATTAAATTGGCAACGCAATTGTCACAATTTTTATTCGAGGCCGTCAATCTAACTTGGCTATTTAGATATCACAGAATTTATATTTTGATACCAGATGCAATAGAAGGCTACAATAGCCTAATATACACATATTTATACAGCAAAGTAAAATAAATAGGCCTAAAATAACTAAATAAATTAAACAGGAAATTGGCCTTTAAATATAAAGGTGCACTAAAGATACAGTTTAACAAAGGTATAAAACTAACACAATGTACTGTAATTATCATTGCGTTACTAGGTAATTTTAATTAATTTATTGTAATTTTACTCTATTTTTAAATGGCCCATAACATCTTCTCGATGCTCACGGCAAATTTAATATTAATTTAAAAATGAAAGAATATCTAATCCCCGCACTGCATATAAATATTCATACATTGATAACATATTACTGCAAGTCGAGTACAAAATAATGTCGTCTGTATCGGAAATATCTCACAATATTTGTTCGTTAATCCTTCCTTTTTAGTGTTATTTAGAGGCTATCTGCTGTGATTTTTCTTTGGTATTTTTGACACTTCAACATTCTAGAAGGGCCCAGTAGACAAGGAAGTACGTATAGTAGCCTCGTGTCCTCTATAAAAATATAAAATTACGAACATATTTTTCGGACTGAGTAGTTGGAACGCCATTTAAAAGCATGGTGCCAGCAGAAGACAACTGGAAAAACAAGTGACGAACGGCTAGCGCATACCGGCTAGTACACCCACGCTATCTGTCGGAGAAGTTTGGCGAGCTACATCCCTAGTAGAGAGTGTTCTGTGTTTGCTAGGGCCGATGCCAAGAGAGAGGTGATTTAGGAAGCGCTGACTGAAGCGATGATCACGCTACTGGCTGTAAAATTAAGTACTAGAATTATCTATGCGTGTGGTAAACATCTTGAAAAGTGAATTCTTAAGTGAAGTAAATTGAACCAGAAGCTTACTGTGCTTCGAAGTGATTCCGGACAGTTATTTAGATTTTCTGGTCTGCAATATTATGATTATAGAAGATCCAGAAACATTTAAATCATGGCTGACAACAATATTGGAGCCTCTGTAAGTAGGCCATATTATAGCTTGTAAACGTTGCTTTATGAAAAATAATTATCGCTGATAAAAAAAAAAAAGACACATCTTGAAATCAGTGTGACTTTATGTATATGGTATTCATAAGAATAATATCAAAGTGTAACTAGCCTGCGGCTAGTAGTAGGCTACAATGTTTATGTATTTATAGTCCATTCAGTTGATTGCTACTGCACCACAGTAAATTCATTAATGAGGGAAAAACTCTCAATCTAGTTTACATGCAAACTACAGCTGGTATGTGGCTTTTGCAAGAAAGCTTATGCCACTAAGCCATTCCCATCATCCGTTAGGTACCCTTCCACACCGGTCTGAAAGTATCTTACGGCATGTGAACACATTTTTGCATGAACATAGTTTTTATACCCTGAAAGAACTTAGGGACTATAGACATTTAGAAAAGTTTCACATTTTCATGATGTTGGTCATTTTAATAGCTAGCGGTAATAACCAGTCTCTCTTGGCAATATTTGGTGTTACATAAGACCAAACTGTTGTCAAATCTGTTGGTTCTTTGTTTTCCACAAACAAAATACCAAGGAGAAAGCATAGTTCCATCTTTCAAGGAAGAACAATAGGCCTATCGCCTGTATGAGAAAAAGATCAAGCTACGATGTAGAGATTGTGATATAGATGCTGCAAGACATGGAAAGAAAAATCTGTAGACTAGGCTATATAAGTTAGTCCACACACTCCAGAGAGAAATGCTGTGAATATTATACCAGTCCATTCTGTCGATTATATTCACGAATTATTTCATAAAAACAAAAACTTAAAGAAATGAGAATTGAATGATTGAAGAAATTCGCAGAATGTGAGACATGGTTGCTTAAGTTCCATCCACAATGTGCAGTCTGTAGTTGGTAGTAGGAGGTCGAAGTATAACGTGTGGTGAGTAATGGACTCCATTCTCAATGTGCAGTTGCAATCGACAGCAGGCAGTCGGCAGTTGGTAGCCGGCAGTCGGGAAATTCATCTTCGACTACCGACTACACGACTGCAAGTAACATATTATGAGATTGAAAATGATTTAATGGTGCAAATAAACAGATTAGCATACTATGAGAAAGCAAGATGTGTTTATTACATATATTATGCAATTATAAAGCGACTCATTCACATTTTGAATACTATAAAATATTTCCCTAACCTCAATGTCGACTGCCTATTGTGGACAGCTCGAGTGCTGCTCCCAAGTGGACGACTTCAACAGCCAACTACCAACTGCCGACTGCACATTGTGGATAGAGCTTTACTCTTTGGGAAGAACATAATCTGAGTGTGTTAAAAAACAGGGTGCATAGGAAAATATTTGGGCCTAAGAGAGATGAAAATGGGGACTGGAGAAAACTGCATAAGGGTCGGTCCATGTGAAATCAACCAATGGTCTGGACCTTCATATCCGAAATCAACCAATGGTCTGGACCTTCATATCTCAGAATAAGATAATATTTTGTATGTTGGTAGTACTAGTTATTAATGTTAAAAATCCAAAATTTTAGATCATTTGAACCATCTGTTTTTTAATTATCAAGTTTCAAAGTTTTAAAAAAATTGTAATTTTTGCTGAGTTTTGAATTTTTAAATGACCGTATCTTCAAAACTATTTGAGCTAGAGGGCTGAAATTTGTGCCATTCTCTTTAGATTTTCATAAGCTTTACTGTGATGTACAACTTGCGTATATTATTATTTTTTAAATTCTTAAAAAGAAAAGTTTTTTTTTAATATTGAAAACAGGAAATTTTTTTATTTTTTGGAAAAAAATATAGTTGCATTCATGAACCTTTTGAGAGCATATGTACCAATTTTAAAGATGGGATTCCAGTTAGTTCACATTGAAATAAATATTTGTTTATGGCAGTGCACCTACAGGCAAGTTTGATATTCAATGCAAAGTGTCATGTAAACGTGTAACCAAAAGCACAAGACTAACAAATTTTAAGAACTTAGCCTATGTGTGATTCTAACTTACTTTCCTGTAGCCTATATAATAAAATTTAACACCTTCAGCAATAAATTGTTTTGTGTAAACTATTGATAAAGAAGTTCTTGTTTTTAACAGAGTCTGAGACACCATTGTAATTACTTCTTCAGTTAGTTTGTAAGTTCTCCCAGTAGCTGTTGTTGGATTAACTTTGCAAATTATGAAGTTCTTTGATATGCTTAAAATATCTGCTCTTCTCCGATAAGTAAAGGAAGGGCATGGTCCGGAAGGATAGAGCAACGATACATTGACTTCTTGTTCAATATCATTTCTTGAATATAGGCCTACACATGATAGCCACCATTTGCAGTCATATCCACAAGCTACAAATCCTGATATTTGATCAAATGGCATATCTTCAACACCAGGTCCTACTTGAATCTTGTGCACATATCATAGCTTTCACTGTTAGAAATTACTTTGGTTTTTATCTTAAATTTCGATTCTGGTATGAAAGCATGGTATTTTTGCATACCAGCGACTGCAATTGCATCATTGAATCTCTTTTCCAGGAATTTCTCGTTTTCTAAATAATCTTGGTTTGGTACATTAAAAAAATCTCATTTTTGAGATATGTTCTTTACTCCACTCAAACAACTGAAGAGATGTTAAGATATGATTGTCCAGAGGATTTTGTAAGCTAGCTTTAGCTGCAAGCCTTTTTACTGTGCCATCAATACCGTCACACACTCCTTTACCATGCGATGTAGTATAAGAGTGCCACTCTGCTTCTACTCCGTCAAAATCTTCCATGTGAAAACATAAATTTGAATTTTTTTTACGGTTCTTGTATTGAGCAGAAGAACCATCGCTGAAATAGTACGCTTTCTTCAAACTTGGAAAATTTTCATCCTTAATATATTCAATGAGCTTTCTCTGGAAAATGTTTACAAGAACTGTGTTATGCGATAATCAATCAGAAATAAACACAACACTTCTGTATACAAGGACCTCTTCTTGATCATTGCTGTCATCTTTGCTCTTAAAGTAGACTACACATGGATGTACTGTAGCCATGGAACTATTCCAGTGAAATCTTGAGCTTCATCTTGGAGCACAAATGAATAGTTTTCAGTAAAATCACACTGAACTACAACTTCATTATCTAACAATGAAGATTTTTCTCAGAAAAATATGAAGATTGTGGTTTGGCAACAAAATCATGCCTTTTTAGTTGCACTAATTGCTTGCAGAAATCCTCAACAAAGTCCTCTATTGGTTTAATCACTGTCTCAAAGCTACAGCGATCAACAGTGAGCCATTGTTTGTATGTAATATGTTCGACCATTTCTTCCTCTAAGGTTGTAAGTAAAGATTCTTTAAAGTCATTTATGTTGGGAGAACAATCACATTCATTCATAAAGCACAATTTAGTTGGAGGGTTACACAATATTTTAGATATACAGTCATTGTATGTCTGAAGTGGATGGTTTGTATCTGAGAGAGTGATCTTGTTTAAGCATGCACCAGATATCATCAATTTGGTATTTTGGTGAATGGTACAAACACAAACTGAATGAGTACCACTGGCTCCAGCAATTATGCAGTTTTTTGGTCTCTTCAGCAAATTTAGAAAATCCAATTCTTACTTCAGGTTAAGTTGATTTGAAAAGTCTTCAGAATGAAAGTGGTTATGAAACCTAGTGTCATCATGTAAACTAGCTTTATGGTAAATGTTACTTTAAATTATTTTAAATGGCAATCTACATTGTTATATCTACAATGATAACTTACCAACTGGGCCTATGTTTGTGTAATGTTTTACACTTATTTTAGATGTATTAAAAGAGTTTTATGACCAAAATTAACCAACTTCATTTTCCTTATGGAAATTTGCTCAAACAAATAATTATTTTAACGTGATCCCATTGTCATCCCATCTTCAAATTTGGTACACACGCTCTCCAAAAGTGTACGAATTCAATACATTATTTTCAAAAAAATTTAAAATTTCCTTTTTGAGACATTAATTTTTCTTTTTTTCAATTGAAAAATATATACAACATATTATATAATACAGCCACATTATATATCATATTGTAACAAGGGCTCGTCGGGGTTCAAAATGAGAACACCGAGTTTATAATTGAAGGATGGAGGTTTCTTTATTTCCTACAACAATTGTCAATACAGCCAGAAAACTCCAGACTATTCGCCAGTTCACTGTCCTGTTCAGTGCTCACTCTCACTGTGCTCAGTCCTAATTACAGCACTGTTCCAGTCGAATCCAGATCATCCCACGTCGCGCCGGTCAACTCCACAGTCCTCGCTGCCGCTGTACGATCCACCCGTCGCGCAGAGTTCCCCGGGACGGCACTGCCTCAGCCCAGATCAGCTCACCAGCTCTTCCGTTCACCCTTCCCTCCGGTCACTAGTTCCCCGTTGACTAGCTCTTCCACTCTCGGGTCCCTCCGGTCACTGGCTCCTCAGCTTCCCAAGACACACTCACTTGATGCCGCGCTGATCAGTCCTCTCCGTCCAGCTCACCCTCTGACGCTGACGCTCGCCGCTACTCACGGACTGCCTCTCTGACTGTTCCCTCGTTGACCCTCTGACTCTTCACGGACTGTCTCTCCCCGGATGTACTGACTCTTCACACTGAACTCGCTCGGCTCGGCTGCTCGCACTCCTTATATAGCCTTAACGAAAGTTCCAGAGCCCCGCCTGCGCATGGTCTAGAATGTCCGTGCGGGGCGCCGTCACAGCCCTTAGCGCGTGGCTCCACCTCTGGCCCCTCCCACGAGCGCGCACCGTCACTCACCGCGCCGTGCCAGGAAGTAGGCCGCACCCGTTGGCGCGCGGCTCCTATCAGCAATAAGAGGGCCGTCCCTTTCTGGATTTATCTAATTCTAGTTCTTTCGGCCCGAGTCCTTCTTCTATCAGCTTCTAGGCTTTTCTGGGCTTTGTCACAATATTAAAGCCTATGAAAATCTAAAGAGAATGACATAAGTTCCATATCTCTAGCTCAAATAGTTTTCAAGTTGAAGCCATTTGAATTTTTGAAACATGACAAAAATTATGCAATTTTTCATTTAAAAAAAATTAATAACTCAAAAACGGGTTGCTTAAAAAACCTAAAACTTCATATTTTCTATCCTTTTAATTAGTTAAACAAATGTTGCAAAAATTAACTGAATTGGAAACATCAAGTTCCAGAATTAATTTTTTATTGGTTGATTTCACATGGAATGACCCATAATGAGCTTCATAGCCTGTACTCGTCACCGGATATAGTGAGGGTTATTAAATTACGGAAGATGAAATGGGCTGGACATGAGGCATGCAAGGGGGGGGGACAGACAAATCTTAAAAGTACTACCTGGGAGACCCAAAGGGAAAAGACCACTTGGAAGACCTAGATGTAGGTGGGAGGACAGTGTGTTAGATTTAAGGAATGTAGGATGGATGGATGGAGTTAGCACAGAATAGGGTTGAATGGCGGGCTCAGGTAAGTGCGGCAATGAAACTCCGGGTTCCATAAAATAGATAATATTCCTTTAGCTAGCTCAGGAATTATCTATTGTCATTGAGTAAGTACCGTAAGTAAGTACCCAACACTGCTTTCAAAGTTTTATGTTGACCAGTCTGTAAGAGCCAAGCTTATCAGCTGGTAACCATTTTTGTTTTAAATCTTCGTAGAAGGATTACAATTTCTGAAACTGTTCATTACATTTTTGGGGTGTAAGCTTATACCAAACTATAGCCTACTGGTATTTAAACCTCTTTTAAATTTCAGATAATCAACATAGTGTCGATTACATGAAAAAATCCTTTGTTTGGTATGAAATTGAAAGTACTATTAGAAATAATACATCTCATGAAAGTGATAATGTGGTTACTTAATATAGCCTACATTTTTACACTTGGGTAATTCCATATCAAATCAACCAATAAAAAGATAATTTTAAACCTCGAGGTTTTCAAAATGCATCATATTCAGTGATTGTGTTCTTATCATCACTAGCCTATGACCAGAAATACAAAGTTTAAATTTTTTCGACTTTCCGTTTTTGAGTTATAAATTTTTGAAAAATTAAACTATTTTGTAGGAACATTTTGAATTACCGGTATTTGAAAGCATGTAACTCAAAAATCGTTTGTCCTAGAAAGCTCAAATTTGTACCATTCATTTTACAATTACAACCTTGGTTTGATTTGACATGGCCTATAACTTATCTACATCACATCATTCTATATTTTTCCAAAAACTGAAGAAAGTTTTTTTATGAAAAACATTCATAATTTTTAATTTCGATGAAAAAAAAAAATTCCATACCTCTTCAGTAATTTGTTTACAGATTTTCGTTATGGTAATCTAATGCTGTGATACTGAAATTATTTTTTCTCTGAATAAAGGCATGTGGTAATTCTGGTAATTTGTTCATTGTTACCCTATTAAAAATTAATCATACTGGTACCTATAGTATTTAAGCTTATCCTATAATAGGGTGATGATGGCTCTTGTGGTAAGTATAACTGGAACAAACAGGAGTTACTCAAGCAGTGACATGTTTCTTTCCTGTTGAAACTTGCAACCTCAGTCACTACAGGGCTCTTCAGTCACTTTGTTGTTAGTTGTATCTGATGAAAAAGTGCTCTGTGCAAGTGTTCTAGTTTTTAACAAACTTTACTGTTACTTATTTAGGGATAAACTTTGGTTTAGATCCCCTGAAAATTTTTTAAGTCCGAAAGTTCACGTTGATATGCTATGAAGTGCGAAGATTCCCGAAGTGCCGAGACTAGGAATGGAGGCAACATCTGAAGTCACTGAGCGCTGCCAATATATGCACCAAAACCACAGACATGTGTTCTGCAGATGGGTCCAAGTCCCAAAATGTGAAAATCGTAAATCCGGTGACTGGTGTTCATACGAACAATATCGAGTCACGTTGGCGATCTCTCCGTGCACGCCTAGCCAGGGGCGGTATCAGACGCGAACAGGTAAATTATACCCATTTGGTAGAATACTTGTGACGTCTGGACTGTAAGCACCGACTAGCAGATCCATTTCAAGAAATGATAGAAGATATCAGGACTGTTTATCCTGTAGACTAGAGTTTAAAGTTAAGTAGGTTTAGCGCCTTTACTTGTAAATAAATTATTGTTATTATTATTATTATTATTATTGTAAATATTGTACTAGTGTTTGAGGTATTGTAGGCCTACTAATTTTAGAATTGCATACATACATTTCCATCACAAATAGATCAAACAAACATTTCGGTACATTTAATTTAATTGGAAGTGCTAGCTGCAGCTTCACCCGTAGCGTCACGAAATTGCGCATTAGAGTCGGTGTCTTCACGTTGGAAATTGGCAGCGTGACCTAGGGTACACAATTCAGCAATGTTGGCAGCAGTACATGACGTCTCCAATCCAAAATGGCGCGTGCCTGTTAAGTAAAGAATTCGTCGAATGTGCAATTAATCTGTTTATATAAATAAATTATATAAACGTTTGTGTAATTAAAAAAAAAACAGAAAAAAATGTTAATGATGCGTAGGGCTTAAAAATTCTGAAATACAAGAAAAACGCAGGAAACAGAACCTTTTTTTGAAGGGACCTATTCCAAAGTTGAGCCCTTATTTAGTTTTATTAGTTATAATTTATAAATTAACATTATTGGAATATTGTTTTACTCATCATACAGAACTGTAGTGATTTTATTTTAATTTAAATTAATGTTTTTAAAAGTTGTTATAGTTTGCCTTGAGTTATAAGAGGATAAACCGTGCGGTAAATATTGTTGCAGTCTGTTTAATAAAGATATTTGGTCTCTAAAATCCTAAGGAATGTTATACAATGGATGATAAAGCTGAATGATAATATTGAAGACAGAATAAAATTTGCTCTTTTTGCCGCTTAGAGTTAAAAAAAAAAATACTTAAATTCTGAAAGTTATACAAAGCACTGTGATAATGATGAACCACGGGCTGAAAATACAGTGAGTCCCACGCAAGAGTTGGCCAGTGACGCGGGTTCCTGCATCGTGGTGGGCACCGCTCGAACTCTCGAGCGATCGGGTGAAATGTCTACGCAGATAAAGCTGCGATCGGTGTAATGATTCAGAATATATTTAGTACAGAAATTAATAGCACTTAACCCCATTCTATACAAAGGGGATAGTCTAATAACCCCGTTCTCACGGCACAGTGGTCCAAAAAGCGAAACCAGCGGGACAAAACTCATTTTGGTCACCCTTGTAAAATTAAGCAACAACAGTCTGATAATACTGAAAACATATCCCTTCATCAGGAATAACCCTTTAAATAAGGGTACTTCGATTTATGACAGCTTGACACATCCCCAAAGTTGAATGAAGGTTTGCCGATTTTGCGTCAGGCATCAGACGGTTTATTTCTCAGTGAGGTTTGTTAGTGGCTGGAAGCAAGTGTGAACTAGTGGAGGAATTTATTACTACTGGATAACTTAATCCAAGGAATGTGGAACTTTTTGGTATAACAAGTATACATATATACATATTTGTATGTCCGTCATATTAGTTTGTATTCTTTAAAGATAAAAAAGTTAATTTATTTTTTTCCAAAAACTTTAAATTGACATATAAAAAATATATATCTGAATAGCACCTTGAAAATTCACCAGATCATAGTTAAATTTATGGGCTCTAAGTTGCTTTGAACCGCAAAGTGCGCAAGTTGCGCCTTTTTCTGAAAAATCTATTTCTTTCCAAGAATCCAAGATGTAAAATTGCTTCTTGCAGAATATGTTTATTAGTAAAATATGGGATTTCGATCAGTAGGCTGCACTGAATCAATAGAACCAGCAATAAATAATACCTAATGGTTAATAAGATATTTATTTGAGTAATTTTAAATAAATAAAAGTATTCAATTAATTTTAACACATTAAAAATATTCCAAAAATATGTAATTAGTGAATTTTCATAAATCTTATGAAAATATTCTACAGTCTTTTTAGATATACTTTATTTTTATATTTTAGGGAAAACAAGGGATCCAAAAAAGTAGAATATCACACACTAAAGTAAATTACGGGTTATGACCTGCATGGAATTATGCAAATTATTCAGGAAGAACAAATTCATTACGCAAGATTTGTGTAATTACGTGAAAGAAAATTTTGAATTGCGGGACTGCAATACTGTGACCTTAAATGAAATTTAAAAAGTGCTGTTATTGTTTAAATCTGATTTCCGGAAACGCTGGAAACAACGTGGTAGAAAGCATGATAGATTTGTGGTTAAATATACAAAATGGTTAAATTCTGAACTAATATTCCCGGAAAGTGTTATGAAATTTCATTCACTGAATGCTTCATCTTCATCAAATGTTGGAAGACCGAGAAAATTATTGTCTGAAGGTACTGTTCTTAATCTATTGCTCATCGCTTCGGATCCTTTGATATCAAATATACGCCCCTTGCCCCAGAAGAAGAAATACAGTCTACCCTTGGAAGTTCGACAGCTCTTAAAAGAACCACACCTAATCAAAAGCCACAGAAATGATGAACAGAAGAAAATTTCCTCATCTCTAGAAGAAGTTGATGATGATGATGATGATGACGATGACGACGATTATGAAGGAAATGGCGAAGAAAAAGATGATGATGATGACGATGACGACGATTATGAAGGAAATGGCGAAGAAAAAGATGATGATGATGATGATTATCACGATTAAAATTTTGAAAACAGAATTGTAATCTTATAATATGGTATCATAACACATCGTATTCGTATGTATATATATGTATATGTGTAGGCCTATATATGTATGTAGGCCTATGTGTGTATGTGTGTTTTTATCTAAAGTAGATGATTTTTCCTTTACCAACGTTTTCTTCAAACGAATACGTTAGCATTGTTCCCCAATCCGCAAACAGTTTCTTTGTGCTGTAACTGCAATAGGGCAAATGTTTGCTGGAACTGAGGAAGTAAAGATCTGTCTGCGTACAGTTAATTGAGTTTCTGTCCACTGATTGACATAATAAATTAGTATGTACAAATGTGGTACATTCTGTGTTCTGTGTATGTGTATATGTATATTCAAGATGCAAATAATTCTGTCCCGTTAGATTCTCCAGACGTACAAAATAAAGAAGAAAATGTTGATGATGACTAGAATTTTGAAAAGAGAACTTAAACTGTATGAACATTATATTATGTACATATGTGCGCGTTTAGTTATGTATGTATGCTTGTATGTATGTGTATTTTATGTATTTATATAGGTGTGTAATGTGTGCGTGCATATATAGGTATAAATGTATATTAATATATTTATAAGTGCGTTTCTTTGCATTGTATGTGTATATTACATGTAAGGGTATAGTTTCAAAACATAATATAATTTTGTCCCGCTAGATTCGCGTTTTGGACCACTGTGCACGGGTGACAATTTTATTTTGCATAGGGAATTTTAGGAAAAGGATTACAATCAGAAATAGCACAAAAACCCTTTCTACTCACAGACAGTTTAATTTGGCATAGGGACTTGTAGGGAAAGGATTATCGAAACGATAAGAAAAAATCCCTTTCTACTCATAGGTGACAGTTTAATAACCCCATTCTATTCACGGGTGAGTTTAGTTTTACATAGGGGTCATTCCATGCCAAATCATCACAGCTCCCAACCCGACCATCTCAGATTTACATGAAATTCGGTAAGAAGTTAAAATACATGAAGTTGTACACACACGCAAAATTTTACCCCTCAGTGATTTACGATATTCATACAGCAGGGTTGCAAACATGATAAAAATTGTAAAATTTTCCCTTGCATGCTCTGCAAAAATAAATCATAACTTTACTTCTAATTGAGGTAAAACCTTCATGTTTGCCTCATTTTGAAGCTAAAGGTACATAGTTTCCATTAAAAATAGTTGCATTTCAAAATAATAATTTTTTCATTCCAAGGTCAAAAGGTGTAACCTTTGACCTTGAGTATCTAAGAAACTGTATCTTTAATTTTATTGAAGAAAAGATATGTTAGGCAGTTAAATGCATTCAATCTTTGGTACAAATTTCATTTTGGGATGGCTTTGGGAACAGGAGAAAAAATTTCCCTATAATATAAAGCCACATGGCTGACTCACTCACTCACTCACCGACATTAATGTTTGCCCACTTTCAGATGAGCTAGAAACTTGAAATTTGGTACACGTATAGCGTTTAGGCTGTAAACCACATAAAAATTCCAAAAAGGTTATTTTTTTATTTTTAGCCCTGAAAACCCCCCGAAAAAGGGCTCGGCTCGGCTCACTGACATTAATGTTTGATCACTTCCAGATGAGCCAGAAACTTGAAATTTGATACACTTTTAGGCTTTTTAAATTTTAGGCTGTAAACCACAGGAAAATTCCAAAAAGTTAATATTTTAATTGTTTTTAGCCCTAAAAACTCCCGAAAAAGGGCTCGGCTTTGCTCACTGACATTAATGTTTACCCACTTCCAGATGAGCTAGAAACTTGATATTTGGTACACGAATAGCATTTAGGCTGTAAACCACAGGAAAACTCCAAAAAGTTTTTTTTTTTTTTTTTTTTTTTAAATTTGTGTGGGTTTCTGCCTTGCGGCGGCTGCATCTCTATCTCTTGACCAATTGGGTGAAATATCTAAAAATTATGAAAATTAATTTTTTGGAATTTTCCTGTGGTTTACAGCCTGAAAGCTATATGTGTACCAAATTTCAAGTTTCTGGCTTATCTGGAAGCGGACAAACATTAATGTCAGTGAGCCGAGCCCTTTTTCGGGAGTTTTTAGGGCTAAAAATTTAAAGAAATAAACTTTTGTAATTTTCCTGTGGTTTACAGCCTAAAAGCTATAAGTGTACCAAATTTCAAGTTGCTAGCTCATCTGGAAGTGGGCAAACATTAATGTCAGTGACCCGACCCGAGCCCTTTTCGGGGGGTTTTTAGGGCTACAAATTTAAAAAAAAACTTTTTGGAATTTTCCTGTGGTTTACAGCCTAAATGCTATACGTGTACCAAATTTCAAGTTTCTAGCTCATCTGGAAGTGGGTAAACATTAATGTCAGTGAGCAGAGCCGAGCCCTTTTTCGGGAGTTTTTAGGGCTAGAAATAATAAAAAAATTAACTTTTTGGAATTTTCTTGTGGTTTACAGCCTAAGATTTAAAAGGCCTAAAAGTGTATCAAATTTCAAGTTTCTGGCTCTAGAAGTGATCAAACATTAATGCCAGTGAGCCGAGACGAGTCCTTTTTCGGGGGGTTTATAGGACTAAAAATAAAAAAATAACCTTTTTGGAATTTTTATGTGGTTTACAGCCTAAACGCTATACGTGTACGAAATTTCAAGTTTCTAGCTCATCTGAAAGTGGGCAAACATTAATGTCAGTGAGTGAGTGAGTGAGTCAGCCATGTGGCTTTATATTATAGGGAATTTTTTTTCTCCTGTTCCCAAAGCCATCCCAAAATGAAATTTGTACCAAAGATAGAATGCATTTAACTGCCTAACATATCTTTTCTTCAATAAAATTAAAGATACAGTTTCTTAGATATTCAAGGTCAAAGGTTACACCTTTTGACCTTGGAATGAAAAAATTAATATTTTGAAATGTAACTATTTTTAATGGAAACTATGTACCTTTAGCTTCAAAATGAGACCAACATGAAGGTTTTACCTCAATTAGAAGTAAAGTTTTGATTTTTGCAGAGCATGCAAGGGAAAATTTTACAATTTCTATCATGTTTGCAACCCTGCTGTATGAATATCGTAAATCACTGAGGGGTAAAATTTTGCGTGTGTGTACAACTTCATGTATTTTAACTTCTTACCGAATTTCATGTAAATCTGAGATGGTCGGGTTGGAAATTACACTTTATTGTGATGATTTGGCATGGAATGACCCATAGAGATGTGGTTATTTAATCGTCACCTGTCAGTAGAACAGGTTTTTGCACTAGTTTTATAATAACCCTTTCTCTACGAGTGTCTATATCAAATAAAATTGTCACCAATGAGTAGGAAGGGATTATTTAACTGCCTCCCGTGAGGAGAACGGGGTCATTAAACTGTCACCTCTGTGTTTTTCAAATCAAGATCTCTGCTCTCAAGTGCCAGAGTTGAAAGATTGAACGGCCGACGTTATGACTTGTGAATCACGTAGTTTGCAGCAGACAACTGACACTGACTCCTTTTAAAAATGTGTTTTATACATTTATATATTTATTACTAATTACACAACTTATCCCCTATTACGCTAGGGAATGCGTTTCTAGTGTAATGTATTCTTTTTGGTTGACTATGTTTAGTTCATTGCTGCCTATATCACAGTATTGACTGATAGTTGGTAAAATAGAGCTGGACGGATTTATAGGCATCGACTTTGGCTGCGCAAATGGACTCTAGCTGCGCAAATGGACTCTAGCTTTTGGAACATGGAATGTGCAAGGAATAAATAATAAAATTACAGAAGTAATTAGGGCAGTGGAGACATTGCAAATGGACATTGTGGTTTTGACTGAAACAAAAAAGAAAGGTCGAGGGCAAGAAGTCATAGGAGATTTTTCCATATATAGACAGGGGTTGATAAAACAGAGAGAGCAAAATCGGGAGTATTTGTCTTGATAAAGAAGAAATGGAAGCAACAACTTGTTAGTTGGAAAGAAATAAATGAGAGAATAATAAGAATAACGATGTCTATGTTTGGAATCAGTGTAGAAATAATAGGTGTCTATGGTCCGAATAATGACGACACTGAAGAGCATAAGAGAGAATTCTATGAAGGTTTAGCATAAGTAGCAGATGATTGTCCGGACAGCAATGAGATATTAATTATGGGTGACTTTAATGGAAGAGTGGGAAGAAAATTCAATGATGAGGTGGTAGGACCTTGGGGAAAAGATATGGTAAATGATAATGGTAAAAGATTGATAGATTTTTTCAAAGGACAAGAATTTGTTATAATGAACGGAAAATTTAAACAAAAAGAGATTCACAAATATACATGGGTGAAACCCTCGAAGAATCAAAAATTGATTATAGATTATGTGGTTGCTAAAAGGAACCGGGTAGTCAAGATACAAGATGTTAAGGTGAAGAGAGGTGCAGAGTGTGGGTCTGATCACCATATGGTCACCACAAGGGTGGCTTTTCCCTTATGGGCCAACTTAAA
The DNA here is from genome assembly GCA_964059195.1 of Ectobius pallidus. NCBI lineage: Eukaryota > Metazoa > Arthropoda > Insecta > Blattodea > Ectobiidae > Ectobius > Ectobius pallidus. Next base: position 90,685,356 of record CAXKWD010000001.1, read on the forward strand.
GTTAAAAGAAAAAGAAATGTGTGATGGAATTCCTGTTGTTGACAATCCTAGGTATATGGTACACTTGCTACAGGAAAGTAGTATGAAATATTTATACCAGCAAAGGCTCACGAAGGTATTAGTGGAGGTGGATGAAGATTGGAATGCTGAACAATTGTATGAGTATATGAAACAATCTATTATGGGTGTAGCGGAGGAGGTTATAGGAATTGAAAAGAAAAATAAAGGGAAAACAGAATGGTTGAGTAAGGAGGTATTAGAAGTAATTGAAGAAAAGAAAAGGTTATACCAAAGATGGTTGAATACGAAAAGTGAAGAAGATTTAGATGAGTATAGGATGTGTAAAAAGAGGGTAAAGAAGATAGTTAAATTATCTAAAGAAGAACAGTGGGAGAAAGCTTGTGGGGAAATAGACCATACACTGGGATATAGGAGATCTGCAGATGCGTGGAAAGTATTAAGGAAAATGAGGACTGTTAATAATCCTTCACCGGTGGTACAACTTGTAAGTATGGAGAAATGGGAGAAGCATTTTAGAGAGTTATTGACTGAAAAAAGAGGAGTATCGATAAGTGAAAATTGTGATGATAGATTGTTCTCAAGTATGGAGCCGATTTTGGAGGAGGAAGTTCAGAAGGCAAAAAATGGTAAGGCAAGTGGACCAGGAGGAATTGTGACTGAATTGTGGAAATATGGTCCACATGTATTACAAAGACTCATATGTAAAATGTATAAGAAAGGTGACAGGAAGGACCCAAATAATTGAAAAGTTTGTGGCCCACATAAAACAGATGAAAATGAATACAAAACAGTTGATGCCAGTCTGTTGACATCTGGAATGAAAACAAACCGCTAGATATGTTGTTTCCAGTGATGGATTTGAGAGCTAGTTCGGAAGTAATACAATGCAGTACATAACACTATAATAATTATTGTTCAGATGTTTATGACATGTCATGTTTTTATTCTTACCTCCTTTCTTGCTGCAAACACAAATTAAACATGAATTGCACATTTGTTATCCTAATTGGACCGTTTTTGTATTACATATAAAGTCATATTTTGGTCATTTTCATGGTCTTGGTCATATTTCAAACATATTTGTAATTTAATGTAATATTTCAGATATAAATTCGGTAAAAGAGCACAATTATGCAGTATGGGCTCTAAATTGTCGACTTAATTTTTTTCCAAAAAAGAGTCATAAATGTTTTGGTTTTACTGTAACTGAAATGTGAAGGGACAATAACAAGTAATAGCACAATTACCTCTTCCTCTTTGTTGTTAACAACTTCCAATGGACATGTTGTTTAAAATATTATCAGTTCACATTTGCAGTGGTATCTCGAAACATAACAGATTAGAAGTTCTTTATTAGTAGAACTGTAAATCACCTGTAAAGTTGTTAAAAAGTGATTACCTGATTGAATTAATGTGATGTAATAATTTAGTGTCATTAAACGTTTTAAATTGTAACATTTATTTTTAGAAAATACATTCGTTTATAGGGTCATGTTCAGACATTTCATAATTACGGGTGGGACATTCTAGCAAATTATAAAAACTATTTTTGTTTATTGCATATCATAAATAATAAACTAGAATTGGTTCTTCACATTCTGTAAAATTTACAATGCCTTCTCCTCCACACTACATGCAAAGCAATTTAATTTTAAATACTTTAAATTTGTTTTTCAAAATCTGTTACGGGTGGGACATAATTTGGCCACTGTTTTTAATGGTGCAAAACAAAAGCTCATTTTCTGTTCTGCTATTACTGTTAGGGTCTTAATGTTGTTATTAATGAAGGTATGAGGGATTAAATACAAATTATAAATTGCTTCTAGGTTGTCGGAACATTTATTTAACTCATCAATAATAATTTAACAAAACTATCACTGTTACGGGTGGGACATTATGGGTGGGAATAAAATTCCCTTGTTTGTTATTTTACATAGTAATTAACCACACATATTTTTTGAAGTTAATCTTATACCAAATTGTACCTTAAGATGTATATTTTCTCAAATGAAAATGGACATAGCTGATTATTCTTGACTACTTGGTATTAAAGAGTGTTAAAATCATGCTAAAAATGGCAAAAAAAGTAACTCGATGCAATAAATAAGTAAATCGACAGATTTTACACATGAAACCACTTCAGATACACCTAAGTCCTTAAAATTCAGAGAATTAACTTAATTAATTAAATTAATTTAAACTTATTTTTCACCACCCAATTACAATAATTTTATAACTTGGAAAAATTCCCATATTTTATGAAATGGCTGTGTTTAGAATTTTTGGGTCATATTTAATCATTTTTTTTAGACAATATTTGCGGACATATTTTACACTTTTTTAGGTCATAAACATCCGAAATAATATAATATAATATAGTATCATTAGTTTTGGAAATGTTCTGAAAAGGAACACTGACATCTTGTTGTTTTCACCAGCTTGTCAATGTTGAGATGAAATAAATATCTGAACATGATTTCTGAGCACAGTAAATGAAAATAGTCAGAATCAATGGCGCTGACAAACATAACTAACTGAGCCGTGTCAATTGTGTCTTTACTTTCATTCGAAACCAAAGGAAAAAACCATAATCAGTTCTGAATCTTTTCATAAAGCTGTTCTTCTATGTCCGTAGCCATTTCTATTACCTTGTTAGCATTGGTATTGTTCTGAACAAATCTAACTGACTGGGACAAGCATCTAGTGCAGCTATTATGAGACATTCTTCGATGAATGTACCTTCCGTAAATGATCTTAATACTTTTGAGATGTGTTTCAAGGTAGTAAATTAACCCTCACTATTTTATTAATTTGTTTCTCAGATAGATTCCTTGTAGTTTTAGTCTATGTTTTATAACTGTTCTCCGGTGTCTTCTTCCGTTCTACATTTTGTTAAAAAAAATAAGTTAATTGCTTATTGAGATTGCTCCAAAAACTGCACAACAGTAATTACTAAGTACATACATACCTGAAAGTACATGAGATCCTTTACTTTGTATGATGAGATCTGGTTTAAAGAGCAAAAAAAAATTTAGAGTTGTGCAGATCTGATTTTATTGTCATCATGACAAAAAAATAAAAAATATTATCCTCCCAATCGTTACGAAATACAAGACTTCGATTTGAAGAACTCATATTACTAGCTCTACCACTGATACACTTTTATGTGTATTTGCATTGCATTGGGACGAGCGTTGTGTAAAGTAATACAAGAGGTTTAGGTATGCATGACTCCCTGGATTCACTTTATTGCATGCAGGACCGTTTTTAGAAAAGAGTCACCCGTGTATCTGCAGTCCCTCTAAACTATTTTATAATAAAAAAATTCGATGTTTTTCGGCTGCCCTGAAGTTCACACAGGGTTCTCGAATTGGAAAACTTGGATTCTACACCACAGAATACCCACATACAACATATTAAAAAATCATTAACTTCGGACCTTTTTCCAGGCAAGCCCAATTTTCAGTACCTGGTGACTGGACTAAATATCAATAACTGTATAATTTTTTTAAAATAAAAATTTAAATAATAAATAAATGGTGGGACAATAAAACAAACAAAATCCGTCAAACATATTGTCCTGTGGGCTGTTTTATCTAAGCAGATATTTGCATTTATCACTTCTAAAATTATGCCCTAATTTGGTACAGGAAACATTAAATCTCAATATATATGCATGCACCTAGGTAAAAATTAAAATATCTATATTATATATAAGTTTATATGAAAAATTGCATTTGTTGTTTATATTAAGTTTTGCAAAATTCTTCTCAATTCCTGTGCCTCCCGCTAGGGGTGCAAGCAATGAACATGTCTGACCGAAGTTCAGTCTTACAGATCACTGCCTGTGCCTGGCTAGTTAGGCTACACTTATGCATGCTTACCTCATTATATACATAACCAATCTGTACAGGAAAAACGCCATGGAAACACATTAAAGAACACACATAAAGTAAAACATTACACAGTGATAGTGACCACGTAACAGAAATGATGTTAAGCTGCGTTCACACCTGTGCAACGTTGCATGCGCACAAGAGGCATGCGCCTGTCACGTGGAGATGCAAGCCGGGGCATGCAACGGTGCAGGGTGAGGCATGCGTGGAATCTGTGCGCACGGACCACCTTGCGCCGGTGCACGTAGGCGCAAGTAGCTCCCCATTTGAAACGGGGAGCTACGTGCAACAGTCGTGCGTCTTCCAAGGTTCTATTCTGATTTTTCATTATGGCGGAGTGGTCTAATGAAAGGAATATTGAGTTCATGGAGGATTATCGCTGTTTGTGGATGGCTAGCTCCCCGGACTACAAGGACAGGACAAAAAGGAGCGATTCCTTGCAGTTTTTAAGAGACAAATATGCTTTGGGAACAACGAAAGCTGTATTAAATAAAATAAAAAGCCTCCGATCATACTTTCGTAGAGTCATAATGAACATTTCTCAAAGAGGAAGAGTGGGTGCGGAACGGATAATTTTATATTATATTAATATTAATACATATTTATTGTTATTAACATTAATTTTAAAGAGAGGTAATCAATGAAAACAATCAAACCCACATTATCAGTCATTATTAACAGTTAACATTAGGGTAAGGTGGTACATTTTCGAACATGGTACAATTCTGAACGAACTAAGATTTTTATCCACTTTTGGGTTGCAAACATAAATAATTATAAATTAAATTATAAATTATTATTATAAATTATTAAATTATAAATTAATATAAATTATTATAAAATATAAATTATTATAAATATTATTACTATTATATAAATAGTATAAATTATTTTTTAAATAATAAATTATTTAAAATAATTAAATTCTTTTATAGCATAAATTATTACATAAATGATTAATTATTAATAATTATTAATATAAATTGATGATAAATTATTATTTTACAATCGAAGGTAAGAACTCCATGCTTGAAAAATGGCACGTTATAAAATTGCTTATAATTCCACCTTGTGTTACTGGAATATATTTTTGAGGAACAATTTTTAACTCATACCAAGAAATAGTGTAGTCTTTAATACGTAAGTCATTGGCACAACATGTGTCATTCGTGAGCGGAATTTGTAACTAGGTGGTAATTTACAAAAACTAGCGCAAAGTACAAATAGGCTACGAAAACATTTTAGGTACAAATTCGAAAAGTACAGTACTTTAACCCGCGATTGCTCGCTTACGTCTTAAATGGAAAAGCTGTTATGCCATCACAGCATTCTGCATGTTTATTATTATTAACTGTGCTAGTCAAATATAAAAGGTTGACATCCATACATCTTTCAGCAGTGGTATTATTTCAACGAATAGCCCTTTTTAGGCTTTTTAAACAAACGAGTTTAGCCGTCTTAGTAAAACATAATAATGGACACTAATATAACACCGAAAATTGTATTATAATTTTGACAGAATATTCTAGTTTTTTTTAACAAAATAAACAAGTAACTATTCCATATATTGGCACTCGAAAAATAGCATAAACAATTGAGATATTTACCATTTTAGGTAGATTTCGAAGAAAAATCTACCTATTGCAATCGATACCATGTCATGACTTTCGAAAAATTCTTTCATAACTTTACGTTTCATGCCTCCCTAAGTGCAAAACCACCACCCGTTAAAAAAAAAAAAAAAAATCTATATATATATATCTCTTTACACGCTAGCGGCCGTAATTTTGAAGATATTTGAACCAAATTTTATTATCTTATTTCTAGGCCCAATAGTGCGGACAAGTTCGTTAATGAGCAAAATTGGCCCAAGGGGGTGGTCGGAGGAGGGGGTTGAAATTTTAAAACATTTATATCTCGGCCCCTATGAATTATAGAGGGAAACTTTGTTTGAATAAATTAGAGTACTCCCAATGGAGTTCACAGTGATACCAACGATTCGGGGTTTTGGGGGTACGAGTGGGGGGGATGGAAATTCGACATTTTTGAAACTTCGTCTTGTGGGGTATCGTTGAAAAGCTCTTGATGAGTACTCTACAAATCAATAACTAGTTTCTCCATAGTTCTCATATAAGGCGAGATTTGAATGTTTGAAAAAGTGCTCTTTCCTCTTTTTTGCAGTTATTATTGCGGGTTTGTCATGCCAAGGCTAAAGAAGACGAAATAAATTAAACCAAAAGCTCTTCGAAATCTACCTCAGCCTGTAGGCTTGCCTAAAGGGATTTTTTTAGTGATACAATTATTCAATACCCACTCAATTCACTTCCTATCTACAAAAATAAGTTGACTGAAATTGTTCCTTTAATATACTTCTTTGTCGTTGGTTGGCAAATTGTTATTTTAAAGTTTAAACGACAATGAATTATTTGCACATTTCACGCTTCTTACGGTTTCGTCTTTGTCGCAAAATAACAACAGCTGCAACAGCATCTATATCCAAAGCGGACATTTCATCTGCGCACTTCTACCAGGTGTGAACAGAAAGAGGCATGCGCCTACAATAATAAAGCCGCAAGAGGCATGGTGCATGTGTGAGCTTGCACCGTTGCATGCGCAGATGCACTGGAGAAGCACGGTAACTAGGCGCAAGGCACACAGGTCTGAACGCGGCTTTATAGAATTAACATAGAACTGATTAAATATGCATCTGAAGGAATGAAATAATGAATTTTGGACTCCATGATTACATCTGGGCAGAATTGTTATATGTACCAGGTAAATGGGATGTAGCCCTAATGTGCCCCCTTTATAAAAAAGGAGAGCGAAGTACTTGTAAAATTATTGTGAAATCGGTCCTCTAAACGTATGTTACAAGTTATATGTGCACGAATAATTGAAGGGTTCGGCTGTAAAAGATGGTAACCCACACAGAACAACTTCTGAGATAATGATATCATAGGTTTTTAAATCAAAATTCTAATTTATTAGTAAGTGTTCTTCTAAATATGAACACACATCATAAGAATACAAGAGAGAACTTTAAAAAAATAAAAATAAACGTGTGTAACCTAATTTATGTGGTTTAACATGTTTTACTTGAAGTGACTAAACATGTCAACACATTTTATTACTGCAATGTATTTAACCCATTACTAATGCTCTATTCAGATTCTCTATAACTTTGTTCTGCATTGTCCTGAACCACTAAATTTGTGTAAAATGATGCATAGTAAGAAGGAATCCACTCCAAACAAGCAATGACGTCATCCACTTTTTTTTTCAATTGGTTTTCCTCTGCTATTTTGCAGCCTGCGAAATGACAAAAATGCTTTCTCTTTTAACCTTGCCCTTCATGTGGAACAAAATATTTTACAGTTTGTGATCTTCTGCTCTAAACGTTCTTGGTGTATTTACGTGCAACAGGATTAGCTTTCATACACCCAAATAAATATGAATTTTATGGGTTATACGAACTTACTTTCCAGAACTTGGCAAAAATTACTGTACGTGTTTCATCGCTGATTTTATCAAAACTCTTTAATGGACAATTGCAGTCTGGTCCAAGTTCCCTACCTGGAACCTCATCTCCTTTACCCCTTCATTTTTTTAATACAAAACACCAGAGTCTTTTTCCTTCTTCATTACTGCTTGCCTGGATATTATCCTCTTGCTCTTCTTGCTTGGTCCTTCAATAGGAATATTTTCACTTGCTTGTGTTTTACCAGCTGCATTATGCAAAAAAATACTCTGCTTTTCCCACCATGTATCGCTTTACCCTGTAAAAGCAACATTAATAGCCATTCTCTCTTAAGCCCAAATATTTTCTTAAGCACTCTATTTTCGAACACTCTCAGAGTATGTTCTTCCCGAAGAGTAAGCAACCATGTCTCACATCCATCTAATACAACTGGCAGGATAATTATCTTATAAATTTTTATTTTTAAATTTCTGGATAGAAGGCGAGAAGGTAGAGTTTCTGAACTGCATAAAAGAAGGCATTCTGTGATTTGAGTCTACACTTAACTTCTGCCTTAATATTATTTCTTTCAAAAAAAGTTATTTTTTACATGATTCTGGCATTGTAGACATTTTACTTCTGTTAGTATATTATTACTACTGTTATTATTTTATTATTATTTTGTTGTTACTGTTGGTGATTTTATTATTATTATTATTTTGTTATTACCGGTATTGGTAACATTTATTATTATTATTATTATTATTATTATTATTATTATTATTATTATTGTTATTACTAAAATTATTATAGTGTTATTATAACATTTAAAAGTGAAAAGGAAGCATAGAATAAAAATAATATTATTCAAGAGCTGTAGCTTCAACTTACCTCTTATACCTATTTATACCTTTTATTTAAGAACAAATTACGAATTCTCACTTACTGAAAAACTGTGATAAAAATAAAAGTGAAAGAAAAACATTTTCATCTTACATTTTTAAATTTTTAAAGGGGTTTCTAGTGTACTTTCCTAAAATATCACTGCAGTAACTTATACCATTTAATTTGACCTTTAATTTATTAAAAAAAAAAAATTGAAATCGGACCATGGGGAACGGGGATAGGAGCTAGAGGCGATTTAGTAAATGACTGCAGCCACCATTTTGAACCCCCTCTGCTGCAAAATTTGCTGTGGTGCCCTCCTTTCAAAAATACTCCACTGGGGTCAAGGAAAATGTGTGCATAGTGGGAACTGTTATAAGTAAAAATGCATAGTTCAGACCCTTAACCACCACCAGACTAGTTAAGCATGTGAAGCGAAGGCGGCAGTAGCAGAGCATTGTAGAATAATGTTGATATCAATGGGAACTCGAGTCATATAATATGACCACTTAATTCTATTACCACTGGATACAAAATAAAAAAGAAAATATACCGGTAAAACACAAGTTTCTATACTATAAGAAAAGTTGGCGATCTTGGTCATGTCAGATGATTTCCCAGTAGCCTATCTATTTCAGAGATATTTATTGTAGAATGTTGAGGCTCTCAAAATATTTATGCTTTTCTTGTGTTAGGCCTGCATTCTTTCATTATGGGCAGGTAATTTTGTCAATTACAAGATTTACTTAAACAAAACAAACAAAAAAAATTGACTGACATGTACACCCACTCAAAATATCTACCCTCTGCCATCTATTATTGTTATTATTATTATTATTATTATTATTATTAGTATTATTAGTATTAGTATTGTTGTTGTTATTATTATTGTCATTATTATTTCATTGAAAAAGCATTGTGCATAAAGATCGATTGATGCCTTCCGTTCTTGATATTTGTTAATGTTATAAAAAGTAACTTATTTAAAAAAATGAATTGTCTATAATTTACTTTTTTCTGTGCTACCTTTTTACACGTATATATGCCTGAAAGTTTGTGCAATATATTTTGCACCATTCATTTTGTTTGTTTGTTATTAAATAGGCTGTAGAATAGGTTATCTTTTTATTCAAGTTACACATTATAGGTTTCAATAAATTTAATAAAATGTTTGGAAATAATGGATTTTTTACTTTGACACTTGATTTTTGAGATTTTTTTTATATGTCATATTTAAGTAAAAACCTTTCCTATAAAAGTTATAGCCCACAGTTTTATGAATCTACCGACCAATATACATTTTATTTATATATGCAAAGCTAACGCTGAGAGGGGAAGAAAGCAAGAAGATTTGGCAAGCAACATGGCCTTCCGGTCATCGCGAGCAATGTGACTTACTATTATCAGTTTATAGTAAATAGTTTATCCTGTAATTTGTGATTGAAGTAGATGGTTATTAAATCTACAACTTTAATTGGATTTACCGAGGAAATAGGATAATATAAAAAATATACAGCGCAAAATCCAATGTTTCAAAGTAAAAAAGCTATTTTTTCCACACATTTTATTAAATTTGTCAAAACCTATTAGGTTTTTTGTAAATATCAAGAGAATCAATATTGTAACCCCTTTAATAGCAAACAAAACAAAAAGGATGAACTTGATCTGATCATTAGTATTAGAGATAATGGCTGTTCCATGACATTTTGAACCTTTGGGAGGGGCTGGGGGGTAAGCTCCAGGGAGATTTTTGGGGACTTTGGTAAAAATGTTCCTCTGGTATAGATCCCGCATGAAATCTGTGCCGATTGCCTACGTCATTGCATTTTGTTTTCGTGGGGACTGTAGTGTCGACTGGCCTGCTACCTATCACTCTCACACAACAGAACCTCCCTTTCTATTTTTAAAGGCCAAGCTACCTCTCTCTTGCAAAATAGCATGTCTCTCTCTAGCGAGTAATGGTCGTCATAGGCAAAGATTTCGTGCGAGTTCTTTAGTAGTCTATTAATGTAGTAAAATTCAGCTTTACCCTATTTTTTTTCCCATTCAAAATCTTTATTGACTGAGCAAATTGAAAGAAGACTCTATCCAATAACCAATGCAATGATATTAGAAGCTCAACATGGCTTCAGGAAAGGAAAGTCTTGCGTTAGACTGTATATTTACCATTACTCAATTAATTGAAAAACGAAGAGAGTTTAACTTACCAACATACTTCACCTTTATCGACTATGAGAAAGCATTTGATAAAGTGGACCGTTGTGGGAAATACTTCTATACAGAGGAGTACCTGTTCATCTTATTGGAGCAATACAGAGCCTGTATAGAAACAACCTAATCCAGATCAAAATATTAAATATCAATCGAAACATGGCTGAAATAAATCAAATGGTCTGACAAGGGTGCCCTCTTTCGACCGTACTTTTTAATATATATGTATATAGATTAATTGACAAAAACTTTGTTGCAGATGATCAAGTGGTTTTCAGTAGGAATGAAAATATGCAAAAAGCAATCTCAAAATTAAATGAAGTTGCCAATAAATTTAACATGAATATCTCATTGGATAAAACTAAAACTATGGAATTTTCAGGATCTGACCCAATTAGAACAAAATTAGTACTATAGTCCTTTCACATTCGCCAGAGGTTTCAAGGCAAAACGTAGCACGCCTATGATACCCCCACTTACCGTGCTCATATGACATCATACCCCTCCAATGCCAGTCACATGACAAGCCAGTAGGGAGTTCCCCCTTGATGTCGTATGAGTGTGTGCGACAGCGCAGCTCCTCTGCGCGAAGGGGAATACTGTTGACTGCTGATCAGTGGGGGCATATTAGACGTGAGAAGTTGTGGCCTTGAAACCTCTGGCGAATGTGAAAGCACTATAGGCAATAATTTATAGAACAAGTGAAAACATTGAAATATTTGGTTTATAATGTTGCATATGGGAAGTAATACATGAAAAACTGAACTCTTTTAACCACTTTTGTAAAACTATACTCTGAACACTGTACAGGGAAGTTTGCAGATATACCCTACCAAAATTTTGTCAAGTGATGTCCCTGCCAGCTCTGTTGTACAGAAGTGAGAACTGGGTACTAGGGAAAGAAGATGAAAGAAGAATTCAAGCCACTAAAATGAAGTTTCTGAGATTCATGACTGGCTACACACTACTAGATAGAAGAAAGAATGAAGATATCAGATTAGAATTAAACATGCCAGATATAAGAGACATTTTAAAAAAATGTCAAAAGAAGTGGAAACAACATCTACACCGTGAGCACTGAAGAATCACTCACATAGCTTCAAACTGCTCGGAGGAGAAACCTAGGAAGACAGGAGATGAGATGCAGGACAGTTCTGATGGAATATGTGATTGGAGTTGGAACAGGCCAAAAGGCTCAAGCCATAAAGATGATAACAGAAATCAACAATATTCTAAAACAATCACAAAACAAAACCACTTACATTTGAAAATATACATCACACCCAACCTGAAGGACTTTCTATGTGAACTCCGATAAATCAGGTTTGGAAATCAAATAACTAACTCCCTAACAATGTACATTGATACTGTCTGAAATTTTATTGAGTGTTTAGCTCAGAATTACTTTTACAAATGCATCAGATCAATTATTATCTGCCATTACTAGTACCCACTGATCATGTATCATTTAAACAATTCTGAAATTTCTAAGAATTCTGAAAATCTCCAGTTTCTTGCTCTTGAATAAACTAATCCTTTCTGGTGACCTAGCAAAGCCCTGAATTTTTCGTAATCTTATTCACCTTATGGCCTTCTTAATTTAGTGTAGGCCTAATTAGTAATTACTAGGGCAAGGCATTTAATGACCATAAACTAGTGAAAAAATGTAAAATAAAAAATGCATTTATGATTTAACAAGAGTGAAAAAATCACTCAAATTTTAATAAAATTACCAATAAATTTACCATTATTACTTGTAATTAGTTTTTGAAGTAAAGAATTGCTGAAAACAATTTAAAGGATGACAATGCGTTATATAAGTTATGAATTTACAATATAAAACACAGTTATTTTGTTACTAAAGAAGTACATAACTTTATACTACTTGGACACCCTTAGCGAAAAAGAAATTCTTTCTGAACTGACATGCCCATCAAATTGCCCGTAGCAAAAAACATTTGAGAAGAAAGAAAAGCGATTGTTTATTGGTGTGGTGTTTACATTAAACCTGAATTAAAATTAAGTATGAACATTTAGCGGAGATTCTCAAATAAAAACGATTGTCTGTTGTCTGAAAGTAACGACTTGTACATGGAATAGCTCTTCTCTACCTCCACTGAAAATGACCTAAAAATTGCCAAAAAATGACCTATTTCTTGGAAATGACGAAAAATGCAATATAAAGCAAGAAAATGCAAAAACAAATTACCCTTATTTAATCACTTATTTCATGATACACAGTTATGAGGTATATATTTTAGCTATCTTTTAACCTTTATGTAAAAAAGATGCAAAGTCATCAAATGTCTTGCCCTAATAATTATAAGTGATGCCTGCATGGTCTAGTGGTTAGCTTGGCTGTCTATGGGTCCGCAGGTCTGGGTTCGATTCCCAGTACCATTCAAATTTTCTGACATAGGGAAGTAGGAAGAGGGTGCTCTCAATCTTGTGACACCAACTGAGGGGCTACTTGATACTGAAGTAGCAGCTCCACTTATGAAAGCCATCAGTATTCACTCTGGGTCCTGTCATCTGATTCTGGTAGATGACACAGAGGTCAGATGGAGAGCCTAGTCCCAGTAGGAATATACCACCATGAAGTTTAGTCAATTATGATTATGGAAGCAAATAAAGAACTGTAGGTAAAATTAATTGTAATGAAAATGTTGTGGAAATGCATCATGTTGAAACAACAAATAATTCATGGAGTGATTTGCAAATACTAGTACATTAGTGCAAGGAATTATCCCATTCAACCCACTACAACTTCCCTTACTTAATATGCCTGATATCATGTACAAACAGGAAACACTCATCTTTTTAGACTGCATAGTGAAACATTTAAAACAATTAAGGGAACAAAGAACCCAGAATTGATCCTTAAAATAGTGACGAAAATTAAAATATTCTGTGCCGAAACAATATAGGCTAAGTTTTGTATTTAATTTCGTAACCACAAATTCTTCAGTCAAATGGACAGTGTAATCAGGGGGAAAATGCATATTTTAAGTTTTAAATGAAAAAGTGCATGTTTCAGTCTTAAATATGGTATTAAATTATATATTCCCCATTAGATAGTTATAATTATTGGTACTTAATAAAGTCTCTGCAACCAATCTATATATATATGTGCCAGTTTTATTCGCTGGGATACAAGGTTACAGGCTGAGTCATAATACACAGAACATTTCAGTGAAGTGAAAACAGTGGTAGATTTCTTAAATGTAGAAGATGCAGCTAGCATTACGATAGCTCAGGAATGTTTTTCTGAAGATGGCATTGAGAAAAAGATCCAGTATATTCATAGCCGCTTCTCCAAATTACCTGAAATTATAACATAGTTGGAGGCTCGAAATAATTCTTTACAGTATTCACTTCCACTGATAGATCAAATTTCAAATGTACTTCCTTCAGAAACCATTTTGCTAAAATTGCATTTGATAAGCTTAGTCAGGTATTAAATAAAAATCCTGGTTACAAAACAATCTGTCAAATCAGCAAAATGTTGTCTAGTGATGGCGAAAAAGCTGTAACAGAAGAAGATTTAACTGAAGAAGAGTTGGTGGTGTTTTTCACATGCACCTGTGACATCATGCGATGTAGGAAGGTCATTTTCATTGTATAAAACCTTCTTCACTGACAGACATAGGAGCTTCACACATGAAAACCTCAGGGCAACTTTCCTTTATCTATTTTAATAGCCACAGATAAGGTAAGATTATCCCCTAAAAAATGACATTTGATATTTATTCATTGGTTTTTCCATATAATGGCGCTTATTTTTCAAATTATTCATGCATAACTTGCTTGCATATTTCATTATTTGATTATGTATACAAATCCGGGCTCTAATAATAACAATAATAAAGTGGTAATTTCTACAGATCAAACAAATAGAGGAGTTTGTTCTGATATATTAATAGGTTTTATATTGATAATTGTAGAAATGAAATTAACTGCACCTAAAAAAAATGGAACTTCGGCAAGATATGAGAAAATAGCTAAATCAATGGATGTTCATGGAAGAATCATAAAATAAATAGTTATTAGTAGGGAGCGGATTTTTATGTAAATAAATGTTTTTTCTGCTTATAGACAGAAGACTACAACTAAAACTAAAATTCTGAACTAGAACCCCAAAGTTTATATATGAAATTCTATTTCACATAAAAACACATATTTCTGTAATATTTTAATGTAAATACATATTTTAAAAAAATTACCTATAAAAACATATATTGTTATATTTTCCTTGTTCTAAATTTTAAAATTCAGTTTAAAAATTGTTTTCAAGGACATATATTAATAAAAATTCAATTTAAATGTATTTTTTAACGTGAATTCATTTCATTTGAACTCCTGCATCACTGCATGTGACCCTGACTGCCTTCTAACAGGTGGAGAACAAAGACGTGTGTGATTCCCCGTGTCACATACAAGTGAGTCTGACCCTCAGTGACGGGAAAATTCTATTCTGTCAAAAATGTGGGAAATCTGTAAATGCAGATCACCGATCTCAAGTCATGCAGCTTTTAGCTGGTAGTAAACACACAATGGCCGCTTTATGTTCAGCACCTAGACAAGTTCTCCTAGGTGAAACAGCTTCTTCTTCACATACTCATTTTGCAAAGAGTTCTGAATACTACGGAGATTTGTGCAAAACATTTCTTACGTGTGATATTCCTTTATATAAATTGAAGAATCCAGTGCTCAAGAAGTTCCTGACTAAATACACAAAATATGAAACACCAGAAGAATCAACAATAAGAAAATAGTATGTCCCTGCGTGATACAAATAAACGTTAGGAAAGATCAGAGCAGAAGAGAGAATAAAAGAATCTGGGTAAGCCTGGACGAAAGAACAGGCTCTAGTGGAAGGAAGGGGGGAAACGTTGTAGTAGGTGTGTTAGAAAATAACGAAATTCCTTCAGAACGGTGTTTTTTATTAGCATACAGACAAATGTCAGCAACAAAACGTCTAACGGTGGCTCGCTTATTCAATGAATCACTTCAGTTATTATGACCGGATGGGGTCAAATTTGAAAATGTTCTTTTGTTACTTACGGATGCTGCCTCCTACATGAAGACGGCAGCAGAAGGTCTATCTGTAAGCTTCCCAAATATGAAACATGTAACATATATAGCACACGCTTTATACTGGGTAAGTGAACAGGTACGTACCTTATATCCTGAAGTGGACAAATTAATTTCAAATGACAAGAAAGTATTTTTGAAGTCCCCAACGAGAAGTGATTTGTTCAAAGAAAAAAATCCTGATCTTGCACTTCCTCCTACACTAATAGTCACTCGCTGGGGAACATGGTTGGAAGCAATGGAATATTATGCACAGAATTTTGAAAATTTCAAAACCGTTGTAAATGAATTGAATAAGGATGATGCTTCATCAATTGAAATTCTTCAGGATCTATTTAAGGGCAGTTCACTAAAAAATGAATTATCTTACATATCTGCAAATTTCAGTTTTTTGTGTCACTCAATAAAGAAATTAGAAACATCAACAAAATTGTTGACTGAGACGGTTAATGAAGTTCGTGACATTGAGAGAAAAATTAACTCACTCAAAGGCCCTAAAATACAGCGATTAAACATAAATTTAAAAACGTGTTTGCCAAAAATGATGGTTTTACATTATGTGTCAAGTTGCCAACATTTTGGAAGGGAAGCAAGATAGTGGAGAAATTAAGAACTTGTGTGTCAGTGACATTCCTTTGCTAAAATATGCAAGACTAACTTCTTGTGACGTCGAGTATTCCTTCTCTCGGTTTCGGGCATTTTTCCGTGAGAAAAGACATCGGTTTGTGATTGAAAACTTGGAGAAAGTCTTCATTGTCCACTGCAACAGCGATATATTATTTCTCCCCAGCATTGTCTCATCATGACTGGTGAGTAATAATAAAATTTTATATGTATAAATTTGAAGTATTACATAATACTGAAACAAAATATTTTTAAAATGTTTATACATATTTTTCAATTTTTAGTACATAAGAAAAATATTTTCAAGATTTTTACTACATAAAAATCCGCTCCCTAGTGATTAGAATAAGCCAGGCCAAGAATGCATTTAACAAAAAGAAAAATCTG
This sequence comes from Ectobius pallidus, assembly GCA_964059195.1. Taxonomy (NCBI): domain Eukaryota; kingdom Metazoa; phylum Arthropoda; class Insecta; order Blattodea; family Ectobiidae; genus Ectobius; species Ectobius pallidus. Next base: position 90,701,931 of record CAXKWD010000001.1, read on the forward strand.
TTCACATCAAACAATTTAAACATTATGTAAGACTTGAGGCTTTCTTGGTGCTGATTATTAATGATGGTTTCAAGGGCTATAAGCCGAGTAAAGGGATGACTTATACAACTTCCAAGCTTTTGGTCGCTGATTATTAATAATGGTTTCACGGGCTATAAGCCAATTAAAGGGATATACAATATCCAAGCTTTTGATCACTGACATCTCTGCGGCCTTCCTCAGGGAATGAATATGGAGTTAGGGATGAAAGAGCTTATGGATGAAAGATTTTGATAAAAATGAAATTTTCCCACCAATCACAATTGTTGTTCAATCATACATTTGGAGTATTGCATTGTATTCCATTGTTAGCTTTTGACTGTTAGCTTTTGAAATATGGTATTATAGAAGGATGTTAAAGGTAAGTTAGAAAAAAAGGGTAACAATTGAAGAAGTATTCAGAATAGCAAATGAGGAGAGAAGATTCTTGAAGCATTTAAAAAAGAAGGCAAGCTCAACTGAGAGGACACATAGACTGCTTTGGTGTAATGAACTATGGAAGAGAGTAATAGGAGGACAGGTTTAGGGGAAACATTGCAAAGGAAGACCTTACTTGGAGTATATGAAACAACATATAATTGAATCTATGAATTTTGGTTCATATTACCAATTCAGGAGTTCAGCAGAGAAGCGTCAGGAGCGGAGAGCTGCTGCCAACCAGATAACGGCTGCTAATCTAGAAGCAGAAGATAAAGTGAAACCTCTGTATAACAATATTTGTGGGCCCTAGCAGATTGTGACCGCTGGCATGGTCTTGTGACTATGGATCCGTCGACCCGGGTTCGATCCCCGGTACCTCGGATTTTTCTGAGGTAGGGAGGTCTGGTAGGGGTGCACTCAGACTCGTGATTTCAATTGAGGACTTACTTGATAGAGAAGTAGCTGCTCCGGTCATGGAAACCACCATTAACGGCCGTGGGTGTCGGCATGCTGACCACATACCCCCAATCCTGCCATCTGCCTATAGGTAGATGATGCAGCGGTCGGGTGGTAGGCCTTGTCCCTTCGGGGATGTCGTGCCACGGAGTTTAGTTTAGTTTAGTTTAGCAGATTGTATTGTTACTAGCAGGTGCCTGCAGCTTCGCCCATGATAATTAATAATTGAAAAGTTAAAAATTAAAAGTATAATAATTATTATTAAAGCATTGTATTTATTAACACTTGCACGCAAATCATTCACAAACTAAGCCATTAATAATTAATGAAACAGCTAAAATTCCGGCTTTAGAGTACATTCCACGATATGAAAGCACCGCCTGAGAAAACGATCTCAGATTCGATTATACAGTTCCAAAGCGACCTGTTAACATCGATAATACGTATTGTTTCTCAACTATTTGTTGACAGATGAATATGATGTGAATTTTATTTGATAAATTCAGTGTAATTTTCAGAAATTATATAATTTTTCAAGGGAAGGAGTTATTTTGTTTGGATTTTTATTTTCCGCGATACTGCCCGCGTCTTTGCCCGCCATTATTAATTGACTCCAGGATTTTTAAGAAATTTACACTGGCAGTTTGTTAAAAATGTTTGTGGTTCAGAGCTATGAAAATTGTAAGTAAAAATAAAATTAGAATATTTGTTCATTGTGTTCATTTCACTTAGACCTTATATAATAAAGAAACGGGTTTCCTAATTTTATACTCTTGTGAAAGTTTAGACTGCAAGAGATGAACATTGCCGAGTATACCCGATGTCTCATGAAGTGGGCGAGCGAGTGAGCATGCTATTTAGGGCCGTTGAATTGTATAAGAGTAGATATGAGGGTTATTGTTATATTGAAGGATTGTAATTTACCATACATGAGAATGACTGCTTGCAGAAAACTGTGTAATCTACAGGATAATTCATGGAACGGACATGTGAAGAAGTGGAAAATTATTAATAAAAAATCCAAATAAAAAAAAGCTAACTTTGTTACTCAACCCAATGACTTACTTTAAATTGTAACCATAGCTACCATTAAGATTGGTTTAACATCATGGACCATGGCATGCTTTGAGTCTAGCCATATGTCAGAAATTTCAAACTTGTAGATTTTGGGGAGAGAAGAGAAAGACAAGCAAATTCAACACACAAGGCACACTAAAACATTTGCTCTTTATGGTGTTTTAATTGCACATTATGTACGTGATAAAGAACAACCTAACTTAAAGTATGTTTTTGACTTTTTGCACACATAAGGGATAATTTTAGACTCAGTGATCCTATTCTCCACCCATCATGAACCTTTCTTTTCTGGAATTTTTATGAAATGTAACAGATATCAGGCATCCAGAAAATAATATTGGTGACTGGGAAGGATACTGCTCTGATACCAGCTACCATCCATAGGGCTAAGCTACTGGTTTGCAGTACCTATTGATTCAACCTCCAGATATTATTATAGGGGTGTTTCTAAAATAGTTTCAACATTATAGTGAGTTACATTTAAAATTTATTAAGACAGGAGATACGCTGGGACCAAACAAAAATGTTGCTATATGTGGGTTTACCGTTATATCAATCTTCGTTATACAGAGGTCACTGTACTACATTTCTTAAACGGTCTCTAAATATACGCCTACAGTAAATTTCATAAAAGGATGCAGCTACTGCCTTGTAATAAATACATTTCCCAATGGCATTATACTTTTGGTACATAATTGTACAGGCACCTTTGTGATATATCTAATTCTTAAATTTGGATGATTGCTATTTCTTTTCCTTAACGGCAAAATGGCACAATGCCCTTTCCTAGTGGATAATTCTGTATAGGAGGCAATCAAGGAGCTTTCACAAGGTACCAAATTAGGTAGATTGGAAAGGGAAATTAGGTGAGAATGGACTGTAAGTTTCTGAAACCCTTGCCTTTGCCTATACATGAAAAGAACAAGAATTTATAACGTTCTGGTGAATAACTGATATTTATTTTAACACTAAAAGACACTGAGGTTGTAATACACTGAAGGATTGTTGAAGTTGATGCTTGAAAAGTTGATGATCTTGAAGAGATGACGAAATTTCTTGATGTTAAAATACTCTGGTGATAATTAATTAAAATTAATTAAATTAAAGTTCCAAATAATGTTTATAAATTGGTTGTGATGAAATATTCTCCTTAAAGTAGTAAATTACACTTACTGATGTGTAATACTTAAACTGCTTATTGTCTATAAATCTTGAAGTTAGGTGAATATTAATTACTTCAGTCTTGCACAGAATCCTTCAAATTCTCTTTATGTTTGTATTTGAAAGGAATGTATTATGTAAGACGTTCAGTAATTTAAGTCAAATAACACTTTGAAATGTGTTGTAATAATGTTCACAAAGAAAGCGAATATGTTGAAATTACAAGCGTTTATATGACGTCACCTTGGCGTGCCTATGCCAAGCGTCCCAAAGCGAATAAAGAAAGTTTACAGTGAAATTCTTCCTTCCCGCAGAAATTAATTATAATTAATTGGAATTGGTTCCAATTAAAAGTTAGATAGATGAAATTGAAGATTGTCTTCAAATAAGAGACTTATAAGGAGTCACAAGCTATGTTAGCGTGCCCACGCGAAGCTCTTGATGAATGATAAATTAATAATCAAATTTCTTAGCTGAAATTGATGATTTAAAGATGAAAACTCAAATCCTTGTTGGATTGAAGATTCTAGTTGAAATTCAGCTTCCAGATCCTTGGATGCTGTAGAATGCTGATGATGATGATATATTGGGAAATACTTTTTCCCAAGCAGGAATGAATGAGAACCACGTCCGCTTCTTTCAGACTCGACGTGTGAACTAACTAAATGAACGTCTTGAGCGTTGTACTGGCTTTGTGAGGGAAATCCCCAATAAACTTAGCAAAATTATATTTATAAGAGAAAGCGTCACAAGTAATTCTGACGTGAAAAGATACTAACAAATGCAATGGACAATAATACCATGGATTTAAAGTATAAATCAAATATCAAAACTATATAAAAAGTCTATATAATAATAAAAACTTGAACATTTGTTTGAGAAAACTACGTGAGTTTCTTTGCTGGAAATTGGCAACATTGGAAATCAAAACGAGACAGTATCGATATATTACAGATCGAAGTACACTCACGAAATGATTCCACAACGACAAAAGACTATCACCATGCAAATATATATGTAATAACTTATTATTTCTTTTAATAAACAAATAATTGTTTTAAAGGAACAATATTAAATATGTAAAGCTGTGAGTATGATGCCAGACACTTTAACATTATTCTAAAGTCCGTGGAACATAGATATCAAATGTTAATATTGCATATTTGAAAGTGGGGTTAGGTTTGCTTACAAACTATCTTAATTTAGCTCAAATAATATTTATTATAATAGATTATGCAAAACTAAATTCAGAATCACAATCTACGTGGCAAATATTAACTCTGAACATAAATGTGAAAAGATCTACAATAAATGATTTTAGTGTAATGTCGTAATTTAAGCCTATGTTTTGGCTACGAAAATCATAGTTTTACTTCCAAGTTTTGTGTAATTATACAAATTCCCTTGTTATTATATAGGATATAGAGCCAATCTTTGTGAAAGTGGACAAAAGTGGTTACATCTTTTTTTTACGGGACATAGACATGTTATATATCAAAGTAAAGGGAAAAGACTGTAGAATTTGAAAATAGATTCATAATTCTATTAAATTAAAGGTATCTATATAATAATAACTGCTGAAATGTGTATTTTTTTTGTTGTCTGAAGATATTCATCAAATCAATTTTCAAGATATCCTTGTCACACCTGTCACTAAAAACATGTAATAGTTTGTAATCATTGTATAAAATAGAAACTTGGTAAAAGTTAGGATATTTCAATACAGAAGGGTCATTCCATATGAAATCGTCCAAATTTTTAAAAAATTGTTGCATGAACATTTTAAAAAAAAATAATTTTTTGTATATGAGTTCATCATGTTTCAAGATATCAAAACAAGTTTTCAAAAAATCTAGTGTTCTTGGTTTCCCAGGGGTGTCCATTTTTCAATCCTGGTGTAACACATTTTTTGCGAATGTAGCTGATTACAAATATTTTCATAACTCAACAACCATAAGAGTTAGAAATTTGAATTAAGAACCATTTTGTAACTATTGAAGCGTACTTTCAGAAATACTTTATTGTTTTCTTCAACACAAAATTTTTCATATGAAAATATGAGTTTGAAATTCGGGTAAATTTTTCCAAAAAAATCACTTTTTGCGCCAAATTTTATATGAGAAGGAAGTGATTGTAAACGTTCAAATTTTTGTTATGTTCAAACCAGCATGTGATTTGTCTGTGAGGAAAAAATCTGGGTCTAAAAATACATCCCTTATTCCTAAACTGGCCTCAAATATTCGAGTTTTTCCGATTTTGACTATTTTTGGACTTAAATATCTCTGGTGGGTACCCTTAAAAAAATCTGAAAATTTGTATAAAAGAAGCCTTTTATGTGCCTAACTCACAGTTAAACTTTCTATTTCTTGACTAAACTCCTTCTATTAATTTTATAAAACTGAAATATCACACTTTTTAGGGTAGCGTATTTGGGAGAAACTACATATAACTCAACAACCATAAGAGTTACAAATAAGAATTATGAATCATTTTATCATTATTGATGCTTGCTGTCTTGAACACAAAATTTTTCATATGAAAATATGAGTTTGAAATTCGGGTAAATTTTTCCCAAAAAAATCACTTTTTGGGCCAAATTTAATATGAGAAGGAAATGATTGTAAACATTCAAAGTTTTTTATGTGCAAACCTGCATGTGATTTGTGTGTGATAAAAAATCAGCGTCTAAAAATACATCCCATATTTCTAAACTGGCCTCGAATATTAGCGTTTTTCAGATTTTGACTATTTTTGGGCTTAAATATCTCTTATGGGTACCCTAAAATTGAAAAAAATGCCCTAAAAATATAAAATTGCGTAAAATGACAAAAAATGACCTAATAAAAATGCATTTCTATAATCTAGAGGCCATGATTAGGATTTATCCACAAGTTGGCAATGTCTATGTGGCATCAATAAAAAGATGACATGTCATTAGAACCCGGCCCTGGTAATCAGCAATGCTATCCACACTTTGCACCTTCTGCCTCTGTACCATGAACCACTTTTGCATGAATTTCATGAAAATTTTTTGTGATAATATACCAATCCTGGGGAATGACAACACATGATCTCAGCATAAAAAAGAATTCCCTTGTTAGTCTTTTTTCCACTTTGTCCATATTTTTAACAGGCTTGTGTAAAGTTGTGAAGTGAAATGTTCCTCCGATACTAGTTAGGCAGTTTTCGTTGTCCACTACTCTAAAATCCTGGACTACTTGGGAGCCTGAGCGCTTCACAAACTTTTACTGAATTGATGTGGATCTGGTTATTCTTGTCACCAGGACATTTTTTTGTCTTTCATACAAAAATAATATTGTGTAGCTATATTTAGATTGGCTGATTGTTTTTCTATCTGTTCTCCTTCATTTGTTTCCATGTGGCCCTACTCATTTCATTGGCTGTTAGAGGTATTGTCTGTCTGAATTTCTTAGCAATTCTAAGATAAACAGTTACCAGTACAGAAATCAGGCACAGAATTAATTAGGCTATCACTTCTCACTTAGTTTATTGGGGTACAATGTCATGCTGCTGGTTGAGGCACTGTGCTACTAACCGGAAGGGCACAGGTTCAATTCCTGATGAGGTTTTTGAGATTTTTCAATTGGCCTAATCCTTCTGCTGGCACAATGGCCCTGAGGTCGACTCATCCTCTAACAGAAATGGGTACAGAAGCAATTTTGGGGTAAAGGCAGCCAGTGCATAAGACTGACAACCTTACCACCTTCATGTGCTAGAAGTCTAAAAATGTTGGAGGTTGAACGTTTGAACCCTAAAAGCCTTCATGGCCTCTATAGGGATCACTAGATCTTTACCTCACTTCTTTACCAACATTAAAACATTTGTGATATTTCCACTGGTCACCATGTCATCCATAGCCAAAGCTGGTGGATCGTAGTTTCTTCGTCTTGCAAAGAAGTTCTGTTCCTTACCATGGAAGTCGAAGATCCATTTAAAAGATAGTATTAATGCAAACATATGATTTATTCAACATGTGCATGAAATAATCACTATACAAAAGCTGCAAAAGGTATTTTACATAAATATCACACCCGTCACACAACATATGTCACACCCATCACACAACATGTGTCACACCCGTCACATCAAAATTAAGCCAAAATAGTAGGCATTTCAAAATTATATTTTAGGTGTGTCTTCTGTATTGAAATATCTTAACTTTTACCAAATTTCCATTTTATACAATGATTACTTGGCTTTCTACCCAAACTATTAGATGTTTTTAGTGATGGGTGTGACAAGGAAACCTTGAAAATTGATTTGATGAATACCTTCACTTAAACTCATCTTAAAAATTTGCGTTATGATGACAAAATCTTCACTTATTTGTGCTTTTGTGGCTGAAATTAAAAATTGCAGCAAATCTACTGATTCCATGAGTATAATGCCCTTTTTCGAGTTTGACAAATCTGCACCCTCCAATACTGGGGCGTCTATAAGATCTTTTCTAATATCCTGTTCAGCAAATTGGCACCATTTGTTGAAGGGGTTATGGGAGACTATCAGTGCGGATTCCGAAAAGGAAGGTCCACCATTGACCAGATTTTCATACTGCGCCAAGTGCTTGAGAAATGTACTGAATTTGGAGTCAACCTGCATTGTTTGTTTATTGACTTTCGATCAGCCTATGATAGTATAGATAGAAGAAAGCTTTATGCAGCAATGGAAGAGCTACAGATCCCCCCAAAATTGATCAGGCTAGTAAAACTCACTATGGAGAAAACCCAGGGTAGAATAAAGATCCAAAATATATCAGATCCAATAACGTATGATAATGGAGTACGGCAAGGGGATGCCTTGGCCTGTCTGCTGTTCAATATAGCAGTGGAAAAAGTTGTAAGAGAGTCCGGTATTAATACCAGGGGGACCATTTTCTTTAAATCGGTCCAATTTATGGCATATGCAGACGATATAATAATTATAGGAAGAACTCAAAGATCCATGAAAGAAGCTTTTTCGAATTTGAAAGGACAGCAAGGAAAATGAAGCTGCAAATTAATGAAAATAAAACAAAATATATGCCAGTAATTAGGAATGATAATGTACACAGTCTTGATCATATAGAAATTGGACCATATAAATTCGAAACTGTCAATAGTTTTATCTATCTCGGCTCAGAGATTAATTTTGGAAATAATTCTAGTGCAGAAATTAAAAGAAGAGTGCTTCTAGCAAATAAGTGCTCATTTGGACTCAGAAGACATTTTAAATCCCAACTGATATCTAGAAGTACTAAAATTTTAATGTATAAGGTTTTATTGAGACCAGTGTTGACGTATGCATCTGAGACCTGGCCGATAACGAGCGCAGATGAAAGGTCCCTGGGCATATTTGAGAGAAGAATATTAAGTTTTATTTTTGGACCAGTGGAGAAGAGCGGTATATGGAGAAGGAGATACAATTTTGAATTGTATGAGTTATTTAAGGAGCCGGACATTACTACCTACATCAAGATAAAGAGGTTACAGTGGATTGGACATGTAGTACGGGCTAATGATGACAGAACTGTTAAGGAGGTTTTTAGTACAGCCCCAGAAGGGACAAGGAAGGTTGGAAGACCAAAGCTAAGATGGGAGGAGAGTGTGAGGAAAGACATTCAGATTTTAGGGATAAGGAACTGGAGAAGTGTGGCTTTGGTGAGAGAGGAATGGCGAAGTCTCCTACAGAAGGCCAGGGCCCACAAAGGGCTGTCGTGCTATTGATGATGATGATGAATACTGGGGTTCTGAACATTTTTTTTTAAATTTCTGTAAAATTGGTTATTATTTTAATATAAAAACACTGTTATTATCAAAGAAAACCTAAACCTCAATTTGAAAATGAACTAAGTGTTGGACTTTCAAGATACTAAAACCTTATTTTCAGACGACTGAACTACTTAAAAAGATAATTAAATCATAAAATCTAGTATCAAAAGTAAGTAGTAGGCCCTGAGGCCTACTAAAATGTTTAACACATTAATATAGGTAAAAGTATTTTTTCGAATAGTTGAACCACTTTCATCTCAATAATAACGTACATTTTAATTTTTATTGTTATATCATTCCATACTGTTCATGATTTATATTATCATACTCTGCCAATAAAAAACGTGTTAATTAAAGATCGTTGCATGTCTGTTTTTTGTTTGTAGACAATCGGCATAATACTACAGGTAGTTCACGTGCAGTAATTTTTAATAACCTGAAAGATTCTTCCATTAACGTGGAATTTTTATTGCTTGATAAATTGCACCAGTCTAAAAAAGGGCGGGATTTTACATGGATAATTTTGCGCCCTCTGTACCTGCGCCCTTGGCGGGGGCCCACCTCGCCACCGCCTATAAATTTCAGTCAATGAAAAAAAATACACATTTCAGCAGTTATTATTATATAGATACCTTTAATTTAATAGAATTATGAATCTATTTTCAAATTCTACAGTCTTTTTCCCTTTACTTTGATATATAACATGTCTATGTCACTAAAAAAAAAAGATGTAACCACTTTTGTCCACTTTCACATGGATTGGCTCTAATACTATCTTTTAAATTGATCTTGGACTTCCGTGGTAGAGAACAGAACTTCTTTGCAAGACAAAGAAACTACGATCTACCAGCTTCGGCTATGGATGACATACGTGACCGATGGAAATGTCACAAATGTTTTAATGTTGGTAAAGAAGTGAGGTAAAGATCTAGTGATCCCTATAGACGTCATGAAGGCTTTTAGGGTTCAAACGTTCAACATCCAACATTTTTAGACTTTTAGCACATGAAGGTGGTAAGGTTGTAAGTCTTATGCACTGGCTGCCTTTACCCCAAAATTGCTTCTGGTAGGCCTACCCATTTCTGTTAGAGGATGAGTTGACCACAGGGCCATAGTGCCAGCAGAAGGATTAGGCCAATTGAAAAATCTCAAAAACCTCACCAGGAATTGAACCTGTGCCCTTCCGGTTTGTAGTACGGTGCCTCAACCAGCTGCATGACATTGTACCCCAATAAAGAAGTGAGAAGTGATAGCCTAATTAATGTTGTGCCTGATTTCTGTACTGGTAACTGTGTATCTTAGAACTGCTAAGAAATTCAGACAGATAATACCTCTAACAGCCAATGAATTGAGTAGGCCTACATGGATGAAGGAGAACAGATAGAAAAACAATCAGTCAATCTCAATATAGCTACACAATATTATTTTTGTATGAGAGGCCACAAAAATGTCCTGGTGACAAGAATAACCAGATCCACCTCAATTCAGTAAAAGTTTGTGAAGCGCTCAGGCTTCCAAGTAGTCCAGGATTTTAGAGTAGTGGACAACGAAAACTGCTTAACTAGTACTGGAAGAACATTTCACTTCACAACTTTACACAAGCCTGTTAAAATATGGACAAAGTGGAAAAAAGACTAACATGGGAATTCTTTTTCATGCTGAGATCATGTGTTGGAATTCCAGGATTGGTATATTATCACAAAAAATTTTCATGAAATTCATGCAAAATGGTACAGAGGCAGAAGGTGCAAAATGTAATAAAACCTGTCTGAATGTCTCTATGGATTGGCTCTTATTAAGAAGGTAGCACCACCATTTCCTATCAACAGCAAAGGCCAATTTCAGTTTCAGTTACTATACTTGAAGACAAACTGTTCTGTTCACTGTCATTAGATTATGCCATTGTAATTTTACTACCTAGTGATCTCCATGAATGTTCCTAATACTTGTGATTTAAAGTGTATATTGATTTTTACAGTTATTGATATATTATAATTGCCACTTACTATAATTAATGATACAGTATTACTAAAGTAAATGACTTCCAAATTAAGATCTAGTTTTAAGTCTCGGTTATAAGTTGATGTTGTCACATCCGACATGTCACACCCGTCATGTCACACCCGTCATGTCAAACCCATCACACTGATAAAGTAAATTATCAATAACTATATAAATATTTTTGTAAAATCTAATTATGCATTTCAGTATGTTTATCAGCCCTCTTACTTGAAAAAATAAAACAAATATAGTGAAGCTAATCAATTCACAGAATTTTCAATTAAACCTACATAAGAAAAAACCTTTGTCCAATTATGGTCACACCCGTCACATGCACAATATATTTTCCAGTTCAAGTATACAGCCTTGAAAAAAACATTAGATCATATTTTGTACTTCCAATGGGTTGGTATGTTAACACAAAAAACTTTGATGACATTCCTGTGATATGGTTCAGAGGTAGAAAGAAATAAGTGTAATGAAATCTGTCCAAATGTCACACCCGTCTCCATGGATTGGCTCTATAGTGCTTTACACCCTTGAAAAGAATTGGAAAGATATAGACTAATAAACACCGCTGTAAAAAAACTCAGTTTTGTAAAGAAAATGGACATAGCCTTGTGCCTTTTACTTCTAGTATTCAAATTTCTTGATCTTGTCCAGTAGATTGCTTGTATTTATATTTTGTACGATATTGTGTTTGGGGTGATCAAGAAAAAATTGTTGGTAGGATGTGCTTTTGGTTTCTTTCTTGTGAATTTGTGACTACCAGAACTAGAGAATTAATTTCCTACTTCCTCGTTCAGGAGTACTTGAGTTTGGTCTTTAACTTCTTGACCAGTTTCCAACATTTGAAGTTGCAGATTCACATAAATGGTGACATGTTTATACAGGAATTTAAATTGAATTTGTTTTTGATGTTATTCCAGGTGCGATGCCGATCCTGCTGCTTTAGCAAAATATGTTTTTGCATTGGTCAAGAAAGACAAGCCTATTCCAGAATTGCGAGCAAGTATGGTTGAACAGCTGGATGTTTTCCTTCAAAGTGGTATGTAGAATTCATGGTTGTATGAACATGTGTATTTTATTTCTTATCCGTCTTTCTTCCTCTTTCTTATTTTTGTCCTATTTTGTAGTTCTTGTTTAATATTCTAAAAAATATTTGGTCTGCCCTTTTTTGTGCTTCATCTTCTCATCTCATCCTTTTGTTTAGCATACTTTTTATGCATCATGGTTGTTCTACTTGTTTATTCTTTCTTTTCCCAAACATAATTGCCAGAAGAGATTATTAGCTCACTGCTAACAACTATAAATTTAAATAATTTATTAATCATAGTAATTAATTTTTATTCTTCATTACTGGTTGATTTTCAACTGTATTTTAATTATTTGATTTATTAATGTTATTTATACTGAACGAATAAGTGACAAATGGTAAAAAGTTAACTGCACTAAAAAAATTAATTTATACATTGTCTCAAGTTTGTAATATAGGCTTACCTATACAATAATGCTATTAATATATTATGATTAACACAGCTGTAATTTTTAAAGTCCACATATTGTAATACTGTGAAAAAATTCCTAGTGAACCTGTAATTTCTACAGTGAGTCCCATGCAAGAGATGGCCAATGACGCGGGTTTCTGCGTCGCGGCTGGCACAGCTCCAACTCCCGAACGATCGGGTGAAATATCTACGCAAATAATGCCGCGGTCGGTGTAATGATTCAGGTTTTCACATTTACAGTTAAATTTACAATGAAAATAACCACGTACCTCATCACAAGAGATGTTGGAAATGTTCTCCTCTTGCATCCACACAACACTGGCATCTTTTTAGGAAATTTTCTTTCGTGCACATAAAATCAGGTTCCGAGATAGGTTTAATTTCTCTTGTGATATTGTCTTTAAGTTCTTCTTATGTATGGGAAATTGACCTATACACTTTATTTTTCAAGTTTCCCCATAAATAATATTTACATACTGTTAGAAGAACTTAAAGACAATATCACATAGGCCTATCACAAGAGACAGTAACTCTGTCTCGGAAGCTGAACTTATGCACGTGAAAGAAAATTTCCTAAAAAGGTGCCAGTATTGTGTGGACGCAAGAGGAGAACATTTCCAACATCTCTTGTGATGAGGTACTTGGTTATTTTCATTGTAATTTTAACTGTAAATGTGAGAACCTGAATCATCACAACGACCGCGGCATTATTTGCGTAGATATTTCACCCGATCGCTTGGGAGTTGGAGCTGTGCCAGCCACGACGCAGAAACCCGCGTCATTGGCCAACTCTTGTGTGGGACTCACTGTTCATCTCCAACACACAGAATTATTTGATAGATTTCTGGTAGGTTTATTCTAGTGCTCTCAGGCTGAATATTTTCTCCACCTTAAGTAAATTAGGCTATAAAACTACTCTCAGAGGGAACAGTTACTCATTTATCCATCAACAAGTAACACATTGTTTTTACTAAAATAGGCAAAAACATATTTTAATGTGTTAAGTAACTGGTGTAAAACCTAAAAATTTTGCTGAATGCATTAACTCTAAACTCTGTGGCATTACATCACTTGTAGGACAAAGCCCACCATCCAACCTCTGCGTCATCTACTGTGGACAGATGACAGAATTGGGAAGGCATGGTCAGCATGCTGACGCCCATGGCCGTTAGTGATGGCTTTCAAGACCATAGGCGCTCCAAGATCAGTAAACTATACAGGTTGCGTATTCCGGGATAGACCAATCGCAGCACTTGAGTGCGTGACGTCACCAGATTCCAAATCTCGCAATTCCCAGTTTTTACTCAGTCTAGAAAATCTTACACCGCGTGATTAAACTCGTAATCTTTAATCAACCCTTTGTCGGATTCCTGTGAAATTTGTACAGAAATAATCTACACACATCAGCCCTACTGATGGTGAAAACATAGCCTTAAAAAGCGGACACAAATGTTTTTATTTCATTTTATAAACATCACCCGTTACACAATGTTCATGGAGGGAGAAGCAAATTTCACTATGCGACAATTTTTTGTATTTTTGTGTCCCGAAAAAACTTCAAGCGAGAAAGTTTTAGTGAAATAATTGAATTTTAATACAAATGAAGTTCCAGCCCTATAGGCCTACCTCGAATGGTTTACGAATAATTGAGTGGTAATTATTCCGGGAGCTTCAGTTGTCGGAATGATTTGTGACGACCGTGAAATGTTCAGGAAGAAGCATATTTGACTATGCGACAATTTTGTTTATTTCTGTGACCATAAAATGATTCAAGCATGTAAGCTTTAGGGAAATATTTGAATTTTATTATACATCAAGTACCACGTTTATATCTTGAATGGTTTACGAGTAATAGAGTGGTAATTACTCCCGCCCTAAAGCTATGGAAACGGTGCAGAGGTCTTTTTATTCTATAAAATAGACCTACTAGCAATTACGTAAAAATCCTTAAATATTTTAGTCGTGGACTCAATAATAACGGATATTAACTGGCTACTTGTACCCATACTGAAAGATTGACCCTTTGAAACTAAATTATTTTGGAAGACTTCAATAGACGCCGGCCGTGAAAGCCTAAATACTTATAATTAATTATTTTTAATAAATCATTAAATTATAAAAAGACTGCCGACATGAATACCTATAACAATATAATTGAATAATAGTCGCAAAAAAATTAATAATATATAATTTAACCTGGTTAAATCCATGGGCCCTTTACTCCGTGATCTACCGAGAGCTGTGAATATTAATCTTCAATAATTTCGTTCAGAAGAAACGCCAAATATTGCCTTGCTGCAGACCAATTTCCATTCCTCAATAAAAATACGCTTTCCAGTGCAATTAAAGAATTAATGTTCAATAATGATATTCTTCGGAGGTACCAGGGCCGTAGCAAGGTCCTTCTGCGCCCTTGACGAGTTTGACAAATCTGCACCCTCCAATACTGGGGGTCTGAACAATTTTTTTTAAATTTCTGTAAAATTGTTTATTATTTTAATATAAAAACACTGTTATTATCAAAGGAAACCTAGTACTTTCAAGGTACTAAAACCTTATTTTCAGACGATTGAACTATGTAAAAAATAATTAAATCATAAAATCTAGTATCAAAAGTAAAGTAGCCTACATAAAAGGCCTGAGGCCTACTAAAATGTTTAACACATTAATATAGGTAATTTTTTTTAATAGAAAGTTTTTAAAACAGTTTCTGCAACATGCAATGAGAAAATGAAAAAATGATTAGTATTTATTTATAAATTGCACCAGTCTAAAAAAGGCGGGATTTTTCATGGTTAATTTTGCGCCCTCTTTGTACCTGCGCCCTTGGCGGGGGCCCATCTCGCCACTGCCTATCTACGGCCCTGGGAGGTACCTTTTTATTTAGTCATCCCGACATAGCTGTGCATATAAAACCAAAGTTCTGTAGTCCTAAAAGCCCATGTAAATATGATTAATAACAATTACAATAATAATACTAATAAGAATAGTGAATGTGAATATGTGAATATGAATTTATTTTTCTAAACAACAACTTTCCCAAATTTCCACTTTAGAGATGGATCCGTACCTACCTTACGATTTCTGACGGATCCATTTCAGCACATTACATTACTAAAATATATTGCACAGCAGTTCAACGTGTCTCAATTTAAATGTTAACGTTTGTTTACGTAAACAACTGGGTCTGCACACTATTCCCGCTGCTGTTAGTTCAAATAAGAATAGTATAATATATTATTTACCTTTTCCTCTTAGTTGTTTTTTTTCCCTTGGTAAATTCAGCAGTTCAGCTTTGAAATCCCTTTCGTAATCGTGCTCCGTGAAGTGCAAGGAACAAACTTTACTTGTATCAGGATTCCAAGAATAATTTCTTCGGCAAGCAACAATCCATTGCTTGCGAACATCTTTGATTTTTGGATAGACGTGGAACGAAATGTTACAGTCAAGCTTCTTGCAATCTGAGAAATTACTGTTACACACTGCCACAGCACATCTCTGGCCCGGCATAATGGTTCAGTTATTTGCACATTCTAAAGTACTTTCTAATTGTACTATTAAAAACAATAATGTATTGGTAAACTCTATCCTAAAAGACTACGGTCAAGCGGCCGAGATCAGTATCTACAAAAGCCTTGTCAGTGGCACCATGCTCTCTACTGTCCTGCTTGAAGCGCCAAATCATTCAGACAGCTGAAGTGCCCGGAATAATTACCACTCAATTACTCGTAAACCATTCGAGATATGGGGCTGGAACTTCATTTGTATTAAAATTGAATTATTTCACTAAAACTTTCTCGCTTGAAGTTTTTTTGGGACACAAAAATACAAAAAATTGTCGCATAGTGAAATTTGCTTCTCCCTCCATGAATTTTGTGTAACGGGTGATGTTTATAAAATGAAATAAAAACATTTATGTCCGCTTTTTTAAGGCTCTGTTTTAACCATCAGTAGGGCTGATATGTGTAGATTATTTCTGTTTAAATTTCACAGGAATCCGACAAATGGTTAATTAAAGGTTACAAGTTTAATCACGTGGTGTAAGATTTTCTAGACTGAATAAAAACTGGGAATTGCGAGATTTGGAATCTGGTGACGTCACACACTCGCCTGCTCGCCGCAACCCCCTGTCCTATAACTTGCCGGAATACGCTACCTCTGTAGTTTACAAGCCTTGGGAGGCGCTACTTTTTTTTTTATCAAGTAGTTCCTCAGTTGTTCTCACAAGGCTGAGTGCACTCCAGTCCAGACCTCTCTACCTCAGAAAAATCTGAGAAGCTACTATGGATCGAATACAGACCTGAGGATCTGTAGTGAGCAATGCTAACTATGAGACCATACAGGTGATTAGCTGAAACTGTAAACTAAACATAAAACACCTTACACAACAAACTATAATGTTTTATATAATTGCAAATAGCTAAGAATGTAAAAAGCTTACAGAAGCTAATAATGTACAAACTTCTGAGCTTTTTGATACGGGTAATAATATTTGTCATATTTAACAGTTAGATTTTATTTTATTTTCATTTTTTATGTACAAAAATTAACAAACAATATTATATTACATCCCTTTATAAAGTGTCAGGCCAGCCATAAAATGAGATGTAGGTCCCTGAGGTGACGCAGGGTGACTCATGGTGAGTTTCTGTGAACTGCAAAACTGATTGGACCCATGCACTGATGTGACACAGTTTCTGCTCGTGGTGACCCTATGAACTGCAGTGTCTTTTCTCAGTTTTCTTTGAAGAATTGTAGCGGTTTTTGTTGATCATACTGGTATGTGATCTGTAGTTCTGGAGTAAGCTGCATAGAGTATCTGTGATCCAACTTGCAATAATTGTCAGCCATGATTTTGCTCTGCCATGAAGAATTTCACGTGAGTCACCCTGCATCATCTTATGGGAACCTGCATCTCATTTTGCAGCCGGCCTAATTGTTATATGTCACATTTTCCCAAGACTTTTTTCCCCTTTATTCTGATTTTTATTTTATATTGTGCTTCTTGGTTGTGATATACTCCAGTAATTGAGAAGCATTAGAAAAAGTGAATGCTAGTTACTTCAGTGTTGTAAAATATTGTTTTAATTACCTTGTTTTATGTAATTACATGTTTTTAAACATGTTCTTTCTTGATCATTTCTGGCTGGACACATCTTCCGGCAAATTGGATACTGGGGTAGTAGACCTATCACTAAAACTACATGCATTGTAATGATTCAGACACTCACTATTACCAATACCTAACAGTGACGTTAGTGTGAAGTTACTCAATCTTGCTACAGATCTCACTATTACATTCACAGTTTCGAATTTGTCAGACTTTCTCGTATTGAAACTGTTGTCTTCCTGCATGCATACTTGAAAATGTTCATCCTTATTTAACTTGTAATAAATTATGTTTGGAAATTTGAGAAATTGTAACATTTCTGAGTTTGCCATTTCAGTTGTTGGGCTGTTACTGGGAAAGTCACACTGATTAGTTTTGGTGCATGCGTTAATGTTTGTGTGATCAGTTTTATGTTTATATTGTTTTATTTCCATTGTTTTATTTCAGAAACAAAGAAGTTTGTGGATCGTCTGTTCAAGACATTAGAAACACAAATATATGACTTCCCTATTACCACCACAGCACCAACTGCAGCAGTTACAACTACTACAACTGTGACACATGTTGCACCTGTAGATGTAACACCATCTGTTGCAGAATCTTCTCCAATCAAATCACTAGCAGCCAAACAACCTGGTGATGTATTTCTACCTGAAACATTGACACCGGTGAACCCTCCAGCTACACAACCTTTGCCAACTCATCAGGTCAGTTCTCTAGCTTGTAGGAGAGAGATGTTTTTACTAAAATCATACTAGTTGACCTACACTAACAATTGCACAAATTCTTTTGTCCTTTATTTTGGTGCTTAGGTTTTAAGTTTTATAAGTAGGGTCATTCCATATGAAATCATCCAAATTTTTTAAAAATGGTTACATGACCATTTTAGAAAAAATTAATTTTTTGTATATGAGTTCATACATGTTTCAAGATGTCAGAACAAGTTTTCAAAAAAATCTTGTGTTCTTGGTTGCCCAGGGGTGTCCATTTTTCAATCCTGGTGTAACACATTTTTTGCGAATGTAGCTGATTACAAATATTTTCATAACTCAACACCCATAAGACGTAGAAATTAAAATTATGAACCATTTTGTAACTATTGAAGCGCACTTTCAGAAATATTTTATTGTTTTCTTCAACACAAAATTTTTCATATGAAAATATGAGTTTAAAATTGGGGTAAATTTTCCCAAAAAAATCACTTTTTGGGTCAAATTTTATGTTAGAAGAAAGTGATTGGAAATATTCAGATTTTTTTTTATGTTCAAACCTGCATGTGATTTGTCTGTGAGAAAAAATCAGGGTCTAAAAATACATCCCTTATTCCTAAATTGGCCTAAAATATTATTGTTTTTCAGATTTTGACAATATTTGGGCTTAAATATTTCTGATGGGTACCCTTCAAAAAATCTGAAAAATTGCATAAAAGAAGCATTTCATGTGTCTAACTCACCGTTAAAATATCTATTTCTAGAAACAACCTCTTCTATTAATTTGATAGAACTGAAATATCACACTTTTTAGGGCTGCGTATTTGGAAGAAACTGCATATAACTCGACAACCATAAGAGTTAGAAATTTGAATTATGAATAATTTTATAACTATTGAAGCTTGCTCTCACAAATATTTTAGTGTTTTCTTGAACACAAAGATTTTCATGTGTGAATATGAGTTTGAAATTCGGGTAAATTAAAAAAAAAAAATCACTTTTTGGTCCAAATTTTACATGAGGAAGAAGTGATTGTAAACATTCAATTTTTTTTTTATGTTCAAACCTGCATGTGATTTGTCTGTGAGAAAAAAATCAGCTTCCAAAAATACATCCCTTATTTCTAAACTGGCCTTAAGTATTATCATTTTTCAGATTTTGACTATTTTTGGGCTTAAATATCTCTGATGGATACCCTTCAAAAAATCTGAAAAATTGCATAAAAGAAGTCTTTCATGTACCTAACTCACAGTTAAAATTTCTATTTCTAGAAACAACTCCTCCTATTAATTTGATAGAACTGAAATATCACGCTATTGCATATATGTAGTTTCTCCCAAATATGCTACCCGAACAAGAGTGATATTTCAGTTTTGTCAAATGAATAGGAGGAGCTGTTTCTAGAAATATAAATTTTAAGTGTGAGTTAGGCACATGAAAGGCTTCTTTTATGTAATTTTTCAGATTTTTTGAAGGTGAACCCCCCTACGGGAATTGTGGAAGGAAGTGCAAGGTTCCCACCCAAGGAAAGCTAAGCTAAATTAAAATACGGACCCGCCCAGAGGATAATTGGGTTCCCAGGAGGATCAAGATTTAAAATACTGAGCCTGACATCAGAATTTTATTTTTCCCCTTATTTAATTTAAATATATTCGTAGCTTTTTTATATGTCTCATTTCAAATTAATATAAATATACAGAAAAATTACATTTAAAACAACGAAAATCATGTCACATTTTTACTAATCAATACAATTCATTGAAGTTTGTACACCCAAAATACAGTTGTTTAATTTTAAAATGAATAATCTAATAAATAAATATATGTCTTGAAAATATACCTTTACAATTGAAATTACATTATCCAAAGAAATATATACACAGAAGGGAGAAAATTACAATTAAAAGTTTCACCTGAAGGGCATGAAGCAAATGATTAGTTTAAAATAATATAGTACAGATTTATTGTTTAACGCTGGAAATATTTGTTGGCTAATTATATAGGCCCTACACTTAAATAAGTCACTTGCCTGAAGGGGCTCAAATAATTTATAAACACCTGAAAAGGAAAATTTCATTACAGTTAGAGGTAAGAGCCGAAATAACTATGTTTGGAGTACCTCTTTGCCCCAAAACATAGGACCTTCTCAATAGGCAAATAAGAGATAGCCTAGTTAATTATTAATTGGAAATAGCATGAAACAAACAATAGGATATGACAAATTAAAACTTTAAGTTAAATAGTTGCAAAGCCCAGCAGGAATGTTTGAGACGAAGCCTCAGCAATACACGCAAAAAGGAATCAAGGAACAGACACCATGATACAGCTTGGCGGGAAAAGACAATGCCAAAAGCTTTTTACAAGAAAATCTACCTTAAGCCTAAAAGAGGGAAATAAATACTACGATTACCTAAAAACACAGAAAGAGAGAAAAGAAAAGCCAAGGAAATAACTAATACCCGCAATAAGCAATTTACAAGAGCAGAGGGAAAGCGTCCCCCACGCTATATTGATTTTTCCATGTTGGAAAGAAACTACGCTAGGCCCGATGTCACAAACATTTCTGCCAGCGTCTAATCAAACAACAAAAGGATTATTACATGAATTAAAGCTTTCCCGAACAAAAAGACAAAACTACACTGCTTTGATCTGACAAGGGCATAAGCCCAGCACTAACCTCTGTTGTTAGCCATATTGGAAGATGCCGGACGTGACGTAAGCTAGTTGCCGGGAAACAGAATTTCAGTGGCGGCTATTCAGGGGAAGTAGGTGAAATAGCACTTCACCAGTATTTTTCCTTTACAATACGTATTTTTAAAGTTTATTTTCCATATCACGAATTGGTTTTTACTATAAATGTATCTGTATTTTTGAATTGCCCGCCACACCACCACCTGGTGGCAAAGCTAGCAGACACTGAGATCCTGAGAGGGCAGCGTGCTTCAAGTCGGCCGTGTGAAGGTGTACTGGAAACCACGCCCTCCGTTGGATGGGTAGTCTGTTCAAATAAAAAATGAGGATGGCAAGCAGCAGTTTTCTCGCTTATCCCACGTCTGCTAGGTGACGAGAACAGACTACCCATGAAGCAGTCCCCCTTGTTCAGGCATTTTCTTCGCCGCGCCAGCACCTCACACGGTCAGCTCGGAGAAAGAGGTGGGCACGTTAGATCTTCCACCGTCTGACTGTCTAACGCCGCCAAATTCGAATGTGTTAAAATCAGAAAAACACGGATTCCACAACCCCGATTAAGTATTCTGTCCCACTCGGAACACTAAGCGACTTCCTCTACCTCGATCATTAAAAATACTATTTTCTCATCTCTTATTCCATTTCCGGGGAACTCATACGATTTGCCCTGCCCTAATTTTTATTATTATTATTATTATTATTATTATTATTATTATTATTATTGTTGTTGTTATTATTACTATTATTACTACCATCATTATTACCATCATTATTACTATCATTATTATTATTATTGTTATTGTTATTATTTTTGTGCTATTTTCTCTCGTCACACAACTCACACAACGTTCGACGAGACGAGAGAAATTAACAAAAAAATAATCGCGTGAGAGTTCCCAGAGATGGATTAAGAGACGAGCAGTTTAGATAGGCCTACTAATAATTTTTAAAAATATTTTAAGTTTGCTGTATGAAATGATATTTGCAGCACACCCTCGTTTTGAGCCAAGAGCCGGTATTTGGTGAATTCCGTTATTAACATAAGCATGTGGCATTTTTTTCTCTTCACCTAATTTTCCGGCCACGAGCCGCCACTGCAGAATTTTAACAACTTACCACCAGATAGCAGCTATATACAAACAAAACAGACGATGGTAAGGAAACTGCCACCTTTTGCCGCTAGGCGCCGCCACGCTATGCAAACATAAAAAATGGCTGACTTTACGTAAAAACAATTGAGTTGGTGGGAATGCCGGCTCAAATCATCCCCCTCTTTTCTTAAAACTTCCAGTTTTAAGCAGGGAGAGTGATCTACCTTTTTGTTGCTTGATTTCAATGAATTTCAAAACTAAAGTTTATTTACTTTCTGGTGGGAGAACTTCTGGTCTGGCCATGCTATAATAGGTGAATTTGACTGTAGACTGAGAGTCTTGTTTATAGTTGCTGAAGATTATTAGTGGTGTCACTACAAGTTATTGGTTTGGTAGGCTACCCTGTTAATTTATCACAATCTTAAAAAAATTTGCACTAGTCGAGTCCGGGAAGTCACTTTTTGGATATGTTCCACCAGAGGGTGCGCCGTATTGGATGCCCCATCTACACAATCGGCGTCTGGTCCAGAATGGAAAACGGAGGCATATCCAACACAACTGGAGAACAAGCACTTCAGAACTACACTCGGGCCACTTCATGCGGGGGTCTAAAGGAAAAGTGCCATACCTTGTGCTGCCCGGTCTCGTGTCAGGTCCCACCGGGGTCAGCCGGATACACTTACACTAGACCGTCCCTTGTAGCCATACTTGAGTGAGAACATCATGCTGTTATGGTGAAATTTTGGTGGCAGCAAGGCGAGACATCTCTAGATGTTGGTTTCACGTGAGTAGCCTGCGCTCAACCATGTTCACCGTAGAGTGCAAATGATTAGGAAAGACTTTTCTCTGCTGTCGCTCACCATTCCGACATCTTGAAGAGCATGCCAGCGTCCATTTCCACCAGAATTACAGACATATACCACTGAAACATAAATTTGAAAGCGGCAACACCAAATTCCAATAATTTTACTATACTGGGGGGGGGGGGGGGGGAGGAATACAAATTTAAAATTTTCATAATTACCAAATTTTTTACAAAATTGCATAAGTTTTAATTACCAAATAAACTATCTGTCTATGCTCAAATTAAGTTCAATTTAGATAAGACAATTTTCTTTCACTTTAATAACTTAATCAGTACCAGATGATAAACTTTACTTTAAACAAGATATGCTTTTATTAAGTACTACCTGTTTTTCTTAAAACATGACAAGTGACAAAAACACTTCTTTTAAAAAATTACTCACTTGCTGAAATAACCTTCCAGTGGACCCAAGGAGACCGGAAACGGAAACTCAATCATACAATGTCAAACATGAACTCTGGGTACAACCTAACCTGAATTACATATTAACACTGCTGGACCAAAAAAAAAAAAATTCAATAACATAAATCACAAGCATGGACGATCTGGGAGAAAATGGAATGACGCATGCTCACAAAAATCAAAGACACTGTTTAGCTCTGAAATTAAATTTTTCTTCTTCTTCCACACCTTGCTTCACCTTACAGGAAATAACTGCTTCAACTAGGCAGGCAGGGAACACTAGGCTTGGATCATTCCCCCAAAATCCAAGACCAGCCAATCAACTGTCTCTGACCAGGAGACTTGATATTAACTGCGGCGTTACAATATACAGAAGAGGGGAGGAGGGTCACTATAA
Source organism: Ectobius pallidus (assembly GCA_964059195.1). NCBI lineage: Eukaryota > Metazoa > Arthropoda > Insecta > Blattodea > Ectobiidae > Ectobius > Ectobius pallidus. The sequence continues at coordinate 90,725,624 of CAXKWD010000001.1, forward strand.
TAATGGGTGGTGTCTAGTGTTGTTATTTTTCCAGAAAAATATTTTTTGGAAAAATTTCCGGGAAAATTTCTGGAAAAATTGGAAAAATAAGGAAAAATTGGAAAAATTGGAATAAATAAATAAATAAAACACCACCAATAATAGAAAAACATATAAAAGTGTATTTTCACTGATTAAATGCAATAATTATTATCGGTGAATTACTACCAAGCTAACTTTAGATATGCAAATTCGATACTGAGGCATTCAGAGGATGGCTAGAAGATAACAGAATAAAAACATACGATATTTACCCAAAAGCCAAAACTGAGGATGGAATGTAAGTTAAGATATCATTTACACAATTCCAATAGGTTGACATCATGTAAATGCCTAGAACTGGAAAGAGTACATGAAATAAAGTATTTAGGTCTAACAGTTGGCAGTAAATTAAAATGGAAAAAACACATTAATATATTACTAAAGAAGTTAAGTTTTATATAATTAACTAGTTCACGTCTACAAGCTGAGATTGTTTTCAACTTTAATGTTTCATTTATGTGTGTTTGTATCAGACCAGAGCCAGCACCAATTGAAGACCAGCCTGCCAATTGGTAAGTGCTCTGGCACTTTCTTCTCCTTTTTATATATATATATATATATATATTCCTTCCGGTCAAGAAAACCACCATTAACGACCGTGGGTGTCGGCATGCTGACCACATGCCCCTCAATCCTGCCATCTTCCTACGGGAGATGACGCAGCGGTCGGGTGGTAGGCCAAGTCCCTCCAGGGATGTAGCGCCACGGAGTTTAGTTTAGTTTATATATATTCCTTTCTCAAATATGCAATTGGATTTCCCTGTCTCAAATAAGAAAGGGATTTCACTTTCTCAAATAAGCAATTTGGCTGCCTGGGGCTTGGACACATACACACACTTAAAAAAAGCACTTAATCATATTTTTCCATATTTTTCCGACGTTCTGAAAAATTTCCAATTTTTCCGTTGAAAATTTTCCAACTCACATCACTAGCGGTGTCATACCTGTTGATAAGGCTCGCGTCTGGTCCCTCTTATCACTTTGGTTGCACACTCACTTTCACTGGCGACCATCCCCACTATACCAATCTGCAGCGACTCATGTTGTGGTCTGAAGTATGTGCTACGAGGATCCTCTTCACGTGTGATACCTCCATCAGACCAACCAGCACAGCCGACTGCCAGAGGGTAAGTATTTCCGTATCAGAGCAGTGACATTTAGTAGCATGCGCATTTCCATCTTCACCAGAAGTCCAGAAGTTTACTCTAAAACATTTCAAAATCAAGTGGCAAAAAAATTTTCAAACTGCTAAGTCCCCCGTAGGGTCATACACCATTACACTTTATCAAAATGATAAACTTTTACCAAAAACACACAAGTTATTAAAGTTAAAATCTAAATTTCCAGAATGAATTTAAAGTTAAGACTCAAGTTCTTCCCTCATGACTATTAATGTATTACATTGTGTTTACATATTATTTTATTACCATATTTACTCATTTCTGAATTACTTTCAACTTAAGTAGAATGAACAGACTCCCATTTTACAAGCTCCCTTTAATTTTATACCAAATTTAGTTATATCAATATTAATAAATTTATATTTTCATTATCTGATATCAGATTTTCAAAAGCTTACGTGTGGCACCATAGACTTCAGAGTGGCTGCAACATAGTTACAAGAACAATTACACAAATTACAGTTATTTCACGAGCTGGACCAAATCAGTAACTTAAACCCCTCAGTGGATCAAATAAAGACTAGTGACAAAACTTCAAAATGTAAAACTATCACTGTACCGTTCCAACTCTGTTTACTACTGCTAGGTGAGACTTCTAGAAAACTTGAACAGCGAATCCGACAATATTTACTAACTTTTTGTCCCTGAGTCAGTTCTTTACTAAACATGTACTATACTTTTACTTAAAAATCCATCTGATGTAAATTCACAGCATGCCATCACGTGAGGGAAACCAATAGGCCAAGACAAGTCAATTAATTTAGCAGCATAACTACCAAAACCAAATTGAAAATAAGATTATTATAATTTGTATTTATAGGGCTCCCTGTGGAAAATTTAATATATTTTTAAAACAACTAGAGAATATCCTAAAATCAGTCTTCAAACCTGGAATAGAGCTTATAATTTGTGGAGATTTTAATGTAAATTATCTTGTCGAAAACAAGAGAAGAAACGATTTAAACTCCCTTTTGACAAGTTTCAACCTAATACCACTGATAAACTTCCCAACTAGAATACAGAATTCCAGCCAAACTACAATAGATAACATTTTTATTGACTCTAACAGACAAGATACATATGAAGTTAAGCCTATTGTAAATGGTCTGTCTGATCATGATGGACAGCATCTTGTTATCAATAACATATTTTCCAACCATAGACCTATCAAACCCAAATTAAAATATAGAAAAATTAATGATGAAACTATAGCATTCTTTAAAACACAGATAAATGATGAAACATGGGAGGATGTATACAAACCAGGAGATATGGATACTAAGTTCAATATTTTTGATAATCTCTTCATAAATTACTTTGAACATAGCTTTCCAAATACTTGTAAAGCGATACTACATAAAGAAAGCAAGTGGATTACTAAAGGTATTAAAATATCGTGTGCCACTAAAAGAGAATTACTCGTATATACACTCAGTAGGAAATTAAACAATCCTGTTCTAAAAGAAAAATACAGTGTGTCCCACGCAAGAGTTGGCCAATCATGCGGGTTTCTGCGTTGCGCTGACTACAGCTCTAACTCCCGAGCGAGCGGGTGAAATATCTACGCTAATAAAGCCGCTAATGGCGTTATGATTCAGGTTCTCACATTTACAGTTGGAATTACAATGAAAATAACCACGTACCTCATCATAAGAGATGTTGGAAATGTCCCCCTCTTGCATCCACACAACACTGGAACCTTTTTAAGAAATTTTCTTTCACGCGCATAAATTCAGCTTCCGAGATAACACGAATTGTATCAAAATAAAATGAGGTAACTGATATAAGAACGTGCCAGAATGCTTTTTTTAATCAGTAGGCCTATTGCCAGATAAATCACATGTGTTTTTCTTTGTGAGAACCTGAACCATTACACCATCAGCGGGCTTTATTAGTGTAGATATTTCACCCGTTTCCTTTGTAGTGTACGGGAAGTTGACCTATACACTTTATTTTTCAAGTTTCTCCATAAATAATATTCACATACTGTTAGAAGAACGTAAAGACATAGGCCTATCACAAGAGAAATTAACTTTGTCTCGGAAGCTGAACTTATGCGAGTGAAAGAAAATTTCCTAAAAAGGTGTCAGTGTTGTGTGGATGCAAGAGGAGAACATTTCCAACATCTCTTGTGATGAAGTACGTGTTTGTTTTCATTGTAATTTTAACTGTAAATGTGAGAACCTAAATCGTAACACCGATCGCGGCTTCGTTAGCGTAGATATTTCACCCGATCGCTCGGGAGTTGGAGCTGTGCCCGCCGCGCCGCAGTTACCCGCGTCATTGGCCAACTCTTGCGTGGGACACACTGTATAAAACATACTGTAAAGTATTAAACTCTGTAATAAAAGCAGCAAAACAACTATACTATAATAAACTGATAGATGAATCTGATAATAAAATAAAAACATCCTGAAATATTGTAAAAGAACATACAGGTAAATCAATGAAGCCTGATAAACTTTCAAATTTTCAAATCTACTCTTATACAATTCAACGGCCCTAAATAGCGTGCTTGCTCGCCCGCTTCGTGAGACATCGGGTATACTCGGCGATGTTCGTTTCTCGCAGTGTAAACTTTCATGACGACTACGAAATTAGGAAGGGAAACCGTTTCTTTATTATATAAGGCCTAAGTGAAATGAACACAATGAACAAATATTCTAATTTTATTTTTACTTACAATTTTCATAGCTCTGAACCACAAACATTTTTAATAATCAACCAGTGTAATTTTCTTAAAAATCCTGGAGTCAATGAATAATGGCGGGCGAAGCCGGGGGCAACAGCTGTAAAATATTGGTGGTTTTATCTCTTGAAATATCGCTGATAATAATAATCCAAACAAACCATTCCTTCCCTTGAAACATTATATAATTTCTGAAAATTACACTGAATTGATAAAATAAAATTCACATCATATTCATGTCAATAAACAGCTGAGAAACAATACGTATTATGTGTTCACAGGTTCTTTGGAACTGCATAATCGATTCTGATATAGTTTTCCCAGGGGGAGCTTTCATGTCGTGGAATGTACTCTAAAGCAGGAATTTTAGCTGTTTCATTAATTATTAATGGCTTAGTTTATGAATGAATTGCGTGCAAGTGTTAATAAATATAATGCTTTAATAATTATTATACTCTTAATTTTTAATTTTTAAACGAATTATCGTGGCAAAGCCACGGGCACCTCCTAGTAGGAAACAAGATAATAGAAGATCCGCAAACAATAGCCAACACTTTTAATGCTTATTTTTTAAATTTAGTTGAAAATCTAAAATTACCTCTCTCCAACTTTAATCCACTGAATTTCATGGATAGACCATTCTCGACTGTTACTCAAATTCTAACATTACCCACAACTGAGAAAGAAATTAAGATGGTTATAAAATCGCTTAAAAGTAAAAGATCATATGGATATGATGAAATTCCAACGATAATATTTAAATCCTGTACAGACTCAATTAGCAAACCGTTAAGCCATCTCTGTAATAATCCCTGAACACAGGCCTTTTTCCCAGTCATCTTAAGTACTCCATGATTAAACCTCTTTTTAAAAAAGGAGATAAAAAATATTTTTCTAACTACCGTCTAATATCTTTACTAACAGCTTTTTCTAAAATTTTTGAAAAGATCATGCTCGTGTGCTTAAGTAAATATTTAGAACAAAATAATATTCTAAGCCCTGAACAGTTTGGATTTAGGAAGGGCCTTTCAACAGTAAATGCACTGCATAATTTTACAAATGAAATCCTGGAAGCAATGAATAAGAAATAATACGTAGCAGGCCTCTTTTGTGATTTGACAAAGGCTTTTGATTGTGTGAATCATAAAATATTGCTAAGATAACTAGAGTATTATGGAATAAATGACATTACTTTAAATTGGATAAAGTCTTATTTGACTGATAGGAAACGAAAAGTATGTGTAAAATCAGCTATTTTGAACCAAGATTATTTTTCTAATTGGGAGACAATTAATCATGGAGTCCCGCAAGGTTCAATTCTAGGACCTTTACTATTCATAGCATACGTAAACGATTTAGCATCTTATGTAAAAACAATATCGAGACCAACACTTTTCGCGGATGATACAAGCATAATTGTTACTTCTGAAAATCTGAAAATTTATATAAATGATACACTTAGTCATATGGATGTTTGTATTGTTGCAAACAAAATCTGTCTAAATTTGAACAAAACAATACTTATAAGTTTCAAAACAAAAAATTCCAAGGATATAAATTTAGATGCTGTATGCAATAATATTCCAATAGCAAAAGAGAGCTCAACTAAGTTTCTGGGTTTGAAGATTGATGAAAATTTAAACTGGAAAAATCATATCGAATATATAGTACCAAAGCTGAGTAGTGCATGCTATGTTTTGAGATCCCTAAAAAATCTAGGAAATATAAACATGTTGATAACTGTCTATTTATGACTATTTTCATTCTATCATGAGCTATGGGATTATTTTCTGGGGATGTTCTACATATTGTAAAAAAGTTTTTATTTTGCAAAAGAAGGCTTTACGTATTATAACTGGGACACAAAGAAGGCAGTCATGCAGAGCCATTTTCAGGCAGCTAAACATCCTACCTTTGGCTAGTGAATAACTTTGGCAAATATTAAACTTTGTAATAGACAACATAGATAATTTCGAAACTAACTCTGACCTACATAAAATCAACACTAGAAGGAAATCAGATTTACACATTCCCAGGCCAAATCTCAGCTGTTATCAAAAAGGTGTTTACTATTCTGGAATTAAATTCTTTTACAAACTTCCAAAAGAAATTAAAAAATTTACTAACAAACCAAAAGAAATTAAATTATTGATTAAGAAATATTTAAATGCACACAGCTTCTACTCTGTTGATGAGTTTATGACAAATAATATGTTAATAGGTTACCAATTTATAAATAATTCTGTTTAATGCTTTGACAAGTTCCACATCCTATAGTCATCAGTAGGGCCCGGATGTTTATGACCTAAAAATGTTCGAAATATGCAAGCCTTTATGACCTAAAAAATGTCGAAATATGACTAATAATATGACCTAGAGACAATTTTTTTTCAAAATCTTGTCTGTTTTTTCAATTAAAATTTTATGAGAACACATTAATAAATAATAATATTAATCTTTATTAATAAATTTTTGAATTTATTTAAACAAACAATAAGACACACTCGACACTACACAAAATGAAAGAAATGTTTCATTATGATGGACAGTCACAAAGAATTGCAATAACAGATCACATGCATTTTAAAGTTTTCAAATAAAAACGATCTTCTATTTTCACTCAGCATTGACTTATATCGGGAGAAAGACCGCTCAACGTCGCAGGATGTTATTGGGGCATATTTGAAATAAGTCAAATCATTACTGTTGATAAAACTCAAACTCACATTAACTATCGTGACGTTTCCGCCTGAACCTCCAGGCCTTCCTCAGACGACTGAATGCTAGAAGAGGTTTGTGGTATATCCCGCATCCCCTCCTGCTCGTAGATGTCGTTGCAGTTGACTATGTTGTTGTTGTTGCTGTTGAGAAACTCGGTGTTCCTATAATGTTGGTTAATCCATTCACTCGGTATATTATATTCGTTCTCTTCATCCAATACCATTGGTGTTGGAAACTTTATTGTAGATTTCCCCTTAGTTAGCCTTTTTATGACGCCCAACCACTCATCACCTTAGTAGTAGTTTGCAGCATTAAGCCACGTTCCCCAACGTGTGAGGATGGGCTGGGGAGGCAAAGGAACAGTACAGGAAGAGTAAATTTCCTTGAATTTCTGCACTCGAAGTGGAGCTTTGATGAATATCTTTTTTACTGTTGCAATTAACTTGTCCACATCAGGATAATTTCCCCGAATTTCTTCTGCAACCCTATATAGTGCATGTGCAATGCATGTTACATGTATCAATTTAGGACAGAGAAGCTGCAGACCTTTGCCAGCTTTCACCATGTAGGGAGCTGCATCAGTTACTAGAAGAAGAACATTTTCTCTCTTCACTCCTCAGGCCACAACAGATTCAATGCGTTGTCGAAGGTAACAGCAATAGTTGAGTGGTTAGTCCTCTCCAATGCTTCACAAGAAATGAGAAATTTTTCACCTGGTCGGTCTTCCCTTAAAACACCAACAACAACGTTTGCTACGTACCTTCCTTCCAAGATCAGTAAACTATATAACTGTAGTTGACAAGCCTTGCCTTCCTTCAGCGTCGCTGGTTTCATCCATAGAAACCCAGATCTTGTTATCAGCGACCCAAGATCGTATCCTATTTAAAACATCTTCGTAACAAGTAGTCACGTAGTTCTTGCAAAGTGTTGTTGCATTAGGAATGTGCTGATTAGTGTATTTCTGTAGAAAATTGCTGAAGTGCTGATTATTAACTTTCTCCAGCGGTATATTAGCAGACATCATCATTGTACATAAATCCTTGTTAAAATCAGACATTTTGCTTGTGGTGGACGATGACGAAATCTTCTGAAACATGAGCTGTTGGCGGTTCTCTGATGCAACATTTCGAGTCAAATTGTTTTTGTGTTTTGCCGTACTGCAGTGATGTTGCACATTAAATAGCTTTTTAGATTCTACCTTAACTTCGCACAGCTTACAGAACAGAATTGTGCCATCTGTACTGAAATGCTTATCTCCAAACTCCCGTACAAATGCACTCAGTTTTTCACTTATCGGACCCTTAGTTTTAGGCATGATAAACCAAGAGTATTGAGATTGCGATGAAGCACACCATGCAGCGAAATCTTTTCAATAACTGAGGGATGGTTGTTCCTTCCTATCACCCCTTCCCCTTGGCACCCCCAAGAAGAACTTCTACCTGCTCAATTTATTTACAGAAGCAGTTAGTTGACCTTGCTATCAAAACTGACAATAGCCATCCTAATATCTCCGTTCGCTTTCTTTGCATCTGTCCCTTTTAACGCATATCTCTCTTTCTCCTAATTCTCAGAAATATACGTAGGCCAACGTATATTTTGTGAAAGTATTTTTAGAAAGAAAATACAGTGAAGTTACAAGCAACAATTCAGGGGTGTTCAAATCCCATCTCTGAGACAGCTGTAAGCAAATAAATGAAAATGGAATAAAAAAAAAACAAAAGCATGGGAAAAAATGAAAAATGATTGAAAATATGACCATAATATGAAAAATGACGGAAAAATGACAAAAAATACTGAAAAAGCTAAAATATGACCAATGAAAATTGCATAATTCTAATCACATTAGATGATATCATGTTTAAATTATATTTGCTATGGTAACATCACAAAGGAAAAAATATGACATGTCATAAACATCCGGGCCCTAGTCATCAGACTTTTATGGGATCTATGGAATGCTTTCTTACTTTATTTTACTTTTACTTTTACAAAACCATCCTCATGCAGACTTGTATGAAACAGGCTGCCAACTCCACTCCCCTGCCTTCATGCAAGGAGGAGTGGCCTTACGCCATCTTCTTCACATCACAAACTGCATATCACAAAACCTCCAATGCCTCCATGCAAGGGGTATCAATAATGTAGCCTCACTGAGCTTACAACTCCAGTACTTCCATTGTAAGGAGTAATGATCATAGACTTCATGCTCACTACTTCAAATTACAACATGCTGCTAAAAAAATCAACCCTAGTCATGCCGCCAAAGTTTACTCACGCTAGGCCTAATTTCAAATTTCAGAACAATACTACCATAGCTGTTCTAACATTTACTTAATTACAATTTGTTAATTCATTAATTCAAGATTTTTAATTATTATCTGTTGAAAAAATCGGGATATGTGCCAATCTAGCCTACGAGTGAGGAAAACCAGCAACAGACAGCATTCTCCCAGATGGCGCACCAGAAGAACACCAGACATACTAGTATCCCCAGTCGAACAGCTGATTAATAAGTTACTATGATCAGGATGCTAAATTAATTATATTTACAAGGACCAAACCGGGAAATTACCATTCATAACCTACACACTGTTTAAAAAAAATTTACAGCCTAACCTGAACACTATAGCCTATTATGTACAAAATATTGAATTTACACATGTGTCTCTCACTCCCAGCAAAACGACAAGAGTCCTGACCCCCACCGCAACAGACAACATGACTTCCCTGACGTCCTGAGCATGCATGAAGCCTTCAGCAATAGTGCCAGGGTCATTACCCCCATCAGCTGATCATTAAGCTAAAATTATTTACAAGTTACTTTCTTAGGCTTCATCTTTATAAACATGCATCATCACAAATAAAATGAATATATACAACCCTAACCTAACATATATACAAGGGCCAAATAGCCAGCCACCAAGCACCACCCGGGCCCTGGGAGGCACAGGGCAACAAACTGATGCCCAGAACAACTCCTACACACATACGAGGCACAATTCTGACTGATTAATAGCAAAGAATTCATTCCGGTAACATTAACATTTTTGATCTAACCTCACTTCTGAATTGTTTTTACTATACTTTATGTTGGCACTTCACATATAATTACTTTTAACCTCAAATTCTAGAACAGCAGTTGGATAGCATTAATAAAATAAATAAGATGACTGTATTAGAACTCACCAAGTCATAGTTGATCCACTGAAGCAGTAATAACTCTGTCAAACACAGCTTTTACAATTCACCCTCTGCTCGGCTGACATAACCACAGGCCTAAAGTATCACAGCTCTTAACATCTGGATTTCAGTTCTCAAGAACAGCTCCAAATAAGGACAGAACCCAGCTCACCCGGTCACCACATGAAATCACATTTACAACATGTTATACCCAAATCATGAAATTTCTTTCAGTACATAATTTCTTTTTATATAAACAAAATACAATTTTAAATTAATGCTAGAAAGAATTTTTAAATTAATAGCCTGAAATAAAGTATTTTATTAATACAAATTAGGCCTAACAGTAGAATGAACCAAGAACTTTTACCAAAATGAATTATAAATTTGTTATTTTTTTCTGTTTACTTTAAGAAATGAAAATTGTGGAACAATAACCACGGTCTCGCTACAACTTTGCGCCTACCCCTAATGGATGAAAGGTGTGGAAGGGTGCTTGGTAAGACCAACCCCAGGGAAAACTAACCTATTCCCTGAAAACGGCCCCACCCAAGGGTATTGAAGGAATCCCAGGGCGGCACAAACAATAAGTAAAAGTTCTCGATTCAAAACACTATAACAGAAATATAATTTAGGGCTAAAAGGTTACAAAACAGAACAAAATATAATTGATAATATTGACCTGAAATGGAAATACATTTAATATATAGATGCAGAATTACAATAATCATCTTCAACACTCATGTTTTTTAAAGGATAAAAAGGAGACATCTTACTATTGGTAAACAAAGAAAGGGGGGAGGAATTTACAATACCAAAGATTACACACAAGTTCACTCTAACAAAATTATACAAGAGATTGACTTTAATATTACAAAGAAGAGATAGACTAACACAAAAAAAATGACGAAGAAAGGAATACATGCAGGCCTACGCAACAATTTCAAACTAGAGAGAAGAAAATTTAGTAAATGGCGGGAAACAAATAATGCCATCGGGATACCTTTAAAATCTCGATCGACAGGAGAACGGGCATGGCACAAAACTAAATAAACAAAATCACAGACCATAAATTAAGAAAACCGAATTTAAAATAACTTACCAAGACGCGAACTTCATCAGGTTTGCAAAGCAGGCACAAAGGGGGAAAAGAAAGACAGACGCCATGATAGCCTATGGCGGGAAAACGCGGACTAGCTACTCAATTGCAAATTAACAACCAGAAGCTCAAATAAACAGAAAACTCTAAATAATACTTAACAAGCAAAAGAAGACAGACTACCTGCTTTCTACGAAGAATATACTAAAAATGCAATACCAAATAAACAGCCTAAATACCGCTATGAAGCAGAGAAAATGAGAGGGAAGGAAATTCTTCAATTACGCAATTTCAACGATAGTCAGACTACTAAATATTTAGGCCCAAATGTAGTCAAAATCTGAAAAACGATAATATTTGAGGCCAGTTTAGAAATAAGGGATGTACTTTTAGACCCTGATTTTTTCCTCACAGACAAATCACATGCAGGTTTGAACATAAAAAAGTTTTGAATGTTTTTAATACCGGTATCACTTCCTTCTCATATAAAATTTGGCCCAAAAAGTGATTTTTTTGGTAAAATTTACCCGAATTTCAAACTCATATTTTCATATGAAAAATTTTGTGTTGAAGAAAACAATAAAATATTTCTTTAAGTACTCTTCAGTAGATACAAAATGGTTCATAATTCAAATTTCTAACTCTTGTGGTTGTTGAGTTATGAAAATATTTGTAATCAGCTACATTCGCAAAAAATGTGTTACACCAGGATTGAAAATCGGACACCCCTGGGCAACCAAGAACACAAGATTTTTTTTAAGACTTGTTTTGATATCTTGAAACATGTATGAACTCATATAGGGCCTACAAAAAAATGATTTTTTTCTAAAATGGTCATTCAACCACTGTTGGATGATTTGGCATGGAATAACCCAGTAGTAATCCTATATTCTAGGGTTTCCAGATTTTATAAATTTAAAAAGGAGTAACAAATTGTTGGTTTAATAATTACAGGGTGATCCGTTAGACATGTCAGAAAAGTAAAGCATTGTGTACAAGAAACTATTTAAATTTATTAATTGTTAATATTACAAACAGGTGTAGGAAACCTGTAAGTTTTGTATTCCAGGACATTAGCACTCAACATGACCGCCATTGCGAATGCGGCACAGATCATACCTTGCGGACAGGTTCCGCCATGTGGCACCTGGGCAGTTATTTTTTTCAGCATAGGTTTTGCCATTTTAGGGTAAATTAGGTTAAGTTAGGTTAGATTAGGTTAGATTAGATTCCATCTTGCGGCGATTTTTGTGAATATCGCAAAACCTATGCTGAAAAAAAAACTGCGTGGCGCGGAGCATTTCTGGAGTGATTTGCTGAAAGGCCGCTGTAATCATCTGTCGTAGGTCAGCTACATTCTGTGGTCTTTGTATGTACACAGTTGACTTGATATACCCCCACACAAAAAAATCTGGAGGAGTCAAGTCCTGTCTCACTGTAGCAAAATTCATACGAGCTTCGTAATGATGTTGCGTCAGTGCTTGCACTCGCTGAATACGGTATGGGAAAGTCTTACCGTCCTTTGACATGTTGTGTATGACATATTTTGCTCTGATGATAAGCGGCGGAGTAATTTTTTTTTTTACTCTGAATCTTGGCTGGTCGAATATCCTCTTCCTTGTTTCTATCACGTAACCTTCCGCCTGAACGAGGCATTTTGAGACCATCTTCCAAGAACATGCACCAGTTAACAATGTCTCGATGCGAAGGGGCATACCGACAGTTGTACCGACGTCGGAAAGCCCACTGTGTTTGTATTACACTAGAAAACAGAAAACTTCGCATACCATACTACACACTGAGCGTGCTGTTGTAGCGTGACCACCATTTTGTCTTCTATGCACGATAGCACCGCCAAGCCATGTGTCCGAAGTCTGAAACATCAGTCATCGTCAACTCCCATCCTTTCCACTTACATTACAGCAAATTGCACAGAGCTATGTACATTAACCTCTTAAATATAACGTTTTACTTTTCTGACATCTCAAACGGATCACACTATAGGGAATTTAAATTAATGCTAAACTTCACTTTTGGTATAGTGTACCTGAACTAGTTTCAGCACTATCGCTACCATTTTCAACAGCTATGCTTGTTACCTTTAACATAGTTCTGTGTAGTTGGAAGTGTTTTACGAAATGAGGTGCAGAATCTACATAATTGCTGTGATTACTTTATAGTTTTGCGTTTTTGCTATTTAGTAAGTCTTATTAAATAACTGTGTAGTAGTTATTAATGTTAGCAATCCTCTGAAGTTTTGATTGACATTGAGTTGCAGGAAACTGTAAGTTTGTAAGTGCTTCTAATTCATCAGGCTATAAGTGTGGGCTGGAAAATGCCACTTGGTATAACAGTTATAACAGTTATAACAGTAATAATAACAACAAAAATATTAACACTAATAAGAACAATAACAACCACAATAATAATTGCAACAAAAATAATAACAATAATAATAATAATGGTAACAATAATAATAAATAAGAAAGGTCTGACAGGCAAACTAGAGGTCAAGGAGAGAACGATACTAAGGGCCTGTATTACCCAACAATTCCTACCGATATGAGACTTCCAGATAGCTTAACTGGAAGATGTCTTGTAATACCACTGCCAAACTGCTATTGGGAAGAACACAGTAAAATTTTGTAAAAAGATCCTTAGCTCATTGAGAGAAGAGGTGTGTTTGTTGTAGTTTCATCGCCCCTGCTAGGTGCGACAACTTCAATTTGCATTTGTACATTTAAATTATATAAGAACATATCGTTTTAAGTGCATTAATCAATTTGTGCAATTCTACTTTGAATCTAAAACGACATTATTATGTAAGTTAAATCTTCCAATATCAAATCTGAAATTAAGTGGCTACGAAGCTTTGGAGTGCTGCTATCTTCTTTCTACCAAGCTTCCCTGACTGGCAGTTGGTAGTTTTTCAGCGACACCATCCTCCTGCTAACTTAACTGGCAGTTGACTTTACAGACAGATTTTGTCGGGAGATCATAGAATGCAATTCTTGGCCAGTTTCCAGATAAGTTCTCTACCTGGCAGATAAATATGCTTTCAAGAGGTTTTCATACAGGCCATAAAAAAGTTACTGGGACCAGTAGAAAAAAGTGAATTAGGAGGAGACACAACTGGGATCTTTATAACCATATGGACAAGACCACAGGTATAGCCAGGAAGACACATCTGATCTTATGCAAACACATATCAAGGATGAAACCTGTTTATTGGGAGAACAGGAAGATTAGGATACCATGGCTAAAGGAACTGACTCAAGACCTGCAGGTTTTGGGAAAAACAGGAAGTGACATCACATACCAGTGACCTCTCAAAAAGATACTGATTCAGAGGAGGTTCTAGAACCAACCACCCCGAAAAAAGACAGGCAACCAATATACACCTGCCATTTTCACAAGGGATTATGTAGACCCATGGTGTCGTTAACTGTAGGTTGTCCTTCACAAGTATTAAGCACTGCCAGAATATTTTAGGGGGAGGGAAGATGATTTTTATGGTCTATTTCTTGAGGATACAGGCTATTTTGTTGGACAGAGTTCCGTGATAAGGAGTATATGCTTTAGCCTTGGAGGTTGCTCCAATTTCTTTGGTATCTGGATGTCTATTGATTTTTGCAGATGCTTTCCGAAGGACTTCACATATATCTTTCTTCTTGTATCCATTCTCTGATAGTGTGCCTTTAAGATGTTTTATTTCTCTAAGTTGTCACTGTCTGAAATTTGTAAGGCTCTATTGAAGAAGGTGTTTAATACTGTTTTCTTCTGAGATGGGTGATGCCACTGGATATCTAGGTACCGGTCTGCATGTGTGAGTTTTCTATAGACACCATGCCCTAGGGAACCGTTGAGTTTCTTTTGGGATAGGATATCAAGCAAAGGCGGAATCCTATCCTTTTTTACTTCCATGGTGAACTTAATGCTGGGATGCATAATATTGAAGAGCTTGAAGATGTTCTGAAGTTTTTCTGATCCATTCAAGTTTGGAAACAGAGCAAAAGTATCTGAGATTAAAACAATGTACCAAGAGACGTCTCTGTTTTTTGGATGTCCTATTCATGTGAGTCATTGTATTTTACACTTTACTTTATCAAATCTAAGCATTGAGCTGATTGAAGTTAGGAAGTTTTAAGTGATAAAACTTGAGCAATCTACATTAACGAGTCACCAACCAGATTTCAAGCAACTGACAGCTCGAAGTGACACCCAAAAATGAGCGAAATAATTTATGTTTTCTGTAGTAAATATAAACATGTTAACCCTTTCGGCTGAATTTATATATTAATGTAAGCAATGATCAGGTGAAATCATCAGTGAGCTTTTTAAGTTTGAATTTGATGAGGAAAATTTCAGTGGAAAGCTGGTTTCCATGAATGATAGTCACAGCTGCCAGACGGGTTTGAGCCACCGATTCCTTTTCTTTTAGTTCTAGCTTTCTGTCAGTAGCTGGAGTGAAGTGCCTTATATCGTTTTCAAGCTAAAAAAAAATATTGATTGGTATGTATTATATCAATTTTAAGTTATAAATCGATATGAAAATCTCAGATCAAGTGACAATGACAAAACAGCATCACCAGCAACAAAAATAGTAAAGAAAGTGAAGGAATAGTGAATAGGATCGCAGTTAGGAGGGGACTGTAATGAACACCATAGGATCAGGGGTGCTGCGATCCCATTCGAAAGAAAAAATAAAATTCATAAAAAATGAAAAACACAAACAATGCCTGGATTCATAAGGAAACAAATGAATAAGAATATAGCATAGCTCGTAGCCTGTTTGGAAAATATATATTTAGAAAATAAAAACACTTTAGAAATTTAAAACACTGAACACTATAAAAGAATATATATAAAAATAAAGCAAAAAGGAAACCTGACATCACTGACGTAAAACACTGTTGTAAAGAAAAATTAATTAAATCACTGATTTGAAATATGTGAACTCTTGAAAATCTTGAGGCACTGTTCTCGTGCGTGTTTGATTTCTTGACGATGGTTGCAGTGAATATTGTGCAGTGCTGTCAATGATGAAGTTACATAAGTTGACGTTGACAGTTGTTATGTTGGCAGTGGTATTAATGTTGTTTGAATATAGACAAATGTAGTGGGCCGCAAGGGTGCTTTGACTACTGGGCCGCATGGGTCGCAATGATGATGCTTAAGAAATGTAATAATATGGTCATACTGGTGGCAATACTGAAGAGAAGTCTTACTGTGAATGTAAGATGTGTTCGTACTGCTGACGAAGTAGTAATGTTGTACTGCTGACAATACTGAAGAGAGGTCTTACTGTGAATGTAAGATGTGTTCGCACTGCTGACGAAGTAGTAATATTGTCGTACTGCTGACTAACAATGTAAGATGTATTCGTACTGCTGACGAAGTAGTAATATTGTCTTACTGCTGACGAACAATGTAAGATGTATTCGTACTGCTGACGAAGTAGTAATATTGTACTGCTGACGAACAATGTAAGATGTATTCGTACTTCTGACGAAGTAGTAATATTGTCGTACTGCTGACGAACAATGTAAGATGTATTCGTACTGCTGACGAAGTAGTAATATTGTCGTACTGCTGACGAACAATGTAAGATGTATTCGTACTGCTGACGAAGTAGTAATATTGTCGTACTGCTGACGAACCATGTAAGATGTGAGTATACCTTGAGTTTGGCGGTCAAAGGTTGTTGAGTATACACTGCACAGTGTGTTGAAGAACCACGTGGTTAAGAAGCAATATGGCGGCGTGCGCAGTACTGAAGAACCACGTGGTTATGAAACAAGATGGCGGCCCGCCAGCCAGAGCTGGCGGAACCTGACCGTTTGACTTGATTGTTCTTAGCCGACTGGGGCGACTGGAGGCGGGGTTTAGCTTATATAGCGATCGATACGTGGGCATGGTTTACACTTCTGATTGGTTAGTGACCAGGCCTTCTGGCCAATCATAGTTAGTTATGACGTCACATAAGCATTACCATACACAATGGGTCTTGAAATTACCCCAAAACGAGACAATGAGATTGTTCTGTTGGAACAACCAAATGCTTGGAGATTTGGGATTCCACGGAGTTGCATTAGGCCAATTACGTAGATCATTTCGAGATATAAATTTCTAACTTCTATGCAGAAGTTGACAGAATATTTGAGAGTTCCATTGTTTGACCCGTGCAAGACACATTTACGAATTACTATTGAACGCATGAATTAAAATTTATCCCTTCATGTACTGAAGGGTTTATGATAGGGACCTATCTAATGATATATTCAAAATGTAAAATAATTAAGCGGAAGTCGCTTAACTGAATTAATTATAAACACGTGCATGTGACTGGCAGCTTTAGTGATATTTAAGAGAGGTTGGTACACTGCTTGAGTAGTCACTTGTCATATAAGGAAGTTAACAAGGAAGATAGCCAGTTTGGCAAGATGTAGCCAGTCAACCATGGCAAAGAAGTTAAGGATAAAAATGACTGCTCTGGCATATGCAAAGCCACGTAATTCATTGATATATGTGAAATAATATTCTTAAAAATGCTTCAAACGAAACAAAAACATGATGTACGTGAATCATGAAGTACTGTCCTTGTATTTCAAGAGCAAATACAAGCATAGTAAGCTCGAGTGATTAAAAGGTATAGGTTAAACTTCATAACTTCACTTTGTAGATGCCACGCCTACCATTCGCGTAATTAATTAGAGATATGATTAGGCCTTATTCATTATTAAAATGCCCTTTCTGCTCGCGTGACGTAACAAATAGGGTTGGGAATGGATTGAAACTGGGGAGAGACCATCAAAATTTTATGGATTGTAACTGGAGAAACCGTCAAAATGTTATTTTACATCAAATCATGGGATAAAACCAACCATAAATCATATCTTTTCCCTGAACCAACCATTGTAAAAGTTTTCAACTTATTGGCCACAATCACTATGGGGTCAAATAGCCAGAGATATAAATGGTTTCCAGTACAATTTTATAATAAAAATCCTAATTCTCTTGCAGTAACTCTATGGTTCTCTACAACATAAGATGAAATGTAAGCGTACTTTCATGATCCATCCTCATGGCAAAGTAAAAAAACCAAAATTACATACAAAATTCCCATTTTTGCCTGAAAATGTGAGAGCTATTTTTTTTAACCCCCGGTGGGGCATAAAATTAAAACCACAGCGAAAATCAAAACTGTTTTATTTGGAACATGTAGGTGCATCTTCTAGCTACTTCTCTACATAGTCGCGCTCCGATTGAGGCGTTTGTCGAAACGTGGTGCAACTTTCAAATACCCTCTTCATAGAAGCTTGCTGCCAGCGTATCGAGAAGGGTCTTCACAGCATTTTGAAGCGTTTTGAAATTCTTTGTTGATGTGGAAGCCAGATCTTGGGTTTGTTAAGGAAATTTGTGTGCATCCATTGTTTGGATTGTTCTTTTGATTCTGGATTGTCGTAACGAATCCACGTTTCATCCCCTGTCACGATGGATTTCAAAAACTCAAGTGACTTTCATCTTTTTCGGCAGCTGATGAAAGATCTGGGAGGACAGAGCTTCCACACCAATGAAGAATTTCAAAACACTTCAAAATATTGTGAAGACCCTTCTCAATACGCTGGCAGCAAGCTTCTATGAAGAGGATATTTGAAAGTTGCACCATGCTTCAACAAATGTCTCAATCGGAGCACGACTATATAGAGAAGTAGCTAGAAGGTGTACATTTGCAAAATGAATAGCTGGAAATTGTCAACAAAACGAGACTACGGTACCTAAATAAACAATAACTTCTGTAATCCAGCAAACTATACACGAAATCATAAAAAAAGAACTAAAATATAGTTCAAAGTTCTAATAATAGCAAACACACTCACTGGCAGAACATTGACAATTAGATACAACACATCAGATGTTACAAACACAAACCAAATGTATGACAATGCACATTGGTGGAACGACCCCAGCTATGGACAACAGAAAGAAATGATATGAAAATGCCTCTCAAATAAAATGTTATCGAACATGTAAGTCTAGTATTTGAATTACACAAATACACTTACGGAAACTTAATAAGATCTCCATGCACCGTTCCTTGCAATAACTTCATGCAGTCTTCTAGGCACAGACTCGATGAGGTTTCCCACGTAGATCTTCCCACACATGCCGACAGTGCTCGAGTAATTAAACTCTAGTTCTCTCCTGTGCCGGCACCCACTTCTTCACCATGTGTGCCCAAATGTGTTCAATGATGTTCATATCGAGAGACATTGGAGGCCAGTCAAGAACCTGGATGTCAGGATGGCGGTCGAAGAAGTCCCGTGTAACACCTGCAATATGAACACCACTATTGTCTAGGACAGGCCTGCACAACTTGTTTCACTCTTAGGGCCAAACTCAGCTATTGCCACCTGACCAAGGGCCACATCACTGTGGACCTTGTATCTTACATTAGGCCACTGCAGCTAAATTTATAAATGTTGTTATTAGGTCTACAGTTAAGTCAAGTTAATATACATATTTAAATTTTAAGAGTTGCAACTAAAATTATATTAACATTATTTACTTATATAGATGATGTTACAAGATTTCACAATAAATACCATTTAATCACACACGAGGTTTATTAATAATGGTACTGGCATTACATCATTTCTTAACAGTTCAATGTGACACATTACATTTCTTTGTTGCAACTATTTTATCAAAGTTTGGTGTCATATTTGAAGTGGCTGTTCTTAATATGGCCTCTAAATTTGCATCAGTTAAAGATGAAAACTGTTTGTTTTTGTTCAAGTTCATGACAGAAAATGTTTGTTCACAGGTATATGTGCTTCCATGCGTCTGGCTTTTTTAGCGTGCAACAGATAGTGAAATTAAAGCAGTGTGAACACATAAGCGAAAATGAAATTACAAGAATGTGGCAGCTAAATTAAATAACCAGTGAAGTGTAATGCGTTATGCATAGAGAGTTTGAGTAGTTGCTAATACGAATAATTTTCTAATAAATGTCATTATAATAAGTTTATTTATTTAGAGCATTTCTTAACGACAAGAGTAATAGAATATAATGGTGTCATAATGTGAACAGAAAGAAGGCATATGAACATAGTTCAAAAGGAAACTATCTCTATATGTTTACACACACTCCACGAAAATGTATTATGGTGTTTAAGATGTCTACTGGTAAAATGGCAAGCGTCAAATCCGGTAGACTCTTTTGTAATTTTTTTCTTAGTACAATAAATATCATATCATATATGAGGGGCGTTCAATAAGTAATTCAACACATTTTTTTTCTTAAAGCAGGTTGGTTTTATTCAGGATTCGAATACAGCATATTATTCCGGACAGTCTTTGGCTACAAAACCCTACTTTTCAATATCATCTCCATTCAATGCTACAGCCTTACGCCACCTTAATGGGAGGGCCTGTATGCCTGCATGGTACCACTCTGCTGGTCTATGTCAGAGCCAACGTCTTGCTCCATCAATAACATCCCCATCATCCACGAAGTGCTTCCTGGGCCAAACAGGTGGAAGTCAGAAGGTGCAAGATCAGGGCTGTAAGGTGGATGAGGAAGAACAATGTACTGAAGTTTTGTGAGCTCCTCTCGAGTGCGCAGACTTGTGTGAGGCCTTGCGTTATCATGGAGAATGAGAGTTCGTTTGCATTTTTGTGGCGACGAACACACTGAAGTCGTTTCTTCAATTTCCTTAGAGTAGCACAATACTCTTCAGAGTTGATCATTTCACCATGAGAAAGGACATCGAACAGAATAACCCCTTCAGAATGCCAGAAGACCGTAGCCATGACTTTACTAGCTGAGGGTATGGCTTTGAACTATTTCTTCGAAGGAGAGTTGGTGTGGTGCCACTCCATGGATTGCCGTTTTGTTTCTGCTTCGAAGTGATGAACCCATGTTTTATCGCCTGTGACAATGTTTGACAAGAAATTTTCACCATCAGCCTCATAACGAGCAAGCAATTCCGCACAGATGAGAGTGGTACCATGCAGTCATACAGGCCCTCCCATTAAGGTGGCGTAAGGCTGTAGCATTGAACAGAGATGATGTTGAAAAGTAGGGTTTTGTAGCCAAAAGATTGGGGAATAATATCTTGTATTTGAATTCTGAATAAAACCAACCTGCTTTAACCAACCTCGTATCATATCATATGTGCTCCCAAATATACAAAATACCTGGTAGGCAGTATCCAACAAATTTTTAAATTTATTCTGATCCAGAACGGAATAAAACTTTTGTAAACTACTCTCCATATGCTTTACCCGATAGTTTTCAGAACACTGGAGATCAATGACTTCCATCTGGAGTTCGACAGGTAGATTTCTTGCATCGACAGAAAATGGATCCTGAATCACTTTAATGCAGACTTCGTTTTCATTACTCAATGGCATTCTTTTCTGAAACTCCTCACTTAGAAGTGATATATGTTTCTTATATTTTCCACCCACCACTGAATTATATTCAGAAGGAATTTTCTGTCGACAAGTTATAAAATGCGACATATCCTCATTAGCAAGTTGATTTTCAAACAGGTTTAATTTCATTTTGAAGGCCTTTATATGAGAAATTAATTGAAAACCAAATTTATTTTTCCTTGAAGCTGCAAGTTAAGGTCATTCAAGTGACCCAAAATGTCACACAGGAAAAACATCAGGAAATCATTCATTATACCGGAAACTTGAAATTTTTCCTCATCTCCTTCAGGTTCCAAAAATTCAACTACTTCATTTGTTAGAGCGACAACGTACATCAGTATGGTTTGGTAGATCCCCATAGTCGGCATCATTTTCTTCTAGAAACGCATGAAACATTCTGTGCTTCAAACCCCGAGCTCGAATATAGTTGATCAGAACAAATACTATTTTCAACACATGATCAAACTGCAAAACCTTTGAACATAATACCTGCTTATGAATTAGGCAGTGAAATTTTGCCATTGGTTTACCTGCATACTGTTCAATAATTGTTACAGCACCAACATTTTTCCCCTGCATAGATGGGGTACCATCAATGCAAATTGCTACTAAATTATCAAATTTAAATATAGTTTTTCTGTTACACACTTCTTGACATTTTTGTGATCTCCCTTCCTGTTGTTCTTCCTTTCATTGAACACAAATCAGCTAGCTCCTCTGTCCCTTCAAAATTCTTGTTAATGCCTCTAACATAGATTAAAAGCTGTGCTGTGTCTTTCATGTCGGTACTTTCATCCATAGCAAGAAGCGAATAATAGACAAATTCAATAGCTAATTTTTGCAGGCTATCTTTTATCTTTAACAGTATCAACAGTATCAGCCACTCTGCGCTGAGCAGTCATACGGGACAAACTGATATTTTCAAAGTTACTTTTCTTATCAGGGCAGATTTCAGAAACGGCAATCATAAGACACTTTGTTTTTATCAACTCTCCCTCAGTAAATGAATTGCCAGCACAAACTATTTCTTGTGATATTTTTAAGTTTACCTTCGTGGCAACTTCATTTGCAGTTGCCACTTTTTTGAAGGCTTGTTGTTCACCACTAAGAACTTTTCAAAAACTTTGCTGCTTTTATTTGTTTTTTACTTGCATCAAACTTGCCTAGGTTAGGATGTTTCGATTCAAAATGACCTCTCAGATTGTACTCTTTCAGCACAACGACAGATTCCCGACAAACAAGGCACACTATTTTCTCCTTGAACATAAACAACATATTTGTCAGGGTTAAATGCTCGATGTTTGGAATCTATTTTACGCTTTTTACTTTAGCTCATTGTGTCGCGGTGGAAATATAACTAATGAAAAACTTACAATAATGCAGGCTTTTTGTAATGTACTGCTCCACTGACAGTGCAACCAACCACTGCAGCTGCACTGCCAAAACCAGTCGAGACACGGCCAGCTTTAGGTAATATAGTAAATATGATATGTTCTCGCTTGTAGACATCAAGTAGGCTGTTATCACGGAGAAGTAACTTTGAATTTCCCCGCAGCGACACTAGTGCTAATATAACCTCGAAGGCATGGTCAAGCGAAACATCCCATTTGAAGTGATCGTAATGATTAATTATTACTAAATATGACCGTGGGTGTAACTCTAAGTGCAATCTATTTTCGAGTTGAAAGAAATATGATTTTCATTATGATTACTTGAACATAAACATGGAAAGTCTTAAAAAATTTTAATTTGAGCTAGATGAAAAAGTCTTATTCCCCTATCCTAAATATTAAATTTAATAATTTTAATCAGTCAGATGGGCCGGGTCATATGTTGTGCAAGCCTGGTCTAAGACAAATCTCATTACTGGAACGTCTTCAGCGGGGTAATTGGCTCTGATGGTGGGAACAACAAGTCTTATTCTCCTATCCTATATATTAAATTAAATAATTTTAATCAGTCAGATGGGCCGGGCCATATGTTGTGCAAGCCTGGTCTAAGACAAACCTGATTACTGGAACGTCTTCAACGGGGTAAATGGCTCTGGCAGTGGGAACAACAACTTGTTCCAAGATCTCTACAAATTCGTCTGCATTCATGCGTGGTCTTATCTCAACTAATTCACCAAGGCCAACTGCGCTTATCCACCCCAAAATACCGCAGGTAATTCAGCCAGACCGATGGATTTGCTGGGTGTAACTTTCATTAAACCGGGTGCTATTGGGACACCAACAAGTGAGAGATGTTCCTGGCTCAGATGAAAAGACTTTCTCATCCAACCAAATGGTAGTATCCCACATTTCTGGTGGCGTTGGTAGCTTCTTTAGGGCGAATCCTAGTCAGGTTTCTCAGTGGTTGGGTCGAAGCACCTGTTTTTTGGCAGCTCGGCGATGACGAAATCCTACATCACGGAGTCGATGGCTCGCTGTGCGATCGGTAATTGGTAGGTCTAATTCTGCCATTACATTCTTAAGAGTCTGGAAGGGATCTGCATCTATGGCAGTAACAATGGCAGCATCCTCCCGGTGTGTTTTTTTTACTCACCTGTTGTCTTTCCGATGGTCTCTCAGAGCGTGTTCACCTCCTTCCCATGCATCTATCCACTTCCACACTGTGTCCAGCGTGCATGGTATCATTGTTGCAATCTCTTGAGGTGCCTTATTAGCCTGCCACATACCCACAATGTGACCTCTATTTATTTGTGAAATAATTGGAGCCATTCCGCCACGAGGAAGTACCTGAGCGCATCTGTTTACATTTTCCAGCTTACAGAGGTGGGTGGGGTAACCGATCATGTACTTGTAGGGGGATGTTAAAGTATCTGACCGGTTTCGTTTTGTTGACAATTTCCAGCTGTCCATTTTGCTGACTGCACCTAAATGTTCCAAATAAAACAATTTTGATTTTCACTGTGGTTTTCATTTTATGCCTAATCGGAGGTTGAAAAAAATAGCCCTCGTATTAGTATTTATAGATGCACCATGTATAAAAATAATAGCATGCCAGTGGGTTGATCTTACTATTTATACTTTTATAAAATGTTTTTAGGTAACGAATTTATATGTCTGTAGCGGCGAACCCACAATCCATATGTTTGTCAACTAAAATACTGTTAGAGTCTATTATAGATTTTACTTTCATTTGAAACAACCAAAATTATTGCAGTGTTTTCAAATTTTGTTCTTTACATTGCAGCTCCCAAATTTAGGTAGTTGCCCACACCTGGAATACACTATGCAATATTCTTCTTAGGGCCGATTGTATAAACAGTTTGATCTTGGATCAGAGACTAAACTGATCTCAGTTCACGCTGAACTCGGAAATTTTTGTTGTATAAACGCTAATCTGAGATCAATTCGCACTGAACTTGGATCAATTTTGACTGGAGTAATTTCTGCGATCAAACTAGCTGATCTCAGTTCAAGGGGCTGTTTTCGTATTTGAGACATAAGATTAGCTCATTATAAACATAATATTAGGCCTACCTGTGTGGTTACGATAAATATAAAGAAAATACACAATAGACAACTTCATACATTTCTAGCTATAACGCAGTTGTGCATACATTTCTAGCTATATAGTAGTTGTGCGTATATATGCTATGTTTTAGGCTCCTTATAATGCAGTGTAACATAACTCTACAGTATAACCTGTACGTTATTATTATGTTGCACTAATTACTATAATACGAAAATAACCCTTGCACCACGATTGCAACTAATACGAAATTATCAATCTTCGCCATTTCATGCAGCTTCCTTAACCTTAAACACAGGAATTCTCGTCCTTAGCCGTGAAAATGTTAAGCCGATTTATAACGCCAGGAATGAAATTACAAGAACATTTGTCACCGCATTTTGCTCTTGCACAGATATTATCGCATCCGTCTTTTTGGATTCTATAATATCTTTATATTTTCCCAAGACAATTTCAATTGGGAACGATCCTTTTTCTGCTTAATTTCGATCATATTTTCCCTTCCTTTCGCATAGCACACGGTCTGAATACAAAGGAAAACAGAGTAACAATGCTCTCGCCTCGCGATACTCAGCTGTTTCTGCGATGTTGCCAAGCGTTCATGTATGAACTAGGATCCAAATTGAACTTCGATTAGTTGACCTTAGATCAGTGTTATACAATACGATTCCAGTCTGAACTTAGATCATTTTCTGATCTTAGGTCATAATTGATCTCCAGTCAGTGATGTTTTACAATCGGCCCTTAATCAACTATTTCATATTAAGAGTATGTACAAGAAATTCTTGGTTGAAAATACTTTTTAACAATATACTATATACATTCATATACATGGAAATATATACTTTAATTTGGTAAGTTTTTACTTATAGTAATTTTGTGAAGTTAAATGCTTTAAAGTTTAACATATAATGTACTTTCATGTTTGCATACAAAAAATATTTTCCCTTGCCAAACTAGGCACATCTTTTAGTGATACAAGATCACATTTGTATGCAATACAAAAGTAATGATTTTAGTCAAGTGTATCTGCATGGTATTTTTATTATGGAAAATCTTTCTTAAGCAACATTGTTTGGTTTTGCTTCTTTTCATAGGTGGTGCCAAGTGTTGTACCTGGTGTGAATTCTGTACAAACCAATGGGTCTGTATCATTACCATTACATAAGCGAGATGCAGATCTTCAAGCACGAACTACTCATAGGAAATCAGATTCAGTAAGTGGATCATAGATTAATGTAGCCATGAATATACAGAGTGGTATAAAACCTGGACCCATACAAGAAGTGCTTTTCCCTATCGTGGTACTGTATATGCTCCACATGTTCAATGAACATTCTTAATACCCTTCCTTACACTGGTTATCCTTCTCTGGAGATACTATATTTACCTGAATATAAGCCTCACCTACCTTTTTAACAACATAACACATAAGTACCGGTAACGTATTACTTAAAGTGAAATAGATCTGAAATCACAAAAAGAAAGATCAAATTACTTAAATTATGAAATTCCTTTTTTATTTGAAAGGAAACTAATTAATGACATTCAAAATCTGAATAAAAATTATTGTAAACAAAATACAAATTCAGGTATAAGCTGATTTCCCAACCTGCTGATGTATGAACTAAACTAAACTCCGTGGCGCTACATCCCTGGAAGGACTTGGCCTACCACCAGACCGCTGCATCATCTCCCGTAGGCAGATGGCAGGATTGGGGGGCATGTGGTCAGCATGCCGACACCCACGGCAGTTAATGGTGGTTTTCTGGATCGGAGCCGCTACTTCTCTATCAAGTAGCTCCTCAGTTTGGAATCACGAGGCTGAGTGCACCCCTACCAGACCTCCCTACCTCAGAAAAATCCGAGGAGGTACCGGGAATCGAACCCGGGCCGACGGATCTGTAGTCAGCAACGCTAACCACAAGACCACGCCGGCAGACCTGCTGATGTATGACTCATCATAATTTGTTCGGCTCCTTGCCCCTGTACCAGTGGTGGTTTGCATGTGACCAGTTTCAAAGATTCTGCTTTTTTACTTTTCCATTTACTTTTCCATATGGCCTTGATATAACATTTTCTTTCATTTTCTCAATGTTGCAGGACTTCATGGACTCCCTATACAAATAGCTTCCATCTCACACAAGCTTTTTCACTTGGGTTTAGGCAGGTGCTCACTCAAATGCTCGTGAAAACATGTGCTTGTCAAGGAAATAGACAAACAAAAGAAAGAGTGCGGTGCATCATTCGAGCAACGCTGCACTCTTTCGCATGGAAGCATATGTGTATGAAAAGGAAGAAGACAGACAAACAAAATATTTCAAAAGCACATCAACTCCTCTGTACTGCAATGCAGACACTCCACGCACCGTTCTTATGAGAGAGAATTCATGCGTGTATGGCAATTACATACACAATTTTCCATGCATACTCTTTTATTGACACTCTATCATGCGAGGAAGAACGAGCATGCATTTTAGGCTACATTTTTTCACCGTGCGTGATTGCCTGCAACTCTTTCCCCCGATATTGCTCGTACACTCCCAGGAGTGTGCTAAAGTGCTTGTGTGTGAGGCTGGCTTAAAGTATTGATTGAATTTCGTTCAGTTTCTCTCTATTCTGTAAATCTGCAGTTTCAACTACTATCTGCTTAAAATTACTATTACAATATTTGCATTTCTTTTCACATGAACAGCACATCATAGTGTTTGATTAAGTAATAAATATATAGTATATGAATATGTGGAGATAGAGTAATTTGTCAAACAGCTGTTTCATCTCTGTACTCTACTAGTGGATGATCGCAACCTTTTTATTTCTGATTTTTTAATGCAAGCAATGGATTAAAAGGAAAGATAGCATAAGATCGGACCTTACAGGAATATAATCTTTTGTTTATATTGGTCACTATAAAATGTTTGTTTTAGGATAAAGAAGAAAAAGTTAGACCCAGAGGAAGAAGTCGACATCGTAGCTCACGTTCTCCATCCAGAGGACGATCTCGATCTCGTTCTTGGGATCGCACAAGAAGATCACGAAGCAGAGAGAGAGATCGTGACCGGGAACGAGAAAGAGCCAGGGATAGAGAGAGAGGAAGGGCTTGGCGAAACAAGTCTCCTCCATCCAGGAGGTATGAAAGAGAGAGAAGGTAAATTTGTTGTTTAATGTTAATGCACTTAACATTACTTTAAACGAACTTAAGAGTTTATATAATAATTGAAATTATTGTATCATTTTGTTTTGCAGAAGAAGTTGGTCCAGATCAAATTCACCTCCTGGAGGACCTGGTCCTATTACTAGAACTAGAAGCACGGGCAATTCTCGTTCCAGGTCTCGTTCACCACGCTACAATCATAGAGGACGTTACCGAAATAGATCTCCACCAGGACGATTATCGCTATCACATTCACGTTCTCGATCCAATGGTGAGAAAAAATAAATTTTGTTTTTCCTTGTACTTAATTTTACTTGCATGTTTATATGTTTCAGAAAGCTAGTTATGTATCACTAAAAAAGTTGTTGACATTTAGTTTAGTTTAGTTTATTAGCATCCCATTGATCATTTGGTTACAATTTCCATTGTTACATGATATAGGACTTGTCAATAATTAAATCTAGTCTATTCTACAATAATTCTACTGAGTTTACTAACATTTAAGTTGCAAATTTTATCTTATGGCTATATGACTTATCTTATGGCTACCTAACTTATTTTAGTACTACACAAATTATCTTATCTTATTCCTATACAGATTGTCTTATTGCTAAATAATGATGATACTCAACTATGTTACTCATCAGTGTATTCTTTTATAGTATAGTATGCTTTCTCTAATAGGAATCGCTTGAGCTTGTTTTTAAAGCATTTCTGTTGTTGTATTAATTTAAGCGAGTTAGGCAGCTTGGACCATAGTTTTATTCCTGCATAGTTTGGACTTTTCTCAAAACTTTTTAGATTATGTGTTTCTATTCTATACTCATTCTTTTGTCTTGTGTGAATGAATGTCTTTATTTGTTACAATATTTCCTTGTTTCTTTATTAAACTCATTATGGTCTTGTAGATATATATTGATGTGTATGTGAGTATACCTAATTTTCTAAAGTGTTCCCTGCATGATTCTGTTTGTTTTATTTGTGCTATGACTCTAATTGCTTTTTTTGTAGTTTTCTTATTCTGTCATTATTGTATTCTGATGAATTAGCCCAAACGGTGATACCATATCTAATATAACTTTCGAATAAACTATGATATATTGTTAAAAGTAATGATGTGTCAGCATATCTGGACATTAGTTTGAGTATAAATATAACAGAGTTTAATTTATTGCATATAGAATTGGTTTGTTCTCCCCAGTTTAATTTTTAATCGATGTTTATTCCTAGGTATTTTACTACTTGAATTTCTTCAATCCTGTCACCATTTATCATTAGGTTCATTTGTTCATTAATCAGTTTATTGGAGAATATCATGCACATTGTTTTATTAGCATTGATGAACAGTGAGTTACTTTGTAGCCATTGATAAATTCTGTTGACTTCTATGAAGGTTTTAATCTCTAGATTTTCTTTGCTGTCTTCTTCTACTATCAGAGTTGAATCATCTGCATAAAGTAAAATTCTGCTGTTAGTGATAATTTCTTTTATACTATTGATGTATATATTGAAAAGTATTGGCCCCAATACTGAACCTTGGGGTACACCTTGTTTTACCCTTTTGATATTTGATTTATGATCATTTATATGCACGTATTGTGTCCTGCCTACCAAGTAACTCTGTATCCATTTTCCTGCATGTCCTCTTATTCCGTATTTTCCTAGTATCTCTACCAGCCGCTGATGTTGCACCGTGTCAAAAGCCTTTGTAAGGTCCATGTAGATGCCTGCTACAATTTTTTTCTTGTCTAATATTTTTGTTATATTATCTATAAACCCTTCCAATGCCGTTTCTGTTGAGCTGTTTTTTCTAAACCCATGTTGTTCTTTATTTAACACATCATGTTTGTCTAGGAACTTACTTAATCTACTTTGTACTATTGTTTCTATAATTTTTTATATACCTGATATAAGTGAAATTGGTCTGTAGTTACCAGGGTCTTTTTTGTCTCCTTTTTTATAGACAGGTATTACCTTAACTATCTTTAATGCCTCCGGGAATATCCCCTCTCTAAAGGAGCTGTTTATTATGTCTATTAATGGTGTAATGAGACCTTCTTGGCATTGTTTTATGGCATAATTTGAGAATTCATCCTTTCCATATGATTTTTTTTGTTTTAATTTATTTATGACTCTTCTCAATTATCTCTCATTCACTGCATGTAAGTATAGTGATTGACTTTTCTGTGTTTTCTGTTCTACTTTTTCATAGATGTTTGTCTCCCTATTTATCAACTGTTCTACTATACTAATAAATGTGTTATTAAATATGTTTACAATTTGGTTTATTTCTGTTACTTCTATGTTATTTATTTTTATCCCACCAAAAGGCTCTGTTTTATCGGTGATGCATTGGCCTCTTTCTTTATTGATAATGTCCCAGGTTACTTTCATTTTATTTTCAGCTTTGTTAATACTCTCCTTAATATGTTCTGCTTTTGCTGTATTAATCAACTTTGAGTATGCTTTTTTACTATTTTTGTATAGCTGAGTACCCCTACAATATTTACTGTAGTATTTTAATTTTTCTCTATGTATTAAAATCTCTGGTGTTACCCAGTTACTGATGTTTCTATTAGTTATTTTTTGCCTAATTCTGGGACAAGCAATGTCAAGATAGTGCATTAACGTTTCATTGAATTTATCATATTTCTCATTTGTGTTTTTAGCATTTAATACATCTACCCAATTTTCTAACCTAAGATGATGTTCAAGTTCCTTTATGTTAGTTAGGCTGAATTTTCTTTTATTTTCATATTTTTCTTTCTTATTAGTTTGCAGTGCTGAGTTTAATTTTATTTCACAAACCTGTCCAAAGTGATCAGATATTGCAGTATTTATAGTGTATGATTTGCATTCATTCTTATTTATATTTGTTATAATATTATCAATAGTGGTATATGACTGTTCTGTTATTCTTGTTGGTGTTGTTGTAGTGGTGTATAGGTTATGTTCTAGCATTAATTCTTTAAGTTTTTGATGATTTGGATTATCAGTACTTACGTCGATGTTAAAATCACCACATATGATAACGTTCCTATTTGATTTTATTCTTTTGCTTAATATTTTCCCTAATCTATTGAGGAATAATTCTATATTACCACTTGGAGACCTATATAATCCTATTATATCCAGTTGTTTGCCTTTTGTTTTAACTTCATTAATTACTATTTCTGTCTTTTTCCTTGCAGTAACTATTTACCTGTTTATCAATTTTTACTTCTATATCTGTACCTTCTTTCAGGTATATTACTACCCCTCCCCCCTTAAATTGTGATCTACAATAGTAATTACTTAATTTATAGCCTGCCATATTCATGCTTTGAATTTCATTGCTATTTAGACCATGCTCACACATGCACACAATGTCCGGTTCTATTTCTTTTAATACTATATCCACTTCTAGTTGTTCATTTGATATGTACTGTATGTTCTGATGTAGAATAGTGCACACAATGTCCGGTTCTATTTCTTTTAGTACTATATCCACTTCTAGTTGTTTATTTGATATTTCTAGTTTATTTGCAATATATTGTACGTTTTGATGTATTAACCTGGTTTTTGCTACCCTTGTATGCTTATTTATCCCTATATTTGTATTTTCCTGAGTGTCCACCTCAAAAAAGCACTTAATATTTTTTGACACATTTATGTTCACTGTCGGCGTGTTATACTCCACTTTAGTAAGAAGCTCTGTATTCTGTGAGCTGCAGACTTCTGCAGCTATTTGGATTAGTTTTTTTACTTACGGTCTTTATAACCCTGTTTAACAGTTTTCCAAATTTTGCTACCCCTATTTTATTTAGGTGAATACCATCCCTGCCCAAGTCTTTTTCGCTGATTCACGCATTTCCTTCTATAAATACACAATCATGGTTAGAACAGATTAGATCTAAAGTACCATTTACTGCTTCCACATACCGGATATCTTCATCACTTCTCCTCAAAACTCCACTAACACACAGTTGGGCTCTAGGGCGTTGTTTTTTTGTCAATATCACAATATGTTCCATTTTTTCATTATTTCACTTGGTGAACATGATGAGTATAAGTTATTAGTTCCTGCATGCACAATAACAACATCTGGATCGTCCTTGTTCTGAAGAAGTTTCTTCTCTATATGTTCAATTTTAAAGCCAGGATAGCAATAAACAATAGCATCATCTAAGTATTTCCCTACATTCCTGACCATTGAGTCTCCTATCACTATAGCAGTCTTCTTTTCATAGTAATTGTCTAGAGTATTTTCAGAATTGCATTTGTCGTCTCCTACTTCCTCACCAAGATCACAATCTGGAGTATTCTTTAACTCATGTAGTAATGATCCACTTATTGAAGATGAGGTAGGATTGAGGTTAGGTTCCGAGTTTTGATTCAATGGAAGGAATTTATTATAAGTGATAATATTATGAGGATGATTTTCTTGTATTTCATAGTTTTCTTCTTTTGGTTTTGGTTGCCTTCCTTGATTCACTTTCTTCCAGTTCCCATTGCTTCCATGAATGAAATCGGAAGTTAGACGCTCTTGTAGGTTATGTTGGTCATGTTTGAATTCAGGAAATACACATTCTCTCAGTGTTCTATTTTCCTCTTTGAGATGTATTTCATTTCGCATCCTGTTTGCTTCAACACTTAAGAGTTCTAAGTCCTTTTTCTGGATTTCAATAATCAATTGTAACGACGCCATGCTTTCATACTCCATACAAGATTGTTGGTTACTAGTACGTACAGTTTTTGTATTTGTTTGAGGCCTAGTTTTGCAATTTTCACTTCCACTAACTTTTCCACAGGATCCTGCCACTTTATAATTATTAATGTTCATCTTAGTATTCCTTTTGTAGTTGCAAGTTGCACTTTCAAACTCAATTTTATCACCACTGCTCATAAGCACGTCTGCATTAGCCGCTATCTCAACTAAATTCAAAAGAAGTGTGAAGCATGCTTCACTTCAATATTTTTGACTTTCCTTATACATATGTACATGTCATAACATGATATGACATAACAAACAATAACATGATTTGGTTCACTAAGAATTCATTTTTGTAACCAAAAAATACAGATACCAATAATTAACTTCTTGATTGTGAGCTGAGAAACAATCATTTTGCTGAGAAGTAATTTGAAGACCTGAAGGGTTTCACGACAAAGGAAGACAGGAGTGTTTTAAGATTATTTATTATCTGAATTGACTTTTACCCACTTTGATGCTTAACTTACCAAATGTGATATATTTCAAGCATCTTGTCCGAAATATGGGATGAGTTAACTAAATTCTTTGCATACTTGATCCGTACAGTAGTTTTTAGTGAAAGTTCTCTGATTTTACAACTAATGAGCTCAGTTTTTCACTCATTTTCAATGATCCTGCATAAAGAAAGCAGATAGACCTTGTACCAATAGTACATTTATAAACTTTGTTTGCTATGGATTTGTTTCTTTTTCTTAGAAATATTTTAAGAAACATTGTTAAGATAATAATTTTGATCATTTAAACTAAATTTGTTTACTTAAATTGAAATCACACATAATTTTTATCATATTTTTGTAACAAAACTTATTATACCTTGTTAAAAGAAGCAATTAGTACAAGAGGCACATCTGACTCATTCTTTTCAACTGACAGTCTTGGTGTAGCGGTCTTAAGCTGGTATGCTAATGAGAAGACATGGTGCATTCAAGATAACCTCAAATTAGGTTCAACATAAAATACTGTGATTATCAAATTATTTATTGAATACAAGTTGTGTGAATGATAAAGTTTATGATGCTTCTTAATAAAATTAATCTATAAACATAAAAAAAACATATAAAAATAAATTTCACTGGGAGAGACTAGAGACATCTAGTTGGCATAGTTGGAATTAGTTGAGAGAAGAGTCCAGGCTGCTAAAGTGCTACAATACATTTTGGCATGTTAATAGTCTTACAAGCAGCCGTTTTAGAGAGTGTGTACTAAAAATATTTTTAATATTTAGCTCTTGACTCAGTTTTTCAGATCTTTTGTATTCTTTAATGACTTCATCAATTTACTTTCTTTAAAAACTTCATTAGCATATTCTCAAAAATAAGATGCCACAGCTACTTTTTCATTTGAATTGTATTTAGCATTTTTCATGCTTTTTTCACTCTTACATCAATATTTATTGTTATTTTTCCTATATAAGTCTTCTCACATTGTGCACAATGTTGTCTCTGAGGTAGCCCCAGCATTGGGCTTATCACTCATCTGGAAAGGCCCTCCATGTCCTTGTCTGGTCAAAAAAATGTGTATGTGATCCAAAAGGAATCCCTTTCCTGATAGGTCGCAGTCCTGTAAGGCCTGGGTGGCATGGGCCACATAAATGTCCCTACAATGGGGGAGGTAAGTTTAAGAGAAAGAGAAAAGAGATAATTTTGATTAAGTGTCCTAGCTGCCTGACTTTAAAGTTTCAGGTTTACTTTATTCCTTACTCTCTGTCTTTCGATTTTATGGTTCTACATCCACAATAGGTAAAAATGTAAACTTCATGGTGAGACCCGTGTAATAACTCCATTCTTCAGTTACATCACATTTCTTTGAACTGGATAAAGCTACAGATTTCATATCTGAAAGATTTATAAGAGCTTGTCCACAACCCCTTCCGAGAATCATTATTTCAATCATTTTTTTTGGCCCAAAAAATAAATTGCTTTCTACCTTGGCAATTGGACTGTCATTAAAACGGGGATCTTTTAAGGATTCTAACAAAATATTTGTTTTTGGATTATATTAGCAAGAATGTTTGTTTGTATTCTTTGTCTTTCTGCTGGCAGTTTTCTTAAGTAAGCAATAAGAAATTCTCGAGTTGGAAAGACACTAAATGATACACAATAGTGATACAATGGGAGAAGTTTTGTGCTGTCAGTATTCACAAACATTTTGTTTTATTTTAAGATATATATAAAAAAAATTAAATACAAAATGAAAAGAGATACTGAGAGTAGCAATCTTCTGAGCGATTAGGCTGTGGTTCAAGGTTTTTAAAACCTGACTTTTGCTGGCTGCTGTGGCGCTCATTTTCAGAGATTGCTGGAGCATTGACTGCAGTGAAGTGTTCTTATTGAGCTTCAGGTTTAAAAAACTTGCTTGGAAGGTCACTACTCTCATGACTCTGGTCCTGAATGACTCCGCATTTTAAAACATATACTGTTTTACAACCCTTAAATGATGCACTTCAAACAATGTCCCACTTGTGGAAATTTAATTCTGCCAACAACAAAAATAGAAGAAAACGCACAATATTGAAGGATCAACCTTTGAATGCATACACATTTTGTAAATTTGATGATATAATGTAAAGTTTGCAGCATGCTAGTTGGTTTCAGAATGATGGGAATAAGATAGATATACAAAAAAATATTTAAGTTGCAGAAAATTTTCTCGGGATTCTAACCAAACTGGAAGTTAATTTATTTATAATGCTTCATGTTTGACCTTTGCTCTAACATTGAAAATGATAACCTTCCAAACTGCCTGGCATTGGCATAGCCAGGAAATCTCATTTCAATATTTATGTTTTCAGTCAAATGCTTTGTGTAGAGTTTTTTTTTAGTTTATGTTCGGTTTTCAATCACTGAAATTCTTAAAAGCAAACAGAAGTATGACGTTGTTATAAATATGAATGGTTTTTCATTATTCCAGAAAGGATAAGGGATAAAAAAGAGCCCCTTTCTGGGGCAGGTACTCCAACACAAGACAGCAATCATGGTGATGTCGATATGAGACTTACAACTACCTCTCAGAGCATTCAGAGTGTGGTGAGTGCAGGTGGAAAAACTGGATCAGATAATGCTGTTAGTTCTGGACCTACAGTCTTGTCTGGAATTTTTCATGCCAAGAGAAGGTGTCGAGACTTTGATGGTATGTTGAATAATTGTCTCAAAGTAGAGTCTTGTTAATTTGTAGTACTTTTTTGCATAACTAATTTACAAGGAAATTTAGCTATAATGCTAGGGGTCCCACGTTCGATTCCTGATAGATCAAAAATTTATAGAGTAGGAATAGGTAGGTTGGCTAAAGGAGAAAAGGGATTGAATAGTAGAAAAAGGAAAAGAAGAGAGGAGAGGGGGAAAAAAAATTCCACTTTTCAAGGTTGCTAGTAGTTCCAATTGTTACCACATAGATGTCTCGCAGGGTGAAGCTTAAGTGGCGACCTGTTCTTCCATTTTCCCAATCAAAGTATTAATGAAGTGTCAGAATTACCATTTAGTGATAGTAAGGGAAGTTTTTCCAAGATCGCCACTGTCAGCATTAGTGAGAGTGAGAGCGAGAGCATCATAAGTGACACCGCATGCAATAGTGCACCTAGCTGGATGGAAGTGAGTACTACCATTACATTACACAATATCCAACAAGGACCAGTTTTGCCTTTTTGTTTTGATCAAGATACTGATCCAATTGCGAATCATAGCCTACAGTAGGCATGTGTAAACTTATAATGCACTCAGTGAGAGTTGTGCCGTTCTTTTGTAAACATTTTAACACAAAGTCATAAAACATCCAACCTGAACCAGATTAGTGGCAGAAATAGGAAAAAATCCATGGTGTATGTTGATTTTATTTAAATTACTTTCAATGGCTGATATGCATAAAAGTGAGCATAAAGTGAGAGCTTCTTCTTGCTGAGAAGTGAAGTCACTCACTCGTCGTATCGTATGCATAAAAAATTGCAGCGACAGAATAGTGCCAACTCAGAGTAGAGAGTTTCTACTCAGGCACATCCACTTGCATAAACAAAGATATGAAAACAAACAAGGGTCTTCATAGAGAACGGCATTTGAAGGAACAGCCACATCAGCATAAAGGAAGAGGAAGAAAATAATTCCATTGGGTCTCATTGAAGTTTTAAAACTTAATACATTTTTTTCCTTCAGAATTCCAATAATTGCCATTAGTTCAATTGAAATGGGATGCAGCATTGAAAGTAGTTGTTACATATATAAATTCGAAATTAGGCTTCAATTTCAGGGAAATCTAAATACAAAAAGTACATATCATGAAAACCAGGATAAAAATAAAACAGACATGGAGAAAACTGGGAACAAACCCACATTTTGAATGAGTGGAAGAAAGAAATCCAGGAAATAATAGAGCATGAAAAAAACCCATCAATCAGCAAATTTCAACAGTACAATAGAAATGAGATAATTATTTTCATAATATGCAAGAATTAGTTTTTAGAAGTTTACAATAATCATCACTATAATACAATTTGTATTCATAAGGAACTTAAAGTGAAGTAATATAATAAATGAAAAAAATTCCATAATATTTTAGGATTAATT
This sequence comes from Ectobius pallidus, assembly GCA_964059195.1. Lineage (NCBI taxonomy): Eukaryota > Metazoa > Arthropoda > Insecta > Blattodea > Ectobiidae > Ectobius > Ectobius pallidus. The sequence continues at coordinate 90,762,955 of CAXKWD010000001.1, forward strand.
TTGTTAAAAAAATTACTATATGGTCGGTACAACGCCAAAGTGAACTAAGCGCCAATTGTCAAAATATAGACTATTGGTAGTCCATGGTGCAGATTTTGATATCCTACGGTCTGCAATAACGAACTAAGCGATACTACGATAGTAAAATCAGTTGAGAAAAAAGGAAATTTCGTTTTACAACACTCAAACTTCAACTTCAGTTTTCTCAAAATATGGAGTTTGGCGCTTAGTTCACTTTGGCGTTGTACCGACCATATAACATAATTACAAAATGAAATATAATTAATATTTTTAAAATGTGACATGAAACACTCACATAACTTCCTCTACCCTTAATGTATTCTAGTATAGAGTACACGACTGTATTGCAGTAGTGAGCATTCATTTGTGTCAGCCTCATTCAAAGTCACATTATTCGCGAGGCAAGATAAAAGTAAGTGCATGAAATGGCTTATAACTACCCTTCAGGGATTTTATTGGAAGAACATTTTCAAATAAAAGTTTTAGCTCTTAGTGTACTATATTATAGTAGGCCTACATAATATACTTGTAAAATGATTAAACTGATTTAGATAAAATTAAGAAAAATGAAATTTTCTTCAAATAAAATGCTTGTAAAAATGAAAAGAAAGTCATTGCCGTACTTCGTGTCGCATCCCTGAAGGATACACAACCCAAATAAAATCTTATTTAATGCATTCACATACTTTTCTATAATCTAAGTGTGGGCAATACACCTTTCTTCAAATTCTGATATAGAATAAGAGGCCATGTTACAAAGAATAGGTATTCAGTTCTATCAGCTTGATGCAAAGCTTTATTGTTCACCAGGCATGATTGAGTTTCTATGAACGGTGTCTGCTTTGTAACTGTCTGTCAGAGAATTTTTGAGAAAAAATATTTCAAATAAAAGTATAAGCACCTCAATTACAAAATTTAAACAAAATCGTTGGACTCATTTTTGAAAATGTTGTGAAAAAACTAACTTTTCTTTGTGTAAATTGGCCAAAATTCGTGTCACATCCCCAAAAGATACCTTACCTAAATAAAAAATTTTGTTTTTATATGATTTTTTGTTCTCGAGCTATGCAGACAAACATCTTTCTGAAAATAATATTTTTGGATTCAGGAGACCTCAAAACAAGATGGAAACATGACATTGAATTTCGGGGTCTACATAATACTCCTCTATCTATAGTACCTAGTACTGGCAGAGGAAGTAAATATAAAAACTCAAGTATTTTATTTTCACAAATTTTCATAAGGAAAAGCCGCAGGGGTTGTTTCTGGCTCATCTGCAATGCCAGCCGGGGCTGTCCCTACATTCTTTGTAGTTTTCATTCTTTCTGGATTGTCCATATATTCCACATGTATCACCCAAGTAGCATGCAGTGAGTGAAGTGAGTTTCGTATTTGGTAGCTTACAAATTTCCTAGTAAATGCTCCTAGTAAATGTCTTTATGCATACGGAATTGAAGTGGGCGCTATGCGGCTGAGTACTTAGTGTTTCTTGTCACATGGACGCAGTGAGTGGGAAGTCCATCTGGTTTTTATGCATATCAGCCAATAGTTGTAGCATGAACTTATTTTTTCTTTTAAAATGCCTTCTTCCCACAGCCATAAAACATCATCGCTCGCAAAGGGTTAATTCTAGATGATAAAGATGCTTTCTTAGTTTCACTATGGATCCCTTTAGATTAGCTTTTACTACACTTGGAACTGTTTATTCATTGCAAAATAGAGAGTAGAAAAGACCCATTTTTAGTCCAATGAGTTGAATATCATGAAGATTATATTTTTCTTTCTCGTGTTGGGTGATGGGTGTATAAATGTTCAACTTTTAAAGATTAGATTAAACAAAGCTGAAATTGGTGGCATAAAGTGTCTTCTCTAATGCCCGGTTTCTATAAACTCGCGAAATACCTATGGGTAAATTATCCAATGGACAGAATGTACACAAGAATAACATCATACAAACACAAATAATTTAAAGATCTTGTGGCGAGTTTCTAGAGAAATGTCCTCTGGGTAAATATGAAAATGACAGAAAAAATGTTCCTACAAACTCAGGCTAGATCTTTCCAAGGGTAAATCGTCGGGTTAATTTATCCTTTCATGGATGGCTGGATAAAATTTAACCTCTTGTAGGATCAATAATAATTTAAACAATGAGAATCAAAGCCTTCTGAATTAAATTAACTGTAAAACTCCAAGACCTTGCAAGACCTTGCTCTTTATATCATTGGGGGATATTCTAAAAAAAAAGTATGAAGTTCTTACTGGCAGATATCAAGTTTGTACTTGCAGTCGTATGCATAAACAGCCTGGGGACTCCCCCACCCACTGCGCCCACGTGACATGAAGCTCTTTGTACTCTGTTGCATACTGCCCGCTTCAATTCCGTATGCAATAAGACCGAGCGGTGGGAGTATTAAATAGGAAATTTGTGAGCTACCAAAACGGGACACTCACTTCACTCACAGCATGCTACTAGGGTGATTCGCGTGGAATATATGGACATTCCAGAGAGAATGAAAACTACAATATTTTAGTATTAATCCCTCTGTCAGTACTAGGTGCTAGGGGTCTAATAATTTTGTTTAAATTTTGTAATTGAGGTGCTTATGCTAAGAGCTAAACTTTTATTTAAAATATTTTTGTCGAAAAAACTCTCTGACGGGTAGTTACAAGCCAGGCATCGTTCATAGAAACTCAATCTTGTCTGGTGAACGGTAAAGCTTTTCATCAGGCTAATCCAACCTATTCTCTGCAACACGGCCTCTTATTCTATATTAGAATTTGAAGAAAGGTGTGTTGCCATGACTAGATTATACAAAAGTATTTGAGTGCATTTATTAAGATTTTATTTGGATTGTGTATCCTTCAGGGATGCGACATGAGGTACGGCAAATGACTTTCTTTTCATTTTTACAAGCACTTTATTTCACGAAAATTTAATTGTTCTTAATTTTCTCGAAATAGGTTTAACAATTTTATAGGCTTATTATGTAGGCCTACTATAATATATTATAATAAGTACTATTTGAAAAACTTGTCCCAAGAAATTCTCTGAAGGCTAGTTATAAGCCATGAAGCCGTTCCCTTGGGCGTCATGTATGAAGCCGTTCGCTTGGGCGTCATTTATATTGCTGATCGCAGATGCATAGTCGATCATTTGATATTGTACCTGTAGAATGTGGGCTGCCGGCGTAGTCAGTCGGATAGAGCAAGGGCTTGGTGGTGGTGATGTCTGTGTTCAAGCACCAACAATCACAATAACTAAGATATTCCACAGGGGTTTATACATATGTACATAAAGGCACACGTTGAAATATATACTTATATATTTCAAAACTTTTATGACAAAAATATCGTCACTAGTACACTTTTGATGAAGGTGCCCTCACATATGAACGGCTTCCTATGAATATTATATACACGTCGCATACACTTTGCTAATATAATTCTTTGCCTCACCTAGGGTAATGTTGCTAGTTACACTTACACTTTGCACTCTTAATTATTGTGGATCCGTACGGAAATATCCTTTACGGAAAAAAGAAACAGCAACTTTATATTATAATAAACACATGGTTTTTTATTTCAAAGTAACTTATCCTTAGTACGTGTAATGCTCAGGCGAGTTGCGTGGATAAGTTGTTCAATGCCCCGGCGGAAAATTGTATGAAGTGCCCGGATTTGTTGGCGGAGGTCCGTTTTATACATTTTGGGGATGTGACGTAATTTGGTCATAATTGGATGACAACTTTGCGCCACGGGTGATTATTGGTTGAAAAGTGTTTAAAAGAGAACGTTAAGAGTCCGGAATTCTCGTGGGAACAAGAGTCGGACTGCCGGAAACAGTCATTAATTACGAAGTTGTCTCGAAGACTAGCAGGGGAGGACAGTTCTATAGAATTAGGAACTTTCCTTGATAATTTCGCATTGGAATTATCGACGAAAAATTGAATATGATATTCCGGTAGCTTGTTTCTTGCTGAATCCGGTGGTGTAAAATTCTCTATGAAAAGATGTCAATTTAATATATTAATTAATAAAAACCGAATAAATAATTAGTCCTGTAATTATATTAATTGAGTGACATATGAAATGAAAGGTAGTAAATAAATCTATCGAACGGTAATATTAATATAGGTGTCGTAATTTTGGTATTGTCTTAATTGAAGAAGAAAAGTTAGGATATTTGAATTTTAGCGGTCAGTGGGAAGGAAGTCTCCATAGGGTGCCATACAAACTTCATAGGGGGTCTCGTACCAGCTTCATTTGACCCAAGTCAAAAATTGAAAAAGAAAATGACGATAATCGTAGAATATGGTTATTGAATTAAAAAAAAATTTATTTGCCTCGACTTCAAAAATATCATTATATGAGCAAAGGTATTTTGTACGTTGTAATGTAGTAATTCTTACTTGTAATAACATATAGGAGTAACATAGTACCCTTAATTCTAATAATTACTTACTTGATGTATTCATAGTATCTGAGAAAAAAAAAAAAATATCAACTTATTTCCTATGTACTTAAAAATTAATAATATCAATTCAATTTTGATGTATCTAAAATTGAAAAACATGAAATGTTAACTTATTCCTTTGTAATATGACATTGTACTTAAAAATTGAAGTATCAACTTATTTCTTTATGTAATTATCCTTAAAATCAAATATGGAATTGTCTCATATGAGTAATTTCCCTTCCACACATTATTTAAACAGTAGCTATACCCTTTACAATAAAATATGAAATATTTTCTTATGTACTAAGTTGTACAAATTTTATTGTACAATGAATTGTACGAAATTTCCATCCATCACAGTGTTATCCATCTGCCTTTCCGTTAGGTAATTCTATATATATTTCATTCACTGGAACGTATGTTAAAATAATTCTGAGTTATTAAAAATATCTCTTATAAATATGTTTAATGTGACCTTTAATTTCATAGTCTCGAATTCTTAAAGGCCCTGTTAACTTAAAATCAAGTGACTCTCAGAATAAAGACTTTGTTTAGTAAAATACAGCAGTGAAAATCCCATGTTTCTACGATGCTTCGTTCTTGCAAATTCAAAGAAAAACTGATGTGGCTTCCAGCGGAGTGACGTCAGAGCGCTCCAGCTGCCGTCGCTGCCGTCGCTGTAGTTTGATGTGTGGCATCTGTCTAAGTCTCTTGCTAAAAAGCTCAAAGTGATCGGAAAAAATTCACCATTACTATTATTGGAAAGACAGCATTGTTAACCACCTATGGTGGTCATGTCAGACTTGTGGAGGGGACGAAACCGTGTTGGTTTAAAAATTTCAATCAGTGTTATTTCATATTTCCAATGTACATAGCTGGATTGGAAATAACATAATTAATCAGTGCGAACATGAAGACATTATTGAAGATGAAGCAAGTGAATGGATCAGACCGGAGTCAAACGATTACATGTTACTGTCATCTGTTATAAAAACAGGAATTTCATTGAAGATTTGAAGCACGCAAAGAACTATTGTCATACAGGACATTTAGAGTCTTATCATAATGTAGCACTAAAATACAAGCCGAAAAGGATTCACTTTAGTTACGACGGAATGGTACTACAGTCAATGTTGGCGACTATGGATTATAACTATAATGTAAACAGAAACGTTACAAGTGAAAAACTGAAATACCCCAAAAAAAAAGAAAAAAAAAAGTGGGTAATGGTTTCAGTTTGTGAAAGTAAAAGTAACGGGTGGCGTAATGACATAGTGAACAGGGTATTACATTACGTGAATAATTGAAACATTGAATTTGTGGAAGATCCTTACCGGGCTAAAGATGTTCCACGATGTATCGCTCCAGTGGCCCATCCTGAATCGCTGGAAGCTTTGGAGAGATTCTCTTTCGAGATTCCAAGAACTTTAAAGATACCGCAATAACAACTTTGTCCAGTAGTAACTTTCGATATTTATTTACAGTACCGGTATTTAATTCTTAGTTTAAATTTAGTATATTACTTACAACTTTGATCTTATTTACAGCAACATTTAAATTATAATACTTTTTTTCTAGGATTTAATTGTTCTTTCACTTGCATGAAAATAAATGACCAAACTAAATATTTTACAGACATAACGGGTAGTTCACACGACGAAATTAGGTTTCGTAAGTAAGTTTCGCAACTGTTTTTTGCTTGAATACGCAAGCGCAAGATGTACTGGCGACAATGAGTAACGAAACTACGCAGTTTCGGCTGATTCCAACTTTTCACGAAACTATAATAGTAATGTTGATATTTTACGCTTATTTAGCTTGTTCACTTGAAATGGGGAAGTGAGGAAATTGTGAAATGCCTGTATTCATACGTGTTTCAAACATTTATATGGGATTTTAATAACTTGAACTTCAGAAATAACATGAAATGTTTGGTTGCGTTGGAAAGAAAATGTGTGTAATTAGTTTCACAAAATCACTTTCATGAAAGTGGTTACAAAACCTAGTGTCATCGTGTAAACTAGCCTTAAGCCTAGTACTGTAAAAAGAAGATTGAGTTGACTTTAAAAACTCTGTATAACATTTTTTAACCTCACCGTAGTTGTGGATTCAGGGTTAAAATTTCAATTAATCAAAATACGAAATATCTCTTCCGTCAGCAGGTTGAAATTGTCTGTACTCTTTGTTAGGCTCAGGGTATTCGTCCCAAATCTGTTTCAACTACGCATGAAGGTATGACTTTTCTATTGCCTTTTCCGAAGGGCGTCCAAGAATTAATCCAGTAGACGAATTGTCTGTAAGCTACATAATGCATGTTCCTATTGTTCGCTACTCGTAACTGTTCCCTTTCAAAATTGGATTCAGCTCTCACCATCATAAGGTGCCTAGCAGTGTTCAATGTGACCTATTTAATACAACAGAATGAAGGGAATTATGAGAATGCAATGCATGCAGTCAGCACTACCCTTCACATCTCTTATCATAACACTTTCAGAACAGCAGAAACATTCATTATGAATCGCTGAAAAAAACACATTCATCACAGTTGCATTAATCAGTACTATTTACACGGTCAGCATTCCCAGTATTTTCTTCATCTGACCTTATAATTACACTTTTTTCGGCTCGAATTGATATTGCCTGATTCCAGACATGACATGAGAAACTTTAAATTTATAATAATTTTAACACACCAGATGACACCAGCCATAGGCGTAACCAGGCCGACCATATGTGGGGAGTTATAACATCTGGGGGGTATGGAATACCCCCCAGGGTGTGGGGGGTCCGGGGGAGGGCCCCCGGAAAATTTAAAAATTAAGATGCACAATAACGAGTTTTAAGCTTCGGGGGTACTCCCCCGGAAAATTTTAAAAATTAAGACGCACAATAACGAGTTTTAAGCTTCCTACGCTTTATACTTGTATTAAGTAATTTATGGGCAGACTTTAAACATTATACAATTTTCCTTTTTTTAATCAATGAGGGAGGGGGTTCAAACCCCCAAACCCGCCCCCCTCGTTACGCCTATGACACCAGCAATGAATTAGCAGACACAGACTGATGTGTCGGCTACATATTATGGCATTCCAATGCTTCCTCACAGTGCAGTGGTGAGAGCGCTGTGACGTCATATCGCATTATTGCTGGAACTTCTCAACTTGGATTGCGGGCGAACGGTTAAACACAGAAAGATCGGGTTTTCACTCAAACTAATCTCTAAATATTCTCTTTTAAAACCAGCTTTCACCTAAAAATGCATTTTTTAAGTTAACAGGGCCTTTAATTAATAATGAATTTGTATAATATCCTTTATTACTCATTACTCATGGTTATATATCTATATACTCATGGTATTGTACATAATTAACAGTTTTCTCTCTAATTATCTTTACATCAATACTACGTCACATTATTAATTATTTAATATTCGTTGTTTCACTGCATGAAATTCTCATTAGTTCATACAAATATTACATCAGACATTTAGGCTACCTTATGGTAATTTCTCAGGCAAGGTGTAACTTATTAGGTGAGAGATTTATGAGTTTGAAAGGGTTAAATCATATACATATCTTTAATTTTGTAGCTAAAAATTTTCCATGTGAAATGTATATTAAAAATAAGGATTTAAAAATTTGAAATTATAATATACTATAAAATTCACAATTTCGTAATCTCGGCTGTCGGATCGATATCACATCACTTCAGCTTTTACCTTCACAGTATGAGTTAACTTATATCCATAATCATATATACACTATTTGCATATAGGAAACCTTAATCGGAGTTCCTTCACATTCGCCAAAACTATATGGGTTGGTGTCCTGCACCAAAAACCATATCTACATCCTGTCCATTGTCCGTTCAGAGTAGGATTCATTTTCTCTAATACTGAGGGTGCATTCGCAGCAGGGAAAATACCTCACCCGCTGCGTTTGTGTATATAGATCCGAGGTCCGCGATCACGAATATATGCATATAATTTAAATTCAAGAACGTGTATTGTCCATTCTAAGGTCCTTGCTTCATACATAACTTACAATACTATTCTTATTCTTCCCATTTAGGGGGTTTCTTATGAAGATTCGGTACGGTATTTCCTTAATAATTGCTTATGGTACCGGTGTCCTCTGTATCCTCACTCGTTACGTGGATTGTCCCGATGTCCCGTGCGTTACCCATAAGCTTTTGAAGATTTTTATCTCCCGCTTGGAGCTGCCCTATTTTCTTAAGTTTATCATTCAGATTATAATTATCCCGCAGATTCATTTTCATAATCCTTATTCCCTTCTCTTGACTTATAGGTTCATAATCATCATTATTATCATCATTCCATTATTACGATTATTATTGTTATTCTTATCATCAGGGATATTAGCAAGTGCATCTTATTTCTTAATTCCTCTTCGCATATTAACTTAGCGACGTTCATATTATTAACATTTATATATTCCACAAACATTTGATCCTTACCAATATCATTTTCATCATCATCACTAGAAATTACAATATCATGTCTTACGAAAGGTACAATCTGCTCTATTTCACTTCCATCAATAAAATGCAAAATTCCTATCATTATTAACTCATCTGTGTCTGTATTCTGAATGAGTTCACTCTTATTATTTACTGTGTTATTTATCACATGTAGTTCAGGTGTTGTGTCAATTGACTCTAGGGGTCTTCCATTGTTATGAGTAACACACAGGCCTAGGACTGGAAGGGATCCTTCGACCCTTAATTGTTTAAAGATTCTTCACAGTTCTGAGGGGTGTGTGGTCGGTTTTGTTGTCGGGAGGTTTCTACTTCCCCGTTCTGTCTGCAATCGTTTTCCCCTGGGCTGACTGTCTTGTAATTATCCCTATTATACGGGACGTATTTATTATCAATTACTCTTCCTTGGTTCCTATATGAACTACTGTTATTCCGGACTCCATTGTATCCCGATCGGTACGCTGGGCGTCGATATCCCTGGCGATTGAAATCCCTGATTCGATTCCAGTTCCCTCTCTGAAAGTTACTGCGTCCGCCATATGGCTGCGGCCTATAATTATTATTCCAACCCCGAGAATACCTATTCTGGAAACTTTTACGTTGGTTGAAACCTCTCTGTTGCCGGTAGTAACCTCGTCCATTTTGAGGTGGCTTTGCACTCATTACCATTACTCATTACCATTTTCGGGATATGCGATATTCCGCAGATAAGAAGGCTGGTCGTTTTTCGAACTGTCGTGTGACCCGTCCTCGACTTCAAAAAGTCCTTCAGTTCTTATATTAATCTGCCTATTGCCATTATTTACTTGGTTATTAGTAGGTCTATGGGAATTACGATCTGGAGGGTTATTCCTGAAATCACTTCGGCCTTGGCTGGGCTCTTGTAAAGATTGCAGCAATTTCATAAGTTCTGGTATGGACTTAGGACAGGCAACAATCAAAGAATTCCGGATATAAGAGGGGTAGCGCGACGGAATTGCATATAATAATTCGTCCTCGTGAATTACTGGTACTAATAATTGTCTCAACTCACATAGCGATAACAAATACTCCGTATATGACATACCTGTATTCTTGTCGTATCTGTCATGAAAGATTTTATCCCTAATTTTATCCTGTTGCAATGGACCCCAGAACTGGTTCAAAAATTCGCTCCTCGAAACTCATAGGATGCGCTTCGGTAATCACATGAAGCCACCTTAACGTATTCTTTTTCAAAGTTCTTTCTACTATCGCCATTTTGTAGGCGGAAGGTATATTTCTTAGTGAAAAATAAGACTCTAACTGCTTCAGAAATCTCACAGGATTCTGGTCATTTTCATTTGTGAATGAAGGTAAAGGCAAATCTGTAGAATTTAATACATTATGCAAATTCATGTGGTCATCAATTTTACGGTTAACATTAGTTTCATGTAACTCCGATGGCGTACGGGAGGTTCTAGGCACAGCATCGGGAACTTGTTTTCCCTGTACCGGCGTACTCTGTGATTCCTGCGGTTTAGGTACACTTTGGGGTTCATAATCCTTAGCCTGACTATCATTAGCCACTGGGGGAGAGGGAGGGGGATTTTCCAGTAGGTTCTCACACTCTTGTAACCTGGAATTTACTCGTTTTAATTCAGACTGGAGTCTAAGTACCTGGTTACTTGTGGATTGAATTAAATTCATTGCTTTTTCTGTGGTTTTTGTGTTTTGTTCCACAGTATGTTGTAAAGTCCCAATATGTTTAGTATTGTTTTCAGTATTATTTTCTAATTGCTGTAGGTTCTGTTGTACAGTTTCAAATTGTTGTTGTGTACTCCGCTCCAAGGTCTCTACCTGGTGTGATATCCTCACATCAATGTCGACCATTTGTCAATTAGTGCTTCTTGTTGACGTGACATGGTTTCAATTAATTCATTGTTTTGTGTAGTGACTTTGTTCAGCTGTTCTGAATTGGTAGAAAATATATTTTCTTGTTGTGTAATCTGTTCGGTAATTTTGTTTTCTTGTTGTGTTATTTGTTCTGTAAGTTTATTTTCTTGTTGTGTAATCTGTGCAGTAAGTTTATTTTCTTGCTGTGTAATCTGTGCAGTAAGTTTATTTTCTTGTTGTGTAATCTGTTCAGTAATTCTATTTTCCATGCTGGAAATTAAATTAGTTAGCTGTGTCAACACCCTCCCTAGGGGTTGCATGACCTTATCGTTGGTGGGAGGGTTTGTGTGGTCCGATGATACTGTAACAAGGGCTCGTCGGGGTTCAAAATCAGAACACCGAGTTTATAATTGAAGGATGGAGGTTTCTTTATTTCCTACAACAATTGTCAATACAGCCAGAAAACTCCAGACTATTCGCCAGTTCACTGTCCTGTTCAGTGCTCACTCTCACTGTGCTCAGTCCTAATTACAGCACTGTTCCGTTCGCACACACTGTGCGGACTCCCAGTCGAGATAATTCTACGTCGCGGCGGTCAACTCCACAGTCCTCGCTGCCGCTGTACGATCCACCCGTCGCGCAGAGTTCCCCGGGGCGGCACTGCCTCAGCCCAGATCAGCTCACCAGCTCTTCCGTTCACTAGTTCCTCCGTTCACCCTTCTCTCCGTTTACTAGTTCCTCCGTTCACCCTTCTCTCCGGTCACTAGTTCCCCGTTGACTAGGTCTTCCGCTCGCGGGTCCCTCCGGTCACTGGCTCCAAAACTGCGCTGATCGGTTCCCTCCGTCCAGCTCATTCACTGACGCTGACGCTCGCCGCTACTCACAGACTGCCTCTCGCTGACTCTGACTCTTCACGGACTCTTCACTGTACTGAACTGCACTGAACTCCCATTCATTCACTGACTGACTGTCTCTGCTCGCTCGCCGCCCTATATATAGGCCCGACGAATATTCCAGAGCCGACGACTCGAAAGTTCCCCGCCCACGCATGGTCTAGAATGTCCGCGCGGTGCGCCGTCACAGCCCTTAGCGCGTGGCTCCACCGCTGGCCCCTCCCACGAGCGTGCACCGTCCCTCACCGCGCCGTGCCAGGGAGTAGGCTGCACCCGTCGGCGCGCGGCTCCAATCAGCAATAAGAGGGCTGTCCCATTCTGGATGTCTCTAATTCTAGCGCTTTCGGCCGAGTCCTTCTTCTATCAGTTTCTAGGCTTTTCTGGGCTTTGTCACATTGCCCCCTCCTTAAGGGCCTTCGTCCCGAAGTGCCCCATGATATGCCGCCAGACGGTCCAGGTGAACTACCAGCATATTCCCTCTTGGCTGTTGCTGGATGCGGTAGACTTCTGGCCACTTGGTGAACTACTCCATGGCCAACAACAGGTACCGATTTCCATCATCAGAAATGGAGCATGGGCCTGCCACGTTGTATTGCCTCATGGCCCCACGGCTGCGAGTTCCAGGCCCCCTGCTGGCATCGCCGGTGTCGCATTGTTGGCGCCACCTCTCGACGTCACTACATTGGTACTACCAGTAGGACCTTCTCCGCAGTTTGTCAAGGATCCGGTTCACTCCCAAGCGGTCACCTGTCGCTCTTGCGTGGACTTCCTCCAGGACCTCCTGGATTCCCGCTTTCGGAAGGACTAGGTGCTCCGCAGTCGCTTTCCCATCCGCAGACTCCCAGCTTCCTTTCAGGGCCCCGTCCCTGACCTCTAGGGCGTCCTGCTGGTTCCCATAGCCTTCGTAGATGGCGGTGCGACTGGCTACCTCCTCCAATGTTGGTCCTGTGCCTGACATGATGTCCCTCGGTGTTTGTCCCACGACCACGTCGTCCCGCGGTGTCTCTCCTACGTCCACGTTGTCCTGCGGTGTCTCTCCTACGTCCACGTTGTCCCGCGGTGTCTCTCCGGCGTCCACGTCGTCCCGCGGTGTCTGTTCCTCGTCCACGTCGTCCCGCGGTGTCTGTGCTACGCCCACGTCGTCCCGCGGTGTCTCTCCTACATCCACGTCATCCCGCGGTGTCTGTCCTTCGTCCACGTCGTCCCGCGGTGCCCGTCCTACGTCCTTCTCTTCCTTTTCTCCCACCTTAGCCTCTCTCTCTGGATCACTTTTCTCGGCCACCATTTCGCTGCCCGGTTCATTTGATCTTTCCTTGGGCGGTGTCAGTTCCTGCTCGAGTTCTTCCTTAGGGCTTAAGTGCAGGTTTTTCAGTTCACTTCTTATTTCTCCTAGGGCCTCTCTCGTTTCGGTGTTCTGCTGGTCCATTCTCTCGTTCGGTCGGTCATACTGCGGTTTCGACTCGGTGTTCCACTGGCCCCTTTCTTCCTTCAGTCGGGCATTCTGCTGTTTCATATCGGCGATCAACTGGGCTCTTTCTTCCTTCAGCTCGATCATTTCTTGTTTCAAATCGTTCACGGCGTGAAGTAACAATTTTAGCATGTCCTCCATTTTGTGTTCCTTCAATTATATCCCACTTCTGACACCAGTGTAACAAGGGCTCGTCGGGGTTCAAAATCAGAACACCGAGTTTATAATTGAAGGATGGAGGTGTCTTTATTTCCTACAACAATTGTCAATACAGCCAGAAAACTCCAGACTATTCGCCAGTTCACTGTCCTGTTCAGTGCTCACTCTCACTGTGCTCAGTCCTAATTACAGCACTGTTCCATTCGCACACACTGTGCAGACTCCCAGTCGAGATAATTCTATGTCGCAGCGGTCAACTCCACAGTCCTTGCTGCCGCTGTACGATCCACCCGTCGTGCAGAGTTCCCCGGGACGGCACTGCCTCAGCCCAGATCAGCTCACCAGCTCTTCCGTTCACTAGTTCCTCCGTTCACCCTTCTCTCCGGTCACTAGTTCCCCGTTGACTAGGTCTTCCGCTCGCGGGTCCCTCCAGTCACTGGCTCCTCAGCTTCCCAAGTCCTCAGCTGCGCTGATCGGTTCCCTTCGTCCAGCTCATTCACTGACGCTGACGCTCGCCGCTACTCACAGACTGCCTCTCGCTGATTCTGACTCTTCACGCACTCTTCACTGTACTGAACGGCACTGAACTCCCATTCATTCACTGACTGACTGTCTCTGCTCGCTCGCTGCCCTATATATAGGTCCGACGAATATTTCTTGAGCCGTTGACTCGAAAGTTCCCCGCCCGCGCATGGTCTAGAATGTCCGCGCGGTGCGCCGTCACAGCCCTTAGCGCGTGGCTCCACCTCTGGCCCCTCCCACGAGCGCGCACCGTCCCTCACCGTGCCATGCCAGGGAGTAGGCCGCACCCGTCGGCGCTCGGCTCCAATCAGCAATAAGAGGGCCGTCCCATTCTGGATGTCTCTAATTCTAGCGTTTTCGGCCGAGTCCTTCTTCTATCAGTTTCTAGGCTTTTCTGGGCTTTGTCACAATACCTTGGGCTATACCGGCGGTAGCATAGCTACTGGTAGGGTCACCCTTGCCGGCCAGGCCAAGGCGAGGATCCAGACAAAGAAGCAACCCAGAAGAGGATATCCAACGGCTCTGAAGGCGGAAGAGGAGTGAGAGTCCCAACAGTGGAAGAGGCAGAAGAGATTACCTCTGTTAGGGAGGGGTAGGCTGAACTCCATAGCTGTAGAGAAAGCAATCAGCCTAGGGGACGGAAACCCCGAAATCAAATGACCTGGCCCTCCAGGTTGGGGGTTAGGCGTGAGGCTAGTAACCTCACCCCAGAAAACATTTTAAACTATGAAACCTCAAGGAAATAGAAACGGCTTGTCTTCACTGGCACAACCTGGCAAACATAAAACGGATAATGATTTTAAACTTGCGACATGGTGTGTTCTGTCTCTCTATAGACCCGGAGCTATGAAGATGCTCTTGGAACAGCTAGAAAACTATAATATTGATGTGACAGCGATACAGGAAGTCAAATGGGTGGGAAATGGCATCATTGATAAAGGTAAACATGCTGTGTACTATAGCTGTCATGAGAAACAGCACATATCAGGAACAGGTTTCGTAGTTAGTAGAAGGGCTAAAGATCTCGTCATTGGTTTTAAAGCAGTAGATCACAGAATCTGCTACCTACGTATTAAAGGTAGGTTTTTTAATTTTAGTCTTTTTAGCATCTACGCCCCTACAGAAGTTTCATCCATGGAAGAGAAAGAGGATTTTTATCTGAATCTAGAAAGAGCAGTAGATAACTGCCCACGAAACGACATTAAAATAGTCCTCGGAGATGCAAATGCATAAATTGGAAGAGAGAGAGAGCGCTATACCCTACAATTGGCCAGTTTAGTGCACACGAAGAGACAAATGATAATGGGCTCAGGCTGGTGAGTTTTGCTGCATCACATGGTATGACTGTTGGAAGAACATCCATAAATATACTTGGAAATCCCCGGACGAGCACACAGAAAATCAGATAGATCATCTATTAATAAGCTCAAGACATAAATCTAATCTAATGAACATTAGAGGAGCAAACATAGATTCTGATCATTATCTAGTAATAGCCCGCATCAGACCTAGATTATCGAATATAAAAAAAGAAAAAGGAAGTAAATGCAAAAAGTTTAATGTAAATAAACTGAAAATACCAGAAAATGTAACTTCATATAAAGCCCAACTAGATGAATCACTCATGAACAGTGGCTTAAATAGTAATGATGATGTCGACCATCTGTGCCAGTTGTACAAACAGACAATTGTGGGTATAGTAGAAAAGGAGCTGGGTTTTACTGAAAGGGTGTTAAGAAGTGAATGGTTTGACGAAGATTGTCAGAAAGTAACAGAATGGAAAAATGAAGCATATAAAAAAATTCTCCAAAAGAAAAATACTAGAGGAGCAGTGGAAGAATATAGGAAGAGAAGAAGAGAAGAAAAGAAAATACATAGACAAAAGAAGAGAGAATGGGAGAGAAAGCAGCTTGAAAACATACAACTGGACAAGGATAGGAATGACTAAAGGAACTTTTATAGAAAGGTTAACAACATTAAGAACGGATATAAACCTAGAATAGCCATTTGTACAGCGGAGGATGGCACAATAATAGCTGAAGGAAAGAAAGTCTTACAGAGATGGGCGGGATACTTCCAAGAAATTATAAATACTGACGTAGATCATCAAGGAATACAAGAACTAAGGTTAGATTCAAATGAAATAGGCATAGAACCCCCAGAACTACTTGATGTTAAAAAGGCTATACAAAGATTGAGTAATAATAAATCGCCGGGAGAAGATTGTTTACAAGCAGAACTGTTTAAACATGGAGGAAATGAGTTTTGCAAGAGAATACATGAACTGATTAGCTTGATTTGGAAAGTGGAAAGAATGCCACAAGAATGGAAGATTGGAATAATTTGCCCTCTCTACCCACTCTAATACCCACTGGTATGTTCGAACTATCGAGGAATAACTCTACTGAATGTCGCCTACAAAATTCTGACTATTATAATATATAATAAACTATTGCCCTTTGTGGAGAAAGAAATTGGGCAGTACCAATGTGGCTTTAGAACAGGTAAATCCACAATTGACAAGATTTTCAACCTAAAGCAGATACTAGAGAAAACTAATGAATTTAATATCAATACTCACCACCTGTTCGTTGACTTCAAGGCTGCATACGGCACTATAAACAGTAAACAACTAATACTGGCA
This sequence comes from Ectobius pallidus, assembly GCA_964059195.1. Taxonomy (NCBI): domain Eukaryota; kingdom Metazoa; phylum Arthropoda; class Insecta; order Blattodea; family Ectobiidae; genus Ectobius; species Ectobius pallidus. The sequence continues at coordinate 90,779,469 of CAXKWD010000001.1, forward strand.
ATGATAGAGCTTAAACTCCCATCAAAACTGGTACGTCTGGTAAGAATGACATTGGAAGAGGTAAAATGTAAAGTAAAGATCCAGACGGAATTGAGCAGTGAGTTTGTATGCAACATAGGATTGCGTCAAGGGGATGCGTTGTCCTGTCTGTTATTTAATATAGCTTTGGAAAAGGTGGTTAGAGACTCTGGGATCCAGAGAGAGAGATCATTCTTTACCAAATCCATACAGCTATTAGGTTACGCGGATGATTTGGACATAATAGGTAGGTCCTTTTGGGCACTGACAGAAGCCTTTCTCGCCCTTGAATCTAACGCAAAAAAGATGGGACTAGTAATAAATGGAGAAAAGACAAAGTACATGACTTCAGACAGAAATTATGCTACAAAAAGCAAGTCCAGATAGGAGGACATACTTTCGAAACTGTTGACCAATTCACATATTTAGGGGCAATAGTCCAAATGGATAATGACACAACACATGAAATAAAACACCGAATAAACAAGGCCAATAAATGCTACTATGGGCTCTTGAAGAGCATGAAAAGTCAAGTCCTGTCAAGGTCGGTGAAAGTCTTGTTGTATAAGACCCTTCCTCATAAGACCTGTCCTGACATATGCATGCGAAACATGGACTATTGGAAAAAACAATGAACACATTCTACAATGTTTTGAAAGAAAAATATTGAGGAGAGTGTATGGCCCCATATGTGATAATGGAGTTTGGCGAAAACATTATAATCAAGAGCTGTATACATTATTCAAAGATGTGGAAATCAGTAGATTCATTAAGCTAACTAGACTTCGATGGGCAGGTCATGTAAGGAGAAAGGAAGATTCTGAAATTTGCAAAGGGGTATGGTCCACTCAACCAGAAGGGAGAAGGAAAAGAGGAAGACCAAGACTCCGCTGGAAGGATGAGGTGAATGAGGATGCTAGAGAATTGGGACTGAGAAACTGGTGGAAAGAGGCACAGGATCGTGGAAACTGGAGGAAGCGCCTTGAGGAGGCCAAGACTCAGAGATGAGTTGTTGAGCCAATGATGATGATGATGATGAGCTGTGTCAACATGTCACACTGACTGGGAGTAGGCTGTGGAGGGGGATTCAAGCTATTGCCTGAAGAAATTACACCGGAATGCTCACTTGTACTTGCAGCACTCATATGAATTTCATGCACACTGTCACTATATTCATGTACATGTTCATTAAGAATATTACTCGGAAAGGCAGATTGGTCTGACATCGTGATCTTATTGTTCCGTAATTTCATATAATCGTATATCTAGATAATAAAAAAAAAAATTATAATTTCGTTTAATAACGAAGGAAAAATATGAAGCTTTATAAGAATGAAATTTTACTCTAATTTACAGAACAATAAGATGAATAGAAATTTGTACTCACAAGGAAACTTTATGGTCGGGCAGCTGGTACCAATGGGTTGTCTCGACAAGGTCAGTAGTCCAATGATGAATTCGTTCCGCTGAATAGTTTGAGGAGGGTTTAGAATCACTTTGGGGACAAAAAAAAATCACTAGGGAGCGCTGATGGAGAAAAACTTTCACTCGTATCCAGTTGATGTGATGAGTAATGAATAGTGTTGTTGATTAATTGATTGTTGGAACTAATTAATAAAACACAGAACATCATTCATGCCTTATACGTTGGGTCGCCATTTATGAAGCCGTTCCCTTGGGCGTCATGTATGAAGCCGTTCGCTTGGGCGTCATTTATATTGCTGATCGCAGATGCATAGTCGATCATTTGATATTGTACCTATAGAATGTGGGCTGCCGGCGTAGTCAGTCGGATAGAGCAAGGGCTTGGTGGTGGTGATGTCTGTGTTCAAGCACCAACAATCACAATAACTAGGATATTCCACAGGGGTTTATATATATGTACATAAAGGCACACGTTGAAAGATATACTTATATATTTCAAAACTTTTATGACAAAAATATTGTCACTAGTACACTTTTGATGTAGGTGCCCTCACATATGAATGGCTTCCTATGAATATTATATCCACGTCGCATACACTTTGCTAATATAATTCTTTGCCTCACCTAGGGTAATGTTGCTAGTTACACTTACACTTTGCACTCTTAATTATTGTGGATCCGTACGGAAATATCCTTTATGGAAAAAAGAAACAGCAACTTTATATTATAATAAACACACGGTTTTTTATTTCAAAGTAACTTATCCTTAGTACGTGTAATGCTCAGACGAGTTGCGTGGATAAGTTGTTCAATGCCCCGGCGGAAAATTGTATGAAGTGCCCGGATTTGTTGGCGGAGGTCCGTTTTATACATTTTGGGGATGTGACGTAATTTGGTCATAAAACGGCCCCTATTGGATGACAACTTTGCGCCACGGGTGATTATTGGTTGAAAAGTGTTTAAAAGAGAACGTTAAGAATCCGGAATTCTCGTGGGAACAAGAGTCGGACTGCCAGAAACAGCCATTAATTACGAAGTCGTCTCGAAGACTAGCGGGGGAGGACAGTTCTATAGAATTAGGAACTTTCCTTGATAATTCCGAATTGGAATTATCGACGAAAAATTGAATATGATATTCCGGTAGCTTGTTTCTCGCTGAATCCGGTGGTGTAAAATTCTCTATGAAAAGATGTCAATTTAATATATTAATTAATAAAAACCGAATAAATAATTAGTCCTGTAATTATATTAATTGAGTGACATATGAAATGAAAGGTAGTAAATAAATCTATCGAACGGTAATATTAATATAGGTGTCGTAATTTTGGTATTGTCTTAATTGAAGAAGAAATGTTAGGATATTTGAATTTTAACGATCAGTGGGAAGGAAGTCTCCATAGGGTGCCATACAAACTTCATAGGGGGTCTCGTACTAGCTTCAGCCATTCATTTTATACAATATAGACTTGGATTTTTTGGTCTTGCCTCACGAATAATGCAACTTGGAATCGAGGCTGATACAAGTGAATGCGCACTACTGCAATTCAGCCATGTACTCTACACTAGAATAGGCTATATTAAGGGTAGAGGGAGTTATATGAATGTTTCATATCACATTTAAAAAATACTAATTACCGGTATATTTAATGTTGTAATTATGTTATAGTGAATTTTTGTTAAACTAATTTAATCCTAAAATATTATGGAAATAAATATTTTCATTTATTATATTACTTCACTTAAAGTTTCTTGTGAATACTTGTATTATAGTGATTATTATTGTAAACTTCTAAAAATTAATTCTTGCATATTACGAAAATAATTATCTCGTTTATATTGTACTGTTGAAATTTGTTGGGTTTGTTCCCGGTTTTCTTCATATCTATTTTGTTTTATATTCTGGTTTTCATGTTTTGGATTTTTTGTTTGTACTTGTGTTTCAGTTAATTTGAAATTAAATTTTGAGTTTATGTGTGTAACAACTGTTTTCATACCTTCTGATTTCTTTTAGCCGGACTACAGGTTACTGGGATTTTGCGAAAATAATTTTGTTTTGTTTCAAAATTTCAATGTTAAACTTCAGAGAGACCTGATAGAATTAATTGTCTTCCTCTTCAAACGCTGATGTGGCTGCCATTTACATCTCCCACTGCGAGAAGACCCTTGTTCATTTTCATAACTTTGTTTATGCAGGTGCATGTTTCGTGTGGGTTGCGGAGTAGAAAGTATCTTGTTGTGAGTCATACCTTTCTGTCGTCGCGGTGTTTTTTTGCATATGACTTGTGAGTGACTACACTTCTCAGCAAGAAGGCGCTCATACTTTATGCTTACTTTTTTAGAATATCCCCCATTGTGGGTGAAATGGAACTAATTTGCCCATGGATAATTTACCCATAGGTATTTCACGAGTTTATAGAAACTGGGCAAAAGACTAGTAAGACCTTATGCTGGCAACTGGCTGTGAGGTTAATTTTTCCAACCATTTGACTTTAAGACCTTCTCAATAACAGGGGTGTTTGGAGCATAATGGAGTATGGAGCTGAAAAAATGTGCGATTAGTATGTGTGTACACATGCATAACTTGCCTCCTTTAGAGTATCGGTATTTGGTTGTTTCATTAATAGATATCCATAGGGATGGTTTTATTTTTAAGGAACATTTCACAATATCAGCATTATTACCAGGATGCTAGTATTATTTCAAAAATATATATTAGCAAGTTTTTATAATCCATATACATGGGCGTAATTTCATCTTTTTAACTGGGGTGGCAAGGAGAATAAAATTTGCGGTGATGAACAAGGTAATAGTGGAGATGATGATCACAAGAGAAACACGCAACCTTGCAAAGTGATTGGAATTGGGATAGAGTGAACAGATAAGATTGATAATATAGAAGGGCAGGGATCACTAAACCAGGAATATGATGATAGTAGTAGGACTGGACTAAGCTTATAGGGTAATTATATAAATAGTATTTGTTTATTTATGTACTTATTTATCAGAACAAATCGGGAATTTTTCAGCATGTTTTAAAAATATTAAAAATTTACATTGGATACCTAACAGAATATGGCAAATTTACTACTGCACAGGACAGTAAGGAAGGCTATTTAAATACCACTGCAGATTAAAGTTAGTAGTCATTTAAATCCCAGTTTGAAGGGTTAAAATATATTGTAGATGGTCACAACTCCCTCATAAATTCTTTTGAAGCAGCAAATCATATAATTAATACATAATATCTCCAAGGTTACTTGGTACTTCATTATAATTTGTTACTTATTTCCTCTTGAAAACAGGTCACTAGTAAGTACCGTAATAAATTACAATGAAGTTACATTATAATTATAATGAAGTCAATGAATTTGTTAAAATATCCGGGAAAATTCGAAAAATTTGTGGCACACATAAAACAGGTGAAAATGAATAAAATTTTACCTTCTGCCAGCTTCCAAAAAACCTCAACTGCTCTTGAAGATAAACTTTTCCTGCCAAAAATTACGTTCTTCTTATCTTCTTTTTCTTATTTAAAGTATGTATAATCCTATGATTTTTCTTACACAGGCATTAGAAAGTGCTTCGCAATTATATTTTGGTCGGGAATTTCTGTAATGATCAATGAAAATCAGGGAATAAGTCGGGAATTTCTTCAGCATTACTTGGTGGACACCCTGAATGAAGTTGCAAGTGGCCTTGGATATATTATGTATTAATATTGTTCCACCTCATTCCAAGTGAATTTAATTAAATCACATGTTTATATGCAGTCTAACATAATCTTGTAATAATATTGACTTCCAGTTTTTCACAAAATTGACATACAACAAACTTTTCCTTTGCAGAAAAGGGCTATTGCATGCGTGGTGATCTCTGTCCATATGATCATGGGAATGATCCAGTTGTATTGGAGGACGTAGCACTGACCCAGGTGTTGAATTTCAACCCTAGCCATCCACCCAACCTTCCATTAGTACCTCCAGGCACAGGTCCAGTAGCTCCCCTGAATCCTACACCTACTGCTCAGCCACCAGCTGCAGCAGAAATGACAGAGGGATTACCAGAACGTGGGGCTACACCAGCTGTACCATTGGAACCTCCACCACATCATATGCAGCATCCAGTGCCACACTCTCATATAAGAGGACCTCATCCTGTGAATATAGGTAAGCATTTTTAGTTAATTATGTTAATATTCTACACAAAAACAAAACCTTTAATTCAAATCAGTTGTGTCTAAGCACATAAAGGGAGTAACTGATATTAAATTTTTAGGCCTAACTATAGACCAACATTTAACTTGGGAAGGACACATTAACAGTATATGTAGTAAAATTTCTCCAGTTATAGGGATATTTAGGCGAATAAAGGGAATATTGTCAACTTCTGGCTTAAGATCCTTATATTATTCACTAATACAGTCTCACATAACTTATATGTTATTTATCTGGGGTCGTTTCCATAAAATGGATCTGCAACCATTAAGAATACTTCAGAATAGAGCAATCAGAATTTTACTAGGTGCACATTATTTGACACCAACTCACATCCTTTATGAACAAAAGAAAATCCTGCATTTGACACTTTAGTTAAAGTAAATGCCATTACTTATATGCACAGAGTAGTAGTAGTAGTAGTCTAATGCCCAATGACTTGGATGAACTCCATTCTCCTTCTTGCTTCCCAATATAAAGTTGATGTTGACACTGGGTGAAGCCCGGATAGGGCCTGACATGTGTGAAGATGCTCTGCTGTCATTATGGAATTTTCTTCCTCGCACAAGACACACCTCGGTGATGGGTATATAGATAACCTGTGCAAGTGTGCTGCCAGGCAGTCATGTCCTGTTGTTGTACGGAAAACCGCCACTGCTTCTTGTCTGGGAGAATCTGGGATTACACCTTTGTTGTTTAGGATAGCCCATGGCTTATTGTTACTGGCAATTCTGTTTTGTTCTGTTATATTTTCTTTAATCATTCTGTTGATTATTAGTTTTGCTGATTGGTATGGAAGTTCGTATTGTGTGATTTGCTGTATCTTTGTTCCTTGCTTTGCCAACTGATCCGCTAGTTCATTGCCCTGCAGCCCACAGTGTGCAGGGACCCACTGTAGCTTAATGCACTTATTAAGTGCTGTTAGTGTTTTTATTTTGCTTCGTATCTCATGAGCTCGTTTGTTGGACGAGTAATGCACAGAGTAATACAGGGTAACATCCACAGCAATTTTCCAATAGAATATAACTAAGACATCCATAACTATGAAACAAGGCAAAAACAGAACATATACCTGACACATTCTTCAACTATAACATATGGGACAATTTTTTATATTAATCAAAACATACAATGAATTACCACATTAACAAAAGAATATCTTAGATTATAACAGATTTAAATCACAAATAAAACTGTTTTTAAATTCTAAGATTAATTAATAGGGATAGTCACATTTCGTTAACCCCCAAAACACGAAATTAGTAATAGAAGTTCAAATTACTGTAATAAATTCGTTTCTGGTGTTTTTGATTGAAAATATGTGTTCATTCATTCACGAAGTTTCGCGAAATGTAATACTTTTCGTGAAATACCCGGTTTTTAAGGTTTTATCCCATTTTTACGCGAAAATGTAAAAGTTCTACTTTAAATAAACTCATATTTGAATGTATTCTTTTTTTCTCACGATAAATAATTTAATTAAAAATGAGAGCCGTTGATGAAAACGGGAGTCATCAGCTTGATTTGAAACTCGAAGAAGTCAAGGTCAACTGAAGAAGAGTAGGGACTTTAGAGGAAGGAGAAATCGGCGGCCGGCGCGGTGGCGTGATTCACGGCCGAAACAAGCAAACAAGCAAACAAGCGGCCGATCTGTTCTTCCCGTCTCTGTGTTCACCTATAAAAGTTATAACTGTTCATTATATAATAGGATAATAATAATAAATCTTTAATCATGAATTAAAATAACCTGTAAGTTACGTACTTCAACAATCTCGCGTTTTACGAAGTGGATGTTGGAGGCTACAACCTGTAACGTCATGCTTCCCGCCGAATCCCGAGTGAAAAAGACGGAAGTAGGGTTCCCGGCGAATCCCGCGTGAAAGAGACGGAAGTAGGAATGAGCATCGATGTTAAAATCGGCGACAACGTCTTTGGAGGTAACCGTCGATGTGCCGATAATATCGACCTGAAAACATCGATGTATTTTGACGGAAAACATCGATATATATATATTTAAAAAAAGGCTTGTTTTCAGAAAATTAGGCAACATTCATAAATAAATTAAAATATTTCCATGAAAACTATCTATGAAAAAAATCGATGTTTTTTGGAAATTTAGTCCAATGTCAGATTCAATATGTAAATTCATCAAAATTAATGTAAAAAACAGTTTAAAAAATTGATATCTGGGAGAAACATCGATTGTTTTCCATCGATGATGGTGATGATGATGATGAGTGATTATTTTAACTTTATTCCTACTTCTATTTTTAAGTTCTATGTGTTGACAAATAAAATATTATAGGATGAATGTGTGCATTTTTTTAACTGTCGTAACCACAATGTAAAGCAAGGAGTTTATTTTAATTTTAAACTAAAATACAAGTCCCTCAAGTAAATCGGGTAAGCTGTTTATTCATGTTAAAGCATTTCATATGAATTCAAGACATTGTCATATCACTCCTGCATGTTGCTTGATATATACCGTATATTATCAGTGTACGGAAAAAATACAGTTAGATTTAAAAGCTGATTTTCAATACTTTTTTTTTACCGTTTTTATGACGAAATCCAATTTTTATATGGCGAAATATATATAGAAATTTTGCATTTTATTTGACGAAATCCTGGGTTTTTATTCACCACAAATCATCAACTCTATTAATTAAGTACTTTGATATACCGTATTTACTCATCTGTAGCACCCCCTCACCTATAATACCCCCCCCCCCCAATTAAAAAAAAATATATATACAGAAAATCTTTTAAAGTGATCGGCAACTCAAACATTCCTGTTAACGGTAAAACCCACGCTTCCCTGCCACCTGTGTGTTGGCCTTAGTTACTCTCACCTCCCCCATAGATTTCTCAATGCCCTTCAGGTTTCTGAGTTCAACTTCCGCCATACGCGTGTATTGTGTTGTTGCCTCAGAGTTAGTAAGCACGTGAAAAATGAGTTGGAGAGCAAGTTTTACGGCATCCTTCAAGTAGAGTGTGTTAGAATATGCAGCAGTGTATGATATCTTATTGGCGTAAACAGAAAGATAAATTATCAGGAGCAAAGAAAATGTTGAAATCATTCCATGGTGTGAAGAAAGGGAGATACGAAATTCAGGCAGTTGCTGCCCAGTTGAATGACAACATTGCAATGCTGAGATAACCTTGAACACCACGCGGGCACGCGCAGCGCTTAGTCACGTGACCTAGTCAGCTGTGGTAATGCAGGAGGGAGCTACAGTATACCAAACTGTTTAAAACTCTAAAGTTAAATTGACGTGATAATTTAACTTTTTGAAAATAAAAAAAATGGATTAAAACAACTATTTTGCGTGTTGATTTAAAGACGCTAAATGTGTCTTTTTCTGCTTTTAAAGCATGACTTCCCAACCTATGTCATGTGAAAATTTTCACCTATTATACCCTCCCCTATTTTAGAAGTTGAAAATTGTGAAAAAAAGGGGGTGTTATAGGTGAGTAAATACGGTAGTATTAAATAGATATATTGATCACTATTAGACTAAGTAACTATGTTTCACTTCATTATAATCAGATCTTGTGTTTTATGTTCCTATGTACGGTAATCTACCTCTTGTATATATTTATAAGTTATTGTATTTGGAAATTAATGTACTATAATGCATGTGTTGTTATATATATGTTATATATAGCCCCTGTTATATATATGTTATATATAGCCCCTTAAGGTGAGCTTTGCTCGTTGGGGTTTTCTTACCATCAATTGCTAGTAAGAATCGGTCCATTTCCCATTTCCCATTTCCCAAGTCCTCCTCCATCAGAATCACGCCATTTTTAATCAAGAAACTGTGTGCTTCATGGGTTCAGCACACAAACCAGGGCCTGGTTTTATAGAACTCTAATAATAAATAAGCTAATATTACAATAAATTTATATATTAGTAATTTAGCCAACAAAATTCTGTTTCTTAAAGAAATGTGCAGTACTCATAAAATCTTTCATTTGATCATTAGTCATCTGATCAGTTTTGAAGTTATATCTAGATTATTGTTTTTAGCTTATTTCTTCTTATTCTGAACAATTTCAAAGCACCGCCTCAAAGATAATTTATTAAAGCTTGTATTTATTTGTATTTTACATATTTGGTCTAATCTGTTTTCACATATTGTCTTTTTTTGTGAGGAATCAATAAAGCTATTGAACAAATATTCAAGATACTAGTATGTGAAACCTGCTTAAAATGGAATGCGATCATTCTGGAAGGGCCTGGGGCATGCTGCTTTTCCAATCACAATAGGTTTTTCGATTTCTCCAGTCATGTTAGCACAATTAAATACTGTAATGTAAGTGTTTCTTTAGACAGCTTGCCATCTGAGCATTTATCACCATGTACAGCCTGTGTCTTTGAAGGCAACACTCTAAAAAACAAACCTTGTTTCGTCACCATGGTAAACATTTCTAGGTTCATATACCCCAACTAGATCTCCAATTTTCTCTTTCCAGTCTGCTACTGTTTCCATATCAATGTCATTTGCTTCACACACAGCATTAAAAACAATGTTACGGCAATGTTTGACACTCACGAGCCACCCATTGGATGCTTTGAAATTATCTTTGCCTAATTTGTTTGCTTTCTAAAGCTTCAGTTTCTAGCAGTGGCCCAGAAATAGGAGTTTTTTTAGCGCATGCACTAAGAAACCACTTGAACATACCACAGTTTATTTCATCATAGGTCATAGATTCTGTGATGTGTTTCACATGTCCTGCTGTTCCCTTTATCCACTCGTTTTATATTTATATTTTGTTTTTCAAAACCTCAGAAAATTAAGTTTTCCCCATTTTAAACAACACAGTTAATTCTTTAGCTGGATGTTTGTTTTTTCGTGTTCTTCATTAACTTCAATTTTTTCTTCCAGTGTAAGTGTCTTATGTTTAGAATTCATTGTTACTGAATTACATACACAAACTGAACGTGGGAGCGGCGTCTGCACCCAGATTGGGCGGCTGTGAACATGAAAGACCACAACGGCAAGGAAGGCGTAAAAGAATTTAAATAACTTAAATTTAATACGGCAGAACTGACGGAAGTGGCACCCTCACTCTCTAGGGATGATTTGAGAGCCCATATCCGGGGAAACAAGGATAAAGACCTCAACAGTTTGTACTTACAATAGCGGAAGAGGCAACCCTCCCATGGGGATAGTACATGAGGAAGCCAGTCTGAAGGCTTTAAGATGGCAACCCCATCATCAGACTTAATCAGCTACAGGCTGGTTACCTGTTCTGAGGACAAATAAATAAACTCGAATTTCCCAAGGTAATAGCCGGACTGATAATACGTTGAAGAACCAAGCAAGAAAAAAGGACAAACAATTTGGAAAAACAAATGAATGGAAAATAGCTACATGGAATGTCAGAAGCATAACGCAAAAAATTAAATATGTTAGAAAAGGAACTAGGGTCATTACTAATAGATGTTGCAGTGATCACAGAAACAAAAAAGAAATTAAAAGGGTCGGATCAGTTAAAAGACTATACATATTTCTACAGTGGTGTACCAAGAAACAAACATGCAGCTGCTGGTATTGCAATATTCATTCATAATAAATGGAAAAATAGGATTAGTAGTTATACTTTTGTAAATGAGAGAATTATGGTACTGTATTAAGATGTAAACACCAGAGAGGCTACTTAAGTATAATTGGAGTATATGCCCCTGAAGAAGGGAGGAAAGATGATACAGATATATTCTATGAACAATTACAAAACACAATAAATAAGATAAATCCTAATGATAATATGATACTGGCTGGGGACCTAAATGCCAGAGTTGGCAATTGACCAATTCCAGATGTTCTAGGAAATAAAGGTGAAGAAATACTAAACCATAACGGTAGAGAGTTACTAAATTTTTGCTCAACAAACAAACTGAGAATAACAAATTCTTTTTTCGAACACAAAGACATCCATAAATATACATGGGCAAATAGAAACCACAAAAGCATAATTGACTAAATAATAGCTAATCAGAAGACTGCATTGCAGATAGAAAAAACAAGAGTTTTTAGAAGTGCAGATGTAAATACTGACCATTTTTTACTTATATCAAAACTGATAATACTAGCTAAATGGAGAAAACTTCACAATCAAGAAATAAAAAAAAAAAACAAAATTTCAAGATACACTTATTTAAAGATAGTATAAAAATCCTCTATCAAAATAGATTGAACGCCCTATTAGAAGAAATGCCATTAAGTAATAATATGAATAAAGAATGGATAAAGCTAAAGGAAATTATAATACAAGCAGCAAATGACGCTATAGGTAAAAAAAAAAGAAATATTAATAAAAGAGGCTTAAATATATGGAATCAGGATATAGCACAATTGGTAAAAAGAAAGAAAGAAGCTTACCTTAAATATTTACAAAATAGGAATTTAGAGAATACACCAGAATATAAGAAGATGGTAGCAATGGTTAAAAGAGAAACAAGGAAATTACACAGAGAAAACTGGGACAACTATGTAAATAAGATAGAACAAAATATTCATGGACGCCAGGAAAGTGCTTATAAAATAATGAAATATTTAAACAAAGAGGAGAAGGACAACATAAATTTAAATCTTATTTCAGAAGAAGAATGGTTGCAATATTACAAAAATTTATGGACACAATCAACAGAAGAAACAAATGGAAACAGTAAACATAACATCAGTGTAGAATCAAATCAAGAAATTGACCCAATAACTTTTGAGGAAATGACCGATATCATAAAATCTTTCAAAAATAAGAAAGCACTAGGTTCAGACGAAATCAATATAGAGCTGATAAAAAACTCATCTGACCCTTTATTGTGGTGATTGTGGAATTTAATAAATCTATGTTGGTATTATGGACATTCCCCACATGAATGAGGAGAAGCAATAGTAACATCGCTGTACAAGAAAGGAGAAAGAAAAAATGGTAACAATTACAGGGGTATTAGTTTGTTATCAACTTGTAGCAAGATACGAGGGTTGGTCAATAAGTAAGGTCTCCAACACTCTAGCCCAAGCTCACAACGTCGGACGAGAGATTTGGCGCCACTGCCATGTCCCGTTATCTCCCCTCTTTCAAACGAGCCATTGCTACAGCCTCTGAACCTTTTAGTGTCCGAGGTAGAGCTGTTTGAATTGGATCTCCCGATTTCCATCCCTGCCAAGTGCGGCCTCCGCGAACCCACCTCGCACAAACCTTATGAAACATTAATTTGTCACTCAAAGTGGTCTGTATGGAACCTTTAGAAATGTCAGGAAGCAATAAACAAAATTCACGAGTAGTGACGCGTTGATCTTGTCGCACCAATTCATCGACTTTTGCCACATCTCATCTGTGACGGCTGTTGTTGGTCTCCCACTTCGTTCTTCATCATGAATATTTGTCCGGCCCTGTTTAAACTCACGAACCCATTTACGCACATTTCTTATGTCCATACATCCCTCTCCATAAACTTCGCAAAGCTGTCTGTGATTTCAATCCGCAGAACTTTTTTTGCAGTAAGAAACCGTATGACTTCATGTAGGCGCACTTGGCGGGGACGGAAATCGGGAGATCCATTTCAAACAGCTCTTCCTCGGACACTACAAGGTTCAGCGGCTGCAGCAATGGCTCATTTGAAAGAGGGGAGATAGTGGGACATGGCAGTGGCGCCAAATATCTCGTCCGACGTTGTGAGCTTGGACTAGAGTGTTGGAGACCTTACTTATTGACCAACCCTCGTATATGCAAAAATTTTAGCAAGACGCATTGGAACAATAGCAGAAACTATTTTATCCAATGAACAACATGGATTTAGAAAGGGCCGTTCAACAATAGATTGCGTTTTCTCCATGCAGCAACTTATAGAGAAAAGGAGAGAGTTTAATCTAGAAACTCACATTTTATTTATAGATTTCGAAAAAGCTTTTGACAAGGTTATACGATCCAAGTTATGGGATATATTAGAGAACGAGGGATACCCAAATGCATTAATAAAAGCGATTCAAAGTCTGTATAAAAATACCCAAATAAGAATAGACAAAGGAAATGGGGCAAGTAACAAATATGAAGGAATAAATGGAGGTTTAAGACAGGGATGCCCTCTATCCCCAACATTGTTTAACATTTATTTAGATGAAGCCATTCAGAAATGGCAGAATGTTTTACAAGATGATTTCCGAACTGATGACTTTGAGTTTAACTATCTATTATTTGCAGATGACCTATAGTCCAGTCATTTGGTAGTTTTACCTGGAAAGTTTTCCGGGAGTTTTGAAAATTGGTGATTTTATAGATTTCGACGTGCTCTTTTCGAATTTTCACTTTGCTACCTCGTATCTTTGCCGCTCGCGCCGCCATATTGAAAAAATGGCGCCCAAAAACAGTTTTTTGACAATATCTCCTTTCCGACTCATTTTACGATGAAACTACTTATATAATAAATTAAACTAGAGAAAATTTCCTATAATTTATGTAGTAACGATTTTTTTGTAAAATGAATAGTTTCAGCGTACGAGCGCCGAAAAGTCTACTCTGACACGCGTTTTGGCCAAAGCCACGGAAGATGCGGATACGCCACTACCTGCATCATTTTTCGGTAAAGCATTTAATAAGCGATTTTAGCTAAATAAGGTCTCCTGATTTAAAAAATGTCACAATTTTTGTTGTTTCACATCTAGTTTTCGTGTTAACTGTTATGGCGGACGCAATTTTAAGGCCTGTGTAGACTTTTTTGGGGGCCTTATAGTAGCTAAACGGTAAGTTGTATCAAAAAACCTGTTGCAGAAGCAGTCACTGATTTTGAGAGGTCTACAAGTTTGGTCTTTTGACTTTTGACGTATCTCCATCGGTTATCCCTTAGATTGAGTTACATTTTTTAATTTTAAATAAATTTTGTATATTTTTCTCACATTATGCAATATTTGACACACAAGATATAAAAATTAGTATCATACAATTTGGTAGGAATGTGGGCACAATACAACAGTCATAAGCGTGCTAAATTTGGTGTTTCTAGCTGCCCCATAAGTATAGAAAAACTTGCTGGATAGCCGTAACATCATTCACATCTACGGCAGTCTAATCTTCCACTTATTAACATTGATGTTTATTCACTTCCAGATGAGCTAGAAACTTGAAATTTGGCAAACTTATAGATTTTAGATGTATTAAAATACATGTTCAAAACCGTTGAGCTTGATCAATGTAATGAAATAAATAAGATACCATTTGCTCAACTAAAATATATTTTATAGATTTTAGCTTATAACCAATTGAAAAATTTCCAAAAGTTCACATTTTTCACAATTTTCAACTAACCAGATGTGATAGAGAAAAACGAAATGCATTTTCGAATTCAGCACAGCGAAGTTAATCAAACACACCTGTTTTCGTTTTTACCGCAGAAATTTTCGTTTTTTTTCCAGGCTGATATAATCATTAGTCTACGGCAATCAGCATTTCATCTACATTCGATTCCATAGTAGTTGTTGGCAAAGATGTAGATCTTCTTATTCTTTTGACGGCTCTATCTACGCGTTCGAACATATATAATCTCAAACCAGGAATGGGAAAAATTTCGCAACGAATATATTCAACTCCATTCCACTGCTGAACCTGGTGATAAGTTCGGAACGAATGTTGTCGTGCTACTGCTTCTGTTGGTGACAGCGATGCAATAAGTTATTAAATTTATTTTCATATGCTGATTTTGTGAAGCATGTATAGACTATCTATAGTTGTTTAACAACATACTTTTCACGCCACTGTAACCGTACAATGCAAGGAGGAAGCTTCAGCAATGATCTCTGGATCAGCATTTTGGTTTTTGAATACCTGGACAAGCTCGTTTAAATCTGTTTTGTTTAATACATTAGAACATTTTATTTTTCTTTGTTTAAAGAGTGCTGATGTTGTATTACAGCCACTGAAGGCGTGCAGAAATAATATTATGTTATCTGCGGCTGTTTTATCTATGATACTTTTTGTTGAGTATATATTCATTGTGAAATTTTCCCTTTTCCTGGTGTGATTATATAGATGTGTGTGTGTTTGAAAGCGTTGAAAGAGCCGTCAAATGAATAAGAAGATCTACATCTTCGCCGACAACTATTACGGAATCAAATGTAGATAAAGTGTTGATTGTCGTATTGATTATTACTAGCGTATCCGCATCTTCCGTAGCTTTGGTCAAAACGCGTGTTGGAGTAGACTTTTCGGTGCTCGTATGCTGAAACTATTCATTTTACAAAAAAATCGTTACTACATAAATTATATGAAATTTTCTCTAGTTTAATTTATGACATAACTATTTTCATCGTAAAATGAGTCGGAAAGGAGATATTGTCAAAAAACTGTTTTTGGGCGCCATTTTTCCAATATGGCGGCGCGAGCGGCAAAGATACGAGGTAGCAAAGTGAAAATTCGAAAAGAGCACATCGAAATCTATAAAATCACCAATTTTCAAAACTCCCGGAAAACTTTCCAGGTAACCCCCTTTATGAGCACCAAATGACTGGACTACTAGTAATTATTGCAAATACAGAAAATCAACTACAATATTTTGCTCATAAGCTCTGGATAAGATCTCTTGATTTCAATTTAAATATCTCGTTAAGTAAAACTAAAGCCATGGCGTTCCAAGGACCAAGACATAGAAGAACTAGAATTGTTATTCACCCACAAATAATTGAACAAGTTTCAGAATTCAAATATTTGGGATGTAATATTTCATATGTGAAGAATTTGGATGTAGAAGAAAACTGAATAGGTATTGACACATGTGTGGCACAATTAATGGTTGCCTCAGAAGTAAAACAAGAAAAGAAACGTAATTAAAATTTTACAAAGTAATGGCAGTACCTATTCTAATGTATGGTTCGGAGACGTGGACACTTATGGCACAGAACAAGAAAAATATTCAGTCAGCAGAGATGAGATTCTTAAGGTCTGTTGCAGGAGTATCATTAAGGGATCAGAAGAGGAATGAGGACATAAGGAATGAATTGAAGATATTTGATATAAACCATAAAATCGAGGAACTAGGAAGAAATGGATGGAACACGTAAACAGAATGGATAAAGACAGAATGCTAAAATCTAGACCAACAGGAATAAGAACTGTAGGCAGACCAAAAAAGAGATTGACTGTTCAATGGCAGTATTCTTTTACCTTTGGGAACGGAATGGGTCAACAGGCCCAAACGTTGAGGATGATGATGATGATGACTGAATTTTGTACACAAATACACAGTAAAAAATAAATTAAAAAATCACACAAGTTTTCAGCTTTCTTCCACTCATACTAATGGTAATGGCTTGTCAGAACAAAACTGAGAATGAATACAAACACTTGTACCCTACCCTCTGGTGAACAAGTGGGTTGGAGGAAGTAATGGTGCATTGTCCCATGTAGCATCCTGCTGCATCCTTGAAGCAGGGTTGGAATGTTTAAAACAAAACGTTTAAAACAAGTGTATAAAACAAGTGCTTGTGTTTTTTTTAAGTTTGTTTAAAACGTTTTAAACAATCTGTTTTAAACATGTTTTTTTAGCATATGTTTAAATCATTTTTTAACTGCGTGTTACATTTAATTATGAAGGAAATTTACATTTTGTCAAGTCAGTGACACCCTGTTAGTGTTGTAAACAGAAAAAAAAAAAAAAACTAGGGCCAGAATACCAGAAAATCATGTGAGGTGGTGTCTTTTGTATCCTTTTCCTCCAGACTTCTCTATCCTCTGCCGCCAGCTTCCAGTTTCTGATTTCGAGTAATTGATTTGAATTTTTTCTGACTCCATCCTACCATCTATTTTGTGGTCTTCCTTACTATCCGTACTATCCTATCATGTTTTTAATTAGCACATGCAGATAATAACAAAGTTGTTAGTATGTTGAAGGAAAATATCCCTTGTAAGTTTGATAATGTAAGGCAGCTAAGGCCACGTAAAGCATGGTGAAAGTCAATCATCAGTTGAGCAGTAAAGGCAGTAATTAAACAGTAGTTTGTATTATTTTTTATTAATCATGAACTATTAAATCATAAACAAATACTACTGGTACAAAATGTATTTTCAAATACTATTAAGTCTACGGCTCGTAAATCTTGAACATCTTAGCACAGGGTGTCATTGGCTTGACAAAATGTAAATTGTCTGCATAATTAAATTTAACACCCAATTAAAAAGTGTTATAAACATATGCTAAAAAATGTTTTAAACAAATTGTTTAAAATGTTTTAAACATTTCAACCCTGTATATATATATATATATAGGCCCTATACATTAAAATGGTTGTTTTAAACAAAATGAACGATTTAAACTTTTTTTAAACAAACAACATTGTTGTAAACATAAAAAACGTTTAAAAAAACACGTTTAAAACAACCAACATTGTTGTTCACATAAAAAACGTTTTAAACAAAAAAACATGTTTTAAACAAAAAAAAAAGTTTTTTTGTTCTTTTTAAAAAAACATGTTTTTTTCCAACCCTGCCTTGAAGAAAGATAAGAGTTAATGGTTCCTAGAACTTCGGTGCAACTACAGTCATGCTCAAAATTAATGCACATAACTCTTTCAAAATTTAAAATAAACAAATTTAGTACATAGCTATGTATCTAATATATAAAGTCGAATGTGTGTTTGTGGATATGTATGTATGTTTGTATGTTTGTTCCTTATACAAATCTACATTTCTTTACCAATTTACACGGAATTTTGCACACATACCCAGTTAAGCCCGGGAAGTATAGCGGTCAACATTAAAATTCAAACAAAATACTCCTTCCCTTGAAAATTATATAATTTCTGAGAATTTTATACTGAAAAAAATGAAATGCTGTTTAGTTCACATGACAACAGTGAATTGTTTACTGTGATGACATAGGGCCTTGGCGACTATATAATGCTGGACTTTAACGAATTATGATTCCATTGATGTAATACAGAGATGGCAAAATGTGTACTCGCGAGTCATGCCCCTGCAATGAGTCCAGCGGAACCATGACGTCACCCACCCTTCCTTCCACGAACTTCAGTCGCTGAACACAGCAGAGGTGTACTGTCTCATACTGTGTGCAGTACGTTGTTGTCTACAACTTTGTAATGTCACATTCGAAACTCAGGAAACTAGCGAAACGTAACTTTCAACCTCATTGGGAAGAACAGTATTTTGTCTGCAATGAAGGTGATAATGTTAGATGTTTAATATGTTCAAAAACGTTGAAGGGCCTTTTAAAAAGTAATATTGATCGACACTATTCTTTATGTCACCAAGATCATCACTCTATAACAGGTGAGGAGGCATATTAATTATTTTAGTTTGGTTAATTAAAATAAAATAAGAATTCACAACCATCATAACATACATTTTTTTAAATTTATGTATTGCTCTGCACTATTATCTGTGAAAATAAAATTCAAATGATTAAATATGTTGTTATGATTTCTTTCGTTAGGACTAGAACGAGTTCGGAGATTGCACGAATTAAAAGAAGCAAGTTCTAACAAAGAAGATAATCAAGATAATCCACGTCTTTCTACAACACAGAAACAACTTCTTGCTAGTTACCATGTTGCATGGAGAATAGGCAAATGTATGAAACCTTTCTCGGACGGAGAATTTGTAAAGTCGTGTTTAAGTGATGTTGTTAAAGTAATATGTCCTGAACAAACTCGCAATTTTGAGTCACTTCATTTGTCTCGCAATACAATTAAGAGCAGAATAGAGAATATTGCAAAACAAATTGAAAATGATATAAAAAATAAACTTGATACTTTCATAAAGTATTCTTTAGCACTTGATGAAAGTACCGATGCAAACGACAAAGCTCAATTAGCGATATTTATTAGAGGAGTAACCGACGATTTAGTTGCACATGAGTACTTTCTTGATCTAGTGACACTCAGGGACAATACATGTGGAAGTGACATTTTTCAGGCACTGAAGAGTACAGTCGAGAAAAAGGGATTAGATTGGAATAAACTAGTAGCTATCACAACAGATGGGGCTCCCTCAATGACTGGGAATATCAACGGTTTGAAAGGTAGACTACAGAAATATGTGAAAAATACGCTAAAGATAAGTGAAAGTGTAAAATTTATCCACTGTATTATTCATCGAGAGGTTCTATGTGGCAAAGCTGTTAACTTTGAGCATGTAATGGATGTGGTTGTTCAGACTATCAATAAAATTAAGTCTTCGGCCCTTAAGCATCGCAAGTTTCGAAATCTTCTACAAGATTTAGGGGAGGAATATGGAGATGTACAATATTTTACCCAAGTCAGATGGCTCAGTCGGGGTCAAATGCTACGGAGATTTTTTGATCTACGTACTGTCATTGCTGATTTTATGACGGAGCAGGTTTGTTGAATTTATACGTACAGTTTCTTTTTGTGTCTTCATTATCGTACCTAATGTCTAACTAATGTGATTTTATTTTACAGGGTGTCAATATTTCGGAATTACAAAATGATGATTGGGTTACTGATTTGGCGTTTCTTACCGACATCTGTGAACATCTCAATACCTTGAACTGTCGACTGCAAGGTCGTGAACAAACTATTGTTCAGATGTACGATAAGGTCACCTCTTTCGTCAAGATGCTTAATGTTTGGAAGGTGCAACTTAAAGATAGAGTGTTTTATCATTTTGCTTCTCTGAAAACACTGAGTTCAATTTCCGACTCAAATCTAGCAAAATATTGTGATACACTGGCAATATTAACTAGTGAGTTTGAAGGCAAACGATTTGAAGATCTGAAACACATGAAACATGATTTTCAGGGTTTTGTATGCCCCTTCACAACGGACATAACACATGTAAGACATAATCTACAATACGAACTTGCAGATCTTCAATGTGACACTTTTTTAAAAATGAAGTGCAAAGATTTTGTTGGTTCAGATATTTTTAAATATATCGATCCCTCTACATACCCACGTCTTAGGACATTTGCAGCTGAAATAATATCTCTGTTTGGGTCGACGTACATTTGCGAACAATTTTTTTCAAAAATGAATACTCTGAAGACTCTTAAAAGAACACGACTAACAGATAACAGTCTTCATGCACAAATTACGGTGGTTGCTTATGATGTAACACCTAATTTTGAAAGTCTATTGAAGTAAAACTACCATACCGTAGCTCAAAAGAACAAGTTCTGCAAAATAACAATCTTCATATGACAATGTACTGCATTCTAATATAATTCCCATTTATTCCTTTCGAAATTACAATAGAAGCTGAAGCACGTTGTAGTCTAGACTAGCTAGTCCGCCGCTGTGCCGCTATTCCCTTCAGAACTACGAACAACTTATCTGCCTTCCTTCCGTGATGTGCGGGTAGTATCCTCAATACGTCACACGACTTTCGTATTTTGCCATCTCTGATGTAATATATTGGCGAAAATAATCACAGAAATTGAAATCCACGAAAATAAAGCACAGTGTGATGTAGTCAGATAACTTTCTCTACCCTGGACATAAGAAATATTTTCTCACTTCACATTTTGATGTAGAATAAGTCGTATTGCAGCGATAACTTAAGTGTGTGAGTATGGTATATCAGAAGTCTGTAAATAATCCTTTCCGCTGATACGTTATCCATAGGTTTTGTATTAGTTGAGATTTATCATAGGCCCTAAGCATGGGATGGAACATTTTGAGTCCTATGCTCGCAGTATATTAGCCTATGTCCCGGGTTTTAGGGAAGGAAAGTATGAAAGTGATACTGCATTTCTCTTTTATTTCAGCCCCGAAACGATTGTAACATGAGAATGAGAAATAAAATTTTCCGTCAAGCCAATACAATCTTATGTAATTTATGTTTCTTCTTATTTCAACCCATCCCAGGCATGATGTGTAGAAGCAACGGAATGCTGCATTCGACATCCTCTATGAGCCATAAAAAGCTATATCTAGCGTTTTCTGATGGAATAGTTTGATAAATCGTTTTCTTCATTTCAAGTTCTACATACATATTATATAAGGACCTAGAGTTTCAAAATCGAAAGTCCTCCATAAGCTAATTTCAAATTAAAAAATACAAAGCCTGGGCGACGCCGGGCCTTTTCAGCTAGTTATGCATAAAATAATCTATTTTATTCAGGATATTTGAGCAAATTGTTCCTGAAAATTACTCCGTTTTTGTGTTGGGCAGTTTTCCAATTTAGAGTACTACTTTACGTAGGAAATCCCTCCGTTCCGAAATTTATCTTCTGTTTGTCCAGGTTTTCGGTATATAGGGGTTCCGGTTTACATAGGTTTTACTGTACTATAATATAACCTCAGAGTCCAGAGCCTCGAGTTTTCACATTATGCTAGATCTGCTGCCATTGCATCTTTTTGTGACTAAAAATCCTTTCACTTTTCTTCATTAATAACTGAATCAGAGATAATTCATTTTGCGCAATTTATATCACAGTGAAACCTTGGTTATAAATTTTTCATGGAGATGGCTATAATATCGTATAAATGAGAAAATAAACACGTGAAAAATTTTATACCTTCATTTGGAACTGAAATCTCTTTAAATACTGTATTATCATTCTAGAGAAAATGACCTATAGTAACAAAGCTATCACAGGTTTGTAAATATAAGAGTAAATAGCTCATTTGTTCAACAATCAACTAGTATAACCAGAAGCTTTCCACCTACCAGTAGTGCAGTAAACCATTAAGAAAATATTGCTGACAAAAACTGTGTGAATATAAAATTCAGCAGATAAGGTCCAGATGAAACATTTTAGACATTGTGGTGAGCAAGTATTGTATATTCAAATTAAAATTGGAACCAAAAGTAAACATAGACAAATAGGTCCATCTCACTTTTAGGTAGATATGAGTAATGTGCCAGAGTGAACACTGGATCTTTGTCTTTATAGGGTTAGATGTGTTTGGCAGTTTGACAGTCTGAATTATTGTTGCCACAATAAGCAGTAGAAACAGTGTGGTGATGTCATTTCAAAAGAAGCGTACAGAAACTTAAAACTACTACTAGCTGCATAGAAATATGCACATGGCTGCCTTATTCCTTGCCCTTTCAATTTATAAAAATAAAATAAAATAAAACTAGAATTATGTGTGTGGGGGCTGAAAAAATGTTACAGACAAACTTGAAAAGCTTATAAGTGAGTGACTTATCATTGAGGTTCTATTGTAACCTAATCCACTCATTAATGCACTTGTTATTGCACTCATAGGAAAACACATACAGTAGAACCCCAATTTAATATTTTTCTGCATTTAATAACAAATTTTGGAAACCACAAATATTATCTCATGTATGATATGATATGATATTTATTGTACTAAGAAAAATTACAAAAGGGTCTACTGAATTTGACGTTTGTCATTTTACTGGTAGACATCTTAAAGCACAATTACACATTTTTCATGGAAGTGTGTGTGTAAACATAAAGGGCTACTAAACAATATAAATTGGATTCCAGAAGGAAACTTCAGAAATTCTTTTTAAGATAAAAAATAAAAGAAATGGCGTAAGTTTCATCTGTGCTTTCCTTAAAGCTAAGTTCGTATGTCTCTTTTCTGTTCACATCACGTAACCATTTTATATCCTTATTACTCTTGCCTAAGCCATAAAAAATCACTAAATAAATAAACTGCATTTTTATGGGATTCAAAAACAATGAACTGGTTTTCTAAATAAATCTTACTGTACTGATAGCGTATATATTAGAAAATTAGCCTTTTTTGTCAATACTCCAAGTCTTTATGCATAGCGCACTGAACCGAGTTACCTTACATTACACACGATATTGGCATTAGCTAGCACATTTTAATTTTTTAAATTTTGTTATTTTATTTTATTTAGTATGTAATTTTCCGGGCTGTGTTCGCACTGCTTTAATTGCACTGAATGTTGTACACTGATCATTCCCCGTTATTGAGACAAGATGTAGGCTATAATTATTTCTTTGTGATAGTTTTTACTGCTTTTGTTGATCTCCCTGCTTATTGTCGATTTGTAACCAAGTTAAAAGATTGCAAACGTCGTCTGGTTCTCGTTCGAATGCTTGTTGCTTTGTCTGCATTTTCTTCTCCCGCACTCGCCGTATCAAACTTCGTCCATGGATCCTCAGCTGTTCTCACGTTCATTCATGTTATCTTCACTCCTACGTCATCTGATTGAGTCTGCGTCATCACCTGGGATGGTCCATGAACTATTTTTCCCCTATGAGGCGATGTCATGACTCTGGAGTCATTTTCTTCCGACCCGTCCACGTGCAGGCTGGCTGCCCCTTCTTCACAAATCTGCTGACGCTTTTCCTGTTTGCCATCACTTAATTCGCTTTTGTCTTCGAGCTTGACTCCATCCACATACAATTCCAGGTTCCGGATGATAGCCTTTTTTCCAGCTTTTCTTAATTCTTTCATTTGTTGTACCAGTTGTCTCCTGATGCATCTTTCCTGTTCTGATAGGTCCTTATTGATGTAAATACCCGTACCCCTTAATTTAGGTGCCATCTTCAATGTCATGTGAACGACCTGTTTCGTGGCAAATCACGCGACTATCATTTGTTTGCCCTTCCTATTACCAATCCAATAGGCCTCGATAATTTCCCAGCCCTGTAGTTCAGGACTCTCCAGTTTTTTCTCTAAAATTTCCGTAATCTCCATTCTAGGCGTGATTCCTTTTCTCTCTTCTATCCCCGTGAAAACTAAATTGAATTCTCGATTTTTCTTCTCTAATCTTTGTATCCTGCTTCTCAGTTCTTCCCATTCCTTCTTCGTATACTTGATCTCTTCTCTGATCTCCTGCTTTACTTCTTTCGTCGCCACACTAATTTTGTTACTAAGTTGCTCTTCCAAGCCAATCTTTTAATTATCTCTTCGAAGCTACCCTGTCTGCCCGCTGGTCCCGGGTTCATTTCAATTCCACCTATCACCAGGAGGACAATAATCATGATTGAGTAAATCAATGCGTTGGCGTTGTCTTCTTGGTTTATTTGCTCCTTCAACTCCGTCTTCTTTTTATTCACAAAACACCCGATTCTGGCTCTGTAAACTGCTACTTCCACTCCCATTGTCCCTTATGTCACTTTTAAACAAATCTTCTGAAGCTCAGTCCACACACGTCTTCCCCCAACTGTTGCTTACTTAGTACTCTATCTCATGTAATTAATGTATTTATTAAGTGCCAGTATGGTACTTTATGAGATTGTGTGTGGGGGACGAAAAATGTCTGTCCGTCCGTCTGTCTGTCTGTCCGTGTGTCTGTACGCACCATAACTCAAATACGCTTTATCGGATTTTCATGAAACTTGGGATACGCATTTATAATGTCCATGGGAAGAACCCTATTGTTATTGAACCAAATCAGTTCACCAGTACCGGCGTCAAACCCAATTTAGTGTTTTTATTTAAAAGCGCCATAACTCAAATACGCTTTATCGGATTTTCATGAAACTGGGTATACACATTTATAATGTCCATGAGAAGACGTCTGTTGATATTGGACCAAATCGGTTGGCCGGTACCGTAATAATGCCCAATTTAGTGCATTTTTATGGTATTATATAACAAAAGGCCCCATAACTAAAATATGCTTTATCGGATTTTCATGAAACTTGGTATATGCATTTATAATGTCCATGGCAAGAAGCCTATTAATTTTGGACCTAATCGGTTGACCGGTCCTAGAGTAACGACTAATTAAAGGTCACATGTTTTTTTAATTTTTGTCTACCGGTATAATTTGACAATTAACACTATTCCTTCACTTATGCCTATGAAAGGACACCATCAAACTTGCTTAGTTGGCCAAATGGCATCGTCTTGGACTCGTATTCTGGAGGTCCCCGGATCAAATCCCGGAGCCGGCCGAATTGACATGGGTTTTTATTTTTTTTATTTTTTATTTTTATGTGAGTGCGCAATTGTCAAGGTATCACAAATCTGTAGCTCTGCTGACGCTGGTCGATTTTAATCTGATTTGAAAAACTTATTTTCTGCATATCATATTTGCAATTATAATTGATTCAACAAAAACATACTTGCACTTTGTTTTTCAGTTTACCTGATTTTATTTTTTGTTTAATGTTATTCCATTTGGTAAAAACTCCCATTCAATGTAAAATGAACTATGGAATTACAAATTTTTCATAGAGAAGTTATGTATCAGAGTGATATTGACACACTGTAACTATTGATCCATGTGGTCTGACAATTGGAAGTACTTGTCGCTCGCTCCGGTTTATTAATAACCAGTTAAGAATATTGGTAAGTAAACTACACACTGCCTTGTGTTTCAAGAAGATCTTTGAAATTGCAGTCAAGAGGAAAACATTTTCCTAAATGAAAAGTGCACAATATACATGAAGTAGAAAAAATCTAACAGTTAAAATATTGGAAATAGGTAGATCAGAGTTCAGCAAAAACCATAGTATTCATGCTGACTAGTTTTAACTGTAATTATAATTTTAAATAAAGCATAATTCAGTAAATAAAATCAATTTCTGTATTAACTTTTATTTCTTCAAATAGAAAAAACCCATTTAGTGTAAACCCTTATTTAGTGTAGAAAATTTTTTATCCCCAGCAAAACATTAAATTGAGGTTCTACTGTATCATGATATTACTAGTAAGTTTTATTACCTTTGCAATCTGTGAGTTGGTGTATACGAAGAATGTTGATATTATTTACTAGTAATTTTGACCCATTTTCTAATAAATAATATTGTTATTAGCTAATATATTTATGAAATAGAAAACTAATAATAATTAATATTTTTGTCTTTTTCCTAATATTATTACATTTTTACAAATGATATTAGTGCAATTGTTCTAACAAAGAAACAGGACCATGTTCTCCACCGCTTCACTTTCTGTTCTAAAAGCTGTTTCGTGACAATATTGCAATTTTCCAAAAATGTGCAAGAAAAACATAAATTGATCTTGAAATAATTTAACAAATATTTTTTCAAAACTCATATTACTGTGAAGCTGTGTTAGGGAGAGATTTCTGTATGTAAAACTTGATATAAAAACATATTCTAGTTGCAGAATATAACCCTGATGCTCCCAGTATGGAACCAAGAATGGTGTGGGGGCGACCGCCATTTAGAGGTGGTCCTGCAGGTACGTATAATGTTATGAACCATAATAAAATATACTACATTAAAATTAAAAAGAATATAGAGTCGGGAAAAGCATTTACATTTGAAGATACAGTATTATCTGCATGTGGACTAATGTTTATGATCAGTATTATGTATAATAAACTAAACTCAGTGACGCTACATTCCTTGTGGGACTAGACCTACCATCCGACTGCATTAAGATTTTTTTTAACTTAAATTTTTGTTAATATTTCAGCCTCCTTTTTCCACATAAATTCTTTTACTTTACAATCTTTATAGAATTTCAAACTCAAATCATACAGAGCATTGTATTTAGAAACAAAATCTACAGTGAGTCTCAGACAGATTGCACCCGCCGCGCCGCACGTTGGGTTCCCCCCCAGATGACGCTCCTATTCCCGGTATGTGGCAAAGGAACTGCCTGGCAGTTGACTGACTTGTCCGTGCGTGACAATTAAAATAAATTAAATAAGTTTGAAAATAACGAAAATAGGCACCTACCTTATTACAGGAGATGTTGGCAGTGTCCTCCTCCTACATCCACACAGTTTTGGCATCGTGATAGGAAATTCCAATTAATACGCATTAATTGTTCTTCTGTTATTGAGTTTATCTCTATCCTAATGTTTTCTTTTAGTTGTGACAACTACAGAATAACACTTTCACGTCTGTACAACACGAGAACAATGCTCAACTGCAGGCTATGCAGGAATTGTTGTCTTATCTGTGGGGACACAGCTGGCCGCGACGCGGGAAGTGTTGAGTCATCACAAGAAAAGCACGGCGTGCGGCAAGCGGGTGCAATCTGTCTGAGACTTACTGTATTACTTTACCTTGTGTTGGTGAGAAATTACAGATATTTCTCTGTTTGACCACCATGATTCATTTTAATCGTGATATATTAACTTTTTTCTTACCTACTATATACATGACAACCTGTGGTGATCTTTGCCCTAAATTTGCCTCAAAAGCAGTCACCAACCCTGGCGATGCTAGCTGGCAATCTTCATCATAGAGAAACCGGCTGCATTTATTTTAATTGAAAGAAACAGGCAGTGATGATTGCCAGCAAGGTTCACCATAGACAGACTGCAGCTTAATACATAAATACCTTGATAGTTGGTTTTTATTCAGAGACCGTATCATTTGAGATAGGATTTGTTATTTTTATGCATCTAATTTAAATTAGTTTTTATTCATTGTAATTCAAAAATTGATTTTATCACTGTACACATTAGTTCCCTTAATTAACACCTTAATTTTTGCAGGAATGAGAGCAGCAGGTATGATGAGAGGTGGAATTGGACGTCCAGTTTTGTATAATCCACAACCACAAAGAGAGCTTATCAGTGTCCCAGTGACAGACCAAACTCAGAATTTTTCTACAGGTTTTAAGCGCAACAGACAAACTGCTGAAACTAACAATTATACACCTAATAATGAGGTAGTGTATCATAACTTTTTCTTTTGAAGCTATTAGCATCTTAAAAATGGTTATGCGTTGTAATATATATATTTTTTATTTCAAGAAATTAGCATCTTATGCCAAATTAGCATCTTAGCAGCAAATTAGCATCTTATGCAGCATGTCATGCTGTACAATGCCAATAAGGTATATGGTTTGTACCAGTAAACGAAATGCAGTAGTTTGAGGATTTGCTGTAATGAGCTTGTGTGATGTTTTAATAGTTAACAGTTCAGTCAATAGCTTGTGTCGATATACATCATGGCTGATATTGATTCATATTTAAGACAAACATGTATTATATGTTTAATTAATACATTGTTATTTCTCCCAATCTTTTAAATAAGCCCAATGATATTCCTAAAATGTATAGAAACATATAGATCTTAATTTCGAATTTTGCTGGAATGTAAGTTCAACAGATCAAATCATGGATTTGTGCTGCTGGATCATCTATAATCAACCTATTCACAATATGCGCATTTTTCCAGCATATGATGAATGTTTCTGAATGATACTGGAATGTACTACAAACAAAACAAAATTATATTTTATTTTTACAATGGATATATTTTATTATTCTTAATACAACGTTTCGGCACATTCCATAAGGCCTTCGTCAGGTACAGCAAGAAGAAAAAATCCAACTGATAAATAAACAAACTCGAGAAGTTTCCATGGATATGAATCATGTCAAAACGCCGGATCCACCGCCTTCTGGAATATCCGGAAAATTGACGTGAAAACTAGAAGTTCTTCCGAACCTTTTAATCCACTCATCCGGGATGTTATAAGGGGTGTCTAAATTACCGATATCAGGAGGGGAGGGAAAGATAACAGTCCGTCTACGGTTTTTAAAATTTTTGATCATATTCAACCACACTTCTCCAAGGTCACCTTCGTATCTATTTAAATTATCTTGGTTGTCAATAATATTTACCGCTTCGAGGATTTTCCTTTTAATAGGGTCGGGTTCGATTTTCAAAATCCTGATATTATCGATATGGTGCATATTATCAATCATATGCTGGCTTAAACCGGTAGCCGGTCTCCCGAGCCGTACATCCCTTTCATGCTCTTTCATTCTCACCTTGAAAGATCTCCCGGTTTCGCCGATGTAGGAACCCCTGCACTCTTTGCATGTTATTGAATATACCCCAGGAAGCTCCATTTTAGACTTTAATCTGCCAACCTGTTTATATTGAGAAAATATATTCTCGATACTACGCCCGGCTTTATATGCAGGAATAAAATCATATTTACGTAGCAACTTATCTATCTTTCCACTAGTCATGGGATTGTATGTTAGACTAACATACTTCTTATCCATTGTAAAAATAAAATATAATTTTGTTTTGTTTGTAGTAAAAACATACAATGGAAAAAGGACTTCCTACTACTTTATGTTTGATACTGGAATGAATCTGTATACTTGCTGAACCCGTACAAGTTATTCTCATAGACTTATCTAGCTATATGACATAGTCTTTTTAGATCTTATTGTATTTAGACATATTATGCTGTTACTAAGAAGCTCCTCTTGCATTTTGAAACTAGTAGGTGGCTTCATCCAAGATTATTTACTAAACTGCTAGATATTTTATTTAAATAATTTATTTAACAGAAAGAAAAATAATTAAAACATATTTATTAACACTGACATCTTTTTTACATAAATTACATGATTTTGTTCTTAATTATATTATTTTACATAATGAATATAAATAATTAAATGAACAAAACAAATCTTGTGCTGCCATATGGACATACAGATTCGATTGAAATGAAATGATTAAAGCATACCACAGGCATCTTGATGTCGCAGACAATTAAAATGATTAATAATTAAAAAGCTAAAAATCCGGCTTCAAGGTGTATTTCACAATTCAAGTGCACTGTCCGGAGAAAAACAATCCCAGATTTGAGTTCCCTAGCCCAAAAAACCCCCACATAGTGAGTTCCGTTCAAATCATTCAATTTTTTCCTGTTGAGGCATGCATTTGTGATCCCCTTCTGTCCAATTATGTAAAACAAATCTAATGTGAAACTCACATAACTTCCTCTGCCCAAATAAAAGTTAGCCTCTTAGTAATATATATTATGTATGACATTCTCTTCACTTAAATTGGTTAAAAAAATGAACAGAATGCCATTACCATATCGTATCGCATCCCCGAAGGATACATAACCCAAATGAAATCTGATTAATGCATTTACATAACTTTCTTTACTCTAAACATGGCTGATACATCTTTCTCACTTCACATTCTGATATACAATAAGAGGCTGTATTGCAAAGGCGCGTATTCAGTTATTTCAACCTGTTGCAAAGCTTTATTGTTCACCAGGCAAGACTGAGTTTCTACAAATAGCGGGTGGCTTATAAATACTCTTCAGAGAATTTTTTTAAAAAAATTTTCAAATAAAAGTTTTAGCTAGTATAAGCACCCCATGTACAAAATCTAAACACAATCATTGGAGCCGTTTTAGAGAAAATTGCGAAAAACAAAATTTTCTTAATGTAAAGTCCCCTTAAAAATAAGAGAAAGTTGTCACAAATCTTCGTGTCACATCCTGAGAAGGTAGATAGATAGATAGATATTTATTGTACTAAGAAAAAATTACAAAAGAGTCTACCGGATTTGATGCTTGTCATTTTACCAGCAGACATCTTGAGCACAATAAACATTTTCATGGAGTGGTGTGTAAACATACAGAGATAATTCAAGTGTTAAAATAATTAATTGAAGTACTATAAACAGTAGAGCATGTTGTAAAACTTGTACAGAGTCAACATTTATTTAATATTTACACTTCTTGCTCCACTTACATTTAATTTGCAGGACTAGTTTCCAGGGATTACTCCCTCATCCTCAGCTGGTGGTTGTTGTTGTTGTTGTTGTTCGTCGTTATTTTATAGACGCTACTGCTTTCCTGAATGGATGCTACTGCGTCTCGAAATGAAAGTGATATGGACTCCCGGTTTGTAGTGTACCGGGTCCATGGGTCTTCCCGGAGTTACGTAGGGTGTTTAATTGATTGGATAAAAACGAGACCTTCAGATTTTCATTTTAGTTCTAGTAATGTAACGGAACAGGGCCTGTAGAATAGGGACAGATGGACGGTGTAACAGAGAATCAAGGTGAATTGGACCAATTGGGTGATGTTTGTAGATTGATGTTAGAAGTTTTCTGCTGTGTTCTTCATGTAAGTGGCAACCAAAAACCAAATGGTGTATAGTGCCTAGTTGACCACAATCACATAGGGGTGATATTTCAGAGTTAAATTTATGGAGATAGTACGGTGTTAGAGCTGTATGGTATTTGAGTCTGTAGTAAAAGACTATGGCTGGTTTAGGTAGTTGTTGCGTTTTATGTAGGAATTTCTTGAGATCTAGGTGTTTTTGATGATCGGAGCGGTTGTCTATGGCGTTCCGTTGAGCTTTTTCTTCTTGTCTCCTCTTGAAGACTGAGGCGATGTCCTGGGGTGGGGTGAGGAAGTTTGAATCAATTTGGGATTTATGATGGGATAGTTTGGCTAAGGCATCTACGATTTCATTGCCTGGAATATTTGTGTGAGATGGTATCCAAATTAATTGGATGTGAATTCCACTGTTAGCTAAATGATGAAGTAGGGCTGATATGAGGGTGACATATATGTTATCTGAATGGTGGAAATGGTTTTCCTGCAAAGTTAAGATGCTTTGATTGTCAGTAAAGACGATTAGATTTTGAATCGGATGGGTGCGGGCGTCATTGAGAGCTGTGTATAGGGCTATGTTTTCCGCAGTAAAAATGGTAGTGTGAGGGTGTAATTTCCAATTGCGCCCATAGAATTTCGTCCAATTGAAGTACGCAGCTCCGGTGTTCTGTAAAGTTTTAGAGCCATCCGTAAAATAAATATGTGTATCTGGGTGAGCCGGTATGGATGCCAGAAATTCCTGCATGCGTATTGAAAGAGGTGTATGAGTAGAGTGAAAAGTCTGAAGATCGATGGTAATATTGTTTGAAGGGTTGCATTGTTCTTTGAGATATGTGGGGTGTACCGGGGTGGAATACATATGCTTTTGTTGTTTGAATTGATGGGTGTAAAGTGTTAGGTCTGTGAGGGGTAATGGTTTAAGTATGGGGTGAGAAATACTGAGTTGATAGAGTAGCTGGAGTTTTGGAAGTAAGGGATTGTTCGTGGTTGAAAATAAACGGGCAATGAAATTAAATGTACGAGTCATTCTTCTAGAAGAGAGGTCGAAATATGGGAAATCTAAACGTAAATTGTTGATGGCCGGGTGACCATTTATATTAAAAATGTATTTGTATACTTGATATAGCA
Source organism: Ectobius pallidus (assembly GCA_964059195.1). Taxonomy (NCBI): domain Eukaryota; kingdom Metazoa; phylum Arthropoda; class Insecta; order Blattodea; family Ectobiidae; genus Ectobius; species Ectobius pallidus. The sequence continues at coordinate 90,812,011 of CAXKWD010000001.1, forward strand.
TGGAAAGATATTTTCTTTCGGTGTTCTTGTTTATATTGGCGTATGCAATGGAACTATATTCGAGGCGTGATAGCAGTAGGGGTAAGATCAAGTTAAAGAGGACGTAAGGATTCACCCCCCAATATTTACCGGAAAGCGCCCGAAATAAACGAAGATAGTTGTTACAGGTGTGTAGTTTCTGTTGAAAGTGGCCGGAAAAATTAAGTGTGGAATCTAATAAAACTCCCAGAAATTTAACCTTTCTTTCCGCGTGGATTCTTGTGCCATTTAAAGTAATATATAGTTGTTTTGTCGTGAAACCTGGTCGGAAGAGCTGAAATTTTGTTTTTCGGAGATTGATTGAAATTCCTAAATCATGTAAAGTATGTAGACAGGTATTAATTGATAGTGTAAAATTTGAGAGATCCGTATTAGTTCTTCTCGGATGAATAGATCTGTATAAAACTATATCGTCAGCATATTGTAGAATTCTGAGTGGAGACATGGGATCGACGATAATGTCTCGGACATAGAGGGCATATAAAATCGGACTAAAGGAAGATCCTTGTGGGAGTCCCTGTGTTGTAATATGGGATGTAAGATTGTTATATTTTCGAGGTAAAAAAACTTTACGGTACTGGAAAAGGTTATAAATAAGTCTGAGGAAATGTGGTGGAAAATCATAGTAGGCCAAACGGTTAATGAGTGTGGGTATATGTACAGAGTCATAAGCACGTGTGGCATCGAGATATAGTGCCGCGAGGTATTGTTTACGATGGAAAGCTATGGAGGCATCGGTGAGTAGCGTATAAATATTGAACTCGGCATTGTAGTTTTTTCGAAAGCCAAACTGTGTTTTTGGCCACATGGAAAAGCGTTCTAAGTGAAAAGTTAGCCTATCTGTCAGGATTTTTTCAAAAGTTTTCCTTAGAGTAGAAAATAAAGTAATTGGTCTATAATCCAGAGCTTGATGACCCGAAGTATTTGGTTTTTTGATGGGACATACTATTGCATCATACCAGGATGTTGGTATTATGCCGTGCTGTAAGATGTGGGTAAAAGTATAAGCAAGATGGCGTAAGAAATCTATCGGTAGGGCGTGTAGTAAAGTATACGTAATGTCGTCCGTTCCCGGGGCCGATGCTTTTGTCTTGTTTGACCAGACGTGCTGTATTTCGTGGTAATGGATGGGTGTGAGAAGTGGATGGGGAGGAATATTTACGGGTGGTGTTATACTTGGAGGGGGATCCGGGACTGAGGGGGGTGCAATCATGTTAAGAAATTCGTCTTGTAAGTGTAGATCATGTGAAAAAGGTGTGAGACTGGATTCCTGATTTCCATGTTTGTACCATGCCAGTTTTTTCCAGATTTGGGGAGCGGGAGTATGTTGGGTGATGTTCGTACAATACGTTTTCCAAGCGCATCTTTTTTGTTTGTTTAGTATACGTCGCGTCTTTGCTTCCTGTCTTTTATGCTCTAGATAGGTGGGAAAAGTAGGTGTAGATCTAAAAATTTGCAATGACTGGCGACGTGTATTAACAGCCGCAGCGCATGTTCTATTCCACCAAGGTGGTTGTTTAGGACGGAATTTCGTGTTGATAGTATAAGGATGATGATTATTGAGATATGTTACTAATAACTGTTCTAAATCCTGATAAGCTAGGTCTCCTGGTTGGATATGCTGTAACTGTTGATGGATGTATGTCCGTAGTCAGTACTAAGTAAGCAACAGTTGGGGGAAGACGTGTGTGGACTGAGCTCCGGAAGATTTGTGTAAAAGTGACATAGGGACAATGGGACTGGAAATAGCAGTTTACAGAGCCAGAATCGGGTGTTTTGTGAATAAAAAGAAGACGGGGTTGAAGAAGCAAATAAACAAAGAAAACACCGCCAATGCATTGATATACTCAATCATCACTATTGCCCTTCTGGTGATAGGCGGAATTGAAATGAACCCGGGACCAGGCAGACAGGGTAGCTTCGAAGAGATATTTAGAAGATTAGATGGCTTGGAAGAGCGACTGAGTAACAAAATTAGTGTGACGACGAAAGAAGTAAAGCAGGAGATCCGAGAAGAGATCAAGTATATGAAGAAGGAAGTGGAAGAACTGAAGAGCAGGATACAAAGATTAGAGAAGAAAAATCGAGAATTTAATTTAGTTTTCACGGGGATAGAAGAGAGAAAAGGAATCACGCCTAGAATGGAGATTACGGAAATTTTAGAGAATAAACTGGAGGGTCCTGAATTACAGGGCTGGGAAATTATCGAGGCCTATCGGATTGGTAATAGGAAGGGCAAACGAATGATAGTCGCGCGATTTGCCACGAAACAAGTCGTTCACATAACATTGAAGATGGCACCTAAATTAAGGGGTACGAATATTTACATCAATAAAGACCTATCAGAACAGGAAAGATGCATCAGGAGACAACTGGTACAACAAATGAAAGAATTAAGAAAAGCTGGAAAAAAGGTTATCATCCGGAACCTGGAATTGTACGTGGATGGAGTCAAGCTCGAAGACAAAAGTGGATTATGTGGCAGCAAACAGGAAAAGCGTCAGCAGATTTGTGCAGAAGGGGCAGCCAGCCTGCGCGTGGACGGGTCGGAAGAAAATGACGCCAGAGTTGTGACGTCGCCTCGTAGGGGAAAAATAGCTCATAAACCATCCCAGGTGATGACGCAGACACGATCAGATGACGTAGAAGCGAAGATAACACGAATGAACGTGAGAACAGCTGAGGATCCATGGACGAAGATTGATACGGCGAGTGCGGGAGAAGAAAATGCAGACAAAGCAACAGGCATCGGAACGAGAACCAGACGTCGTTTGCAATCTTTTAACTTGGTTACTAATCGTCGGTAAGCAGGGAGATAAGCTAAAGCAGTAAAATTATATCTTTCGTCCTGTTTCAATAATGGGGAATGATCGTGTACATCATTCAGTGCGAACACAGCCCGGAAAATTAAATAAATAAATAAAATAAAAAAAGTGCTAGCTAATGTCAATAGCGTGTGTAATGTAAAGTAAATCGATTCAGTGCGCTATGCTTAATGACTCGGAGTATTGACAAAAAGGCTAATTTTCAGATATATATGATATCAGTATGATAATGTTTATTTGGAAAACCGGTTCATTGTGTTTGCATTGTTTTTGCATCCCATAATAATGCAGCTTATTTCTTTGTTTACTTTGATGGCTTAGGCAAGAGTAATAAGAATATAAAATGGTTACAAGATGTGTACAGAAAAAAGACATACGAACTTAGCTTTATTGTTTACACACACACTTCCATGAAAAATGTATAACTGTGTTTTGAGATGTCTACCGGTAGAACGACAAACGTCGAATCCGGTAGACTCTTTTGTAATTTTTCTTAGTACAATAAATATCATATCATATCAGTATGTCCGTAGTAAGTCTGTGTCTATGTGTCCTGTCCGATGTTTAGTAAATAAGTCTTGCCAGATGTCACTGGGAGATTTAATCGAGATTTGGAGGGGAAAATGGTCACTATGGCATGTGTCTGTGATTTTATGACATTGAAGAAAAGGTAACAAGGATGATGATGTTATAATTAAGTCCGGAGTGGATTCTGACTGTAAATAATTGCCCAACCGTGTGGTTATGTTAGAGTTGATAATATGCCAATTATTGTTCTTGATGACTGAAATTAAAGGATGGGTATGTTGTTGCCATGACTGAGATCTATGAAAATTTGGAATATTAAAATCGCCACAAATAAGGGTATGTTGCCCCGTGTGGTTGCGGAATAAATTGGACCATTGATCGGGTGTTAAGGTTGTTTTGTCCGAGTTGTAAATAGCATAGAGGGATATATCCAAGATGGTGAGATGTACAAATTCCATGTGTGGGAGAGGTTTGTTCTCCGTGGAAGCATGATCTATACGGATGGCGTTATGAATGAAGATGGCTACTCCACCTCCATGTTTGTTTCTATCTTGTCGTAAATGCCTGTAGCCGGGTAGGGAAAATGTTGTAGTACTGGAAAAATGGGTTTCTGTAATGATTAGGATATGATATCGGGTAAAGCGCAAGAGTTGAAGGAGTTCTGTTTTCTTGTTGGTGAGGCTTCTGGCGTTCCAGTATAGTAAATTAACCGTCCGGGATAGGACCATTCATAGAGTCTTTAAAGAGTCCTGATGATTCGTTTTATTCTTTCCAAATCTCCTCTGATATTGTCAGGGGCGTCACTCATTGCTTTGTTGATGAGAGTGATCAGTTGGTATGGTATGGTAGCATGGGGCTTTTCTACAGCTGGGCGACCACTAGGTTGAATGCGCCGCAAAGGGGGTGGATCCGGTAATTGTGAATCTTGTATGGGGTTATGTTCAGGTTGAGTAGGATTGTCGTCCTGGAGGGAAATAGATCTCCCCTCTTCCATAACTCTGCCATGTGGAGAGATGAGCAGCTTCTGGTATTTGACGTTATCAAAAGCGGGGATACTTTCCGTGACTTTTCGTTTAATATTTTTCCCCATGTTTTGTTGTTTGGACATTGGCGTATCATTGGAGTGTGTCCTCGACAACGGTTGGTGGGGATCTTGATTTGTGCGAGCTTCTAATGGTGGATATGCAGAAATCCCATTGAAGATAGCTACTGTTTGTTGTTTTAACATGGAAGCGTAGGTTGTCTTCCCCAAGACAATCTGTCGTGCTTCATAACGCGAAACGGGGAGCGTATTCAATTTTTCAGAGATTTGCGTTTCCAATTTGTAGATTGGGCACAACATTTTATCTGTAGTTTTATGTGCACCATGACAATTTATGCACTGGGGTTTTTCCACTGTACAGTCTCCTTCATGAGAGTCTTGTCCGCATAATATGCACTTAGCTGTAGATCTACAGAATTTTGCTCGATGGTTAAACTTTCCGCATTTTTGGCAGATGATAATACGTTCCCTGTAGGGTTCCATAAGACATTTTTGGTGGTACAGGAGGACGTAAAACGGTAATCGCTGACTACGCAACGTAATTTTAACCGTCTGAGTAGGTATGTATCGAGGTTGTCCTTTTTCGTCTGTGGTTCGTCGGTTGAAACGATGGATGCTTGTAATCTTATAATTTTCAGCGATGAGGGTGTCTGAGATGATGTCTTCTGGGGTGATGCTAATATCAACCCCCCGAATAACTCCAGATATAAAGAGATTGTAGCTAGGGATGAAAGATTCTGTCCCATGTTCCTCGTCAAAAGTGGAGTCTAGAAATTTATTGGCTGCATGAAATGTGTTGAAATGGACGTCAATCTGGTATTTATTTACTTTTTGCACGTACTGTACTTCATAATTGGCCTTGAAAAGCCATCGGCCTATCTTCATGGGATGAACCATACCCAGGGCTTGATTTGGATGCTTGACAGAAACAAAATATGGACCTACGTCCGTAGAGAGGTATCTGTGCGATATTTTTTGAGTGAGAGATTGGTCTGGGCTCGTAACTTGCGTTGTCAGTACTGGGTCCGAAGAAAAAATCGTGTTTATGGTAGAAGGAAACTTGTAAGTCACTGACTCAGACATTGTAGGTGGTTGTAAGAATTGATCACTTTCTATGTCCATAGGCGGAGGTGGAGTGGATTCAGCATGTATAGATAAAGTTTGATTAAGAGGGAGTGACATGTTTGTGAAAATCACCCCCCGCGGGGTGAAAAATGATGTAAATGTTCTACACTTGAGTTAATATATAGAGAAGTATCTAGTTTTTATACACAACGCTATTCACAATAACACAATAACCCAGTTGGTTACCACAATAGTTTTAGGTAAATAATCGCAAATAAAAGTGAAATTGCAACACACGATTGACTAGGTAATTCAACGATCCTAGTTCAAACAAATTAACAACATAGAAGTCACTATAATAATCTGCTAAATGCACAAAACAGATAAATTTAACGCCACAGAAATAGAACACTATTTAAACTGGTCGCCATTTTTACCGGAAGTGAGCTGGTGGTTGACTGATAACAATGTCTTGTTGATCTGATGCATCTGCTCCTACAGTGTTACCACTCCTATTACCTAAAAAACTAAATATCCCATCTGCTGCTGGGACATCAAAATTCAAGATCTTGTTTTGGTTCTTAATGATGAATATCTTCTCCCAAACTCCTAACTCAGATGGATTTTTGACATGTTTTAAAAGTTTGATCTCTTTTTTGATGTGGTGATCCTTGAAGTATGCATGGTGGGCTAAAGCAGATTTTTCTGTATGCACTAATCTGATGTTCCTGAGATGCTCTTTCATTCTTGTATCCAGGTTCTTGTATCCCTGGAAACTAGTCCTGCAAATTAAATGTAAGTGGAGCAAGAAGTGTAAAAATTAAATAAATGTTGACTCTGTACAAGTTTTATACAGAGATAAGTTTCTTCTCTGCTTCCTTATCTGTCCATATGCCTTCTTTCTGTTCACATCATGACACCATTATATTCTATTACTCTTGCCGTTGAGAAATGCTCTAAATAAATAAAATCAGGTAAACTGATGTAACAAAGTGCCAGTATGTTTTTGTTTAATCAGTTATGATATGCAGAATACAAAAAAAAAGTCAAATTGGCCGGTTTCGGGATTTGAACCATGGAACTCCAGAATGTGAGGCCAAGACGTTACCATCTCGCCCCCCTGGGTCAGTTTAACGGTTTAGTTGGATAAGCGCATGTAAAGCAATAGTGTTATTTGTCATAGCTAACTGTATTTTAATTGCCAAAGCCTTATAAGATCACAGTAAAACAATAGGCTATGTTGTCATGATAACTGATGTGCATTTCATAAATTCTTTCGAATACGTATATTACCATAAAATATGCACTAAATTGAGCATTACTCCGAGACAGGTCAACCGATTTTATCCAATATCAATAGACGTTTTCCCATGGACATTATAAATGTGTATTCCAAGTTTCATAAAAATCCGGTAAAGCGTTACCGCGTCTTTAAATAGACACTAAATTGGGTTTTACTCTGGTACCGGTCTACCGATTTGGTCCAATACCAGTAGACATCTTTCCATGTACATTATAAATGGGTATACAAAGTTTCAGGAAAATCCAATAAAGCATATTTGAGTTATCGTGACTTCTTATATATTAACATAAAAGGCACTAAATTGGGCATTATTCCGGTACTGGCCAACCGATTTGGTCGAATATCAATAGACATCTTCCCATGGACATTATAAATGTGTATACCAAGTTTCATAAAAATCCGATAAAGCGTATTTGAGTTACAGCGTCTTTAAAATAGACACTAAATTGGGTTTTACTCCGGTACCGGTCTACCGATTTGGTCCAATATCAGTAGACGTCTTCCCATGTACATTATAAATGGGTATACAAAGTTTCAGGAAAATCCAATAAAGCATATTTGAGTTATCGCGACTTCTTATATATTAACATAAAATGCACTAAATTGGGCATTATTCCGGTACTGGCCAATCGATTTAGTCGAATATCAATAGACGTTTTCCCATGGACATTATAAATGCGTATATGAAGTTTCATAAAAATCCGATAAAGCGTATTTGAATTATTGCGCCTTTAAAATATACTAAATTGGATTTTACTCCGGTACCGGTCAACAGATTAGGTTCAAATTCAATAGGGTACTTTTCATGGGTGTCATAAATGCGTATACCAAGTTTCATGGAAATCCGATATAGCGTATTTGAGCTATGATGCCTTTCTGATATAATCTATTAAAATAGGCACTGAATTGGGCAGTACTCCGGTACCGGTGAACCGATTTGGTTCAATATCAATAGGTTTCTTCCCATGGACATTATAAATGTGTTTTCCAAGTTTCATGAAAATCCGAAAAAGCGTATTTGAGTTATGGTGTGTACAGACACACGGACAGATGGACGGACACACATTTTTTCGTCCCCCACACACTCTTATAAAGTACCATACTGGCAATTTATAAACTGCAGTAATGAACTGGTCTTCTAAAGGAACGACTGTATTATAAAATTACTAGCTTAAAAGGCCCGGCATCGCCCGGGTTTTTTATTTTGTAATTGGAAATTAACTTATGAAGGACTTTAGATTTTTAAATTCTAGGTCCTAATATAGGTACAGTGGAACCTCGTTAGCACGTTCCTCATTACTACGTTTTCCTGCATAGTACGTCGGTTTTTTGAAGTCCCGGTCCCAATCTTACTAACTACATGTTTAAATGTTTCTTAACACGTTTTGGTTTAACGCTTAGTACGTTCGTATTTGGCTCGCCAACCACACTTTGCCAAACACAAGCCCTGTTTGCGCTCCGATCGTGTAATCTCTATGTCAGAATTCTTGTACTCTTTGCTCTATGGAACCAATCGTCAGCCTTTGTAGTTGCTTCTCATTGGTCATTTGGACACCAATCATCAGCCACTGTAGTTGCTTCTCATTGTTCATTTTGTTTTCCGCGGATTTTGGTGCGTCAGCTGCATAGCCGCCATTTTTTTTCGTGATAATTTTATTGTGTTCTCTAAGTGAAATATCTTTCAAATTTCTTACGGTTCGTTTGGTGTCGAGAAGAAAACATTAGAATGTTTGAAGAAATGTAGGCTAAACAAGCAGATCATGCTTCTCACGTGTGTATTGGATCGCATTTCATTAGCAATTTGACTTTGTTCGCTGAACATTTTGACATGTCTGAAATTTTGAACAATTACACTTCCAGTTATTTTATGTTTGTTAATAGATTGTGGAGTGCAGCTTGTTTTATGTGTGATGTTTTAGAATAAAGTGGATGTTTTTTTGTGAATTTCGTATGGTTTTTCATTAAATATGGCTCCCATACATTCCTTCAATTTTTGCAAGTTTTAATTTTTTCAAACAAAATCGTTAGGCCTATGTATTCGTTTACATAATATAAATCTCGCATAAGTAATGGCTTGCCATAGAAGCTCCTGTGTGTCAGTATGGGTATTTCTGAGTCATTAGGATGCACTTTTGGGTGGTTCTGAGCAACTTAAAAAACATAGGCCTATCTACATACTTCCTATGATTTTTTTTTTTTAAATTTTCAGTAGTACGTTTTCCTGTTTAAGACGTCTATTTTTTTCGGTCCCTAGAGAAACGTGTTAACGAGGTTCCACTGTATTTATAATTTGAAGTAGGAAGAACGACTTATCACACTCAAACTATTCCCTCAGAAAACGCTTGATATAGCTTTTTATGGCTCATAGAGGATGTAGAATTTTGCATCCCATCGCTTGTACAGTATACAGCAAGCCTGGTAGGGGTTCAAGTAAGAAGAAACAGAAATTCCGGTAACATAAAATTGTATTGTCTTTGTGGAATATTTATTTCTCACTCTCATGTTACCATAAAACCGTTTTGGGGATGAATTTAAACAGAAATGCAATATCACTTTCATACTTCTCTCTCCAAAAACCTGCGATATAATAATATACACATTACCATACCTCGTATTGTTTTTTCTATGTCCAGGGTAGAGGAAGTTATGTGACTGCATTATTTTCGTGTATTTCATTCTTCAATATTTATTTATAACATGAATTGAATTATATTGATACCTTCTCTAATTTGTCAAACTTCCATTTCATTTAATTCCAAACCCATCTGATACCACTTGCAACAATACTGTTGTCAAGTTTTCAGTGATTTGGATTTGATAATTCTGTGTAAAAAGGGATTAAGTATTCTCAAAAACATTTTATTTTTGGCATTTAAAAACAAAATTTTTCAAAATCCTTTCTTAGCGAGCACCTACATTATGAAACGAAGGTACTGTCAAAATTCCAAGTCTCTACCTGGTATAGTTTAGGCTCTACGTTGATTCCTGTCAGTCAGTCAGTCAGGACAAAGCCTTTTATATTTATAGAGATTCGTATTAGCAACTACTCAAACTCTATGCATAACACATTGCATTTCACTGGTTATTTAATTTAGCTACCACATTCTTGTAATTTCATTTTTGCTTATGTGTTCACACTGCTTTAATTTCACTATCTGTTGCACACTAAAAAAGCCAGACGCATATTCCTGGTGTTGATTTTAGCAACGAATGGGCACTGATCCCTACAAGAGAGTAAAAGTTTGTAATTTCTTTTTACTATTTAATTCAATCCCTTCTGTTTTCCTGGCCCCCTTACTCATGTGATCTTCTGTGCAACTTTGTTTCGACCATGGGTCCACTGGGATAGAAAAATTGACAGGCCTTCTCTCACTAGATAATTTCACTTCACTATACATAGCTCTTTTCCATCCCTGGCTGACCAGCTGATTCGTATGTGATGGTGATACTCTATCCCTCCGTGGTGACATCGCATCTCGTGAAGAAGCTGATGATGTTTGGCCTTGATTGCTATTGCTGACACCTCGATACACGTTGGATCCTCGCATGCGGCTAGCTGGACATTCCACCCTCTCATTTCCTACGTATTGTGTCTCTTGCAGTGCAGCTATTGTCCCTGTCTTCAACTGAGTGATCTTTGTTCACAAAAATGTCACTCCCTTGTAACATCTTTGATCTTTTTAATACATCGTGGACAACCTGTGACGTGGCAAATCTTGTGATTATCATTCTTCTGCCCAGCCTCTTTCCAACTCGAAATGCTTCGGTCACTTCCCATCCTTGCAGTCCAATCTTCATCTCGTTCTCCAGAATTTCCTTAACCTCTTGCAAAGGCCATATTCCTCGTCTCTCCTCCACTACTGTAAACACTAGATTGAATGCCCGATATCTATTCTCCAGTTTCTCGACTCTTATACTCAGATTTTCCACTTCTCTCCTCATTCCTTTAAGCTCTTCTCTGATCTCGAGTTGAACTTCTTTCGTCGCCTCAATTTTATTCCCCAGTCGATCTTCCATGCCATCAAGCCTTCTTAATGTCTCTTCCACGTTGTCTTGGCCTGGGTTCAGCTCGATTCCTCCAATTACTAAAAGCACCATAACTAATGTTGCATAAACTAGCACATTAATTAAGTCTTCTCTTCTAACTTGCCCTTTCTTCTCAATCTTCCTTTCGGCCCCAAAGGAGCCAATTCTGGCTCTGTACGCTGTTATATCAACACCCTTGTCCCTTATGTTGCTTTTCCTCAATCATTTAGCAGCACCTCTTACACACGTCCTCTCTTCATCGTTGCTCAGAAGGTACCTAACCCCAATACAAAATTTTGTTTTCATATGATTTTCCACACACAGACATGTTTCTGAAAATAGTATTTTTGGATTCAGGGAACCTCAAAACACGTTTTTACTTCGAATTTGAGGGTTGACCACAGTATTCCTCTACCTATAGTACATATGGCATGGACAAAGAAGTAAAAAAAAATCTGATCACTGCAAGCCGTAAAGAAATGAATCAAGATATCAACCGAGTAAGACTACCTTCGCAATTGAATACGGTCTTGTTAATAAGTGGGGATGTACACAGAAACACAATCTCAAATACTGAATTATATATAGGTTTATTTCTGCTTCATTAGAGGCTTCTAGAGACAAAGCTTACTAAACTAATGCTTATGTATAAAGTAGAAGCAAAGCTTAGAAAATTTTATATTTACAAATGATCTTTTATTTGATCAGAGTGCTTGTAAGAACTACAGTAGCCTACAGGTGATTTTTTTAAGTATCATAAGCAACCCTTCTTGTGTTAGGCCTGTGTTCGCCAATGCTGATAATCTGTCTGATCCTGGTTTTTAGACAGAAAAGCTGCGATATTGTCCATTTTGCATTTCACCAGCTACAGTAAGTTGGTTAACTTCGATAATATCCAAGCTAATTGATGAATTTCTTTTCCGCTTGTGGTAACTTAATGTAAGTGTCTTAAATTGTTCCACCTTTAACCACAATTACAACTAAGTAGCAGATAGTGTCATCTGGATACATGGTGTCTAAATATTATGTACTCTTATAAACGTATTTACAAACAACATACAAGTCAAACTGATAAAATTTTAAAATTAGTGACTAATTGTCGCATTAGTCCGTATATATAAGTTATTTTAAAACTTTAAAAAGCAATAAGTTTTAAAATGCTCTTAATTTGTTATAAAACTAAAAATTAAAATATTTATATGTTGTTCAAAATTGCTTATCTTACTATGTCTAGTAGCAAATTCTTTTACCAGTAGTCTAATACTATCAAAGAAGTTAACCATACATATCACTGTACACTGTTTATGTCTTCAAAATATACTGTCTAGTAGTCAAAATTCCTTATTCAAGTAGTCTAATACTTTCAATTAAGAAAACTATAAATACCACTGCACACTTTTTATGTTTTGAAGATTCCTTATTAAAATAAACATGTATGCATCACTCACCACTGTATCCAGAATTAGTTTGTAATTAACATATTTTATGTCGCTATTTCTAATAGTCTGGTGGTTAAGGAACAAAAATGTGACAAACTATGCATTTTTACTTTAAAAGGTCCCACTTCGCACACATCTTCCTTGACCCCTGTGGAGTATTTTTGGAAGGAGCGCCAACGCAAATTTTGCAGTGGAGGGGGGAGAGGGGGTTCAAAATGGCAGCTGCACTCACTTACTAAATCGCCTCTAGCTCCTAACCCCATGATCCGATTTCAATGTTCTTTTTTCTTTTTAATTAAAGTTAAAATTAAGTGTTATAAGATACTGTAATGATATTTTAGATAAGTAAAGTGGAAACCCTTTAAAAAGTTAAAAATGAAAAAGCATGTTTTTCTTTTCGGTTTTATTTTTATCACAGTTTTTCAGCAAGTGAGTTTTCGTAATTTCTTCTCAAATAAAAAAGAAAGTACGTTTCTTAAGCTTTAATTTGATACCACAAAGCACCTATTTCCATGTATCATTAAGCCCACAGCGGCCGTTAGAAGGATACAGGTACAATGGAGCGGCTCATTTTCGGCCACGAGTCTCCTAGCGTACTGCTACCAAATCATGTTAAACCGGCCTGCCTACAGCGAAACGTGGTTCGGAACAGATCGTTTTGCGTGTGTTGGTAGTATCCTATTGTTATTAAATTATCTGTGTGTTTTACGTCCTAGCATTCTACAAATACGCCAATACTAGTAAATGTTATTACGGTAAGTACTGTTGAGCTGCGTTTTCTAAGGATAAGGATATGTTTTCATTACAGTAAGGTTAGTCTCAAATAATGGAAGCATTTGTATCAAGAATCATGTTCAATCCATGGAATTGCTCATATTTATAACTTCGAATGTTGAAACATAAAATTTTCGCTTATACATTTAATGCCCGCTTAATGTAGGTCTACTACTGTGTAATTTTGAACGAAAAACTATTAACTTCATCAATTAATTTGAACATGCTGCTAATGAAACTGATAAAGCATGCTCATAATTAATTTTGCAGACGAATGCCTACCATGTTTATGAGAACGAAGATGATCCGATGACCTTTCAAGACTGGCACACCAAAATGGGCTCAGAATGACTTCTGTTTCTTTACTGGGAAATAACTTGGCGCCTCTAGTTTTCGGTCATAATTATGTCATCCCTGTGAAAAGTTACACGGAAGTATTTTAAGAATATCTAAACTTCTGAGTGACTGAACAATAAGTGCTGTGGTGATTTCTGTTCATATAGGTAAATGTGGGATGTCCAGTGGGGGTGTAAGAAGAAAGTTGGCTTGATTATTTATCTGCCAACCCGTAAAGGAGGCTTAAGGAATTGTACTGTTAATGGTCGCTGCCGGAAATATTAAAGGGCACCTATAGGGCAAACGAGTAAATATATTAGAAAATTGTAAGGGAAGAGAGAAGAGAAATGATTTAGATTTTATTGATTAGATTCCCGGAAAAGACCATCACATGTGCAGAGTTGAGTTCATGAATGACCTGCCTTGCCACACACTCAGTACAGCCACTGTGGGGCTCTTGACTAGATGCTGCCACTTCTGGAAGTGTCATCCATACTGGTACCCATTCACCGTCGTCTTAGTCCAACCCCACTTGGAAGGATCTTGGTCTGGTTGTATCGGTTTCAGAGCTTTGCCCAATATCATTCCTCTTGGTATGCTGTCCTCATTGCATACAGTTTCAGTGCATCGGAAGTTGATGGTATATTTTCCATCAACCTGGGACTTTTTCTCTTAAGTAAAAAATCTTCTCTCTTCATCGACATTTTCCGCACTACAAGACCTGTCGCACAGAACGACAACATATCTCTGAATTCCAGAAAAAAATCTTCTATATATTTTCCTTTCGCTAACAAGAGAAAACTCTCAGTAGTATTTGGCAGACATCCATGCCTCCCATGCCTTAACTTTTCTTCTTCCATTGAACTGTGAAACAGTATTACAGCCGTGAATGCGTGAAAGTAGGGAAGAGCCTTTGATATAGGATGTCCTAGTTCTCTTGCAATTTCATGGATAGGAATTTATTGGAAATCTTTTCTTGTACCAAAGGCAATCCAAAAACTATTTATCGCAAGTTCTTCAAAACTAGATATGGAGATAACTATAATATCGGTCTCCACTGACCGGATCTTTTCCTTCTGAAAGAGGGAATGTTCTAATTCCCTGTGAGAGGAACTTGAAGAAAGACTTCTTGTTTTTAGAATCTTTTAAAAAGGTGTCCAATTTTTTAGGCCAAACAACATACAAGCGTAACGCTGGTGATGACATTTGATGTGAAACATATGGAATGTTTTGTTCAAAGGGATGTGCTCCTGTATGAGGTAATATGTGAATGACTTCAGCTCCATCTAAGATTTTAACATCAACTTTTGGCTCAGTTTTGATTTCTTTTTCATTAATGTAAGTCGAAAAGCACTTAAGCAGGCTTGACTTATTCTTACAAAGCATTTGCTTCCCATGATTTGAAAGGGAGGAAGCCAAGGCTGATTTTCATGTCTACAAAATTCTTGGATATTTCCCTCTCTTGTTTGACTCGCTATGTACAAATGGCTGAAGAGTGCATTGTCATTTCGTAACACCTGTAACCATGATAAGTTTTGTTTTCTATTTCGTTCGTAGTTTCGAGCAAAAGTTGCATATCTGGGTTTAGTTTTATTGGATCCATAATACTTTTGTCAGAGCTTTCCAAATGTTCCTGAAATAATTGAGAAAACTGTTTTACCCCCTCTTTTACAATTAACTTTACTGTTTTCTCTACAGTTTCTGTCATTATTATTTTTGTATCAATTGTGAACAGTTTTGTACACTCTTCAGAGAAAGGATTTCCAAAATTCTCCACAGTATGAACAAGAGCATCAACTTTCTCTCTTTATTTTAATTGAAACAATTTTCTCTCTTCATAGTGCCCAAACCTGTCAGTGCCGATTTTCCGATTAAAGACCTTCTCAAACTTCTGAATATATGTGGCAATCTGAGGTTCAACAATCATAAACGTCCGGAAGGCATCGTCATAAAGCCTACTATTCCTCCGTCCCTTTTAGTGAAGCATTCCCCTGTTCATGTATGTGTTCCAGTGCCATGGCTGAAGCTTTCATGGTTTTCCTTGCAACAAATCCTCCTATGTTGAAGACTTCCATCTCTGCTGAATGTTTGTCCTTCAGAAGGATCATGTCACGAAAATGTACTGAAATCCATCGTGCATAATTAGCATGATCAAGGGCAAAGAAACATGGAGCAAGGCAAAAACCGACTCAATATATAGAGAACTATTTCCCTCTCGAAATGGATTGCACATAGGTGAGAATAATAAGAATTCTTTTCACAGTTACTTCCTAGTAAAGAAACAGAAGTCGTTCTGAGCGCATTTTGGTGTGCCAGTCTTGGAAGGTCATCGGATCTTCTTCTTCATTCCCATAAACATGGCAGGCTTTCGTCTGTAAAGTGAATTATGAGCGTGCTTTATCAGTTTCATTACCAGCACATTCATATTAATTGATGAAGATAATGTTTTTTCGTTCAAAATTGCACAGTAGTAGGCCTACATTAAGCGGGCGTTAAATGTATAAGCGAAAATTTTATGTTTCAACATTCGAAGTTATAAAAATGAGCAATTCCATGGATTGAACATGATTCTTGACACAAATGCTTCCATTATTTGAGACTAACCTTACTGTAATGAAAACATATTATCCTTATCCTTAGAAAAGCGCAGCTCAACAGTACTTACCGTAAAACACACAGATAATTTAATAACAATAGGATACTACCAACACATGCGAAACGATCTGTTTCGAACCATGTTTCGCTGTAGGCAGGCCGGTTTAACATGCTTTGGTAGCAGTACGCTAGGAGACTCGTGGCCGAAAATGAGCCGTGCCATTGTACCTGTATCCTTCTAACGACCGCTGTGGGCTTAATGATACATGGAAATTGGTGCTTTATGGTATCAAATTAAAGCTTAAGAAACGTACTTTCTTTTTTATTTGAGAAGAAATTACGAAAACTCACTTGCTGAAAAACTGTGATAAAAATAAAAGCGAAAAGAAAAACATGTTTTATCATTTTTAACTTTTTAAAGGGTTTCCACTTTACTTATCTAAAATATCATTGCAGTATCTTATACCACTTAATTTTAACTTTAATGTAAAGAAAAAGAACATTGAAATCGGATCATGGGGATAGGAGCTAGAGGCGATTTAGTAAGTGAGTGCAGCCGCCATTTTGAAACACCTCTCTCCCCTCCGCCGAAAAATTTGCGTTGGCACTCCTTCCAAAAATACTCCACAGGGGTCAAGAAAGATGTGTGCGAAGTGGGACCTTTTAAAGTAAAAATGCATAGTTCAGACCCTTAACCACCAGACTATAACAATATTCCTTTTAGATGCCGTGTATCTAGTTATCCTAGCTGCCAACTTTCTTAATGGATATGCGCATTTCGGCCTTATTTAGCCGTCTTCAGTCCTAAAATATTAAAATGAAATAATTAATATTGTAAAATTCTATTATAAATTACTATTTCCTAACTTTGACCTTTAATATATATATAAATAACTAACCTGGGAATTAGAAGTTGTATGATGAGTCTTAACTTCATGAGCAATAACCTGATACTGATGATGCATTATGGAACTGATGAGGGTAAAGTTCACTGTACAGTTTAAAAAGTTTGTTATGGTCAGTTGGGTTTTCATTTATTATATTGTTTTTGTGTCTATATATTTCTAAATTTTCTAGCGTATCTAATTTTTGGCTTTTCCTGAGTGTGTGTAAAATCTTCAAAGTACAGTAGAGCCTCGGTTATCCGAGCCCCGACTAACCGAGTTCCGGGTTAACCGAGGTAGTAAAAAAAAAGTTCGGAAATTCGGTTTGCGATAGACGAGTTAAACCGTATGTCTTTTTACTATTTTGTATTTGTATTTTTATTTTATTTTTACGTTAGTTTTTCATTTGATAATACAGTAGAAGCCTTTTTTCACATCTTCGACCACGTTTTCATTCATTTCACCAGTTTACCAAACGTTTCCCTCTCAATTTTTGACAGAGTCCTTGTTATCCGAGTTTTCGCTTATCCGAGGTACCCTCGGTCCACATTACTTCGGATAATCGAGGCTCTACTGTACTGTCTATTGGTAAAATTTGGTGCCCGTTATTAATTAAGTGTTTTGCATAAGCTGACTTGTTTCTGTTGTATTTAAAATCTGATATATGCTCCTGAAACCACTGTCTGAAAGATCTACCTGTTTGACCTATATATATTTGTTTACAATCGTTGCAAGTTAGCTGATATACTCCACTGTTTTCCAATTTATCTTCATTATTGTTGCTGTCATTGTTGAATAGTAATTGTTTCAATGTATTATTAGTTTTATATGCTACCTTTAGTTTTTGTTGTTGCAGGGGTTTTAGGGTTTTGTGTATTTTATTGTCTGTATAGTTGTATATAACATATTTGTTAGCTTTTTCTTTAGTTTTTTCTAACAGCTCTAGTGTTGACGTATGGTTATTAGCTTTACATAATTTATTTTTATTCTTTTTTATCAGCTTGTAAATAAGCGATTCTTTATAATGATTATTTTTAGCAATTTGTAGGTTTATGCTTAATTCCTTATTATAGTAGTACTTATTCATGGGAATGCTTATAAGTCTACGTACCATGTAGTCCAGAGCTGCCATTCTTTGGCCGATGGGATGGTTTGATATATTGTTTATTATATTATCTGTATATGTATCCTTCCTGTAGACACTATACTGTAGTTTTTTATTGTGCCTCATAATATTGAGATCTAGAAAATTGAGTTTGTTCTGAGTTTCAGTTTCCAATGTAAATTTTAATTTATCGTGTATATTATTAAAATTTACAAGCAAGTTATTTATTTCATCGTTATGACAAACAATCAATATATCATCCACTTATCTGTAGTATTTTTTGTTGGGGGATCCCATTGCACAGACCATCTTTTTTAGTATAAATTTTGTTGTCAAATTTAAAGTACTTTTGAAGTACTTCATAACTGTCCCCATTATTAATTTGAGTTTATTGAACAATATTTTCCGTTTCCCGTGTCGGAATTTTAGTGTAAAGATTCTTTATATCCAGTGAGATAAGCCTGTCATTTTTATTCAATTCAATATTGTTTAATTTATTAACCAATTCTATTGTGTTTTTTATAGTATAACTGTTTTTAAGTTCCAACCTATGCTGCAAAATTTTACAACACATAGAAGATAATTATATAGAACAATTAATTAATCAACATATCATTAAGAAATACTACAGATATGTGGATGAAATATTGATTGTTTGTCATAAAGATGAAATAAATAACTTGCTTGTAAATTTTAATAATATACACGATAAATTAAAATTACGTTGGAAACTGAAACTCAGAACAAACTCAATTTTTTAGATCTCAGTATTATGAGGCACGGTAAAAAACTACAGTATAGTGTCTACAGGAAGGATACATATACAGATAATATCATAAACAATAAATCAAACCATCCCATCGGCCAAAAAATGGCAGCTCTGGACTACATGGTACCGGTACGTAGACTTATAAGCATTCCCATGAATAATTCCCATGAATAAGGAATTAAGCATAAACCTACAAATTGCTAAAAATAATCATTATAAAGAATCACTTATTTACAAGTTGATAAAAAAGAATAAAAATAAATTACGTAAAACTAATAACCATACGTCAACACTAGAGCCGTTAGAAAAAACTAAAGAAAAAGCTAACAAATATGTTATATACAACTATACAGACAACAAAATACACAAAACCCTAAAACCCCTGCAACAACAAAAACTAAAGGTAGCATATAAAACTAATAATACATTGAAACAATTACAATTCAACAATGACAGCAACAATAATGAAGATAAATTGAAAAACAGTGGAGTATATCAGCTAACTTGCAACGATTGTAAACAAATATATATAGGTCAAACAGGTAGATCTTTCAGACAGCGATTTCAGGAGCACATATCAGATTTTAAATACAACAGAATCAAGTCAGCTTATGCAAAACACTTAATTAATAACGGGCACCAAATTTTACCAATAGACAGTACTTTGAAGATTTTACACACACTCAGGAAAAGCCAAAAATTAGATACGCTAGAAAATTTAGAAATATATAGACACAAAAACAATATAATAAATGAAAACCCAACTGACCAACAAACTTTTTAAACTGTACAGAGAACTTTGCCCTCATCAGTTCCATAATGCATCGTCAGTATCAGGTTATTGCTCATGAAGTTAAGACTCATCATACAACTTCTAATTCCCAGGTTAGTTATTTATATATATCTTAAAGGTCAAAGTTAGGAAATAGTAATTTATAATAGAATTTTACAATATTAATTATTTCATTTTAATATTTTAGGACTGAAGATGGCTAAATAAGGCCAAAATGCGCATATCCATTAAGAAAGTTGGCAGCTAGGATAACTAGATACACGGCATCTAAAAGGAATATTGTTAGAAATAGCGACATAAATGTTAATTACAAACTAATTTAGGATACAGTGGTTAGTGATGCATACATGTTTATTTTAATAAGGAATCTTCAAAACATAAATAGTGTGCAGTGGTATTTATAGTTTTCTTAATTGAAAGTATTAGACTACTTGAATAAGGAATTTTGACTACTAGACAGTATATTTTACAGACACAAACAGTTTACAGTGATATGTATGGTTAACTTCTTTGATAGTATTAGACTGACTACTGGTAAAAGAATTAGCTACTAGACATAGTAAGATAAACAATTTTAAACAACATATAAATATTTTAATCTTTAGAGTCATAACAAATTATGAGCATTTTAAAACTTATTGCTTTTTAAAGTTTTAAAATAACTTATATATACGGACTAATGCGACAATTAGTCGCTAATTTTAAAATTTTATCAGTTTGACTTGTATGTTGTTTGTAAATACGTTTATAAGAGTACATAATATTTAGACACCGTGTATCCAGATGACACTGTCTGCTACTTAGTTGTATTGTGGTTAAAGTTAGAACAACTTAAGGCACTTACATCCAAGCTAATGCTTTACTGGTGAAATATCGGTCAGCAAAACAGGTTAAACCAAGCTAACTGTGACATCAAGATGGTGTGTAGGCAATTAGAATACTGTCCAATAATGGTAGTGAAGACATGTTAACATGTTTAAAACATCTCGGGCTATGACTTTTCCCTATGCAGACAGGTTTAAGTTTATGGCTTCCTGATTTGTTTACTGTGAAAAGCAGAGTCACTCTACCCTTATTAAGTGCCAGTATGGTACTTTATGAGATTGTGTGGGGGACAAAAAAATGTCTGTCCGTCTGTCTGTCTGTCTGTCCATCCGTCCGTCCGTCTGTCCGTGCGTCTGTACGCACCATAACTCAAGTACGCTTTTTCGGATTTTCATGAAACTTCGTATAAACATTCATAATGTCGATGGGAAGAACCCTATTGATATTGAACCAAATCGGTTCACCGGTACCAGAGTAATGCCCAATTTATTGCCTATTTTAATAGATTATGGCACCTTTCTCATAGAAAGGTGCCATCACTCAAATACGCTGTAACGGATTTTCATGAAACTTGGTATACCCATTTATGACGTCCATGAGAAGTGCCCTATTGAATTTGAACCTAATCTGTTGACCGGTACCGGAGTAAAACCCAATTTAGTGTATATTTTAAAGACGCGGTAACTCAAATACGCTTTACCGGATTTTTATGAAACTTGGTATACACATTTACAATGTCCATGGGAAGACGTCTATTCATAATGGATAAAATCGGTTGATCTGTTTCGGAGTAATGCTCAATTTAGTGCCTATTTTATGGCAATATACGTATTTGAAAGAATTTATAAAAAAAATGAAAATCAGTTATCTTGACAACATAGCCTATTGTTTTACTGTGATCTTATAAGGCCATGGAAATTAAAATACAGGTAGCTATGACAAAAAACACTATTGTTTTACATGCGCTTATCCAACTAGACCGTTAAAATGACCCAGGTGCCGAGATGGTAGACCTTTCTTCTTCCGTAAGCCCTGCTTAATGAATAAATCTGGAGCTTAACTTGGAAATCAATCTAAAAAAAAAACATATTCTGCATATCATAATTGCAGTCATAACTGATTAAACAAAAACGTACTGGCACTTTTTTACATCAGTTTACCTGATTTTATTCATTTTTATTCCTGATTTATTAACAGTGTTCCTCACATCTAGCGTTTTTGAGGGAAGCAATCGATAATAGAGTGCAGTTTCATCGCAGTTGTACACTTGATTGTTGTTTAAATTGCTATCAATCATAACGTTGTTTAATTCTTGAGGAAAACGTTGTGCATATTCATTGTCACATGACCAAGCTTCTCCCTCAATGCTGGTTTGACTTATACCGTGACGAGATTTGCACAGTGAAAACCAGCCATCAGATGCATTAAAATCATTGCTCCCATGCAAATCTTTATAGAATTTCACAGCTTGAGGTCTGATGACCGGTCCAGATAGTGGTACCCCTTCACTTCATTTTATTAAAAACCACCTGTATAAGCACTCGTCAAAGTCACTATCTTTCTCTAATTTTTTCTTTTTTTTCCTTTCTTTCTTTCTTTGCAGTCCGATTTCACTTTCAACGGTGTCCACTTAATTTCTAAGTTTATTTTCCTCTTTCATCCACCCCCTGATTGTTCCTTCTGGGACGCCACATTCGCATGATGAACTTGCTTTGTTTTCCCTGTTTTTTACACGATCAATAATTTTGAGTTTATCTCCTACTGAATATGCTTTCCGATTCTGCGACATTTTGTAATCCAAACTCGCGACTTTACAATCCGAATGCCTGATTCAAACTAAAATTCTAGGTTTTAAGAATTTCTGGCAGGTGAAATTTTTTAAAAATCCTTATAGAACTACACTATTCATTCCATGTCCCATTACTTCTGCTAAATCCTTTGGAATGCAATGGTGACTGTCAACTAGTTGGCGAGGGCGGCTCTAACGGTAAAAAAAAAAAAAAAAGTACTGCAGAACCGCTCTTTGCAGAATTTTTACTTATTTACTTACTTATTTTATTTATAAAACTACAATATTTTTTTTTATTGGAGGACATACTTTCCCTTGTGTTACATCCGAATCTGCGGTATTTCAAACCGCGCTATTTCGGGCTTCTACTGTATCGGTGTCTTCTAAACAGGTACTTCTAACTCAAATGGGACAATCTGGTTCAAAAGTGAGTTTTCAGGGCATGCGGACAACAGATTTTACTACAATACATGTTTCTCCACAAATTTAAGTGCATTACATTTTGAAATAATATCTGAAGCATTTTTACTATGGCTTTAATTTAGTAAATCATACAAGTTGCACTCACTGTCAGGATTAGAGGTAGTGTGTAGAAGCTTGGGTGAAACTTTCCTATATTTATTGCATTATAAATATTAATTTTAAACTACATATTTTATAATTATTACATATCTTATTACATATTCCCCTGATATTTACTACATTTTTATGTACATATTTCACAATTTGATATTATGTAAAAATCTGGGCCCTAATGATAATTCTAAATATTAGGGAATAGATGGCTGATAGCTAATCAAAACATATGTGCCAGACAAACTTTTCTGTGTTAGTAAAAGTGGTACTATAATATATGTGTACTGCTATGTTCCTCGCTGAATTGTGTTTCAGGCTTGCAATTTACTTTTTCCAGACAATAAAGTGAATGAGAGAAGAGTGTTTTAATTTATTTAATAGAATATCAGAAGAAAGTGAGAAATTAGGTGCAATAATTTCCACATTCTAAGTACTCATATTGTGTTATTCTGTCTACAGGCCAAAGATTCGTCACCTGCTAAAAAGAAGTCTGCATTTGACTTTGCTAGATTGGGTCCTCGTCATAAAAACCCTAATAATTGCTCTCTGGAATTGAAGAAAGTTCCCCGTGGTTTGAATAATATTACTCATCTGAACAATCACTTTTCTAAGTTCGGCAAGATTGTAAACATTCAGGTATGTATTTTTGTTAAGAGAATTTATTTTTGAACCCTATTTATTAACCCTATTATGTCCTTCCTAAGATAAGATGTTTTTTATAGGAGGCATTAGTTTATTGTATTGCAAATTTTATGATCAAACATGAACTGAGAATCTAGACTCATTCTTCTGCAAACAGTTTCAAATTTTCTCAGTACTTGACTGAGATATTTGAGTTAAAAGACTGCATTGCTTAGTGCATTCCTGGAGTGTATAACCAGCCATAGGAGTATTACATGTGCACTGCATGCTTAGAATGTAAAACCGGCTCTAAGGGTTAAGACACTAAAATAGAATTGAAGAAAGAAAGCCTAAACAATCAAAAGAAGCTGTGAGATGCAATTTCCTTGTGCTGCAGCAAATAAGATTTCTGCTTGCATTTCACTTACAATAAAAACAAAAAAAAATCAGTTTAGAAGTTCAGAGGCCAGAAAAAAAGTTAATACTCTATCTATAGACACTAGCCCTTCCGAGTTTGAACCCAGTGCTTCTTACTGGATCAATAAAAAATGCTTTATTTATCAGTTCTTAAACTTCTCCCCCCCCCCCCCCCCCGCCCTGTTGCAGAAAGGTAAATAATACTTACGTGTTTATGGCAGGCTTAACGAAATATCACTTTGCAGTCTGTAGTAAATTCAAAGACATTGCCAATACTTTCCCATAATAAAATGCAATTACACACATTTCGGCATTCTTCTAAAAACTCACAGTGTGACACTCATTATGACCGAAAACAAACAACTGCTACAAAACACAGAAATCAAAAGAAGAAAAAAAAATCCTCTGCAAAAAAATGGACAAAGACTTCTACTATTGTTAAAAGCCTTGTCCATCCACAATGAATGGGTTGAATGATGTCCTTCCCTGCAAAATAATGATTTCCCAAGTAAAAAAATCAAATGAATTAAAAGGACCAAAAAACCCGTGAAGAGTTGGTTAGATTTTTTAAGTTTTTATATCCTATTTAGGTGTTTTTATCCATGTGTGTGAATCCTATGGGCTGTGGTCATAATTTGAGAAAGTGTATGAGCATTTCTGTTTTTTATAGTAAGGGGAAAGTATACTAAATACCCAAGAATCCAGTCTCTGTTTATAAAGAATATAGAAGTGTCCATTTACAAACAATAGAGGATTTTGCTGTGACAACTGCTGACTAAAAACTGGTCTCTTTAGTATTCATTATTATATTGCGTGTATAGTGTATGTTGTAGGTGCAATTCCACCCAAATGCAAATTGACATAACTCTGAACTAAAAATTAAAATTGAAGATGATTGTTAACCACTCATAAAAAAAAAGTAAAACATTATCTGTACTGCACCTGAACACCTTTTTTTAAATTTTCATTTTCAGCTTAATTGATTGACTGATAACACATCATTAAGTCCTCCAAGTATGATTCAGATTTATAGATATACATTTCAATCTTATTGTAATGACAATAATTAAAAAATCTATTCTATTACATATTGAAATTATGAAGAAATAAACTGATTTTAATAATTACAGTATGTGTGTCACTGTACCGTATATACCCAAATACTACCCATCCCTGAATAATACCCGCACCTAAATTTTTGGAAAGGAAATTATATAGAATTATTTTGCCAGTTTTATTAAGTGCCAGTATGGTACTTTATGAGATTGTGTGGTGGACGAAAAAATGTCTGTCCGTCTGTCTGTCCGGTGTCCGTGTGTCTGTACGCACCATAACTCAAATACGCTTTTTCGGATTTTCATGAAACTTGGAAAACACATTTATAATGTCCATGGGAAGAACCCTATTGATATTGAACCAAATCGGTTCACCGGTACCGCAGTAATGCCCAATTTAGTGCCTAATTTAATAGATTATGGCGCCTTTGGCGCCTTTCTAATAGAAAGGCGCCATCACTCAAATACGCTGTATCGGATTTCCATGAAACTTGGTATACCCATTTATGACGTCCATGAGAAGTGCCCTATTGAATTTGAACCTAATCTGTTGACCGGTACCGGAGTAAAACCCAATTTAGTGTCTACTTTAAAGGCGCAATAACTCAAATACGCGTTATCGGATATTTATGAAACTTCGTATACGCATTTATAATGTCCATGGGAAGACGTTTATTGATATTGGACCAAATCGGTTGGCCAGTACCGGAAAAATGCCCAATTTAGTGTTTTTATGTTAATATATAAGAAGTCGCGATAACTCAAATATGCTTTATTGGATTTTCCTGAAATTTTGTATACCCATTTATAATGTACGTGGAAAGACGTCTACTGATATTGGACCAAATCGGTAGACCGGTACCGGAGTAAAACCCAATTTAGTGTATATTTTAAAGACGCGGTAACTCAAATACGCTTTACCGGATTTTTATGAAACTTGGTATACACATTTATAATGTCCGTGGGAAGACGTCTATTCATAATGGATAAAATCGGTTGACCTGTTTCGGAGTAATGCTCAATTTATTGCCTATTTTATGGTAATATACGTATTCGAAAGAATTTATTTAAAAAAATGAAAATCAGTTATCTTGACAACATAGCCTATTGTTTTACTGTGATCTTATAAGGCCTTGGAAATTAAAATACAGGTAGCTATGACAAAAAACATATTGATTTACATGCGCTTATCCAACTAGACCGTTAAAATGACCCAGGTGGCCGAGATGGTAGACCTTTCTTCTTCCGTAAGCCCTGCTTAATGAATAAATCTGGAGCTTAACTTGGAAATCAATTTTAAAAAATATATATATTCTGCATATCATAATTGCAGTCATATCTGATTAAACAAAAACATACTGGCACTTTGTTACGTCAGTTTACCTGATTTTTATTCTTAATTAAACAGTTATAATTAACATTACATCCATAAAAGAATTAAATATGGTAGGCTAAATTGTAATTATAAAAATAATGTGCATGGTAACAGCCAACTGAAATCTTGCCATCTTACGCCCAGCCTAACACTTTCAACAACACTCTCCATTCAGGAATCCACATGCGATGACTTGCGTCCGATCCTAGATCCAAGTCCTGTGGATATTCACCAAACTTTACCGAACTTTTCCTGAATTAGTGCTTCTGCTTGTACTGTACTGTTACGTGCTTGGCATATCTATGTGTAAAGTAAAGCTTTGTTTCACCACCAGTCATGGTGGACGATGTGGATAAGAAAGCATCTTCTTTGTCTCATTTTCCTTTCATTACAGCTTCACTGTTATACTATACTGTGATGCTACTACAAAACATCATGCTATATTGAGCTGATTTGGTAGAAAATATCTAAATTCAGATGAGAGGAATGCAGTATTCAAATAATACCCACATCCAAGTTTTTCGTTTGCGATTTTTGAAAAAATGTGCGGGAAGTATTCGAATATATACGCAGTATGTACATACAGTATTTATGTATAAATAGCAGATTTCACTGCAATATAGACTTACATTACTTACATTTAGAAAACAATGTTGCTGTTTTTAATGAAAAAATCAACAAAGTTATTGAAATGAAACAGTTCCCTCAACATAATTACAATATTCTGGGTATTTTAAAATAAAATTAGTTGATGTTGGTGAATTAGAGAAAAAAGGAAGAAATTTCTTACAAATAAGCCATATTCATTCCTTAATTTCACTGTCTTCTTATATATATATAACTGTTAAAATACTGTTGATTAATTTACTCAGTGAATAACTAAAAAAAGATGTTGCACAACGTTACGGATCATCCTTTGATCCTTCCTCAGGTGCCTCCTGAATCACAACTGTTCAGAAGACAAGGAAACTATCGATCATAAACATAGTACATCGACCATATTTATTGACCCATTCATTTGGGACTCAAAATTCTACAATCTTTTCTCTCTCCTTGGGTGGTGGGAGAAACATAATGGCCGATTTATCACTCCTCAATCTCTTAATTACTTCTATCCAATCTTCACTTAAATCTCCTTCATACCTGTTCATCGAGACCTGTTGGTTTTTGATAATATTCCATGCTTCAGTAACTTTTCTTCTAACCCCATCAAACTCAACTTTCAAAACATTAACCTCACCAATTTGATGTTTATCTTGAACAATATGTTGACTCAAACCTGTCGCAAGTTTTTCATTCTTAATGTCCCTTTTGTGTTCTCTAATTCTAGTCCTAAAATTTCTTCCTGTTTCCCCGATATAAACTTTACCACTTTATCATTTTAGAATTTGGAGTCCCAAATGAATGGGTCAATAAATATGCTCGATGTACGATGTTTATGATCGATAGTTACCAACCAACAGGGGAAGTTTCCTAGTCTTGTGAACAGTTGTGATTCAGGAGACACCTGAGGAAGGATCAAAGGACGATCCGAAATGTTGTGCGACATCTTTTTCAGTTACTCACTGTGAGTAAATTAATCAATAGTATTTTAACAGTTAGAAATTTCTTACAGCCTAAAGAAAAACATAAGCCATCAAATACACAAACAAACATAAAGCTTACAGAAAAAAGATAAGACCTGGCAACCCTAGTAGCCGCTCTTGTACATTAGCAAAACAAGCAAACAAGTTAGTGCATAAATAGTACAAACTGACATGCTGATTTAATTAACTTTACGAACATAAAAATTACGAAATGTAAAACCAATCATCAGCAGCACTGTTAACAGAAGGGCATATAAATGAGATTCTGTATACCACTGTCTCACTTTGCTAGAGAAGATATTCTTACCCTTGATTTTTAGTTTAGTACTTAACACATCTTAGTGCAGAATGCTTATTGTATTTTCTTGAATATTTACTACTCAATTGAACCCTCATATCATGTATCTGCTTAATTGATTGATCTAGCATGTTATGGTTATTGATATGTGTTCATAGGTTTCATTTGAAGGAGATCCTGAAGCTGCACTAGTAACATTTTCCAGTCATGCAGAAGCAAATGCTGCATATAGAAGCACAGAAGCTGTGTTGAACAACAGGTTTATTAAAGTGTTCTGGCACAGTAGTAGTGAGGTAAGTAAAGGAAGCAACTGATGTGTGAATAAAATGAAGAGAATGAAAGTTTCTCCCAAATTTTGTTAATACACTAGATAGGTGCATAGAGAGTACCATTTTTTCCAGTGTATAAGCACTCCTTTGTATAAGACACACCCCAAATACTAACACAATTTTTCAGGAAAAAACACTTTTTCATAAACAAATTTTAACCTATTATGAACTCTAAACTTTGATATTAATGCTATAAACCAGCTCCTGCGTATAGCATACTTTCAGTTAATACACACAGCAAATTGTAGGTAAGCCTACATTGTCTTGCAATAGTGACAAAATGTAGTATTTTTTTCTTTCTTTATGAAATCCTGAATTTAAAAGAGGAAAAGTTAATGTCTTCAAATAGGCTGCTGAGGTTAGACAATTCTTATTTTTCCACATTTTTTACTTACTTACTTACTTACTCAATGCCAATAGACAATTCCTAAGCAAGCTAAAGGAATATTATCTATTTTATGGAACCCAAAGGTTCATTGCCACGCTTACCTGAGCCTGCCATTCAACCCTATTCTGTGGTAACTCCATCCAACCATCCCTCACAAATCCTACTCCTCTTAAATCTATCCTAATATTGTCCTAATATGAAACTTGGTATACGCATTTATAACGTCCATGGAAACAAGGTTATTGATATTGGGCAAATTGGTTGACCGGTACTGGAGCAATGGCCAATTTAGTGCCTATTTTATGGTAATATATATACGAGGGTCATTTCAGAAGTTATGGCAACTATTTTATATATTCCAAAAAACCACATATGCGATTATTTCACTACAGTGGAACCTCGTTAACATGTTTTTCTTGGGACCAAAAAAAAAAAAATAGATGTCTTAAACGGGAAAACATACTACTGAAAATTAAAAAAAAAATTGTAGGGAATATGTAGATATGTTTTCTAAGTTGCTCAGAACCACCCAAAAATGCATCCTAATGGCTCAGAAATACCCGCAGTGACACACAGGAGCTTCTATGCCAAGCCATTAGTTACGAGAGATTTATGTTATGTAAACGAATACATAGGCCTAACAATTTGATTTTAAAAAATTAAACAAAACTTGCAAAAATTGAAGGCATGTATGGGAGCCATATTTAATGAAAAACCAGACTAAATTCACAAAAAAGCATCCACTTTATTCTAAAACAACACACATGAAACAAGTTGCACTCCACAATCTATTAACAAACATAAAATATTGTAATTGTGCTAAATTTCACACTTTCCAAAATGTTCACTAAACAGTCATGTTCCAGAAACTGCTAATGAAATGCGATCCAGTACCCACATGAGAAGCACGGTCTGTTTTTTTGACCTACATTTCTTCAAACATTCTAATATTTTCTTCTCCACACCACACGAACTGTAAGAAATTTAAATTATATTTCACTACCTGGAGATCACAACAAAATGATCACGATAATAAATGATGGCTAAACAGCTGATGCTGCAAAATCCGTGCCAAGTCAAAATGACCAATGAAAAGCCAACTACAATGGTTCAAAATGGCTGACGATTGGTCCCATAGAGCAAAGGGTGAGACTTGGACACTAGAGAGTACAAGGTTTCTGACATAGAGATGACACGATTGGAGGTGCAAACAAGGCTTGTGTTTGACAAAGTGTGATTGGCGAGCCAAATACGAACGTACTAAGCTTTAAACCAAAACGTGTTAAGAAACATTTAAACATGTAATTAGTAAGATTGGGACCAGGACTTCCAAAAACCAACGTACTATGTTGGAAAACGTAGTAATGAGAAACGTGATAACGAGGTTCCACTGTATATACATTTGAAAACATGGTGTACATAGTATGGGATACAACCACCAGATGACGTCTGAGTGCATTGGTGTCCAGTAAACAACTCATGCAAACGTTAGTATCCTAGAGACTTTGTTCCGAAATGTTCTGCGTGGCAGAAATGCTCGTGAGTGTCATGCCGAGCTACGAGAAGCATTGGGTGAACTGTTGCACGTTGGGTGGAGGCATTCAAACGTAGCGCCTTCCTCATCGTTGGCAAAGATGTGTGGACGCCTTGGAGGATTATTTTGAAGGTTGTTAGTTCGTAAGAGTAGGAGTATTACGCGTACTGTTTTGTGAGTATGTAATACAAATAAAACAATGATCTCTACTTATGCATCTTTCAGTGTCCCTTACCCATAGCGCCTTCTATCCAGATCTCAATTTAGTACCAGCATTGCGAAGAACATTCCAACGACTTTCAATCGTGTATCCTGATTTTTGTTTCCTGCAGCTTTATTGACTGATAAATAATAGTTGCCATGACTTTTGAAATAACCCTCGTGTGTGTATATATATATATATATATATAGTATATAAATAGTCTAGCTATAGATCTGTTAACTGACTTTAGTGATGTGTTCATAGTAGTATTTTGTCTAGTATTACACCAAGGTATCAGGTTTTATATCAACAAAACCTAACTTCTTTCCAAACCGTACAAACTTTCTGTCTGGTATTTCGATAGGCTTGTTGAAAATTATTCCTTGACTTGTCTGGCTTTACTTCTATTATCCACTGGAGAAACCATGTTTCAACTAAACAAACTCTCTTCTCTTACTGCTTTTCATCTTCCCCCATTATGAACAGCTATTTACATTACTTTTAATGTAGTTTTCATTTCGGGTCCCCTAGGGCCACTGCTAGTGAACAATCTGCTTGTTTAGTTTGCTCGAGATATGACAGATGCTTCTATATTACAATGAATGTAACATTATGTGCAGCTGGCCACTGGCAGAAATAGCTGTTTCTCATGCGGGAAGGTTTAACGTACATCAAAATGCTTTGAATTCTTTTTTAGCACAATGTACAGTATGTTAATAAAGCAAAATTAAACATTGTGTTTTCATAAATAATGCAAATGAAGGTAAAATACATCCTTGTCAAAATTATGACCAAGCTGTGATCAGCAGTTAAAAATTTTAATTTTCAAACTAAAATGTTTCTCCCTCATGGATCAATCACAGAAAGGAGGGAAGTGATATGATAATATTGTTATTAGTTATTATCCAAGTTTTAACCTTATTTTACCCGAAGGTATATTAAGGTTATCTAAATATTAAAGTAATATATGTACAAGAGTATTGAGTCATGAGATGGCTAACAATTTAACATGAGATGACTAACACTATTTGGTTAAAGTCTAGTTTTAACAAATATATAAATTTAGAAATAGTGTATGAAATGGCTAACAACATACTCTAATAGTTAACTTAGTTGCTGATACAGTATCTGATATACATTTCTAACTATAGAACTTAACTACTGGTACAATTTTATCTTTGGAAATATTGTATTTAAAATTGATATAAAGTATTTATATGATTTACGTTTTACTAAAACGTCTGTGAGTGGCTTAGAAAGAGTGCAGTCCACAGATTCCAACAGCAATCTAAGTTTGTATCTCTCACTATGAAATAGTGGACAGTCGAATAGTATATGTGTGACATTTTGGGTATCTTCTCCACAGATGCATTCCGGGCTAGGTTTAAGATGGAATCTATGTAGATATTCTGTAAAACCACCATGTCCAGTCAAAAACTGAGTCAAAACAAAATTGGGTGTCAGCAATTTGCACTTCAATCTATCAAAAACCGTAGGAAAATACAGTTGTTTTGTCAGAACACCTTTATCGTTGTTCCGCCATTGTTCATTTCATTTCTGAATGATATCATCTTTCATAATTAATTTAACATGTGAGACAGGGCATAAATTATAACAGTGTGGAAGGTCTGAATTTGCAGCTAGCTTTGCCAATTCGTCTGCTCTCTCGTTTCCTTCAATACCAATGTGATCTTTGACCCATGAAAAACAAACATGAGCAGTACAGTTTAGGATTAGATTTCTTATTTTTGAATCTATGGGATTATAATTATATTTATTATTGATAGCAAACAATGCTGACTGTGAGTCACTATGAATACACGCACTGTGATTGTTGCTATCGCACCACTTCACTGCTTCTTTTATTGCGATCAGCTCTGCGTGGAAAACTGAGCATTCTGGAGCAAGTTTATATATGGTTGAAGATAATTCTGTATGTTCCTTGTAGACCACAAAGGCACACCCTACTTTGGCTGTTCTATCTGGTTGTTCCTCTAGTCGTGACCCATCGGTATAGATGGAATAGCAGTGGAATTTTACAGTACATATTTAATTAAAGTTAGCTATGTGAAGAGATGGATGTCCTGCACTAAGAGGATGCATCGGAACTTCTAATTGCAAATGTGAGATATATTGGGGAGATTTCCGTCCTTGTTTCATATTACTTAAACTTGCCTTGTATAAACCAGTGAGAAATAGTGGTTCGATGCCAGCTATGATTTGTGAAGCTGCAGTAGATGTAGTACGGTATCCACATATAATCCTTAACAGGTATCCACGTTGAATTTGTGAAAGTTTCTCCTGTGCCCATCACTTATGTAATGTATCTTCAAGTACTGCTGCACAGTAGAGTATCATAGGTTCAACTGCACCCCGGTATATTACCTTAAGTAGTTTAGAGTTTAGACCCCAAGTAGGTCTGGTGACGGCAGTCAGTGCCGGTAGTAATATTGGCTCTCTCAGCAATGTGTTCAAGATGAGGCCGAAAGGTCAGTCGTTTGTCTAGAACAACTCCCAAATATCTTAGTTTGTCGACCATTGTGATAGTTTTGTCGCCCATGAGGACAGTTATTGGTTCGAGTTTTGTCCTTCTTGTAGTCAACATTGCCATCATTTTGGTAGCGTTAAAATCGAGCTTGTTTGATTTCCCCCAATTATGTATAGTTTCGAGAACTTCATTTGCTATTGTTTGCAAATGCTGAGTTGTATTTGACTTAGCTAGCAGAAGGGGATCATCAGCATATGTGTACAATGCACATCCTGCTGGGAGTCTTTGTTGCAATAAGTCATCATATAATATCACCCAAAATCCTGGACTGCAGATTGAGCCTTGTAGACACCCACGAGTAATTTCCTTTATAATCGTCTCGTCATTGATGGTAAGCTGACTTTTCCGTGCTTCAAAATAATTTTTAACAATTTTGTATAAGTTTCTGGGGCAGCGTTTATGCTTTAATTGGTACAGAATTTTAGGCCACCAGGCGTGGTCAAAGGCGCCTGATATGTCCAATGAAATTAATACCCCAATCTGTTTTTTGGAGTATACTCCTTGAATCCAGTCGACTACTTTGCAGATTGCTAACTCTGTTGATTTCCTCGGCATGAATCCGAACTGAAGATCACTGATTAGGTTATTGCTTTGCAAATGGTACATGATGCGGTCTATAATGAGTTTTTCTAGGCATTTTCCCAAAACTGATAGTAGGCTAATAGGTCGGTAGGAAGATACAGTAATTGTATTGTTATTGTTAGGTTTTGGTATAATCTTCACTGCAGCTAATTTCCAGCAGTCTGGGAAAACACCAAGGTTCAAGCACTTGTTAAAAATATTCATTATTAGTGAAGGGCTTGCAAAGTGAACATTTCTAATAATATTAGCAGATATACCATTGAGGCCTGGAGCTTTGAGATCATTTTGTTTCACAATGACGTGTTCTACTTCGGGTAACGTGAAATAACAATCGTCTGTAGTGATTGGTTCAGCTCTTATATCTGCGCGAATTAGTTTCTGTGAATAATTGTCTTCCGTGTCATTCCGAAAAAATTTACAAGCTAAGGCTTCCGCAATGTCCTTTGCATTCGTTATATATCCAGTTTCTGTTTCTATTGATGATATCACTTTTTTGTGGTTCGGTGGTTTCCGACAATATTTATATACAATACCCCAAGGGTTCGTCTGAGCAGTGGAAAAATTTTTCCAGCTGTTTGCTTTGGCTTGATATATCATCTGTCTATAATCAGATTTGAGCTTGTTATAGGTTTCTTCATACTTCACACAAAGAAGGTCACATCTTGCACGCTTGAACCTGCGATGACTAGCGAGTACTCTTTTCCTCATTATTGTAAGCTCAGTGTTCCACCAGTAATTTTTTAAAGGCTTCTGGCTAAGTTTAGGTAAATGACTTTCACAAAGTTGTACTATAATGTCCGTAAACTTCTGTGTAAAGGCATTTAACAATTCAGGAGTATTAACTGTGTATATTTGTTCGGACATAGGTCTAAGTTTTCGCGTAGCTGACCTCTGAAAGTGATTCCATACAACATTTTTCGTTCTATATTTCCTCGTAAGATACATGTCATGAATATTGCCACATGTAATAACAGGTGGATCAATTTTTATCATAATAAGACTGTGATCAGACAAGGATGGTCGGTCACTCACCGTCCATTCAGTAATGAAAGGAAGAAGATTAGAATACTAACGCTAAGATCGATGAAACTGGATGAATCACCATGCCTGTAAGTCGGTGTGTTTCCTTCATTAAGAATTGTGAGATTATTGATGCAGCAGAAATCATAAAATTTCTTGCCACGTTCATCAGTAATTGGGCTCGACCAAGCTGAGCGTTTTGCATTTATATCACCTGTAATTAATAAGGGATATCCTTTTAACGTATGGCATATTTCTGTCAGTTCTCCTAATGTTTTGTCTAAGTCATCATCACAATATATGTTACAGATGTACACAGTAAAATACTTTATATTTATGTTTACAGTTACTATATCAGGTGAGCAAAATTGTCGCAGCTTTAAAGTATTTGTATAGTTTGTGACAATTGCCGAGCGATTTCGTATGCTATTGTCATCCGATTCGTATACTATAAGTCCAAAACCAGCAACTCTATTGTCTTTTGTGTTAGGTTCTTGTATGCAGAGGACTTTAATTTCTAAATTACTTATGGTTAAGTTTTGATCGGGCCTTGATTGAAGATTACTATTAATTAGGAGCTCCTGCGTCGGCACCAATGATCTATGTAGGTTCTGCTGGTAGATCTCAAGTTTAGCCATAATTAATTTTTGATTTCATTATCTGAAGAATTCTTTTATAAGCCGGAAATTCTGGTGCGGTTGTTGCATGATCAGGGCTTGATTCCGTGAAAAACCTCCTGTTAGACATTTTACTGTTGTACCTTTTGCAGTTAATGCATTCAGTTTTATTCCTAGGACAGGACGCTAAATCATGTTCATCCTCACATTGTGAGCATCGCTTTGGCACCTGACATTCTGTTGCCACATGGCCAAAACCCAAGCACTGGTAACACCTCAACACGGATGTATAGCTTTTCACCGCACAGCAGCTGAAACCGCTGAAGTGATACTACACAGTATAAAAGATAATTTTTTAGGATGTAATTATCAGTAGGGATTTTAATTTTTTGTTTTAAAGATACACATGAGATTTTATAAACACTTAAAAGTTATTTTCAAAATTGGATGCAATTTTTCCAGAGATAATCACAAAATTGAATTGTTTCAAAGAAATCATTCTGTGATTGAAAAAAAAAAGAAAGAAAGAAAAAAAAAAAATGGATGAAAATATGAAACCATTGGTGTATACACCAACAAGATTAAACACATTCCATGAGCACTTGAGATTGGAAATAGGCCAAACACCTTCAAAGAATGGGATTTCTCACAGGTTGCCATTTGTGTGAAGATAATCTTTAAAGAAGGAGCACTTGCTACACTGCAGACAACTAGACTAGACCCAGAGAAAAAATACAGAGAAGATCTAGCGGGACTCTGTTGGGAGCTCCAGCCAGATAATAAATACATTTACAAAAGTGCTGTTCAAGGAGATATAATTCCTGAAAAATTATTATTTGAAATTATGTCCTTTGACTCTGTACATTCTTCAAATCAGATAGTGAATTGTAAAGGTCACTGCACTATAAAGTGAATTCTTTACCATTTACAGTAATATGGTTAATTTGTCCTTGCAAGGTATTATTTACATATTAAGATCTCTTGTAAACTGTTCATGCTGCAGTGCAAATGGTCATTAATAAAAAGTAGGGTCCATCCAAGTACCACATAAGTTTTTCTGTGAGGCACTCACCTTATTTTCTTTAAAACTGGTACCACATTAAAACGTGTTTAGTTTTATGGCATTTCAGTTTTGATTTGCTTTTGTTGTGCTCTTCAATAATATCAATTTTCTCAATTCAAGAACAAGAATAAAATACAGGGACTTAAACAAATATACACTATTATAACATGTTTATTTATAAAAATTGGGCAAAATGAATGTTTTAGGCAATATCAGGTTAAAAATTAATGAAATCAAAACATAAGTACTGTATAGCATATTGAATTGGTAGCTATCAACATTTAATTACACTTATTTTCAGCATTTTTGGTCGCCAGTTTGAATTTTGCTGCCACAAGGGCGTCTCAATTATGTATGCTTGTCAGAAGTAACAACAAGAAACGGTGATGCCAAGACATTCCCTAAGGAGGGTACAAATTTGCATTAACAAACATTGGGTTTGTTCCTTGAGCACTCCGAAACCATGAACTCATAGTTCATGCATGTGTACAATGTCAGTTTCCATACATTGGACAGCAAAACTGTCGATATGTACATGCATGAACTATTTGTAGAGGTTTTATAAAATGGTTTTATTTTTCAACAGTTTTGTTTATTTACAATAGAACATTTGTTTTGTGTTTTTATTATTTTCCCTCCCTCTTTTTGCTGCCTTCACATCAGTCACTTGCTTTAGATTCTCCTAAAGAATGAAAGAAAAAAGTTATTTAATAATACCGAATTAATAACTATTATGATTCATGAATGGTACCGTATTATCTTGTAAGCTTACCTCATTCAAAACGGATCATGGTGAGAGTCTAGGAATTATCAGCAGTCGGTCTCCTCCTCCTGTGATTCACCACTAAACTGCACTTGGAAAAAGATATCTCGGAGTCCATCTTACTGCATGGAAATCACACACTCTTCATTGCTGCAACTGCATACTCTTGATGGGAAGGTTTTTAAAGCACAAAGTATCTCCACTACATCTCTCCGAATCGGTTCTTTGATGGCACTGATATAAACACTGTGAGACTACAGGAATTCTTGAGTTTCCATCATCTTCTGCAGAAATAGTACACACTTCTTGAAGCCAAGGTGTTCAGTTGGGGTCCTGTTACTTGAAGCATTCCGAGGATCAAACCAAGACCAACTTCAATAACTCAGACCGGAAGGTGAAAAGAAAATGGCGGTCAAAGTTGGCCATATGCTAGATACCAAAAAATAGAGCTGAATACGAAATGTTGACTAAATAGGCATATTGCATCGAGACGTACCTCAACAGTAATTAAAAAAAAATTTAATTTGTGTCTTATCACTTCTATTTATCATAACAAGGATTTCATTTAAATTCGTAAACTATTGCCTAATACAACGATATCAGCTAGTATGTCACACCATAATAAAAAAATAATATTTTGCAAGTATTAAGATACTTACTTTCCGCAAAAACTAAATTTAAATAATATCACCATAATAGAACATTATATAATGATAATAATTGCACTGACAATTGAAGCCCATAAACTGAACTAGTGTTGACTAAACATTTAACAAGACAACAACATTTAATAGGCCTTCATAATATCTACTTAGGCTATGTCAGATGAGCTATTAAAGGAATCACAATACAATAAATAAACAAATAAAGTAAATAATTCAACGTACCTGAGAGCAGACAGTTATTTGCTGGACAGCTTCAACTCCTTACGCTTTGTCACCTTCTCGCCAACATTAACAGCACTCGACTGACTTTTTAGTATCTTTGCAATGTCTTTGGACATGTTTTTCTCATTCAACACATTTGTGTAATTATTTATAAAAATATTGGCTAGAACTTTCACACATTTCTTAACCACAGCAATCAACGAAGTACCACACTTGCACACCTCATTCATGTTTTCAACATTACTTTGAATTATTTCAATTCCCAAAGATAACACTGCATCCTTCTGATTTTCTAATTGTAGAAATGCAGGTTCATAATTATTGCTAATAAGCGCTTGGAATATTCTTTACAACTCACTGCTAAAGCTAGACTTCACCAACCACTCAAACATAATAGCATTTGCAGACGACTTGCTGTTAATAATTAAAGGTGAATCAGAGGAGCTGAAAATTACACCAACATAGATTTAAATAAAATTTCAGAATGGGCTAAAAACTACAAAATGAGTTTTAACGAACAAAAATCTCAATGTATGATCATGTCAAGAAGAAAACGAAGGGAGGACAAAAATATAAATATTTATCTAAACAATAAAGTACTACAGTATTTTTCAAATGAGAAGCCAATTCCTTCACCGCCAATCACGTGTAAGAGCTAACGAAGTGTCGCTAGCAGTAAGTGTCTCCTCTCTATCTCGCCGTCTCTGATTGGACTGCGTATCTAAGCAGGAGAAGGACAAATGGTTTGTCATCTGCAAAACACTCAAAATTGATATTCACTCTATCGAAGTCGGCCAAACTTAACTGGGGACTAAAGCACGAGGCTCTAAAAACAATATATAAAGGAGGAATACTACCTCTCATACTATATGGAGCACCAGTTTGGATAAGAGCGCTGGACAAAAGATGCAATCAGCTGAAACTTATCAGAGTGCAGAGATTAATTAACATAAAAATCACAAAATCTTATAGAACAGTATTGAATGAAGCCCTTTGCGTGATTAGTAGACTAACACCTATAATCATAAAAATAGAAGAATCAGTCAAACTTTTTCATACTATAAGAAGCAAAGAAAACCAACACATGTTTGATCATGACATGGAAGTCAAGCACTGGCCTCACCCAGCAGAAACTGTTAAAGTGAGTGAAGATGATGTAAGCGAGGATCCAATGCAGTCACTACAAGTATACACAGACGGTAGCAAGAATGAACACGGTGTAGGATCAG
Organism: Ectobius pallidus; assembly: GCA_964059195.1. Taxonomy (NCBI): domain Eukaryota; kingdom Metazoa; phylum Arthropoda; class Insecta; order Blattodea; family Ectobiidae; genus Ectobius; species Ectobius pallidus. The sequence continues at coordinate 90,851,238 of CAXKWD010000001.1, forward strand.
GAATTGCCATATACACAGAAGGAAACCTTATAGAAGATCTCACCTATAAACTAAATGATAAGTGCTCCAACAATCAGGCCGAGCAATATGCAATATTAATGGCCCTAAAGAAAATAAAATCACAAAGAACCAATCAAAGAAAAATTTTAATTCATACAGACAGCCGAGTAACTTTGGACGCTTTAAAAAACAGAAAGAACCACACACATCTAATCGACGAAATTAGGAAGATGTTCTCAATAATGACAAGAGAAGCTAATTACGACATAGCATTTTATTGGGTGAAGGCGCACGTCGGAATTCAGGGAAATGAATTAGCAACTTGCTAAGAATGGAGCTGCCAGCACAGATAGTGTTAAGCTACAGGAAGATCCCAAAAAGCGCTATAGCAAGAGAGTTGACAAAGGAGAGCTTGATGAAGTGGCAAATAGAATGGAACCAAACTAACAACGGCGCAATCACCAAGACATTCTTCCCAAATATACAAGACTGGTTAAAACTGAAAATAAATGAAGAGCTTTTAGCAAAAACAACCTTAGTCCAAAAATTTGAAAATTGAGTTTTCTGTGTCATTGGGTGCTACAACCTACTGGGCATTGTTTAAACTATGTGATGTGGTAAAATCTGCCATAGTCCCTCAAATATAGGATTACAAAGTTTACCAAGTTTAGCAAAAACAACCATTGTTCATTCAGTTTTTTGCAAATACCTCCATTGTCCATTCAGTTTTTTGCAAATACCTAATGAATTGATTGATAGAAGTTGGCTATCATGCAGAAAATTGTTTCATAGAATCAGCTGTTTCACTGTTGTGTTAATCATCGTCTCTTCTGATGATAACAGCAGTGGAATCGAGGATCCATAAACATCCTAGCTCATACAATAGCTAATATTGATATTTTTCAATAACATTAATAGTGTGACGTGTAATTAAGAATTTGAATAACATTTTTCTTCATTATTATTTGATTTTATATTTTTTCTTTGCATTCTTAAAAATTTCTTAGATAGTGGATTAAAATTTGTTGGCAAAAACAGCCATAGTCCATGTCTCTTCAGCTTTCAGGTCTGGTTTCAGGGCACTGAAGTTACATATAAAGGAAAATTATTATATCAAAATATTTCTACATATGTTTACTTAATTATACAACAAATTTTAAATTCATGAAGTAATAACTTCCAAAAGGAGAAAGTTTTTTGCTTATACTGAAAAATTTGGTTTTTGGACTATGGTTGTTTTTGCTAATTGCTCTTCAAATGTATCACCAAATTTTACAACAATAGTTACTGGGCACGGGAAATTAAGAACATATCTTAAAAGGTTTAAAATTTCAGAAGTTTCTGAATGTTTGTGTAATAAAGGTGAACAAACTGTGGAACATTTGTCATTTCAGTGTGAAATTTTGAAAAGGGAAAGAGACCTATTAATAGCAGCTGCGTTAAAAAGTGAAAACTGGCCAATAGAGAAACACGAGCTTATAAACAAACACCTTAAGAACTTCTTAAAATTCATGAACTCCATACCATTTGACAAACTATAAGTAAAATGTACATATAAGCATGAAATCACTATAATGCCTTCATTTGTTAAATGATTCAGATTATAACTCTAGATTTAATATAATGTAGAATGTAAATATGTTTAGACATTGCATGTAGTATTACGAATGTAATGGGACATGCAGGAAATAAATATAATAGAAAAAAAAAAGCACTTGGAAAAGCCTATATACATCACAGCATATAGATATCATTACAGATGAAGGGTACTTTAATCCACCTCTATTCAATTGCTTAAAGTAAGTCAGTAATGCCTCATCACAATTGAGTAGAAGCTCTTCTTCACATTGCAGCATTTGTAAACACTCTACACAGCTCCGGTTCTTGGTTTTCTATAGATTTTCAAGCACTTTCATTGATGTGTAGCTGGCAATATAAACTAATATTTTTTTAGTGTCAAGGGGAATGAGGACATCAGAAAGCTCTTCTAATGCAGATTCAAACAAGTCTAAATTTTCAAAAAAAAAAATCTCTCCTGCTGGTTTCTTTAACTTGCAGTGCAAAGTCTTTCAAAGTAAACTCGCCAAGTTTAGCAGATGTAAGTTTTAGCACACTCAGTACTTTCAACTTCCTTTCCGATTCTAAAATCTGTTCAACTGATATGTTGTGTGTACAACCACTCAGTCTTCAGTAAGCACCAAACCTTCCTTCTAGACCATCTGTTTGCAATAAAATTTAGCTGTGAGGATGTATTGCCAGTTGTATGTACTGAATACATATTTGCACAGCTAAACCAATGCGGTAAGTGTATGACTGAAAGCAGTGTATGTCTCGGTACTTAACTTACCAGCGGAATCTGATATTTGCCATATATCTGTGAATGTTTTCAATCCTTCTAGAAAGAGAAGTTTGGGATCATCCATACCACTGATTGAGTTAGCGTCCTCATTTCTTGTGTATTTTCCTTTCATAGGATGCTGTACATTGCAGATGCTCCACCACTTCAAAATTAATTCTAGAAACTGGATTGTTCCATCTGCAACATCTACGCCTTGACTTTTCAACAGTTTAAGAGCCTCTATAGTCTTAAAATCAAAGATACATACAGCCAAGGAGACATTTTGTCGTTCAATAGATCTAGGGTAAAGAGCCTTCATGGACAATTTAGGAGCAAGTTTCAGTAATATATTCTTTTCAGAATGAAACAAATTTCTTAGATCTGGAAACTTAGCTTCTACAGTTGTGAATTCCAGTGCAGCACTTCCTTCACTAACAGACAGCATGTAACTAATGAAAATGTCTGATCTATATTTGGAATAATAAAATTAGATCTGTTCAGCCAGTTATTGCGGATACACTTCAACAGGTGCAGAGTGTCAAATAACAAAAACGAAGATTTTGTTGTGTTTGCAGGATTAAGCACACAGGGTTTTAAAGTACCACCCCCTAATAGCTCATACATTTTTCTATTTGTGCTATGATTACCACACACACACAAGGCAAATGACTTGAGGTGGACTCGGGTTGAGTTGGAGGGGTGAAGGATTTCTTCGGTAAAAGTACTTACTTCAATTCCCCGTCGGAGTCCATTCTGTTTTACACGCCTCAACTTCCACAGCTGCTGTGCTCAGTGGTAGGTGCATGAATCATCTCGGGGTATTGTCTTATAGCTAGTTACTGTCTTTGAAATAATAACTACACTATAATCATTTGTCTAACGGAATTTATTTATAAACTGGTAGTTTGTAGTTTGTTTTACTGTGTGTATGTCGTCACCACTTGAGTTTCACTTATCATTTAGGCCTACTTACATGATATTGGATTTGCCTTGTTAATCACAAATGAAAGTAACTCACACGCTTATATATATTCTGAATGTGTTGCGTATGTGGCTGTGGGAATTGCCATAGCTTAGGTTTAATTGCCGCTAACTTTTCCAAGCGAGCACGACACGACGGTCTGTGCTGTTAGACGTATGGTAGTGGAGTAAGCTCCTACCGACGCTCTGTTTCGTGCTGTAGAATGCTTTGCTCTGATTGGCTACGCTCTCGCTTACATAGTGCCTTCTTATTGGTTAAACCAATTCGCGGTTTGGAATTACGAATTTGGTACGTTGTATTTTGAATATGTACGTTTCGTTTACAGTTAATATTTCAAACTTGGAATTACATAATAATAATAATAATAATAATAATAATAATCGGAACGAGAATTTTGATACGGAAAATAATAATAATAATTTGGATAACTTGAATAAATATTAATTAACTGTACTTTTATAAATAAATCAAAAGGGTGGAATAATTCCAGTTTCAATATGCCCCTGTGTTAATTTAATTATGTCCGAAAAGGTAAATAATTAAATTAACACATCATACCCCAGAATATTTATTCTTATCAAATTTTAAATTATGCTCGGATTAGTGAAAACTCAAAAATGAATATTTGAAGTGGTGAATGACGACATCTGTTAGTGTAACATAAGTGTATGTGGTAAACATTACAACTTTCAATTAAATAAATCTCACCAAAATTATTTGAATACAAACGATTCAAATCTGGTTTGCATTATCTTGCATTTCTTAAACACAATCATAAAACATGAAAAATATTTGAACAATTTATGAATATAGTATTAAACACTTTTAACTTTTAAACAATTTCTTGAAAAACAAATACATTTTATATTTTTACACTTTTTTTGCCAGTGATAGAGAATTTTAGATATTTTGAAAATATATATATGTCGAGATTTCACTCATCGTCCATTTTTAACATTTTGTTACGCCGAGATCCTAATCGTTCGTTTTATATCACTTATTCTTTTTCACAAATTCTCTTTCTTTACTCACTGCTTATTATGTGTTTGCATACAACATACAAACATAATACAGCATATATGAAACAAATAAATATCTAATTTTACACTACCGGTATGTTGTTTTACATCACAACATTTCTCTTTTAAATAGTAAACAATTTATAGAAAACATTACCCTTTTAAATAATAAACATTTTATGTACATATGTCAACATTAATGTTCAATCTATCTTATCTCTATTATATACAACATCTTAAACTTCTTATATTTAAATCATATACATCTACATATTTTATTTACAACATTTTTATATTCTCAGGGTTCGGTCTCGGATCATGTTCGCACATTTCAGTAATTCCATTCATTTTATTCAACTTCAGCTTATCTCTCTCTTGCTTATTCATTCTTAAGTTAGAACCACTTATTAAACATTAATTATTAATCAAGTATTTTTATTTAATCCACAATCTTTTGTATTCACTCTTTAACTTTATAATCTCTTATTTTGGCACAATAACGCTGCAGAATACCTCTGAATTATATTTTATTATTGAAACAACTATCTGTTACTCTAGCAAAGCGATCAATTCTCTTAAATGTTCAACATAATGTCTTTATATACTTTGAAGTCGAAATTTCAATTACTCCGGAATCCAACATTTTCTGAATGGTCATATCCGCTTCCTTTTTCAATGCAATCGGAATTGGTCTACTCTTATATGGGAATTCGTTTACTGGGTCGATGTCAAATTTATGTTCATAAATATCACAGAGTCCTACATTTTCCGAAAATACTTCCTTATTCTTCATTAGTATTGAAAATAATCTATCACGTTGGTTATCATTCAAATTATGAGCCATATCTACTTTCTCTTTCAAAATAACCATCGTAGAGTTCGCGCTAGGATCGGCTTCTTTTAATCCACTCATAGAGACATAACCTATTTCTACTTGCCCTATGTTGACATTCTCGTCAACTTTATTTTCATATCTATCAGCGCAGTCTTCGCAACTTAACGTCATACATTTAAATACCTCATCATTATCATTTATTTCTTCGTAGCAAGGGCCTACCTTCTGAATCATCATATCATTCATTTGAATATTCTCTACTATAAATGTCTCGTACGGTATATCATTGTCACCTATCTCGCTAGACGCGTCTCTCCTACTCAAATCATTATCGAATGGAATGCTCATCTTCTGTCCTTGTAAGTTCAATACTAGATTGTTGTCTTCAAAACTTATTATGCTGTTATACTCAGTAAATACATCGACTCCGATAATGACATCAGTTACTAATTTCGGAACTACTAAGAAAAATATCTCAAACTTTAAATTACTAATGTTGACATCTAACATGCATTGAAATTTTACTGATTGTTTCGCTCTTTTAATCGCTACCGTGCATGATAATCTGCAAATAGGAATTGAAATTAATTTGACTTTATTTTGAATTAGTTTGTTGTACAAAGATTCACTTATTACGCTATTAGAACATCCTGTGTCTACTAATGCAGTCGTTTCATAATTTCCTATCATCATCTTAATTCTTGGAGGATCCATAATAACATCATTCTTATTTCCATTACTCTTTTCTTTATTCGGCTTACTATTTGAAAAATTTCCCTGTGCCTGAATACTGTAAATGGGTTCTACTTGCTTGTCTGAATTTACTGAAATTGCGCCAACACCATCCAAACCCTCGAGATATTGGCTTTCTAGTTTAACTGTTGGGTATTACCGACATTTTCCTGGTCATGAACTTCCACAATAATGTCATCAGATTCATTTTCATTTCGTACATTATTAAATGGTCTAGCTCTGGGATTCAACGTATTTTGTTGAGTCTCTACACTTTTAACACGCCATTTGCCATTATTTATAACTTGACCTAGCCTAACCTGGTTATCATTACCATTATCATCTCTCCTATCATCTCTCCTATTGTATGTACGATTTTGGTACTTCCTCCTATAACCTTGGTTCCTCATCCATGGCACCTTTTTCCATGAATTGGGATAATTTCCATTGCCACCATTTTGTCTGTTAAAAGTTACATGGTTAATTTGATTTCTGTCATCATTTCTATTGAATGGCCTATTTCCTGTCCTATTTTGGAAATATCCTGTATTGTTTCTGTTCTGCTTAGGCATAGGACCTCTATAAGTGTTCCTAGTCTCATAATTCCTATCATAATTATTTACATTTGCTTCTGCCCCTACCCCAGAATTTGTAAATCTATTTGTGAGTGGGTGCATCCTACTACTTGAATCAACATAATTCTGTCTGCTTCGGTAAGTATTTCGTTGCTCGAATGCAGCAAGCAACTCCAGCATTTCTGCAAAAGTTCTAGGCCTGGCTACGATCAAGTTCAATCTTACATTTTCTTGGAAGTGGTTTGTGACAGTCTTTAATAATTCAAACTCGTTTAATGGTGGATCAACCTGTCTTCCTAACTCAGCCATTTCTAAGAAGTAGTCTATCATGGTTTTACCTGATTCAGGTTCGTAAACACCATTTGCTAGTTGCATCCTAATACTGTTTCTTTTGGTCAAACTCCAATACCTACTAATGAAGTTATGTTTGAATTCCTCAAAAGTCGTGGTTTCATTTGTTGTTAAGTTAAACCAATTTAAAGCTCTGCCCTGTAATGCTTTTCGCACTATATTCATGTACATATTTTGTGGGATAGCTCTAAGTCTGAAATAATCATGGAGTTCGATTAAGAAGTTCTGAGGATTAGTATTCATGTTTTCTTCGAAAACAGGCAGTTTGATTTCATTCATCAAGTAGCTTGGGAAATTTGCACTTGACTGGCTATTTCCTGTGGATAAAGGTACATTTATATCCTGCAGCTGGGAACCATTATGGCTATTAACCCTTTCATGACATCTGGGAGACCTACATGGTACTTGTGTATAACTTTCTTCTACAATATTTCTATTCATATTGCTTCCCAGTTGCTGAATATTTACATCATTGTTTACAGGGAAAGCAACAGGTACATTCATCCTACTTTCTAGTACACAAATCCTATTTGATAACATTTCCTCATCTTTATGGACTTTTCTACTTAGTACTGTCAACTCTTCTTGAGCTTCGATAACCTGTATCTCAATATCCTTTTGCTTTACTTTCAATAACTGATTCTTTTTCTCAAGATCATTCCTAACCTCATCATTTATTTTGGCAAAACCTATTAGTGTCTCGTCAAAAGTATTGATTTGCATTTTTATCAAAGAAATGTTACTGTCTAATTCTGAAATATTAGCTACTATAACTTTCATTTCTTCGTTTGCAGTGGAAATGTCAGTTTGCATTGTCTGAAGATTAGTACTTACATTTGCAATAACTTCTTTAACCTCTGTTACATCATTGTTTACAATTGTTTGAATGTTCTCTAAAGCTACTGTGATGTCATTATTTATTTTAGCTTTGAAGTCACCTAATCTCTCTTGTATCTCATTAACTACTTCTAGTTTCAAATCATCTCTCAGTTTTGCTAAGCTCTCGTCCATTTTTGTTAACTTCGAACTAATATTTTCATTCACATCTGTTTTTACATTGTTGACATCAGTTTTGACATCATTAACATCATTGCTAACTTTGTTAACATCGCTCTTAACATCATTGATATCAGTCTTAACATCATTAACATCCGTACTTACTTTGTCAATCTTACTACTCAATTTGTTAAACATCTGTTGCATGAAACATTTTATTGAATTTTCTGAGGATTCACTGCTTTCACGCCTATTTACATTTTCATTTGCAATGGAAGCGTCTGATTCTACTGGAATTTCCATGTCTGTTTCAGTTACATCTACTAGTTGTAAACTATTTTCTGCACTAACATTGTCTACAATACACTCTATTTCGGTGTTTGTTAACAAATCCTGTCCGTTTTCTTGCATATCTAAACTTTCTTCCTGTGACGTCATGATTTCACGGCTCCTAAGTTTCATCAGGGATCTTAAATATACAAACCTTACTTGTTTTGTAGGCTTCAACAATCAATTCCAGGCTGCACGTTGATTGTTGTCGGATGGTCACAGCTGCTACTGCTCGTCGCTGAACACCTGGCTTCCTGATGGCGTGATGTGAATTGTTGCGCGACACGATACCTAGCTTGCGATTCCACACTCAATGTTAATTTGTATAACACAATATTCTACTTGCTAATGTCTTAATTAGGTTTCACTTGCAGAGTCTTTACGCAGTTTATTGTCCTTATTTGCCACACGTTGGAGAGCCACAATGTTGAGGTGAACTCGGGTTGAGTTGGAGGGGTGAAGGATTTCTTTGGTAAAAGTACTTACTTCAATTCCCCGTCGGAGTCCATTCTGTTTTACGCGCCTCAACTTTCACAGCTGCTGTGCTCAGTGGTAGGTGCATGAATCATCTCGGGGGTATTGTCTTATAGCTAGTTACTGTCTTTGAAATAATAACTACACTATAATCCTTTGTCTAACGGAATGTATTTATAAACTGGTAGTTTGTAGTTTGTTTTACTGTGTGTATGTCGTCACCACTTGAGTTTCACTTATCATTTAGGCCTACTTACGTGATATTGGATTTGCCTTGTTAATCACAAATGAAAGTAACTCACACGCTTATATATATTCTGAATGTGTTGCGTATGTGGCTGTGGGAATCGCCATAGCTTAGGTTTAATTGCCGCTAACTTTTCCAAGCGAGCACGACACGACGGTCTGTGCTGTTAGACGTATGGTAGTGGAGTGAGCTCCTACCGACGCTCTGTTTCGCGCTGTAGAATGCTTTGCTCTGATTGGCTACGCTCCCGCTTACATAGTGCCTTCTTATTGGTTAAACCAATTCGCGGTTTGGAATTACGAATTTGGTACGTTGTATTTTGAATATGTACGTTTCGTTTACAGTTAATATTTCAAACTTGGAATTACATAATAATAATAATAATAATCGGAACGAGAATTTTGATACGGAAAATAATAATAATAATTTGGATAACTTGAATAAATATTAATTAACTGTACTTTTCTAAATAAATAGAAAGGGTGGAATAATTCCAGTTTCAGACTTCAAAGCCAAGCTCTTCCATTAATTTCAATATTTCAACAGTGAGTTGCAGAAGTGTCTCTGAATTCATTCCTTTTACTGGGAAAAGACCTAACACATCTTTATTTTCAGACCGCATGGAGGATGTCATGAAAACTTGCATTGTAGCTGCAGTTTCATTTTCAGTTTTATTTTCTGCCATTCCCAATATTTCTCCTGCTTTGTATGATACTTTAGAATTGACATAAATTTCATCTAATTATACTGTCATAACTTTATAATTTTCCTGTAAATTCTTTGTTTTTTCTCTCAAAAATGCCTTTTGTGATGGTCCTATGCCCGGGCTGTTAGGTCCTATTTCGGTTAGAAACTGCCTTAAATATACATGATGAGGTAATGTCAAGACATCTGTTTTTCTTAATGCTTGGTATGCACCAGGAATTAAATAAAAGAGTGTTGCAGCCCATATTAACAATTCTGGAGAATATCACATTTGATTTGTTACAGCAAGCTCCAACTGTTCTATTGCAAATTTTATTTTGGCATATTCTCCTTTATTGGCATCATTATTTATAAATCCTGTTTTAGGAACTGTGTGAGGATTAAAACTCTATCTTTTATTTCAATATGAGCCTCTGAATAATTGGCAAGATGACTTAATAGGTTGTCAAACTTAGACCACTTGTCAAATTTGAAATCACAACCTAGCCATTCAAACCTTTCTGTAGGCAAACATAAATCCTTGTAAAATGCCTCTACTTCTAATGAATGTGATATTTTAAAACTCACCGAGACTGCTGGAACATCACTAAATGAAGAATCTTCTAATTTAACAAACAGAATATAGTCTTCTTTTTCTGCAATAGTGAAGGGCTTCACACACCTTTTCTGCCCTTCTGTTTTAAATAAATCAAAATTAAGAATTGAATCTTGTTCACACCAGTTGCTGAAACCTTCATCATCTCTCTTCAAAGACTGTTCTAAGCGTTCACTTGGATTTGTTATTGATTTAGGCAGGCTAACAGTATGGTAAGCTGGTTGATTAGGAAAAATTGTTGGATATGCATTGTTATTTAGTTTAGGGTATTTCCTTGGCACACGAATTGGTTCACCATCCAGCACAGGGAAAACATCTTCCCTAAGGACAAATTTGGGATCAAAATGTTTAATACAAATCACAGTTTTGTTTGTAACTTCAAAGTTATCACGATGAATGTTTCTTATCCACTTTTCCTTTAATGTCTTGTCCTTGGGAAATTTGAAAGTTGAAGTGTCCCATACAGTACCATAATTAGATCTGCACCCAGGTACGCAACATGAACGCCCCATTATGAATTCAATGTTTTATATGGCAAATAACTTCACACAGATGCATACTTCGCTACATAATAACACTACCCTACACCATAACCTCACTTTCTCACACTCACCCCACTTTCACTATCGTACAGCTAAATTACTGCAAGCCTACATTATATTTTAAGTATTAACCTTATATAAACCAGCCAAACCAAGTTTTATGTTATTAAAACTGATATAAAAACAGTAATCATGGAATAAACACTTTAGTAATATCCTTCATTACTAATCACGTGCACAACATGCTCGAATGACTGGCCTACGGATTCCGCCATTTTGCTCGCATTCGATTGCTGCATTCAGGTCTGAGTATTGAAGTTGGTCTTGATCAAACAATGATCCAATAGCTGCTACAATCTTCTGAGGAGGATCAGTTATCTTCAAATTTCTTAACTTAACCAAAGCTAACTATGATGCCCTTAATGTGTCGAGGATTGCGTTTGATTAGCTTGAAGCATTGGCTGCTTCTAACACCACTGAGGTAGCCAGATGTATTCTTTGTTCAGTAGATGACAGAGCAGGATGAATTAACACATTAAAAACACTGTTCCCATTTTTGTCAGTTGTTTTGTTGCATAATAGAAACACTTCCTCTTTTTTTACATCATCATTTATTTCTTCTCTTTTCTTTACTCGCAGCATTGGAATATACTTTTGCTGCATCCAATTTGCAGATGGCAAATCTCCAACACCTCCTTCAACATATTGATTCATCCAGTTTCGGAGAGCAGGGTGATCGAGTTTCTCCACTGGAATATTACATTTCACAGATGCTTCTGCTGTGTCCAATATAAGTTGTTGCTTTAGGTCCTTCATGCTACTTGCATTATTTAGAGTTTCTTGTAATGTAGCCACTCGCAGAGCACCATCGTGAGCAGATTTTCTTCATCTCGTATGTCTTTCCGATTTGGTGTAATTGTCCAACGCATCTTCCTGAGTATATTCTAAACAAACTTGACAATTAAACACATTATCTTCAAGAGCACTCTCTACTTCATTAAATTGACTACTTACTAGTTAGCCGGCTTTCAGGTGGACATTCCACCCATCGTCAGACTATGTCCCACTGCTGAACTTTCATCCTGTACCACTTGATGGTGCTGCGGTGGTTTCACGAATTTTCCGATCAGCCCCAATTCGTTCTCCTCCGGGATGTCGAAATTTTGGAGGTTGTTCCTATGTTTTTGAATGAAGATCTTTTCCCATATGGTCAGTTCAACTGGGTAATGGAGGTTTTTCAATAAGGCTGCTTCTTTTATCACGATATGGTCCGAATTCCATACATGTGAAGCTACTACGGACTTATCAGTTTCACTTCATTGTGTCTTCCCATTCTAAGTGAATTTAAACTTGACAATACTTAAACATTAACACATTACACAACGCAATATAGCCTTCAGACATAAATCCTGAAACGCAATCTTGTAATGTTACTTTTACTTTCAGCCTGTTGCAGACCTAAGTCTTGTAGCACTTCATCTGTACTCTGCTGGATTACTGCTAACGGCATGTGCATGAAGCATGTTCCAGAGCAATATCATATTAACAATTTGCATAATATTATAATTAAATTCTCCTTCACAATTATATTTCAACAAATAATTCAAAACGGAACAAGCATGGTCGCATCCCAGCCAACTGATGCATACGATCACGCCCTAACTTCTGGGAAATTACCGATTCCCGATGGCTACGAATAACGTGGTTTAGCTGTGACATGTTTCCATTGCAGTAATCGTATGGGCACTATGTTTTTAAACTCAGCACATACTTGTCTGCATTACATCACACACATTCTTAAACGCATCACTGAAATCAATTGACTCATTCTCCTTTCCAGTTCATTAAGTTGCGTTGTTTAATGGTTTTGGGTACCAATGGAACCGTTGGCTTGTTTAAAACAATCTACAATTCATTTGCAACTCGTCACATAAAGATGACTGTAATATATCAGAGCATTTTCTTCGATGAGTTTAAGAACTAGCCCATTCAAGGCTAAGAGAAAAACATGGCTTACGTGCTAACGGATAAAATTAATTTCCAATAGGAAAAAAGAGATCTGGGTTTCAAAATTTAGTGGAAAATGTTTTTGTTTCACAAAAATCTTGTAAATTTGCTTTATTGTTTGAAGTTACGTTCTTTTGTGATTTAATCATTCACTTTTAAGGGTACAAAACATGCCTACATGGAAGGATATTAAGAAAAATGTGCTAGATGAATTATTTGTTTTTATCGCTTATTAACAGAATCCAACAACTCTAACCATATGTTAATGGTTTCTGAGTGCTCTAGGAACAAACCTATTATTATTATTTTATTAAATGAGAAATTTCCTCAAAACAGAGGTTTGTCTCCAACCAAACAAATACAACAGTCAAGCACACAACTCATCCCGACCACAAAATCTGATACCACCATTCAGAGCTCTACACTACTCACTACATTTCGCCACTTATCCCTATCTTGTACATCTTCCTCCACTAAACCAAATCTTTCCATTGACATGTGTACACTCTGTATCCAGGTAGTAGCAGGTCGTCCTCTTCCTCTTCTTCTCTTACTTTCCCATTCCTGTATGATCCTAGGTATTCTTTCTTTTCCCATTCTATGTACATGTCCATACCATCGAAGTCATTTCCTTTCAATTGTGACTGCACTCTCTTCTTCCACTTCCATAATACGTTGTACTTCTGTGTTCCTCATTCTATCTATCCTGGATAACCTGGCAGATTGTCTCCAGAAGTCCATCTCCAGTGCGTTCAATCTGTTAACCTGTTTTTTATTTAATGTCCATGTTTCTGCTCAGTAGAAGACTATACTCTGTAGTATGGTTTTGAATATTTTCCTTTTTGTACTATTGATTATATTTCTACTCCATAAAATTGAATTTAACATTCCTATTATTTTCTTTCCACTAGTAATCTTTTGATTAATATCCATATTTGATGTATCCTCTATTTCCAGAATTGAACCCAGGTATCGAAAATTTTGCACTTTTTTAATCCGTCTCCCATCAATGTAAAGCTCATCTAGATCATTCGTCAAATATTCTGTTTTATCATAATTTATCTTCAGTCCCCACTTTTGATATTCCATTGATAACTGACGACATACATAATTGGCGTCTTCTCCATCCTGCGTTATTATTACATGGTCATCTGCAAACAACAGGTGGTTTAAATATATTTCTTCTCATAACTCCAGTTCCATTCTTTTACATTTCCTTGACCATATACGAAGGCTGATGTCTATATATATTTTGAAGAGTGTTGGTGACATGGGACATCCCTGAAGTAATCCCTTGCTTGTTCCAAATTTCCCAGAAAGTTTCCTCCCTATTTTAACCTGGTTGACATTGTTTCCGTATATTTGTATGTTTGTATGTTTGCTATTACCTTTGTAAAATGTTCGATACTATCAAATATCGACATTTTCTTACCATTATAATACTGTTATTGATATTAGTAACCAATATTCATATCAATATCAATATTTTGCTTTTAATATACCATTGCCTAGTTTAGATATAAAAATAGATGGAATTTATGCATTGAAGCAAATATAATAAAATAATTTATAATATGAGTTGAACTTTGACACTTAAGCTTCACTTACCAACTTCTTTCTTATTACCGGTATATGTTTCAAGGACCATTGTCCCCATTCTCAGTTATTTGTCAGCTGACAAATCCTGCTTCTTAAAAATCCTTATGTGCACCTACCTAGTGAAGGAACACGGTGTAATATTGACCACACATAATAAATTAAGCATTTAATCTAAATACACTGGGAACACGCCTGCAGGGAAAAATTCAGGCATCTATCATATAAATTGTACAGATTGCAGCAAGATATATATAGGAAATGCGAAAAAATTGTTGACACAAGATTCAAAGATCATATGGGAAATCTTAACCATTTCAGAGCTGAATTTATGCATTGGTAATAAGGCAGTCCTCAAGCAAAAATGTCAGTGGGCTCTACGTTTGAAATTGATGAGGAAAATTTCAGTGGAATAGCTGGCTGGCTTCGATGAATGATAAACATAACACTTGTATAAAAATCCTCACATTTTACATAAAGCATTACTCTATTAATCTTATATTTCTTCTTTTACTCAATTCTTGTGGCTACACATTTATACATCAGTAGCAGTGAAAAGATTAATTACAGTCAGATGGAGAAATCAGTTGTAGCAACTCATTTTTAGGACAATGATCACATAATCTGTAGAGAAGCAAAATTGTTAAAATTAGTGAGTACCGGTATACCAAAAGATTTGGAAATTTAGAAGGTGTGTGTGTGTGTATATATGTATGTATATAAATTCAAAAGTAAGCTGATGAATTTGGAGATACCAGGAGATGAGAACCTGATCATAAAGTTTGTGTAACCTCCACCGCCTCAGGATTTTTAAAAAGCAGAATTTTTCAGTTGACAAGAAGCCGCTTGAAACACCTGCTACCAAAAAAAATTGAAGGTTTAGATAGTTTTACAAAACATTGGGATATAGGATTCATCTGCTTTTATTAACTGTGATTGCTCTTAACCCATTAATGCCCAGCACTTTACACTGCAATGAGGTCAATTTTAATCTGGCGGATCTAAGCACTGTGCTTCCTATATTGAACCCTACGAATGGCTGCAAAGAGGGGCAGTATACGTCCTTGAGGTTTGGTTCATGGTCTAAAGCATCAGTCACTTCTGACCAGAATGTGGCAGATTTGAATCTCCAGTCAGTGCAATGCTAATGTGCCTGTGGTATAGGGTGGAGAGGGCTCATGTAAAATAAGCGGTGTATGGCAAGTGTGGATGTTGAGGGGGTGCATTAGCTCTGCACTGGCAAAGAAACCATTTTGCTTTAGATGAAAAAATTATTTTTTGGGTTATATTTCCATCATTTTGTCTCATACAAACAGCTATACATATCATAAATAATTTTTTAGTACACGCTCTCTAAAACAGCTGCTTATCGGACTGGTAACACCTGAAAAATTGCATTTTAGCAACCAAGGCCACTAAAATTGCATAAAACTGCACTCATACTGCATTCAAAATGCAGTTTTATCGGCCTAGTACTTAAAGTCGTCATGGCAATCTATAAACAAAATCCAGATGGCATTGACCAGTCACACCAACTTAACACGGATTTTTGCATATAATTGGTCATAAAACAACAAATTTAAGCCAACATGTTTTTTTATGATAGTCAGAAACTTTACCAGGGTTTTTCGCAAAACAAGATAGCCTACTTCATCACATAACAACAAATATAAGCCAACAACTTTCAACTTTTCACATCTTCGTTCATTACTTACCATCTTTGCACCAGTATTTAATTGCAATATATTCCGTCTACTGCTGCCGTGATGTTGCTGGCACCAGCTCCAATTCAATGTTTCTGGCTTGGATTGAAATTTCCTCGGGATTATCATTCATATTTTCACAAGCTTGTCATAAATATTAGTTCGTATGCATTATTGTTTACAAAAAGTGACTCATATAATATACCACATTTCGTCTTGGTACTACGATTCATTGTTCGGCGATTCAGGGAGCTGTGAGAATAAGATGGTACAAATGGCTTACTACCTTTCGTTATAATTAATTACACGGTATTTTTGTTTCATTTCATATAATTTAGAGGGCTTTTGCTAAAAAGTATTGTATGCACCACGTACACAGAAACTTTATCGGACTCATCCAGTATTTCAGCCTCGGCTGCTATACTACGAGGGTCACTACAAAAGTAATGCACGGCATTTTTTTTTAAATTGAATTTATTTTCCATACTTTTGCAATTTGTACTGTATGTTGATACATCCTTCAGGAACACTATATCATTTTTCCACATAATCTCCATCCCTTTCAACTGCCTTACGTCACCGTGGAACGAGGGCGTGTATACCTGCACGGTAGAAGTCTTGACCAGCTCTTCTAAGCCATTGTTTCGCAGCCTTCACGAGGGAATCATCGTCTTCAAATCTTGTTCCACGAAGGGAACACACATGCCCGGCCACATGTCAGTGCGAAAACCACAACCGCAATCACAAAAATTGGATGGACAACATTGAAACACCCGCCTTACAGCCCTGATCTTTCACCATGTGATTATCACCTCTTCGGTAAATTGAAGGAATCCCTTCGTGGAACAAGATTTGAAGACGATGATTCCCTCGTGAAGGCTGCGAAACAATGGCTTAGAAGAGCTGGTCAAGACTTCTACCGTGCAGGTATACACGCTCTCGTTCCACGGTGGCATAAGGCAGTTGAAAGGGACGGAGATTATGTGGAAAAATGATATAGTGTTCCTGAAGGATGTATCAACATACAATACAAATTGCAAAAGTATGGAAAATAAATTCAATTTTTAAAAAAATGCCGTGCATTACTTTTGGAGTGACCCTCGTACATTCATCCGCTAAAGCGTTATTTTGCGTACTTGATACATAAATAGCTATCATAGGCAGTTAACCAGTTTTCAATCCTAGAATAAGCTGACAGCCAATTTAATCAATTTAGAACTAGATAGAACCTCCTCCATAAATATGAGTTCAAAAGTACAATGCTCACAAATAATGTGGACTGTGAGCAGTCGTGGGTTAATTTATAATTACTATGATAGTGTTAAAATTTTTCATTTCAGAAAATGTAGTTACAGTAAATTGTTTTGTCTGTATAGGGAAAACAAGAAAATGTGCCTCCTCCAAGACCGTCAGTAAAAGAGCGATTAGGTGTACCAAATCCAGTCTCTAGCAGCAAAGTTTTGAATGCAGTGCAGCCAAAGGCTTCTGTCACGCACCAGCCTGAAGCAGTAGAAAAGGTAAATACATAGAGGCCAGATCTAAATTTAATAATTTATAAGGAAACAGGATTGTAACAAAAAAAATTGAACCAGTAAATCTTGTTTTGTGTTTAAAATTTGTCTACTTTGATATGTGAGGGAAGCTGTGACTAAGTGAGTCTGAATAGAGGTATATTTAGAAGTTATGGTATTAATTTACAGTTTGAAATAAAGGATGAGTGACTGTCTCTGTGGTTAGCAATGCAGACTAATAATATGAAAGTCCAGGTTCGATTCCTGGTATCCTGGATTTTTCCAGTGTAGGAAGGACTGGAACATTGTGCACTCAGCCTTTTGAGGATAATTGCTTGACTTAAGAAGTAGTGACTTTGGTCAAGAAAGCAGTCATTCATGACCATGATAGTTGGCTTGCTGACTACATGCCACCCTCAATCCTGCCATCTGACAGTGAAATTCAAAGGCAGATAGAGGACAGTGATAGCTCTGTTTCTGTGAAGGATGCTGCACCACATAATTTACTTTTAGTTGGTTGCAGGTCCTAGCCCTTCGAATTTGACAATAAAATAATTTTTCTTCCCCCTTTCCAATATTTGGAGTGTGTGTGAGTATATATATATCCTAAAAAGAACATCTGCCCAGCATACTGGGAGACCCTGAATATCCAGAAATAATTACATTACTCTGGAAGAACAGTGCTTTGCATATTGTTAGATGTTTCATATGAGAAATCCTCAAAAGAAAATAGGATGGGCTACTCATTTGTAGCTCTGGTCAGTTTGACAGAATACTGCCTGGATCAGGTATTTTTTCCTTACCTTATGCATGTCCTACTGAGGAAGACGGTTGAGATGGTTAAGTTGCTGATTCACATTCTGTTATTATGGCTCATAATAACAATAAAGATTCAGCGATCCTTGATAAATTGTCAATTTCCATCATATATAGTCATTGTATTTCTGTAGGGTGAGAGATGGAGCTCTCAAAGTGGTTCCATTAGATTCGTGGTGTCGAAAATAGTATTCAACAACACCAAACAATATTACTTTTGAAGAATATACTTGAAAATATATCATATAATACATAATTATATGCATATAAATACGTATATACAGTATTGGCTTTTTATATAGTAATTCTATCATGATGGTCCTTATTTCCACCGTTTAATATATTTACACAAGAATAAAATAAAATTGTTTCTAGTGGATCACATGTATTTATTTGTCTTTTCTACAAAACACACAACGTTTCGGTCATAACCATTAGACCTTCTTCAGGTGACTGTTTATAAGAAAAACAAGAGAATTAGGCTCTCAACTGTCCGTGTCATAACAACAGCTTCCGTTATGAGTAGAATGCACACAATTAGGATTAAACAAAAAATTGGTATTCCGGAAATGCTTGTCAATCCAATCCCCAGGTATCTCATACGGGGATTCTTCCATAACATCCATAGGGGGAAGTGGAAAGCGTACAACATGTTTACTCTTTTTTGTTCTCTTGATGACCCCCAACCACTTGTCACCCAAGTCACCGCCAAACCTGTTCAAAACGGAATCTTGATTGCACCCAATATTCCACGCTTCGCACACTTTTCTCCTAATGACATCGTCCTCTACCTTTAAAATCTTCAAAGCACCCATGCGATGATTATCCTCGATCAAGTGTTGGTTAAGAACAGTAGAAGTTTTTCCACACCTACTGATACCCACCTACCCACAAATACTGATCTACCCGTTTCGCCAATGTAAAATTTATCGCAATCCAAACATGAGATGGAATATACCCCTGGATATTCCATTCTGTCCATATTTCTGCCAAACCTTTTATATTCAGAAAATATGTTCTCAAACATTGGCATTCTCGCCTGGGGAGGATTAGCGAAAACTACCCTTAAGCCCCTCTGCCTTTTACAAAAAAGAATAATAAAAATCTGTCTAAGAAAACACATTGATTACCCAACTAGCCTAATATTTTCGGAATTTAATGTTTTAAGTTTGGACCAAATTTACAAATTTTCTATATTAAAATATTTTCACAAACATCGTACAAAATACTCTTCCAGTGATCATATCTACAAAACTAGACGAAATACTAATTTACTCCTATTAGAACCCAAATGTCTCGCATCGGCAGGATTAAAGCATAGCATTAATTTTGGACCACCCTTCTATAACTCAATTATCAGAAAATATCCTGATCTCTCAGCATACTCCACTGTTAAATTTAATAGATATGTAAAGAATTTTGTCTAATGTTTTTGCTTTTAAGTAATTTTGTTTCACTCCTTGTATGTATTTATGTTTAATATTTTTTTTTACTTTCTTTTTTAGTTAAGCACATTATACACTCTATTTCTTTGTCTCTCCTCTTTCTTCACTTTGATATTCTTGAAACGGCACCCGAGCACGAGCAGTCTTGCTCATTTGGGTGTATTACTAAATTTAATACTTCTTGTGAAGATACAGCCTAATATTTCTTTTCCTCTTTTTAAATAGTAGTTGTAGTTAATATTGAATTTTGAAAATTGTTTTATTTTACTTGTATAAATATGTATTTGTATTTGTATTTGTATTTGTATCTGCAATTCTATGTAATAATAAATAAATAAATAAATAAATAAATAAGTATCCGCAAAAAAAAAAAAAAATAGCGTTCTATTGGTTTTGTAAGCCGGTACCAACTCAAACTTTCGGAAAACCCTCTCATAACGCTCACTCATGGCTGGGTGGTATGCCATTCCCACATACTTAATATTGGGATCCTTAATCTCTTTATCTCTATCCCTGCTATGTTTTTCAGCTTCCTTCCATATTACATCCATTCTTCTTGCATCATAACCATTAATCCTAGCTAATCGAAAAATCTCCCTTTTTTCAAAATTTAAATCATCGGAGTTGTTACACAACTTTAAGGCTCTAATAGCGAAGTTACGCCAAACGTTGTGTTTAATCCTATTGTGGTGTGCGGATTTCTTATGAATATACAATTCACCTTTATTATTTTTCCTGTAAATACCCAATTTAATCCTCGGATAGTCTAGGACAATCCTTAAGTCCAGAAAATTTATAGTATTATTTTCAGATTTCTCAATGGTAAATTTTACCCTGCTATTAAAATCATTAAATTCCTCCAAAAGTTGTACAGAAATATAATTCCTAGAAATAACCAGAATGTCATCCACATAACGAATGTATACAGCGATGTTGTCCACGTATTTGCTAATAATGGATCTCTCCATGAAGTAAAGAAAAATGTCAGAAATAATCCCAGACACAGGGTTTCCCATTGCCAAACCTTCATTTTGTTTGTAGATAATACCATTAAATTGAAAAATGTTGTAATCAGTACATACATTATACCACCTAAAGTACTCATTAGCTACGATACTATCCACGTCCAATTCAGTAAGCCATCTAAAGAGATACTCTCCTGCTTGAGCCCTTGGTATACTTGGATACAAAGAAACGACGTCCAAACTAAACATACGAAAACCTTTGTTACATTCAACATTATCTAAAATTTCTCTTGCTTCAAAAGAGTTGCCGATTGACCATTTCATTCTTTTTTGTATACCCATTAATCTTTCAACCAACAGTTTTGCTAAACCATAAGCTGGGTGACTGTACATGGGAATAATAGGCCTAAGAGGAATGCCTTGTTTATGTGTTTTAGGTAAACCAAAACAATTAGGTAATTCATGTTTGTTACCAAAAATCCATTTTTTGGTGTTATCATTAATAGTAACACTACTATCGATCACTTATAACACCTCCCTTTGAATGTTCTTAATTGGGTCCTTCTCTAGCACAGAAAAATCAGGAGGTTTGAAACATTCTTTCATCTTTTCGCCATATTTGTCAGAATCAATAAAAACAGGACAGTTTTCTTTGTCACTCTTAATAATTAAAATGTTGTTGTCCTCCATCCATTTCTTGGCGTTCGCTGTCTTTATCCACATTAGACCTCACATACTTCCCCATTTTATCATTCAATTCCTCTACGGTCAAAGAAATCTCACGTACAAATCTGCTTTTCATCTCCCCTTCAGATATCATTTTCGACCCTTGAATAGCCAAGGCCAAAAGGTCCTCCATACTATACATGTTTACTTTAGGCGCGAACTTAAAGCCATACCTAAAAATATTGGCAACTTTTTTCGGTATCTTCTTGTCGGTTAAATTGACAAAAAAATCCCTTCTGGAGTCATGGTCATCATCATTCAACTCATTCAAGAGCACAAGCCCGTATTTCGTATATTTTTTCAGGATGTTATTCCTCAATGTAGATAAATGTTCGGAGACAAAATGATGGTGCCTCTGTATAACACAATACAGCTGTTCATGTTGAATTACCATGGTGACTTGTAAATGCGTGCTGTACGCTTCAATATTGGCTTTATTTAAGTCGCTATAAGCCTCGTCAATACACTCACGTAACATGTTGAATTGTAACTTACGTTTAAAGTAGACTGTTTTCTCCGCCAAAGGCTTAAAATTCCATTTAAAAAAATTGGTAATTACCCCCTTCTGATAGTAAGTCCGTAAGAACCCAATTCTTGTTATATAGTGTTAGAGCAGTGGAATAATGGAAAATACAAAAGTTAAGTTTTTCTGCAATATCTCAGAATTTACATATAGAGTTAAAATTGCTCTAACTTTTGAATCAGGGTGTCCACATTCTGGAAAGTCAGTGAAAAGTCAGGGAAGGTGAAATTGGTCAGTGAAAGTCAGGGAATTTGAGATTGGTCAGGGAAAGTCAGGGAATTCTTGCAGAAATTTCAGAAAGTTTCCCCAGTGATAGTAATTTGAGGGAAAAATTATGTGCTCCAGCCTGCCATAACCCAGGCTGTGTTAGCAAATTTGATATAAAATGTCCTGCGTAAAATGGCACACTGCGTATTGATATGTCGTCTGCTTTTGCAAGTGTTCAGCTTCGCCGGTAGATGGTGTCGATGGGTCACATGATGCAAAATCAGTGCTGCCATCTTGTAGGTCTGTAGGGGTCAGTCACTGCCTTGAATACCATTTGAATCGGGGAACGTCTTAACATCCTCAATCCCCCTTTATATTTATTAAACCTAACATCTCTTGTCATATAAACTTAATTATTTCTTGGGGAGATCACATGTCTTACACATACGTAAACTAGTCGGAAATTTCATCATGAGCAACATTTCTTGCATTTCCCATTCGAAATATATTGTTGGCAGAACCATGAGGATAGGACCAATCATGTGCAAGGTCGTCGCCAGCCAATGAGAGCGTTAACGCCCAACCCACGACTCGCACACCCGGCGGGAAAACATCGCGTGTACGCAAACAGTTAAGAAACTTCTAAATAGTGTTTGTATGAACTTGTGAATTTCTGTTTCCGGGTTTGAATGGATGTTAATGTTTGAGGAACAATATGGCCAAGAAGTGTATATTTAGTAAACAGTGGCTAGACAATAAATTGAATCCTGATTTTGCTGGGTGGTTAGATTTGGTGCCTGAGGACTCTTCATCAGCTTACTGTAAAGTATGCTTTAAATCTTTTAGGCTTAGTAACATGGGAAGACAAGCTGTGGTGTCACATGCTAAGGGGCCAAAACATGTGAAGAATTTGACAAGTAAATGTTTGCAGCCCAGCATTTCATATTTTGCTAAAAAAACTATATCTGTCGAGCAGTGTGTTGTGCCTTCTAAAGAAGATTCAACGTCTACAACAATAGCAGTCTCTCTTTGTACTTCAGTTCCAGTTTTGCAGCAGACAAATATCAAGACTTTCTCTGTGAATGAAGATGATGTCACATCAGCAGAGATCATGTGGGCTCTGGAGGTTGTGACAGGAAAGATGTCCTTAAATTCATGTGATGGAAGTGTTTCGGCTTTCAAGAGGATGTTTCCTGATAGCCAAATTGCACAGAATTTTGCAATGGGAAAAACTAAAGCGTCATATATAATTAACCATGGACTATCTCCTTATTTTAGAGGTTGTTTGGAAACTGACTTAAAGAATTGCAATGATTATGTAGTATGTTTTGATGAATCCTTAAATAAGGTTGTGCAGCGTGGGCAAATGGACATAGTGGTGCGGTTTTGGGATGTTAACCAGCAAAGAGTTGCTACTCGGTATTTCAACAGTGTTTTCTTAGGACGGTCGACTGCTGATCATCTGTTGGAAGGATTTGTTGAAGGCCTCTCTCTCCCTTTCGACAAAATTCTACAAGTTTCAATGGACGGGCCAAATGTAAATCTTAGCTTTATAAAGAAACTTGAAAACAAATTGAAAGTTGATAACCCAGATGGAAAGACACTTCTTGACATCGGTGTCTGTGGTCTGCATACAGTGAATGGAGCCGTGAAGACAGTCCTTCTGACTGCCAATTGTGTTCTGTATCATAATTTAAGAGCCATGTATGGTCTATTCAAAGACAGCCCAGCTCGCAGAGCAAAGTACACTGAAACTACAGGCAGTACACATTTTCCCTTAAAGTTTACCTCTGTGAGATGGCTTGAAAATGGTGCGTGTGTTGATCAAGCATTGAAGATATATGGTCATGTTGAGAAATTTGTTAAGGGAGCATGTATACAAGGCAACAAGAACCATGAATATCTCAAGGAGTCTATGAAGGATCCACTTCTGGAAGCAAAATTAGCTGCTTTTAAAAGTGTGATTGCAGAGTGTGAACCCTTTTTAAGAAGGTTTCAGAGTCAAAAACCTTTAGTACCTTTCCTTTACACAGCACTTCGAGAAGTTATAAGGAACCTCATGGCCAGGTTTGTGAAACAAAAAAGTATTGCTGAAGCAAGTACTGCTTACAAACTTATGACTTTAGATCTGTCAGACAGTGAAAACCTCATTCCAGTAGACAAAGTGGACATTGGGTATGGTGCCAAGAAGTTGTTAAGGAAGGTTAAGTGTACTGACAAGGACAAATCTGTATTTAAGCATGAGTTTTGAAAACTTCTTATCAGCATGGTTGAAAAGCTGAAAGCCAAAAGCCCGTTGAAATCTCATCTTGCACGAGGGTTAACCTGCTTTGATCGAAGTCATTTTTTATCAGTCAAGTTTGGGTGTGAAGAGAATAGATGTTGTCCTAGAAGAATTGCATTGTAACAAGAGAGTGAGCGACGAGTTGGCTGAGAGGGCAAAAAAACAGTGTACCCAACTGATAGTTGAAGCTCAGTCTGAAAAATGGCAGAAGCAATTCACTGATTTTGCATGTGATGACAAGGACACAGTTGCACTTGACGAGTTTTTTTATACACTAATTGGAAATGACAAGAGATTTGATGATTTATGGTTTGTCATAAAGCTGTGCTTCATTTTATCACACGGTAATGCCTCGGTTGAAAGTGGCTTTTCCGTAAACAAATGTCTCTTAGTTGAAAATTTGTTAGAAGAATCTCTGGTGGCTCAACGTATCGTATATGATGCAGTGAAGAGTATGGGTGAATCAAAAGAAGTGACTGTTACAAGAAGTATGCTAACTTCTGTGAGAGCTTCTAGGAGAAGATATCAGGCTTACTTAGAAAAAGAAAAGACAGATAAATGCTGAGGAAGACAAAAAGAGGAGAGAAAAAAGAAAAATTCAGCAAGAACTTAGAGAGCTAGAGGAAAAAAAAAAAAAGAAAAATGAATTATGAGCGCGAAAAAGAAGATGTAGAAATTCAACAGAAGAAAGCAGTGCTTGAGAAGATGTTATGAAATGATTTTTGAAACTTGTAGTTCCTTTATGGTTGTGTTTTGAAAGACTGAACACTGGTGTTATGAAACTTGTAGTTCCTTTGTAGGTATGTTGTGGAAGTCAGAACGACGACTATACTTTGATTTATCTGTATAACAGAGGTCTGACAAATGTTCTTTTTTGTGAGTCAGGGAAATTAGTAACTTTGGTCATGGAAAGTCAGGGAAAAGTCAGGGAAATTTATATCAAAATTTGTGTGGACACCCTGTGAATGGTTGAAGATAAATAGTGAAATAACATAGTATATTAAAACTAAACCAAAACTAAACTCCGTGGCGCTATATCCCTGGAGGGACTTGGCCTACCACCCGACCGCTGCGTCATCTCCCGTAGGCAGATGGCAGGATTGGGGGGCATGTGGTCAGCATGCCGACACCCATGGCCGTTATTGGTGGTTTTCATGACCGGAGCCGCTACTTCTCTATCAAGTAGCTCCTCAATTTGGAATCACGAGGCTGAGTGCACCCCTACTAGACCTCCCTACCTCAGAAAAATCCGAGGAGGTACCGGGGATTGAACCCGGGCCGACGGATCTGTGTTCAGCGACGCTAACCACAAGACCACGCCGGCGGACCATAGTATATTAATGAAGAAAATTTAATGCTCTACAACTTTCTTTTCATGATTTTTTCATAGGATGAAGGGCCGAAGACTTAGAAGGTCAAATAAGACAAAAAACGTGAGGCAAAATATATATATACAGTATATATATATATATTTTTTTAATTAGCAAACTTTGAATGTGGATATCTCGGAAACTATGCGAGATAGCGAAAAAATTAGTAGATCAGTTTGTCAGCTTAAATTTTGTATAGAGTCGTCTTATCGCTAGGACCCATAGCTTCCGAGATATAAGCGAAAACCCAGAAAGTGACCTTCTACGGGCCCTCCTGCCCTCCACTCACCTCCTAAGAGTGGAGACTTTTAGTACATTTATCTTCTAACTAGTACAAAGTAAAAAATTGTGTTCCATTTCCCTCTACACCCCCCTTTTGAGCATTCATTGACTGGAGCAAATATGTAGTGGCCAATGTAAGTTGAATCTCAGTACAATATTAGCATCCTTAGAAAATTACTAGAAATATGATTTGGGGATTGCTTGTAAAATAGCACTTCAGTAATTTTCATACTTCAGAATCAATTATTCTTAGCATTAATGAATTTCATCTTTGTCAACGAGGGATTAATATTAGCTGAAATGTGAGCAGATCCACCTTATACCCCCGTTAATATTGAATATTTAGGTTCAACCTAAGAAACCTAGGCCTAGGAAATAGTACAATAATCAGATATAAAATTGTATAGCCAGAAAAGAGTAGTGTACAAAAATCTTGTATCAGGTTATATACCTAGGTACATAAAATACACCTTATAGTGTAAGCAAAGTGTAATTTAAACCACAAAGTGTAATATAGTGCAAAGTACTATATACTGGACTGCAGGAGTATTTAGAATTCAATGATGTTGCTAAATGTAGGCCTACTTATACAGTATTAATTTAAACTTAAAAGTTAATACACCGAAATGTACATTATTAAAACAGTTTATATATATATTTATATTTATATTTATATATGTACACATACAAAATTAAAGATGTAAAATCACAAAGCAAAATGTGATAAATCACAAGTCCACAATAAATTCCTAAAAACTTCAGATGTCCACTGTTGAAACCTCTTCATAGAATGAGTATTGTACATGTAAGCTTAGAATTAAATAGTAAAATGACACTGTTGAAAACCTCTTCATAGAATGAGCGTTGTACATGTAAGCGTAGAAAAAAACAGTAAAAATGGCACTTTTCTTGAATGAACAATTAAAAGTCGCTCTTGATTAAGATATGGTTTTAGATTAAAGCCAATTATCCTAGACACTAATTCTTCCTAACCGTATTTATTCATTCTATAATAGTATTAATTCACAACTACCGTAAGTTTTTTTCAACACATTTAGAAAGAAACTTCTCTTACACTGTTTAATTTTTGTATTAATAGGGTTGAAAATGGCATAACTTGTGCCGAAATGCCTCCCCGTAATGGCGGCCTAGGAAGATACTAGTATCTAGGATAATTACCTTTAATCTAATAAAAGTAAAGTAAAGTGATCCTATACAGGCCATAGCTTTAATCTAATACCAGATCTTAGTCAATTGTGACTTTTATTTTTTATTCAAGAAAAGTGCCATTTTTACTATTTTATTCTATGCTTACATTTACAATGCTCATTCTATGAAGAGTTTTTCAACAGTGCAAGTTTACTATTTAATTCTAAGCTTACATGTACAATACTCATTCTATGAAGAGGTTTCAACACTGGACATCAGGAATTTATTGTGGATTTGTCATTTATCATATTTTGCTTTGTGATTTTACATCTTTAATTTTGTATATACATAGTGTTTCAAACTTTGGGCATGGGTTCCTTACACCAAAATACAGAAAAAAGTTCATATGAACATAGGTCCCATAATCCTTTGTTTTTTGGTTAGGAACTGTTCAACACATTGGTACACTCATACCATGTCAACACACAAAACTCATAACTAAAGCCCGGATTTTCATGCCCTATCAAACTTAAAAACATGCATGCATTCATGCACTATCGTATCCCCAAATATGCACAATGAAGAGCGAAACATGCACTATCAAAAATCCGCACTGTACTGCAATATATTTCAATTTCTCTTAAAAAATATACAACAACAGGTTTTTCCAAATTCTCCTCACTTAAAACTCATGCGTTTATCAGTTAGGACATTCTTGAACGCAGAAAAGTATCACAAGAAGTAACAGGTTCATACTTACGGGAAGAAATTTAACTGAGTGTGAGATCGAATTCCATGCCTCTTACATTTTTTCCACATAATACGTCTTTCACTGTTTTCAGAAGTTTAAGATCAGGATTTGAACTAAGTACCTTCTTAAGTTTTTCCCTAACTGTCACACCCATTTCTCCACAACACGATTCTAAAGGTAATTCAACGTCTTCAACAATGGCTAGTGACTGACAAATTCAATCAGTGAACATTCTGTTTGGCAGTTATCTTTCAATTGAAGGTGGTGGGGGTCGGCGAATAGGCATTTTCTTTTGTAGCCTGGAGTATTATATTACTGTTTATTAGTAAACAGTAGTTTGCACTCTCAAATTGATGCAGGTGGCAGACTCTGTTGCCAAGTCAATCAAATAACAATGGTAATACAATACTAAATTTTTACGTTTCTTTGAAAAGCAGAGATTTTAGGGAGGCACAGTTATGCAGGGTAACTTGATATTATGCACTAAAAACAGAGAATGAGGGTTTATATGCATTAAAAACGTCTGAATATGCTATATTAAACCAACAAAATCCAAAACATGCATTATGCATGAATTTTGCCATAAAAAGGCCGAAATATGCAAACATGCATGGAAAAAAAAATGGTTATTTGGAATCCATAAGTCATGTAGTGAGTAGCTACGATGTTTGAGAAGCGTAACCAAAGTATATAAAAACATGCATTTGCATGGAAATCCGGGCTCTACTCATAACAAATGCTTGGAATGTCCTTCTCTTGCTTCTAGACATGCATGCACTTGTCGAATCATGGTCTATCGAGCATTTGTTATGAGTTTTGTGTGTTGAAGTGTTATGAGTTTACCAGTGTGTTGAACAGTTCCTAATGAGAAAACAAAGGATTATGGGACCTATGTTCATATGAACTTTTTTCCTTCTTTTGGTGTAAGGAACCCATGGCTGAAGTTTGTAGAAGTATTTTTGAAACACTCTGTATACGGTATACCCTATATAAACTGTTTTAATAATGTACATTTCAGTTTATTAATTTTTAAGTTTTAATTAACACTGTATATGTAAGCCTACATTTAGCAACATCTTTGAATTCTAAATACTCCTGCAGGTCAGTATATAGTATTTTCAAGTGAATTTGGTAAAAAACACATTTTTTTACACAATAAGGTGTATTTTATATACGAGTATATAATCTGATACAAGATTTTTGTACACTACTCTTTTCTGGCTATACAATTTTTACTTCCTCTGCCCGTACCATAGGTACCATAGGTACTATAGGTAGAGGAGTTTTCGACCCCCAAATTCGAAGTTGAGTTTTTAGCATATATACACGTTTCAAGGCCTCCTGAATCCAAAAATACTGTTTTTGGAAACATGTCTGTGTGTGTGGAAAGTCTGTGAACAGGCTAGCTCCAACACGGAAAATCATATGAAAACAAAATTTCGTATTTGGGTCAGGTACCTTCTGAAGATGTGAGTGGAGGATTGGCGATAAGTTTCTCTTATTTTTAAGGGGACTTTATAAGAAGAAATTTTCGTTTTTTGCGATTTTCTCAAAAACGGCTCTAACGATTTTCTTTAAAATTTGCATATGTGTTCCTTTTACTGAGAGCTAAAACTTTTATTTGAAACTTTTTTCCGAAAAAATTCTCTGAGGGTAGTTACAAGCCACCCACTGTTTGTAGAAAGTTTGTCTTGTGTGATGAACAACTGAATACGCGCTCTTTCACGGCCTCTTATTCTATATATGAATGTGAAGTGAGAAAGATGTTTTGTTGGCCATGCATAGAGTAAAGAAGTATCTGAGGGAAATATTCGATAAATTTCGGAAATTATTCTTTACGGCGGAAAGTTCAATAAACGTCTGCAGTCACTTGTTCTTTTTTTCTAATTTTTTTTATATAGCCTGCGCTTTTAGTTGCATCATTGAAAGAAGAGGTATTTATAAGATAATTAGCGTAAAATTGTGTCTTGCGATTCTGTACAAGGATATGTGAATACTGCTAACTTTTATTTGTGCAGAGGAAGTTATGTGATTTTCACATCAGATTTTTATATCTGATTATTGTACTATTTCCTAGGCCTAGGCTTCTTAGGTTGAACCTAAATATTCTATATTAACGGGGGTATAAGGTGGATCTGCTCGCATTTCATCCAATTATTCTTACTTTTTTGTAAATTAATAGAAATCACTGTGCATTAAATTGATAAATACCGGTAATGTACTTTTACTGCAAATGGAAAGATAGTATAGAGTTGATTTTTACACTCAATTTCACTTACCTGGTTTATCCAGAAACATGTTTCCACCATCGCTGTGGACATCCTCAGTTTATGTCCATGATGGTGATTCCAACATGTTATTGATGTTCTTCCAATCAGGTAGGTATAGTTGAATGTCAAAACCAACTCTATGCTATTTTTCCATTTATAGTACCTCTTCACTGTAAAATCTCCCACTTCAAATGCGGTTCTCAAAATTTTCATAATACTAATATCTCCAAGGAATCTTGCTTTCAATATAATACTGGTAACTGATTAAACACCATGAATGCTAATAAGTATAGTGAACATGCAAGTTCAGTGACAGTTTTTTTATTTGTTGTCTTTCTGTTGTTTTAGGTAATTATGTCGGGTAACAACTTAACAAAAACAGTGTACATACCTACGGCCCAAAAGAAACAAGAAACTCCTGTAGTAAGAACCTCTACAGCCCAAGAAAACTCTAAAGCCCAAGTAAGATTAATTACACTCTTTTACTTGTAGCACATTCTTGCTGTAATGCACAGAAGGTAATCAAAATTCCTGATTTATTATTGGATAAATAAATATTTTGTTCTTGGGGTTATATATCATATTTTATACATGAAGTATAATGTTATTTTTATAGCAAACTTACTCGTAATATTTTATCCACAATTCATTGCCTTTGACAAAAAAGAGGATTTGTAAGTTGATCATACCATTATTATGAGGGGAATTTATTCAAAAGGATAAGACCTGAGCTACATATTGTTCCAGGGCCAGTTCTGGGTTGTGTGCTCAATATAAATGACTACCATTAACCATCCAGAATACAAGTACATTCACAGCTTAACTTATCGTTTGCCGCTGTATGATTTTTTTCACATTGTTATGAACTTTGTGAAAAACTAATAACATCTGATGGTACAATCTTGCCACTCTTTCTGACTGACTTTTGAACCTTCCCGTAACAGGTGTGTATATTAGATTCAACAGTGATCCAGTTCATTCTATTTTTAACCAGTCTTGTTGCAGTTGTATCACAAGCGTGAGCGTTTTCCTCTTTAATGCCGGGTTTCTATAAACTTGCAAAATACCTATGGGTAAA
This sequence comes from Ectobius pallidus, assembly GCA_964059195.1. NCBI lineage: Eukaryota > Metazoa > Arthropoda > Insecta > Blattodea > Ectobiidae > Ectobius > Ectobius pallidus. The sequence goes on from CAXKWD010000001.1 coordinate 90,882,642, forward strand.
TTATCCAATAGACAGAATTTACACAAGGGTAACGTTTTGTGTTTCTACAAACCAAAAGCCTAAATTTGCACTTGGATAAATTATCCGTGGGCAAGTTAGTTCCAGAATCACCTACCAGAGCACTTAATGATATATGAGGAAGGTCTTGCTTGGAATGTACCGTTTGTTTAATTCAGATGGATTTGATTGTCATTGTATACATTTAGTATTTTTGTATTGAGGAGTCCTCAAAACATATAACTTATCTATGCTGGAAATGCGACATCAAATTCCAGGGTCGAACACAATATCCTCTATCTGTACCTATTGTACCTATAATACGGATAGAGAAAGTAAAAAGTTATAAAGCAGAGAATTAAAATAATTATACATACACACTGTATTTACTTTTTTTTATATTATGAAAGCAAAAAAAAAATTTACAATCCCAGGGATTGAACCATGGGCCTTGAGAACCATAGTCTGGCTTGCTTACAATGAGCTACAGTGAACACGGAGAATAGGTCTTGAATAACACAGATAATTGTTGCTGCAAGGAAATGAGATGTGTTTTTGCAATATATATTATACTAATTAGTTCAGGATAATATTAACTTCATATAATTACTATTATTGTTGAGATCTAATGCGTGAGAGGAAGGAAAAAGGAGAAATGCGAGCCTAGTTTGCAATGTTTGCATACTCAGTGCTACCAAATACCGGCAAATAGTCATTTCTGACAATGTACGATACATAAAATTTGAATAAGAAATATGTAGATAAATTCTGATAGGTCTATCCTTTCAAGGAGAAAGCAAGTCAACGTTACATAATCATCTCAACACTTCTAAAATGGTATTTTACAGGAATTGCAATCAGCTGTGCACATCAGCCATATTGATCCTACAAGAGGTTAAATTTTATCCAGCCATCCGTAAAAGGATAAACTAATCCATTGATTTACCCTTGGAAAGATCTAACCCAAGTTTGTAGAAACACTTTTTTGTCATTTTCATATTTACTCAGAGGACAAACATTTACCCAATGTTTTAGAAACTTGCCATAAGTGACAAACCACCCATTCCATTGAAGTCTATTAGGGCTGCCGCACATTGGGCTTTTACATGGAGTTTAAATGGAGTAGCCGCACACTCGACCACTTCTAATGCCAACGTTAGTCACAAGCTGGGGGGAAAACTTGTCTCGCTGCTTGTGGTCGCCACAAAACATCAGATCTAGGCACACATTGGGCGTTAGTGGTCACGTCTATTCCCCCTCTGGCATTCTACACTGGTATAGAACTCCCTTCTTGAAGAACTTGGGTCCCTAATCTATTGAGTGCCCTAATGACTAGGGCAAGGCATAAAAAATAGAAAATATGAAAAATAAAAAATACATTCATGATCTAAAATATTTAAAATTTCATAAGTTATCCCTCATTACTGATAATTAGCTTTCTGGAAGTAATGTGTTGAGAGCAGTTTAATAAACGAAAGGGCATTATATTTAATTTACAGTAAATTCACTCTCTTTTTTTTTTTCTAATAAAGTAAGTAATTGATATTGGAATACATGGATCTGTGAAATTTAAAATGAATACAGAAAATCTGAATGGACGGAGATTCTCAAGTGAAAGTGTTCTTTTGCCTGAAAGTAATGATTTGTATTTTTCCACTGGTTTGGCTGAAATAATTGAAGAAACAGAAACAGCACGAAAGGTAAACTAAGTAACAAGAAAATAAAAATGAAAGAAGCATTAATAAAAGAAGGAAAGCACAAATGATGTAAAGAACTAAGTAACAAGTCATAATTATGTTACCTCGTTTAATGTCCTACTTTAAACATGTTATTTATATTTATTATAGGTCTATTGTCTTTATAGTTTATTATGCTACTATGAACATTCTTAACGATTATGTTCCTTATTTTGTTTTGTTATGGACTTATTTATTTATTTACTTATTCAATGTTTTGTATCCTCCAGAGATTAGCTGCACCTTTAGACAATGCGAAATACATTAATACGAGGTCTGATTGGAAAGTTTTAAGAATGGGCTTATAATTTCAAAATGGCGGTATTTACATGCTACTGTGATGCATCTCCTTCAAAATAGTCCCCTTCTGACGGAACATACCGACTCCAACGGTGTTTCCACTTTTGGAAACATTTCTGGAATTTTTTTTTTCTGAAGTGTGTTAAGGACGCTCTCCGGATTTGCCTGGATGTCTTCAATCGAGTCAAATCGCTTCCCTTTCAGTGCAAATTTCAGTTTAGGAAACTGGTAGAAGTCCACAGGGGCTATATCAGGGCAATAGGACGGTTTTGGAAGCACAGGAATTTGGAATTAGGTATAAAATTCCACGATTGAGAAGGCACAATGAGCTGGCGCATTGTCGTGGTGGAGCACCCAACGCCTGTCTTTCCACAATGGAGGTATTTTCTTCTGCACCTTTTTGCGCAAATGCTCAAGGACACATTTGTAGTATTCCTGGTTAATTGTCTGTCCTCTAGGGGTAAATTCATGATACACAATACCGGTAGAATCGAAAAAATCACCAACATTGTCTTCACATTCGACCGATTTTGCCGTGCTTTTTTCGGTCGTGGTGAACCTGGACTCTTCCACTGCGAAGACTGAACTTTGGTTTCAGGGTCATATCCATATACCCACGATTCGTCTCAGAAGCTGATATCCCGGTTTTAAAACAAAATTCCACCACAAACTCGTTCTGTTTTTACATCCATTTTCACGCAGACAGAATCCGGCAACAAGCCGTAACATACCCTCATTCAAACAGCTGCCACAACGAACTGAATAAAGGAAACGCACTTTCCTGTCAGAGGGCATTCAAAGACAAGTCAATGATTAACCCCCCACATTCGGTGTACCTGCCTGCCAAACCAATAAGCAGTGGCGGATCCATTCTTAAAACTTTCCAATCAGACCTCGTATATCCATTATTTCTCTATACAATTCATATAATATATTATATTAATTACTAGCTTAAAAGGCCCGGCGTCGCCCGGGTTTTGCCTTCTTTTAGATGTTCAGGGCCTATGATAAACATCCCTATACAAAGCCTACAGCTATGAGTGACGTATCAGTGGATAGGATTTTTTACGACTTCTGATACAGCATACTCACTGGCACTCATTTAAGCTGTCCCTGCAATACGACCGCTTATTCTACATAAAAATGTGAAGTGAGAAAATATTTTCCATGTCGAGGGTAGAGAAAGTTATGTGACTGCTTCACATTGTGCTTTATTTTCTTGGATTTCAATCTTCAAGAATTATGTTCACAAATGTATTAATACATCGATAGCATCAGAATTTGTTAAAGACCAGTATTATGTAATTCCCAAAGCCCTATGTGAACACTCTAAACAATACACTGTTGTCATGATAACTGAATTGCATTTCATTTTTCAGTATAATATATTCAGAAATTATATAAATTTTAAAGGGAAGGAGTGGTTTGTTTGAATTTTAGTGTTCACCGCGTTACTTCCCGGGCTTAACTGGGTATGTGTGCAAAATTTCATGCAAATTGGTCAAGAAATGTGGATTTGTATACGGAACATACATACCCACATATTATCTATTCATTTTGAGAATGAAAGTGCAAATAAACACTGAGTTTGTATCATTCCGCTCTTAACGGCATTTGATTGGTCATGTGTTACGTCAGTCATCTCTTTTCCGCGGTTAACGAAAAAAAATTAGTGGGCCGTGTCTCCTTCAATAATAATCCATCCATGAGGGCTACACTCAGCATTAAAAATAAAGACATGTTTATTACTTATTTTCGTTCAAGCTGAAAATGAGTGCTACATTAATACTTTTATATACAGAAGGCATATTACTGTGAAATAATTAGGCCTACTTACTCGGAGTTCTCCGGCAGTGGCATAACTCTAAAATCCAAATAATCTGACATCATCTCCAATGTACAATCATTAACCTCATTTCTTTTCGCAAATTATTTCATTTCAACGTCCAGCAATCTATATATATAAAAATGAATGTATGTGTGTGTGTGTGTCCGTTATGCATTACTAAACCATTCAACCGATCGCCATGAAACTTTGGGAAGTTGTTGGGTAAATTCCCGGGAAGGTTTCTGTCACACTACATTTTTAATTTTAGCCTTTGTTCGCGAGTTATGAGTGAAAAACAGCAAGAAAACGTGCATTTTTTACGCTTTCGAAGCATCGGTTTTCAGTTATTCATTTCAGTTGTCAAATCAATTGCAGAAGGCTTTGTCTATTTTTGTCATACTTTGGAAACAATAGCATCGCGATCGCTTTGGAAGGCAATGGATATCTCATGTTACTATAAACGCCAGAGAAGTTAATGATAAGGTGATGATAAGGTAATATTAAATATTTATTTAACCTGGAATATGCTTCTTATGAAAGATGGTTTACAGAAAATTCCGGGGAAGTTGCTTAGTTCGGGGTCCAGGCTACAACATTTCTATATGTAATCATAAGTAAAATCTCTTATGTAGGGTCGTTAAATCTGCCTGAAATGTAACGGAATTATAAGTCTGGACAAATGAATATAGAAACTATGGCCTCAGTAGGCTTATTCCATTCTTCATCTATATAAATAAAAACGAATATATGTCTGTCTGTCAAATACATTTACACACATTTTTTTCATTGTGAGTTTAATCGATTTCAATTCTCATAATCTTCTGAGATTGCAGCAACGCTCGACGGGTAATCTATATAGATCTTCTGTATAGCCTACATAAAAATGAATGTATGTGTGTCTGTCCTTTATGCATTACTATGCCATTCATCTGATCACCATGAAACTTTGGGAAGTTGTTGAATACATTCCCGCAAAGGCATACTACATTTTTAATTTTAGCTTTCGTTCGCGAGTTATGAGTGTAAACGGGATTGAGACGTACATTTCTTGCGCTTTCGAAACATCAGTTTTCAGTTGTCAAATCAATTGCAGATGACTTTGCCTACTTGCGTCATACCTTGGAAATAAAAGCATCGTTCGAATTTTGTAAGCCCACCATGGCCGAATCATTTGTTTATAATGTCAAGGCACGCAGACAGATGAAATTTTCACCCTAGACGGAAGAAGAATAGTGAATATAGCCCTAAATGGACAAACATTATGCAGGGTTTTTTAGGCCAGGGAACTCGAATCTGAGGTTATTTTTCCCATACTGCGCTTTCTAATCGTGGAATTCACTTCAAAGCCGGATTTACAGTTGTTTCATTAATTAGCCCTATCAATCGTTTAGTTTAGACCTATGAATGTTTCGTGTGCAAAGTGTTAGTAAATATAGTAGTTTAATTATTTTGCTCTTAATTTATAATCTTCCTATTAATTATTGTGGGCGAAGCCGCAGGGATCTGCTATGAGCTGTAATAAGCTGTAGCTTATCTAGCGTTTTCTGAGGAAATAGTTTGTGTGTGATAAGTCGTTCTTCCCCATTTCAAATTCTAAATACCTATATAAAGACCTTAAAGACCTCGAGTTTGAAAATCGAAAGTCCTTCATAAGTTATTTTCGCATTTACAAAATACAAAACCCGAGCGACGCCGGGCCTTTTAAGCTAGTAACTTATAAAATGTCGTTCTTTTAAAATTAGGAGGTCGGAGTCCTCATGAAGTTTACCCATAATTGGAGGTATGGTATCAAAAAATAATTGATGAACTTTTGCTCGAATAGCACTTTTCACAAAGTCATCAATGTTATCTAAAACACTACACGGCTTTTGAGCCTTTATTGGAGGAGTTTTCACTACATCAGAGTCTCTGTATTCACACTATGCACTTTCCAGATCGGTGAATTCCGATGTCAATTTTACAATGTCCTCTATTGCAAGTCTTGGATATTTTTTAAGAAATCCATTAAACACATTCAATATTATTTCCTTTTGTCCACTTCGCAAAGATTTACCTCCCTTATTTTTAATTATGCCACTCGGACTGGGTTGAATTTCAGTCATTATGATTAATGCTTCTCAAAGACTGGGTTATAAATTATAAGTGCCACATTTCGCTATCCACTGAAATTTATATGTTTTCAATATTATGCACAACAATGACTCGCAGACTGAAGGGTTATATTACAAATGTCACAATTCGCAATACATTGAAACATTTGTAGTAAGTTGATATTGTTTTCTTAATTCTCGTCACAAATTATGAGCTTTTACTGTTATAAAAATAAAATCTAATACCGCACTATATTGTCTTGTAGCATGATGTGTGCTGTGGTTCAAAGCACGTGCATTTGTTTACACTTTTGATTTGGTTTGGTTGCAAGACTCACACTTTTTTGTTTTTTGTTTGTTTGTTTGTTTGTTTGTTTGTTTGTTTGTTTGTTTTGTTATGTTATGAAAACATGTGAAAGCGGAACTCTCAAACTGTGAATATGTCACACTTCTTTTGTCACACTTCAATTTTTTTAATCTTTTTTTTATGTAAACAGTTGACAGCAGAACTCTCTAACTGTGCCTCATTTCACATTTCTGACTTTTCCCGTGGATTTTCAAAAAATTTTCTTTCATACAAACCTTGTCCTGACAATTACGAACACAACAAAAAAAGAATCAGCCAAATCAATCGAGCCGTTCTCAAGTGATGCGGCAACAACCATTTGGTAATTCATTTTTATTAATATAGATTACTAACATGGAGTAAAAATAATTCAATCCATATTATTTACAATGAATTCATTAACTGAATAAAAAACATCATGTAAATAAAAATTTACAAAGTCTTGCTTAACACATTTCAAAATTATTTCAGAATTACATAAATATTTAAATAATACACATGTTGGTCTGAAACACCAAAAGTGCAGGAGCTCGTGCTCAGGGGCAGTTCCATTGTTACAATTATACAGGCCTATGTCTTACAGTATAAGTGTGATGTTGAACTAAATTTATCTTAAAACAAAGAAGTAGACAAAATATAATAAAAAAGTTATAGAGGAGAATGGAAAAGGCTGAGAACAATGGCATGATTCAAGTGATAAAAGTAATAATAATTATAACAATGGAAAATAAATAATATGATGGTAGTCCAGAAAGATAATATTTACAATATAAGAAAATTAAAGTTTGTATTTTTTTAAATCTAGATTTAAAGACTTCATAACTACATTAGATTAAACCTGGATGTATTGTGATTTTAGAATTATACAGATGAGGACCAAAAATAGAGCTATGTGACAGACCAGCAGAAGTGAAACATTTTGGTTCTACTAAATTACTAGTTTTATTTTGTCCTGTGCCGTGTTCATGTGGAACAGTTCGAGTTTTGTCTTCTTTTTATGGTAGAATTTTAATAAAGAGTTTCTATGAATTTGGTTAATGTTAAATACATTAAACTCTGAATAGATTGGTTCAGTTGATTAGTCCAGCTGCTTTTTAAAGCAAATTTTGATTATACGTTCCTGTAATCAAGTTAGTGGAGTAGGAAAAGTTTTAGAAATGCTACCCCATGTAACAATGTCATACTGAGTAATGGATTCAACTAGGGCTAAATAAAATATGGCCATACAGTAATGGAGATTTACAAATTGATATATTTGTTAACGCAAGCTATAGGTTTTACTAGCATTTTTCTACGTGTCTAGTGAGTCTGTATATTTAAACTCTCCGCTAAATCTATTCCCGCTTAGTCAGCTAATGTAGCGCAGTGATACAAGTGATTGCCGCCTGTTCTTGGCACTATTTCCAGCAGGTGCGTACTTGTAAGACGCCTCGTGATACTAAACGGCATCATAGCCCAGCCAGTTAGAAGCCGGCGTCCACATGAGAAAGTCCATGTTGGATAGCTCCGCAGATTCGCGCCATTGCAAGACAATAGCCTAAGTGGTTTTGTTCTTAAACGCAAATAAATACATAATACTTACAGTTACAGTATTATCGTGTGCGAGTATTTAATCTACACTATTTACAGTAGATTCATCATTATCGGCTTATTAGATTCTTCTAAAAGCTCGTGTATTAATTCGAGTGTATTGTGCAACACCAAGCATTCCTCAAATCAGCTAAACAGTGTACTATTCTACAGATATCAGTGTTAATTCATCTTAAAAGGAACACAGCAATCCTTACGAGCATTTTGACATATAATTCATTATTGGCATAATTACAGTAAACGAGATGTCTACCATAAATGAAACTTATGATGCCACTATTACATCAAATGAGGTTATGAATGCTATTAAGAACATTAAAATAGATACGGCTCCCGGTCCTGATAGAATACTAATGCGTAGTGTGAAAAATGATAAAGTTCCCAGCATTCTAGCACATATTTTCACTGAAATCTCGCAAACAGGACACGTCCCTCCTTGTTTAAAGAAAGCAAGAACAATTTTAATACACAAAGGAGGAGATGAGACTGCTCCATCAAATTTTAGACCAATTACTATTTGCTCAGTCATACGTCGAATTTTAGAACGGGTCCTTGATGCTAGATTACGTGACTACATAACATTCAACCCTAACCAAAGAGGATTTACCTCTTGTCCTGGCACCTTGACAAATGTGTCAATTCTTGATAGTATCCTCTGCAAAGTTAAGAGTAACAAAGAAAGTGTGACTGCAATATTCTTGGACATCAGCAAAGCGTTTGACAATATTGGGCATGACCATATCCAAAAGACATTGGTCCATTCTAAACTACCTCACCAATTACAGCATGTAATAATGGCTCTTCAGACAGGAAATGAAACTGTCATAGAATCAAATGGACAAAGGACATCACCCATAAACATTAAACACGGAGTGTTACAAGGTTCGCCTCTGTCCCCTGCCCTCTATAACATGGCAACAGATTACATATTAAACGAACTTTCTGAAATCACAATTGCAGACAGATATAGGTATGAACTAGTGAAAGGGCTGCCGAAACTCACTGTCCTTGGTTTTGCTGATGACACAGTTATATTAGCAAAAAGCAAGGAGGATGCTGTTACACTCACGAACATGGCTTTTCAACGATTCCAAGAAATTGGTTTATCGTTTAATTCTAGAAAATGTGAGACGATACATATTGTTAAGGGAAAGCTCGAAAGTACATCAATAACCATTAATCAGAACTTTGTTATTCATTCCATAGATAAATCTGAGAGCATTCATACTTGGGCATGACATTTTCTGACAGATTAATTTTGGATAAAAAAATAATGGCTCATGACCTAAAAGAAAACTTAAACCTACTCTCAGGAACTCCTCTTCTGAAAACAGAACAAAAATTTTCTGTTATTAATCAGTTTATCTTACCATCTCTAGTGTATCGATTCCAGAATCTCAATAAATTGAAACTCCGCAAGGGGTTTCTGGAAACTTTGGATAAAATGATTAAGAGTACAGTTAAGGAGATTTTACAACTACCAATTGATACACCAGATTCGATGTTGTATTCCTCTAGAAGAGTTAAAGGTTTAGGCGTTTTCAAAACTGAATGGGAAACAGTTTTACAGCAGTTCAACTGTTGTAAATCCTCAGAGAAATCCCAAAATGAATACATTAACATAACTAGGGATCTAAAGGCTGATATGTTACAATGCATTAATGAACTTGGAATAACCCAGAATGCGGAAGCCTTAACCTCAAAAAAAGCTGCTGATCTAAGAGGTATTTTAAGGGGTCAAGAATTTAAGAAATAGTGCTCGCTTCATACACATGGCAAAGGTGTAAAGTTATATGAAGATTGCCCTCCAGCCAACAAATGGTTGGTAAATCAAAAAGGGCTAACTAGTTCCGAGTGGCGAGATGCTATTAAGTTGCAAGCAAATGTTGCTCCAGTACGTGCCCTCCATGGACGAAGTCAGAACGGCAACCACTGTAGGCACTGCAGTGAGGTAGAAACTTTGGCACACGTTCTAGGCTTTTGTCATCATGGGGAGCTTCTAAGGAACACTCGCCATCATCAAATAAGGAGCAAGATAGCGGCTGCCTTGAAACTGCAGAATTATGACGTTTACGAGGAGGTGCACTGCATTGCCATGGATGGAGGAACACGAAGAGCAGACATCATTGCAATAGACAAAAACCGATCAACTGGTTTAATAGTAGACCCTACAGTCCGCTTTGAGACTGAAGAAGATCAACCTGCAGCAGTTGATAATGAAAAAAAGAAGATATACGAACCAACCATTGAGTACTTCAAGAACAAATATGATTTTAAAAATGTTGAAGTCATTGGACTAATGGTTGGTAGTAGGGGAACAATAACAAAGTTCTTTATTTCCTTCTGTAAACGTTTCTTATTGTCACAAAATCTGTACAATGAAGTGGCGTTATTATCACTTAAGGGATCCATCCAAATCTTAAGAAACCACCTGTACAATAACAACAATTAAGCTGGACAGATTTCCTTTTTTTTTTTCAAGTTTAATGGTTTTTACTACTGATTATTTGAATTTTCCTGTCATTATGTTTATGATCTAACTGAAAGCTTGTAATTTTTGTGTATACTTTGTTGAAAGATATTCTTTGTCTGCAAGGCAATCTGCGTTGTGCAGAAAGACTACAAAATAAAATATCGCCACGTGTCTAGCTTTCCTGCCAAAGCTCAGAACTTTGTATATTGCAAGTTAAGCAATCCTATTTCAGATTATTTGTGATTCAATTAATCTTTCAGTTAATTCAGTGCATCTATTTAACCTATATTGTGTGAAATAAAGTTCCATCGTATTGTTACATGTTAAAGGGTTTGTTCCAATATTACATTCGTGGACCTCTGTATCCAGCAACCTCGATCTATGTCCACTTAGCTCTATTACTCCTTTTATTATTGTTTTAAAGCAATAATTGGTCCTCCGCTATCAGAGATTCTTTCTAACATCCCTACCCATCATTTCCCGCTGCGGCAGGGTTTTATGCCCCCAACATTTGCTCCTCTCGCTACGAAGCAATCCACACCCAACATAATGGTTCCTCTATCGGGCCGGATGTAATTTGGATAAATCTTGAACTCTCACACATATACGGTTTCTTCTCGGTATTTGCTCTAGATTAGATTAGATAGCGGGGGGCTTGAAGAGAGTTTAGAGACCTCCCGCACGTCAGCCTAAAAGGCTTATTGTGCTGCCCCTTTTGGTAGAGAAGCTCTTGTTGGCTTCCTTTCCCAAAGTCTTCCCTGGATATTTGCCAGGGTAGTGCAGTCAAGCAGGGTATTGGATAACTCCTTCCTCCTGCTTGCTTATGCTTTGCGCCTCGTCCCATTGGGCGAGAAGATCTCATTGTTTCCCAAAATCTGTTCCTTGAACAAGGTGTAGTATTTTGGTTCCAATGTCCTTTTCATTCCCTAGGTCTTCCCTGAATATAGAGAGAGTGAACCTCTTTCTTGCCAGGGCTGGGCAGTCAAACAGGATGTGTGAGGCCGTCTCTTCATCCTGTTTGCATAATCTGCAGATGGGATCATCCTCATAGAGTCCCACTTTGCATAAATGTTTTCTGAAGTGACCATGCTCAGATATTAATGCAACCACTTTCCTTATTCCTCTTCTGTCCAATTTTAGGATAGATGAGGAGATAGTGTTGCTTGGACCCAGGACCAGTTTTCTGGCCTGTCTTTGTCCTGGATAGGTTTGCCACCTGAGTTGATGTCTTTCCCTGGTCCATGTTTTAACCGAGGTTTTAGCAGTATTTGTACTGATTCCTACCATGGGTTCAGGGCCGACAAAGGGTATGTGTGCACCCTTTTTTTGCCAGTTGATCTGCTTTTTCATTTCCTAGAATTCCCTGATGCCCAGGCACCCACCTTAGTTCAAGACTATTGTGGGATGAAAGGGCAGTGAGGGAATTCAAACATTCCCACCTTAGTTCAAGACTATTGTGGGATGAAAGGGCAGTGAGGGAATTCAAACATTCCCATACCAGTTTTGATTTTACCTGGTCTGAGGAGAGCGCCTTTAAAGCACTCTGGCTATCTGTGAGGATGAGAATTCGCTTACCACGGTAGCCTCTCTCAATTCCTCTGAGTGCACAGCTCAAAATAGCAATTATTTCTGCTTGAAAAACTGTGCAGTATTTTCCAAGGCTTATACTGACGTTTGTCCTTGGAGATAGGCTAAATATGCCTGCACCTGATTGATCCCCTATGCGGGATCCATCCGTGAACCACACAAGTTGGTCCCGTTCTCTATCAGGTGTAATTCCTCCACTCCAGTCATTTCGAGAACCAAGAGTGGTCTTGAAAGGAGGAAAGGAACAGTGTTGAGTATTCATGAGATCTGACCTCATATTCAACTCTGTAATGTCCAGGAAGCTTAATATGGAGGTATGGGCAGTTGCTGAGCTGCTATTCCTCCAGTTCCCTGTTTGCACTAAGCGATGGGCAGTGAGCCTGGCCTCCGCTTGTAAGTAAATGTCCATGGGTGGGAGGTTCAACAGAGTCTCCAATGCAATGGAAGGAGTACTTCTGAAAGCCCCCGTAATACACAGACATGCTAGTCTCTGTAGCTTGGTAAATTTTCCTGCTACAGTTATTTGTAATGTTTTGCGCCACCAAACGATGGCACCATAAGATATCTGGCACCTGACCATTGCAACATATAGCCAATGGCTTATGCAAGGTTTTAGGCCCCAGGTTGTTCCAATAGTGCGTTTGATGGTCACAAGTGACCATCTAGCTCTGCGAATGGTATTTTCGATGTGGTTGTTCCAAGTCAGTTTCTTATCTAGTACAAGGCCTAGGTATTTAACTGATTCGAAGTATTCCAGGATTGAATTGCCTAGTTTAAGTTTACCCAGGTCCTTCAAGTTCCTCCTGTTTGAAAAAGGGACTACAACTGTTTTGCTAGGATTAATAGACAAGCCTTCTTGCTTGCACCAGTTGTGAATTTTCCTCAGACCACGATTCATCATGTCTGAGACTGTATTGGGAAATTTCCCAAAGACAACAAGTGCTATGTCATCTGCATAGCTTTGTATGTAATATCCTTCCTGGGTCATTTCTTTGAGAAGATCATCCACCACGAGACTCCACAATAGGGGAGAAAGAACCCCCCCCTGTGGGCATCCCCTCGTGGCGACAATTCCCATTGTAGCCCCAAGAAGGTTGGCTATAATTTTCCTGCTCCTGAGCATGGAGTTTATCCAACTACAAAGAGTGTCATTGACTCCATACTTTTGAGCAGCCATGATCATAGAGTCATAGGAGGTGTTATCGAAGGCTCCCTCTATGTCTAGGAAGGCCCCTAGGGCTATTTCCTTCATGCCATGGAATCCTCCAGTCTGCTAACTAGGCTGTGTAACGCCGTTAAGCAAGACTTGGATGGCTGGTAGGCATGTTGGTTTCTATGAAGAGGAGTATCTGATAGTACTCTTCTTCGAATGTATCTTTCGACCAGTCTTTCCAAAGCCTTCAGAAGGAATGATGAAAGACTAATTGGTCGAAAAGCCTTTGCCTTGGTGTATTTATTTCGCCCGGGCTTAGGAATAAATACTACTCTGGTAACTCTCCAGGCCTGAGGAATATAGCTAAAAGCTATACTGGCTCTAAAGAGGTTACACAGAAGAATGTAAAGTGAGTCAGGTCCTTTCTGCAGTAATGCAGGAAAGATGCCGTCTCCACCTGGTGACTTGAATGGGCTGAATTTATTTATTACCCATTTGACGCTGTGTGTTGTGACCACTTGAAGTGCCAGTTCCCATTCTTCCTGTGATGCTCTTGGTCTAGAGTTTTCACAGTGTCCTAGGAATTCACATGTCTTGTCATCATCATGTATGCACTCGGGGAAGTGTTCCTCAAAGAGTACTTTGAGTGTTTCTTCGGCCGAGCATGTGAAACCACCTGTAGGCTTACATATTGTTCCTACGGGATTGACTATACCGTGGGCCAGTGCTCTTTGTAATCTGGCTGCCTCTGACAGACTAGATATTTCCTGACAGTAGGCTTGCCAAGAAGATCTTTTGGCCTTACGTATGCTTTTATTGTATTCAGTGAGGGCTATATGATATTCCCTCCAGTCTCTAGTTCTTTTAGCCTTGTTAAGGAGATGTCTTACTCTGCGCCTCCTATATTCAAGGTCCTGAGTCCACCATGACACTTTCGTGGATTTAATCCTCGTTTGCATGGGGCAGTTATCATGATAACAGTCAAGTATAGCCTCTTGAATCAAGTAGGCGACCTTGTCAATATCACCGAAAGATCTAATCCCTTCTATCTGCCCAATCCTACCTGAGAGATCCTCTTTATAGGGATCCCACCAGGTTCTCCTGGGATTCCTGTAGGGATTGGTTCTTTTTACTACATTAATATTAAAGGAAATGTAGTTATGGTCCGAAAGTGATGGTTCATCCAAGACCCTCCATTCGGTAATCTGTGTGGAGATATACCCAGTACAGAAAGTAATGTCGATAACTTCCTGCCTTATGCGGTTAGCAAAGGTAGGCTTATAGTTAATTAGCTTCATATTTTCCAGTGGTATAATTAGATTGAATGTTGTTGATATGTTCCGCCTATATACCACTATATAATAACAACGCTCAGCTGAAGTCTACATGAGGTAAGGAGCAATTAATTAACAACACGTGTTATTGAATTTGATTTTTGTTGTGTTCTTCTAAAAGTATTTTATTATATTAGATGTAGTCTATCACATAATCATAAAATATTAAAATAAACATTGAGCTCAATGTGCTGTCAAAAATTATTAGATATTTACAATAATTAATAATAAAATTGTGAAGTTATCCTTGTCACAATATTTAAAATATGAATTAAAATTAACATATATGAAATTTAAACTGGTAAAATATTCTGATACTTGTCAATTGTTTTAAAATATCACACAGATGTCTGTGTATGTCAAAAAAATAATAATAATTGTATTCGTAACAACATTCAATCTAATTATACCACTGGAAAATATGAAGCTAATTAACTATAATGCAGCCAGCCAGGCTAATATCATTAATAGATATACAAACATCAAAAGAAAGCTCAACAAGACAATAGCAAATTTATATTTTAACAAAACCTGTAAATATAATAATCTTATACCTAAATACATTAGCTTAAAATCTAACAATAAAAAGAAGAGAGCCCAACATACAATAGCGAACGCTAATAAAACATGGCTTAACAATGAAATTAGATTCTTACACAAGAAGAAAAGCCAGCTAAATGAAACCTTATATACTACACATCTTCAAGCATCCAAGATATACAAGAATGAATGGCCAATAATTGAGAATAATATAACTGAAAAACTTCATAACGAAATCGAGATGAAATATTGTACATTGAACAAGAAAATTGAGAAACTAAAACAACAAAATCTCCAAAAAACAAAAAACACACAAAGAACATCTAACATAACCTTCCATCCTAGGGTTATAAATTTGACAACAGTAAAATTAGACAAAGAAGAACAAGAAATACTAGAATTGGGTTACAAGCATAATTTCACAGATACTCTCAATAATCAAATCAAATCAAATATTATAGACTCAGAAACAGCTATTAATAAATGTGAGCCTAATAAGCAAACATACTTACGAGAACAAATAGCCTCCATTATTAAGAAAACTTATAATGACAAAACACAATATTATAAATAACACAGAAAAGACTACACTTAAGAAACTACAACATAAACTTACAACCAACAACATAACAAATACTAAGGCTGACAAAGGAAATGCCATTATCTTAATTGAGAATTCCGAGTATATCAATAAGACACTAGACTTCTTAAAAGATAACAATATCTTAGAAATTACAAAAGATCCAACTGATAAATTTCAAGACATGATTAAAAGAATCTTAAAAACTTCAAATTTAATTTTTAGTAATACTGACACAAAACAACTTACACTTATGAACCCGAAACCCCCAATTTTAAGATCTCAAATTAAAATTCATAAAGACAACAAACCGATAAGACCTGTAGTTAACTTTATGAATGCTCCATCTTACAAAATTTCCAAAAAGTTAGCTAAAATACTACAAAATAGATTAGAACTTAAGAACACTTATACAGTAAAAAATACCTACGACTTTATTCACAAAGTTAAAGACATTAAACTTAATAAAAATGATACCTTCATATCATTAGATATAAAAAATTTATACACCAATATTCCCATAACAGAAACAATTCAAATAACCAAACAAAATTTACTTAATATGGGTGATAGTCTTAACGTTACAGAACAAATCATTAATACACTTCAAACTATTCTAAAACAAAATTATTTCAAATTTAATAACAAAATCTACCAACAACAAGATGGGCTAGCTATGGGTTCACCCCTTTCAGGTATGGTTTCCGAAATATTCCTACAACACATTGAAGAAAATTATATCAATAATATCATCAATAAATTCAATATAAAAGCTTATACAAGATACGTTGATGATATTTTCATTATTTGCAATAAACACAAAATTAACGACATAGCACAAGACTTTAATAAACTACATAATAAATTACAATTCACAGTAGAGACAAGCAATAACTATATCAATTACCTAGACTTAAACTTATCCAAGAAATACAATAAAATACACTTCAACATTTACAGAAAGCCCACCTATACTGACAATATAATTCATCAAAAATCCAAAAAACAGCAGCAATTAATAGTATGATTTATAGGCTATTAAAAGTCCCCTTGTCCCATAAGAATTACCAAACCGAATTAAAAACCATTCTATAAATAGCCCGTAACAATGGGTACCAAGACAATTTAGTTTACAAATTAATAAAAAAGAATAAGAATACTATTAACAAACAAAATAATCCGATAACCACACTCCAACCAACCCAAGAAACCAATACTAATAAACACAACAAATATGCAACCTTCAATTTCACAAATAACAAGATTTACAGAATTACAAAAGAATTAAAGAAGAATAACATAAACATCGCCTTCAAAACTAATAACAATTTAAAAAATAAAATCTATAATAAGATCAACAATCATAATAGCAACAATCAATATGAAAGCTGTGGCATTTGTAAACTAAATTGTCAAGACTGTAATAAAGTATATATCGCCCAGACTGGAAGATCTTTCAAAACAAGGTATAAAGAACATATTTCTGATTTTAGATTTAACAGAAATAAATCCACATATGCAAAGCATCTTCTAGACAATCAACATAGCCCTACTACCATAGAAAATTCTTTGGAAATTTTACATAAACATAATAAAAGTCCTAAACTCAATACTCTAGAGCAAATAGAAATTTATAAACATAAGAACAACATCATAAATGAAAACACAGTAGACCAGAACACACTTTTTGAAACATACATTAACCTAACTAGCTAGGAGTAAACTCTCACAATATTCAGTAGCACTCAAACATTCACTGTAGAATGTTCAGCTCTCAAGACTATCGGTAAGTTACATATTGCATTTATTAAAACTTAATAGATATTCTTCTACAATACTTATGTCAACTTAAACCTTTAAGTACAGTTTCTTAATTAATAGTTTCTCATATAAATTTCAATTACCGAATATAAACAAATAATTACCATATTATTCATTTATTAAATAACATATTTTAAATCTCTACTGGCTAGCATACAAGCAATTTCTTCATTACAGTCTATATTTAACCCATTTAAATTAGTCACATTTTAAATTTATTTTATTAACGAGATGTCTTATCCTATAATTAATTGTACTTGAGATTCTTTTGATATCCAAAATATTCACATTCTAGGCGTGACTGATGATGATGCATATGACGTCGAAATGCATCTCAATATATTAAAAAACAACGAAAGCTGAAGATCACAAGAGATAAGTTCACTACACTACTCAAGATCCACTAAGCTATTTCCAAGAAGAAGGACCACAAAATTGCAGTTACTCACAATGATATTGTTATAATTGACTCTCCAATAATAAGTCTCACAACAAAAATACAAGAAGAAAGAAGCTGTGTGCATTTTATCCACGAATACAATTATTATTATTTTTTTGACATACACAGACATCTGTGTGATATTTTAAAACAATTGACAAGTATCAGAATTTTACCAGTTTAAATTTCATATATGTTAATTTTAATTCATATTTTAAATATTGTGACAAGGATAACTTCACAATTTTATTATTAATTATTGTAAATATCTAATAATTTTTGACAGCACATTGAGCTCAATGTTTATTTTAATATTTTATGATTATGTGATAGACTACATCTAATATAATAAAATACTTTTAGAAGAACACAACAAAAATCAAATTCAATAACACGTGTTGTTAATTAATTGCTCCTTACCTCAAGTAGACTTCAGCTGAGCGTTGTTATTATATAGTGGTATATAGGCGGAACATATCAACAACATTCAAAGGTAGGCTTGTTACCGACATTGAGTATATTTAGGTTGTTGGAGAGCAGAAAATCTAAAAGATAATCACCCCTTTTATTGATATCCTTGCTTCCCCAAATTTCATGATGAGAGTTGGCGTCACACCCAAAGATGGTCTGTTCGCCACTCCTTGTACAGTGTGCGACCAACTGCTCTAGTACCCTTGTGGGAGGATTGCTACCGTCATAGGGGAGATAAACAGAGCTCAGTATAAGGCCTTTGTTCCCTCCTCCTACTTGGCAGTCAATCTTCACTGTGGTGATGTCATTAGAACAAAATTCCAAAAAGAGGTAAACATTGAATACCGTTACGAACAAGGATACAACTCCTAATATGAGTGCCCTTGTTGCAGTATATCAACTTCCCTTGGCATTCTCCTAGCCCTGCAATACGACCCCTGTTAATCCAGGGCTCTTGAATCAGAGCTAGATCTATTTCTTCAGTATTGAAGATTCTACAGAAGGCAGCCGAGGCCGCCTTCTTGTGCTGAAGATTGATCTGGAGGACCTTTAGTACCATCCTTGGTTTGAAGAACAATTCTCCCAAGGTCTACAAAAGGCTTTACTACCCAGATCTTGGTGGCTTATACTCCATATCCCTGTCTGAGGCTTGCTGTAAGACAGCTTCCTTTTCGAGGGAAATGGTTTGGTTATGCTGAGGATTCATATATGTGGTCCTCAGAAGTTGTTTATTTGTTTTCACCTTGAGCTTGTCCATTTTCTCCGTGGCTTCGTCTAGGCCCGGAGTAGGTCTCTTAGGTTCTTTTTCCCCAGCCAAGGTTGACATGACCACCTCTGATGAGTTTACATCGATGCCCATCTCCATATCAGAGGCTTGCTCTAGAAGAGCTTCCTCATCAAATGAAGTGGGTACCTGTGCTGAGGGCTCACTTACATGGTCCTCAGAGGTTGTTTTGGAAATTTCCTTCCGTGTATCCATTTGGTACCACGAGAAGCTAGGGAATTATACAGTCCGCCCAGGTAGAGCCCCGCATGCCTGGGTAAGGCTTATACTCTGGAGGTCGCCTGGTTTCCAGAGGCCCCGTTAAAGACACATTAGCCCTGTGCCATTCACCCCTTCAGCACGGATTGCACTACACCTTAGGGTTGGGCTTGATTAGCCGCTTCTTCGTCTGGTATCTCCCCTGTGGCCACCCTGGCATGAGTAACTCTGCGGTGTTTCCACCTCCAGTACAGCCCACAGGTTCGCAGATACACGCAAGCCCCCCCCCACCTACTTCAAGGTCTTGCGGCTACTAGGGGGGGTATTTGCTCTACCATCGGAACGGATTTCAGAATCCAAGCGTTTCCTCGGGTCCGCCCAGTAGATCACATAACAACCGCGTTCGGACGGCATAAGAATTCTAGCTACTCTGAATTCATGGTCCAGTTTATCATCAAGTTGGCAGTGCCCAAGTCACTCCAATCAGAAGTAGGACTACAATACGTCAGTCTACAATCACAGCAAGGCTGCTGTGTGCAGTGCTTTAAGGTATCATCCAGCAGGCGATGACTACCAGTAGCTTCAGCTCAGTAAAGTTTCTTCAGAGCGAAAAATATCAACATTCCACTTCTACAAGTAGTGTTTTCCATTAAACATGGAACAACAGGTAAAAGCTTTGACTAAACGTAGAGGAATAATCAAGCGAGAACTCACTTATCTTCAAAAGGTTTGTGCTGATCTTAATGAAGATACAGATGTGTTTATGTTAAGAGTGCATTTCGACAGTTTGAATGAAATCTGGGACAGATACGTAGATATTCAAACACAAATTGAATCCATTGTAGAAACAGAAGCAGAATTAGATTCACATTTTGAACATAAAGAGGCTACAAGAACTTGCTACAAGGAGATTAAAGCAAAATTTAGTGCTCTTATATGTCATCATGAATAGCCATTTCATAGTGCAAGTCCAGTGAACAGTGAACAATCGCAACACAACAGTGATACATCACATCACACTTCGCATTCCTGCAATGCACAGAACAGAGAATGTTATAGGAGAAAAATTCCTCCATGCTTAGCTCAGTTGGTAGAGCATTGGCGCGAATAGCCAAAGGTCCTGGGTTCAAGTCCCAGTGTTGGAGGAATTTTTCTCCTATAACATTCTCATGTAATGTCCAACAGAGACAATAATCTGTGGTTCATGAAAGCTTATATATCTAGCACAGAACAGAGTCATATCTCTACCTACCTTAGAATTACCCATCTTCGATGGAGATGTTACAAAATTCAAACATTTTCATGATACGTTTACTAGCCTCATTGTGAATAATGAATCGCTAGATGCAATCCAGAAATACCACTATCTCCTAGCGGCGCTTCAGCAGCAAGCTCACATGCTAGTCGAAAATCTTCCTGTGACAAGTGACAATTTCCCAGTAGCATGGAAATTGATTTGTGATCGCTATAATAATACAAGATTAATAGCCACATCACATGTGCAACAGCTGTTATCATTGCCAGAAATGAAAACCGACAGTGTAACAGAACTCAGGAACCTTCTGAACAGATTTCAGAGCAACCTAAACGCAGTAGAAGCTCTATCTCTAGAAGCTCCGCTACATGAAGTTCTCTTAACGCAGCTTCTGTTAAACAGCCTAACAGACAGCACTCGCAAAGAATTTGAGAGTAAAATCGACTCACAGCATTTTACGTCTCTACAAGAGCTCATAACGTTCCTAGAATCTAAAGCACTCACATTAGAGATTCTAGCGACTTCTAGCAACATGTCCAGCTCATCACCTACAAGAAAGGTTGAGCTGCGATCACAACAACACACTGTCCATGAATCGCGACAGTCGTATGGAGGTGCAAACAGCCTGTCTTGTGCCTATTGTCAAGAAAATCACAAGCTTTACCATTGTGATGAATTTCGACAAATTCCAGTCAACGAGCGATGGAATTTCGTCAAGTCACAGCACCTGTGTGTAAACTGCTTCTCATCGAACCATCAAGTACACCAGTGCAAATTAGAATCCTTTTGCAATTGTGGAGAATCAATTCATAGTCAACTCTTGCATAATGACATGAATAGGGTTTCTTCCCCGAATGATTCTCACTCTACGACAGAAGACGAAGAGCCACAAATGCATTCTTTTGTGGTAACAAGCAAATCTTCACAACAGCAAGTTTGTCTACTGTGTAAACTGAAACACGCTTTACACAAATGTAACAAATTTCGCAAATTAACAGTACATCAGCGGTGGAGCTATGTACGATCCAAGAACCTGTGCTTTAATTGCTTCTCGTCTCAACATAAAGTACAACAGTGTGAACTACCTTCTTATTGCAAGTGTAATTCAAAACACAGCAAGTTATTGCACTTCATACATAAGCAAGGAAACTCAATTGCCTACGCATTTACATGCTTTGATATCAGTCGAAGTCAACAGAGTACTTAACGTCATAGCAATTCTAAACCAGTTAGAATTCGCATCAACTCAAGCAAGGCATCTCGTCACATGCAGAGCCAACGCTTCGAGAGAAATAGGCCCAGTGCAGCGGTCAAACAAGTTCGCAATAATTACGCTTCCTTCAAGAATAGGAACAAACATTTGCATACATCCCTTCACAATAAATCTTTCAACAGTCAAGAAAGGTTTAGAACAATCCCCATGTACTGTCCAACAGAGACAATAATCTGTGGTTCATGAAAGCTTATATATCTATCTGTATATTTAAACTCTCCGCTAAATCTATTCCCGCTTAGTCAGCTAATGTAGCGCAGTGATACAAGTGATTGCCGCCTGTTCTTGGCACTATTTCCAGCAGGTGCGTACTTGTAAGACGCCTCGTGATACTAAACGGCGTCATAGCCCAGCCAGTTAGAAGCCGGCGTCCACATGAAAAAGTCTATGTTGGATAGCTCTGCAGATTCGCGCGATTGCAAGACAATAGCCTAGGTGGTTTTGTTCTTAAACGCAAATAAATACATAATACTTACAGTTACAAGTATTATCGTGTGCGAGTATTTAATCTACACTATTTACAGTAGATTCATCATTATCGGCTTATTAGATTCTTCTAAAAGCTCGTGTATTAATTCGAGTGTATTGTGCAACACCAAGCATTCCTCAAATCAGCTATACAGTGTACTATTCTACAGATATCGGTGTTAATTCATCTTAAAAGGAACACAGCAATCCTTACGAGCATTTTGACATATAATTCATTATTGGCATAATTACAGTACAATTATCGCCACGTGTCTAGCTTTCCCGCCAAAGCTCAGAACTTTGTATATTGCAAGTTAAGCAATCCTATTTCAGATTATTTGTGATTCAATTAATCTTTCAGTTATTTCAGTGCATCTATTTAACCTATATAGTGTGAAATAAAGTTCCATCGTATTGTTACATGTTAAAGGGTTTGTTCCAATATTACATTCGTGGACCTCTGTATCCAGCAACCTCGATCTATGTCCACTTAGCTCTATTACTCCTTTTATTATTGTTTTAAAGCAATAATTGGTCCTCCGCTATCAGAGATTCTTTCTAACATCCCTACCCATCATTTCCCGCTGCGGCAGGGTTATATGCCCCCAACATTTGCTCCTCTCGCTACGAAGCAATCCACACCCAACAATATTGCTTTTTGTATTTTATTACATAATTATATGAAATGTGTTTATCCCATTTCAAATGTTGATCACTAGACTTTGGATTTTAGGTTAAAAACCTATTTTAATCCTTAAGCGATAAATGGACGAAAACTTGTATATGCATGTTTCATAAGTGACTGTGCCTAAAACTGACACTTTTATAGGACCTAAAACAGCCTATTTTTACGTTAGAGCCTAATATTGCCTTTTTGCTTGTTTTTCATCTAAAGTTCAAAATAAAAGTCGGCCTATATGACACATTTATGACGTAGTTAAATAGTAAGGAATGTTTCGTCTTCAGTAGAAAAATTCCTTGGAATTCCCAAGAAAATGTAGTGTTTTTCTCCCGACTCCCACATCCAGTAAAAGAAAAAGTAGTTCTCTGAATCACTGAGGGATACAAGGGGTTGAAGTTCGTAGCTTCTGGGCGCAGGGATTAGGGATGGTAGTAATACAGGCCCTAGTAATAGGTCTATATAATTCTGTGTATCATAGGCCTATATCTGTGTTTTATCATGATTATTGATTAATGGTGACTTCAATAAATATAATATTCTGCATTGCAATTGAGATATTTCAGAAAATTGGCAACTTAACGATTTTATAAGAGACTATTTTACGATTTTTAGAACCTATTTTCCAATTTTTAGAGCTTATTTTAGGTACGTAAAACAGCATTTTTAGTGACCTAAAAGTCCGAAGTCTATTGATCACTAATAATCCCCAAAAATTTCAATTCTGCAGACAATTTAAGAAAAGGGCATTCACAAACCGTAAGGTCTTCACAATCAGAGTTACGAAGTATTAATTTTAAATGTTTGAGTGGATTTAATTGTTTTAATTCAGAACTGTTACAAAGAAAGCCATTCTGGGTAGAAGTGGCAACTACTCGTGGTCGTGTAAGCTTCTAGTGGCGACCACCGGTGGCGGCGTTTGTAGTTGACACAACCACAAGTAGTGGTGTAAAATTCCCAGGAACTTAAATTCGAGGAATGATTAGGTTAAATAAAACTAAAAAACTGCTATAAGTTCAAAGATTAAAATATAATTAATGAAAGAACGTAAAAAACAAACAAAAATTAATTACATATCAAACATTTTATAATGTTTTACTGGGTTTTAAAAAATGAGGTAATTAATAATTAAAATATGCCCTGGTTCTTGAAGGTCAATAAAGAACATTAACAAAAGAGTTGATTGATGAAACTGGCTATTAAATACTTACAAATGCAGCAGTAATCATAAACAATATGAACCCAAACAACTTTTAGAAATAGGCCTGTTTAATTTTGTTAAATCTGTTACCTTAGGCTATAAACTTATTATATTTAAATTTGTGTTTGTGTAATATTAAAAATTGTTAATTTGATGGTTTTAGGCATTTTATTTTAAATGCCAACACATTCTATTAGCAATTATAATAAACCAGCTTAAAAGGCCCAGGTTATGTCCAAAATTAAATTATGGAGGGCTTTTTATTTCCAATCTGTAAGTCCTTATATATAGGAATATAGAGTTTGAAGCAAAGAAGAACGACTTATGACACTCAAACTTTTTCTTCAGAAAACGCTAGATGGGTTTTATTGCTCATGTAGGACTTAAAATTTTGCAAACCATTGCTTTTACACACCATGCCTGGTAGGGGTTGAAAGAAGAAGCAGAAATTCTGGTAACATAACATTTTACTATGTTGACGGGATATTTCATTTCCCACTTTCATGTTGTCATACAACCGTTTACCATGGACTAAAATAAAAAAAAAATCAATATCACTTCCACACATTTTTGCCCCAAAATCTGGGACAATATTTTGCTGCGCACATGGGACTAAAAATGTTCCAACCTATTTTGTCTCTTTTTACATGCTTAGGGCTTAGAACAAACATTCCTATTTCTTAACTGATACAAAGCCTACAGCGATGAATAAAAGTATCAGTGGATAGAATTTTTACAGATTTCTGGTATAGCATTACTCGCTACCCACCGTTGGCACAAACTGAGGCCGAGACAACTGTAAATGCTGTCCCTGCAATACGATTTCTTATTCTACATCAAAGTGTGAAGTAAGGAAGTGAGACTCTCCACACCGTATATATATATTACTTGTCAAAGCACAGTAAAATGCAACTGAAAAAGTCCATGTGAACACTGCAAACAAGGTTGTCATGAGAACTGAATTACATTTGAAGAATTGAATGTAATTTTTTCAGAAAGTAGACCCCTAACTTTCTTCCTACTGTAACATCAAGGAATTCAATAGCTTTAAACCTTCTCCAGACATTGCGTATTATTTTGCAAAAAACATCGTGTAAATCGGTCTAGTAGTTTTTAGTCTATAAAGGACACATACTAACATTGCCTTTTATATATAGAGAATTGCTTATCTTTAATACTGTTTGAATAAATGTGAGTGAGGTATCACTTTATAAAATATAACTTTTTATAAAGAAAACATAAGAGATTATCACAAATTATTATTATTATTATTTTTGAAAATAAAATAAACTCAAGGTACATTACTTTTGAAAATAAGTGAAAAATTATATCATAGGAAAGGTTAAATGCTTTCTTGTGATGATTCCTAGATAAACATGTGGAATTTTAAGGTACCTGAACCGTAAATTAGCATTAAAACTTTCGAAACTAGGGATTTTTATAAATTCCCATTTTTTAAGTTCCTTCTCACTGGGAATATTTCCAGCCCACATCACTAACCACAAGTGGTTGCTACCGTTGACAACCATGACAACCACAACAACCACAAAACGCAGCAGCCCTTAGTTTTTTTTTTTTTTTTTTTATATATTTTTTTATTTTTATTTATTTTACAGAACCATTGTAAGTGACAAAGAAAAGTTCATATAAAATATGTTTACATAGAGTATTTACCATATTTACTTGAATGCTCCACACACTTTTTCTTTAAATCTTGCAAAAAAGGAAATGTGCGACTTATTCAAATGGGCACTTCTTTTCATATACCCTCCCTCAGTATGTCATTTTAGAGGCATAAAACATGGAAACTGTGTATTCATGATTGTTGTTAAGTGTTGGTAAAAATGCGTGTGAAAGGTATGCAGTTGTGATCATTCCCAGCAAGTGAAAAAACTAGAAGTGATATGGAGGCTGAAGAACACAGAAATTGTGCCGCAGGCCGATAAATTTGATGAGTGAAAGCTGCATTGTGAGGTGAGGTGCAGTATGTTGGCTTTGAACCACAGTAGAACTCCAATTACCCAGATCAATTGGGACCAGACCCAATCCGGAAAATCAAATATCTGCATAATTGGATAAAACATTTTGGATAAGTAATTTCTTTAAAAAATATCTAAACTGTACAGTACTGTACTTACATAAAGTGTCATATCTTGAACATATCGGTCAGAGTCAGTTGTATTGTTGACAAACTGTCAATTTTGTTGGCTTAAAGTTTTGCTTTTTGGCAAATAATTGGCCCTGAAAGGGGGTTCCCAATGCTCACTGTTGTAAAAACCATTTGAATACAGCCTCAAAGTATCCTGATAGTTGGAGTTCGGATAATTGGAGTTCTACTGTAATTCCAATTGCACCTATGAACCTATTATTTTTCTTTTCATTTGCATCTCGTTGTGAGGCATATGTTATCACATTCTAACAATAGTCAGCAAATATAGTTGCCTTCCATTTGCCCTGACACCTCCTTTCTATCGCTGCAATGTCTTGGAAAAAGCGTCATCCATGGTCGTCACTCATTGCACCTCAATCGCTTGGAAAAAAGTCAAGATGGGATTGAAGAAAGTGGATTTTCAGTGATATATTACAACCTAACTACTCCTGTGTCCCTAGAAATTCATGGAAAAGTAAATCATGCTTTTGGACTCTTCATTTTCCCAATAAATTGTCAACAACAGGTTTGAAGGTTACCTAAGCTGCTTTCTCAGTCTCTTGAACGATTCTATTAATAGTTTTGTTCGTACATAATTCACAATTGGGTCTTTAACCACTTACTTGAAAGATTCTTCATCTCGAGTGATTTCCTTCACCAAATTCTTTGTTAATCCTACTTTTATATAAGGTGGCAGTAAGATTTTATTTCTTATAGGGTTGTACTGGGTGTTTTCTATGAGTTCCATCATTTTCTTTTCAGGCCAATTTTGTTTTACATAGAGGGTAGACCTAGCTTGATTGTCCCACTAACAGAGAAAGCAATAATATTTGGTACTAGCATGTGCCCGCGGCTTCGCCCGCGATAATTATTTAAAAAATTAAAAATTAAGAGCATAATAGTTAAATCATTATAATTATTAACACCTAAATCACGTGGACTACATACCACGATTAGATAGCGTCGCCTGGTAAAAGCGACCTCAGATTCGAGTTGCTTGGCCCAGAAAACCCTTGTATAGTTTCATTCAAATCAAACAATGTTTCACCATACAGTATTTAGGCCTATATTGATTATCCCTCTTCCGTGTTGGTTGAAAATTTAATATGTCTACGGGCCTTAACATTCTAAACAAATGAATCGACCAGCGTGGGCTTACAACATTCAAGCGATCGCGATGCTTTTATTTCCACGGTATGACAAAAATAGCCAAAGACAACTGCAATTGATTTGACATTGAAATGTATTACTGAAATCTGATGCTTCGACAGCGCGAATCACGTTTTCTGCCAGTTTTTCACTCATAACTCGCGAACGAAAGCTAAAATTAAAAATTCGGCTTCGAGGTGCATTCGACCACCTTTCAGTCCATCTATCTTTAAAATTTCAGATCTCTGCGTTCAGTAGATTTCGATGGGCATCGTGGACAGACAGACAAACAGCATGTGCCCGCATGTGCCCGCGGCTTCCCCCGCGATAATTATTTCAAAAATTAAAAACTAAAAATTAAGAGCATAGTTAAATCATTATAATTATTAACACCAAAATCACGTGGAGTGCATTCCACGATTAGGTAGCGTCCCCTGGTAAAAGCGACCTCAGATTCGAGTTCCTTGGCCCAGAATACCCCTGTACAGTCAGTTTCGTCCAAATCGAACAATGTTTGACCATATTTAGGCCTATATTGATTATCCCTCTTCCGTGTAGGTTGAAAATTTCATGTCTTCGGGCCTTGATATTCTAAATAAATGAATTGTCCAGGATGGACTTACAAAATCAAGCGATCGCCCGCGATAATTATTTCAAGAATTAAAAATTAAGAGCATAATAGTTAAATCATTATATTTATTAACACCTAAATCACGTGGACTACATGTCACGATTAAATAGCGTCGCCTGGTAAAAGCGATCTCAGATTCGAGTTCCTTGGCCCAGAAAATCCCTGTATAGTGAGTTTCGTCCAAATCGAACGATGTTTAACCATATTTAGGTCTATGTTGATTACCCCTCTTCCGTGTAGGTTGAAAATTTCATATGTCTACGGGCCTTGACATTCTAAACAAATGAATCGACCAGCGTGGGCTTACAACATTCTAGCGATCGCGATGCTTTTATTACCACGGTATGACAAAAATAGCCAAAGCCAACTGCAATTGATTTGACATTGAAATGTATTACTGAAATCTGATGCTTCGACAGCGCTAAAATCACGTTTTCTGCCAGTTTTTCACTCACAACTCGCGAACGAAAACTAAAATTAAAAATCCGGCTTCGATGCGCATTCGCCCACCTTTCAGCCCATCTATGTTTAAAATTTCAGATCTCTGCGTTCAGTAGATTTCGCTGGGCATTGTGGACAGACAGACGAACAAACACGTCCTTTTATTATTTTAAGATAGCATGTGCCCGCGGCTTCGCCCGCGATAATTATTTCAGAAATTAAAAATTAAGAGCATAATAGTTATATCATTATATTAACACCTAAATCATGTGGACTACATATCACGATTAGATAGCGTCACCTGGTAAAAGCGACCTCAGATTCGAGTTCCTAGGCCCGGAAAACCCCTGTATAGTGAGTTTTGTCCAAATCGAACAACGTTTGACCATATTTAGGCTAATATTGATTATCCCTATAATAATAATAATAATCCTCTTCGGTGTAGGTTGAAAATTTCACATTATGTTTGCGTGCCTTGACATTAAAAACAAATGAATCGACCAGCGTGAGCTACAACATTCAAGAGATCGCGATGCTTTTATGTCGAAGGTTTGACAAAAATAGCCAAAGCCTAGTGTAATTGATTTGTATTACTGAAAACTCATGCTTCAAAAACGGAATTAATACACGTTTTCTGCCCGTTTTTCACTCATAACTCACGAACTAAAGCGAAAATTAAAATTCCGGCTTCGAGGTGCACATTCCGACCCTTTAGTCCGCCTATGTATAAAATTTCAGATCTCTGCGTTCAGTAGATTTCGCTGGGCATCGCGGACAGACAGAGGACAGACGGATGACAGACAGATGGAGGACAGACACTTCCTTTTATTAATATAGATATCCTAAAGGCATTCTGAGTTTGTTGGATCCTTCAGATCTCGATGTAACCGCCATTGATTCTCATCAGGAAACAATTTAAGATGTTCATAGCTCTCCTTTATAATGTTATCAAGCTCAAAATTTCCCCCTTATTCCCTCAATAAGTCAGCTTTAGGATTACATGAGGATGATATCAAGATATTTCAATAATATAAATAAATTTTATTAACTAAATACAGGATATCAACTTCTTTGTATCTTGAAGTTATAGACCTATATTAATTCCCAATACTTGATCAGAATACCTGTATTATGAGGCTATGTAATACGCCGTGTCAATAATGATTAAAATCTAAAAAACGAAACTTATTTATAATTAAAATTATAAAATCTGTGTACAGTAAAATCAAACCTCTCTAGATGATATTTACATGTATGTCAGGTTAAAACTTTGACAAGTCAATAATATTCTTAAGGAACTAGGCCTATTATTAATTTAAATTCACAAGTTAAAATCTAATGTGTTATGTACAAAAAAAATTAAGTTTCACTGTAGCATAAATATTGTAGGCCTATAAGTAATGATGACTATCTTCAGTTTTCTAATTGTAACACCATAAGAGCTCTGTCTGGACAAGAAGTGTCAACGTTGTGAACAGAGTGAATGAAGTGCTAATGTTTTGTTTCTCTGTGCATAGTGCAAAATTAATCTTTATTTTTATCACATAGTTGTGTGGTCAGACTTCTATAATACCCTCACAAACTGACAATTATAACCTCCCAATCTAACGTTTAAATATTAATTTTATGTATATATGTTAAGTAATATAACTAAAATGAACTAGTAAATCACAAGGTAATGAGTAATGACGTAGCACCTCCTTGTAGAACCTCTACCCCTCTCCCCACCTGGCAGTATTCCCAGCATTGTAGGTAAGTTGTCTAAGGGCCGATTGTATAAACAGTTTGATCTTGGATCAGAGACTAAATTGATCTCAGTTCATGCTGAACTCGGAAATTTTTGTTGTATAAACGCTAATCTGAGATCAATTCGCACTGAACTAGGATCAATTTTGACTGGTAAATTTCTCTGATCAAACTAGTTGATCTCAGATCAAGGGGCTGTTTTCGTATTTGAGACATAAGATTAGCTCATTATAAACATAATATTAGGCCTACCTGTGTGGTTACGATAAATATAAAGAAAATACACAAAAGACAACTTCATACATTTCTAGCTATAACGTAGTTGTGTGTACATTTCTAGCTATAAAGTAGTTGTGCGTATATAGGCTATGTTTTAGGCTCCTTATAATGCAGTGTAACATAACTCTACAGCATAACCTGTACGTTATTATTATGTTGCACTAATTACTATAATACGAAAATAACCCTTGCACTGCAATTGCAACTAATACGAAATTATCAATCTTCACCATTTCATGCAGCTCCCTAACCTTAAATACAGGAATTCTCGCTTATCACCCGAACGTTCACTTGATGGCGTAGTGGTAAAACGAGTAGCTGTCATGCTAACGGTCCCGTGTTCGAATCTTCTTGGGTTCAAGTTTTTTTTATTGTAGGAAAAGGGGGAAAAATTAAAAAATTCAAAATTTTCAACGCTGCTAAACGAGAGACAGTTAGGAGACTATGGTGGAACTACTAGGAAATCTCGAGTGGGAGGATCTTAAGGGGCTGGATTTTCCCCCAAATGCTTTCTTCGTTATCTTTCTTTATGTGACCTATTAATTATCAATTCAGAACTGATATTTTACATTGTAATAAGGCAGTCATGAGGTAAAAACTTCAGTGGGCTATTATGTTTAAAATCGATAGAAAAAAGTTCAGTGGTCATGAATAACAAACATAACAGATGAACAAAAATTCCTTAAGTTTTACGTCTCCGCTCTTATACAATTCATGAGACGAAGCATTTATACGTCCTTAGCCGTGAAAATGTTAAGCCGATTTATAACGCCAGGAATGAAATTACCAGAACATTTTTCATCGCATTTTGCTCTTGCACGGATATTATCGCATCCGTCTTTTTGGATTCTACAATATCTTTATATTTTCCCAAGACAATTTCAATTAGGAACGATCCTTTTTCTGCTTAATTTTTATAACACATTTCGCATAACACAGACTAAATACGGAGGAAAACAGAATAACAATGTTCTCGTCTCGCGATACTCATCTGTTTCTGCGATGTTGCCAAGCGCTCATGTATGAACTAGGATCAAAATTGAACTTCGATTAGTTGATCTTAGATCAGTGTTATACAATATGACTCGAGCCTGAACTCAGATCATTTTCTGAACTTAGATCATAATTGATCTCCAGTCAGTGATGTTTATATAATCGGCCCTAAGTGCCTGCCATTGTTCCTTTCACCCACTTACAGTTAATTTGAGCAACTGATTTTTTCATTTGCTTTCTATAATGAAGACCTATCTATACACTAAATTCAAGGGTAGGTTTTGACAGGACATTGCATTGACATGACATGGCATTGAAAGAAGGCTTCTCGGAATGACAGCCAGTTCCTTTGTAAGTCCAGGTCAGAAATATTCAGTCAAGTCCATAACAAGGAGTGTTTACATTTATGTAATTGTGTATTTGGTCTATAAAGAATATTTAGCTCATCAGTGAACTGGTTTTAGATACGATGATGATAATAATAGTAATTGTTAGTGAACACAATTTTAAAATTGTATTTTTCTTTCTTTCTAGACTGCAGCTGCTATTAAGAAGACACAGGAAATTTTAGCTGTTAAAGAAACGCTTAAGAAAAAGCAAGAGGAGAAGAGAAAGGTATGATGTTAAAATACATTGTTAGAATAATGTTCAATTTAGAATACCAGGCAATACAATATACAGTTTGAATCATAATTTGTGTACTGATATGAGATTTGTGGTTTGCCCCCTTTTGAATCTGCACCAACGTTGAACATTGAAAAAATAACAAACAGACTATCTCATAATTAATATAAAATTGTGCACAACTTATGGTGTGTGCTGTAGACCTAAATATACCCTGTGTGCGAGGAAAACTAGTGAAAAAGAATTAATTATATCTGAGAAACGAATGAATGTATTTTTTATGGTTTTCAAGTTCAGAAGAAGAAACTCGAAAAGTTTTATTGGCTGCACTGGCAGGGAGCTCTGCTCTTTCATATTCCTTTGTTTTTTCTGCAATGCAGTTGTTAACATTATGCATGACATTGTCGCTGTGAGTCTCTCATCTGTAAGATGTTTCATTTCAAGCTACTCTTGTAAAATTTTATTTTCTTCCCAATCTAATAACATTGTAGAATGCAGATCGTACAGGAAAAGGTTCAGCCTGTCTTGTGGTTGGCTGAAATGCAATCAATTACAAGAGTGCGTCGTTTTCAAACAAACAAGGCATAAACCCAACAAATCATGACAGCATCCTACACTGGGACAGGCAATTACGAGAGATGAAGAGTGTTTTTTGTCAAACTGGAAAAGCAAGGAAATTGCACATAACACAGGCTGATGGCATTATGGTACATGCTACTTTTGTATGAAGCTCATGGAAATCCATTCAGATGGGAGCAAGGCAACTGAGTGTGCCACAATCCACTGTCCACAATGTCGTTCATGAACACATTTACGCTGCTACAAACTGCAACTTCTTCACACTATAAAGTCAAATGATGGTTCATTGTGGAAACTGTTTGCCATTGTAATTTGTGACAGATCGATAGTGACGATTCATGCCTATCCAAAATAGCCTTTTCAGACAAACCCACGTTTTGTGTCCACGGCAATGTCAATAGACACAATTGCAAAGTTTGGGGAACAGAAAACCCTCGCTTAGTGATTAGTGTTAGCATGATATCCCAATATTGAATGTCTGGTGCTACCTATGAAGACGGGCATCATTGGGCCTTTTTTCTTCGGTGAGCCTACAGTTAATGCAACCATCTATCTGGACATGCTGGAGCAGTATGCCTTCCACATTATCACCAGAAACCATTTTGCCCTTCCTCACTACTCCAAAATTGTATGCACCTCTCTTGACGAAAGGTTTCCTGACTCCTGGATTGGCCAAGGTGGGCCTGCACCATGGCCATTAAGATTGCCAGACTTGACCCCACTTGACTTCTTTATGTGGGGATTTCTCATGTACCTGTGGCAGACTTGGCAGATTTATGTTGCCGAATCATTGATACTATAGCACTTGTGACTTTAGAGATGCTCTCACACATGTGCCAGGAGAGTTGAGTTTCGTCTGGTTGTAGCCCATGCCACAAATGATGCTCATATTGTATGTTAAAACCGCAAGACAATGAATTCATTAGGTTCTGTCCGTCTTAATTGGGACTTTTTTTTGTATTATTATTACTATTATTATTATTATTATTCATAAATCTCATGCTCCATTACAAAGTAATACTACATGATATGATGTTTTCTTTTGCAACATTAATTTAGTCACAGTTTTGTGAATTTGGGCAGTAATTTGTTACAATCCCAAATTAATTTTGTGTATAACTAATATAGTTATATACAATCTTCCAGGTCTCTGATATATCTACTGAAGTTTGTTGAAATCTATATTTTTAATGAATTTCACGAATGCTTTTAAGTGTTTCTCTATGAGGTCACTATTATTCTTAGGCCATGATCCTCCTCCTGTTGTTACTTGATGCTTCAGGATATTTCTTTGGCTAGATAACAATTGGCACTTATAGATTAAGTGTTCCGATGTTTGCTCACCTGAGTTGCAGGGACACATTGGATCGTCTATGATTCTAAATCTGTGCAGATATGATTTAGTTATCCCCTGGCCAGTCACAACTGCCGTGAACTCCTGTGTGATCGGGATTTTCTTCTTCTGTCTCAACTCTACTCTAGGGAAGAATGATCTGCATACCTGTTCCTTTTCAGTTTCCTGCCATTTTTTCTGCCATATTTCGAAGCTTGTCATCTTCAACTCGGTTGATATAGTTGTTATTGGAAATTTGCTGCACACTACCTCCAGTTCCTCATCTTCTGCAGCTTCCTTGGGGAGTTGGTCTGCCAGTTCATTCCCCTCTATGCCAGTGTGGGCTTTAACCCATCCTAAATGAATTATATACTTTTGGGCTGAACACTCTCTAAGTTTATCTCTTATCTTTTCAATTAGGTAACTAACTATGTATGGAGTTGTTTTTTTATTGAATTTAGGGCCACTTGACTGTCTATATTGCTATTTCATTAGTAGTGTTTTTGCTTATGTAAGTTTTAATTGGGACTGTGACATGCACAAATAATCAAAATACATGGATAATCCAAATGTTAGAATTATTACTGCTCTAGCTTCAGGCATGTTAGAATTATTACTTTTCTAGCTTTAGGCAATGTTGTGGGCTGCTCATATAATGTGATGTGATTTTAATATGCTGTAAATGCTACTAAATTTGTTGTATTGTTTGTTATATTTAGTGTTTTCATTAACCATTAACTATTAACCATAATATACAAAAGAAATCTGGGAGTATGCTTCCGTATTGACTTAGGAAAAGGTCTGCTTAAGGGCGAACATGTCTTTCTAGTCATGGTGGCGACCGGCATGCTAAGTGCCAAGAGACTGTGCTGCCTCTAGACAGCAAGGCATGCTGGCAAATGCCCTGCCTAGCAGTAATAGAGACCTGCACACAGACAGCTCTCTGACACTCTTCCTTTAGACCAGCAAGGTGCACCAGTTGGAGTCTCTGTACAATAAATCATTTTAAAAAAATGAGGAAGAACCTTGTATGGATAATTGGGTGTTGACTGTAGATTATTGTACTTAATAAAAGGTTGGAAAAGAATGTTTATTGAGCCCTGATAAAAGGTTGGAAAAGAACGTTTTTTGAGCCCTGATTTGTTTAATTATCCCTACACTGGATGAACGTATGTTGTTATGACATGAGCATTTTTACATTTCGCAGCAATTATTAATCATATTAATCATAGCTTTCTTTTTACCGAAATCATAAACAAAAGGATATTCATATTTTCATGTCTTCCAATAACAGGGTGTCCACTGGTGAGGAAAATCCGGGAAAAGGCCGGGAATTTTGTATGGTCAGGAAAATCCGGGAGAAGTCAATGAATATGTTGAAATATCCGGGAAAAAATTAAAAATTTGTGGCCCACATAAAACTGGTGAAAATGAACACACTTTTATCTTTCAAAAAATCTCAGCTGCTCTTGAAGATAAACTTCTCCTGCCAAAAATTGCTTTCTTCTTATCTTTAGCAGAAGATTTACAACCATTTCTAAAAGAGTTTCAAGTTGACACTCCAACGGATATTTTGATTCAGTCGAGTTTGATTACTCCCTCTATTGCTCAGAATGCAGATCATGAGTATAGGGATCTTATTTCAAAGGAAACTGCAGCAGTTGAGTTCAAAATTTACTCTAAAAACACAAGGTTGGACAAATTTTGGATGAAAACACTTGATACTTATGACACTCCTAGTTTAAGGACAGTTTGTTTATTACTTCCAATTTCACATGGAAATGCTTCAGTGGAACGTGGCTTCTCTGTGAACAGTGACATTTCGGTGGAAAATCTGAAAGAAGATTCCATAATTGCTCAGCACCTGGTATATGATGCAGTTGCTCAAGAAGGAGGTTTAGAGCATCTTTCCATCAATAAAGGCATATTTCTCTCTATGAGAAATGCCAATGCAAGATACAAAGTAATAAGTTGAAACGTAGAGAAGAAGACACGGTGAAAGCAGAAAAAAAGGCAGCAAATTTTCTGTCCAGAGAACTAGAAGAGAAGAAAAGAAAACTACTCTTAGAGTCCGAAAAAGCTACAGTTGCTCTAGATGAACAAACTAAGTTGCTGAAGAAAAAATAAGTGGGATCAAAAAGACTTCTACACAATAATAGGCTTATATGAAGGTATATTTAATTTATTTTACTGTTCCTTACTTTTGTATTGTTATAGCCTATTGTTTGCAGTTACTTTTGTTACAAAAGTTTTTCTTATTTAAAGTATGTATAATCCTATAATTTTTCTTACACAGTTATTAGAAAGTGCTTCATAATCATATTTTGGTCGGGAATTTCTGAAATGATCAATGAAAATCAGGGAATAAGTTGGGAATTTCTTCAGCATTACTTGATGGACACTCTGAATAATACTATACTTTGAAAGTCTTACTTCTTTCATCTCTATCTTGATAACTGTTAATTTAATAAACAAGTGTGTTTAACAAAAAAAATGTTCATTTTAACCAATATTACTTTGCAAACTTTTAATGTATTTCCAACCATTATTAAGATAGATAAGAAAAATAAAAATGAGCATGAGTAAGTTATCCCCTAAGCAATTTCTGGAGAAAAAGAAATACAGTGAACTTTCATGATTTTCACCAATAAATTATACTTTTTACGACCAGCAGAATTAATACTTTTAAATTACAAAGTTACATCAACATCTTACTTGCAAATGCTTCGAAGATAGATGTCCAGTTTTTACACTTGTAAGGCAGAAGTAGAAGGTTTTATGTTTTGGCAGAAATAATTCTCAAACCATAATAATTAAAAAATTATAACTAGAGTGATATAACAGCATAAAAAATGTATCTTTATATATTCCCTTCCTCAATGTTATAACAGGGGGGGGGGGGGGTTAAGATACACACTGCGTCATTGAAATTTCTGGGGGCGGGCCAAAATATTATTTATAATGGTCTCTCAGGCTTCCAACCGGGTTAAAGTATGGTTTACTTCCGAGCTTTCGGCTGCTGTCAGCTCTGCAGCCATCTTCTGGGAGAGAAGTGCGCTAGTTCTGTGTCTGGCTCCTTTTTATAGCTGGTGGAGTTTGCAGAGAGCGACCAATCGGAGCACAGGAAATCCCGGGGTGAAAAGCAGGAATGCTATTGGTTGGTGCTGAAGTTGGTCCTGATTTGGCCCGTTCCTGTAGAATTCTGATTGCTGGGTTCCAGGCTTGGCTGAGATCTAGCCCGTTGTCCCTGTTGTAATTATTGCGGTGTAGCTTTATTTCCAGAGCTTCGGCCACGACCCGGCCCCAGTAGGTAGGTTGATTGCCCAGGTTTCTCACCCCTTGGAAGTTGATGTGGTGGTCATGGTCGTACATGTGTTGAGCTACCGCCGACTTTTCCGGGTAACCCAACCGGATGCAGCGTTTATGTTCATTGCACCTGGCCTCAATGGTGCGGCCTGTTTGCCCTATATAGACGGCTCCACATTGGCACGGGACTTCGTAGATCCCCGGAGTCCGCAATCCTAGAGAGTCTTTCACGGGGCGAACCCATTGTCTCACTTTGGGTGGTGGCATATGTATGGTCTTGATGTTGTGTTTGTGGAGCAGTCTGGCTATCTTGTTGGAGACCGGAGGCATGTACGGAATGAAAGCCAGTTTTGGTCCGGTTTCCGACGATGTGGGGGGCTGGCGATCAGTCTTTCTCAGGGCCCATGCGATGTCCTTGTGACTGTAGCCATTCTGCCAGAAGGTATTCCGGAGATGTTGTATCTCTGTTGTTAGACTGTCAGCATCCGAGATGGATCTGGCTCTATGTACCAACGTTTTTGGAATGCCTCTCTTCTGCGCTGGGTGGTGGTGGCTACTGGCATTTAGATACAAATCTGTGTGGGTGGGTTTTCTGTACACTTTATGAGCTAAACTGCCATCAGCTTTTCTGCAGATTAGAATATCAAGGAACGGCAAGCACCCGTCTTTCTCTATTTCCATGGTGAACTGGATATTACTATGGATGCTGTTTAGAAGGCCCAAGAAGTCATTTAGTCTCTCGATGCCATGCTGCCAGACCACAAAAGTGTCGTCAACATATCTGTAGAAATATTTAGGACTGTAATCGGTCCTTTTCAGGGCCAGATGTTCAAAGTGTTCCATGTAAAAATTCGCAATTGCCGGTGAGAGAGGAGAGCCCATCGCCACGCCGTCTTGCTGTTCGTAGAACTGCCCATCATACAGGAAATATGTAGACGTCAACACATGCTTGAAAAGTGCTATGACATTCGGAGTAAAATTGTTCTCTAGAAGTTGTAGTGCATCCTTCAGTGGGACTCTTGTGAACAAAGACACTACATCGAAGCTCACTAGTATATCTTGAGGGTCTAGTTTGATGTTGTGGATGTTCTTTACAAACTCCGTAGATTTTTTGACGTGGTGCTCACAAGTCCCAACTACGGGTTGAAGTAATGTGGTGAGGTGCTTCGCCAAGGTATAGGTGGGAGACCCAATGGCACTAATGATAGGGCGTAACGGGACGTCGGTCTTGTGGATCTTGGGCAGGCCATAAAGTCTGGGTGGGACCAAGGAGTGAGGAATAAGGCTTTTAACAATATCGGTTGGGAGTTTGGAGCGTTTAAGTAGTGTTCTGGTTCGGTTCTCTATTCTGGATGTTGGGTCTTTATCAAGCTTTCTATAAGACGGATCACTCAAGAGGGTTGACACTTTGTCCTTGTACGTCGTTGAGTCTAGTACCACAGCAGCATTACCTTTGTCCGCAGGCAGCACAACTAGGTCCTTGTCTGCTCTTAGGACCCGCAGTGCGTTATGTTCTTCTTTATTCAGATTCGACTTGAAATCGGTCCTTTTCAGGGCCAGGCATGTTTCACTGCGGATTTCCTCGGCTGCATCAGGGGGAAGGTCACGTATGGCCTGCTCTACCCCGCAAATGATGTCCTTGATGGAAACGGCTCTAGGTGTTGGAGCGAAGTTCAGTCCTTTTGCCAGGACCGAGTTTGTGTCTGCGTCCAGAGGCTTGCTGGAAAGATTAACTACCACCCGGTTCGCATCCATCGGTGTGGTCGAAACTTGAGAAGAGCTGAGTCGGTCGAACTTTCCCATCTGTCTGCAGGTAACCTTCCTGGTGTGACGTTGTACTAGGGCCCTGATCGAGTTGTCAATCCAATTCCAATCCTCCGATTGAATGGTCTGGCCTAGACTGATGTGGCATTCAAGTAATAGTCGGGATACCTGATCAAGGGATTGTCGTGTGGAGTGGATCCTCTCTCTAACTAGTGCATAGCTGGTGCGTTTGAAAAGGCGGCGAGCCGCAGGTGTTTGCACCGGGTGGTTGATCTCGGCGAACTTAGGAACCACGTTCTTGTCTCGGCATCTGGTGAGGAAGGCCAAGGAGCACAAAAGACTAGCCCTCTTCTTCTGCAACTGTTCATAGTTTCGCAGCTTACGGTGTGTCGCCTCCCCGTAGAGGTGTATAATAAAAGACTTGAGACTTTCCCGGCGTTGGTTATATATAATGGTCTCTCGGGCATCCAACCGGGTTAAAGTATGGTTTACTTCCGAGCTTTCGGCTGCTGTCAGCTCTGCAGCCATCTTCTGGGAGAGAAGTGCGCTAGTTCTGTGTCTGGCTCCTTTTTATAGCTGGTGGAGTTTGCAGAGAGCGACCAATCGGAGCACAGGAAATCCCGGGGTGAAAAGCAGGAATGCTATTGGTTGGTGCTGAAGTTGGTCCTGATTTGGCCCGTTCCTGTAGAATTCTGAATGCTGGGTTCCAGGCTTGACTGAACATAAATGCTGCATCCGGTTGGGTTACCCGGAAAAGTCGGCGGTAGCTCAACACATGTACGACCATGAATACCACATCAACTTCCAAGGGGTGAGAAACCTGGGCAATCAACCTACCTACTGGGGCCGGGTCGTGGCCGAAGCTCTGGAAATAAAGCTACACCGCAATAATTACAACAGGGACAACGGGCTAGAACTCAGCCAAGCCTGGAACCCAGCAATCAGAATTCTACAGGAACGGGCCAAATCAGGACCAACTTCAGCACCAACCAATAGCATTCCTGCTTTTCACCTCGGGATTTCCTGTGCTCTGATTGGTCGCTCTCTGCAAACTCCACCAGCTATAAAAAGGAGCCAGACACAGAACCAGTGCACTTCTCTCCCAGAAGATGGCTGCAGAGCTGACAGCAGCCGAAAGCTCGGAAGTAAACCATACTTTAACCCAGTTGGAAGCCCGAGAGACCATTATATATAACCAACGCCGGGAAAGTCTCAAGTTTTTTATTATACACCTCTACGGGGAGGCGACACACTGTAAGCTGCGAAACTATGAACAGTTGCAGAAGAAGAGGGCTAGTCTTTTGTGCTCCTTGGCCTTCCTCACCAGATGCCGAGACAAGAACGTGGTTCCTACGTTCGCCGAGATCAACCACCCGGTGCAAACACCTGCGGCTCGCCGCCTTTTCAAACGCACCAGCCATGCACTAGTTAGAGAGAGGATCCACTCCACACGACGATCCCTTGATCAGGTATCCCGACTATTACTTGAATGCCACATCAGTCTAGGCCAGACCATTCAATCGGAGGATTGGAATTGGATTGACAACTCGATCAGGGTTCTAGTACAACGTCACACCAGGAAGGTTACCTGCAGACAGATGGGAAAGTTCGACCGACTCAGCTCTTCTCAAGTTTCGACCACACCGATGGATGCGAACCGTGTGGTAGTTAATCTTTCCAGCAAGCCTCTGGATGCAGCCACAAACTCGGTCCTGGCAAAAGGACTGAACTTCGCTCCAACACCTAGAGCCGTTCCCATCAAGGACATCATTTGCAGGGTAGAGCAGGCCATACGTGATCTTCCGCCTGATGCAGCCGAGGAAATCCGCAGGGAAACATGTCTGGCCCTGAAAAGGACCGATTTCAAGTCGAATCTGAATAAAGAAGAACATAACGCACTGCGGGTCCTAAGAGCAGACAAGGACCTAGTTGTGCTGCCTGCGGACAAAGGTAATGCTGCTGTGGTACTAGACTCAACGACGTACAAGGACAAAGTGTCAACCCTCTTGAGTGATCCGTCTTATAGAAAGCTTGATAAAGACCCAACATCCAGAATAGAGAACCGAACCAGAACACTACTTAAACGCTCCAAACTCCCAACCGATATTGTTAAAAGCCTTATTCCTCGCTCCTCGGTCCCACCCAGACTTTATGGCCTGCCCAAGATCCACAAGACCGACGTCCCGTTACGCCCTATCGTTAGTGCCATTGGGTATCCCACCTATACCTTGGCGAAGCACCTCACCACATTACTTCAACCCGTAGTTGGGACTTGTGAGCACCACGTCAAAAACTCTACGGAGTTTGTAAAGAACATCCACAACATCAAACTAGACCCTCAAGATATACTAGTGAGCTTCGATGTAGTGTCTTTGTTCACAAGAGTCCCACTGAAGGATGCACTACAACTTCTAGAGAACAATTTTACTCCGGATGTCATAGCACTTTTCAAGCATGTGTTGACGTCTACATATTTCCTGTATGATGGGCAGTTCTACGAACAGCAAGACGGCGTGGCGATGGGCTCTCCTCTCTCACCGGCAATTGCGAATTTTTACATGGAACACTTTGAACATCTGGCCCTGAAAAGGACCGATTACAGTCCCAAATATTTCTACAGATATGTTGACGACACTTTTGTGGTCTGGCAGCATGGCATCGAGAGACTAAATGACTTCTTGGGCCTTCTAAACAGCATCCATAGTAATATCCAGTTCACCATGGAAATAGAGAAAGACGGGTGCTTGCCGTTCCTTGATATTCTAATCTGCAGAAAAGCTGATGGCAGTTTAGCTCATAAAGTGTACAGAAAACCCACCCACACAGATTTGTATCTAAATGCCAGTAGCCACCACCACCCAGCGCAGAAGAGAGGCATTCTAAAAACGTTGGTACATAGAGCCAGATCCATCTCGGATGCTGACAGTCTAACAACAGAGATACAACATCTCCGGAATACCTTCCGGCAGAATGGCTATAGTCACAAGGACATCGCATGGACCCTGAGAAAGACTGATCGCCAGCCCCCCACATCGTCGGAAACCGGACCAAAACTGGCTTTCATTCCGTACATGCCTCCGGTCTCCAACAAGATAGCCAGACTGCTCCACAAACACAACATCAAGACCATACATATGCCACCACCCAAAGTGAGACAATGGGTTCACCCCGTGAAAGACTCTCTAGGATTGCGGACTCCGGGGATCTACGAAGTCCCGTGCCAATGTGGAGCCGTCTATATAGGGCAAACAGGCCGCACCATTGAGGCCAGGTGCAATGAACATAAACGCTGCATCCGGTTGGGTTACCCGGAAAAGTCGGCGGTAGCTCAACACATGTATGACCATGACCACCACATCAACTTCCAAGGGGTGAGAAACCTGGGCAATCAACCTACCTACTGGGGCCGGGTCGTGGCCGAAGCTCTGGAAATAAAGCTACACCGCAATAATTACAACAGGGACAACGGGCTAGAACTCAGCCAAGCCTGGAACCCAGCAATCAGAATTCTACAGGAACGGGCCAAATCAGGACCAACTTCAGCACCAACCAATAGCATTCCTGCTTTTCACCCCGGGATTTCCTGTGCTCCGATTGGTCGCTCTCTGCAAACTCCACCAGCTATAAAAAGGAGCCAGACACAGAACTAGCGCACTTCTCTCCCAGAAGATGGCTGCAGAGCTGACAGCAGCCGAAAGCTCGGAAGTAAACCATACTTTAACCCGGTTGGAAGCCCAAGAGACCATTATATATAACCAACGCCGGGAAAGTCTCAAGTCTTTTATTTTTACAAAATATTATTGTTTTATGAATTTTCTGGGGGAGGGGTGAAAATTGTTGCAAAATTAGCGTTTTATAAAAAAAATAAGATTGGTCAAGTTTTATAACTTAAAAAGGTCTCTTCTAATTCTTTAGAAGTGAATAGTCAATAAATTAGCGAAACGCGTTTGCTTGTATATCAACTGTATAAACAACTGCCGCGCCAACAAAATCGATCACTCTGTGCCGATAGCGGCGACTGCGGATTGAACCATTGTTGGTAGAATTATTGGAGTATTAGTTCTTACTGGGTTATTACAGTCTTTGTACAATGCCGCCTGCAAGAATAATATTATTCTCGGAAGTGATTTTACTGCACTCAAAAGCACATGCCTCCTTATAAGAACGGGAGGGAAGGCATGGAAAAATCTGTCTATAACCAAAGCTGCATTCTTAATTTGAAACTTGAGGTTACAGCTACTGGTTTCAGTCCATCCC
Source organism: Ectobius pallidus (assembly GCA_964059195.1). Taxonomy (NCBI): domain Eukaryota; kingdom Metazoa; phylum Arthropoda; class Insecta; order Blattodea; family Ectobiidae; genus Ectobius; species Ectobius pallidus. The sequence continues at coordinate 90,926,036 of CAXKWD010000001.1, forward strand.
GGCATCTCGAAAATGCCGAAAAAACAACAATAATTTAAATATAAGTGTTTAGAATTATTGTGCAATGCCCTTATTAGGCATGACAAATGTCAAGAATCACTGCAGAAAGAAACATCCGGGAAAATGGAACTTTGCGCCCCATGCGAGTCTCTCACTCCAACTCTCTAACTCCCTCCCCTAGCGGCGGCATTTGAACTACTAGCAGCAACAGTGGCGCCATCTCTTAAGCAACTGATGAAACAGAAAAAATAATTTATTTCTTCTTTATTCTCTTCTTCTCTTCCTTTCCCGTCTCCTTCTTCTCTACCTCTCACCTCTTCACCCTACCTACCTATTTGAGACCTATTCCTAATAGTAAATTTTGGATCGACCGGGATTCAAACTCGGGACCCCTATCATTATAGCCAGGAGTCTTAACCACTATACCACGAGTGAATGTTGAGCTGTGAAGGAAGCTTTCGTATATTTGAGTTATGATAGGGGGGTTTCATGAGTTTTAACGCAAGAATCGACTTTTATAATTATGAGATATTTTGTAAGTTATGAAAAGAGTAGTATTGGTGCAAGGGAATTTTCCTGCATCAATTAAGCAACATTTTATGTTATAATACGGGTTTTTTTTATAATTACGAAATATTATGTATGGTACAAGGGTATTTTTTGTATTGTGAAACAGCCTATTTTGTTGCAAGGGTCGTTTTTATAATTGTGAAATATTATGTGGAGGTGCAAGGGGTTTTTTATTGTGAAATATTAGGTGACATGTCAATTGCAATTATTCATTACCGGCGTTGAGGTTGAACAGCGGCTACAGGCATGGTGGCATGCACTGTGGGGAAGCGGGGCGGCATGCGTTAAGCTGCCAGGTGGGGAAGTGGCCAGGCGAGTGGCGAGTGGAAAGGGGAGCAGCATGGGGCGCAAAGTTCCATTATTCCAAACATCCGTATATACTGGAACATATTTTAGATATAAAATACAAGATTACTGAAAGTAAAAGCAGTGGCGAAGATAAATGGAAACCATATATTGAGGTTAATCCCAAGCAGAATCTTCAAGATAAAGATGAAGAATTTCGACAGCCATGGGCGCCCATAGTCGGGGGCCGGGGGGGGGGGGGGGGCGCAAGGAAAAAAAATGTGCTTTAATAATCATTACAGTCAGGTGTTTTTCTTTTAGACAATTATTTGAAAGTCAGTTAAGACATAAAAAGTTTGCAGAAGTTTTACCAAATCGACAACATGGAAGCGGAATCCACAGTGGATTAGGAAAGGGGGGTCCAGGGGGTTTGGGCCCCCAAAAGTCAAAACCTAAAATTCTATATTTGTATTTGAAAAAAAATATTTATTTAATTAAACAAGATCTGTTGGTGTGTCAAATATGATATAGCAATTATTTCCTTTTCATAACATAATGAGTAGGCGTAATATGTCCACTGTTCCATGTGTTATTCAACTTTACTTATAAATAGTAATATGTATTGTAACTTAGGTAACAATTTCTTGTTTAAGTTGCCATGTCTTAGAGCATATATGGGCAACGTCCGGCCCGCTCCGACTTTTGATCCGGCCCGCGGAACATTTTAAAATCGCGCTCGGAAAATTAAATATTTTCGGTTCTCTGTTATTCGACGTATAGATATGATGGCTGATGATATCAAGAAAAAATTGATAGGATAAATCATGTAATATTTTACCACCAATATTACATTTAACAGAATCAAAATACCAAAAAATTTTGTGCACCCTGATCTTCTGACTGATTTTAAATAATTTTCGATTGCTTTGGACGAGAGCACCGACTTTCTGATACAGCGCAACTAGCTATTTTCATACAAGGCGTTGAGGAAGAATTTACCGTATCTGAGGAATTGCTGGCTTTACAGCCTCTAAAAGGGACCATAAGTGGAGAAGATATTTTTCGTGAGGTTAAAAGTGCTATCGAACAGTATGGTTTGCAGTGATGCAAATTGATTGGGGTTTGCACAGATGGTGCGCCTTATATGGTCGGTTCACGAAAGGGTTTCATCGGAATTTTTAAAGAAAACGCAATTGACTTGAACGTGCAAAAAGACGATTCAATAATCCTACATTGCATTATCCACCAACAAAACTTCTGCTCTAAGTCCATTCGATTGCAGAACATCATGGACGTGGTAATAAAGACCATTAATATTATTTGATCCCACGCGCTTAACCATCGCCAGTTCAAAGCATTTTTGGATGACCTCTCTTCGGATCATGGTGACATGACATATTATTGCGAAGTATGATGGTTAAGCAAAGGCAAAATGCTGAAAAGATTTTACGATCTTAGACAGGAAATAGCTGATTTTATGGAAATCAAAGAAAACCTTTGCCTGAAGTCAGTGATCAGAAATGGTTATATGATTTAGCATTTCTAATTGACATCACGGGTCACTTGAATGAGTTGAATTTGAAGCTTAAAAAACAAGGTCAGTTGGTAAACGAATTGTACAGCCATTTGAAAGCTTTCCAGAACAAAATTTGTTTGTGGGAAACACAAATGCGATCTGGAAGCTGTTATCATTTTTCAACACCACCCAGTCACGAAAATATTGATTACACTCAATATGCTGAAGAACTGAAATCACTGTCGGGGCAATTTTGTAATAGATTTTCAGACTTCAAATCTTGGATAGCTGCTTTAACCTTTTTGCTACTCCCATGAAAAGTGACGTCGAGAAGGCTCCGACACACCTGCAAATGGAGTTATCGATCTTCAGGAAGACACACATTTGAAGTAAAAATTTGAAGACGTGGAGCTAAGTGATTTCTACAGAACATACCTTGCCGAAGAATACCTACAGCTGAGTGCATTTGGAAGTACTTATAAATGTGAACAGTTTTTTAAAATTATTTTTTATTTTTATATATTTTTTGTTATGAAAACTAATAAATCAAAGCAAAGAACCAGACTTACAGATGAAAATTTGGAAAACACTCTGCGCTTGTGTATTAGTGGGATTGATACCAACATTTATTATCTTGTTTGTCAAGTTCAAGAACAAGTTTCTCATTAATTTCTGCTGATTGTAAGTAGATACATAATCAGTTCGATATTGTTCTCATTCATGTAACTTTAGCATTATACTTTATAAATATAAAAAAAACTGTATCATGATTATTTTTTCACAGATACCTATTATCTACGGCCCGCGACTTCATGAATATCTTAAAGTTTAGCCCGCATCTTTCCAAAGGTTGCCCATACCTGTCTTAGAGTATAGTAAACAAATTTGCTAACTAGTTTTTCAGTGCTAAAATAGCATAAAATGTGATTTTCATTAGTTCAACATTTAAAAATTTCCCGGGAGTGGACACCCGACTTAGGTAACATTTTCTTGTTTACATTGGCATGTCTTAGATTATCCCAATATTCATAAAAAAGAGCCATATTGAATTACTAATCAATGAAACTCCGCCTTTCAATATTCAAGTTTTTTAATTATCAGATATATATTTCGACCCCGCCTTCAATATTCAAGTTTTTTTAATTATCAGATATATATTTTGACCAGCTTGTGGTCATCTTCAGTGATACATTTGGTAATATGATGTTAAACAATATGATGTAGGCTTAGGTCTATGTTATTCACATGGCCAGCTCTGAACTGAAAACTTCATTATGAGCACAGAGTAGGCTAGACACACAATATAATGTTACATGATGTTAGCCAATGAATGAAAAAGAACATTATCTTTGTTGGCAATGTATATCTGATAATTAAAAAACTTGAATATTGAAAGACGGAGTTTTACTACATTTCATTGTCTCATAGAGTAGGCCTATGGTAAACAAATTTTCCTAACTAGTTTTTGAGTGCTAAAATAGCGTCAAATGTGATTTTCATTAGTTAATATTTAAAAATTTTCCGGGGGTGGACCCCCCACTTAGGCAATGATTTCTTATTTACATTGACATGTATTAGAGTATGATAAACAAATTTCCTAACTAGTTTTTCAGTGCTAAAATAGAGTAAAATGTGATTTTCATTAGTTCAATATTTAAACATTTTCTGGGATGGACCCCCGACCCCCTTTTGGGGGGGTGTATTCCAAACCCCCCCGGCACTTTTGACCCTCCCCGCAATTATTTTCTGGCTATGTCATTGTTGCACTTATTATATTATTAATATAATATTACAAAGTGGCCCTAGAAGTTAAAGTGACAAAAAATAAATTAATTTAAAAAAATTGACCCCCCCTAGAAAATATCACATGGGTGCCCTTGTCGACAGCCAATGAGGGGTGAGCAATGAAGTTTGGTGGGGGGGGGGTGAGCAATGAAGTTTAGGGGAGTGAGTCACGAAGTTTGGGGTGGTGGGCACCTCTGGTTATAAGAACTTCAATCTATAAAATTATTAAAAATTAGCTTTATGATAATTTAATGCATGCTTTATGTAACTCATTTTAAAACCCAAATAGGCAGGTTGAAGTAACATTTCATTAGAGCAACTCATAGAATGAGATATTTTTTCTACAAATGATGTGGACTTACTTTATGCAAAGCAAGACTAATGGAGATCATCCAAGTGCCTGGGCATTAGATACTACTACTACTACTACTTTATGCTGAGCTACTCAGGATGACAGAGTCCCCATTCGACAATGTGACTACAAACCTGTGTATCCTATAGACTTTGATCCCATTTTGTCCCTTTCCCTTGAATTCATAGCATGACTTTGTTAATGTGTGTTCAGACATGTTGATTTGTTATTTCTAAGGTTGAAAGTATCCTGCACTATGACCATTATCCACCTTTATGAAACCACTCTCTTTGTGATAAGTCGAAAATGATGCAATGAGTGGAAGCACTGCTATGTCAAGTGTGTACGCCAAATTTTTTCTCGTGAATTTTTTGTGGACAGAAGAAAAGAACTGTTCGAACAGTAAAACTCTGAAAGCAGTAATTGTGATGAAGACACACTTCGATATTTCGTGAATTGACTTTTATGAGAGAATACTGAAATAAAAAACCTTTTGTTTGAAGTGTTGAAATGTTCAAAGTGTTCCTTTTGTTGTTGTTGTTGTTGTTTTGGAAATCTGGTCACCCTATCCTGGAGGCAAGTAGCCATGAAATATCAAGAAGCTTGGGTCCTTTCAGGGTATTAACCACAATTACAATGAGAAACCATCAAGATCTATAAACATCACAATAACTTCAATAAAAAAATATACCTTTTTAGAACCGAAGTATATTAATACCGGTACTTAACATGACCAGAACTCAGTGTTGCCTACAGCTGACAAGAACATTTTGCTACAGCTTCTATCACCTCAGAGGATTCCTGCCACTGTAGAGGGCAAAATGTCGGATATTGGAAATATGGAACTGTGGCCTAATAGACCATGGGCTACCAATAGCAAACCCTCCCCCCCCCGTGGGATTTTCTGGCACACATATTTGTCGTCTAGTTTAAGATTTTAGTTGTTTGCCCCTTATCAATTACAGCATTTACCCGGAAACCCCGGAAAACCACGGAAATCCGGAGAAAATGGGTTTGTTTTAATTTTTTATTGTTCTTTGCCCCTAATATTCCCAGAGAATTTCTGACTCACATATTTTTGTTCGTATTGCCATCTAGTTTAAGGTTTCAGTTGTTTGCCCCTTACAAATTACAACATATCCCCGGAAAACCCGGAAAGCCACGTATATACGGAGAAAATTACTATGTTTTGGTTTTTAAATCTTTGTTCTTTGCCCCTAATATTCAAAGGGAATTTCTGACTCATATGTTTTTTTGTTGCCATTACCATCTAGATTAAGATTTCAGTTGTTTGCCCCTTATCAATTACAGCATATCCCCGGAAAACTCCAAAAACCAAGGAAATCCGAAAAAATTGACTTCGTTTGAATTTTTGAAAATCTTTGTTCTTTGCTACTAGTATTCAAAGGGAATTGGTAAATCATATGTTTTTGTGTTGGTATTGCCATCTAGATTAAGGTTTCAGTTGTTTGCCCCTTACCAATTACAGCATATCCCCGGAAAACCACGTATATACGGAGAAAATGACTATGTTTTCTTTTTAAATCCTTGTTCTTTGCTCCTAATATTCGAAGAGAATTCCTGACTCATATGCTTTTGTGTTGGAAGTGCCAACTAGTAAGGTATCAGTTGTTTTCCCCTTACCAATTTCAGCATGACAAAAAATAATGATGCTGAAGGGATGAGAGCGATTGAAAACCTGGCAGCACACCCTTCATATTCTAATGTGAACAAAAATATGTGCCAGAAATTCCCTGGGAATATTAGGGGCAAAGAACAATAAAAAATTAAAACTATTTGTAAGGGGCAAACAACTGAAACCTTAAACTAGATGGCAATACGAACAAAAATATGTGAGTCAGACATTCCCTGGGAATATTAGGATCAAAGAACAAAGATTTTTAATAAATTAAAGCGAACTCATTTTCTGCGGATTTTCGTGGTTTTCGGAGTTTTCCGGGGATATGCTGTAATTGATAAGGGGAAAACAACTGATACCTTAATCTAGATGGCAATACCAATACAAAAACATATAAGTCACCAATTCCCTTTGAATACTAAGAGCAAATAACTAAGATTAAAAAAATTAAAACAAAGTAATTTTCTCCGGATTTCCGTGGTTTTCCGGGTTTTCTGGGGAAATGATGTAATTGATAGGGGGCAAACAACTGAAACCATAATCTAGATGGGAATACCAATACAAAAACATATAAGTCACCAATTCCCTTTGAATACTAGGAGGAAAAAACTTAGATTAAAAAAAATTAACAAAGTAATTTTCTCCGGATTTCCGTGGTTTTCAGAGTCTTCTGGGGAAATGCTGTAATTGATAAGGGGCAAACAACTGAAACCTTAATTTAGATGGCAATACCAACACAAAACCGTATGAGTCACTAAGTCCCTTTGAATACTAAGAGCAAATAACTAAGATTAAAAAAATTAAAACAAAGTAATTTTCTCCGTATTTCCGTGGTTTTCCGAGTTTTCTGGGGAAATGCTATAATTGATAGCTGGCAAACAACTGAAACCTTAATCTAGATGGGAATACCAATACAAAAACATATAAGTCACCAATTCCCTTTGAATACTAGGAGGAAAAAACTTAGATTAAAAAAAATAAACAAAGTAATTTTCTCAGGATTTCCGTGGTTTTCAGAGTCTTCTGGGGAAATGCTGTAATTGATAAGGGGCAAACAACTGAAACCTTAATTTAGATGGCAACACCAACACAAAACTATATGAGTCACCAAGTCCCTTTGAATACTAGGGCAAAGAACTAAGATTTAAAAAAATTTGAACAAAGTCATTTTCTCCGGGTTTCCGTGGTTTTCGGAGTTTTCCGGGGATATACTGTATTTGATAATGGGCAAACAACTGAGACCTTAATCTAGATGGCAATGCCAACAAAAAAAAAAAACATATGAGTCATAAATTCCCTTTGAATATTAGAAGGAAAAACAAAGATTGAAAAAATAAAACATTGTCATTTTCTCCGTATATACGTGGTATTCCGGGTTTTCCGGGGATATGTTGTAATTGGTCAGAGGCAAACAACTGAAACCTTAAATTAGATGACAATACCAACAAGAAATATGTGAGTCAATAATTCCCTGGGCATATTAGGAGCAAAGAACAAAGACAATTTAAAACAAAGTCATTTCTCCGGATTTCCGTTGTTTTCCGGGGATATGCTGTAATTGATAAGGGGCAAACAGCTAAAAACTTAATCTAGATGGCAATACCAACAATAAATATGTGATTCAGAAATTCCCTGGGCATATTAGGAGCAAAGAACAAAGAAAAATTAAAACAAACTAGTTTTCTCCGGATTTCCGTAGTTTTCCGGGTAAATGCTGTAATTGATAAGGGGCAAACAACTAAAATATGAAACTACATGTCAATACCAACAAAAAAATATATGAGTCGGAAAATCCCACGGGGGGGGATGGGGGGTATACAGTAGCCCACGCTCTATAATGCCTGGAAGATGATTCCTCTAGTTACTCATAATTCAGGTTTAACTAAAATATTATTTGCTTTTTGTTTTGCAGGAAGCATTGAAGCTGACAGCAGACCTGAGGAAAAGGAAGCAAGATCTGCTGGATAAGCAACTAGCACAACAGAAGCTTCTAATAGAAAGACTGGAGAAGGGCGGAGTTGCTCCTGAACAGCGGGAGTCTCTTATGTCTACAATAAAGTCTTTGCAGGTTTGTAATGTCTTATACCATATTTACTAGGTTTCCTTTATACCAGCAAAGCTCTGTTTTCTTTTAAACAAACAGGAAAATGCTACAGTTATATTTTTGCAACAGGAAAAAAAAAAAAAACTCGTATTCTCTTCTTTTAATATTTCTGGCTACCCTGGCAATTGGTAGGCTTTTCAGTTAAATTCATCACATGGAATATCTTTTATTGTAATATTAAACTTTCTTTATCACATGCAATTAAAATGCAAGTAGGTCATAGTTTATGTTCAACTTCTCATACAATGATTATGACAATATAAATTATTATGAACTACAAAGGGATGCATAGCATATGTTTGCACATTGTTTGTATACCAGTATAAGTTATTAATAGAGCTCGGATTTCCATGCAAATGCATGTTTTTATATACTTTGGTTAGACTTCTCAAACTTTGTAGTTACTCATTGCATGACTTACGGATTCCAAATAACCATATTTTTCCGTGCATGTTTGCATATTTCGGCCTTATTATGGCAAAATTCATGCATAATGCATGTTTTGGATATTTTTTGTTTAATATAGCATATTCAAACGTTTTTAATGCATACAAACCCTCATTTTCTGGTTTTAGTGCATAATATCAAGTTACCATGCATACTAACTGTGCATATTATGAATGTGCCTCTGTTGGCAAAACAGATTTCATAGACATTTGTCCTCATCTGCTAGTTGACTGGTAAAAGTGAAGTGTAATGTGTTAAATATCAACCTATTGGATTAATAAGTAAATAAAATAAGAATGTTATTTGTTTAATTAATCAAACTCTCCTGATCCTAAACAGCGTTATAAAATGGCATTCTACTACAGATGTTTTCACTGTGAGAAGCAAATTGAAAAATTATTACCGGACAAAGATACTGGCAAAGATTGTTTTCATGATTTGTATGATGATAGTATTGAAACAGAATATAATAGTGAGGACTTTCCAGTTGTAGATAATGATAAAGGATGTGTAAATGAGCTAAGTTCTCTAATTTTGGAGAAGCCTGTTCAAATTTCTCTGACAGTTGATGTGATATTCTTAACACTTCAAAATTCGCACCTATAAGTACTACACGAGGACTCACGCAGAGTAATTTTTTGCCATTTACTTAATTTGCAAAGTAAACACTTTTTTTTTTTACTGGCACTGAATCTATAAGGAAGTGTGTATCTTTCTGTCTGTCTGTCTGTGCACGATGCCCAGCGAAGTCTCTTCTATATATTTTCTTTTAATATATTGCCTTTATAATTGTGTAGCTTGTTACAAAGACAGTGCCGTCATTTGTACAAAATAATTGACTTTTCATCCAGTGATTACCTTCTTCAGTGTACAAAGTAATCAGCTTTTCATTCAAAGATTACATTCCTCAGTCAAGAGATGCTGATTTTAAAAAAGTGCTGTGTAATTAATGTGTTGTTTAAAAAACATACAGTTGTCATTCTATCCAAAACCGTAAGTCAGAAGCCCTCTTGGTCACAATTATTTAAATTTTAATGTACCTTCATTCAATAGGGTCTGTAATTATATTATAAACAAATGTTTAGAGCCGTAGAAATAATTTTTTTATGACATGGGGTTTGAAGTATTTGGCTGTTTGCATTAACTCCTCTTTATATATATTTTCTGTTAACTTCACTATAGTTCAAAATACCTTTTCAAAAATATGAATACAAAAAAAATACTATTTTTTAATTCTTCAGCACCAACTTGATGTGAAAAAATATATTCATTGAGAAAATACACAAAATAAATTTAAAATAATGATAATATAAAACTCACTTCTTAATGGGTTGAAATTTTTAAACGGATTGTAGCCTACTAGTAGTAGTGTATATTATGCATTCTTTGAAAGTTTCATAATGGAATTACCGTATATACTCGAATACTACCCACATATTTTTTTCAAAAATCGTGAACGAAAAACTGGGGTGCGGATATTATTTGAATACTGGACTCCTCTTGTCTGAATTTTGACAATTGTGTACCATATCGGCTCATTATAGCACGATGCTTTGCAGTAGCATCACAGTAGGCTTATAGTATAACAGTAACGAAGCTGTAATGAAAGGAAAATGAAACAAAGAAGATGCTTTCTTATGCACATGGTCTGCCTAGAGACACCAAACAAGCAGTGCAGTACTGCAGTCACGGCGCACGTGCAGTACAATAATTCGGGAAAAGTTCGGTAGAGTTCGGGGTCGGACCGAGTCGGATGCACGTCATTGCGGGTGATTGCCCCAGAATGAAGAGTGTTGTTGTTGAGGTATTACGCTGCACGTATAAGACGGCGAGATTTCGGCAGGCTGTTACCATGCACGTTATTTTTATAAGTGCCTTTTAGCCTACCATATTTAATTTTGGCAAGTAAACACTTTGCGACCCGAGCGGCTCCCCTTTCCATCGGCCCGGTCGTCTTCTCCGCCAGGCAGGCTTCCCCTCCGCCTACCGCGCATCGTCGCGCGCGCATCTACCCCCCTGCCGGCCGCTACTAAGCGCCGGTAATGCAGCTTCCTGTGTTAAGCCGCAGCTTACTCTAATGATTGCCTTGCACCATACATAATATTTCACAATGTTTAAAAACGATTATAAAAACAAAATAAAATTTCACGAATTATATTAAAACAATACCCTTGTACCAAACATCATATTTCACGATCTTTAAACACCGATTTGAAAGAAAAAAAATTCACAATATATAAAAAATAGAAATTTACATAATATTTCCCAATTTTAAAAAACGCCATGATAATTGATGCAGAAAAATTCCCTTGCACCAACACTACTCTTTTCATAACAAACAAACCATCTCAAAATTAGAAAACCCGATTCTTGCGTTAACACTCGCTAGCGCCAACTAAATTAGATAACTAAAATATACCGGAACTTCCTTCACTGCTCAACTGTCCTTCGTAGCGTAACGGCTAAGTCTCTTGGCTACGATGCTAAGGGTCATGCGTTCGATCCCCGTTCGATCCAAAATTTACTGTTAGGAATAGGTCTCGAATAGGTAGGTAGGGTGAAGAGGAGGTGAGAGGAAGAGAGGAAAGAGATGGGAAAGGAAGAGAAGAAGAGAATAAAGGAATAATAAATTATTTTTCTCTTTCACCATTTCCTTACTAGATGTCGCCACCGTCGCTACTTTCCTAGTAGTTCTAATGCCGCCGCTAGGTTTCTCGTAGTGGTGGGGGGCTCGGTCGGGTCGTAATGTGTTATTTTCCCTTTAATTATTTTATGATATGAAACGTTACTTATAACTGTTTAATTAAGAATAAAACTGGCAAAATAACTTTATATATGGGCCTGTAGATTTTTTTTTAAACTTCTTAATTAAAATTTCGGTGCGGGTATTATTCGGGGGCGGGTAGTATTCGGGTATATATGGTATATAATAAAAATGAGCTTGTAACAAATTTAAACATCCTCACTCTGTCATAATACAATCACGTGATAAAGTGGTGTGACACAATTCCTCAACAAGCTTAACGTTGTGACATCTCACGCTATTTTGAACCTTAAGCACAAAACTCACATGTTAAAATATTCAAGATTCCGGCATGAAATTTAAATAACATTTGAAGCAAGTGTCATCTCACGGTAAACAAACCATCATATATAAAGAATAGTCCATTTGCCCAATATAAATGTCTATTTTAATTTGTTCAAAGATGCCTTAAAGAAAAATCCTTAAAAATTTATTTAGGACTTAAAATACCGGTATGTAAATTTATTTTTACAATGATATACAAGTTTTTCAGAATATTTTTAATTAATACCTCCATGTTATTGCCCCTCACATTTCGTCCAATACTACACATAAACCACCAATCATTTTACTTTCATACAAGACCATTTCACTTTCCATAACTTAAAAATGCACTTAAAAGAATGTGCAAAAGACGTGAAACCCCACTGTCATAACTAAGGCCCGGAAGTTAATGCTCTATCAGAAGACTTACGCATGAAGATATGTTCTAAAATTTATAAAATATGCTTACGAACCAATGAAGTATGCTCTTTCATTTAAATAATGTTAATACTTCACGTTCTCCTGCTACCTGAGTTACCTTATGAATTACAATACTTTAAAACTTTAAAAAACAAGGTCAATGCATCAAATTTTAGTAAATCGAAAACTAATGAAGTGAAATGTTGCTGTACTGTTTGTTGCTGAAGTACTGTCAATTATTGTATAGTCAGTTCTCAGATCATTCACTTGGCCAAATGTTCTGTAAATATTTGGATTAACAGAAATATGCACATTATTTGAAATATGCCATTAAAATGTGACAGATTAGTAGAATATGCACAAATATTTTAATATCCAACAAATATGATGCATTACCACAAAACTGACAAAATATGCCATGGTATACATAATGAAACCATCAATTCTCTTGTTATTTGTTTCATTTCTTGTAGACATTTTAACACTAGCATATAATAGAGTGTATTATTAAAAATGTTATTTTTCATGAACTTCTGGGCCCTAGTCATAATATCTTTTAAATTTTATATGTATTGTATATGCCTGTGTAGATACCGTTATATAATGCACATTGTGCGTGATTCCTTAATTATTAAATTTTATATGGAATGGCTCATTTATTATTTCAATTGTAAAAAAAAAGTTTATCTCGATTATCAGTATTTTAAGTTAGGTGATCCTTAGCAGATGTGATTAATGATAGTATCAGCAATATTAAATAAAATGCACCCTTCCTGACAAGCTAACAAGACCACTGCAACCATGAGAACTTTTGTTATGCCTGTTGCTCACGGTCAAATTTTTCGTTATATTTATTGCACAACTAGCACTTTTCAACAAATGGGTATTGCTAACGGTCGAATTCGCCTTTGGGCAAACGTTTGGTTATTCGCATCGGCATATAGGACATGTTCTAATTCCAGCAAATCATTTGTCGAACCTGCCAATCAGCGCAACGAACGTGAACTGCCCGCGCCCCCGGCGGTAATGTGGAGAACTTGTTGCCTGCAAGCTACAAGATTGCAAGTGCTGCCATTTTCCTTTCTCACATATTCTTCATTTCCTAGCATTGCAACTCCATCAAAATAGCATTTGTATATGCCTGTGTAGATACCGTTATTCCGAACGGATTGGTATAAAAAACATGACGAGAACACAACTCGACATATAAAAACGAAATGAAAATTCGAAGCGGGATGACATAGGAGCCGTACTTGTATATGCACGATTCACGCTTGCTTCCATCATTCCTTGTTACCCTCGTGGTAGCAAGCTAGACTGTGGTGCTAGAGGTCTCGGGTTCGATTCTTGGTATAGTAATTTTTTTTTCTTTCATAATTATTTTAAATGATCGTAAACAATGTATGATTTTAATATTTCAAGGCTTCACGCATTGTTTGCTTTCTTTTATATGAAAAATTCAAATACACAGGGCAAAGGAAATCTTACAACAGGATGTGAAATTTATAAAATTACAATAATAATTATAAATAGCTAAAGTATTAATGTTAGGCAGATTTAAAGGTCACCTTTAATAAAATCATGGGAAAAACCAAATATAAGGTGCATCGTCGCATGAGAAATAGCCCTCCCCCAGCGAAGCGCTTCCTTTTATACCACAATCTAGCGAATTCTTCGAGGATAAACAGGCTGACAAACTGTTGGGTACAAGGCAAACCTCTGGTTACTCTCGAATTTTTAATATTTGGTACAAGGGGCACTCTCGAATTTTTAATATTAGGTACAAGGGACACACTCACAGTTTTAATATTTGGTACAAGGGGCACTCCCGCATTTTTAATATTTGGTATGGTCGGGAGTGTCAGCGACAATATACAAGGATAGTTTGTCGCCATGCTGCGCTGAGAAACAAAATGTGAATATCAAGTGGGCGGAGCTTAAACTGCACCTTATATTTGTCTTTCGCAAATATCATAACACTGAAATAAATTATTTATAAGTTTTGTAAATTATCTTAATAATGTGATCTTGTCCCATCCCAATTAATCTGGATAATTATTGTCTTTTAATGTAAACGATACAACAAACTACTTTTAGCAGCAGAGTATGAGTGGCTCAAAATTTAGAGTACAGGTGCCACTAGGTGGCAGGGTAATACTACGATGTTGCGAAATTTAGTACACAGAGGGAGAATCTTTTGCTAGTATGCATTTGATGACTCATTTGACCGTTAACAAGAGGCATTTGGCTACACGTTTGGTTAAATTAGTTGTACAATAAATTTAACAAAACAATTTGAGCGTGAGCAACAGGCATTAGAAAAATAAAATTCCAATGGGAAGACCAAGTCTCCTGACACTAGACTATCAGTCCAATTAGAATATGTTTTTAAGAGTATTTGGCGAACTAAAATATTGCCTGAGACAGGTTTTAATTTATATTATGATGAGGTTATTATCTACTCTGAATTTGGGAATCACTGTTATTTATTGATTTGTAGTTTAATTTATGTATAATGGCTCCTTTTATAACTGATATTATTGTTTTGATGTTGCAGGAAAGCATTGAGAAAATACGCAAGGACTTGGCCAGTGCTGTCACAGGAAGCACAACCACTAACTCAAATGCCAGTAAACCTAAGCTGCAGAAAGTAGCTTCTCCTGTACTAGTCAAGAAAAGCAAGGAGGAAGTAAGTAGAATTGCTAACACTTATTTGTTTCATAGCAGTGTTAGAATGAAACCTTCAAGTTTCTTTAATGACTTCTGTTGATTCCAGCTTTGTTCTATATTGATGGATTGGTTTTGAGTTGATTAATTATTAGTTAGTTTTTCAAAACATGCCTTAGACTAGTTCCGTATACATGTCCCAATCTGCATCCCAATTCAAGACGTCCCTAGAAAACTTGTCAATTATTTTATAAAATTTGAGAATATCTGACAAGGTTTGACAACACAAGATTTGCTAGAAATAAAATGAGAAAATGAAGGACAACAAAACAGCTGAAGATGCTCAAGGAAAAATAAAATACATACAGACCTATATAATGAAATACACATCCACTTATCTCAGATTATAAGTACAGTAGAGTCAGGGCCATGGAGAGAAAGCAAGGGCCCAGGGACAAATTTTCCCGGGCCCCCTTCAATTATTAAATTTCCGCTGAAAACTAACCTCATCGTTTATAATGTATGAAACAAAAATATTATGTAATGATATTATATAATTATTAAGTGCCAGAATGGCACCGGTACTTTATGAGATTGTGTAGTAGATGGGAAAATATGGCTGTCTGTCCGTGTGTCTGTAAGCGCGGTAACTCAAATACGTTTTATCGGAATTTCATAAAACCTGGTATATATAATAGATATATAAGCATTCATGAACCACAGATTATTGTCTCTGTTGGACATTACATATGACTTAACTTGTCTGTCTGTGAGGTAGACCATTAGGGCAATCAATCATAGGAGAGAGATTCCATCTGGCGCTGTGAATTGAACTCCGGCTTAGCTCAGTTGGTAGAGCATTGGCGCGAATAGCCAAAGGTCCTGGGTTCAAGTCCCAGTGTCGGAGGAATTTTTCTCCTAAAATATTCTCTTGGTATACATCATAGGCGTAACGAGGGGGGGGGGTTTGGGGGTTTGAACCCCCCCCCCCCCATTGATTAAAAAAAGGAAAATTGTATAATTTTTTTAAGTCTGCCCATAAATTACTTAATACAAGTGTAAAGCATGGGAAGCTTAAAACTCGTTATTGTGCATCTTAATTGTTTAAATTTTCCGGGGGAGGACCCCCGGACCCCCCTCTCCTTGGGGGGTATCGAATACCCCCCACACCCCGCGGATGTTATAACCCCCCCCCCATATGGTCGGCCTGGTTACGCCTATGGTGTACATAGGCCTATTTATAATGCCCATGGAACGAAGTCTATTGATTTTGGATCAAATTGGTTGACTGATGCCGGATTAAAGCCCAATTTAGCGCCTATTTTATGGTAGTATATGACCCTGATTTTTAGGCATTTATAAAAGGTACTTTAGCGTTTTATTTTCGTGGAATAGACCGTTTTAGGTTTTAAACAAAAGATTTTACCCGCCTTAATAAGACACTAATATTAATACCGAAATTGTATTATTATTTTGACACAGTTATTCTAGTTTTATTTTTAGAAAATAAACAAGTAACTATTCCTTATATCAACACTCGAAAAATAGCACAAACAATTTAGATATTTACCCTTTAATTATACAATTATTCTTTCTTTTTATAGTATTTTAATGAAAAGTCTGTAATTCAACGAACACTAAGAAGGAGTTACAGTAATTAAACAATAACATTTTTACGAAAAATGTCAACTTCATTTCAACCGCATATGCACTAGTAAAAGAATTTTAAATTTCAGATTTAAAATTTTTTGAAGATTTCTGTTTAGGCTTATCAAACTATCTTAAGCACAATAAGGGTCAATACACCACGCAACTTTACTTCCGACCTACAAAAATAAATAGACTGGAGTGTCACAAATTTGTTCCTTACACTTCTCTATCGTCGGTTGGAAACTTGTTATTTGAAAGTTGAAACAACATTGGATTAGTTGCAGATTTCAAAGTATTGCAGACAACAAACGGCTCAAGTTTCATTTCCTGCGATGGCGAGGCGGCACATTTTCGAGTTACAAAGACAAGCGACGAAGCGACATATACATTGTTAATTTCAGTGCGTTTCAGATAATATTGCCTACTGAAAATTATCTCCATATGATGATTGTTTTCAAGTCTATAACTTAGGTTTGTTCCAGCAAACAGACATTGATTATTTGAAGATTTGTTGTATTAACAGTAACCTCAGAATCTTGTTGGAATGAAGTTGCGCCCGTAATTTCTAAAAGATTAGCTATTAATCGTGCGGGAATTGAAATCTCATTAGCAAATATACGATCTTGACGGCTACTATCATTTCTTGCGTACATTCTGTATCCTCAATAACATCGTGTAATATAGCGGTAAATTCACATCTTTATTTTCCTTCACATTAATTGGAAAATCTATTTCAAAATCATGTTTTTTTTCTTCAAAAGTCCTCCTTAGCCCCTAGTTTTTCACCAAAAGTCCTCTTTAGCTCATAGTTTTTCAGCATAAGTCTTCCTTAGCCCCTAGTTTTTCACCAAAAGTCCTCTTTAGCTCATAGTTTTTCAGCATAAGTCTTCCTTAGTCCCTTTTAGGCCCTTCAGTCCGATTTAGCCCTTTTTAGGTTCTATAAGATCCATATATTCGGAATCAAGAGGCAAGAAATGGAAAAGTACGTTAAAATATTCTGATTAGGAACAATTTTATCTGTATGTTTCAATTTAATCTGTAGTCTATGTACCAAAATTAATCTTTTGAAAATTATTATTTTAAATGCCGAACATTAGTGAGGCCTACTGCTGAGTCCAAAAGGATTTCTGCTCCTACTTTTCAAAAATAGCAATTTTTCTTCAAGAATAATCCGTTTCAAATCAACTGATTAATTCCGTGTCACCGTTATACGACAGGACAATGCATATAAAATAAACACATAGGCCTAAAACATAACTCACCCTGCTAATTGCTTTATAACCAATTTTATTTTAGAGTAAATTTACAAGATAAAAAATAAAATCTGGTCTGCCGGGCCCTGGGGCTGCAGCCCCGGCTGCCCCTTCCTCTCGTCAGGCTTGAGTAAAGTCTCAATTATCTGACTATGATAGATAGTATGGAATGTCAGAAGACCAAAAGCAGGATAATCGAGACTCTGCTGTACTGTATTTTTCAAATTCTTCGTTTAATTTTAAAATGAGCGGTATATTAGCAAACTCGGCAATCTCCATTTTGATAAAAGCTAGAGATGCTAACTTCTAATGAAAGTTTAATGTATTTCCTGGTACATATTTAGCATGTGTGCTGCTAATCTGAGTTCCTCCTTTACATGGGAAGTTGGATTTGTAACACAAACACTAAATATGTAGCAGGAAATGCATTAAACTTTCATTACATGTTAGCATCTCTGAACCAGGACATGGATTTCTAAAAATGAATGTAATTAGAAAGTAAAACCATTTACTTAGGAGAAGGATTAAATTTCACAGGAATATTTTGTTTTTTGAAGATATATTTTATTTAATGCAGATAGGAACTCTTGGAAAAAGAACTTTTATTTAGTGCAGTTAGGAACTCGTGGAAAAAGAACCTCTTTTACACCAAGTGTAATATCTCTAATAATCTCTCTATCATTATCAATATTCTCTCTATCAGGATCTAAAAATTTTGGTTTTAAATGTGTTGTTAGCTTAAACTACATTTGTTTTCTTACATTTCATAAATTTCTTTTAGCAAAAAGGACTATAAACTTACGTTTCGGAAGATAGTATTGTCGTTATTTCAGGCATACAGTTTCATCCTAGATGTCTGCAGTTCCCTAGCTTTCTTTTAACGATTTTATCACCAAGAAGGATTAATATAGTAATTGATAAGTTGTTTACACTTAGGATATTATTTCATTAATGGATTTACTGAAGTTTAGAGTGACTTTTACTCCTTGGGACGTATATGTCCCAATGTACTATAATTTCTACCTATATTTGCAATATACATACAATATGCACTAAAACATGTCTAAGGGAGAATATTTTGTAAAGAACATGGCTGAAGAATTTTTTCAGCCTACCTTTTGAAATTATGGACCTTAATATTAATTTATTTGAAATATAAATGAGAAATGCCAGAACCCGTGGAATCAATCCCAAAACATAATTATGCCTAAATCATTTCCTCCCAATAAGAACTTGAAAAGGGTCTTAGTAGCAATGGTCTGACTACCCTAAAGTGGATTAAAAAGAAGCCAATGACCTCCTAAGTATTTTCATATCCCACAACAGTGAAGAGGTGTCTGGCTCCGTGAGAAAATTAGTATTCAGTCTCCATTGATGGTAAAGAAGTATAATTAGTGTATGTGAGGAGATGATCCCATGAATCAGAAGAAAGTGACATGAAATTAACAGAAAAGCAAAAATTAAGTAGTTTTGATACCTTTTCGATCTCACTGACATTGGTGTAAATAATGCATATACAGTGGAACCTCGTTTGCACGTTCCTCATTACTACGTTTTCCCACATAGTAAGTCGGTTTTTGGAAGTCCCGGTCCCAATCTTACTAATTACATGTTTAAATGTTTCTTAACACGTTTTGTTTAACGCTTAGTACGTTCGTATTTTGCTCGCCAACCACACTTTACCAAACATAAGCCGTGTTCATGCATCCGATTGTGTAATCTCTATGTCAGAATTCTTGTACTCTCTGGTGTCCAAGTCTCAACCTTTGCTCTATGGGACCAATCGTCAGCCATGTTGAACCATTGCAGTTTGCTTCTCATTGGTCATTTTGACTTGGTGCCGATTTTGCAGAGTCAGCTGTTAGGCCGCCATTTTGTATCGTGATAATTTTGAGGTGCCGGTAGTGAAATATATTTTAAATTTTTTACGGTTCATGTGGTGAGGAGAAGAAAATATTAGAATGTTTGAAGAAATGTATGCCAAAAAAGCAGATCGTGCTTCTCATGTCGGTATTGGATCGCATTTCATTAGCAGTTTGTGGCTGTGAACATGACTGTGTACACGACTGGGTAATCTTCTGTGTACGGAACACTGGCACGTGTGAAATTTTGCACAGTTAAAATATTTTATGTTTGGTAATAGATTGTGGAGTACAACTTGTTTCATGTGTGATTTTTCAGAATAAAATAGATGCTTTATTGTGAATTTCGTCTGATTTTTCATTAAATATGGCTCCCATTCCTTCAATTTTTGAAAGTTTTTTTTTTCCAAATAAAATTGTTAGGCCTATATATTCGTTTACATAATATAAATCTCTCGTAACTAATGGGTCACTGTGGGTATTTCTGAGCCATTAGGATGCACTTTTGGGTGGTTCTGAGCAACTTAGAAAACATAGGCCTATCTACATATCCCCTATGATTTTTTTTTTTAATTTTTAGTAGCACGTTTTCCTGTTTAAGACTTTTTTTTTTTTGGTCCCTAGAAAAAGTCTTAACGAGGTTCCACTGTATGATTACTTGAAATTATCAGCTAAAGTAGGAATGAATTCTACATTTTTCCTTGGAATTTAGACAGAATGTTGCACCAAGTCTGATCAGTAACTATTAATTGACCTAAAATAAAGTTTATAGTTTTTAAGTACCTTTAAGATACATAGGGACATATATGTCCCAGCATTTTTCTAGTGGTTCAAAATAATTTTTTTTTATTGAGAAACTAGTAGTATATAGTGCTTATATACCTTAAAATGACTACATACTTCCACAATTTTATGCATGCAGGTTTGCGATTTGGTGGTTATGTACCTGAAAGGGTTAACAATTAGTAAATAAACTAATTAATTAATCATCAGTTTCCAGTGCGCAAGTGCCTCATACAAAGTTAGACACTGATGAGGATGTGACAGGATTAAGAAGGGAGACCTCCTCATATCTTCAAAATTGGCCATTTTTAGTTTATAGCTGGGAAATATTAAGAAAAAAAACAGCTCTGTATTTCTATTGAAGCCTCAAAATTGATGGTAGTTTGAACTTAGAAGTTGCACATTATTAAATGAAATAATTATGTGAGATTACATATCTACAGTAATTTCAGTGATCAGAAGGAGCTACAGAGTGTCCACATTCTGGAAAGTCAGGAAATTTTGTGAAGTAAAGAAAAAAGTCAGGGAAATTTGTAAGAAAATATGGAATAGTCAGTAAAAATAACTAGCTCCAGTGAGTGAAATGTGATGGGTTCGGTCTGCTGTAAGCTAGACTGAGTAAGCAATTTTCTTTTCAGTACTTGAGCTAATAATTTCTTATTTTTGTTATGGGGATGGAGGAAGCTGGATTTGTTGTTTGTTTTGTTTACAAATAACCCTGAAAACATTGATCATTATGGTCAGGGAAATGTAAGTGTCTGGTCGAGAAAATTTATTTTTAAATTTCTGTGTACACCCTTGAGCTAACTCCATTTCATCTCAGTGTTATGTTATTGAGAATACAGATTCAGCGTTGTAAGTATTGATATCCTACATAATACTTTTTTTTGTCTGAGCCATAGTGAGGAGCATACTGCTTTCAAGAACAGGCCAAAATGACCCTAGTGGACAATTGCTGTTTAGACAGTGCTTGGAATCTGTACAGTTTGGTAAAAAAAATGTAAGGAAATGTGTTTTTGTTTTCAACACTACTGAAATAGACTCTAACTTAACTTAAGTAGCCTTCTTTTTTACGTAAGACAATCTACTGTGGTGTAATATTTAGCATACCGGTAAGCAAATTGTTTCATGTGCATTGGGTTTTTCGTGTAATTTCGAGGTAGTCTCAGTCCCATCCACCACGAATTACCAAGACTCTACTGAACTCCACTAACAAGTTCAACCTTCATCCCAATGTTTCCTCTAAATTTTAAACTCAATAATTGAGTTAGCATTTTACTCTGCCATATCAGAAATCAGTTAACTATGATGGAGTAGTTGATTTGCTTTATTTCCCACAGTTCATTGCGAGTAAAAGTAAAAGTTGTGATGAGTAGCTCAATTGAAAAGTCAGCTGACCTTGAAACAGTAAAAATCTCTCCATTATCAATTGAAAATGTACTGCCAGAATGATAAAGTTTTTGCGTATGTGGTGCATACAATATTTTTTAGTAAAAGCTCTCTAAGTTATATGAAATGAAACAGAAATACCTTATAATTATGATGAAATTTAGTCAGCCATTTGTTAAAGCTATATTCCCACAGCCACCTAAATCGCAAAACAACAATGAACCGTATGTACCAATACGAGTAGCTTTTTGTAAACGATAATGCATACGAACTAGTATTTTTGAAAAGCTTGTGAAAATATGAATGATAATCCCGAGGAAATTTCAATCCAAGCCAGAAACATTGAATTGGAGCTGGTGCCAGTAACATGACGGCAGCAGTAGATTATGAAAAGGAATATATTGCAATTAAATGCTGGTGCATCCATGGTAAGTAATGATTCTCTTGTGAACGAAGATGTGAAAAGTTGTTGGCTTATATTTGTTCTTATATGATGAAGAACGCTACCCTGTTTTGTGAAAAACCCTGGTAAAGTTTCTGATTATCATAAAGAAACATGTTGGCTTTAAATTTGTTGTTTTATGACCAAGTAAGTATATGCTTAAATCCATGATAAAGTTGGTGTGACTAGTCAGTACCATATAAGTTTTGTTTATAGATTGCCATGACTTTAAAGTATTAGGCCGATAAAACTGAAATTTTAGCGGCCTTGGTTGATTTCCTTTAAAATGAGTATTCATTTGTTATTTTGTCAAACATTATAGCAATTTTAAGTTCCGGACAAATATCGAGATTTTGAAAGAAAACTGTACTTTGCACTTTCTCTTTATTTAGGGGTTATATTTTTGTATATCCACTGTATATTGTATGTTTACAAAGTGAATCATGCGAAGAAGGCAATTATATATTACACAACCATTCATTAAAAATCTGATCACAGGGCGTGAGGAGGGGTGTGGGCACATCTTTCCTCAGTTTTCCTTAAATATCTGAAAAAATTACCTTTTCTAGCAAAAATAGTTTATTTACAAAATTAAACTACAAAAAGTTTCTACAAAATTGGTCTACATCATAATTCTGTATGGTTAATACTTCAGAAATATAGGGAGATAAAGTATAACATTGTTCTGGAAATTCTTGTTTTACAAAAGATAGTTTTTTTTTTTTTGCAAAATGAGAGGAGATAGCAATTAAAATAACACAATATGAAGCAAACTAGTTCTTAAAAATACAGGGTGCGGCATTTATTGTTTCCCATTTGCAAATTCAAGACTGTACGATATTTAAAAATGTTCAATGTAGCAATGTCGGAAACGATAAATGCCGCACCCTTTATATACTAAATGTAAACATTACACATAAAACTCATTATTATTGTAAAACTTAGAAGAATCACATGGTATGAGTGCAAGTAATAGAAGCATGAACTATTAGCCGTTATTTCGTTAAAATATTTGTAAAATTGGTCAAAAGTTATATATATTTAGAAATTGTAAGACATAGTAGGCCTTTCTGTTACTTTAAATAGATGCTTACCTGTCTATTTTTTATTTTTTTTCTCCATTATTGAAACCCTAATACTTTGTATGATAAGTTAGGGCTATATTTTCCAATCTACCAAACACTCAGCATAAATACATACATAACATTGATGAAAGAATATCTAAGCGACATCTTCTCCTTGGACGTCATTTACCTTGGTTGATGATCTGAGGAATGATTAATACCGATGATTATTCAAATCATGCTAATCAACATGGAACATCTTCTCGCCAGCTTGTGATACAGCAACAGGTATCGATGAGGGGTTATAAAATATTTCAACGATGTCACTCATCTGGATTGGCTATTATTTGAATAGTGTGATCATTGTAGATTTTCTGTTTTGAAAATGGCTAAAGTTGTATCGTACCCGCTGAAGGCATGAAGGAGGAGGATGGATTGAGAAAAAGGAAGTTTTTGGAGTAGTTTCGTTGAAAATTTAGCTTCTATTTTTACCCCGCTAGACTTGAAGAAATAAATATTAGCATCTGACAATGCCAGAGCAATCAGTAGCATGACCAGGTCCACATCTTCCCCTATTACAGCAACAGTGGTATTGGTAATTGCTTTCTCTATCCCACATCTCACGATGATACCATCAGCATCCTGTGTAGTGACCTTATCTTCAATTCCTCTTGCAGACATTTTCTTTCTGAGGAAGTGAATAAACAAATTCAAATCAATCTCTCCCCTATCTCTGTGGGCGCTTTTCACAAACGTGCCCTTGTATTATGGGTATGGGTATGAAATATTTTACTTAATAGTTCACCATTATTTCACTTACTAATTTACTAGTTCTCTATGTCTTGCAATAACAAGTCTTATGTGTATTATTTACTTTTATTACTTATATTTTGGTGATATCTTGTTTGGTTGATATCATATCATTTTAATGAACAACTCCCATCTGTTTTGTTTTAAATAATATTGCTAATATAAGAATTTAAAAAACTTGAACATTTCAAATTCCTTTCCATTTTCTGAACTATGGAAAGAAGATAAACTATTTTTGTAGGAAATTTTATGAAGTTTAACTTTGTACATAAAGTGGTTTTGCTAGAACCCATAATTTTCTTTAGATATTTAGGAAAACTGAGAACAAATTTTAACTTGCCCCCACCCCCTGATCACCCCCCAACCATGGGGACTTTTAGTATGTTGTTCAGGACACTGCCAAATTTCAAAACTATGTATGTACAAGGGTTGGTCAATAAGTAAGGTCTCCAACACTCTAGCCCAAGCTCACAACGTTGAACGAGAGAGTTGGCACCACTGCCATGTCCCGTTATCTCCCCTCTTTCAAACAAGCCATTGCTGCAGCCGCTGAACCTTTTAGTGTCCAAGATAGAGCTGTTTGAAATGGATCTCTCAATTTCCGTCCCTGCCAAGTGCTGCCTCTGCGAACCCACTTTGCACAATCCTTATGGAACATCAATTTGTCACTCAAAAGGGTCTGTATGGAACCTTTAGAAATGAAAGTTCTTACAATATTTACCCCATTTAAAGTCTTATTTCATTTCAGTCCTATTAATTGAGTCCTTGTTTTATAGGCTCAGAAAGAAATCCTCGATGCAGAATTAGACCTAATTACAAAGCAGCAAGAAGGTGGAGATACTTCAGAGCTGCAACGCAAAGTAGCTGAACTGAAGATGGAAGCTCACTCACTTGGGTTGTTACCAGGAAATAGTCGTGTAAGGCCACATCCAAGAGGAGCTTTACACTTGAATAGGAGTCTTAATCGTGGTGTAAGCCGGACTGTACGTGGCACATCTTTCAGAGGAAGGTGAGTTTATTTTCATTTATTTATTTATTTACTTATTTATTTATGTATTTGTTTCTTTAGTTATTTATTGAATATCTAAAATTATAGACACAACTTTACACTTAGGTATAAGCAATTTTCCACAGTCACCTAAATATATTTGTTCCATAAAAGTTCTTTGCTGTAACATATATTTATATGGTCTCATTCATTACTTCAGTTTTGAAATATCTATATACAATAACATGGCGAACCAGATTGATGTGTGGCCAAGAGCAAGGCTATCAATTTAGCAAGGGTGATATGCAAGACTGACTTGAGGATCATTGTGGCAACATATTGCCAGATGAAGTATAGCTCAGGAAGAGACTGATGGCTTCCGAAACATTTCAAATATGCTTTGATTTAAATAAAGTTTTACATGTAAATATGCATCTATGAACCCACATGAATGAATGAATGAATGAATGAATGAATGAATGAATGAGCCCACTGTATCCCTGAAGGGCTAGGGCCTCCTATAAGAGGGATAGCTCATACTAATAACTCACGTGGTGATCTATTCCACATCTAAGTAAAAATTATATTTTGTTAGTAACGTATGCAGATTTTGTGAAAGACCTTCCAGATTTAGACATTTGCAAAACTCAAAATTTAACCCTACTTTGTTTTGGATGCCCCCACTCAATCATGTGATCTACCTTCCAAGACAAATTTTCACCTTGCAGTATGAAGAATCGGATAGTAAAAGAGGAAGGAGGGGAGGGGATCAAAATGATGTCAAGTATATCCTGGACTCCCCTGGCATTTGGATGAAAGGAAATTATTAAAATCTTATAAATTGGTATATTATGTTCTTCTATACTTATTATAATTTTTTGGGTTTCAGAGCAAGAGGCTTCTCACATGTTTCTGTAGATCATAGACCAACCAAAGTCCTTGTATCAGGATATGAAGAAGATGAGAAGACAGAAGTTCTGGCTCACTTTGCAGTAAGTATATCTTTCCAGTCACAAATATGCAATAATATTTCATCTGCTAACAAGAACCATCTGAGAAGAATAATGAGGTAGATTCATTTTGAATAGATTGTCTGCATTATATTGTGCTTTGCATTCAGTAAAGAAAAGATGGCAAGAATTTTTTGTAGGTAAGAGTATCTGGGTGTATAGTGAGATAATGTAGTTGTACAAGCGTGCAGTAATATTGGTTGGTGTCATTGTATCTGGATATATGTAATGGGGATCAGAAAAAAAATTGTGTTACTCATATAAACAGTAAACTCTACATTATTCTATACATAAGAGCAGGTATAACTAAAGTACAATGTAACACAACTGCAGCAATTAAGAGCCTGTTCCTAGACCTTTAAGTGATCTTCCTCACTTCAAACAAATACAATACAAGGGCAATCCCAAAGTAAGGTCTCCTATATTTTTAGATATACTAAGAACCGTTTATTTTCTATAATAATAACATCATTTTAAAGGTTGAAGAATGCTTTATTTTCGACATAATCGCCTTTTCGGTGAATGCATTTTTGTAGACACTGTGGCAGTTTTACAATACCCATGTCATACCAGCTCGCCGCCGCATTTTTGTAGACGCTGTGGCAGTTTTACAATGCCCATGTCATACCAGCTCACCGCCGCATTTTGGTTCCTGAGGTTTCCCGAAGCACCATCCACAGGATTTTAACGGAAAAATTGCAATATCGGAAGGTGTGTGCAAGATGAGTACCACGTATGCTGACAGAAGACTACAAACGGCAACATTGATTCTTCCTGCATATTTCTTCGGTGCTATGCAGACGAAAAGGACAACTTCTTGGACTCGATTGTCACGGGTGACGAAACCCGGGCATTCCACTTTACACCTGAGACAAAACAACAGTCACGCGAGTGGCGGCATCCCTCTTCGCCCAAGCCATGAAAATTCAAACGAACACAGTCTGCCAGTAAAGTCATGGCAACAGTGTTTTGGGACCGGAAGGGGGTACTGTTGGTCGACTTTCTGCCTGCTGGGACAACAGTGAACGCTGACAGGTACTGTCAAACACTGAAAAAACTCAAAAGGGCAATTCAGAACTGGAGAAGATAAATTTTGAGCAAGGGCATAAGCATTTTCCATGACAACGCCTGCCCTCACATTGCCCGTCAAACTGTCGATCTCCTGCAAAACTTTGGTTGGAGCGTCATCACCCACCCACCAGTCCAGAATCGGCACCGAGCGACTACCACCTGTTTTCTAAGTTGAAGGAACATTTGTCTGGACGGAGGTTCTGCTCTGATGACGAGGTGAAAGATGAGGTTCAACACTTCCTGAAGGACACGGCGGCAAGCTGGTATGACATGGGCATTGTAAAACTGCCACAGCGTCTACAAAAATGCAAGAACCTAAATGGCGATTATGTCAAAAAATAAAGCATTTTTCAACCTTTAAAATGATGTAACTATTATAGAAAATAAACGGTTCTTTGTATATCTAAAAATATAGGAGACCTTAGCCAATTTGAGATAGATCGTAGAGTCTGCACATGAATTGTAGAAGAAAGTATTTTTGTGTTTTGTTGACTATACAAAAGCTTTCGATTGTGTAGATCATAACAGAATGCTAGAAGCAATGTGTTACATTTGTATTCCTGAACATCTAGTATCAATTGTTAAAAACTTGTACACAAACCAAACAGCAAAAGTAAAGATCGAGCAAGGAGAAACAGACTGGATTAAAATTTGCAAAGGAGTTAGACAGGGTTGTATAATTTCTCCAGCTCTGTTCAATGTTTATAGTGAACTCATTATATCGCAAGCTAATCTGGACCAGCTATCATCTGGTATAAGAATTGGTGGATGGAAAGTGAACATACTTAGATATGCGGATGACACCACCCTCCTAGTGGATAATGCAGAAGAACTACAAGACATGATCACAAGCATTATGAATATTAGTGAAAGATATGGACTTCACCTAAATCTATCCAAAACTAAAGTCATGTGCATTGGTGATATCAATACAGTTGACTCCCTCTAGTCCGGCCTCTGATGGTTCGGCCGTCGGATGGTCCGGCCGACTTCTTGGAATGGGCCATCTGCACGCGGAAGGGTTTCTCACGGCAGTAAAAGACTAGAATAAACATGTCTGTTTATTTTACAGTCTTAAGTGTAAAAAAATTACATCAGTTCTTGAAGAAGTGGCGTGATTATGCTTTCAAAAAACAGTTCAACTAAAAAAGCAGAAGAAAGTAACAGATTTCTTTTAATTTTGAAATTGTAATTATTGTAATACTGTATTTTAATTGTTGGGTAAGTACGCTTTAAAAAATTGACGAAACCATCTTAAAAGTTGATTTTTGCTTTAATAGGATATACTTTACATGTTTAAAAGACCGCCGGATGGTCCGGCCATTTTTTAATCCGGTCGAGGGTCCGGTCCCGAGGTGGCCGGATTAGAGGGAGCCTACTGTATTAGAGTGAACTTTCAGACCATCCACAAGGTTACAGAATTTAATTTCCCTGTCTCACTGATCAATAAAGATGGTTATATCAAGCACGAAATTAAAAGAATAGGTCTGAGTAAGGCGGCAGAAAGTTTTAACAAAAAAATGTTTCAAATAAAAATTTTTGCTATTCTTATAGGCACCTCATGTAAAAAAAACAAAATCATTAGAACTGTTTTCGAGAAAATAGAGAGAATTTACTTTTTTCATGTAAAAAAAGAAATTCATTTGACATATTCAAAATAGCATTACAGATTAGGAAAAGCGATATTTCAATTGTCATTTTCATGTGTAATGTAAATAAATTCAAGTGTTGGAACTTTTAATAGCGGCAACACATCTATAAAATCACAGTGAATTACAAGAAGTTCAGATCATTTTTGTTTGATATTGGTTGGATATCCAGTATACTTCAGACAAATTGGAGCCTTCTATCACTATGAATGCCTTCACAGTGACAAGAAGAAAATGAGCTGGCCCCATCAGCTGCCCTAAAATTACTTCTAGAAATTGTAACAGAGGTATTGATAATAGTTTTTTCTGCTGAGAGGATTCTTGACTTACAGATGCTTCTGTGTAATTTTCATTTCCATACAGATAAAAGAACAAGATGGGCCAAAGCCTGTCACTTGTTCTTCACCTCCATCTGGCAGAGCTTCAATCATGTGTCACATTCTTGCATCATTACAAGTAAAATCTTCTAACCAATCTTGAAACTATTGTGATATTGCAAATTATTGTGAGTCAAGAATAATTTAAGGTACTGTGATTTTAATCTGTGACTTTCTGACTTTCTTTTAGTTCCACTCACTGTGGCGACTAATGGGACCACTCACTATTCTTGTTATTGTTAAGTCATTCGTAGTGATAGAGGGCTCCAATTTGCTCTGAAGTATGGTGGATCGTACTCAGCTAAAAGACACATGATAGCATAAGGTATTGTGAGTGAGACTGTAGTCAAGCAGCTGTTTTGCTGTGAGTTTTGTTGCCTCTATGGCGGAAACACCTTTAGGTTGTTACTTCTAAGGTTGGATTGATCCTAGTAATCAATCCTACCATTCCATAGTGTAGTGTAAAGGTTAGGATAAGCAATTTCATTTTCAACATAAACTACAAATAATAATCGAACAATGTTCTTTTTTAACAACTTTAATAACCTTTGGTAATTTTACAATAATTAATATATCTTGAACAAAAGAAAATATTAAACTGACAATATTTTACATGAGAAATTATTAGGTGTACTATTAAACTCATTAATGTCTTTCCCGTGGTAGAAGCCAGTACCGCTGTGTTGAGGTAGTCCATCTTGTGGCCCATGTCGAGACAATGTTCGGCGATGGCGGACTTTTCAGGTTGCCCCAGACGGTAGTGCCGTTTGTGCTCCTCAATCCTGGTGGAAATGTGGTGTCCTGTCTGACCAATATAAATCTTGCCACAACAACTACAAGAAATTCCATAAACCCCGGGTCTCTGTAATCCAAGGTCATCTTTCACAGGTCTTAGTAGTTGCCAGGTTTTGGTAGGTGGTAGGTGTATCGTCTTGATCCCGTGGCGGCCGAGCAGTCGAGAGATCTTCCCGGAGAGAGGGCCAGTGTACGGGATGAATGCCCGCTTAACATTCTCTTCTCTATCCCTCGGTGCTGAAGAAACGGTCCTTTTAAGGGCTCGGGTTATATTGAAGTCTGAATAGCCGTTAGCACTGAAGGTACGTCGGAGGTGTTGAAGTTCCCCATTAAGGCTATCTGCATCGGAGATGGCTCTGGCTCGGTGCACTAGGGTGTTGAGGACAGCCTGTTTCTGTGCTGGATGATGAAAGCTGAGTCCACTCAGATACAAGTCGGTGTGCATAGGTTTCCTATAAACGCCATGCCCCAGAGTTCCATCGGCACGTCGATAAATGAGTATGTCTAAGAAAGGCAGGCGGCCATCCTTTTCCAAATCCATAGTAAACTTGATGTTATTGTGGATCCCATTGAGATGGTCAAGGAACTCTTGCAGAGCCTCTACCATGGGGCCAGATCAAGAAGGTATCGTCTACATATCTGGCGAAGAATGTAGGCTTCAGACGGGCGGTCTCTAAGGCACGGTGTTCAAAATGTTCCATATAGAGGTCAGCTATGGCCGCTTCCTGGCAACCTGCTATTTCTCTGCTCCAATCACGGAGGGAGAGATCGTTTACTTCCACCGACCAATCAGGATCCACGACTGCATCTGACTAGTCCTGCCATGGGTATATATACAACACCACAACCTCTGGATCTCACTTCTCCGAAGATGACGACATAGACAGTCGCCGAAAGCTCAGAATTTACTTCAATAACTACCCAACTGGAAACCCGAGAACAGTTTTTACAAAGAAATCTATATTTTTCATCAAGAATACTGGACTCTACTTTGAGTTATTATGAAAACTTATCTGAATGTAATTTCTGATGATCGTCGAGCCATTGATAGGCATATTGCAGCATATTGTAGACATCCACCCCAAAGCTCCAGTCCTGAACTCAAGTAGAACAGTATCCTTACGAGAGCCACACCCATGTCTCCTAGACTGCCACAGAAGAGAGAAATGCAGTTGCCCCAACTGCCATGAACCAGCAGACACTACAGCTGTCCAAAGAAGGTCCCTATGGCTTCCACGAACACCCTGGAGAAGACAAATGTATCCTTGAATAATTTGCCACAGTCTCGGCTACTGATGCTTGAATAGAAGTGTGCAACCACCTTGGCTGCCTTTGTAGAAGAAGAATGCAGCCCTCTTGAATGAGACCGCCTCCTCGGTTGCTTTTCCAGAGAATAGTTAGGTTATTTGCGACTGCCTCAGTCACCCTTGCTATGTGGAATCCTTGTGATTGCCTCATCGGTCTGCCAATGCATAGACTTAACCACCTCGGTTGCCCTTGCTCCATGGAATATACTTGGATATGATTGCAACCACCTTGGTCACCCTTGTTCCATCGATTAGAATGTGGTGTAGTGTGTCCCTCCCCTACCATGCCACATAGAGGCTCACTTATTTAAGATTAAACTGGAAATATTATTGCATGACTCCTGTAAGCTGAAAAGTGAATTAAAGTGGTGACCAGGCTATTGAAAACTAAGTGGTGTAAATTACTATTGCTGATAATGGCTGGTTCTATAGTGGAGCTGCCTATAGCACCGAAAACGTGCTGTAACCCTGCTTAACCTAGCTCCCAAACTGCACCATAACCCTGTGCCTGGAGCCCTTCATCCAGGTTCTACACAGTGGGCCACTATGATCTACAGCTAGTGAGGGAAGAGGTGCCAATCCCTTTGGCGAGGCTACCAATTCTGGGTCCTCACCCACTACCCAAAAAGTTTGTGCACTGTTTTACACTGAACAAGTTTCTTTCCCAAGTTATAAAAATTTCAGTGAGGAACTGTAGATTGCATTACTGATGAACATTGTTCAGGAAAATAATATATAACTAGTACTTGTGAATCACCACTGTTCGTGCAAGCAACATGTTCAGTGAGTTAGTCTCTTCAAATAGCCGCTATATGATTCAAGTGTTAAAATAATTAATTGAAGTACTATAAACAGTAGAGCATGTTGTAAAACTTGTACAGAGTCAACATTTATTTAATATTTATTTTATTTATGTAAGTGGAGCAAGAAGTGTAAATATTAAATAAATGTTGACTCTGTACAAGCCGCTATATATTTACGCGCATCGAGTCAGCAGTGTCTCAATGTGGTGTAATCATTTGTGCGCCTTATTTCTGATGCAACTTGTGCACGCACTGTATGCAAGGCATCCCCTCAAGTCAGTTCATCGTCAGACTGCATCGCTTTCAGAAGCATGCAAGTGTTCTCTCCAATTCGCGTGGTTTCTTGACATTGCAACGCCAAGTTCAAGTGCTCTTAAAACCCACGAATTTTAGTACAAAACTACAAGTATTAAGTTTTGTTGTGTGCTCGTAATTATATTGCAGTAGTTACCACAGTGTTCCAATCTCTACAGCTAACATATCCGTGTGTTAAGCTCGTTATAGGCTTGCTTGCATTGTGCAATTGTGTTCACAGTGAAGTAACCTATCCTATTGCAATTTAAGCTTATTCTTAATATTTCAGTTAATTACCAGAATTCAACTGACTATATTAACGATTTACAGTGTTTCAATATATAAATTATTATCTGAATTAATTACACATTTTCGCCCACGTGTTAAGTTTCCCGCCAATTTGCATATGGCATATTTCAGTTATTATTCAATCATATATTTCATTTATTTCTATTAGAGCAATCAGTGTGTAGGGTTAAAGTTCTGGTAAGATGGACTGTATAAGGGAAGGTAGAAAACTAAATTTTGCCCCTACATTAAAATACCAAAAATAAAATTTCAATAAAATTTTGAGGTTAGTTTTATTTATTAACAAACACTGGAGCTGATTATTTGTTAGTAGACTATATGCACTATTGAATCATTAATTAAAATCTTTGAATTATATATGTATATATATAAGCTTATGAAAAAGAAAAAGAAAAAGAAAAAAAAAATTCACTGTTACTTGCTGAGAATTACATAGAAAAAAAAAATTATGAAACACAGTCACTTGAACACCGTCCATACTATATCTTGAGATTTATTTCTTGCATTGTTGAGTTGATGTTCTTCTGAGGTTGAAGGTTGACTTTCTTCTGAAGTTGAAGGTTGACAAGTGAAAAATGCGTTGCAATAAATGGTCTTTACCTTGCAGTGAATGATTTCAGCATTTAAGACGTTTAGAATAGTGAATATTAATTGCAGTGAGTACTTGCTGTTACATTGAATTGTTAAATTGAAACACTGACTTCACATTATATGTTATTAGCACTCAGTGCTACTATAATAAACAACAACACACACACATTACAGCGTGGAATGTTAGGTTGAGAGAATGAGGTTATGTTTGTACATAGTTGTTTGCACTTGTTGAGTGGCACTGACTTGATGCACTTGAACAACTGCACTGGAGAAGTGTGTTAAAAATGCGCTTATTGAATTTGAATGTTGAAGATTGCGTACCGCATGAATTTTACCGCATGTGAGCGGGTGAACTCACAGCTCGCAGTGGCGTGGCTGTGTTGTGATGAACAAACTTACATGATTTGAGGTTACTGCGAAGATTGTACGAAAGTTATGTTTCACCCGTTACTTGAGGTTCTTTGTTCTCTTACCGCTCAAAAGCGGCAAGAAGTTACGTGCACTTCTAGAGATGAATTTTGACGACTAGCGGGGCGGCTTGCCCCCGGGCGATTTTTATACACGTTGGTTGCGCAATTGTTATAACATAAACAAATTATGTCATCTTAATTCTGATTCGATGAGATTTGCCGCCCTGAGCTAGGTTTCACCAATAAGGTTAATTCATTACGTCATTATCAGAATTACCATAAAATTCATTAGTTGAAGTCCCTAATTAAAGACAAAGACTTGTCCCTTAATTGTTTAGTCAAACAGTCTATGTACTGAAATTATGTATGAATAAGTGAGGTTAAGGACGAGTGTTGTAGTAAGATCCGTGTTTGCGTTTTCCAATGAGTGAATTTAGAAATATTTGACAAGCTTCATGCTGAAACGTCATTACGGAAAACTATTGATTTAACGTATGGAAAATGTTGCATTCATGTACTGCGCGAATTTGCAGCATGTACTTTATGAATCCATATGAAATTTCTAAATTCCGATCATACAATGTATCGAAATTCATAATTCGCGAGATTTCAAGCGCTGAGCTAGTTTCAGCTTAATTTGTGTTAGGTTTGTGATGCTGAATCGATCACAGCGCCTCTAGTGAGCATTTGATGAACGATGCTTGTAAACATAGATGGCCGCTCTCTTAAGCATAAAAGTATTCAATGTTACACGAAATAATTCCTTATACTCACTAAGGCAAACAAAATTACATGAAAATTTATTAATTACGTTAGCACAGGTAATGGCAAATGTGAATTATATTAAGTAGAAAATATCTGCATTACCATGAAACCTTAACCTTAAATTCTTGGCTATATGCTTATGTTTCAACATACTCGCCTGCTGGATTGAAACGCAGTGCGTTCAATCCATTTAATACACATGACAATATGAGAAATAATGAAAAATGGAAAATAGTAGTAGAAATAGACACTGGTGAACATACCAAGTATGCACGAGTGACTTAACCCAAGACACCAACAGGCTCAGTGCCCTGGGGGACATGTTCAATAACGCTCGTGGCGTCGCGATAAGGTCAGGTCGACCTGAGGGGTTGCCTGCCAAGTTCCGTCGATTGTAATGAAAGGGGTGATAAATTTTCACAAAAGTTCGTCCGAGAACGGATTTAGATCAAATTTAGACGTCCTGTGATGGAGTATTGAAGGGAACTCTGTCAGACAGGACGCTCGTCACATTAAAGCTGAGAAATGCTGGGATCGCATTCCTGAACGCTCCAAAAAATCACCCAAAACAGGGAGGAAGTTGTGAGAGTTAGTCGAAGACTTACGACCTTAATGGAATTGCCTTGGAGTTAAAGTTTGCTGTGATTAGCTTGAGACAACTTCTCGGAAACATACGAGTGTCTTGTATGACCGGAAGTTGAAGGGGTTTGCTAAGGTTAGCTTGTTGATCGACTTCTTGGAAACATACTCCCATAAACTTGAGTAGAGTATGACCAGAAGTTGAGGGATACTAATTTTCCCTGCATATACGATCTAGAAACAACTCTCCATTTCCTTTGGAGTGTGAATGTTGATGTGTGGAAAATGTTGGATGTGATAAAAACTGCACTGTGAAGCAGTCATGAAAAGTGTTTTTTGTTGAGTGTAATGCACTGCACTATGAAGCAGTTATGAAGAATGTGTGTCGTTGAGTTTAATGGCGATCCGCAATAATGACTGAAGTTATCTCTTAACTTCAATAAAGTGACGACGATGCATGTTAATATATAATGCATTTGTAGGTTATGTAGTAGTATGTTGTTGAAGTGTATAATGTATACATGGCCCATTTTGGAGGTCATGTAGTGAGCGTGTGTCAGTGCTATGCGATGAAGTCGTCTTATAAGCTCCAAACACACTAGAATGTGTTAAGAACAACGAGTGTGTGTCATTACTGAGCAAGAGATGAAGTCGTCTTGCAAAGTTCCCAAGCACACTCGGAAATATTATGAACACCTTTAAAAACAAATAATGACGCAGCCAGTCTCGTGTGAGACGGATGCCAATCGCTTGGATTGCATCGAGATGGCCGGCAGAAGCCTGAACTACCTGTCGCTTGTCAAGGAACTTCTAGCCTCCATTCGGATGGCGTCTGAAATGAATTGAATAACGTCGATGAATGGTTTCTAACAAAATGAAAATTTCGGATTGTGTGAAGCTAAGTGTTAACTTCACGAAGACACAGCTAGGTCTCATACTAAGACCGTAGCCAATCGCTTGGATTGCATTGAGTGAACGGCAGAATCCTGACCAACTCGTCGCTGTCAGTGAACCCCGTGAGTTAGCTTTCTAGTTTACACTCGTATGGCGTCATGAGAATTTAGGAGCATGTGAAGCTAGTGTTAACTTCACAGAGACACAGCTAGGCCCATACTCAGACCGTAGCCAATCGCTAGGATTGAATGGAATGAACAGTTTACATTCCATTGCATCTCATTGAATTGTGAGCCGAATTGACTTAATTGTGTGGTAGAAACCAGTTGTAAAAACAATGTGTGTGTGTTCACATGTGAGGTTATGTAATTGTTTACATGTAGAGAATGAGTGTGTTCACATGTGTGGATGTTCACATGTGGCAAATAATGTGGTTACAATGTAATGATTGTTAATTGGTAACAATGATTGTTGGATCGCCATTTGATTACAATATAATGTGTGGACAAACAAATTTTCATGCTGTCCAGTGTTTGAAATATTGTGTGAGTAATGTGAGATTGACAATGTTTGCCCAGCGTTTGGACTGAATAATGAGAATAATAATAATGTGTCGTTATTTGCGCCTTTAGAGGAGCACGCTTCGACCTCAAATTATTAATGTTTGATTCTACAGTCGCCATTTTGAAATGAATACAATATGAGCAAATATCTATAAGTTAAACTCCGCTCGCCTGCGTCTTGGCTTACTGGGGCCTAGCAAAGATTTCAGTATGTGATGTGAAAATGATTATGTATTGAGTTGCCTAGCACCTTGTCGCTATAAAGGCATGAGTAATGATAATGTATTACTTGAGCGTAATGTTGCAAGTGTAAGTGTAGCTTGTGTTTGAGTATTGTGTTAGGCGTTGGCTGCACAACCTAACCTTAAAAACTAACACTTTGCATGCAACTCACTGGGCATGCGCATGCCACTGCTTACCTGCACTCAAACTGGCTAAGCAATATGCCAGGAGAAATATGAATCATTCACTGCACTAACCACTGCACTGAACACAGATGAAACAATTAACGAGCTCCAGGTTTATTTAACTAGTGCACTGAGAACACGTGCGGCCGGAGGACCATTATGTAGGGTTAAAGTTCTGGTAAGATGGACTGTATAAGGGAAGGTAGAAAACTAAATTTTGCCCCTACATTAAAATACCAAAAATAAAATTTCAATAAAATTTTGAGGTTAGTTTTATTTATTAACAAACACTGGAGCTGATTATTTGTTAGTAGACTATATGCACTATTGAATCATTAATTAAAATCTTTGAATTATATATGTATATATATAAGCTTATGAAAAAGAAAAAGAAAAAGAAAAAAAAAATTCACTGTTACTTGCTGAGAATTACATAGAAAAAAAAAATTATGAAACACAGTCACTTGAACACCGTCCATACTATATCTTGAGATTTATTTCTTGCATTGTTGAGTTGATGTTCTTCTGAGGTTGAAGGTTGACTTTCTTCTGAAGTTGAAGGTTGACAAGTGAAAAATGCGTTGCAATAAATGGTCTTTACCTTGCAGTGAATGATTTCAGCATTTAAGACGTTTAGAATAGTGAATATTAATTGCAGTGAGTACTTGCTGTTACATTGAATTGTTAAATTGAAACACTGACTTCACATTATATGTTATTAGCACTCAGTGCTACTATAATAAACAACAACACACACACATTA
This sequence comes from Ectobius pallidus, assembly GCA_964059195.1. Taxonomy (NCBI): domain Eukaryota; kingdom Metazoa; phylum Arthropoda; class Insecta; order Blattodea; family Ectobiidae; genus Ectobius; species Ectobius pallidus. The sequence goes on from CAXKWD010000001.1 coordinate 90,963,719, forward strand.
CAGCGTGGAATGTTAGGTTGAGAGAATGAGGTTATGTTTGTACATAGTTGTTTGCACTTGTTGAGTGGCACTGACTTGATGCACTTGAACAACTGCACTGGAGAAGTGTGTTAAAAATGCGCTTATTGAATTTGAATGTTGAAGATTGCGTACCGCATGAATTTTACCGCATGTGAGCGGGTGAACTCACAGCTCGCAGTGGCGTGGCTGTGTTGTGATGAACAAACTTACATGATTTGAGGTTACTGCGAAGATTGTACGAAAGTTATGTTTCACCCGTTACTTGAGGTTCTTTGTTCTCTTACCGCTCAAAAGCGGCAAGAAGTTACGTGCACTTCTAGAGATGAATTTTGACGACTAGCGGGGCGGCTTGCCCCCGGGCGATTTTTATACACGTTGGTTGCGCAATTGTTATAACATAAACAAATTATGTCATCTTAATTCTGATTCGATGAGATTTGCCGCCCTGAGCTAGGTTTCACCAATAAGGTTAATTCATTACGTCATTATCAGAATTACCATAAAATTCATTAGTTGAAGTCCCTAATTAAAGACAAAGACTTGTCCCTTAATTGTTTAGTCAAACAGTCTATGTACTGAAATTATGTATGAATAAGTGAGGTTAAGGACGAGTGTTGTAGTAAGATCCGTGTTTGCGTTTTCCAATGAGTGAATTTAGAAATATTTGACAAGCTTCATGCTGAAACGTCATTACGGAAAACTATTGATTTAACGTATGGAAAATGTTGCATTCATGTACTGCGCGAATTTGCAGCATGTACTTTATGAATCCATATGAAATTTCTAAATTCCGATCATACAATGTATCGAAATTCATAATTCGCGAGATTTCAAGCGCTGAGCTAGTTTCAGCTTAATTTGTGTTAGGTTTGTGATGCTGAATCGATCACAGCGCCTCTAGTGAGCATTTGATGAACGATGCTTGTAAACATAGATGGCCGCTCTCTTAAGCATAAAAGTATTCAATGTTACACGAAATAATTCCTTATACTCACTAAGGCAAACAAAATTACATGAAAATTTATTAATTACGTTAGCACAGGTAATGGCAAATGTGAATTATATTAAGTAGAAAATATCTGCATTACCATGAAACCTTAACCTTAAATTCTTGGCTATATGCTTATGTTTCAACAAGTGTGAATAAAGTTGCAGTGTTTTATACATGTTAAAAGTTGTATTCCAATTAATATCCGTGGATCCCTGATACCAGTGCCTACGATAAGTCCACTTGATCTATCATTTGTATCTACTGAAGTAGATTGGTCCTCCACCCTAGTCCCAGAGGTTAAATCCTTTAATTATTACGATATTTCCTATGTAACCCAACATATTGTTCCTATTGCACTGGATCATAACCCTACATTTTGCTCCTCTCGGTCCGGATAACCTACAACCACTATTCAGAAATCTATAACTAGTGAGTAGGAATCACACAGTGGAGTGGTGTATATATAGTAATATAGAGTGCCATCTCCTGGCACCGGATTACCATATTTGCGTTGGGGTTCTTGCAGTCTTTGGCAATCCGACGTCCTGCTGTCAATGCCTCCAGCATTCTCAGGATAAGATCACATGGTGTTTCCCCCTTCTCATGTTGATTCCTAAATGCCTAAATGCCCTTATGATACACTTATTCATGAAATAAAGGATAGACCATTTCCCATTCTAATCTATGCCCATTCAAGATTTTTATTCGTTCTTTGGCTGTTACAATAACAAGCATTAACTTCGTCAACTTATTAAGATAATAATCTCACATGAATTTACTAATTTTACATTAATTAAACTAACTTATTTCTACACAAATATACACATGTTCAATAAAATTTTAACTTTATGCAGTATAAACTAATATGAATACATAATAAAACTGATTTCAGTATAAGTAATATTACTCATGTAATACATTGGTCAATGTTTAAAAACAAATAATCACATGTCATCAATTATACAGTTTATACAAAATACCCGTTTATAAGTATGGTTACTTTGAATGAGATAGCTGCAATAGAGTCAGTATTGCTTATGTAATATATTGGTCACAATTTATTGAAAAGAAACTATTTACTAACCCACTAGAATAGGTATGCTGCGGACTTGAGACTAAGGATTGCCAATTCGTAACCTTACAGTAAGATGTTTACCTTAGGACATGTTTCAAGAACTAAATCATGCTCATTATCAACTGACCTTGACTTGACTCGAGACATGTTTCAAGAATTTAAATGTTCTTATTATCAATTAACTTGATTGTCTCAACATTAGCTAATGATGAGAAGATTAAGTTCTGAAAACAAGTTTCAAGATTGAAACCATATTAGTGAAGTATGTGTGACTTGTACTTAAATGGTCAGAGTTTCCACCATCCTTCCCAGAAACGGTCAGTCATTTCAACTTTGGTACATCGAGCTATTGCCATTTCTGACACTCAGAGTCTACCCACAGAAATATCTCATCTAGAAACCACATTCCTCCAAAATTCTTACAGCAGCAGAGAATTTAGATTGGCCCTGAAAAGGACCGATAAAATGGAAGGACAGAAAAGAGCCGACCCAGATGCTAATCGTCAACGATTCAATAGAGCTTTCATCCCTTTATGCGGACCTGTCTCCTATCAGATCAGGAGGATTTTACACAGACACAAGATCCAAACGGTGTTGCTTCCACCAAAAAAGTCCAAAATCACCTTAGATCAGTGAAAGATGACCTAGGCCTGAAGTCTCCTGGGGTCTACAGCATCCCATGTGAGTGTGGCATGGTATATATTGGCCAGACTGGATGCACTGTGGCAGACAGATGCAAAGAACATCATAAGTGCATTAGACTATTCTATCCAGACAAGTCTGCAGTAGCACAGCATAGTATTGAGCAAGATCACAGAATTCTCTATGACCAGACCAAGATCCTGGATAAGACGAACGGGTATATGGACCGGCTGGTTAAAGAGGCTATTGAAATCAGTCTCAGTAGCAACACTATCAACAGAGACAAAGGCCTTCCTCTCAGCAAGGCTTGGAAACAAGCCCTCAACATCTTAAAGAAGAGACCTACATAACTGCAACTGTGTTCCCCATGGCGTCCGCCTTCTCCTTTGACTAGGCGAATTTTGAACAAATCTTTTCTGACGCTGCCATTGGCTGGAACTCACCAACTGCTCCGGCCTAAATATACAGGCCCTTCCGCCTTCTCTACCAGTTTCTCATAAGTTAGACTCGGAGATGGAGTCCAAAAGCTTGGAATTTTTTAAAACCTCTACTTGGCTGTTAGCCCATGAAGAACTTTTACATGTACATAGGAAGTTACCAAATCCCATGACACAAGAAGGCGCCTTGGATAAAGTATTTGTTTTTCTTTACCTGAAATAGCTTTCTCAGGTATACTAGGTAAATAGTTACTGGACTGAGTTATACTAGATAGCAGTACTCTCAAAGCTTACAACAGCCCTGAGTATAGGTTGGTGTATTCACAGTATTAAAAGTAGAATACAAGAACAAAACAAAAAAATCAGGTAACAGTCAGTTAACTTTGGATACATTTGTATTGGAGGTTCAAGCATTAACAATGAAACTGGATTTAAGGAACATTTCATTGATGTTAAATATCAGTAAACATAAAAATGTCAACAGGAACAGAAAAGTTTTGGGAGGAAGGACATGGGACAGGACAAGATCTCCTTCTGAAACAGGTGAAGAAGTATCATTAATTTGTAAATAGTGTGTGTAATAGGTTTGAGAAACGAGATAAATTGCAACTGCATCATCAGGTTAGTAGATAAATTTTGTTATAGCCTTCTTAATGTAGCCTAGCAGTCGTTTAGGTCATACATCTTCAGTGAATGTATACTTTGTCCAAAGTCATATTTGAGTCCCTGCAGATTGGTCACGGTTTGTCGGTCATTGTTCATTATGTTCTTTGGTTATTCGTCCCAGGTAAATGGAAAAGAAAAGAAATTAATATCCTAATACTGTATATAACTCATACCTAATAAATGTATTCTGTGTTTTATAGACTTACTATAGGCTATTCCACATTGAGAAAAAAGCATTGGGTTATATGGGAGAGTTGCAGTCGATCTTTACACATAATTTTCCTTGTTTTGTAGACTTCAAATAATACATTTTAATTCACTAAACACATCTTCAGTAAGAACAATTTCATTTTCATATGCTAAATGTCTCAATACTACTAAAATTAAGAGGAAATACAATTATTTTAATAACGTAAGAAAACTATTTCGCAGAGCGGCATTGAGCTGCATTGCCAATTTTAATGAGGGGTAATCCGCTTTGGAATGCAGGCCTGATGAGTCAAGAGGAGGGATGGTACAGTTAAGGGTAAAATTTTACAGTTAAGCTAATGCAGCTACAGTAGCCGAGATTACTTATCAGTGGCAGCTGTGTTGTACAGTGAAGGCGTTTGTGAAACGCAACAGGGCAAAGTATTAAATAGTGATTCATGAAAAATTGTGTTCCAAGTATAGGAATATATTAAATGTAGGGATCCTAGACATAGTGTTAATTACTACACAGAAGAATGTGCAGGTCCACCGCTGTGGCTCAGGGGATGTGTCCAATCCTCTCACGCAGCGGGCCCGAGTTCGATTCCTGGTCGTGAGGTTTTTTCCGGGGTTTTCCCTCACCTGTGAGACAAATGTCAGGTAACTTTAGGCCCTTGTGGTCCCCGGATATCATCTGGACGTCATTATCATCTTCATCCCCATCCTCGCCTTGTTCTGAGTGAGTGTGTGTTGTGTTCGTGTTGTCTCGGAGGTGGCCCCGGGGAGGCCCTCCATGTCCTTGTCTGGTCAAAAAAGTATGTCTGTCTGTGTTGTGATCCATAGTTCATTCCTCTCCCGACAGGTCGCGGCCCAGTAAGGCCCGGGCGGCGCAGGCCACATAAAGGCCCCTACAAGGGAGAGGTAAAACTACGAAAGAGAAAAGAGAAGAATGTGCCGAAGCGACAGGTGCATCACTGTCGTCAATATTTAAAATTAGAAACGAAGCTTCGCGCGGGCCTATTGTGACTCCGAGAAAGAAGAAGACATTGAAACGAGTAAGGAAGAACAGCAGGAAAGAAACATATTCAGATTTTGTGAGGGCTGGAATCCGCTGGAAAGTTCACGGTTTCTTTTTTGAAAACCGACCTCCGTCAATATCTTTGATCCTGAATGCTGTGAATGAGAACCATGATCTACCTCCCTAATTTCACCAGTTGCTCACACACTCATGCCGAACAAGGCATGGATGAGATGATGATGATCATAATGAAATGGCGGTCAAATGATATCCTGGAACTACAAGGGCTTAAAAGTTACCCGACATTCGCCTCACAGGTGAGGAAAAATCCCACCTAGGCAACTTATAACGCCCGGGAATCGAACCCAGGTCCCATGTATCCCATGCGCCATATCATTAATATTAATATTATTTGTATTATTATAGTAGTATTTACGCTAATATTTGAACTGACGTATATAAGGCAACCACAATAGAATGAATGCATTCCTGCTAATGAGCAAGAAGTTCCCTCTGTGCCGTACCCGACTTCCACCGGTGACGAGTATTCAGAATATTACTGTCTGTTGTTAACTTCATTTAAATTTAATAATCAGTTCTTAATTTTATTAAGTTTCAGTACAGCATAATTCAGTGATGGAAATATCAATTGTCATGGCTAGTTGTGAAGCGAAATTAAACGAAACACTGTAGGCCTACTATTTTACGTTTATTGATGCGCGAATGTATCATCGTTTCATTATACTGTTAATAGAATAATTTTATTAGTTATTGCCTCACAGAACAGAGAGTCAGTTGGCAGGCCCAACGTTAACTGACGTGTGTCTGAAAGTTATGTGCACGCTGTACTTTGTTAGAAAGAGAGGTGCTAACGGTACTATTGTCATCTCTGTCTTTCGGGTAGGTGATTCACGGCAACCGTGTAGCCCATAAGAGCAATGCTTTTTTCTCAATGTGGAATAGCCTATAGCTTAAAAGGCCCAACATCGCCCAGATTTGCATTTTGCATGTAATTCAAATTTAAATTATGAAGAATTTTTTATTTTCAAGCTGTAATTCCTTATATAAAAACTAAACTCCGTGGCGCTAATTCCTTATATAGGTATCTATAATAATTTGAAGCGAAGAATGATTTATCACATTCAAATTATTCCCTCAAAAAATGGTAGATATGGCTTTTATTGCTCATAAAGAAATAGAATTTTGCAATCTATTTCTTTTACACACCATGCCTCTTAGGGGTTGAAATAAGAAAAAAACAGAAATTCCAATAACATAACATTGTACTGTCTTTACAGGGTATCTTATTTCCCACTTTCATGTTGCCAAACAATCATTTCAGGGCTAAAATCAAAAGAAAATCAATATCACTTTCACACATTCTTCCCCAAAATCTGAGACATACAGTAAAACCCCGATTTAACGCAACCTCGATTTAACGTTTTCCCGGATTTAACGTTAAATTTTGAAAACCCCAAACATTACCACATATAAATGAATGTATAATAAATTCGATTTAACGTTATTCCTTTTACTGCAAAACCCGCTTTTAACGTATACAATTTTTGGCTATCAAGTTTTTTTTTCCCGGAAATCTCAGAAAAATGCTAAAATGTAATCTTTGATATATCACGCTTTACGGAGATCTGGCAACGTGGGTAAGCCTCCCTTTCCCCTTTGTGCTAACTGCCAATTTCTGTAGCGTCCGGCTGACCGCGTGGTGCGTGACCTTGGTAGCTTACTCGCATGGCCCGTACAGAACACGTGGCCCGTTTGCTTTTGTGTTCCCGCATGTACCATGTAAGCAAGCGTACATCTTATCGTGATTTACGAAGCTTTCCCCTTATTTTATACATTACTGTTAATTTTGAAGCTTGAGTGATTGCTACAAAGAGGAAAACACTGTCTCTCAGTGACAAAGTGCGTATTATATGCGAAGTTGAAAAAAATCCAGCGGTTAAGGTATCCGAAATGGCGAGGTGGTTAGGCATGGCTACATCAACCTTGGCAAGAATTTTGAAAAACAAGACCAACATTTTAGACGAGGATGGAAAATGTGGCTCAACATCTAAGAAGAGGAAAAACATTCAGCACTCACCACATGAAGAGTTGGAAGAAGTATTGATGGAGTGGTTCAATGGTGCACGTGCACAAGGACTCCCAATAGATGGATCGTACATCAAAGAAAAAGCATCCCTTGTTGCGGCAAAACTTGGCATAGAAGACTTCAAAGCTTCGAATGGATGGCTGGATCGATTTAATAAGAGGCATGGCGTTACTTGCAGGGCAGTATGTGGGGAGAGTGCTGTTGTTAATGATGACACTGTGCAATACTGGAAGACAAACACTCTACCATCCCTACTGGAAGGCTATGATCCGCGAGATATTTATAATGTTGATGAAACTGGACTCTTTTACCACCTAATGCCTGCTAGAACTCTAAGCCTAAAAAGTGAAGCATGTCATGGTGGCAAACTCAGTAACTCTTCTAGATTTTTCAGAAAATAGAAAGTTATATTTGCTATTAGACATTCTTTTTAAGCTAAGGGGAAAAAACATAATTCCAAGATTGCCTGTTGGGCCTAGGCCACCCTAAAACTGCTCTTTTCTGAGCCAACAGGGACCTAACGGGGAAGTGATGTGACTAATATAACCTCCCCTTCCCAAATCGACCTCTTCCGTCACGTGGCGAGTCCTGAGTAAAGCTAAAGAGGCTCTGGTGATAGTATTTCAATTGCATTGAATACAATAACATTAATAGCACAGTATAACATGCAGCACAACAGTGAGCTGCATTACTGGCGTTGAGCAGCAGCCGGCCGGCCTTCAACAGCTTGCTAGATGAAAGGTTGCTGGCAGGCAGGTGGCTAAGGAAAGGTATAGGGGAAGCTGCCGTGGTCATAGCGGTGGAAGGGGAGCCTGAACGTGGCAAGTATTTGTCTTTCATCTTGAATGCCATTAAATTAAGTTTTTTTACATTAGTTCTTCTTTGATGTCTTAAAAATAGCAAAACCCCTATTTAGTGTAAACCCCCATTTAAGGTAAAAAATTTTGTACCCCCAGAAAAACGTTAAATGGGGGTTCTACTGTAATAATTTACTGCACACACATACTGCAAAACGTTCCATCCTATTTTGTCTCTTTTTAGATGCTTAGGGCTTACAATAAACATATCTTTCTTTCTTTCTTTCTTTCTTTCTTTCTTTCTTTCTTTCTTTCTTTCTTTCTTTCTTTCTTTCTTTCTTTCTTTCTTTCTTTATGCCTGTTGGAATCACCAAAGGTGACACAGTTGTCAATTTTTACATACAGTGGCTGTACAATCATAGAACTCGTGTAAACTATAAAATGCCTTATCCAATAAATAACACTTCAGTAAATACTTAAACTTATTAATACAAGGTTCATTAAGAATAAATGCTGGAAGTGCATTGTATACTTTAACACTATTGCAGTAAGGGCTCTTGCTAGTCATAGCTTTTCTTATTTGCGGCACATGTAACATCTCAGAATTTCTAGTATTGTAGGTATGTATCATATTGTTTCTTAAAAAAACTTCGGGGTTGTGTCTTACATAAAGGGCCGATTCCAAAACAAAAAGAGAAGTCAACGTTAAAATATTAAGTGATCTAAATAAGGGCTTGCAATGAGTGAGCCAATGGACACCACACATAGTCCTCACAACTTGCTTCTGAAGTAAAAAGAGTCTGTCTGCTTCAGTACAACCACCCCAAAAAATTTTACCATAGTTCAAAATACTATGGAAACATCCATAGTACACTTTTAGAAGCACTTCACGATTAACTAACCTAGCTAATCTATAAATCAAATAGCACACTGAAGCAAGTCTTCCAGTCTTCCAGTCAGTTCAGTTTAAATAACGGCAGTGAGCGGACGTGTTCCTGAGAGCTACAATAAAAATTAACAAGCCAATATAGTCAACAATGGGCAAGAGACCGACCGCATCTGCAGAATCATCTGAGGGTAATGAGGATAAACAAGTAATTTCTACCCTCAAGAAAATGTTTGAGGAACTAAAATCCTCTATACACTATGAGGTTGGGGAATTGAGAAAATCTGTGGAATTTATGTCTGCGAAATTTGATAGTCTTCATGAGGAACTCAAACAGACTAGATCTGAACTTAAATCTACTCAGGAACAACTACGGGTCATTACCCGTGAAAAAGAACTTTTGAAACAAGAAGTTAATGACCTCCAACAGTACACTCGGCGGGATAACGCTATGGTCTATGGAGTTCCTGAAACTGCTGGACAATCCACCTACGAGGATATAAATAAGATTGCAGCACTCATTGGAGGTACTGAATTACTTAACGACATCAGTGTTGCACACCGCCTACCGACTACTCCTGGAAAATGTCGACCTATTGTCATCAGATTCTTCAAAAGAAAAAGTCGTGATATATGGCTGCAACGTTTCAGGGATGAAGCTAGAAGTGACGCCTCCGGTCCTGGGATTTCCGTTCAAAGATATGATGATAAAGTGACAAATGGAAGAATTACAATGGGTGAACAATTAACTATGTTTACGCGTGATCTGCTGAACAAAGCTAGAGATGCAGCCAAGTTGAAAGAATACCAGTTCGTGTGGTCTCGGGACGGAAAGATTTTCGCCAGGAAGAACGAAATGAGCCCTGTATACAAGATCACATGTCTCCAGGATATTAATAAATTGTAAATATCTAGCCTTTTGGTTTCCGTATTTGCTGTCTATCCTATAGATTAAAATGGCTGGTAATCCAATGTTGAATGAATTAGATGACTATCTCCGTAATAATAAACAATGCACAACATTTTTTAACGACTTAGCTGAATGTAACAATCACATAAACGCCGCTCCCTCAGATTTAAATATTATTCATTTAAATATTCGTAGCATAAATAAAAACTTCTCGGAATTATGTATTCTACTTGAAACTTTTTCTTTCAAGATTGATATTATTATACTAACAGAAACCTGGCTTGACCATGATCTTGGATTTGAAATTAACGGTTATAGGAAATATGTTAAAATTAATAAGTATAATAAATGTGACGGAATTGTTGTATATTTTAGAGAAAATCTTGCTGTCTCTCTAATTACTGTTGATATTTCTCATTGCAATTCTATCCATTTTAATCTTACGTTAAATGATATTATAATTAGGTTAACTGCTATTTATAGATCACCAAATCTTTGCAAAAATGAATTCATGAAATATTTGGAGAAATTTTTAATCGAATCTAAAGATACCAAATATCATATTATCATTGGGGACATAAATATTCAAATTTTAGAAAATCATTTAGATAACGTGGGAGAAAACTATCTGAATATTATGCACGAGTTTGGGTTTATAAAATATTTAAACGCAGTTACGCGCCCTTCGTCTGTAACGGATTCTTGTCTTGACCATATCTTTTTTAAATCTACCAGTAATTTGAACTTTAATCCTGGTGTTTACACTTGTGCTATTACTGACCACTATATGGTATTTGCTAGTCTGACTATGCCTTTTACAAACTTAAAGAGAAACCCATTTGAACCCCGTCACAACTATAAGCAAATTATCAATTACAACAATCTAGTATCCCATTTAAAAACAATGAACTGGGATTCTATACTCAATTGTGAAGATGCTGAATATTGTTTCGATTACTTTTACAATACTTTATTACATCTTATTTCTAAATTTAGTACTAATGTCTCACTCAATATAGCCCGTAAATATAAAAAAATTAAACCTTGGATTACCACCAGCATTGTTAAATCTATACGAACAAGAGATAATTTAGCAAATTTAGTTAAAAAGGATCCACTAAATCTTGAATTATTATCCTATTATAGAAGGTATAGAAATACCTTAACCAGTGTAATTCGAAAGATGAAAATCCAACACTTTACTAAAAAAATTATTGACAATAAAAACAACCCTAAAAAATTTTGGGATACCTTAAATGAGGCTACAGACTCGCATTATATGAGTAAAAATAAAAGTATGCCTAAGGAAATCACAAGTCGCAATGGGTTAAAAGTCTCTAACAATGAAAATATAGCTAATGAATTTAATGCACATTTTATAAATATTGGCAACGAAATTGCTTCAAAAATAAATTATAAAGTGTTTGATTCTCATCACTATAAGTTTTCTAATGATTGCCTGAGTTCCTTTTTTCTGTTTCCTGTGAATGAATATGAAATTATAAAAATTGTAAAACATTTTAAAAATAACGTATCTCCTGGTTTAGATTGTATTACTAACATCACTCTAAAGATGATTATAGAACATATTTCGAAGCCTCTTGCACACGTAATAAATCTATGCTTGTCTCAAGGTATATTTCCCACCGCATTGAAACACGCAATTGTGATTCCAGTATACAAATCGGGTGATAAATGCAATCTCAGTAATTACAGACCTATATCTCTTTTACCTTGCCTAGCAAAATTATTTGAAAAATGTATAAAGTCCCGTTTAATGTCCTTTCTTGATAAACACAATATATTAAGTAATAATCAGTTTGGTTTCAGGAACAACCTCAGCACAGATGATGCTATTATTAGTGTTACATCTAAATTAATTCAAGAATTGGATGCCGGTAATAAATGTTTAGGTATATTTTTAGATTTGCAAAAAGCTTTTGATACTGTCAACCATGATATACTTATAGAAAAACTGGATAAAATTGGTATTAAAGGCGTTGGACTAAAATTTTTTAAATCCTATTTGAGTAACAGGACGCAGTCAACAAAAATCCATGATTACTGTAGCGAAATTCTGAATATTGATATTGGTGTGCCGCAAGGTACTGTATTAGGTCCTATATTGTTTTTGATATATATTAATGACTTATTAAATATTGATTTGAGCAGGTATTCGGGTAATATATATTCTTATGCTGATGACACTGTAGTTATATTTAGCGGTAACGACTGGGACGTAACTTACCAAAACTCCAATAGAGGTATCAACATCGTTAAGGAATGGTTAGATGCAAATTTGCTTTCACTGAATACTTCTAAAACTACGATTCTTCCTTTTTCTTTAACTACCCAAGGTCTTGACTTAGTAAAATTAAATAATACGATAACAAGAAACATTACCATTCATAATAACTGTAATCGTGATAACTGTAATTGTCTCTCCTTAAATTATTCAACTGAAACCAAATATTTAGGCATTATAATTGATGAACATCTAAGATGGAATAAGCACATTACTTATGTTTGCAATAGGCTTCGTAAAATAATATATAAATTCTCGATCCTCCGTTTTTATTTACAACCTCATATCTTGCGTTTAATTTACATAGCTCTAGTTGAATCTGTATTACAATATGGCATATTGGGATGGGGAGGAATGGCTAAATCCAACCGCTTGCCTTTAGAAATTCTACAGAAAAGGATTATTAAAATATGTCTGAGTAAACCTGCTGATTACCCCACAAAACTAATATTTTCTGAATTTAATGTCTTAAATATTGAACATATATACAAACTCAAATTACTGACTTACTTCCATAAGAATAGAAATATTTTCAAAAATAACAATCCTCATCATTACCTTACCAGACTGAATCAAAATTCTATTCTATATGAACCCAAATGTTCTACCTCTGCTGGATTAAATCACAGTATAAATTTCGGCCCAAGATTATACAACTCACTAATAAGAGCTCATCCTGAACTATATTATCTAAATTTACACAGATTCAAGAAAGAAACTTATAAAATTTATTCAACCTAATGCATGACTCATTTTACAATATCCAAAGTTTTTGCTTTTCATTTTGGCTACTCGTGCTTGTCATTCCTCTCTTACACATAATTTTTAATTATATGTTTTGCTTTTGATTTATGTTATTTACTATTTGCCTTGTTTTGTGAGTGTATTTGTGTATGCCATTGTGTGTGAGTGTGTGTTTGTGTGTTTTGTAACGTCGCTTTGCCCTGAATTTTTTGTTTTATAATTTCCAGTGTTCACTGTTTTTTGTTTTGTGCTGAGCTGAGCCCGAGCACGAGCTTTTGCTCATTCGGGCATCGGTTATGAATATTTGTTTTGTACTAATAAGGTAAATAAATAAATAAATAAATAAATAAAAAAAAAAAAAAAAAAAAAAAAAAGATACGGTGTCAATATGAGCTGACCAATTTAGGTTACAATTAATATTAAGCCCAAGATATTTTACAGTTTCACATGTATGGACTGTCTTTCCATTCAATCTTAAAAGAGGAACAGAGTCAGACTTTTTTCCAGTATGAAAATCAATCAAAGAAGTTTTCTCTTGATTCAATATAAGTTTGTTTTGGTCACACCAGTTACTCATTTCATTCAAACCATTCTGAGTTCTATGGATCAATTCAGTTCTACATGTGTCATTAATCAAATGGCAAACGTCATCAGCAAAGAGCCAAATATGTCCATTGGTGATACTTTCAGGTAAGTCATTGATGTATAGAAGAAACAATATAGGCCCAAGATTTGAGCCCTGGGGGACACCCACATTAACTGGTGGAGATATTCGAGACTTGTAAGTTTTGAGCACATTGTTGTCTCCCAAATGTCTTAGGGCAACCTATTTCTCAACTATCACTTTCACACATTCTTCCCCAAAATCTGAGACATAATTTACTGCACACATATACTGCAAAAGTTCCATCCTATTTTGTCTCTTTTTAGATGCTTAGGGCTTACAATAAACATCCCTATTTCTCAACTAATACAAGCCTACAGCAATGAATAACGTATCAGTGCATAGAATTTTTTCAGACTTCTGATACAGCATTCTTGCTGCCCATTGTTTGCACAGACACAGGCTGAGCCTGTGCAATACGTTCTGTCTAATCTAGAAATTTATCTACTGATCTTAACAGTCTTGTTAGAACCAAATCACTAACAACGTATCACAAATTAAAAATCATAAATGAGTATGTATGGCCTTATTTAATCTGCTGCCAGTCGACAAATCTAATTCCATGCTATGTGCTTGGAAAAGGGGATTGGGACTGCTGATTGCATAATGGGAAGCCAGTATACAGTACTCTAACATTTGTAATCATCTTATGCTTCTAAATGATTTATATTGATTGATTGATTGATTGCAACATCTGAGGAATTTAATTGCAGAACAAGAACTGGCACTCACCAAAATTAACCAAGAACTCAATCCCACAAAATATAAAAGGGAAGAAACTTTGAGAAATTCCAGTTTTCAGGCATGGTGTGAGTTGCCCCATAAAGGAAAAAGTGTTATGTATGCTGAATGTCCCAAGACCAATTCCTGGGTTTCCACAAAGAAGAACCTGTCTACTTCTGAATATATTATTGACATAAAAATGTCGTGTAATGTGTCAGCAGTACAATCTGTAAGAGGAAGAGCTTTCAGCACAATCCATTGTCGCCAAACCAGTTACGAGACCCAAACTATAGGACATGTGCTGGGGTTCTGTCATAAGACAGAACTGCTGCAAAACAATAGAGCTAGATCATCCATAGCAGATATTCTACGAAGAAATAGATGGGCAGACATTATGGTCATTCACAGAAACGACAACCAAGGAATCGTACTGTATCCGACCATCCGTTTTGAGAGGGATGTTTTGCAAGCCCAGCAAGTAGATAAAGAGAAGAAAGCTGTAAATTACCTTGCATTGATTACACTGTTAAACACACATTTTGTGACATGGAAATTTTTAGGTGTTTCCGATGTATTGAGGCACCCTAATAACAAATTTAAAAACAGATTTTTAGTAACAAGCGTTTATATTCTGCAAGTATGCGACATTTGACTCACAAAACCGTTGCAATAACAATGAAAACAAATTTAAAATAAACTCTGAATAATACATTTGTTGCTTCCATAGAATAAAACAAGACATTCTTCTCCACCCTACTCCACCATTCATTATTTTTTAAATAATATTTTACTGAATTTTTAAAAAATATATAACAAAAAAAACAGCAATCATTGCAACAGTTTTGTGAGTCGCTGTATGTATATTGTACCACTTCGTGTAATGCATGTATCAGCAGTGTAGCAGTGTGTTAAGACAAGTTCCTTCCAGTATAGCCTATTGCATACAAGAAGTAGGCCTTCGCACCCAAATGAGATTGTGCATTAGTAGGCATTTACACGCGTATGAAGTTACTGCATTTACTATGTTGTCTTTACTAATGTGCTTGTGTTCTACATACTTGGTTTTTTTTATTATTGTACTGTGATTGACTGTGAATTAACAAGTCAATACAATGCCTAGGCAGTGTGTAAATAATGTCAACAGTTTTTGTTATGTGTGAGAAGAAATAACTTTTAAATCGCAAAAACGTAATTTCACCCAACTTGTGCGAAGAGCTTACGAATTTTATTAAGGAGTTAAAGCAGGAGATCAAGATAAGTCATGGGCCCCTCACATATGTTGCAAGACTTGTGTAACATTGTTAACAGGTTGATTGAAAGGTGAAAACGTAATATGCGATTTGCAGTACCAATGGTGTGGAGAGAACCAAAAGACCATCCAACAGATTGTTACTTTTACCTCACTAAAATACAGGGCATCAGACTGAAGTCCAAGGATGCTGTGCAATATCCCAATTTACCATCAGCCCGGCACGTCAAACATAGTGAAGAACTTCCTATCCCAAACCCACCAGAATCATGGAGTTCGGACGAAGAAGAATGTGCTAGTGATCCACCTGATGTTGTGCAATTCGCACAGGAAATCGACAATGATCCAGACTTTCAAGCATCAAAATGCTCAACAAAACCACATCTGATTTCAAAAGCTGAACTGAATGATTTAGTTCGAGATTTAAAACTAGCAAAATCACAGTCAGAACTCCTAGTATCCAGATTAAAAGGATGGAATCTCCTCGAAGGTGACGTACATATAACTGGCTTTCGAAAACGTCAAAAAGGACTTACACATTATTTCGCTCAAGAAGGGATTTTGGTGTAGGCGCATGGCTGTTGACAACTTATTTGATTCATTGGGACAGAAACATGAACCAAGCAATTTGCGCCTATTTATTGATTCTTCTAAACTTAGCTTAAAAGTATCGGAACGGAAGGGGGCTCTTGTATCTGAAACAGAAATTTTCAAGAGTTAGTGAGGCAAAAATTAAAGAGGGCATATTTGTAGTCCAATCAAATTGTCAAGAATGGATGCAAAATTTAGGGTAGAGCTAATTTTTTTATATGATGTCTGGGATGGTTTTGAGAGTAATTTCTGACATTTTGCCAACAAAATTTTTTGCCGCCGGAGCCGCCATCTTGAAAAAACTTCAAAATTTTCGATTTTATTTCTGTGTTTGCCCATTGTCTGCCAAAATACGCACCTGACAAAAATGTTTTATTATCCATCCTAAAAGTAGACTAAATTTGCTACAGTTTGAGTTCAAATTGAGTTTCTACCATGAATAGTTTCGGAAATACAGCTCTCCGAATTTCAGCAACATTTTGCAAAAAATAAAAAAATCTGAACTTTCAACTAGTTTTTGCTCGCTATCTTCTAAATGACCAAACCTATAGTAAAACTCAATATGGAAACTTAAACTAGAGGTAAATTGAAACTTGTCGAGTACTTTAAACTTATCCTACCTCTTACAGGTCACAAAATATAGAGGTTTAAAAATATATATACAGCAACGATTGAATAAATGCATGTGCGTACAAGTTATGAGCAATAACGGCACAGAACATTCATTTATATACAAAAAGATTTTATTTAGCTGGAGTACTGGTGAAACATTGCATTGAATAACTTGTTTGTTCATAGTCTTCGGCACTTAGAGGGACTTGGGCAGTTGACGTATGCTATTTCGTCCATGATGTTCACAATCTAGCCAGTGTTGATAAAGTTCTCTTCAGCGTCTTCATCCAAAAACGAATTAATTGGCTCATCAGGAGTGTCATCATCCTCACTGTCGGAGGACAGGACTATTAGTATGTTTTCACACGACTGCCCATTGCAATGTTTGCATATCGTTGTGCACTTTAAGCCAGCTTTACGACACCCACAAGCGTTTAAACACCCCTTCTTGCAGGTACAGGAAATACTTTTCAGAATTGATTCTGGAGTTGGCTCCTTCTTGGCTTTAAGGGGAAAGAGGCCCCTTGGTGTGTTCACCCAGCCCACTTCAAAGGGTCTTTGTATTCACCGAGCCATGCCTGAACTTGGTGGTATGTTCGCATGGCATGAAGTTGAGCCGCATCACTGGTTGGGGGCAAGTTCGCTAAGTTAAATTTCATTCTTCCTGCAGCTTTTACAAATATTCCATGCCAAAGTTCGTCAAGTGTTTGTGTAGCAGGGTCTCCTCCATATAAGTGAACCAAAAAATGTTGGCCCACTTAAGCCACTTCTCCTAATGTAGCTTGAGGGTTCAGAAATACATTAGCCTCATGTTCTAGTTCAGGATGTTTCAAAATCAGCGAACAGAAGTGGGTTTTCCCATGGCCAAAAACTGCAGATGTTGTGTCACAACCACTGAAAGCATGGATGAACAGCAGCATGTTGGAGAAGCTGTGGCGAAATGACTGCCTTGATTAGAAGATGTCTGCAGCTTTGCCTCTTAAGTACTTTTGGAGATATGTATTCTTTATATGAGGGGATGGTAATGCAGTGAGGAAATAAGAAGGTCAATGTCCTCCCCAACTACAAAGACAGTAAAATAATAAAAGATTTGAGACTTTCCCGGCGTTGGTTATATATAATGGTCTCTCGGGCTTCCAACCGGGTTAAAGTATGGTTTATTTCCGAGCTTTCGGCTGCTGTCAGCTCTGCAGCCATCTTCTGGGAGAGAAGTGCGCTAGTTCTGTGTCTGGCTCCTTTTTATAGCTGGTGGAGTTTGCAGAGAGCGACCAATCGGAGCACAGGAAATCCCGGGGTGAAAAGCAGGAATGCTATTGGTTGGTGCTGAAGTTGGTCCTGATTTGGCCCGTTCCTGTAGAATTCTGATTGCTGGGTTCCAGGCTTGGCTGAGTTCTAGCCCGTTGTCCCTGTTGTAATTATTGTGGTGTAGCTTTATTTCCAGAGCTTCGGCCACGACCCGGCCCCAGTAGGTAGGTTGATTGCCCAAGTTTCTCACCCCTTGGAAGTTGATGTGGTGGTCATGGTCATACATGTGTTGAGCTACCGCCGACTTTTCCGGGTAACCCAACCGGATGCAGCGTTTATGTTCATTGCACCTGGCCTCAATGGTGCGGCCTGTTTGCCCTATATAGACGGCTCCACATTGGCACGGGACTTCGTAGATCCCCGGAGTCCGCAATCCTAGAGAGTCTTTCACGGGGCGAACCCATTGTCTCACTTTGGGTGGTGGCATATGTATGGTCTTGATGTTGTGTTTGTGGAGCAGTCTGGCTATCTTGTTGGAGACCGGAGGCATGTACGGAATGAAAGCCAGTTTTGGTCCGGTTTCCGACGATGTGGGGGACTGGCGATCAGTCTTTCTCAGGGCCCATGCGATGTCCTTGTGACTGTAGCCATTCTGCCGGAAGGTATTCCGGAGATGTTGTATCTCTGTTGTTAGACTGTCAGCATCCGAGATGGATCTGGCTCTATGTACCAACGTTTTTAGAATGCCTCTCTTCTGCGCTGGGTGGTGATGGCTACTGGCATTTAGATACAAATCTGTGTGGGTGGGTTTTCTGTACACTTTATGAGCTAAACTGCCATCAGCTTTTCTGCAGATTAGAATATCAAGGAACGGCAAGCACCCGTCTTTCTCTATTTCCATGGTGAACTGGATATTACTATGGATGCTGTTTAGAAGGCCCAAGAAGTCATTTAGTCTCTCGATGCCATGCTGCCAGACCACAAAAGTGTCGTCAACATATCTGTAGAAATATTTGGGACTGTAATCGGTCCTTTTCAGGGCCAGATGTTCAAAGTGTTCCATGTAAAAATTCGCAATTGCCGGTGAGAGAGGAGAGCCCATCGCCATGCCATCTTGCTGTTCGTAGAACTGCCCATCATACAGGAAATATGTAGACGTCAACACATGCTTGAAAAGTGCTATGACATCCGGAGTAAAATTGTTCTCTAGAAGTTGTAGTGCATCCTTCAGTGGGACTCTTGTGAACAAAGACACTACATCGAAGCTCACTAGTAAATCTTGAGGGTCTAGTTTGATGTTGTGGATGTTCTTTACAAACTCCGTAGAGTTTTTGACGTGGTGCTCACAAGTCCCAACTACGGGTTGAAGTAATGTGGTGAGGTGCTTCGCCAAGGTATAGGTGGGAGACCCAATGGCACTAACGATAGGGCGTAACGGGACGTCGGTCTTGTGGATCTTGGGCAGGCCATAAAGTCTGGGTGGGACCGAGAAGCGAGGAATAAGGCTTTTAACAATATCGGTTGGGAGTTTGGAGCGTTTAAGTAGTGTTCTGGTTCGGTTCTCTATTCTGGATGTTGGGTCTTTATCAAGCTTTCTATAAGACGGATCACTCAAGAGGGTTGACACTTTGTCCTTGTACGTCGTTGAGTCTAGTACCACAGCAGCATTACCTTTGTCCGCAGGCAGCACAACTAGGTCTTTGTCTGCTCTTAGGACCCGCAGTGCGTTATGTTCTTCTTTATTCAAATTCGACTTGAAATCGGTCCTTTTCAGGGCCAGACATGTTTCCCTGCGGATTTCCTCGGCTGCATCAGGCGGAAGACCACGTATGGCCTGCTCTACCCCGCAAATGATGTTGACAGTGTCGTATTGAGATGCTTTTGAGAAGGCAGTGCTAACAATCAAGACCCTTTAACAGCCTATTCCAGCTTTTGCCAATTCTACGAAGCGCCTCTTGTTGTTTTCATTGGTGAGAAAAGTTTCTTGTGAGCTTTTCAAAACAGTAGTTCTATCAAAGACATCAGGAGATGGACTCGTAGCCCGTCGGAGTCTCACAATTCTTTGTGCTTGTTTGATTAGCGTCTGAAGGATAACCATCGAAGATAACTGAAACCTTTGAGTCATAATGTGTCTGCAAATATTTCAAAATGCCTAAGGTTGCCTGGTACAAACACATTAAAACAGATGTATCCGGAGAGAACGGTATGCGGAGCAGTGACAAAGAGCCTCTTAGCGCCATTCCTCCGATAACATGTTTCCATTTTCGGAGAACTATATCTGCTATAGGAAGTAATTTTTTTCAGAGGACACTTCAAAAGTGTTCTTCTAAAATAAAACGCCGTTCTTTCCAAATCAAAATGCTGTACCTACACCAACTTTTCTTATTATTTTCTTTTTACATTGTTTTTTTTTAGTCTTTTATCATTATAAATTCTTGGAAATACTGTTTTGGTTGTTTATTACAATGTAAAACTTACCTATAAGACAACACAGGTTTTTTACTGATAAACGCCATTTAGAATATCCTAGGCAAAACTAGACTTTCGTACCTTCGATAAGTTTTCTGAAATGTGAGGAGTTGTAGATACCTCTGTATCTGGTGACCTATAATAGGTATGAAAACATTAAATACTCAACTTGTTGCAAATTTACTCTACTTTAAAAGTTATCCTTCGAAATTTTACTGAAGGTTTGGTCATTTAGAAGATAGCGAGCAAAAACTAGTTGAAAGTTCAGATTTTTTAATTTTTTGCAAAATGTGGCTGAAATTCGGAGAGCTGTATTTCCGAAACTATTCATGGTAGAAAACTCAATTTGATCTCAAACTGTGGCAAATTTTGTCCACTTTTAGGATAGATAATAAAACATTTTGTCAGGTGCGTATTTTGGCAGATAATGGGCAAAAACAGAAATAAAATAGAAAATTTTGAAGTTTTTTCAAGATGGCGGCTCCGGCGGCAAAACATTTTGTTGGCAAAATGTCAGAAATTACTCTCAAAACCATCCCAGACATCATATAAAAAAATTAGCTCTACCCTAAATTTTGCATCCACATGACTTTTTTTGTGATAATTTGACTGGACTATTGTGGGACCGCAAGTACGAGAAATTATGAAAGATGGCAAATATGACAACATGCTGAATGAAGCTGAACTAAGAGCATGGAAAGCTTTTGAAACAGTTGTGACCAATTTTCTTGGATATGTCAAAGCTGAAAATTACAATTACCTTGTGACTGAATTACTTAGTGCCTACAGTGAAATGGGATGTAACATGTCATTAAAAATTCACTTTCTGGATGCTCACCTCGATTTCATCCCTGAAAATTTGGGTACCGTAAGCAACGAACATGGGGAACAATTCCACAGGACATTGTTGCAACTATGGAAAAGCGATACCAAGGCAAATGGAGCCCTACAGTGCTTTGCAGATGACAAGCCCTATGTCCTTCAACTTCATAGATACGCGGTCCAATCAGAGACGGCGAGACGGAGGGAAGACTCTTACTGCAAGCGGTAGTCTTTTAGCCCGTACACGTGATTGGCGGTGAAGGAAAAGGCTTCTCATATGAAAAATACTGTAGTTTGCTTGCTGATGACTGCTGGACATTTTGTAATAACATTTTGAATCAAATATAATATTAAGAACATACCGAAATTAACATATTTCAGTATAACACAAAACACTTCGTAGCAAAAAAAATAGTGGGTGATAGAGAAAATCCAAGGTAATTTTCTGTTTTCTGGTGAAATTTTACATAAGGTATGCCTTGTTTCATCCATGTCACACAAAAAAAGTTGATTTTTGTTTACCAGTGTTATCTAAGAACCAAATATGATATACCTTAGTGTCAATGGACGGTGTCAGGACTTCTATTTAGAGCAAGACAAGGGTCACTCTGCCTCACTTCTATTTAGAGCAAGACAAGGGTCACTCTGCCTCAGTTTACTTGTAACCTGTTGAAAGCGTTGGTTTCATGAATTATGACCCTTTACCATTATGAAGGACTCTTTGCACATTCTACTGTTAGAGTCTTAATGTTAGAGTTTGGAACTAAACAACAATCTTCAAGGTCACTTAGTAGAGGGCAGATGATTTATTGAACAAATAAATCTGTGTGTGTGCAATTTCAACTTTACTTTCTTTTTTCAGCAATTTGGTGAAATTGTGGACTATGTTGTTGATGACTCCACTCCTTCCCTTATTTTGAACTATAAGTCACGTAAGGAAGCAGAAGTGGCTATGCTGAAAGGACGAACTTTCCAGGACCGCCTGCTTTCCATCACCTGGTACAATATGCCTGGAGTAAATAGAGTTGTTAGGTGAGTTAAAAATCTATAACTAGTTAAGATAATTCCAAGTACTCTTTACTGCTGACTATTTCTAGCATTGAAGTATAGTATACCTGAGAATTTTATAAGAGTTCTGAACCTCAGCCTCTTGGGCTTCTTGACGAACCCTTCAGAAGTTTTTCTGATTCCTTTAACTTTTTAACTGGTACTGATGTATGAATGCATTGCCTCAATAACCTCATAAAAGGAGAAAATGTAAAATGTTCTTTACATGTAAAAAATGTTACTTTATGTAAAATGTTATTTTTTTATTCATAGGTTACATTTGTCATTTGTGAACAAATTCTATTCAAATTTCTTCATTGATTTAAAACTGATGATTTCACAATATGATGACTATCTTATTATCAGTGTATAAATTCAGCTTTGAAAGGATTAAAGAGCTTCAGAACTTTCTTTCTTGTATGGGATCATGAGAGATCCAACAATTTTTCTCCTTTGCAGTGCTGTATATGTTAGCCGTCTAAATAGCCGTCCACTGTTCAGCCAGCTTAGAAAGTGCTTATAAACTCATTGGTTGGCATGATACATCAACTGACCAACTGCTGGCAGAAGCAAGGAGTGTACAAGATTGCATGCGTTTCATCAATAAGATAGCCACAGTAACTTAGCATACAAGCGATTATTTTTGTGTATATTTTTGCGCATCCAATAGCATGTTGTTTTGTCAGCTCTTATTATCTGAAATATTTAGACAACGTTCTTTTTCAGAACTCCAAACTAAAGCGTTCACAATCTCTTGTTCTTTCATGCTCTTGGTGACACACACAAACACTCATACATATTACTCTTTTCAGCTGTGATGTGGACCCACGTTCTATGATTTTGTGTTCACAATCTGAGACCTACCATTCTTTAATGAGAATTTCATGTGTTTCTTCATTCTCATAGGTGAATGTTTATCACTGGACCATGGAGGCAGTGTTTGTGTTATTATCAATTGTACAGTTAAGCCAATAAGAAAATATTACAAATTAGACTTAACAGCATGCTATCTTTTAAAATAAAATCTATCAATGTACAATAAAATATTGAAACTGCCTTAACTTCATTTCAGAACCAGATTAATAGAAATTAGTATTATATTCCAGCCACTATAGTAAATAATCCAAAACACATCAACAAGCAATTTTCAATAGCCTCACTTATAGACTAGTAAATGTACCAGTAACCAAAGAATAATACAAAGCCGAATAGAAGTATTTTTTAGGTAGATTTTCGAAGAAAAATCTACCTATTGCAATGGATACCACTTTATGATTTTCGAAAAATTCTTTCATATCTTTACGTTTCATGCTCCCCTAAGTACGAAACCACCGCCCGTTCAAAAAAAAAATTTGTGATATTTATATATATATTTATATATATATCTTTACACGATAGCGGACGTAATTTTGAAGATATTTGAACCAAATTTTATTATGTTATTTCTAGGCCCAATAGTTCGGACAAGTTCGTTAATGGGCAAAAGTGGCCCAAGGGGGTGGTCGGGGGAGGGGGTTGAAATTTTAAAACATTTATATCTCGGCCCCTATGAAGTATAGAGGGAAACTTTGTTTGAATAAATTAGAGTACTCCCTATGGAGTTCACAGTGACACCAACAATTCGGGGGTTCGAGTGAGGGTGGGGGTGGGGGATGAAAATTCAAAACTTTTGAAACCACGTCTTGTGGGGTATCGTTGAAAAGCTCTTGATGAGTACTCTACAAATCAATAAATAGTTTCCTGATAGCTCTCATATGACGCGAGATTTTAATGTTTGAAAATAATAACACTTAAAAGAATTATTATAATATCATAATTTTGTCTTGTTTAGCGGCTTTGCTAATTTTATTCATTGCTGATCTTGCGCACGGCCTCCCAGAATATTATATCCTATTCTTGTTGTCAAAACAAATGATTGTAGGCTCTTCCTCTTTACCGAATTCAGTTCTTAATACTGCAGGTTTACCATGCCAAGGCTAAAGAAAAAGAGTGCTATGCAGCGACAATAAATTAAACCAAAAGCACTTCGAAATCTACCTCCGCCTGTAGGCCTGCCTAAAGGGATTTTTTTTAAATCAGCTGTGTTTATACTCCTTTTAGCTATGAGGCTGTATCAGGAGTTCAGCATCTGTGTCGATACAGTAGGTAGGTCATGGAACTAATTATCAATTATTTCTATTATTGGTGTATTTTATGGAGTAAATTTCAATTGGCATTAATTTAAATGGATATGATACATAATGAAATGGTGAGGATGATTCATGGTATGTAAATATCCAACTCAGCCTTTGCCTTTACGACTGGGGAAACCATGAACATAACCATGTCAAATTGGCCAGCCACGGGATTTGAACCTGGGACCTCCCGAATGCAAGTCCAACTCAAGATCTTGTAGATAGATAGATTGAAAAATAAAAAAGGACAGAAAGGTATCAAAGATATTAGCACCTTGACAAGTAAAAATGAAATTTGTAAATTCAAAAAGTTTACTTGTCATCCATGGATTTAAGGAGGTATTCAAAGAAGAAAAATAATTTTGGCCCTCCAGAATAAACACTCTATTAGAAATTTAACATCTCCAATATAATATGCCATACCGTATAGCAGGAAATCTGGCATATATCAAATAAATTTTAAAGACTACATCAGGACCATGATATTTAAAGACAAGGACTAAAGAACATTTCCGGAACATAAAGAACCATGAAATAGATAAATCAGCAGTTGCTCATTTTTTTTTCTTAAAAAATCATGACATTGAACTAGAAGCAAAATTACTAAAAACTGTAATAGGCTGAAGAATTGAGGGAAAAAATCTTCATCTAGTCCAATAAAGCAATTTTAAGTGAAGTAAGTGTTACAAATCCTGACTTGTTATCATATTATATATAACTCTTTGTTTTCCTGATCTGTTTGTTGCCAACAACTGTTTGCAGGACATGTACTTGTTGACTTTAAAATACTGTTAATTGAAAATAGACTCATTTTTAAATCCTTTTCAGTTTTTTGTATTCAGTAACACAAAACATTATGACCAGGGCCCGGATTCTAATGACATGTCATCTTTTTATTGATGCTGCATAGACATTGCCAACTTGGGGATAAATCCTAATCATGGCCTCTAGACTGTAGAAATGCATTTTTATTAGGTCATTTTTTGGCATTATATGCCATTTTATATTTTTAGGGCATTTATTTCAATTTTAGGTCATTATTTTGTCATTTTCGTGTCATTTGCTTCCTCATTTAGTCATTTTCTTGTATTTACATTGAGTGTATTAACTTTTTTTAGTCGCTAGTGGTGCTGTCTTTGAAATGTTGTTTGTTTAATGCAAGAAGGAAAAGTGTTGTCATGTCTCAGTCGGAAATGAGAATCAAAGAAACGCCAAAATGTTGTATTATATTACTATTGTTATTAGACTGACTTGGCACCTGCTTGAATTTGAGATTGCAAACTGCTGTTTACCCTCAATAAACAACAATATAATCCGGCAGACCACAAAAGGAAATGCCGAATTTTGACTCACCAGTGCCTCAGTTTCCGTGAGAAATTAACATTCACAACATTACACTTATTTACAGTTTTTACAATTATGTACAAACTAGTCTATAACTTTGTGTGTACAATAATACTTTTTTATAAATAAAATATCAGTTGTTAGGTCATTTTTTATAGTTATTAAGTCATTTTCTTTAAAATTTAGGGTCATTTTATAGGTCATTTTTCAAACAATTTTAGGTCATCAGAATCCGGGCCCTGATTATGACTCATTTGGCCTTTTAATATCTTTAACCCTTTGCTGTACCTAACGCTCTGGAACACTCGAGATTTAAACATGTGCTGCCATACAAAGTACTTTGAATTAGTCCTCACAACATGCATAGATTACTGAATTAGATTTTGCATCAAGACAAATTGAATGGACACTTTTTTTTAATATACCAAAGAGCAAATTACCATTTAAACTAGGGATATTCAAAAGAAAGAAATTTGTAATTTGTATGAATATATATCTGAAAAATCATTGTTTTTTTAATTAAAGATAGCATTTTTTTGCTTTTTTTTTAAGCTGGAATAATACTGAATGATTACCAGATTGTCTCCTAGCAGGAACTCTTTACAATTGATTGTTTAATTTCTTAGTACTGTTTTAATTAGTTATTACTTATTACACTTCTCTTATTTAAATTAATATTTGGAACGAAGTTCTTAAGTACATAGTGATAATACTAAACTCCGTGGCGCGACATCCCCAAAGGGACAAGGCCTACCATCCGACCGCTGCGCCATCTACCTATAGGCAGATGGCAGGATTGGGGGGCATGTGGTCAGCATGCCGAGACCCACGGCCGTTAATGGTGGTTTCCATGACTGGAGCCGCTACTTCTCTATCAAGTAGCTCCTCAGTTTGAATCACGAGGCTGAGTGCACCCCTACCAGACCTCCCTACCTCAGAAAAATCCGAGGAGGTACCGGGGATCAAACCCGGGCCGACGGATCCATAGTCAGCGACGCTAACCACAAGACCACGCCAGCGGTCACATAGTGATAATGTCTGCCATATTTTGTAACTTTTTCCTTGCATGAAGATGAAAATCACATGAACTCTGCCTGATTTCTTTGCAGCGGTAACAATAGTTTTGTCGATGTGCTTTCTCAGTTCACCAATGATGAATTAGAAGAATTCCATTTAGGTACACTAGTGAAGTGTTATTGGTAGTATAATAAATAACTACTAAAGTTTTACACTCACATTTATTTGTGTTCTTTCGTATTCAGACTACTGCGACTATCTTCGCCGTAACTTTATTTAACAATGTCAACAGAGAAAAAAAAACAAAAGAGGGAAACAGAACACTGAGGGCTGAGTTTTCATTATAAATTTCTGTTTCCTTTATGAGAGTATATTACACAATACACTACACACTCCCCCCCTAGTGACAGCGATAGTGTCCTAGAAACGTGCAGGGAAGTGGACCTTGCGTCCTGATCTGGTGAAATGTCCAGTCACATCAGTACGAGTTTCTTGTTGAGGGTTAGTAACACTATGGGGACCTTCTTCCAATAGAAAAGCTGGTTTCAGGCGGTCCTCTGAGATTCGCTTTATTAACCCTCCGATATTAATGTCGAAGAACTTATCAGTTCGACTCTTTACTGGGTAGGGACCGTCGTACGCAGGTTGGAGTGAGGATAATGGAGGTCCATGATGTACGAAAACATGAGAGCAGTCGGCGAGATTTTTGGACACAAAAACAGGTTTCTTGCCATGGGTTGATGTCTGACTTGGTTTAAGTCCTCTTACTGTCTCTTGGAGATGTCTCACGAAGTCAGACTGTGATACGGTAGGCTGGTCGGTGAACAGTTCTCCTGGAAGACGGAGCGGTGTACCATAGACCAGCTCGGCGGCTGAGTGACCCAAGTCTTCTTTTACCACAGATCGCATGCCCAATAAGACTAGAGGCAATGAGTCTACCCACGATGAGGATTGTAGTAGATGGCATTTGAGTGCTGCTTTCATAGTGCGGTGTTGTCGTTCGATAAGACCATTACTTTGTGGATGGTATGCGGTTGTCCTGATGCTCTGGAAACCTAGGTACTTGCTTAGGGATTTGAATAATTGGCTTTCAAACTGTTGACCCTGATCAGTAGTTATTCTTACAGGAATACCAAATCGTGAAAACCAAGTGGTTATTAGAGCCTGTGCAACAGAGTCAGCTGTTTGGTTTACTATTGGTACAGCTTCCATCCATCTAGAGTATCTGTCTATAGCTGTGAGGAGATATCTGAATCCTTGGCACACAGGTAGAGGTCCAACGATGTCGACATTTATGTGTTTGAATCTGTTGTTGGGAACTTGGGTTTGTCCAACTGGAGATCTAGTGTGTCGATAAATTTTTGATCTTTGGCAGTCGATACATGCTCGTGTCCACTGTTGACAGTCTTTCTTCATATTGGGCCAGATAAATCGTTCAGTGATCATTTTGGTTGTTGCTCTGATTCCTGGGTGAGAAAGACGAACAGATGAAAAGGCTGCTTGTCGAAAGTTGCGTGGAATATACGGGCGTATATGTTTTGTTGATATGTCACAGTATAATTGCTTTCTACTATCCGGCAGACTGAGTTTTACTATTTTCATTCTGGGATTCTGTTGCAGTGATTCGAGGTCTTCATCCGATTGTACATCTGCCAAATGATCATAATTTAGAGGTGAGGGAGATTCTATGGTGGCTAAACGTGACAATGTGTCAGCCACGATATTGTCTTGGCCAGCAACGTATTTTATTGTCGTCGTAAACTGTGCAATATACTGTAATTGACGAGCCTGTCTGGGTGATTCCTTGTCCAAATCCTGTTGAAAAGCATACACCAAGGGTTTATGGTCCGTGAAAATTACAAAGGACTGGCCTTCTAAAAGATGCTTGAAATGTTTAATGGCGCTATATATTGCTAATAGTTCGCGATCATAAGCACTGTATCTGGACTGTGCTTTAGTGAGAGTTCGTGAGAAGAAACTGAGAGGTCGGGCTGCGCCGTCAGTATCCTGTTGAAGAACTCCTATTGCGACGTCCGACGCATCTGTTACCAAGGAGAGTGGAGCACCGGGAATAGGATGTACCAGGGCCGCTGTGTTGCAGAGGGCTTCCTTCATTGCAGCAAAAGAGGTTTGTGCTTCTTCGTTCCAGTCCAGCAGTTTTGTGCTGTTTTTCTTGTGTCCGCTAAGTAATTTTGAGAGGGGCTGTTGCAGCTTGGCGCATTCTGGGATGAATCTGTGGTAGAAATTTACCATTCCCAAGAATCGGCGCAATCCAGTGGCTGACTGTGGCTCTGGAAAATTCTTAATGGCACTAACTTTCTCAGGTAGAGGCTTCAGACCTTGAGGACTGATTTCGTACCCTAAGAATTTGATCTGCTGCACACCGAAAATGCATTTGGCAACATTGATGCATAAGCCGTATTCATTTAGTCGTTCACAGAGGATGCGGATATGTTGAAGGTGCACTTTATCGTCTGGAGAAGCAACCAGAATATCGTCTAAGTAACAAAAGACAAAATCTAACCCTTTGAGTACCATGTCCATAAATCTTTGAAAGGTCTGTGCTGCGTTTCTTAGTCCGAAAGGCATGAATGGAAATTCAAATAGTCCAAAAGGTGTTGTGATGGCCGTCTTCGGTATGTCCGCTTCTTGCACAGGTATCTGTTGGTACGCACGTACAAGGTCAATGGACGAAAATATGGAAGCTCCAAGCAGGATGCGGTTGCAGCCGGTTAAAAAAGGTATAGGGTATCTGTCGGGCACTGTGATATGATTGAGTTTCCTATAATCCCCGCAAGGCCTCCAATCACCAGATTTTTTCTGAGTTAAGTGCAGAGGACTAGCCCAACAACTTTTCGAGGCTCTACATAACCCTTGCTGGAGCATGAAGTCAAATTCCTTACAGGCTGCTAAGAGTTTTTCAGCTGAGAGTCTTCTAGTTTTGGCAAACACTGGTGGGCCTTTCGTTTCGATGAAATGTTCAATGTGGTGGCTTGCGATTTTTGTGTTGAGAATGTTAGGTCGCAGAATGTCAGGAAATTCATGTATAATCCGCTGATATCGGTTATTAATTTCCGTTAGCAGGACCTGAAGTTTGTAGTTGTGAGAAGAGGTACCATACGCGGTCAAGTGTGTGTTCCCTTCTATTAAGCGATGTTTAGAACTGTCGACGAGTAAATTGAAATGCGACAGGAAATCGACTCCTATTATAGGTTTACCTACTTCTGCGATTATGAATGGCCAATTGAATGTTCGACGTAAACCAAGGTCAAGTGTCATAAGTCGTTGACCATACGTCTGGATCCTAGTACCATTTGCTGCAAAAAGTTCAAGTTTATTTGGTGACTTCTTTTCACTGTGTGTTGGTGGCACTACAGAGACATCTTCACTGGTATCAATCAGGAACTGGGTTGCTGTCCCTTTGTCACTAATAAAAAGGCGACTCAGCTCTAACCCCTGGCTCCCTGTCGCCGTGGAGAGTTGGGGAACTAGTTTTCCGGTCCGTTGTGAGGTGTAGCTCGGAGAGACATGCTGCATGGCTGTAGACATCTGTATGCCTCCTCGCCAAATTTAGTGTGGTAGTAACATTTCCCTACCTTTGTTGTCTGTCCTGTTTCTGCATTCCTACCTCTGGATCTGGACCTAGACTTTGGTCTACCCTGTCGGCGGCGGTCGACGAAAACATGCTTACTCAACTCTGCAACATGGAGAGAGAGCTCAGAAACTTGCTTCCTCAGTTCCTCTATTGAGTTGTTCATTGGTTGCGTAACAGCAATAGGAGCAACATGGTATGAGTTTGTGGGTTTTAGCTCCCAAATCTGGTCTGCCATGGTCGACAGTTTCGTCAGATCGTCACTACTCACTGACAGGATAGCATGCATTTCTCTTGGTAGCCGCTGTAACCATAAAGTTTTAAGAAAATTCTCGCTTACCTTGTCTGAAGCTAAATTTCTCATTTCACAAAGTAATTGCGACGGTTTACGATCCCCGAGTTCCAAGTCTGTCAATAGTCGCTGTGTTCGTTGCGTTTCACTATCTGCGAAAGTTGAAATAAGACGCTTTTTGATTGCATCTTATTTACCGGAATACGGAGGATTCGTGAGAATATCGGCCACTTGTGTCAGAATTTCTGAGTCAATTGAACTCACCACAGTGTCATATTTAGTTTGGTCCTGGGTGATCTTCGAGTTACGGAATTGTGCTTCAAGTTGAATGAACCATATCCTCGGATCAGGCTTCCAAAACGGCGGAACTTTGATAGATACGCGGGCTACTACGGTTTCTTGGCTTTCCTGAGCAGTTCCAGCTGTAGTCTGCTGTACTTCTTCCATCGGGTCACCACTGAGGTGCCGATGCATCGGGGTCACCACTGAAGTGTTATTGGTAGTATAATAAATAACTACTAAAGTTTTACACTCACATTTATTTGTGTTCTTTCGTATTCAGACTACTGTGACTATCTTCGCCGTAACTTTATTTAACAATGTCAACAGAGAAAAAAAACACAAGAGGGAAACAGAACACTGAGGGCTGAGTTTTCATTATAAATTTCTGTTTCCTTTATGAGAGTATATTACACAATACACTACACTAGTAAGGAATGTAAGGAATATTATATGAAAACAATGGATGTGAAAAGCGTATTACAGTAAAAGCAATTTAAATGAAATTATTGTAATGGTTATTACAGTCAAGAGTTCCCTTAGATCATAGACAGTAAGCTTTCTCCCTTTCCACCAAATAATATAAGATAAAATAATAATTGATTTACAGGTAACATGTATTCATGAATTCTTAGCTTTGCACCCTCACTTTTGAAAGTAATCTCAGCTGTTTGAGAGTAACTCAACATTAAAAGATTTTACACTAATCTGTACTACAAAAGAGTGTAAGAGCAACTAGTGGAAATTTATTCATTAGAATGGTCTAAATTACTGCTAAAGTTCAACTGCCAAAAATTTTGAAGTTGAAATCATTTACTTATGCATTATTATTTAGTGCCAGAATGCTATTTTATGAGATTGTGTAGGGGATGGGAAAATCTCTATCCGCCTATCCGTGTGTCTGTATGTGGAATAACTCAAATACACTTTATCGGATTTTCATGAAATTTGGTATACACATTTATAATGTCCACCGGTACCAGAGTAATGCCCAATTTAGTGCCTATTTTATGGTAAATATTAGAGAGAATTTATCAAATGCAAATCAGTTCTCTTGACAACATATTGTTTTACACTGTTCATATACAGCAATGGAAGTTGCAATAACATTTAGCTATGACAAATAACACTACCCACATATTCCTTCACATATGCTTATCAAACTAGATTTTGTTCTTCCGTAAGCCCTGCTTAATGAATCAATCTAGAGCTTAACTCAGAAATCAATTATAAAAATAACATTTTCTACATATCAAAATTGCAGTTACCATTGATAAAACAAAAGCATTCTGGCACTTTGTTACATCAGTTTACCTGATTTTATTTCTGTAGTAATTGTGATAAGAATATGTTATATCTTTGCAGAGGTGGCCACAGCTTAATGTCCACTGTACATCTTCACCATGGACTTAGTCATCGGTCTGTGATTATGGTGGGTTCCAGTACTGAAGGTGAAGAAATGGTGGAGGAAGCAGAGGAAGGTGTAATAGAAGAAGAGGAAGAAGTGAGTATTTTAAAAATCTATTTGAAAATTATTCATAGCTGTGAACAACCTTGTGACAGACAGTGTAACAAAAACATTTCAGTTGAATTACTGTGAGTAAATTAATTATTGTAATTCAGATTCTGCCCAAAACAATTTTGTATCATTGTGTTTCAAAATTAATCTTTTCTTGTAATTGTTATTGAACTAGTGCATTCTAGGGCTTGTTTACTTATAATATCCACTGTAAAAATCGCAGTGTACTATTGGTTGTTTGATCTTTGTAAAATATCATACATACTTGATCTATTAAAGACTGTTTCATTCACAGTCGTATTCTTATAATATGCTTGAATGGGTTGCAAGGATGCAGTTTTATCTGATAAAATGATAGCTTTTTACTGGTCATGTCATGGTATCCAGTGATGGAAAAATTACAGAAAGGAAGTAATTGGTCTGAATTACATTTACCCGCAAGACATTTGCCTAATTACAATTACAAACTACTTTTTCAAAAAGTAATCAGTAAAATTATAATTACAATTATAATTACTTTACAAAACGGCAGTACCTAAAATTGCTTTTTGGGGGCACAAGGGCAGAAACTATTGGGCTATTTAGTAGGATAGCTGCTTTGGATGTTACATGTACAAACAAAAACAAAAAAACATCAGTACCAATATTTCCAGACACAAGAGTAACTTTTTGTTAATATTACCTCTAACCTGGATATTAGTTGCGAAAACAGTAATTATGACGATAGCCTATAATAGCAAGTGAGAATGAGAAACAAGTTTCAAAATATACTATTGAAACATTTAACTGAATACAGTTTTAAACAGAAACAAATAGATATTTATTTATTTTCCCATGACTTATACAATATTATGCATAATCTTTCAACATCAAATAATGAAGATATACTTAGTTATTCCAATACAATTTTTAAAATATCTGATGTTATTGCAGAACCACATCCTGCCCTGCACATGATCCTTTCTGTGCGTTCCTTTTTAAACTGAACCTGTAAAGCACTTCAGCTTCGCTGCAGTGACTAGGGTTAAAAAAGAAGGCCATGACAGTTCAAGCAGCAAAACGAATAAAGTGGTATTTATAATAGTGAGCATCCTGCAACATACAGCATGATTTTGCAGTATCACATCATGTCACGGAATTTGTTCACAGTATAAGATTAGAATTGGAAATAGTCGAATGCCAGATTTTATTATGTGAATGTTACCTTGTTGCAAATCACTGATTCTCAAACAGCATAAATAAATTTTCAATGCCAGAAGCAAGATTTCCAGCAGAGCCTCCATTGCTTGGTAATTAACTTTTAAGTTGAGGCTAGTTTGAGCTTAGTTTTATACCATGAAACAAATAACCTTCTTTTCAAAGAAAGAGCTATAAATACATTTTATAGGGTGACAACAGTAATTTTAGTTTTTTTAACACATCTTTAAATGAATGAAAACCATACAGAAATGTAATTAAATCTCCCTGTATAAATTGCCCTAGCCGTGGTCGCCATTGAAAAAAAAACAAAATACATTTGACTTCTGCTCATCTCAGCTGATGTCCCATTGCCTCATGATGTTTTGCCACAGTAATGCTGGCTTGTCATTAGTCAGTAAATGTTGAATGTCATGTCACTGCATATAGCGCTTCAGTTTCGCTGCATAAACTAAAATGTAAAAAAGAATGGCCGTGACTGTCCATTCAGCAAATCCTTTAAAGCGAGATCTGACTTAGCTTCACTACTGCTTCAACAACCATAAGGTGATGCTGCAGCAACTTTAAAGTGCTCTGTATTCACTTTAAAAACAACCCCAAGTTCACCCCCCTGTAGCGACCACCAGGTTGCCATCAGGGTTGGAATGTTTAAAACAAGTGTTTAAAACATGTTTGAAACAAGTGCTTGTGTTTTTTTTTAAGTTTGTTTAAAACGTTTTAAACAATCTGTTTTAAACATGTTTTTTTAAGCATATGTTTAAATCATTTTTTAATTGCGTGTTACATTTAATTATGAAGACAATTTACATTTTGTCAAGTCAGTGACACCCTGTTAGTGTTGTAAACAGAAAAAAAAAACTAGGGCCAGAATACCAGAAAATCAGGTGAGGTGGTGTCTTTTGTATACTTTTCCTCCAGACGTCTCTATCCTCTGCCGCCAGCTTCCAGTTTCTGATTTCGAGTAATTGATTTGAATTTTTTCTGACTGCATCCTACCATCTATTTTGTGGTCTTCCTTTTTAAAGAAAGAGATTATTAATATTAAATATTGAATGTGTCAATTTGGCAACACTGTAGTAGGATATGTTAAAAATTGAATGTGCCAATTTGGTAACACTGTAGTAGGATGATTAAGTCTACGACTCGTAAATCTTGAACATCTTAGCACAGGGTGTCACTGGCTTGACAAAAGTAAATTGTCGGCATAATTAAATTTAACACCCAATTAAAAAGTGTTATAAACATATGCTAAAAAATGTTTAAAACAAATTGTTTAAAATGCTTTAAACATTTCAACCCTGTATATATATAATAGGCCCTATACATTAAAATGGTTGTTTTAAACCAAATGAACAATTTAAACTTTTTTTAAAGAAAACAACATTGTTGTAAATATAAAAAAACGTTTAATAAACACATTTAAAACAACCAACATTGTTGTTCACATAAAAAACATGTTGTTTAAAATGCTTTAAACATTTCAACCCTGTATATATATAATAGTCCGCTGGCGTGGTCTTGTGGTTAGCATCGCTGACTACAGATCCGTCGACCTGGGTTCGATTCCCGGTACCTCCTCGGATTTTTCTGAGGTAGGGAGGTCTGGTAGGGGTGCACTCAGCCTCGTGATTCCAAATTGAGGAGCTACTTGATAGAGAAGTAGCGGCTCCGGTCATGAAAACCACCAATAACGGCCGTGGGTGTCGGCATGCTGACCACATGCCCCCCAATCCTGCCATCTGCCTACGGGAGATGACGCAGCGGTCGGGTGGTAGGCCAAGTCCCTCCAGGGATGTAGCGCCACGGAGTTTAGTTTTATATATATAATAGGCCCTATACATTAAAATGGTTGTTTTAAACCAAATGAACAATTTAAACTTTTTTTAAAGAAAACAACATTGTTGTAAATATAAAAAAACGTTTAATAAACACATTTAAAACAACCAACATTGTTGTTCACATAAAAAACGTTTTAAACAAAAAAAAAGTTTTTTTTGTTCTTTTAAAAAAAACATGTTTTTTTTTCCAACCCTGGTTGCCATATTCTCAATTCGATACATTTTGATTACTACAATGTAATGAATACAATTTTATTTTCAGAAGTAAAAATTACATTTTTTTGAAGTAATAGGACCGAAAAAGGAATCATTACTGTAATCCAATTACTTTTACTCAATTATGCCCATTACTGATGGTATCAGTATGTGATTAATGTGTCACATCTGTATTGTTGCCAGTAAACAGGATAAAGACACATTGTTTTATACAATAAACTAAACTAAACTCCATTGCGCTACATCCCTGAAGGGACTAAGCCTACCACCTGACCGCTGCATCATCTACCAACTATTTCTCATATGTTGGTAGCATTGGTTGGTATCTGGTAACACATTCGATAATCGATTGTTCGTTCTTCTAGTCTGTTCTAATCTCACAGCTGACACAATGATGATTTGATTTTAAACAACATCATGACGAACTGTAGACCTATTACGATTTGTTCTGTGATATGAAGGATAATTTAACGTGTTCTTGACAAGCGTCTCCGTGAATATGTCAGTTTTAATCCAACAAGATTTCACCAACTCTTCAGGTACTCATGTCAACACTGCTTTGCTTGACTCTCTGTTGCTTGAAGCCAAAACCAAGAAAACTAATTTGAGTGTTATTTTCCTTGACATAAGGAAAGCATTTGATAATGTAGGTCATAGGCATCTTGAAAATATGTTAAAATCGCTGCCAATTCCTACTAAACTTACAGATCTAATAATTAACCTTCAAATAGGTAACATAATTCAGATTCAGTCAGAAGGAACTAAAACCAAGCCTATAACCATTGCCAGAGGAGTATTACAAGGTTCACCTTCATCACCAACGTTGTTCAATTTGTCAATAGATCATATTTTCAATGAGTTAAGTGAAAACAACTTAGCTTCAAAATACGGTTTTAAATTAAATCCATCTCAGGAAAGATTAACTGTATTGGAATTTGCTGATGACATAGTAATTGTGGCTGAAGATAAAATTTCAGCTTCAATCCTCGTATGCCATGCCATTCAGCAGTTTATGGAAATTGGCTTAGACATTAATATTCACAAATGCAAGGGAATATGTATTGGAAAGGGTGAATTATCTGAACATGATTTTCAAATTTCGCCAGGAAAGATATTGCCTTGCTTGAAAAGGGGAGATTGTATTCGCCATTTAGGGGTTAACTTCTGTAATGAAATAAATTTTGACTCTCTTACGACCCTGAGTAAGCTTAAACTGAACTTGGAACTCCTTATTTCATCACCACTCCTGCAGGCAGAAATTCACCATAATAAACACCTGGATATGTCCTAGTTTGGTATATCCATTTCAGACAGTACAGCCTACAAAAATCCCTCATAAGTTCATCGCTGATGCAGATATCATGGTGCGAGGGGCACTGAAGGAGATATTACAATTGCCAATTGATCTTCCCAATGATATGGTGTATGCTGATACTAAATTCAATGGTTTAGGACTATTCTGTTCAACATGGGAACTGCACCTACAGCATATTAATGCATGTAAAATATTCCAGAAATCTAATGTTCCCTTCCTGAGTATTACGAGGCATTTCTTTGAAGAAATTTCATCAAGTCTAGAAGCCTTAAAAATCACCGAATCTCCTTCCATCTTTGATAAATATGGTCATGTTGATACCCGGAAAATATGACAACAATTAAGAGAGAAAGCTTTTGAAAACTGGAGCAAGAAAGACCATAAAGGGAAAGGAGTGATCCTATATAAACAGTACACACCAGCTAATAAGTGGATTAGAGACCATAAAGAACCAACTTGCAATGAATGGCAAGAAGCAATCAAGGTGACAACGAATATATCAGCAGTTCGTAGTGTACCAGGCAGGTCCCAGGACGGTAACCTCTGTGGGCGTTGCCACAGGGAGTTCGAAACCCTTGCCCATGTCCTACGGGCCTATCCATGTGGTGAACTCCTACGCAATTCGCGTCATCACACAATTAGATCATTAATTGCAAATGCCTTAAGAAACAAGGGTTTTTCAGTTTTTGAAGAAGTGCATGGTCTTTCCAGTGAGGGTAGTACTCGTAGGATGGATATTATAGCCTTCAATCCTCAGTCAACAGAAGGGCATATAATCGATCCAACAATAAGATTCGAGTCCCATGAGGATCAGCCAGAGGAGGTGAATGAGGAGAAGAGACGAATCTATGAACCCACCATTAAGTATTACAAGGATAAATACCATCTAACAACCATAACAGTGACAGGATTAATGATTGGAGCACATGGTACCATCCCAAAAATGTTGTTTGACTTCTCCAAAAAGTTCGGCCTGCACAAAACCATCCTTGTAGAAATATCACTGGTGGCACTGAAAGGGTCTATTGCCATTTTTTGCAATCATACCTCTGATTTTAAGTTATGTATATCGTAATTGTTAAAGCTTCATTATTAATTTAATCTGTTTATTAAGTGCCAGTATGGTACTTTATGAGATTGTGTGGGGGAAGGGAAAAAGTCTGTCCGTCCATCCGTCCGTGTGTCTGTACGCATGATAACTCAAATACGCTTTATTGGATTTTAATGAAACTTGGTATATGCGTTTATAATGTCCATGGGAAGAACCCTATTGATATTGGACGAAATCGGTTGACCGGTACCGGAGTAAAACCCAAATTAGTGTTTTTATTTAAAAGCGCCATAACTCAAATACTCTTTATCGGATTTTTATGAAACTTGGTGTACACATTTATAATGTCCATGGAAAGACGTCCGTTGATATTGGACCAAATCGGTTTGCCAGTACCGGAATAATGCTTGTATATATAGTACAATGCCGCATTTTTAATCTTTGCGATGCAGTACAGTCAGATGTAAGTTTACTTCGCCGATGTATTTGAAATTGAGTAGGCCTACTACATGAATACTGTTATATACTAAACTCCGTGGCGCGACATTCCCGAAGGGACAAGGTCTACCACCCAACCGCTGCGTCATCTACCTATAGGCAGATGGCAGGATTGGGGGGCATGTGGTCAGCATGCCAGCACCCACGGCCGTTAATGGTGGTTTCCATGACCGGAGCCGCTACTTCTCTATCAAGTAGCTCCTCAGTTTGAATCATGAGGCTGAGTGCACCCCTACCAGACCTCCCTACCTCAGAAAAATCAGAGGAGGTACCGGGGATCGAACCCGGGCCGACAGATCCATAGTCAGCGACGTTAACCACAAGACCACGCTGGCGGCACTGTTATATACAGAAGGTACATTACTGTGAAATAATTTTGCGAAATGTTGACATATTTTAAGAATTTCAAGTTGCAATACATTGAGATTTGACAATTAACACTATTCCTTCACATATGCTTATCAAACTATACCGTCAAACTGACTGAGTTGGCCGAATGGTAACGTCTTGGAATCCTATTCTGGAGGTCCCTGGATCAAATCGCGGAGCCGGTCAATTTGACAGGATTTTTTTAAATTTTATTTTTATGTGAGTGCGCGATAGTCAAGATATCACAAATCTGTAGTTCTGCTGATGCTGGTCAATTTTAATCTGATTAAAAAAAATTATTTTCTGCACATCATAATTGCAATTATAATTGATTCAACATACTGGCACTTTGTTATATCAGTTTACCTGATTTCATTTTTACTGTATACATATATCCAAAGTACATCTCCTTCAAACGAGCAGTATACGGAGACTATACTGTCAAAGACTAAACCAATATTTAGATCTTCGCGCCATGAGTTTGAACGTTGAAAGAGAATGGAATGATTTACAAGAACTCATTTATAAAACGGCAACAGGGGTATTAGGAACAAGAAATAAAAGGAGAAGGACCAGAGGCCTGAAAATTTGGAATGAAGAAATTGCAAAATTAATTAAGGAAAAGAAACAAGCTTATTTGAAATGGATGAATACAAAGTTAGATAATGATAAAATAGAATACAAAAGGCTAAGCGCCATGACTAAAAGAGAAGTACGGAAATTGCAGAACAAAAGTTGGGAGAAATATATAAGTGATATAGAACATAAAATTTATGGAGATTCAAGTACAGCCTATAAAGCTATGAAACATCTTAATAAGGATGAGAAAGACACAGCAGATTTAAATAATATTACGGAAAAGACTTGGTTAGAACACTACAAAAAACTCTGGTATGATGAGAATGAACAAAATAGTACAAATAGTAATGAGGACTTGATATATAATCCAGTAGACCTGCTAACAATGGAAGAATTAGAAACAGTATTGAATTCTTGTAAAAACAAGAAGAGTCCGGGAATGGATAATGTAAATATTGAATTATTGAAGTATGCCCCTATAGAAATTAAAACAAGATTCTTAAGTATTTTGAATATATGCTGGATGACATATCAGATCCCACAAGCATGGAAAGAAGCATTGGTCTGCTCAATATTCAAGAAAGGAGATCGTACAAATTGCAATAATTATAGAGGCATAAGTCTTTTGAATGTTCCTTATAAAATATATGCAAAGATGTTAGCAAGAAGGCTGGACACTATATCAAATACTCTACTAAGAGAGGAGCAACACGGGTTTAGGAAAGGAAGATCATGTACTGACTGCGTATTCATTATTAAACAAATAATTAAAAAAAGACGTGAATTTAATCTCCCAACCCATATGTTGTTTATAGACTACGTCAAAGCCTTTGATATGGTTAAAAGAAGGAAACTGTGGGATGTCATGGTTGAAAAAGGATACCCTCAACATTTAATTAAGACGTTGAAAGTCTTGTATCATGATACTTCAATAAGTATAAATAACAATTCAAAGAAGAAAGTAGTCGTAAATCAGGGGGTCAGACAAGGATGCCCTCTGTCTCCAGGGCTTTTTAACATCTATATTGACGCGGCCATAGATGAATGGCAAAGGCAGTTAGAAAGGCATTTTAAAGTAGGAAGTTTTAATTTAGACACTATATTATTTGCTGACGATCAAGTCATCCTCTCAGAGTCTGAAGAAGGGTTACAGAGAGCCACACATAAGTTACAAGAAGTAACAATAAATTATAATCTTAAAATCTCAATAGATAAAACCAAGGTAATGGCGTTCCGAGGTAAGGATCCCATTAGATCGAAAATAGAATTAAACCGAAAAATAATTGAGCAAGTAAATAATTTTTACTATTTGGGATGTTCAATTGCATATGACGAAGACCGGGATCTAGAACAAAAACTATCTAAATTCCAATATATGTGTGGTACTATTTATAGAACTCTAAGGAATAAAACAAGAACAGAGACAATATTAAGATTTTACAAAGTTCTAGCGGTTCCACTTCTAACTTACGGCTGTGAGAATTGGGCTCTTAATAGAGCAAAGAAAAGGAAAATTGAATCTGCAGAGATGAGATTTCTGAGAAGAATATTAGGATATACTTTATGGGACCACAAACAAAATACTGATATAAGAAACCAACTCCAAATTTTTAATTTACAAGAAAAAATTGAGCTTTTGAAAAGACAGTGGTATGACCATATTGAAAGAATGGATCTTAGCAGATTGACTAAACAAATTTTTTTGTACACTCCGGTTGGTAAAAGATCAATTGGAAGACCACGAACTCGATGGGAAGATGACCTTTGAGGCGGAACAGACTGGAAAGTCTAAACCCTGATGTAGAAGAAGAAGACATATATCCAATGTTGTTGGTACTCTTTGTCATCGGCAACCTGCAGGTATTGCAGGAAGAAATAAAATAATTTTGTATAGTCTGATACATTTTATTCTTGGATAAATCCACTCAGATTGCAATGATTGATAATGATCGAAGCTTGCGAATGATTGAAATTCCAAATATTCTTATATGGGATTGGTCACTGATTCATGGGCTAAGTAGCCTGGAAAATTATTATAGAGAGGATGTTGAATTTTTTGGCACTACTTAGTC
The DNA here is from genome assembly GCA_964059195.1 of Ectobius pallidus. Taxonomy (NCBI): domain Eukaryota; kingdom Metazoa; phylum Arthropoda; class Insecta; order Blattodea; family Ectobiidae; genus Ectobius; species Ectobius pallidus. Next base: position 91,005,281 of record CAXKWD010000001.1, read on the forward strand.
ATAAATCAGCGACCAATCCAGTATAAGAATATGTGGAATCACAAGTGTCTGGTTTTCATAATTTTATCATTTTAGTTTTATCACATTTTATTGTATCTATGTGCACTTATTTTTTAACGATTAATAAATTCATAAAAATGTATCAGATTTCCCATCTCTAAAAAACACTGTATGACAACAGATGCCAAAATAAGAAATAGTTCAACAGCACGATTCAAATATTTCTAGCATCTCAGTGTTGCCACACTGTATTGTAAAAAAAAAAAAGTGCCAAAGTCAGTGACTCAAGTACGTTTTGTAATGTTCTTATTTTAAGATCTTGTTATGCACTCAGGACCATTTTTACTGTAAAACAGAGAGAACTTAAAATAATGTTTAACTCGAAAGTGGAAAAAAAAGTGACTCGGGTCCCTTTTTATTATTTCATCACTCATCTCAATTTTTTTTATTGTCCAGCTTTTTAGGAACAAATGACCTGTTTTTATAACAATTAGAGGTGTTTGTTTTTGTTAATTGGCGATAAAATGAAATTATGTATTCTGATGTCAAGATTATATTATATTGATATATTAAGATGTTAGGTACCATTTGCGGACAAATGTAAGCCACGAAATAGCGCCTATATAAATAAAACCACAAATGCCATAATCCACAAAATAAACCCTATTTTTGGTATTTTTTCCATTTTTCCCTACAAACCAATACAGGTATCACATGATTCATGCACAATGCATGGGGCAAAAATAACAGAACAGTTATTTTAAAACTGTTTTGCAAAATAACTGCTTCACGCCAACCAACTTCAGGAAGTAGTCACTGCTTCCGCCTCTGGAACTGTTATTTTGTAACTGCTTCATGCAGCAATCACTGTGTTTCTTTACAGCTGCTTTCTGCAGAATTCAGTTTTTTTTTTAGCTGCTTCCCGACCTGCATATTGTCTGGATCGTATTTCTTGTAACTTTGTTAGCGCTTCATGCAGCAATCACTTTTTTTTTTGTAGCTGCTTCTTTTGGCCTTGTCTTAGCACAGAGATAGAAAAATAACACCATGGTGGCAAAACAGTTTCTTCCACCGCAACAGAATAGCAGGTAGCAGGTTATATTGAAACTATTTCGTTTGAGAAGCAGTAACAGTTGAAACAGTTTCACAAAAAGAACAGTTTTTTTCCACCACTATATGTGTGTATCGTTCTGTTCCATTGTGGTAGCCAGCAGTCTTTTTAACTAACGGTAGTTATTTTACCCTAACGTCTACTACCCACCCTATGGATTATAACAGTGCAATGGTTGGCAACATTTATGTGATCAACCAGAAAAATGAAACAAAAACAACTTTTTTTAAAATTGTTTCGTTAACCTTTTTGAATAAGTAGCAGACATTTTCTTGTTCTGTTGAACACATGCCATCTTATTATTATTATAATTATTATTGTTATTATTATATTAATATATTAATATACATTATGTTCCTGCCTTTACATAATTTCCACTGGTCCCATCTTTTGTCCTAAAGGGTGTCTCAAAAAGAACGCCGGATTTTAAGCTATTATTAATTTTATTTATTTAACTGAAAGAAGCAAACAAAACACACCATTCTCTTCAGGAGATCTTGAGGTTTAATTGTGAAACACAATATCGGGCATATGACCCCCCCCCCCCCTACTAGCCCTGCATGCGATCGCAACGACATTTGCCTCACTCCGGCCACTTCGAGGGCGTCCAGGGCTTTTGATGTCTATTGTTGAACCGGTGTTTTCAAATTTCTTGATCAACCTATGAACAGTAGATTCATTTGGTGCACTGTTGTGCCCAAGAATTGTACGAAGCTTCCGAACTGTTTCCGCGGAACTTTCACCATTCTTGTAGTGCGTTTTCACAATCAACATTCGCAGTTTCGTACTGTGTCTTTCCATGACGATACTCCACAAACTGACGTGTGAAAAATAAAATCAACCTCAATGATCGCTGATACCAAAACATGCAAAAACAATGTCGCCAACAACAACAAATAAAAATAGTGGGCTTTTCAAATCCGGCGTTCTTTAAACAGTTGTATTTCCTGCCATTTACACATTTTCCTCATTGGAAGCATTGGTTTTCGATGAAGAACTGCTTTCACTTAATAAATTTTCCACTATGTTGCCAACTCTCTCTCTCTCTCTCTTAGTTGGGCTTCACGTTAGTCCAGGTGAAGTTGGTTTCTTTGATTTTGGTGTGATTTACTGCGTTTTATTGTACTGTGACAAAGCCCAGAAAAGGCTCGTCTAGAAACTGATAGAAAGAGGAGTCACCCAGAAAGAACCAGAACAATGGAGTCTAGAAAGATCGCGCTCCCATAGTGGACGGGCGCCAGACGAGCGCCAGTGGGCGTGACAGCAGCACGGCTATTGGACCACGCTTCGTGGGGGAGAGGCCGGAGGAGGAGCTCGCGCTAATGGGTGTGCCCGCGCAGCGCACATTCCAGATTCCGCGCGGGCGGAGAGCTTTCCAGACCTCGACTCTGGAACATTCGTCGAGACTATATAAGGAGTGCGAGCCGAGCCGACGCAGTCAGTGAAGGTTCAGAGTCAGCAAGTCGCAGTCCGTGAAGAGTCAGAGTAACAGTGAGTTAGTAGCAGAGAGTCAACGAGAGAACAGTCAGTCGGCGAGAGGCAGTCCGTGAGTAGCGGCGAGAGTCAGCGTCAGAGGGTGAGCTGGACGGAGAGGACTGATCAGCGCGGCCTCAAGTGGGTGTGACTTGGGGAGCTGAAGAGCCGGTGACCGTAGAGACTAGCCAACGGAGAGACCAGCGGGCGGAAGATCTAGTCAACGGGGAACTAGTGACCGGAGGGGCTGGTGAACGAGGGAGCTAGTGAACGGGAAAACTGGTGGATTGGACTGGGCTGGGCTGAGACAGTGCCGTCCCGGGGAACTCTGCGCGACGGGTGGATCGTACAGCGGCAGCGCGGACTGTGGAGTTGACCGACGCGACGTGGAATTATCTCGACTGGGAGTCCGCACAGTGTGTGCCAACGGAACAGTGCTGTAATTAGGACCGAGCACAGTGAGAGTGAGCACTGAACAGGACAGTGAACTGGCGAATAGTCTGGAGTTTTCTGGCTGTATTGACCATTGTTGTAGGAAATAAAGAAACATCCATCCTTCAATTATAAACTCGGTGTTCTGATTTTGAACCCCGACGAGCCCTTGTTACAATACTATAGTTATTCATATGGTGTAATTCATCATCGTGATTTGAAGCAACACTGGTATATTAATGTGGCATGATTTTTAGCAGTATCGTGGAGGTGAAGAAAAAGAATAGAAAAACAGGGTGTCCACTGGTCGGGAAAAGGCCGGGAATTTCGTATGGTCGGGAAAATCCGGGAAAAGTCAATGAATTTGATAAAATATTCGAAAAATTTGTAACCCACATAAAAAGGTGAAAATGAATACAATTTTTATGTAGATTTCAAATAAAAATCTGGGATTGGTACCATGTCATTATTTTCGAAAAATTCTTTCATTATCTTTACGTTTCATGCCTCCCTAAGTACGAAACCACCACCCATTCAATTTTTTTTAATATAAATATATCTTTACACGCTAGCGGCCGTAATTTTTTAGATATTTGAACCAAATTTTATTATGTTATTTCTAGGCCCAATAGTTCGGACAAGTTCGTTAATGAGCAAAATTGGCCCAAGGGGTGGGTTGGGGGAGGTGGTTGAAATTTTGAAAAATTTATATCTCGGCCCCTATGAAGTGTAGAGGGAAACTTTGTTTGAATAAATTAGAGTTATCCCTATGGAGTTCACAGTGACACAAACGATTCGGGGGTTTTGGGGGTACGAGTGGGGGTGTGGGGTGGGGGGATGGAAATTAGAAATGTTTTAAACCACGTCTTGTGGGGTATCATTGAAAAGCTCTTGATGAGTACTCTACAAATCAGTAACTATTTTCTCGATAGCTCTCATGTAAGGCGAGATTTGAATGTTTGAAAAACAATGACATTTATAAATATACCTCAGCCTGAAGGACTGCCGAAAGGAATGTGTGAGGACCGACTAAGGATAAAATTACCAATGTAATAGAGTTTGAAATATTAAAAATAATAGTTACACACCTTTAGAACAAATAACACATGGCAAAATCAAAAATAAATAATAAAATATAATATCATTAAAACATAATAAACAATTAGCTTTTTATAAAAAAGATTTCAGATTTATTTAAATTTCATATGGTGCATTGTACACTTTGATATTGCTGTGATAAAATAATTCTCAATAAAAAGAAGTTTAATATGAAAGTTACGGCTCAATGAAAAAAAGTGTGTTGTGCTCAAAGAACATTGAGATTACTGTTCAGTTATATTGATACCTTGAGTTTGATACAGTTATCGCAGTCATGGCTGTCTTTAAGAATTATTATAATATCATGATTTTGTCTTGTTTAGTGGCTTTGCTAATTCTATTCATTGTTGATCTTGGCACGGCCTCCCATAATATAATATCCTTCTTTTGTTGTCAAAACAAATGATTGTAGGCTCTTCCTCTTGACTGAATTCAGTTCAACATTTATTTTCAATAGCTATTTTTTATTATTTCAACTAAGTAATCACGAATATATTTTATTTATCCTCTCATCATATGACTGTCAGATTGCTTCTCAATCTACGTCTCTTCTTTTAAGAATATCATTGCTAAGTCGTTCATATTTTCTTCACCAATGGGAGTGCGTTTTTAATCATTGTTGAATAGGCTAAATAAGCAACTATTAACGTTTTGTTCAGCTCACAATAGCTGACTATTTAATGCTACTATCAAGGATAGTAAAGAAGAAGGGTGCTGCGCAGCGACAATAAATTAAACCAAAAGCAATTCAAAATCTTCCTCAGCCTGTAGGCCTGCCTAAAGGGATTTTTTTTATCTTCTGCCAGCTTCCAAGAAATCTCAGCTGCTCTTGAAGATAAACTTCTAGTGCGAAAAATTGCTTTCTTCTTATCTTTAGCAGAAGATTTAGAACCATTTCTAAAAAGTTCCAAGTTGACACTTCAATGGCCGCTTTCCTACATGGTGACCTCCTGAAAATTGTAAAGAAGTGTATGGAAAGAGTTGTGAAAGACGACGTTCTAAAAAAGACTTGTCTTCAAGACATCGACCTCAACAAAATTGAGAATATAAGAGCCCAAGATGTTGACCTTGGTTATGGCACAAGGTCTGCATTAAGAAAGTGTCATGGACTTAAGGATTTAGACGTGTTAATGTTTCAAAGGGAGTGCAGAGACTGTCTGAAATGTGTTGTTGACAAGCTGATGGAGAAGTCACCTTTGAAGTACCCCTTAACTCAGGGTTTGTCTTTTATGAGTTCAGACAAAATCGTCTTCACTCCAGAAGAGGCTGTTTCACAGATGGATATTTTGATTCATTCGAGTTTGGTTACTCCCTCTATTGCTCAGAATGCAGATCATGAGTATAGGGATCTTATTTCAAAGGAAACTGCAGCAGTTGAGTTCAAATCTTACTCTAAAAACACAAGGTTGGACAAATTTTGGATGAAAATGCTTGATAGTTATGACATGAAAATGAATATGAAAATGCTTGATAGTTTCCTAGTTTAAGGAAAGTAGTTTGTTTATTACTTCCAATTTCACATGGAAATGCTTCAGTGGAACGTGACTTCTCTGTGAACAGTGACAGTTTGGTGGAAAATCTGAAAGAAGAATCCATAGTTGCTCAACGCCTGGTATTTATTTATTTATTTATATATATGATGCAGTTGCTCAAGAAGGAGGTTTAGAGCATCTTTCCATCAATAAAGGCATAATTCTCTCTATGAGAAATGCCAATGCGAGATACAAAGAAGCACTTCAAAGCAGGGGCGGATCCACGGGGGGGGGAAATGGGGGAAATTTCCCCCCCCCCAAAATTTGTAACATTAAGCACAAATTATTGAAAATTTATTAGAACATAACCCAAATACTTAAATTAAAGCAATGACATTCATTATTTTGAAATACCTTTGTAAGAAAATGCTGAAATGTTCATTTTGTTTTCAATTGTGTACTGGGAATAATTAATTTTTATGAGTAAAAACTTCCCTCTCTACTTTAGTTCCCCCCCCCCCCCAAAATGTCTCTCTGGATCCGCCACTGCTTCAAAGTAATAAGTTGAAACGTACAGAAGAAGAAAAGGTGAAAGCAGAAAAAAGGAAAGGAAATTTTCTGGCCAGAGAACTAGAAGAGAAGAAAAGAAAACTACTTTTAGAGTCTGAAAAAAACTGTAGCTGCTCTAGATGAACAAATTAAGTTGCTGAAGAAAAAAATAAGTGGGATTAAAAAGACTTCTAGACAATAATAGGCCTATATGAAGGTATATTTAATTTATTTTACTGTTCCTTACTTTTGTATCTGTTATAGCCAAAGTAATTATTGTTTGCAATTACTTTTGTTACTAAAAGTTTTTCTTATTTAAAGTATGTATAATCCTATAATTTTTCTCACACAGTTATTAGAAATTGCTTCATAATCATCTTTGGTCGGGAATTTCTGAAATGATCAATGAAAATCAGGGAATAAGTCGGGAATTTCTTCAGCACCCTGAAAAAGCATTTCTTTGCAAGAAAAGTCAGAAATTCTACGTCATAGTGATTCACATGTCGGAACACATGTTCAGTTGATGAAAAAGCTTCAATTTTCTGTCTCAACTTTGAATGCTATCTAAATCTATTGAATAGTCTGAACAATGATTTATTAATTTAATATGTGTGATACTACAAGGAGAATATTACATGAAACATTTTGTAAAATCCTTAAATCTGATTAATCTGAGGATTGCACATTAATTTTTGAATAGTATATACTTTGTTCTTTCATGAACCTTGAAACCTCAATATTACAAAACACGTATATGTGAAATGGTTTGTGCAACATATTTTGCACCATATTTTAAATAGATAATGTGAGTGGATATAGGTACCTATATTTATTTTCATGTATTAAATTATGCAATATATAGCATTACATTTTTTACACTTCCTGCAATTTACACTTTCCTGCCATTTACACTTAAGTGGGTTTTGCTGTAACAACAACAACAACAACAATAGTAATAATAATAATAATAATAATAACAACAATAATAATAATCATATATGCATGATTTCCTACATCTTTAGTGTCTTTAAAAAATAAAAAACACAAAACACCACCAAATCTTAAAATCTTACAAATCTTACAAAAAATAAAATCAGGTAAATTGATATAACGAAGTGCTAGAATGCTTTTTTAATTGGTGAAAATCGCAATTATGAAAGCCCCATGCAGAAAATAAGCTATTTTTGTAATAGATCTTTGAGTTAAACTCCAGATTGATTCATTAATAAGGGTTTAATTCATATTCGTATACACAAACATAATAAATTCTTAAAATATGTCAATATTTACAAAATGCAATGACAATAATAATAATGATGTAATAGGTCTACCTTTCGCTGACATGTTTGTTTCAAATTTAAAGCAGCCGTATAGGTTATGAATGAATTAAAGTAAATCTGAAATCAATCTGTCAGGAATTACATTAGGTATATTGCTCCACAAGAACGAATAAGAAAAATACTCACAATAAAACATAATGCAGATATCGGTAGCCATCATATCAATAGAAACACAATATTATATCAATATTCAATGGCTAGTTGTGTTTTAAATGTTTTATTTACACTGACATCGTCATGAAGAAATGAATCCACCAAGGCGGGCTAACAATATCAATAACGATTGGAAATTTGTTATGTTATGTTTATTGTGGGCCATGCAATAATACTGTAGCATCTAATATCATTACAAAATTAATACTTATATTAAATTGGAAATGGAATCATGATCTTTAAAGACGTAGGACATCATGCATATATGATTATTATTGTTGTTATTATTTCTATTTACAGAATTGATTACACTAGGACATTAGTTACGGGAACTCGGCCGCTGATTGGTTGGCCACGAGCCAATCAAAATGCTTCGAATTGTCGGAGAACGAAGATTATATTATAATAGATGTGACTGTAAATTACTCTTTATTTCGTTACCGGTCAACCGATTTGGTCCAAATTCAGTAGGCTTCTTCCATGGGCATCATAAATCCGTATACCAAGTTTCATGAAAATCCAATGAAGCGTATTTGAGTTATAGCGCCTATCTGATATATTACCATTAAAATGGGCACAAAATTGGGCATTATCCAGTACCAGTCAACCGATTTGGTCCAATATCAATAGGGTTCTTCCCATGGACCTTATAAATACGTACAACAATTTTCATGAAAATCCGATAAAGCGTATTTGAGTTATCGTGCGTACAGACACATGGACAGACATTTCCCCGTCCCCCCTACAATCTCATAAAGTACCTTACTGGCACTTAATAAAAACATTTTCAAACACCTCTAATAATAATCCATCAGGTAACCCTACTTATGGGCATCCCATTTGTTTCCTCTTTCAACTTCTTTTGATTGAATGATCTGAAAATATAAGTTAAATTGGATCTGCTTTATTTTATTAAGCTGTAAATGTTTATTATTTTTCAGTTGGGTGTACCAGAGCTGGGTGAGGATGTTCTATTGCAAGATGATGAAGAGGAGGAAGAAGATGGAGAAGATAGAAGCTGGCGACGATAGCAGCTGTATGCATTGTGAATGTGTTGATCTTTTATTTAAAATAAATATAAAAAAACTATTCAAAAGTCGCACACACACTGTGTGCATATGTATGTGTACATATATTTTGTAACTTTTATATATATTAGACCTTTTCTTTATTTCCACGAAATATTGTGGCAAATATTTCACTTTCCAGTGTAAAATCAAAATTACCGTCAGGAATGCAGGTCTGAATGATAGTAGAAGAAAAATGTTATTGTTACTAGTGTAATTTTAATTATTTTCTTTTAATGTCAGTTACATTACCTCTGCAGTTGACCCATGGGTTTATTGTAGTTTTAAGGTCAAAGTGTAACTTCAGAAAGGTGAAATTTAATTTTCTTACCTTCTATAGAAGTGAGGATGTGTATGTATAATGTACTAAATAATGTGCAGATAACTACAAGATCTCTGATGGAAGAAGTCATATTGTAATTGATTATTGTAATTGATTTTATTGTAACATATTTGTGATTATTTTCCTTTGTGATTGGGACATTTATTATTGTATAAGAGTTAACTGAAAAAATAGTGCTTGAACACGGTTAAAACAAAAAGAAAATAACAAAAGATAAAATTATTTAAAATAAAAAATTAAGAGAAAACATGAAAAGATGCCACCATCACAAATAACAAAACATAAACAGAAAAAAGTCATTAACCAAATAAAGCACTGAATTTTGTACAAACAAAAAAAGATGTGGGTGCATAACAATAGCAAATGAATAAAATAAAAAAATTAAATGCCCCACCAACAACACAGAAACTTCCCAAAAGAGCTTGGTGTGTCTGTTGACACTTTTTTTTTCAGCTCCAGCAACCACATCTTAGGTAAGGTCACCAGGATCAGCAACGGGAATTCAAAACGAACACGAGCTGAGGATGATCAGGATGCTGATTGATACCATGGTTCTTGAAAAAAAAGACAAATAAGTGAAGTTGAGTTTAAAAAGCTGACCATATACCATCATTCTATTTCTCATTTTATATTTCAAGCCATACAACTGGTCACATTCTTCCTGGTTTCCCAAGTGCTTCAATATCTGTAAAGACAATTACATCTGAAAAGAATGGTAAGTTGTTTATTATTATTATTATTATTATTATTATTATTTTTATTATTTTCAGCGCTGAAACTTGGACCATAAGTAGACAACAAGCAAACAAATTAGTCATTAGAAATGGATTTTTGGAGGCGTTCAGCAAGAAAATCCAGGAAAGAAAAGTTTCAGAATAATAGAATAAGAGAAATAATGCAAGTTGAAAGGAATATTTTGGAAATTGTAGAAGAAAGACGCTTGAGATGGTATGGACATGTGCTCAGAATGACAGAGGATAGAATAACCAAGAAAATTTTGGATTGGAAAGTAGACGGAAAAAGAAGAGAGAAGCCCAAAGAGTGCTGGATGGATGGGGTGAAAAGGAGTATGGCGAGAAAAGGATTAAGTGAAGAAGATGCTATGGACAGGGACTTATGGAAGCAAAAGATTGTTGTGGGATAAAGGAAAACCATTGTATTGTGGAATATTCCTTAATAAAAAGAAAAAATATTATTATTGTATTTTATAATTTATTGAACTTTTCATTTATGTATTTCAGTCATTACAAGTGGTTACATTCATCCTGGTTTCCCCGAGTACATCAATATCTGATGCTTGTGAATGTGTGTATACAGTAGCTGGCATATTCTTTCACCAGAACTGTGATTTTGTATTATAAATTCCAGTATTTGTTGAGGAAATTTTAAGAATAGTGCTCTAATGACAATTTTTTAAAAATAAAGGAATTATAATATTTAAACACTGTATTTTATTACCAGGGGTCAACTACCCATTTCCATTGTTCTAATATGTAAAAAAGTAAGGTGACCTAGTGTTAATGTTTTCTGTTATGTCCTCTTGTTCATCATCTGTTTTATTTCTTTATTTTTTAGTTTTTAAGTTTTCTTCCTGTCTTCTATTTATCGTCCGTCCACAATTCTGTTCTATTCAGTATTCTACTTCCACCATTCCCTTGTATATTATTTTCTTTGTTTTTGCCAAATATTACTGCTCCACAATACTGAATTTAACATTCCAATAACTCTTTTTCCTCTTGACATATCCGACTATCAATTTCTAATTTAGATGGTTCATCACACTATAGGATTCAGCCTAAATATACTTGTAATCTCCTTAATTTTTTGTCTCACATTTCCTTTATATCTTTACTCGTAGTCGTGTATTCTGTTTTATTTATAGGACACCAAAGTTGGATATAAAATGGTGTTCCTCGAAAAGCGAACGTGTGTTTAACTTTTTTAATAGGCCGCACTAGAAAAAGTATAAAATAGTAATTGGAGTAATTTAAATTCTAGCTTTGATGTCATGGAATCAAAGCAGAAAAGTGGATTGGCTTTCAGAATATCCTCAGGCAATTTAACTTTGAATATACTAATAATAAACTTACTAGAGGAACAGCTTGTCTGGGCACACGGAGGAAAGAATACACGGAGACGCCGTGCTTGCGGTGTCGTATGGGAAACAGATGAAGCCAATGACCACGCCCCCTTAGATGACCAAAAGGGAGGCTTGCTATATACAATAGCACGCAAATACTCCGAAGTTTCACGGGTTATAACAACGTAACGGTAGGGAAAATATGTAATATCCTAATTTCATATATTAACTACATACTCTGACATCATAATAATCCCGGTAGTAAGCATTAACCTATCTCAGAAGAGCCAAAAATGTAACTTTCAAATGAGCAACTTTACATGTGCGAGTATAAATACTGAGTCAGAAAATGATTAAGTGACCGTGCGACTATGATAATTCAGAACGAGAAAAATATTTTGGACAGTTATATAGCTACACCATGTGGTTATTGACTCTATTAAACGCAATAAATGGCAACTAATATAAATATTGAAAATTTAAAGCAATAAATTACTTAGTACTGTATAACTAATAATTCAGATAAATGCACTTTATTTGATTAATTACAAGTAGCCTAAGGCCGTTATAAAGAAAATACATAAATAATTAGCAGCCTAGTGTAAAATACAAGTAAATTATGCTTAGCAATTATACCCATATTCAGGGGTGCCCACCCCCCAAACGTCATGACTCACCCCCCCAAACATCATTGCTCACCCCCAAACTTCATTGCTCACCCCAACCCAATTGGCTGTCGACAAGGGCTCCCATAAAATATTTTCATGGGGGGGGGGCAATTTTTTTAATTAATTGATTTTTGTCACTTTAAGTTTTTGGGCCACTTTGTAACATTATATTAATAATATAATAAGTGCAACAATGACGTAGCCATAAAATAATTGCGGGGAGGGTCGGAAGTGCCGGGGGTCCATCCCCAGAAAATTTTTAAATGTTGAACTAATGAAAATCACATTTTACGCTATTTTAGCACTGAAAAACTAGTTAGCAAATTTGTTTACTATACTCTAAGACATGGCAACTTAAACAAGAAATTGTTACCTAAGTTATAATACTTATTACTATTTATAAGAAAAGCTGAATAACACATGGAACAGTGGACATAATTGGCCATTATGTTATGAAAAGAAAATAACTGCTATATCATATTTGACACACCAACAAATCTTGTTTAATTAAATATTTTTTTAAATACAAATATAGAATTTTAGGTTTTGACTTTTGGGGGTCCAAACCCCCTGAACCCATCTTTCCTAATCCACTGTGGATTCTGCTTCCATGTTGTCGATTTGGTAAAACTTCTGCAATTCAAATAATTGTCTTAAAAGAAAAATACCTGACTATAATAATTATTAATATACATTTTTTTTCCTTGCGCCCCCCCCCCGGGTATGGGCGCCCATGACTGTCGAAATTCTTCATCTTTATCTTTATAAAGAATTAGAAGAGACCTTTTGAAGTTATAAAACTTGACTGTTTTTATTTTTAACATATAAAACTAATTTTGCAACAATTTTCAACCCCCCCAGAAAATTCGTAAATGATAATATTCCCCCCCCCCCAGAAATTTCAATGACGCAGTCTGCGTCTTAACCACCCCCCCCCCTGTGGGCACCCCTGCCATATTCATTCATCCCAAAAATTGACTATTTTCAGTACCTAAATTTTACAAAATTATTAATTTTTAAGGTAAGTTCATAGAATAATGCACAACATGCACTCATTTTCACTTCTGAATTGTTCAAAACAAAGAAACAAAGACGAGTAGCCACTCTATCCGTGCACACTATAAACATATAAACACAGTGACACGCCCCCTTAAGTACCAAACGCTCGGGCAGTTGGCTTCACGCTTGCGGTCTCAGGGCATCTCCGTGTATAGGGATGTAGCTCGCCAAACTTCTCCGACAGATAGCGTGGGTGTACTAGCCGGTATGCGCTAGCCGTTCGTCACTTGTTTTTCCAGTTTTCTTCTGCTGGCTTAATGCTTTTAAATGGCGCTCCAACTTCTCAGTCCAAAAAATATGTTCGTAATTTTGTATTTTTATAGAGGACATGAGGCTATTATACGTACTTCCTTGTCTACTGGGCCCTTCTAGAATGTTGAAGTGTCAAAAATACGAAAGAAAAATCACAGCAGATAGGTTCTAAATAACACTAAAAAGGAAGGATTAACGAACAAATATTGTGAGATATTTCCGATACAGACGACATTATTTTGTACTTGACTTGCAGTAATATGTTATCAATGTATAAATATTTATATGCAGTGCGGGGATTAGATATTCTTTAATTTTTAAATTAATATTAAATTTGCCGTGAGCATCAAGAAGATGTTATGGACCATTTAAAAATAGAGTAAATTACAATAAATAAATTAAAATTACCTAGTAACGCAATGATAATTGCAGTACATTGTGTTAGTTTAATACCTTTGTTAAATTGTATCTTTAGTGCACCTTTATATTTAAAGACCACTTCCCTGTTTAATTTATTTAGTTATTTTAGGCCTATTTATTTTACTTTGCTGTATAAATATGTGTGTATTAGGCTACTGTAGCCTTCTATTGCATCTGATATCAAAATATAAATTCTGTGATTTCTAAATAGCCAAGTTAGATTGACGGCCTCGAATAAAAATTGTGACAATAGCGTTGCCAATTTAATAGGCTACATAACTTAACGTATGATAATTATTAAATTCTGCCTTTATAATCTGCTATGTCATGCAATGAAATATTCTTAACAATATTCTGTTTCATAACTAGAAATGAAAATCATATAACGATGGTGTAGCATAACTTACCGATAATAAAAGGAATAAGAAAGAATGAGGAATGAGAAGAAAAAAAAAAGGCCTAATCGATTCCCAAGTTCCCATCTTTTTTAACTACGAGGGACAGGAAAGGTAAGTTTTCGTGATGTAAACATATTTTAATATTTTGATTTTGAATACGTTTTTAATATGACGGTATAGGCTAAATATGCATTTGATATAGAAAATAAATAGTATTAAAAATGTCTGCGAATACACACCACATAAATCAGTGTTTATCACGTATATCAATTAGTATTTTACTGTCTGAACTCTAGAGGTATATTCTTTTAGTTACTTTGAATCATACCCAATCGCCAAATTAGCAGTACTGTATATAAATATTCATATCTGCATAACATTTTGTACGTCGGGAACATAGTAATGTAGTTAATAGCGGGCATTTCTCACAGTATTTGTCAGCTTATTCTTCTTTCTTTTCGACTTATATAGTGTCTATCTTTTGCAATTTTTTTCACGTAAATATATTCTGGAAGTGTCCAGTATACAAAGAAATGCGCCTAGTAGCGTTTTACCCGCTACAAAAAAAGAAAAGTTCGAACGTATTTTTCAGTCTGCTAAGATGAAACGCCATTTAAAAGCATGGAACCAGCAGAAAACAACTCGAAAAACAAGTGACGAACGGCTAGCGCATACCGGCTAGAGCAGTGGAGACATCTGTTGGTCCTAGTTCGCTACATCCCTATTCTTTCCTCCGTGTCTGGGCAATATAGTTACCAACCTAGGCAAGGCCTACTGAGTAACAGATGTATTAGGGATGTAGCGAACTAGAACCAACAGATGTCTCCACTGCTCTAGCCGGTATGCGCTAGCCGTTCGTCACTTGTTTTTCGAGTTGTTGTCTGCTGGTTCCATGCTTTTAAATGGCGTTTCATCTTAGCAGACTGAAAAATACGTTCGAACTTTTCTTTTTTTGTAGCGGGTAAAACCCTACTAGGCGCATTTCTTTGTATACTGGACACTTCCAGAATATATTTACGTGAAAAAACTTAAAGAAAAATTGCAAAAGATTGACGCTATATAAGTCGAAAAGAAGGAAGAATAATCTGACAAATACTGTGAGAAATGCCCGCTATTAAGTACATTACTATGTTCCCGACGTACAAAATGTTATGCAGATATGAATATTTATATACAGTACTGCTAATTTGGCGATTGGGTATGATTCAAAGTAACTAAAAGAATATACCTCTAGGGTTCAAACAGTAAAATACTAATTGATATACGTGATAAACACTGATTTATGTGGTGTGTATTCGCAGACATTTTTAATATTATTTATTTTCTATATCAAATGCATATTTAGCCTATACCGTCATATTATAACGTATTCAAAATGAAGATATTAAAATATGTTTACATCACGAAAACTTACCTTTCCTGTCCCTCGTAGTTAAAAAAGATGGGAACTTGGGAATCCATTAGGCCTTTTTTCTTCTTCTCATTCCTCATTCTTTCTTATTTCTTTTATTATCGGTAAGTTATGCTAAACCATCGTTACATGATTTTCATTTCTAGTTATGAAACAGAATATTGTTAAGAATATTTCATTGCATGACATAGCAGATTATAAATGCAGAATTTAATAATTATCATACGTTAAGTTATGTAGCCTATTAAATTGGCAACGCTTTTCTCACAATTTTTAATCGAGGCCGTCAATCTAACTTGGCTATTTAGAAATCACAGAATTTATATTTTGATATCAGATGCAATAGAAGGCTACAGTAGCCTAATATACACATATTTATACAGCAAAGTAAAATAAATAGGCCTAAAATAACTAAATAAATTAAACAGGGAAGTGGTCTTTAAATATAAAGGTGCATTAAAGATACAGTTTAAGAAAGGTATAAAACTAACACAATGTACTGTAATTATCATAGCGTTACTAGGTAATTTTAATTTATTTATTGTAATTTACTCTATTTTTAAATGGCTCATAACATCTTCTCGATGCTCACGGCAAATTTATTATTAATTTAAAAATTAAAGAATATCTAATCCCCGCACTGCATATAAATATTCATACTTTGATAACATATTACTGCAAGTCGAGTACAAAATAATGTCGTCTGTATCGGAAATATCTCACAATATTTGTTCGTTAATCCTTCCTTTTTAGTGTTATTTAGAGCCTATCTGCTGTGATTTTTCTTTCGTATTTTTGACCCTTATACATTCTAGAAGGGCCCAGTAGACAAAGAAGTACGTATAGTAGCCTCGTGTCCTCTATAAAAATATAAAATTACGAACATATTTTTCGGACTGAGAAGTTGGAGCGCCATTTAAAAGCATGGGGCCAGCAGAAGAAAACTGGAATAACAAGTGACGAACGTCTAGCGCATACCGGCTAGTACACCCACGCTATCTGTCGGAGAAGTTTGGCGAGCTACATCCCTTTTCCTTTCCATTTCTGAGATCACAAGTGTAAGGATAGGAACTAAACAAATTTACCTTTACAAGTGTAATACTTCAGAACAGGGGCTGTTTTTCAGTATGTGCTACCATGCTGCAGCATGCCAAGTTATTTGGTTATTCATTTTTACTACCTTATTATTGAAATTTAGTTGCGTTTCTTGACTTTGAGGTGATAGAAAATAGTCTTTTTGGTTCATGTAGGGCTCTTGCACAGATATAGAGGAATAGATCGGCAGCGTCGTATCCTTAACTGCAGGTGGCAGTGAAGCCGAGTCCGGGGTGAAGAGGGGCAAGGGAAGCAGTGCCGACGCCATATTGGTATCACCAACATGCCCGCTTAAGTACCACGTATTCATTACGGAAAATTGTTTTTCTTCCTACATAATTCCGAATTTATAGTGAAATGGTGAACCACAGTGTTGTTTGGGAATCCCTGTAATTTCAAATACATACTATACCACTATATTGGAGGTCAAATTAACATCCATTTATAAATTTGAAAAATTACTATTGCTTAAACTGGGTCTATTACAGCTATTTTCACTCAATACTGGTTTACGAAATAATTGTCTGGGAAAACTGCATCGAATGGGAAAGCATCTTAAAAAGAAAAACATACTAAAATGACCCATTCATCCTACAGGGAATCATGAAGGCCACTCTTTAGAGATCTACAAATATTAACATTTCCTTCAATATATTTACTAGAGCTTCTAACTCATGTGCACATTAATTTTGACCAATACAACACACAAAATACTCACGAATACAACACAAGAAACAGAGTTGATAAATTCTGTTCCCATAGAATAACCCTCCTAGAGCAAACACCACAATACATGGGCTTTAAACATACAATAAAATTTCAAATAAAACAAAAGCATTAAATAGCAGACAATTCAAAATTAAAATTAAAAACTTGTTTTTGCAAAGAACATATTACTCAATCAGATAATTCCTTGAATATGAGGTTAACATATAATTATAATAAATAAAAAAAAGTGTGCGGGGAAATAATTTTTGAATTTTTTCAATTTTGGATTATTAGATTTTTCAATTTTGGATTGTTGGGTTTTTGGACTTTTTAAATTTTGGATTTTTGGAATTTTTAAGTTTTTGATCTTTTAATTTTTTCATTTGGAATTTAGGATTTTTTGTTTTTATTTTTTAAATTTTGGATCATTTTTATTTTTTGGATTTTTTATTTTTTGGATTTTTTAATTTTTTAAATTTTGGATTCTCGATTTTTTATTTTCAAATTTTGTATTTTTTTAAATTTTGGATTTTTGGAATTTCTATTTTTTAAATTTTAAATATTTGAATTTTTTAATTTTGGAATTTTTAAATTTTGGATATATAATTTTTTTTATTTTTAGTTTTTTTAATTTTAG
This sequence comes from Ectobius pallidus, assembly GCA_964059195.1. Lineage (NCBI taxonomy): Eukaryota > Metazoa > Arthropoda > Insecta > Blattodea > Ectobiidae > Ectobius > Ectobius pallidus. The sequence goes on from CAXKWD010000001.1 coordinate 91,023,047, forward strand.
ATTTTCGATTATTAATTTTTTATTTTTAGATTATCGATTTTTTATTTTTTAAATTTTGGCTTATTAGATTTTTCAATTTTGGATTGTTGGACTTTTTGATATTGGGTTTTTGGACTTCTTTAATGTTGGATTTTTAGAATTTTTATATTTTTTATCTTATATTTTTTTAATTTGGAATTTCGGATTTTTTTGTTTTTGATTATTTTAAATTTTGGATCTTTTTAATTTTGGATTTTTAGAGTTTTTAAATTTTGGATTCTCGATTTTTAATTTTTTGACTTTTTAAATTTTGTATTTTTGTATTTTTTATTTTTTTTATTTTTGAATCTTTGAATTTTTAAATTTTGGAAATTTGGATCTTTGAATTTTTTATTTTTTTGCATTTTTTAATTTTGGATTTTAAAATTTTATATTTTGAATTTTTTTATTTTTTAAATCTTGGATTTTTAGATATTTTAATTTTGGATTTTTAAAATTTTGGATAAGCCTAATCGTTGAGTTGATTGTTTTCTGTGCAGTCCGTTCCGTCACAGAACCACTAATTTCGTAACGGTTTTGAGCGTAATAATTTCGTGACGATTTTGTCCGTCACGCAACTTTGGGTAGCTCTCGATTTACTCCTACCGCGGCTAAAGAAGTTTCACTTCAAAAAATAGTAAAAGAAATCATTCCATTTTCAAGCACTCATTAATAGCATTAGAAAAATAATTACATTAGTGTTAGATTTTCCTTATTTGTAATCGTGATTTACAAGTAATATAGTGTAGGCCTAAGCTAGAATATTCCTAGTGAGTCACCAGTTTGCTAGCCAAAGCTGAATAAATGTAAAAGATATGTGACTATAAATTAACATTAACAACATAACATTTATCCTATAGAAGCATCTTCTGTATACAGACTTAAGACTATGGTACTACATGCACTTTGGCACTTTTGTTTAATCATTTAATCATTTATTTTTACAACCTTACACATACAAGATGTATGTAATGGTATAGTCAAGGTAACAATAAAATAACAATGTTAAACTAAATTACAATTGTAGGGTTCCTACTTGCTCGTAAAATTCCTCCACTTTGTTATATCAGTTTACCTGATTTTATTATAAGTGTGACGTCTAGTGCTGTAATGGCCAAATGACAATAAAACTGTATTTATTAATTTATTTACTGGATTGTGAAATTCCAATTAAAACAGCTTTGAAAAGCATTTCTTGTTTGATTCCCGCGCCGGCTTCCCTTCCTTTCGTCAGATTGTTGGTGATCGCAATATGGCGACGCAGCGAACGCGTTGGCTTCAGTCCCTCCCCTTACGCTGCCGATCTATTCCTCTATATCTGTGGGCTCTTGGGTCTGGATGTCTGGCTCTTGGGTCTGCGTATATTTCACAAGTTTTCAGTCAATATTGTGATCTAGGTAGCAATGAACTAACCAGCATAGCCAACCGAACAGAATACATTACACTAGAAACGCATTCCCTAGCGTAATAAAGGATAAATTGAGTAATTCCCGTTCTACATACAGGTGACAATTTAATTTAGATTAGGCACTTGTAGTTAAAGGTTTAATATCAAAACTAGCGCAACAGCCCGTTCTACTCACGGGTGACAGTTAAATAAATCGTTCTACTCACAGGTGACAGTTTAATTTGGAATAGGGCCATGTAGTTAAAGGTTTAATATCAAAACTAGCGCAACAGCCCGATCTACTCACGGGTGACAGTTAAATAACCCCGTTCTACTCACAGGTGAAAGTTTAATTTGGAATAGGCACTTGTAGTTAAAGGTTTAAAATCAAAACTAGCGCAACAGCCCGTTCTTCTCACGGGTGACAGTTAAATAACCACGTTCTACTCACAGGTGACAGTTTAATTTGGAATAGGGACATGTAGTTAAATGTTTAATATAAAAACTAGCGCAACAGCCCATTCTTCTCACGGGTGACAGTTAAATAACCACGTTCTACTCACAGGTGACAGTTTACTTTGGAATAGAGACATGTATTTAAAGGTTTAATATCAAAACTAGCGCAACAGCCCGTTCTACTCACAGGTGACAGTTTAATTTGGAATAGGGACATGTAGTTAAATGTTTAATATCAAAACTAGCGCAACAGCCCATTCTTCTCACGGGTGACAGTTAAATAACCACGTTCTACTCACAGGTGACAGTTTAATTTGGAATAGGGCCATGTAGTTAAAGGTTTAATATCAAAACTAGCGCAACAGCCCGATCTACTCACGGGTGACAGTTAAATAACCCCGTTCTACTCACAGGTGACAGTTTAATTTGGAATAGGGACATGTAGTTAAAGGTTTAATATCGAAACTAGCGCAACAGCCCGTTCTACTCACGGGTGAGAGTTAAAATACCCAATTCTGCTCACGGGTGACAGTTAAATTTGGCATAGGCACTTGTAGTTAAAGGTTTAAAATCAAAACTAGCGCAAGGGCACTTTCTACTCAAAAGTGATGGTTAAAAAATCCCGTTCTGCTCACAGGTGAAAATTTAATTTGGCATAGGCACTTGAACATGAATATGACAACGGTAATAATTAGCTCCTTCCGTATTTCGAGAAATTTCCGATTTTCGAACAGTTTATGCAGAAAACGAGGCAACGATAATAAAAAAAAAAGTATTTATGTAGAGGAAAAATTTTGTTCTGACTTGACATACACGTGTTACCTATAATTAGATCCTTCTGATCACGAATATAACAATAATAATAACCAGTTCCTTTCCCACTTCGGGAAAATTCCGATTTTACAATCGTGTCACACAGTTTACGCAAAGAAAGTAGGAATCTTCCAAACAAAAATTCATTACGCGGAGGAAAATTTTTTTTCCCACCTAAAATACGTATGTAACCTGTAATGCGACCCTTCTGAACACGAATATAACAATAATAATAACCAGTTCCTCGACACTTTGAGGAAATTCCGATTTCCCATTAGTGTCACAGAGTTTACGTGTAAACTCTGTGACACTAATGGGAAATCGGAATTTTCTCGAAGTGCGGAAGAAACTGGTTATTATTATTGTTATATTCGTGTTCAGAAGGGTCGAATTATAGATAACACATGTAAGTCATGTCGGGAAAAAAAATTTACTCTTTGTAATCAATTTTTATTTAAATAGTTCTACTTTTTCTGCGAAAAATGTGTGATTTTAATGGAAAACCGGAATTATCTCGAAGTGCGGAAGAAACTGGTTATTATTATTGTTATATTCGTGTTCAGAAGGGTCGAATTATAGATAACACATGTAACTTAGGCCGGAAAAAAATTTCCCTCCATGTAATGAATTTTTGTTTTGAAACGGTGATACTTTTTCTGCGTAAGCTGTGTGACACTAATGGAAAATCGGAATTTCCTCAAAGTGTCGAGGAACTGGTTATTATTATTGTTATATTCGTGTTCAGAAGGGTCGCATTACAGGTTACATACGTATTTTAGGTGGGAAAAAACATTTTCCTCCGCGTAATGAATTTTTGTTTGGAACATTCCTACTTTCTTTGCGTAAACTGTGTGATACGATTGTAAAATCGCAATTTTCCCGAAGTGGGAAGGGAACTGGTTATTATTATTGTTATATTCGTGTTCAGAAGGGTCGAATTATAGATAACACATATAAGGCATGACGGAAAAAAATTTTTCCTCCTTAATGAATTTTTGTTTTGAAACGGTCCTACTTTTCTAGCGTAAACTCTGTGACAGTAATGGAAAATCGGTTTTTTCTCGAAGGGCGGAAGGAACTGGTTATTATTATTGTTATATTCGTGTTTAGAAGGGTCGATTTATTAATAAATCATATAGCTCATATCGGGAAAAAAGTTTGCCTCCATGTAATTCATTTTTGTTTGAAACATTCCTAGTTTTCTTGTGTAAACTGTGTGACGGTAATGGAAAATCGGTTTTTTCTCGAAGGGCGGAAGGAACTGGTTATTATTATTGTTATATTCGTGTTCAGAAGGGTCCAATTATAGGTTACAAACGTATTTTACGCCAAAAAAGAAATTTTCTTCCATGTAATGAATTTTTGTTTGGAACATCCATACTTTCATTGCGTAAACTGTGTGACACGATTGGAAAATCGCAATTTTCCCGAAGTGGGAAGGGAACTGGTTATTATTATTGTTATATTCGTGTTCAGAAGGGTCGAATTATAGATAACACATATAAGGCATGACGGAAAAAAAAATTTCCTCCTTAATGGATTTTTGTTTTGAAACGGTCCTACTTTTCTAGCGTAAACTCTGTGACAGTAATGGAAAATGGGAATTTTTTCGAAGTGCGGAAGGATCTGGTTATTATTATTGTTATATTCGTGTTCAGAAGGATCCAATTATAGGTTACATGCGTATTTTACGTCGAAAAAAAACTTTTCCTCCATGTAATGAATTTTTGTTTGGAACATCCCTACTTCTTTTGCGTAAACTGTGTGACACGAATGGAAAATCGAAATTTCCTCAAAGTGTCGAAGGAACTGGTTATTATTATTGTTATATTCGTGTTCAGAAGGATGGAATTGTGGGTAACACGTGTATGTCAAGTCAGAACAAAATTCTTCCTCTACATAAATACTTTTTTTTTATCGTTGCCTCGTTTTCTACATAAACTGTTCGAAAATCGGAAATTTCTCGAAATACGGAAGGAGCTAATTATTACCGTCATGTTCAAGTGCCTATGCCAAATTAAACTGTCACCTGGGTGTAGAACGGGCTGTTGCGCTAGTTTTGGTATTAAACCTGTAACTACATGTCCCTATTCCAAAATAAATTGTCACCTGTGAGTAGAACGGGCTGTTGCGCTAGTTTTGGTATTAAACCTTTAACTACATGTCCCTATTCCAAATTAAACTGTCACCTGGGAGTAGAACGGGCTGTTGCGCTAGTTTTGGTATTAAACCTTTAACTACATGTCCCTATTCCAAATTAAACTGTCACCTGGGTGTAGAACGGGCTGTTGCGCTAGTTTTGGTATTAAACCTTTAACTAGATGCCCCTGTTCCAAATTAAACTGTCACCCGTGAGTAGAACGGACTGTTGCACTACTTTTGATATCAATCCTTTAGCTACACGTCCTTATTCCAATTTAAACCGTCACCTGTGAGTAGAACGTGTTTTTTTAAGCGTTTTCCATTCTGATAGGTTGGCTGTATAATGGCATTTCATTTGTTTTGTTGGCTGTTATGTTTCACTGCCTCTCGGATGAACATTGACTGATGCACGGTAGAAATAGCGGAAACCAGCTGCTTTCCTGCGTAGACCCAAGAGCCCTACATGTAAGTGCTTAAGGGAAGGTGTATTTCCAAGTATCCTAAAACTGACTAGAGTTGTACCTATTTTTAAGATAGGTGAGAAGGACTCTCCCGCTAATTATAGACCGGTTTCTTTGACCCCAATTTTTTCAAAAGTCCTAGAAAATGTCATGTTTAATCAGGTGTCTAGTTATTTAGAAGATTTTAGTATAATTTCTAGTCAACAATATGGTTTTAGAAAATTCAGATCCACAACCGATGCGTTGGAATTGTTGGTTAGAAATGTAATGCAGGTTTTTGAGTCGAAGGGCTATGCTCAGGCAACTTTTTGTGATTTGAGTAAAGCATACGTTGTTAATCACACAATGTTACTTCATAAGTTAGATTATTATGGCTTCAGTAGATCAAGTATTAGTCTAATTAAATCATTCCTTGACGATAGAAAACAAATAGTGTGTATAGGTGGGGAAAAATCGAACATAGCCAATGTCAAACATGGAGTACCACAGCCCTAGTAGCACAGATCGTTGGGCCAATGTTGGGAAATGATCGCCATGTTTCGTTGGCTAACGGTTAGGAATGTCCGTCGGGGTTCCGTTGGCAAAGTGCATTTTACCCAACCAATTGCCAACTGTAGCCAACCAATATCCAACAAAATCCCAACAGTTGGGAATGTTCGTTGGCGATCTGTTGGGCCATCATTGTAATGCCAACAGAATGCCAACTGTTGCCATCCGAATTCCATCCATAAGCCAACCAAAATCCAACGATTTCCCTACATTCCTCCATTGGGTTCTGCTTTTTGCCTTGGTTTCATGTTTATTTTGTCACAATTAGGTAGTTGATAAAATATTTACCCCAGCAACTGCAATTTAAGAATGACTTATAAATCCATGCAAATCTTTCGCACTTCACCCCTTTTGATAATAGTCCAAGAAAGCCAAGTATTTAGCTAACTAATAAATTCACTCATACAGATTCACAAAAAACAGTATACATTTCTTATGTTGCTCTTAATTCAACCGTATACTGTATTTTGTGAATGTATAAGAATTTATTAGTTAGCTAAATGCCTAGTTTTCCTGGGCACCTATCAAAAGGGGCAAAGTGCAAAAGATTTGCATGGACTTGCTAATCATTCTTAAAATGCAGTTGCTGAGGAAAATATTTTATCAACTACCTAATTATGATAAAATAAACATGAAACCAAGACAAAAAGCAGAACCTAATGGAGGAATATAGGGAAATCATTGGATTTGGATGGCTTATTGATGGTTATACAGTGCTTTCACTGTACGACTTGGCCGGCAATCGCACGGGCTGCTCCACCGTCACAGATAAACCTCATGCGGGGCCAGGCGCGTGACATATCACGGTACTCCCGGCGAATCGTATATATTTCCGAAATTGTAATCACAATAAAATATGAAAATATAAAATAAAAATACAAACTTACCTTATCACAGGAGATGTTGGAAATGCCGTCCTTCTGCATCATTACATCTATGGCACCTAATGAGGAAATTGCTATTCACACGCAGTAGTTCTAATGTATAATTAGGTCGTGGCATTTTTAAAACACTTCAAGCAAAACTAAAAACTACTTTAACCATAAAAAAACACAAACACTGCTGTAATAATTATTCACGTGTGAACGCAATCAGATCACATGCTAGACTTCAGTGGTGAGACGAGGCATCACTTGGGCGCTTGATGCATGAGTCACGGATAGTCGGCCCGTGCAATTGCCGGCCAAGTCGTACAGTGAAAGCACTGTAATACTAATGGTCGAGAACTTCATCCCATGAGGGGACAAGGCCTACTACCCATGTTGCATCTTCTTCCTCCATTCTTCTACAATTGGCAGATGGTGGTCTTCATGACTGAAGCCGCTATTTCTTTATCAAGTGGCTCCTCGTCTTCATGAGGCTATGTGCACCCTGGTCCAGAATTCTATATCTCAGAAAAATGGTGATACATGGTATAACATAAGGAAAGAATCTTGGCTATAGGCTAAATAAAATTCAGAGAAATGAATAATGAATAGTTTATTGTTATTGCTGCTTTACAAGTTATGGATAAGTCAGATATATATATATATATTATGAACTACATAACATGTATTAATAAACTTCATTTTTAAGCAATGTGAGAATAGTTGATTTATGTAAGTTGATCTTTCCACCTTATGCCCTCAATATAGTCTAGGAAATCCAAGAATGTTACTATTAACGTTTACAATATTATATGGTGTTAATCTTTATATTCTCATATAAGTAACAATGTGCAATCTTTTAGCCTACTGTGATTAGTTAATTTGTTATCCAGCTCTTGTGACCAGATAGCATCACCATTATTAGGCCTATACGTTAGAAATATAATCAACTCTATCAAGTAACTTCCATTCTACATGCCTGTATAATTTAAAAACATAGTTCATAACAGGGTTAAAAGGCGTATTTACATTATGTTTGAAAAACAGTCTAATCTGATTAGCTTAACCTGTAAGAGCTTTATTTCTAAAATGCTGTTCCATCTATTCCTATAGACCTATGCACTTAGATTAGCTTATTCATTATCAATTAATATTTAAAAGACTTCAATATAGGCTTAAAAAAGCTTTAAAAATTTGTGTAAAATCACTTCAAAATTCATAATAATTCTATTTATTATATTCTTAATTTACATTCAATTACAATTTTGATTGTAAGATGCAGTTTGTAACATAATCTGAGTGTGTTTGAAAACAGGCTGCTTAGGAAAATATTTGGGCCTATGGGAGAGATGAAAATGGGGACTGGAGGAAACTGCATAACGACGAGCTTCATAATCTGTACTCGCCACCAGATATAGTAAGGGAAATTAAATCACGGGGAACGAAATGGGCTAAACATGTTGTGCGTATGGGTGGGAAAGACATCTAAAAAATGCTGAGTGGGAGACCCAAAGGGAAATGATCACTTGGAAGACTTAGACGTAGGTGGAAAGAAAATATTAGGATGTAGATTTAAGGGAAATAGGATTTGTGGGGGATAGTAGAATGGAATTAGTACAGAATTGGGTTGAATGCCAGGTGCAAGGGTATTTTATTTTTATTGTGAAATATTAGGTGACATGCAATTACGCATTACCGGCGTTGAGCAGCAGCTACAGGCATGACGGCATGACCTGCGGGGAAGCGTGGCAGGTGGCATGCGGGAAGCAGCCAGGCGAGTGGAAAGGGGATCGCGTGGGGCACAAAGTTCCATTATTCCCATTTTACTCCATAATCTAGTAATATTTTACTTTTACAAAGACTGATGTTATGATCATTAGCGAAATTGATTAGGCCTACACACAACATTTTAGAGTTCATTTTAAATTGAATTCTACAAACTGTAGCCTATTGGGGTTATAACCAAAATTGTGACTGAATGTAAGCCTAAATTAAGAACAGAACAGATAGAATTCTTTAGAAATTTGTGAAGAGATTTTGCATGAATTCGTAAAGATGTTTTAAATAACCTAATCTATTAAGTGCACATATAGGCCTATAGGGATAGATGAAACAATTTGATGGAAAAGCATTCTAGCAATCAAGTTAAGCTAATGAGATTTAGACGGTTATTCAAACATAATGTAAATGCATTTTTTAACCCTCTCATGAACTATGTTTTTAAATTATAAGTTACAGGCAAATAGAATGCAAGTTACTTGGTAGAGTTGATTATATAACTAACGTATTAGGCCTAAAGCTCTATCCACAATGTGTAGTTGGCAGTCTGTAGTTGGTAGTCAAAGTAAAACATGTGGTGATCGTAATGTACGCCATTCACAAAGTACAGTTGCAGTCAGCAGTTGGTATTCGGCAGTCGAGAAATTCATCATCGACTACCAACTGCAAGTTACATATTACGAGATTGAAAATTATTTACTAGTGCAAAGAAATAGATTAGGTTACTATGAAAAGCAAGATGTATTTATTATAGCCTACATATTATGCACTATAAATCGATTCCTTCCCATTATTTGTACTATTAAATGTTTCCCTAACCTCAATGTTAACTTCTTATTGTGGGCAGCTTTCAAGCGGCCAACTGCACATTGTGGATAGAGCTTAATAATGATGGCATAACTGGTCACGGGAAAATGATACATTGCGACTCACCCGAGTCCCCCCCCCCTACTCTCAATCCAAAATAGCCTATTTTGTTGCAAGGGTCGTTTTTATAATTATGAAGTATTATGTGGAGGTGCAAGGGTATTTTTATTTATTTGTGAAATATTAGGTGACATGGCAGGCGAGTGGAAAGGGGAGCAGGGTGAGTCGCAAAGTACTAACTTGCCAAACTGATATGAGAAAATAAAGATTAACATCATATTTAAATGTTACTGACAACATTCCCTGGATTTTTTATACTATATAATGAGGGCATCTACATTTTAATAATAAATCAAATATTTATACCTTAACATTATTGTAGGCTATACTTGCAAGTTTGAAATCTTGAAAATCCCGCAATTGATGTAGATTTTGAACTGTAGAACTGCTTTTCTTGAACTGCGTTTCAATTCAGTTGAAATTTCGTTGCGCCTACTCTGCTTTAATTTATCCTTCTGCCTTTCTTTATGTAAATCATCTGAAACAAATAAATTTGCAATAGGAAATTACAGTACTGTAACGTTGAACGAACCTTCAATATTATAATATGAATGCAATACTCATAATACAGTATTGTGAAAAAATGATAACGTTATATATTCAGAGAACAATCAAAGGGCTTACCTAATATTATGTAAAAGAACGAGAGAATCAAACACTACCATTCGGGTTCTTCCTTAATACAATCAAGATGGCGAATGACGGTCACAGAACAGAAACTTGGATGACGGTTATGCGATTGCGATGTTGTCGACGCGCAGGTGCCGCATGACCTATACGAGCTATGCCGGAAATTTCCGAAGAGAACTTGGAGGATCTAGCGCGCAGGATAAGCTTGAATAATTTATGAATTAACACAGTTTATTTTATAGGAAATAAAAATTTAACGCTTATAATGTTATTTCAACACTTTTTAATTTTAACATAAATGCGATTATATTCCAACAAAAAAAATTGTTGGGCCAATAATCAAACCCAACGGTAGGACGGTCGGGAAAAGCAAACGATAAATGCGTTGGCGCAACCGAGGAAATTACAACGAACCTTTCCCCAACATATCCCTACCATGCCAACCAAATTCCTCCGATGGGCCAACGAAGTGTGCTACTAGGGAGGGTTCGGTACTGGGGCCGTTATTATTTACCCTAATGATAAATGATTTACCGTCGGCTATAAACAGTCTTACAATACTCTATGCAGATGACACGACTTTTTTAAATAATAGTTTAGATTTTCAAATGCTTCAAAATTTAACAAAGGTCACTCTGTCTGAGGCATCAACATGGTTTCACGTAAATGGTTTTTTAATGAATGAAAACAAGACACAGGAACTTTACCTCAGCTTAAGAAACTTACCTGAACACATCAGTGTAGATAATGTCAAATTTTTAGGGGTCTATATCGATAGGAAGTTGACATGGGAACATCATATAGCATATATATCAACCAAATTATCTAGAGTTGTATTTTTACTTAGAAGTTTAAAAAATCATGTTCCAAGTATTTATATGAGATCTGCATATTTTGCTTTTTTTCAAAGTATAATTTCGTATGGTATTTTATAGGGATGGGTCCTCGATACTTTCGATACCTCGATACTCTCGATACTTGCATGGTATCGGCATCGAACGATACTTCAGAAAACTCGCTCGATACTTTTTCGATACTTTTGTAATTCTGCAATTCTGCAATTAAGTGAGAATGATAGTATTTTTAACAAAAACTTGTAAGTGGACTGTTTAAAAAACTAATTTTAGTTTTAATGTAGAGTTTAAAAATAATTATAGGCTACTGATGATATTAAATTTTGTCTCATTAAATATGCAAACTTAATTAATTTAGTTAGAATTACACAGTTCTCTCAAATTTTAATTTTTAATGTACCTATTTATCGAAACTGGAAATGTTGAAGGTATCGAGTATCGAGGAAAAAATCATGTATCGGTATCGAGTATCGAGTATCGAGAAAATCTGGTATCGACCCATCCCTAGTATTTTACTTTGGGGAAATAGTGCTTACATTAATAATATACTACTCCTTCAAAAAAAAGCTATTAGAATAATATTGGATTCACAAAAATTAGATCACTGTAAACCTCTGTTTATTAAACAAAAATGCCTGACAGTAATAAATCTCTATATATATCACGTATTACTCCACACAAAAAATAACATAGCAGAACATCAACTCAGACAAGACATTCACAACTACAATACAAGGAGAAATAAACACATGGACATTCCATTTAATAGGTTATCGAAATCTCACAATAGCTACAGAGTTTTAGGTTTAGTTATGTTTAATAAACTTCCTTTAGAAATAGCAGAGCAACCAGTGAATTTGTTTAAAAATAATCTATATAATTTCTTAGTAAATTCCCCTTATTATTCCCTTCAAGAATTCTTTGATCAAAACAAATAAGAAATTTGTACTGTAATATCTGTAATTTGCTGGACGCTGTTTTTTATATTATTATATTCTTGTCTTAACAGGTTTATCATGAGAATATTATAGGAGAAAAATTCCTCCGGCACTGGGACTTGAACCCAGGACCTTTGGCTATTCGCGCCAATGCTCTACCAACTGAGCTAAGCCGGAGCTCAATTCACAGCGCCAGATGGAACTTCTCTCCTATGATTGAATGCCCTAATGGTCTACCTCACAGACAGACAAGATATGTCATATTTTTCTCCTATAATATTCTCATGTAGTGTCCAACAGAGACAATAATCTGTGGCTCATGAATGCTTATATATCTGTCTTGAATGCTAACTGTACAATAACAGTGGGAGCCCAGTCACAAAAATCACTACTTAGTGTGCCTCACAGTACTGCATATGACATATCTTGTCTGTCTGTGAGGTAGACCATTAGGGCATTCAATCATAGGAGAGAAGTTCCATCTGGCGCTGTGAATTGAGCTCCGACTTAGCTCAGTTGGTAGAGCATTGGCGCGAATAGCCGAAGGTCCTGGGTTCAAGTCCCAGTGCCGGAGGAATTTTTCTCCTATAATATTCTCATGTAGTGTCCAACAGAGACAATAATCTGTGGCTCATGAATGCTTATATATCTGTGAGGTTTATCATGTTTTCATTTTATTGTTATGATAGATTGTGTATATTAGTTATTTTAAGATTTTGACTTTGTCTATTGCAATTTGCTTAATGACAATAAAATTTTATTATTATTATTATTATTATTATTATTATTATTATTATTATTATTATTATTATTGATTTGCTTACATTAAGTATGAGGCCATTTATACTGAACCAATTTAAGAGTTGCTGTGTCACTGTTTCGATACTGCTCTTAAGGTGGATTTGATTTTTGCCAGTTAGCAGAATGTTTGTGTCATCCGCAAACAGGGTGGTGAGTTCAGAATCGTTATTTGGTTTTAGGTCATTGATAAAAAGTATGAAAAGAAGGGGAGCAAGGACAGCCTTGAGCACCACCGTCTCGAGAATTACACTGCCTGTCCTATGCTTTATTTTAACATGGAGTTCAGAGTATTGTTAAATTGCCTAATTTATCCAGTAGAGGCGACACAGTTCACACCCAGATTGCAGCAATCACTAATCAAAATAAGCATTAAACAGACACAGATACTTGTGTTATTTGTTTAGAACGTAATATTATTCCAGTATATGACACTTACCTTGAAATGGAATTTTGGAGCAATAATTAAAATAAATGTAAATTAATTAGACGCATTGATAGACTATATTATGAGCACCGCTGTCTCGAGGAGTAATACAGTTTAGAAGGCAGTGATTATGAGACGGCGGTGACATCACTACATAATCAACAATGTCGTAGCAAAAAACAAGAAGCAGTCTGGGTGTGAAAGGTGCTGCCATCTGGTCGGTACAACGCCAAAGTGAACTAAGCGCCAAACTCCATATTTTGAGAAAACTGAAGTTGAAGTTTGAGTGTTGTAAAAAAATCTTGATCAAAACGAAATTTCCTTTTTTCTCAACTGATTTTACTATCGTAGTATCGCTTAGTTCGTTATTGCAGACCGTAGGATATCAAAATCTGCACCATGGACTACCAATAGTCTATATTTTGACAATTGGCGCTTAGTTCACTTTGGCGTTGTACCGACCATCTGTAATGTCGCTGAGTACGCAAAATTAGCCGTATAGGACAGGCAGTGTATACACGATTAATACAGTTTAGAAGGCAGTGGCCTTGAGGGACTCCATATTGTGATATTTTCTTTCCAGACATGTATTTTTCAAGAGTACGGTTTTTTTTTGTTTGGGTAAGAAATTTCAACTACGTGGTTACGATTATAGATGTATGATTTTAACCAGTTTAAGACTGCCCCTCTTATCCCATAGTTTTCTAATTTCATTAGTAGCAGATTATGATCCAATATATCAAAGGCTTTAGATAAATCTAGGAATAGAGCAATGCAACTTTGTCCTGAATCGAGTATGAATCTAACGTGCTCAATGAATTTATGAACTGCTGTTTCAATTAATTTTCCTTTTATGAAGCCATGTTGGTGTTCTGTTATTATTTCACAGTGAGTTAGAAATGATGGCAGTCGGTTAAACATAATTTTCTCTAAGATTTTGGATATGGCCTAGGTGATAGGAGGGATATTGGTCGGTAGTTCTCTACGTTGTCTTTGGGGCCTTTTTTATATATGGGCTTTATAATTGCTGTTTTTAATATACAGTGAAACCTCTATATAACGACCATCGCTGGTTCCACAAAAAAGTGGTCTTCAAGAGGGGCGGTCTCTTAATAGGGGGAATGCATTTTTATGTCTTGAAAGACATTTTTATGTCTAGAATAAATACGGTACAATACAGTAGGTGTCTTATGTAACACTCAGTTAATTATTACTTACTTTTAATGTATTTAAAATTTGCAGCACAACAATAAGACACTTTAATCTATGCAGGTCCAGAACACCGAGCCTCTATTTACAGTATACCTGGGTAATGTTTTCCAGGAAAAGAAAGACACGTCTATTTTCCCTACATTACATTTTGCTTGGTGGACAAGGAAATGTACTCGTCCAGCACGTTTCTTAGAATCGAGAATTTCAGAACCCCCTCATGTCCACTGAATAAACGTTTTCATAAGATATAGAATTACCCTCCCCCCCGAGTCACTGCGATCATGTAGATAATAAAGGCATGAATTCTTAAATGTATTGAAACAAGCAGGTCAGAAGTAGGAGATTGGAATGTGTTCTTTTCACGCCGTGCGCTGTACGGTACTTGTACGCTGTCTACTGTAAGGATTTTCCCAGAACGCGAACAGAAAACAACCCAAAGCATTCTATTGAAAATTGCAGTGCCCACATCAGTATTTCTCTTCAAATGCTGATTAATGCCTATCATTTGAGTAAATTTTTTTTTACGATTTTGGTTGTTATAGAGGAGTTTAACGAAAATTAAACTCTGGTCGTTGGTCGGGAAGAGGGGTGGTCATTTAATAGGGGTACAAATAACATTGGCCTTATGGGTTTTACTGTCCGTTCCTAGAAAAATTGGTCTTTAAAGGAGGTGGTCGCTAAAGAGGGGTGGTCTTTTAAGACAGGTTTTACTGTATCTGGAAACTGGCCTGTTGAGAGAAATAAGTTTGCTAGGTGACAAAGAGGATCTATAAGATGTTCTTTACATGATTTTATTAGAGAAGTGGGGATTCCATCTATTCCTACTGAGTTTTTACTGGCAAGGTTTTTAATAATATTCAATAGTTCATTTCTTTCTACAGGATAAAGAAAGATAGTATTGTAATTTTTGTTAAGGTTGGGTCTAACTTGGAGAGCTGTTGAATTAGTTGCTTGTTTTTTGTGAATAATTTTTTTGGCTATGGAGCTGTAGTGGTTATTGAAGATTGAGGCAACTTGTTTAGGGTCGGAATCTTAGATTGTTAAGGGGATTTTTTATTGTTATTGATATAGGGTCGTCCTTATTTTTAATAGATATCTCATCATTAATTATTGTCCACATTGCTTTAGACTTGTTGTTAGCTTTGTTTATGTAATTATCATTACTCAATTTTTTAGCTGCTCTAATTACTTTATTGAATTTTTTTTTTGTATATGTTGGTGTAATTTAGTATTCTAGTTGCTCTTGTGGCCGACGACGTTATTGCCGTTCAAATTGGAATACATGAGTTTGTTAATATGATCCAGTTCTGCGTCGCCACTCCCGTTGACTTTGAAAGAGCTTCCCGTGGTGTCGTAGGTAAGCTTCCTTCCCAATGTCAAAAAAGATGAAAATAGATCTTTATCGGCAAGGCCTTCCACATAATGATGCATGGATGCTGTTCCGCTGAGAGTGTTGCCGGTCTGGAAGGATGTTGACATTCCAACCAGAACGGCTTCCACTTGATTGGCCACCACAACCACTTTTGCAAACCCCTCCAGGGATTTAAATTCTCCTGGACTGATGAAATAAGGAAGGGCGTCCAGCGATATATAGATGAGCGGGGTTACTATTTCAGTTGCCACTGCTACGTTATCAACCTTATACTCGAATTCTTTGTACGGGTGGCCGTACGTGCTTAATCTCGTATGTTTACTGAAGTTTAACGTTGTGGATTCGTTGTTAACGGATGAAAAGAACACGAGGTCCGTGGTCGATCTACCGCCACCGCCGCTGCTGCCCGCACCGCCACCAGCACCATTTCCAACAGGAGACCCAGGAAAATCAGGCACGAGATCGCTAACAATATCCATACCGACTTCACTATTACTTCCTGCCGGTTTTGAAGTCTTCGCAGACGATCCTGTTGGAGCGCTTCGTGGGACAGATCCGCCTCTTCCATCCGTTGTCGGCAGTCTTTCCACCTGAGGTCCTCCTGTAGTAGATGGTCCTGCTTCACGCTGATCGACTTCTGGAATATTTGCCAGAAACTCGTCGAAATACGATTCGTCGAAATCAAACGGTGGTGTTTCCCCTTGATTTACGGGCATGTCGTCTTCGCCTCTGGATTTTTTCTTCAGTGGGCTCACGTCGTTGCCTTCTTCCGATTTCCTCGTCTTTGCTTTGGCTTGGTTGATCTTCCTTATTGCTGCCCAGTTCTTTGAGAGACCGGGTCGTTTTGACATATCATTGGGATACCGTACGCCGAAAACCCTTTCTGCAATGTACTTCAAGCTCAGACCCAACGCGTGGCCGCCCTTACTTGGTGTACGGTAGTTATCGCCATAAATGCAGGGAAACGTGCGTGACAAAACCAAATCGGACAATGCCATATTCGGCTGCGCGTGACAGTGCCAAGTTTGGGCTCCGCTTTATTACCCTCCGCATTGTAGTCGCCGCTCCATATGGGATGGTGCCTTCCTCATTTTATGGAGACAGAACAGGTATATAAAGAGCGTGCAAATTAGTGAATGTATGTATTCTGCTACATGTATTGTTACTCTACAGATCTCTACTGTACAAGACAACAATGGCAAGCCAGCAGAAGATGGAGTCAACTAGCACCGACGCTTGCAGCAATATGGACGACATAGACCACGACGTATCGGGTTACGATTCCGATCGTGCCATAGTATTGACGACAGTAGAGAAGGGGTCCAAGCGAAAGCAGACTTTGGAACCGATCTCGGACGATGACGACGTCGACGACACCGCTGCTTCGACCTCGGCATCAAACAGGGTACGTGGTAAGTTGGCTGGGTCGGCCGTTGAAGGCATTACCGTATGGAAAACAGTGCCTTCTGAGGTTTTGTTCAACAAAAACGTTGTTGATTATTTTCACTTGTCTAAAGAGGACTTACCGTCATACACGGATAGCGATTACCACATGCTGGATCTGTTTACGGAAGCTGGTAACGAGGGCGAGATGAATGCTCCATATGTGCATTTACATCTTTGTACGCCAAAGTGTGAGAAGGTTACGTTCAACAAGAAGGTAATGTGTATACATGTGAACAACATAAAAGAAGCTCGTTTCCAGTACATCCTTAACGAGCATTTCAAAAATCTGTAACCAAGGCCGACAAAATGAGAGGGCATTTAGAAACCATTAAAAGAAAAAAACAAAACTTCCTGTAAATTGTAACCGACACACATCCAACTTTCCACGTACTGTGTAAAAAGCAGAAATACGACTTTATTGTTGCAGCACAAGAAGGGCTACAAACAAACAACTCTGACAGCAACGATGAATGGTCAACAGGCGACATTAGCATTACTCAGAGCTATGATGACGGTGGTGGCATCGCCGGAGGAAGGATTGAAGCGTCTGGTCGAGAAAGTGCCGTTGCTGCTGGAATCCGACTTCAAGGAAGAGATGGAAGGCTTTTACCTGATCCTGCTCGCTATGATGGACGGGGAACAGAGGACGTCGTGGCGGAAATTGCTAGACACGGCGTCGACCTTACCATCATACATGAAGTTGTGTTTAGCAAGGATGCCCAAGGACTGCAAAACCTGCTTACAGTCCTTATTGCAAGACAGCAGGAAAGACGCAACACCTGGTCCATCATATACAAGCACGACGCCGGAGAAAGAAGCCACATTCACGTCGTCCACGCATGCCGCATGGGACGTTGCCAGTGCGTCCTCATCAAAGGGATTCCGAGGATACGACGATGAGGTTGACGCAGTGTTAAACGCATCGGGGAATATCAACCAGCCTACTTTGGAAACCTCTTCGGCTATTTCGTTCGAAAAGGACAAGGACAGGTATTCGTACAAGTTCAAAGAACAGACGATGGGACCGTCGATCGTAGAGTTATCGACCTATCAGACCGTGAACGTCAAGAACGTCCCACGGAAGGATTGGTGGAGGAGTCGGAACTTCCATGCTCTGGTCTCGACTTCGGATCCCATCCTGGAGAACAGCACGAACAAGCTTCGAGCAGCCATCATGAGTTACTTGAACCAATTGCTGGGAACAAATCCGGAATCGGTGGGTAGTTTTTGAAAGTTTAGAGATGCGTTTTAGATTTTTACTGGAGATTTTTATTCCTGTTGTTATCCATGGTTTCCTTCGTTGGTGAGTCATTAACTTTGTAATTGGGATTGCAATATCCATGTTGCGATTTAGGATGTTTAGGAGCTCTTTGCAAGCAAGATTGACTGATTGAAGCTGATATACTCTATCCCATGTTTCTTGTTCTAGGAGTTGATTTAGATTACATAGGTTGGATTTGTTGTATTTCCTGCCGTATTTGTATTTGATAAGTGGATGTTTGGAGGTTTGGTGGCTTTCGGATGGGGATTGAATATACTTATTGATTGTGCAGAGTGATCTGACAACCCAGCATCAAAGACAGATGCTTGGTAGATTAAGTTTGGTTTGTTGACGATACATTGGTCAAGTGCAGTTTGGGAGTGGGCAGTTATTCGGGTAGGCTCATTGATTAGCGTTTTTAGGTTATAGATTAGCATGAGCTCTGCAAGTTCTTGTTTAATATTTTTTGCAAAGTCAATATTTAGATCCCCCAATATATATATATATATATATATATATATATCGTTTTGTCGGTGTGGTAGTAGTATAGTACGGTGATTCTTCAAATACGGGAAAATTTGGAGTGTGTAAAATCCAAATTTTTTATTTTGTTTAAAAAATCTCAAAAAAATTACTAAAATACTTCAGGGGTTACTTTATTATAATATGACACCAGCAGAGCTTAAATGTTTATATTTTTATTTATTTTTATTTTTTAATTTTTTTTAAAGCCATGTGAATGACATCCGTGTATATGTGGGTGGCAGAAGGCCACATTAATGACTAACTTTGGCAACAATATGCTTTTGTTTATGTGGTTTCATATTTTTCTCAGTGTGCTTCAGTTGATTTTGCACCAAATTTGCAAATTGTGTGCATACTATGGAATTTAATGTAATTTTAACTAGACTGCATTTTTATGGTTTTGGGGGGGGGGGATCAAGCAGAAATTCAGTTTTAAGATTTCAAGTACAGGTCACAGACACCGTAGACACAATAGTACCCTACATTTATCATCTACATGACTTGAGAGTCATCCACATACCCCTTCATGAGGCATGTGGATGATGCAAAAATCAGGCATGTGGATGACAAAAAAGGAGTTTTAGTGGTCTCAGCAAGCCATTTCTAAACCTCTGTAGGCTCAACTTCAGTCAGGTACTTTGAATTGGAAGGTTTATCATAGTGCATAATCAAAATTAATTAATATTCACTTTCTGCCTACTTCCTAGAAGTCATGTTAATGACGGGGAATAAAAACGCTTTCCTTGAAAATGATGCAAAGTCCTTTGTTAATCCCAAACTGTTTGTAAGCAAGCAAAATTCAACCTTACAATTCAACCACAAGCTGCCCTGTTGGCTTTCTACCGCTGTTGCCAGTTATACAAATTTCTCATTTCTGCAGAAAAAATTATATTCTTTTCAGCCATGTGGATGACCAAAAACCCTTGGGACATTCTTTATGTTCATTAGGTGGGATGACAATTTTATTTCATTTTATTTTTTAGGGGTTAATATTCTTCACACATTCATACTCATTGGCAGGAAAAAAGTTGAAAAGGAAATAACATTTTGTTTTGTGGAAAAATGCATTAGAATATACAAAACCGGTGTATGGGACAGGGCGTGTGGATGACATTTCATTGAATTAAATTTGATTTTGGAATATCAGAATTTAAAGTTAGTGACATTTCAAAGTTATAGTTGCAGAATGGGAGTAGGAGAAACAAGCTTTTATTTAAAAAAATGTTTAAAGTTGAATTTGAAGGGAAATATCACTCCGGAACACAAATTTTCCCGTACTTGAAGAATCACCCAGTATGTTATCTTCTAACCTTTCTATGAGGAGATCAATGTTACTGTCTGGAGACCTAATAGAGGCATATTATTACTGTTTTGAGGGACGGAATTTCTATAATGAATGATTCAAAATGTTGTTCAGTGTTGAGATGGATGAAGCGATCAATTTTCTTTACTTCCTTGTCGTTTTTAGTGAAAATGCATGATCCACCATGTTTTTTGGTTGATCTGTAGTAGTATGCACTAAGTTTGTATTGAGGAATACTTACAAGCTCCAGCTCTTCTTTGCACATCCAATGTTCTGTAATGCATACAATATCTGGTTTATGATAATCTAAGGTAATTTGTAGGTTGAGAATTTTGTTACGAAAACATTGCATGTTTATGTGGAATAGATTAAGATCTACTGTAAAAAACTATCTTCGTATTTTGATGGCTTCTTCCTTGTTCTTGTTGGTCTGTTGTTGGGTTTCTAAATTCTGATAGAATATAGTGTTACAGCCTGTGCATTTAGACGTGAGCACTTGCATGCGCCGCAGACGTAGGGCGGGACGGAAGGGGAGTGTGTTGCTAGTATGAATCACGTGATGACTGATTCCACTGCGCATTGTGTTTACAGTGCTCTCATCTAAATGCACGGACAGTACTTATGCACCACATCAGGTCTCAAGGGGAAAGATAAATGGTATTTGGTTCGAGAACTCTTAAGCTCTATCACAATGTGAAGTCTGTAGTTTGCAGTTGCGGTCTGATCAAAGAGCACGCTGACTTTGAGGTTAGGGATATATTATACCGCAACAAAAATGCGCAGAGGAATAATAGTTGTTAGGGGATAGTATAATAATAAAGAGAGAATGCGCCCAATGGGCATAAGGATATGGTTCCATTATTCCGAACAGAATTGCGTCAGAGATACTGTTCTGTTAGTGCACTTCATAGCGTGATATTTGTCACATTTATTTCCCCACAATTCACAGATATGGTCCTGGAATATATAAGTGGAGAGAGCATGACACTAGTAAACAAGAAAGTTCTTACATACATCTGTCACAATGGTGGCAGCGCAGTAGACCTTATCTTTCTGAGAGGTTACCAGCTACAGGAACATGGACTACTGCTGGATAACGATATGGCAGGTTGAGGAAACGGGAAAATGGTACATTACGACTCACCCGAGTCCCCCACTCCTCTCAATCCCTCCCCTAGTGGCGGCATTTGAACTACTAGCTGCGACGGTCCCGCCATCTCTTATGCAACTGATGAAACAGAAAAAGAATTATTTCTTCTTTATTCTCTTCTTCTCTTCCTTTCCCGTCTCCTTCCTCTCACCTCCTCTTCACCCTACCTACATATCTGAGACCTATTCCTACTAGTAAATTTTGGATCGACCGGATTTGAACTCGGGACCCTAGCATTATAGCTAGGAGTCTTAACCATTACTCCACGAGTGACTGTTGAGCAAAGAAGGAAGCTTTCGTATATTTGTGTTATGATAGGGGGGATTTCATGAGTTTTAACGCAAGAATCGGGTTTTTATAATTTTGAGATATTTTGTTAGTTATGAAAAGAGTATTGTTGGTGCAAGGGAATTTTCCTGCATCAATTAAGCCATATTTTATGTAATAATTGAAGGGTTCGGCTGTAAAACATGGTAACCCACAAATTTAAAAAAACTGAGATAATCACATAGGAAGTTTAGGCTATCTGTTGTGAAACTACTGAACTGTTCAGTTAGTTGAATATGTTAATCATGGATGGAGAATGCAGTAAAATATATTACTGTAACCCACATCCATTTCATGTAAAACATGGTAACCATCAAAAGATGGCTGCTCAGTGAGTAAGGAGGGAACTTTTCTCTACGGAAAATAATAGTTTTCCCAGTGGACGTGAAGAAGAGGAAAGCAATGAGAGTGGCACTGGATACCAAGTTTCCCACTCTACATCTTGTAGGGAAGATATAGATGATCCAGATGAAATTAAGTAAAAAAAGATTAGTAAAATGTACAGTGAGGGTTAACACATTTTACGTGAAATGATGATAATAGCTCCTGATGGCTTTTAAAGTTGTTTTTACATGGTATTACGATACGTGGTGGGGAAAAGCAGAGTATTTTTGCATAATACAGCTGGTAAAACACAAAGTGAAAATATTCCTATTGAATGGCCAAACAAGAAGAGAAAGAGGAGAATGTCCAGGCAACCAGTAGTGAAGAAGGAACAAAGACTCTGCTCTTGTGTTTTGTATAAAAAATATAGGGATAAAGGAGATGAGGTTCCAGGTAGGGAACTTGGACCAGTTATCGCATTGTCCATTAAAAGGTTTTGATAAAATAGTGATGAAACACATACAGTAATTTTTGCCAAGTTCTGGAAAGTAAGTTTGAATAACCTACAAAATGCATGTTTATTTGGGTGTATAAAAGCTAATCCTGTTGCACGTAAATACACCAAGAACGTTAAGAGCAGAAGATCACAAACTGTGATATATTTTGTTCCACATGAAGGGCAGAGTTTGTAAGAAAGCATTTTTGTCAATTTGCGGGCTGCAAAATTGTAGAGGAAAACCAATTGTGGAAAAAAAAAAAATTGGATGACGTCATTGCTTGTTTGGAGTGGATACCTTCTTACTATGCATCATTTTACACAAATTTAGTGGTTCAGGACAATGAAGAACAAAGTAATGAGAATCTGAATAGAACATTAGTAATTGGTAAAGTACATTGCGGTAATATAACATGTTGACACGTTTGGTCATTTCAAGTAAAACATGTTAAACCACATAAATTAGATTACACACATTTACTTTTAATTGTTTTAAGTTCTCTCTTTGCCCAATACATTTCACTTAAATATGCCATTACATTCAGAAAACATTGTATTCTTATGATGTGTGTTCATATTTGGAATAAAACTTACTAATAAATTAGAATTTTGATTTAAAAACCTATGATATCATTATCTCAGAAGTTGTTCTGTGTGGGTTACCCTGTTTTACAGCCGAACCCTTCAATTTATAATTGTGAAATATTATGTATGGTGCAAGGGTATTTTTGTATTGTGAAATAGCCTATTTTGTTGCAAGGGTCGTTTTTATAATTGTGAAATATTATGTGAAGGTGCAAGGGTCTTTTTTTTTATTGTGAAATATTAGGTGACATGTCAATTGCAATTATGCATTACCGGCGTTGAGGTTGAGCAGCAGCTACAGGCATGATGGCATGCGCTGTGGGGAAGTGGCCAGGCGAGTGGCGTGTGGAAAGGGGAGCAGGGTGAGTTGCAATGTACCGTCTTGCCGAGGAAACATATCCCAGTTACAACAACATTGAACCTGAAGAAGACCACGCAAGACAAGTAACACCAGAGACTCGAAAGGTCACTTGACCCTAAGATGCTAGAAGAGAATTGGGCTACAATCGCAGATATTCTCCAGACTATCAAGGAAGGAAACTTAGACGTGGCATACAAAAACATTGAGGGACTTATAAAATCTGCAATATTAGAAACCCCCAAATCTCATTGAGCACAGAAATGGTTTGACCGAGAGTGCTATGAGCAGAGGCAAGCCACACTGAAGAGCTTTACAGAAAGCAAGACAAACCGTGGGTCGAGACGATCGAGAAAGATATCAAGCAACCAGGAGGAAATAAAAAAATATGATGAAAGAAAAGAGAAAGGAACAGAGGGAAAGAGAAGATGAAAAGATGGTGAGGGAGGCAGAGGAAGACCCATACCGAGCCCTCAGACCAAGAAAGTCATGCTCCTTGACAGATATTCCAATGGAAATATGGGAGAAGGATATGAATAAAGCCCTCACCTTCAAGGAAACGAGACCGGAAATCAGGACATATGGCAATGTGAGAAACGATATATGCATCATGTCGGGGGAAGTGAGGAAGGCGATATCTACAGGGAAGACGCGCAGGGCACCAGGATTAGATGGGATTTGCAATGAACACATGAAGCTGACATTGCCCAGTCTGGAACACATCTGAACAGAACAACTAAACGAGTGTGTCAAAAGACGCCATATCCCAGACGAATGGCGCAAATCAGTTATCAAACTGATATGTAAGGGGAAAGGCGATGCAAGCTAACTGGGGTCCTACAGAGGATCGGCTGGAATCTGTTCCCTTCAAACTCCTAACGAGTTATTAACGCAAAGGTTGTGCACCATAGTAGAACCGCTCCTGCCAGAAGAGCAATATGGTTTTCGGCATGGTAGATCGACATTGATGGCCGTTGGGAATCTGCTCACAGAGATCCAGGAGAAGATAAAGAGGCCATAAGAAGATGTGCACAGTCTTCAGCCAAGGCTTCGACACAATCAACAGAAGGGCATGTCCATGAGAATCAGGACAAAATCCTTAATTTTTAAAATTTTTATTTTTTTAACAACAATACTGTTTTCAGAAGGAAAAGGTTGAGAGAATGTAGGTAGCATTAAATTTCTTGGATTACACCCTGCATTTATTTGTAAATTGAGAGGGAATCCCACTATTCTGATGGCAGACCTAATGTCTTCATTTTAGGTCTGTTTTCCAATGGTTTTTGTGCTTGTGGATTGATATATAGAAAATACAAAATTATTGGAAAATATTATCAACATATTAGGTAATGTTGTGTAGTAGGGGCGGCTACTATGTAGTATAGTAGCTGCGGTGGCCTGTTGGCTTGTAGACATCACTGCAGAACAGCCAAAGAATCCCCCTCGGCAGCACTCAGGGTAGTATATCAGCCAAGGAATGTATATAGGGATAGGCCAACTACACATCAAATATACACGGAATAGTGGAAGGGACTGAATATTAATATAAGCCCGCTTAAGTAATATATTAATGAAAGAAGAAAATTCTGAGAGTGTGATTTTATTACATAACTTGATTGTGAATTTTAACATAACTAATATGGCAGGTTATTCTTTCTACCATCTGAGCACAAATGCGCTACAAAAAATATACTTCAACTTTGGTGCATATAAAAAAATGGAATACATCGAGTACTGAAATATTTATCACCAATAGAAAATTTTAAGTTCAACTGTTACATATAATTTTAAATTACTTCACTTTAACAAGAGACAAATTAATTTAATGCATTATACAA
The DNA here is from genome assembly GCA_964059195.1 of Ectobius pallidus. NCBI lineage: Eukaryota > Metazoa > Arthropoda > Insecta > Blattodea > Ectobiidae > Ectobius > Ectobius pallidus. Next base: position 91,048,289 of record CAXKWD010000001.1, read on the forward strand.
CATCTTATATATTTCTTCATTAGGTTAGTAGCATGGGGCTGTATGGATTTAAGAGAAAAACAAAAATGTCTTACGTCTGAATGCCAACTCGGCAATATGGCGTTGCTAGCAAATAATATGAGATCTCATGAGTTGGTCAAATTAAGAAAGAAAAGAAAAGAATTATCAAAACGGCTGCCATAATAAATTTTGAGAAGAAAAAGAAGAAAGAATTTGGTTGACAAGCACCATTCACCTACATTCGTACATATCATACATACAGGCTGCCCACGTGGCAGACAAAGGAATTTAGAATCAAGGCCGAAATAATTAGGACGGCACGTTCAGACGAGCAGAAAACAGGTTACATATTTATAAGTTACAATACAAGAAAATAATAAAAAATAAAGTTATTACTGAAATGAAATATAGTGTTAACCAAACCAAGTATTTCTGCCCACCTGAACAATGCTGATCCACGTAGACAGATCTCAAACATACAACACATGCTTACAAGAAAAGCTCTGCTCGTCAACTTGGCTGAGATAGGAATAGGAATGTTGCAGCCAGAGACAAAGCGTGTGGCTACCTGCGCATGACGTCAGCAGCCTGGCGAGAGTAGTCGCAAGAGATAACCGCGCAAGCAGAAAGAAGTGAATAATTTAAGGCAGCCGAACAAACTACTACGGAAATAAACTAAACTATACCAAATAATTCAAATACATAAATCAAATACATATGCAAAATACTCATACAAAATTTCCAATACTATAATAGGAATATGAGTAATATATATTATTTTATACTTCTGTGTAAAAAAATTGTGTACTCCACTCAAATATTCACGTGTAGTCTTTCTGGTACTGCTCGATTTAAATAATTGCATGTAGCAGTGCTACAGACTCGCCCCCCTTAAAGGCCACTCAGGCCCCAAAATTCAAAACCAGTCACTGAGAAGGAAGCACAGTAGTGAATATCCAGAAGAGATGCTATGAAGAGTTTGAACATTGTGTAAGATAAGTGATAGTAGAGTCATGTACAGTTACTTGAATAAATATTACTTGTCTGCGGCTGAAGAGTAGTGGTCCCCAGAGTCCATTTCCAGGAAAACACTCACTGATACATCAGTCCATCGCAGAACAGAAAATACAGATAGTCATATGCTTGAATCCCATCTGTATTGTATGTCAGAAGCTGGTTCAACACCGAACGCTGTGCCGGACCCGTGAAGGTCAAAGTAGAAGCAGGGTGTCGAGAATCCCCATGCAAGGTCGGAGCGAGCCAGAATACTTCTATTCAGGCTGTACATATGAGGTCCCACGGTGAGAGGGCTGAAAGTGCAAAGCACCCGGACAGTACCAACATTCAGTGGAGCACACGTACACTAGTATATATATATATAAAGTATTCAAACTTTGTTACATTAATAGCACTTAGAAAAAATTGATACATATTTTAAATAGAACTTGAGTTTGTAATAGGAATTCCTTTATTTTAGACTTTGGTGTGCACACCTTAGATGACAATTTTACATTAAAGGAAAATATGTTTTCTTTATTTCTTAGAAAAATCACAATATCTATTCTTAAAGTTATACTTAATATTTTCTTTGTATCAAAACTCTAATGAATTTAACCTTACCAAACATACACCAATCAGGGTATGCCATATCATTTACTTACTGCAGCAGGATGATACCTTTTTACTTGTGATACATGGGCTCTATGGGTAATGGAAGAATCATTAACATCAGACAGTAAATAGGATACAGGAGAATACTGTTCAGTGATAAGGTAGGGACCGGAATATCTTTCCGCCAATTTATCAGAGAATTTATTGATAGCACTAAGCTTAGACACTGAAATCGGCTTAAACACAAATGAAAGTTTTGAAGTGGGAGCAAATTTAAAGAATGCAAATCAAGCAACATGCCAGTCTTGGATAAAAAATCAACACCCAAAATTACAGGTACTACAAGTTCCTTCACTACCAAAAACTCAAAATAACAAGAAAAATCCAAGATTCGAATTTTAATGCTAGCACGTCTCATGACTTGAAGAGGCTCATTATTGGCTGAAGAAATAGAAGTATGAAAAGGAATTAATGTAAGATTTAGTTTTCTAAATAATGGGGCACTATTCAGTGAATAACTACTACCAGAATCCAATAAAGCAAACATAGGATATTTATGTAGAATCAAAGAGATATATGGGAGTGACATATTAGAAGCTGCGCACACAATAGGACAGTCAGGGACAGCAAGCGACTAGTCATAAATTACCAGACTGGGATCTACGAAAAGCATGCTGCGTACGAGACCTACTCTCACTATGACCAAACTTGCGGCAAATAATTACAAAATGGCCTGGACCCATTAACAGAATGAACATTTGAACTCTGAGTTATTGAAGAACGAGAAGCATTATTCTGTCTAGCATAACAATATTGGACTGAATGGCCAATTTTACCACAGAAACTACACTGAGTAGGGCGACGAATTGGTTGCGTCTGCACAGGAGGAGGTAAAGCAGTAGAAATGACTGGAGGAAAAATTGGTGTCTGACATGCTAAGTTCATTTCAGTAAAATTTGAAATCACTTGGTCAAGCTGAAAAAATGTAGTAGGGGGTGTTAAACTTAGGAAAAGTGATCGTATTTCCAAGTGACTAGAGCTAAGACCAATAGTTCTTACAAGATAACTCTCTGAATGGGATAATCTTAAGAGCTTGGCATACAACTTAATGTCTTGAGCAAATTCAGCAAACACTTCATCAGAACGTTGTGTTCGATAAAAAAAAATTTGTTCCAAAACACCAAGAACGCGCTGAGGTACAAAATCTTTCAAGAGCAGGGCATGAAATTGTTCAATAGGCATAGCAGTTTGAATCACCCTCAAAATATACTGCGTAAGCTGACCACTTACATAAGGAAAAACTACTTCAATAACTGAGTATCTGTCATATACAAAACTCTACCATGATGAGATAAATAGAACAAGAATTTCAAAAATTCCAAAATCTTTTACAATGTATCGACAGAAAACTGGGGATTCCCCTGAAGTAACATGTCAATAGGGTGAGGCAGTTTAGCAAACATAGAAATATGGGCATTAACATTAGCACTATGCATTGAATTTGAAACAGAGCTAATGACATTATGTGGTGTGGACACACTTGACTGATGTGGGCCTTCCGTTACAGCAGTAACGGTAGGTTGCCCTACATTAGGAATATTTAACAATGACACACCGGTCTGATCCACTGAGGGTGAACAGCCAGAAGGAATAACATTAATAGGTAGAAGTACATCGGACTGAACCACTGAAGGTGAAACATCCGAGATGGGGTTAGCTTCTGACTGAATGGTAACCAAATTAGAATTAAGACTCTTTAAACTAAGCAGTTTAATATTATATTCAGAAAGAGCATCAAGAATTGTCTTATAAAAAGCAGTTTTATGTAAATCTCTTTCGGTATTTAAATAATCTTGAGTTTTATTCAAAAAATGGAGAACTCTATTAAAGATTCTTTTATATCTCTTACTTGAGAATTCATCCTGGAGATCAAGGACAGCTTCATCCAACTGCGCAAGCATGGCGTGCAGCTGATCACACAGAAGCTCATGATCAACTTCCGGTATGGAATAAGTGGCGGTGGTCGTTTCAGTTTGTACAACCTCACGAATGGCAGTGAGAAGAGCCTCAACCCCCATGGACTGAATTCCAGAAATGCCACGGATGGTAGCTTCATACTGTAACTCGTCCTTTCGAAGCAAATCGAAAGAGATTTTCTCTCGCACCATGGTTACATGAAAAACAAACAAGAGATATATGAATACAAATAGGCAAAAATCTCCCTCCCCCCAAAGCACAATGTGCCGAAGCAAGTCGTGAAGACAGTAAAATATACACAAGCACTCAGACGGGGCAATGGGCAAAAGTATGGGAAGACAACTGCAGAAAAAAAGGATATATATGCTGAGTGAAGATAGGCTTGGACTTGGCTACCAGAAGGTCACTGGTCCACAACATCCAAGAATGTCATCCAAGAAGTAGGAGTAAAGCAAGAGCGGGCTGCAGGGGCTGCAGAAAACTCTGGATTGCCAGATCGATCTGCTACCATGTTGTGTAGTAGCGGGCACCAGGGGCCGCAGAAAGCTCTGCTACCATGTTGTGTAGTAGGGGCGGCTACTATGTAGTATAGTAGCTGCGGTGGCCTGTTGGCTTGTAGACATCACTGCAGAACAGCCAAAGAATCCCCCTCGGCAGCACTCAGGGTAGTATATCAGCAAAGGAATGTATATAGGGATAGGCCAACTACACATCAAATATACAAGGAATAGTGGAAGGGACTGAATATTAATATAAGCCCACTTAAGTAATATATTAATGAAAGAAGAAAATTCTGAGAGTGTGATTTTATTACATAACTTGATTGTGAATTTTAACATAACTAATATGGCAGGTTATTCTTTCTACCATCTGAGCACAAATGCGTTACAAAAAATATACTTCAACTTTGGGGCATATAAAAAAATGGAATACATCGAGTACTGAAATATTTATCACCAATAGAAAATTTTAAGCTCAATTGTTACATATAATTTTAAATTACTTCACTTTAACAAGAGACAAATTAATTTAATACATTATACAACATCTTATATATTTCTTCATTAGGTTAGTAGCATGGGGCTGTATGGATTTAAGAGAAAAACAAAAATGTCTGACGTCGGAATGCCAACTCGGCAATATGGCGTTGCTAGCAAATAATATGAGATCTCATGAGTTGGTCAAATTATGAAAGAAAAGAAAAGAATTATCAAAACGGCTGCCATAATAAATTTTGAGAAGAAAAAGAAGAAAGAATTTGGTTGACGAGCACCATTCACCTACATTCGTACATAACATTCATACAGGCTGTCCACGTAGCCGAAATAATTAGGACGGCACGTTCAGACGAGCAGAAAACAGGTTACATATTTATAAATTACAATACAAGAAAATAATAAAAAATAAAGTTATTACTGAAACGAAATATAGTGTTAACCAAACCAAGTATTTCTGCTCACCTGAATAATGCTGATCCATGTAGACAGACCTCAAACGTACAACACATACTTACAAGAAAAGCTCTGCTCGTCAACTCGACTGAGATAGGAATAGGAATGTTGCAGCCAGAGACAAAGCGCGTGGCTGCCTGCGCATGACGTCAGCAGCCTGGCGAGAGTAGTCGCAAGAGATAACCGCTCAAGCAGAAAGAAGTGAATAATTTAAGACAGCCGAACAAACTACTACGGAAATAAACTAAACTATACCAAATAATTTAAATACATAAATCAAATACATATGCAAAATACTCATACAAAATTTCCAATACCATAATATAGGAATATGAGTAATATATATTATTTTATACTTCTGTGTAAAAAAATTGTGTACTCCACTCCATTCACGTGTAGTCTTGTCTGGTACTGGTCGATTTAAATAATTGCATGTAGCGGTGCTACAGTAAGTAAACATATTATTCAAATTATAATTATTTCTTATATTATGCCTTTTATTAAGACTTGAAAAGTACATAGCACCTTGTAACGTGAGTTACCAGAAACACTGAAAAGCTGTTATTAAGGTTTTCACATTTAGTTTATAGAAACAAAAAATTAATTTCATTTCATACTTCTTGATTAAAAAAACACTAGCATTGATTTGAGTTTCCATGCATAACCTAGAAGTCATAATTTTATTTTCAATTTGTGTAACGTGGGTTACCATTGATGCTTCCTAGCACAGTCAAGTACAAACTTTAACTTAAAAGTAGAAAATACAACCAACTTCTCATAAATACAGCAGGCAGGTTGATACCTAATTTATAGGTAACATTGTCTCCATAAGTACTTTTCATTAAAATTTAAAATTTTGAACTTTTGGATTATTTTTCAGCCAAGCCTTTATCTGCAGCAGAGTCAGAAGTTAAAGGATGAGGAAAATTATCTATAATAATGAGAGGAAATGTTTGTTTGTCTGTCTGTGCATGATATTTTAATTATTTAGCTCTTAATTTTTAATTTTTGAATTAATTACCGTGGCCGAAGCTGCAGGCACCTGCTAGTGAAGAATATAAGAAAAAGCAAAAACAATGTATGAAAAACTAAGAGAAAAACAAAAGCAAGAACTAGCTACAATGAGGGAAAGGAAAATAAATGCAATTAAACAGGAAGAAAGAAGAAAGACAAAGGATAGATAGGCCTGATGAAGCTGTGTCTTCAAGTTCTTGTAGTGCTGGAATATCACACAGAATTTCTATTTATCGTCAGGTCTACACCTCAAGCTCTGAAGCTGAAAGTTACTATCTATTGCGTGTCAAACAAAAGGGAATATTAAAAATGGTTGTTTTGTCCTTGCAGAATTCCATCAGAACAGAAAAAAAGGTATAGTTAAGTTTCGGTATGCAGCAGTAGGTTAAAGTGATGTCGATGAACATGGTGACATTCTGTTCAAAACAGGTGAAAAAGAACAGCTTTCATTAATTTCAAACAGAAAATTGAGATTTTGCTTGTTCCTAAAGTTAAAATGAAAGGAAATCGAATTCAGTAAGGGAATTGCCATTTTTAGAATTGCAGGAAATAACTTAGTTTTAAATTAAACATGTTTCTATGAAAAAATGATTTTTTTTTCTATTTACTACTAGAGAAATATGGGTTACATGTTTAATAACACTGGTAAACAAAAATCAACTTTTTTTTGTGACATGGATAAAACAAGGCATATCTTATGTAAAATTTCACCAGAAAACAGAAAATGACCTTGGATTTTCTCTATCACCCATTATTTTTTTGGTACGAAGTGTTTTGTGTTATACTGAAATATGTTAATTTCGGTATGTTCTTGATATTATATTTAATTCAAAATGTTATTACAAAATGTCCAGCAGTCATCAGCAAGCAAACTAGGACTCCATTTGCTTTGGTATCGCTTTTCCATAGTTGCAACAATGTCCTGGTGGAATTGTTCCCCATGTTTGTCGCTTACGGTACCCAAATCTTCAGGAATGAAATTGAGGTGAGCATTCAGAAAGTGAATTTTTAATGACATGTTACATCCCATTTCGCTGTAGACACTAAGTAATTCAGTCACAAGGTAATTGTAATTTTCAGCTTTGACATATCCAAGAAAATTGGTCACAACTGTTTTAAAAGCTTTCCATGCTCTTAGTTCAGCTTCATTCAGCATGTTGTCATATTTGCCATCTTTCATAATTTCTCGTACTTGCGGTCCCACAAATATGCCCTCTTTAATTTTTGCCTTACTAACTCTCGGAAATTTCTGTTTCAGATACAAGAACCCCCTTCCGTTCCGATCTAATACTTTTAAGCTAAGTTTAGAAGAATCAATAAATAGGCACAAATTGCTTGGTTCATGTTTTTGTCCCAATGAATCAAATAAGTTTTCAACAGCCATGCAGTAGCCTACACGAAAATTCCTTCTTGAGCAAAATAATGTGTAAGTCCTTTTTGACGTTTTCGAAAGCCAGTTATATGTACGTCACCTTCGAGGAGATTCCATCCTTTTAATCTGGATGCTAGGAGTTCCGACTGTGATTTTGCTAGTTTTAAATCTCGAACTAAATCATTCAGTTCAGCTTTTGAAATCAGATGTGGTTTTGTTGAGCATTTTGATGCTTGAAAGTCTGGATCATTGTCGATTTCCTGTGCGAATTGCACAACATCAGGTGGATCACTAGCACATTCTTCTTCGTCCGAACTCCACGATTCTGGTGGGTTTGGGATAGGAAGTTCTTCACTATGTTTGACGTGCCGGGCTGATGGTAAATTGGGATATTGCACAGCATCCTTGGACTTCAGTCCGATGCCCTGTATTTTAGTGAGGTAAAAGTAACAATCTGTTGGATGGTCTTTTGGTTCTCTCCACACCATTGGTACTGCAAATCGCATATTACGTTTTTCATCTTTCAATCAACCTGTTAACAATGTTACACAAGTCTTGCAACATATGTGAGGGGCCCATGACTTATCTTGATCTCTTGCATTAACTCCGAAATCAAATTCGTAAGCTGTTTGCACAAGTTGGGTGAAATTACGTTTTTGCAATATAAAAGTTATTTCTTCTCACACATAACAAAAACTGTTGACATTATTTACACACTGCCTAGGCATTGTAATTGTTAATTGTTAATTCACAGTCAATCACGGTACAATAATAAAAATAAACCAAGTATGTAGAACACAAGCACGTTAGTAAAGACAACATAGTAAATGCAGTAACTTCATATTCGGGTAAATGCCTACTAATGCACAATCTCATTTGGGTACGTAGGCCTACTTCTTGCATGTAATAGGCTATACTCGAAGGAACTTGTCTTAACACACTGCTACACTGCTGATACTGTACATGCATTACATGAAGTGGTACAATATACATACAGCGACTCACAAAACTGTTGCAATGATTGCTTTTTTTGTTATATTTTTTAAAACTTCAGTAAAATATTATTTAAAAAAATAATGAATGGTGGGGTAGGGGGGAGAAGAATGTCTTGTTTTATTCTATGGAAGCAACAAATGTATTATTCAGAGTTTATTTTAAATTTGTTTTCATTGTTATTGCAACGGTTTTGTGAGTCAAATGTTGCATACTTGCAGAATATAAACGCTTGTTACTAAAAATTTGTGGGTGATAGGCAATTTCTGTTTTTAAATTTGTTATTAGGGTGCCTCAATACATAGGAAACACCTAAAAATTTCCATGTCACAAAATGTGTGTTTAACAGTGTAATTAGAGCCTGGATTTCCATGCAAATGCATGTTTTATATACTTTGGTTAGACTTCTCAAACTTTGTAGTTACTCATTACATGACGTATGGATTCCAAATAACCATATTTTTTCCATGCATGTTTGCATATTTCGGCATTTTTATGGCAAAATTCATGCATAATGCATGTTTTGGATTTTTTGGTTTAATAAAGCATATCCAGACCTTTTTAATGCATATAAACTCTCATTTTCTGGTTTTAGTGCATAATATGAAGTTACCATGCATAACTTTGCATAATTTGAATGTGCCTTCCTAAAATCTTGGCTTTTCAGTGAAACGTAAAAATGTTGTATTGTATTATCATTATTCTTTGATTGACTTTGCAACAGAGTTTGCCACCGGCATCAATTTGAGAGTGCAAACTACTGTACCCTAAATAAGAAAATGGCGACTCGCCGACCTTCCATTGAAAGAAAACTGCTAAACAGAATGTTCACTGCTTGAATTTGTCAGTCACTAGTCATTGTTGAAGACGTTGAATTATCTTTAGAATCGTGTTGTGGAGAAATGGGTGTGACAGTTAGGGAAAAACTTAAGAAGGTACTTGGTTCAAATCCTGATCTTAAACTTCTGAAAACAGTGAAAGACGTATTATGTAGAAAAAATGTAAAAGACATGGAATTCGATCTCACCCTCAGTCAAATTTCTTCCCTTAAGTATGCACCTGTTACTTCTTGTGAAATAGAAAGATCCTTTTCTGCGTTCAAGAATGAACGAGCTTAAGTGAGAAGAATTTGGAAAAACTCGTATATTATTTTAAGAGAAATTGAAATATATTGCAGTACTGTGCGGATTTTTGATAGTGCATGTTTCGCCTTTCATTGTGCATATTTGGAGATACGATAGTGCATGAATGCATGCATGTTTTTAAGTTTGATAGTGCATGAAAATCCGGGCTTTATTAATAATGTTTGATTATTTTACAAGCAAACGGTTTTGATTTAGTGTATAATGGACAAATTGTAACGTGAGTTATCAACAGACAGTTGTTTTATGTCAGATAAACTGTATTTAATTTTTTTAAATTACAAATTGTTTTAATATCCATGTTTCCAACATGATAACCTACCAGTACAGCAATACATGTATTTATTGAGCCATTAAAAGAGCAGAAAATGCTTTCTGAAATCTAAGTTTCAAATACCATGTCCAATTTCTGTAACGTGAGTTACCACATTTTGAATCTCAATAATCTTTGCATTTGTGATCCAGAATTTACACAAAGCATGCAGCATGTACTCCATTTATTAGAGGTTTCACTCATGCATTTTTGGCTCCGTAGGTATTTTCTGGAAATTATTTAATAAGAGTTTAACAAGTAAAAATAAGTCAATTTGTAACGTGAGTTACCATGGACATGCCCAGAAGGACACTTATTGAAAAACTCGAAGATGATAGGGCAGTCAGCAATGACAAGGCTAATCGCAAACATCCTTGCTGAAAATCAATTGCAGGTCAGCGATGGGCTGTCAAAATCAACCTGGATAAGCCAAACTGTTGGAGTACTGCAGGGCGACCCCCTAGGCCCAGTATTGTTCAACATCATCACAAGTGATGTAGTGGCTAAAGTAAAGGAAGGTACACAAGACAAGCATCTACATCTATGCTGATGATATGGGCCTCTCTTCGGAAGACTTGGGCGAGCTACAAAAGGCGATGGGTCTTGTCACGAAATGGGCAGAGGAAAACGACCTGATGATCAATGAAAAAAAGACAATCTTCGTAGCATTCAGAAAAGGCGGCAGACTTTCAACAAAGAGAAGTGATAATGTGTAAGGGTCAAGTGCTGACCCCAAGGAGTAGTTTCAAATAAATAGGGGATAGTATAGCACTCTTCTTTCTGTAATATTTTTGTTTTGAAAGCATGGAAAACGGTCAAATTTGATGTTATATTGTCCTTTAGACAATCCATTTATAAGCACCATATATTTTTACAAAGATTCTAAATGTAAGTAAAATCGTGAAGAATGAAATTCAAAGATGGACTAAAAGTTCTGGTTTCATACTATCCCCAGCTAGAAGTAAAAGTATAATTTTTTTGAGATGTAGAGCAGATCAACCACCTCTGAAATTGTATTTAAATGGAACATCAATACCAACGGTAACAGCATTAACATTCTAGGAATCATATTTGATAAACAATTGACATGGATACCTCAAATTAAAGCTCTCTAAGATCATTGTCTGCTCAGAAATAATAGCACCAAAAATCTATTATCAGAGCTAAATTAGATTATGGTTCTATAGCACACAATTCAGCAAGACCTACTGCATTGAAAATGCTTGCTACCATGTAGACAGCAGCTCTTGGAATAGCTTTAGGGGCTTTTAAATCTAGTACTTCTTCCAGTATATTATTGAAGCTGGAGTAATACCACTATACATTCAGAGAAAATAATTAAGCATTACGGATCAACGTAGATGGACACATCGAATGACCATGTGGGATCCACGATCAGGATGGAGACATGTAGGACGACAACGAACCAGATGGGCTGACCAGTTCAAAATGGTAGCAGGAGGTCAGTGGTCACGAGTGGCAAAAGACAGGGAAAGTTGGAAACTACTGGGTCACCCATGACTACACATCAGAGACTAGTGAAAGTGTGACAGTGTCAAAAATCACTCCTTAGGACTTGCTCACTTAAGGAGTTAAATTTACTGAGCTATTCCCTGCATAGGCAGGAGGCCATGGCCCTTATGGGATGTACTCACGGCTAATTTCATTCATTCATTCATTCATGCTATAAAGACCCCCTTAAGTTTTCTCCAATATTTTCAAAGATAAGGCTCCTCTTCAATAAGTTCATTCAGTTCCACCAAATACTATATTCACATTATGTTACATACTTTACTGGTACATGTCTGGCTCTTGGCTCTGTGTGTATTGGAAGAACTCTCACATATATTTTACCAACAATCCAGACATAACCTCCAAATCAATCAGCTGACTAATGAACTAATAATATTAGGTTTAAAACAAGATGATGTTAACTAATAAGACGTAATAAATCATATTATGAGTTATATTATTATTAACTAATATTAACAGCAAGTTCTATCAAACATGGCCCTGTTATTATTCTCATTAATTTGTTCTTATGAATAAAATAAAATAAAATCATTGAGAAAAATCTGAGATTGAACATATGTGCACCATATAATTGATAATTGTGCCTAATTGATATAATTCTAAGATGAGTATTTTGCCTGAAGGCAAGTCCAGACCTGGAACCAGGGGCGGATCCACGGGGGGGGGGGAAATGGGGGAAATTTCCCCCCCCCAAAATTTGTAACATTAAGCACAAATTATTCAAAATTTATTAGAACATAACCCAAATACTTCAATTAAAGCAGCGACATTCATTATTTTGAAATGCCTTTGTAAGAAAATGCTGAAATGTTCATTTTGTTTTCAATTGTGTACTGGGAATAATTAATTTTTATGAGTAAAGACTTCCCTCTCTACTTTAGTTCCCCCCCCAAAATGTCTCTCTGGATCCGCCACTGCCTGGAACAGAGTCATAGGATGATGACCAAGACTTGTCCAAGGATCTTTCTGGCAAGATCCTGAAATATTTCATATTTGTCATTGCCTCTTGCAGAATGGGGATGAAATAACAGCACAACACTGCCCAGTCCTGAACTCAGAAAGGAAATTTTGTCAAACGGGAAAAAAAGAAAATATAATGTAACTCAGGCATTTTCAATTGGTTAGCTAGGTAGTTAGTACTCCAGTTTCTCAATGTCACTGCCTGAATGAGTCCCATTTTATGAACAGCATATTATTTTACAACCTTTAAGTGCAATGAAATGTATTGAATTTTTTTAATAAAATTGAATTTAAAAAATTGTGTTCATTGCTCCGATTTTCTATAGTAAGATGATTTAGGGAAAAACCCCTGATTGTTTAAACATATGAATAAGTTTTTATTTAATGAACTTTAGTTTATGTATTTTAGTTTATGTATTTTTCTTTTGAATGTGATTTATGTAATATGCTTATTACATTTCAGCAATTCTGGAAAAATGAATTGGAGTCCATATGCACAGACATATGATCCATTGAAAGTTGGAAGTATAGATGGTACTGATCCTGACCCTCATGACCATGCAGTCATTCGTGCTATGTATTCTGAATACAAACCAGATCATAATATCAAAGGCAAACCAGATCACACAATTTTTGTTGGCAGATTGTATAGGCAGACTAAAGAGGATACACTTCTAGAAGTGAGTTACATAATTTATTTTATCACATAAAATATATGGCTGTCTATTCTCTTTGATTCCATTCTCTTTCTCTATATCTTTTACCTCTGTTTGGCTTTCTAAATTTCTGTCTCTTACTCTGTTTAATTTGTTTTCTGTCTCTGCATCTTTCTCTGCCCACCCTTCCCACCGCTGTCTCTAACTCAGCCCGCTTAGCACACCTCTACAGAGTGTAGAAGCAGTCAGTGGTGTACGTTACCTTTAGATAACTGGTAAGGAGTAGGGCGCAGCCAAAGAAAAACTATTATTTCTATAAAGATTGAGAATTACATTTTTTTATTCAACAAGATGAAAATACATTTTGTTTGATATGTTGTACAACAATTCGCTTTATTTTGCATTTCAACCTCAGACGACACTTTAATACGAATCGTGGAAAAAGTAATAGTTTCACGTATTATTGTTTGGGTCCAGCCCTATCTCTGTAGCATTCCAGTTTTAATTTTTACTCAACGAAACAACATTAAACATGTCTCTCTAGGTGCAAGGATTATAATTAGGTGCGAAATTTAGTAATATATAAGAATACATCCTGTAATTATCTTACCTTAAAATATGTAATTCATGATAATAACATATAATTGACGGCCATCTTATTTGGGTACACATGTTGATGAACACGACTAGTGTTGTGGGCCGGAAATATTCCCAGTGGTTAGGAACTTATAAAATGTTAATATTTCCTTGGCCAGGATCCTTAGTTTTAAACATTTTAATGTTTATTAACGATTCAGGTACCCTAAAGTTAAATTATTTCAGTAAAATCCCATATCTTTATCTAGGAATCATCATAGAAAAGTATTTATCTTTTCCTATGATACAATTTTTCACTTATTTTCAAAAGCAATGTCCATCTTTTAATAATAATAATTTGTGATAATCTCTTAGGTTTTCTTTATAAAATTAAATTTTATAAAGTGATACCTCACTCAAATTTATTCAAACAATATTAATGATAAGTAATTCTCTATATATGAAAGGCATGTTAGTGTGAGTGTCCTTTGTAGACTAAAAAACTACTGGACCGGTTTACGTGCAGTTTTTTTGCAAAATGATCCACGTTGCCCGGAGAAGGTTTAAAGCTACTGAAATCCTTGATGTGACAGTAGAAAGAAAGTTAGGGGTCTAATTCTGAAAACATTACACTCAATTCTTCAAATGTATTTCAGTTCTTATGATGACAACATTGTTTGCAGTGTTCACATAGGACTTTGGTAATTGCATTTTATTGGCTTTGACAAATAAAATAACGGGTGTGATGCATCACGTAACTTTCTCTACCCTGGAAATTGAGAATATCATTTTCACACTTCACATTTTGATGTAGAATAAGAGGGTGTATTGCAGGGACAGGATTTACAGTTGTCTCAGCCTGAGTTTGTGCCAACGATGGGTAGCGAGTATGCTATACCAGAAGTCTGTAAAATAATGTATCCACTGATACTTTATTCATCACTGTAGGCTTTGTATTAGTTGAGAAATAGGGATGTTTATTGTAAGCCCTAAGCTTGTAAAAAGATATAAAATAGGATGGAACATTTTTAGTCCTATTTATTTATTTTTTATTTTATCCCGAAACTGTTGTAGGACATCATGAAAGAGGGAAACAAAATACCCTGTAAACAGAGTAAAATGTTATGTTACCGGAATTTCTGTTTCTTCTTATTTCAACCCCTACAAGGCAAGGTGTGCAAAAGCAATGGTTTGCAAATTTCTAAGTCCTATATGAGCGATTAAAGCCATATCTAGCGTTTTCTGACGTTATAGTTTGAGTTTCATAAGTTGTTCTTTAGTTCAAACTCTAGATACTTATATAATAATAATATTTCTTGCATCCAGTGTATCAATACATTGATTTTTGATATGTCAAGCTTAAATTTAAACTAAATTAGAGTACAATCTTAGAAACATTTGTTAATCTTAAATTTAAACTAGGAATACAATCTTAAAAACATTTGTTAATCTTAAATTTAAACTAGGTGTACAATCTTAGAAACATTTGTTAATCTTAAATTTAAACTATGAGTACAATCTTAGAGAATACATTATGTTCACACATGCATAGTTATTACAATTCATCTATACTATATAAACACTTCCTTATTAGATACCTTTTTAGCATTGATTGGAAGTTTCGCTTTGAGACATCTGCAATTAATTTAAGGTCTGACGGTAGTTTATTAAATAGTTTTATTCCCTGATAGTGTACATCTTTCACAGATACATTTTTGGAAATATTACACTTGTAATAGTTCATGTTGCCTCTGGTATTATACTCATGCATTTGGTTATTTTTCACTAGTAGGTAATTCTCCATTACGAACATGATTGCTCTGTAAGCATATAGAGAATAGATGGTGATTATTCTATTGTTAATAAATGTCTCCCTGCAGGATTCCCTAGTATTTAGGTTAAACATAATTCTAACACTTTTCTTTTGATAAATAAGAAGCCTATCCATATATGTTTTAGCAGCAGCCCCCCATATTTCGATGCCATATAGTATATGCGGATATATACAACCATAATAGATAAGTTTGAGAATACCAGGATTCTTATAGTTACTGAAATATCTAAGCAGGTAAATAGATTTGCTGATTTTGTTGCAAGGACTTACATCTTGGAAATCAAAAGTCCTCCATAATTTAATATTGAATTACATGCATAATACAAAACCTGGGCAGCACCGGGCCTTTTAAGCTAGTTTAATATAATTGCTAATGGTTTGTGTTGGCATTTAAAATAAAATGCTGAAAACCCACACCTTCAAGATTAACAAACACAAATTTAACACAAGATTTAACAGAAGCAAATAGACCTATTTCTAAAAGTTGTTTGGGTTCATATTGTTTATGATTACTACTGGGTTATTCTCCAAAAAAAGGGCAGATTCATGTCGCAATTGATTTTCTGGTGTAAAATAAGTATTTATGAATTATTATGATAAGTTAGATTGAAATAAAGTCTATTTGATCCCATAGTTCACTTTTTAAACAAAAATTACAATTTTCTGCATTTTAGGGCACAGCATGTGAGATCTCACCTCCGTGTCATGTCCCCATGCCCGACTTGTCATTTTCATTCTTTCATAATTGAACAGACTTTAATTTGTATTCCATTTTAGTGTTATAACAAGAATAAACAGCTCAAAAAACGAGTAATTAATAACTGAAAAGCAAATATATATCATTTTGTAAAGTCAGTTTTTTGCACTAAACATGCCTGTCCCCAAGTGAGACCTCACCTCCATGAAACAATATAAAAGTTCAATTATTTCCGCAGAGATGGCACTGTAGTCTTTCTATCTTCCTTGGACTCTAACTTTAGGCAGTTTTCTTATCATTTATACGAGGGTTGGTTAATAAGTAAGGTCTCCAACACTCTAGCCCAAGCTGGCAATGTCGGACGAGAGAATTGGCACCACTGCCATGTCCCGTTATCTCCCCTCTTTCAAACGAGCCATTGCTGCAGCCTCTGAACCTTTTAGTATCCTAACTACAGCTGTTTGAAATTGATCTCCCGATTTCCATCCCCGCCAAGTGCGGCCTCTGCGAAGTCATACGGTTTCTTACTGCAAAAAAAGTTCCGACGATTGAAATTAACAGAACGCTTTGCGAAGTTTATGGAGAGGGATGTATGGACATAAAAATGTGCGTAAATGGGTTCGTGAGTTTAAACAGGGCCGGACAAATATTCAAGATGAAGAGCGAAGTGGAGACCAACAACAGCTGTCACAGATGAGATGCTGGCAATAGTTGATGCATTGGTGTGACAAGATCGACGCGTGACTACTCGTGAACTTTGTTTATTGCTTCTTGACATTTCTAAACGTTCCATACAGGATGTTCTGTGAATTTCAATCGGCGGAACTTTTTTTGCAGTAAGAAACCGTATGACTTTGCGGAGGCCGCACTTGGCGGGGACGGAAATCGGGAGATCCATTTCAAACAGCTGTAGTTAGGATACTAAAAGGTTCAGAGGCTGCAGCAATGGCTTGTTTGAAAGAGGGGAGATAACAGGACACGGCAGTGGCGCCAATTCTCTCATCCGATGTTGCCAGCTTGGGCTAGAGTTTTGGAGACCATACTTATTGACCAACCCTTGTATAAAGCCAAGCTGTCAGTGTGCTTTTCTGTGTTGTTTTGTTTGTGTAAAAGGGCTAAATGCAGAGTTGGTAATTGGACTTTCTCACCTCCGAAACCTACACCCAATGGTAAAGTTGTATGTTTTTATATTTACTTTTGCTACAAATTATAATAATAAGGAATGCAAAGTTAAACTCTAGAACTGAGATTTTGTAGCCTCAAATTGTCTCAAGCTGTTTGACAAATTAGAGAAAAATCTCACCTCCATTACTCTCACCTTCTTTACTGTTACTCTTGAGCCCTATCCATGGAGGTGTAATTAATGTTGTAATTGATGACATATTTAACTGTCTGCATTTATTATTTTTGTTTAAAGAAGATACTGGTATAGCCTAATAGTTTATGACAATATATCATGTTTTGATTTAAAGTTTTGATTTGAAGGCGATAATCTGTTTTAACATAGATAAAAATAAGTAAAAAGTTGTGTGTTAATCCATTTGTATGGTAATAAATATTGTTCTTTTTCATGATAACATTTAATACAGTAAATTTAATCTAATTCTCACATAACTTCTATATAATTACTATTTCTTACTATTTTCTCACCTCCGTGAATGCACCATTTTCTAATCTTGTTAATTTAATGCAAAATACCACTCGGTAAGTAGGACTAGTACCTCAGTAGTACTCTACAGAAAGAAATATTACATAAAAAAAGATTACATGATCCAAAAAAAAAAAACTTTAAAAAAGTTCTAACATTGAAATCTGCCCTTTTTTTGGAGAATAGCCCTACTGCAAATGTAAGTATGTAAGTATTCAATTGATAGTTTGTTCAATTAACTCTTTTGTTAATGCTCTTTATTGACGTTCAAGTACCAGGGTATATACCCAGTAAAACATTGTAAAATCTTAATTAAAATAATTCATTTCAAACAGATAAGGGTTATAATATTAATATTTTTACAAAGTTCCGCCTTAAACCCTTAACACTTAACACACAATTTATCTTGATTCACTCAAAAACAGCATATAAAGATGTAGATGATAGCTGGAATCTTCTGTGTGGAACCAAGATGTGTCATTATTTAAATAGAAAATGCATTTCGGCGTATATGCTGTGCCATCTTCAGTTCTGATGAGTTGTATTGAACACCACAATTCGTCTGAAATAATGTTGTTTATATGTTTGTTATTTGGTAACCTAGGTCACAGTTGTAGTTAGGTCAAATAAATGATTTTGGTCAATTATGTTTTCATTAAGGATGTTATTCTTATTCTTATAAATTTGAAAACTTTCCAATATATTAAGTCTAATGCCCTTATCACAGACATCACAGACAGGGTGTTATTTATGTTATCCAATTTATGACCACTATCAAGCAGGTGTTTAGCATATACTGAGCGTAATCTGCCATATTTAAAATCAGTAATATGTTCTTAAATCTTTGCTTGAATTTTCTACTAGTTTGTCCCACATATACCTTTTTACACTCAGTACACGTCAATTTATAAACTCCACTTTCTTCCATTTTATCCTTAGAGTTAGTGTTATTGCTGTATAATTTATTCTTTAAGTTGCAGTTGGTTCTGTAAGCAATTTTAAAGTTCTCTTTACGTAGTATCTTTGTGATAGCATGTATTCTGCTATCTGTGTAATCAAATGTAGTAAATTTCTTATTACTGTTGTCTGTTTTTGTAGTGGTGTGAGCTGGCTTATGGGGTTCTGTTTGTTATGTAATTTCGTTTTGTGTTTTCTAATTAAATTTCTAATCAGACTTTTATTGTATCCATTATTTTCAGCAATTTTCATAATTGTACTATATTCTTTGTTGTAGTTAGTTTCGTTCATGGGTATGTTAACCATTCTGTAGACCATGCTGTTGAATGCAGCCATTTTGTGGCTAATAGGATGATTAGAAGAATTGCTGATGATATTGTCCGAATAGGTATTTTTTCTGAATATACCAAAATCTAGTTTCTTGTTGATTCTGGTAATAATGAGATCCAGGTAGTGTAGTGAATAATTCTCTTCTTTCTCAAGTGTGAATTTCAGATGATTATTGATGTTAGTAATGGCGGCTGATCGGAATCCTTGCCGAGAGGTCTCTCGCATTCGGTTGGGGATTTTGAAGTCAAATACATAACGAAAGAAAGTAGTTTATGTCGTTGTTTTATTACATTAGTATTATTAATCCATAAGTATAACTAATTAAAATATTTAAAACTTAATAAACTAATGAAAACATATTAAAATAATATATGTAAAAATGTAGGGTTATGTTTGTCTTCTTTAGCAGAGAACGACTTTACAAATCATACCCAGAAATATTAGTTGTAGTATAAATGTATGTAGCCTACTAATTTTCTTTAACTGTAAGATAATTTATTCGTTAATAACACCGTCAACCCTAATTCACTACCAGTATAACTTAATATGTTCTTGCCATAATTATGAACATTAAGTACAGAAAACAAACTACGAATAAAACAAACAGCAGATGATATTGTATTCATTGCTAAAATGTACTGTACATGTACTTAATCTATGCCAACTAAACTCCGAAATACAGGGTAATTCAAAATGCTCTCCGGGGTTTTAAAAAACCATTGCAGAATGGTTATTGAGCATATCTTTTCTAACCTTGGATAGTAACATAAAGAAACTCTGGAAATTTCATTTATACTCACAAGAATGGAAGGTAGTTTCAATTTTCGGCCACCAGGTAGCATTAAATGAAATTGGCGTTCACGGCTCGTGAGAAAGCATTTTCTGTGCAAGAATTCCACGCTAGGAAGTCAGTAATCCTCGTCCAACGTCTCTTTCAGAGGGAATATGGAAAGGATACACCAACAGACAAGACAATTCATGCATGGTATGCACAATTTAAAGAAACTGCTTGCTTGTGCAAGAAGAAATCAACTGGGTGTTCATCTAGAACACCAGACGACGTGGACCGTGTGCGACAATTGTACCAACGAAGCCCGCAAAAATCACGTATCAATCCGGCAGAGAACTAAACACAGAGGTACCGGTACCTAAACAGCAATCTGCCACGACGCTGGATTGGGCGTGGGTGTGATCGAGACAACAGGCTGATGCCGTGGCCTCCGCGATCTCCAGATCTCACCCCCTGCGACTTCTTTTTGTGGGGGTATATCAAAGATGTTGTATTTTTGCCACCCTTGCCTAATGATTTGAATGATCTGAAGTCGCGTATGAGAGCCAGCATCAACACCATCGATCGTGACACGTTACGTCGAGTGTGGGAAGAACTGCAATATCGGATTGATGTGTGCCGCGTGATCCGAGGTGGACACATTGAACATCTGTAGGAGGAAAACCAAACTTTCACAGTTTCTGTTTCTTTTGGTACTTATTGCATCAATGTATGTTTGGTAGTTTGGATGTAGTGGCATTATAAAACCCCTGGAGAGCATTTTGAATTACCCTGTAAAGAAAAAATTAATATAGACCAAGGGTGCCCGAACATTTCACATGAAGGTTCAATAACTATTTCAATTGTTTATGGCGTGTCATATACTAGCAGTAATTTACGTTTAAAAACTAGACTAATCTCAAAGCAAACATATATAATATTTTTAATCATTTCTGTAATCACTGTTTTTGTTAAATTAAATGCATAACTATAAAAATACTGTAATAAATAGAACAGACGTAGTACGACAAAAGACTACTTTAGCAAATATTACCCAATAAGAGTCATTTAGTAAATGCTTTTAATTAGACATAATATAGTGTACTATGTAGTCAGCTAGTGCAAAAATAGTTACGAAAATGCATGCGTAATTACCTGGCAGTGAGAAGTGTATATTGAAGACTACAAACCACTGATAACTGGATTCTCTCTTGTGGAGACGATATCGCTTGAAATAACACACATCACTATTTTAATGCTTTCACAGAATAATTACAGAACTGTATTCATTGCACTTTCACTGTTCATCCATTATCAAATTTGCACATACTCGATAAAAATTTAATTAGTGATAATATTACACGGAATTGTACAGCTTCTGTAGACTACAAATGCCTGACTGCCTCTGCAAAGCGTAAATGTGAAACACAATTTGGAAGAATGGGAACATAACGGTCTATGAGGGAGGAATGACCGCTGCCCTTCTTGCCTTGGCGTATTTCTTTGAAGTGCAACCCCCAAGTAAGCTCACCACATTCCTCCATTAGAAATGAGATCCAATTTAGTGTAGCTGTTCATTGCAAAATTTTAAAACCACAGCAGTAGTCATTTAAGATATGTAGGTTTTATTATAACTTATTTGTAAGGCCCGTCAAAAAAATAAGCGGCCTATTCATATTAAGTTCTTTTAGTACGACTCCATTTTATAAATTGTGTGAGATATTATGATGTCTCATGAGTTTTAGGGTTAGTCAAACCATTTTCATTATGGCGGGAGTGCGATTTCAGACGACAAATCTTCCTAGTTGAGATGACGTCACTTAAAACCCTTGTCTCTCATTGGTGAACGTCACCTGTACATCACTAATTCTTCGGCTACCTTCGGAGCAGCTTACCGATTTCGTTTTGAGATCTTGATTGATGTTACAGAATACCAAACAAGCCAACATTTCGATCGACTCGGAATGGGGAGATCCTGATCGGGAACATCTCGAGTCGAGTGGCTGGCAAAACGAAAAGTTACAGAATAGGGCTGCTGAGAGGAAGTGAGCTAATCTGGAAAGGTGTGTTATTATACAGCCGGAAACCTGCTAGGAGTAGGCTAAAAGGAAGCAGGAAAGAGCTGTTTAGAATGACTTACCCTCATTGTCTCAGTTGTGGAGTTCTCGTCCATGATTAGATGATGTCTGGTAAGTAATGGAGTGAGATCTATCAAAATGATAATACGGAAACATATTCCTAGTTTTGTAGACTTCGGAGGGCATAAAGGATTAGTCGTTTATCAAGGACAGCTTCCGACCTGTGCGTATTGCCATGTTCATGGTCATTTCAAAAATGACTGCCCACGTAAAAGTGGCATTGCACAAACTCCAAATGAAATTGAATGCACAGCATGGACAAAATTAAATGAAAAAGATTTCCCAGCTTTAAGAACAAATGTTTCAACTGATATTATTTCTGATAGCAAGAAATTGACCATCGCCTCTACAAGTTATAGCAATGGCAGTCAAAATGAAGAACCCCTGATCATTAAACAACGATTGCAAGAGACTGCTAAGAAGGGAGAATCAAGTGATGATTGTAATTTACTAGTGCATTCAGTAACAGTAACAGAGAATGCTGAAGAGACAACAGAGGAAACAGATGTTGAAATGTCAGTTATCTGTAATACTGAGAAGAAAGAAAAACAAACAACTGTCCTACTTATTGAAGAAGGGAAGGTTAAAGAATGTACCACCCTAGAAGGAAATGAAAATACGAAACAGATCTCCAACAAAGAAAATATTATGAAGGGCAAAGATACTGAATCAGCTGATGAAATGGACTTAAAAGACATAAGCGAAAATGAACACAGAGGCATATCTGTTGTTTTTGGTTAGGTCAAAAAATGTTGCAAAAGCAACATCAGAAACAACAAAAACAAAAAATTAGCTTTAAAAGAACTAGTATGAATGTAGAAAGAGATAATCACCCAAAAGAACAATCAGAGAGTTGCCAGATACATGATACCGAGGTAGATGAAAAAACTTTTGTAGGTAAAAAAAGTACAAAAGACAATAATGTAATAGACATAAAATCTAAAGATACCATTCTTATACCTAATAATGTTAATAACCTAAGCTGGAATGAGGAAATGGATGCAGAATCTACTACTGAAGCTGGAAACTAACAGTAGTCAGATAGTTTAAAAGGTTTTGACAAGAACAGGTACACACCTGTAAAAACACTTGAGGGCAAATTAGGTGTTTCTGCTCGTAAAAAATATTAAAATACTCCTGTTAAAATGTGCATATGGTTAATGTTTGTAATGTAAGAAATAATTGGTTCTGTCTTGAAAAAGGGTGTGTTTCAGACAGAAACATGCAGGATCGACACGTTTTGAATTAATGATAACCAGGGAACCTTTTTGTTTATTCTCTTTCTTATGATGTGTTTGTCAACATGTGAAACGCTGAATATTAACAGTATCAGCAGTACTGCCAAGCAGTCTTTATTACGGGACTTATCTGAGCATATGATTTAGATGCTCTGTTTTTACAAGAAGTTGCTATGAATAATTTTCACTTTCTTGGTCCTAATTATCAGTGCATTGTTAATGTGGGTGAGGCTTTTCTGGGTACAGCGATTGTCTACAGGTCTGGTATCCACATAGTGCACACTGAAACTCATCCCAGTGGTCGAATTACGACAGCTGTAACTAATACTGGTATACTATACAGTAAAACCCCGATTTAACGCAACCTCGATTTAACGTTTTCCTGCTTTTTACGTTAAATTTTGAAAACTCCAAACATTACCACATATAAATGAATGTATAAGAAATTTGTTTTAACATTATTCCTTGTACTGCAAAACCCGCGTTTAATGTGGCCTATACAATTTTTGGCTATCAAATTTTTTTTTTTTCCGGAAATGTCAGAAAAATGCTAAAATGTAATCTTTGATATATCACGCTTTACAGAGATCTGGCAACGTGGGTAAGCCTCCCTCTCCCCTTTGTGCTAACTGCCAATTTCTGTAGCCTCAGGCTGACCGCGTGGTGCGTGACCTTGGTAGCTTACTCGCATGGCCCGCACAGAACACGTGGCCCATTTGCTTTTGTGCTTCCCGCGTGTACCGTGTAAGCAAGCGTACATCTTATCGTGGTTTACGAAGCTTATTTTATACATTTCTGTTAAATAAGAAGCTTGAGTGATGGCTACAAAGAGGAAAACACTGTCTCTCAGTGACAAAGTGCATATTATACGCGAAGTTGAAAAAATCCAACTGTTAAGGTATCCGAAATGGCGAGGCGGTTAGGCATGGCTACATCAACCTTGGCAAGAATTTTGAAAAACAAGACCAACATTTTAGACGAGGAAGGAAAATGTGGCTCAACATCTAAGAAGAGAAAAAAACATTAACCACTCACCGCATGAAGAGTTGGAAGAAGTATTGATGGAGTGGTTCAATGGTGTACGTGCACAAGGACTCCCAATAGATGAATCGTACATCAAAGAAAAAGCATCCCTTGTTGCGGCAAAACTTGGCATAGAAGACTTCAAAGCTTCGAATGGATGACTGGATCGATTTAAGAAGAGGCATGGCGTTACTAGCAGGGCAGTGTGCGGAGAGAGTGCTGGTGTTAATGACGACACTGTGCACTGGGAGACAAACACTCTACCATCCCTACTGGAAGGCTATGATCCGCGAGATATTTATAATATTGATGAATCTGAACTCTTTTACCACCTAATGCCTGCTAGAACTCTAAGCCTAAAAGTTGAAGCATGTCATGGTGGCAAACTCAGTAAGGAGCACATCACAGTGGTCCTTTGTGCAAACTCTGATGACACCCATAAATTGCAACCAGTTGTCATTGGCAAGTATGCCAAACCAAGGTGCTTCAAAAGGGTCGTAACGCTGCCATGCAAGTATTACAACAACAAGAACGCATGGATGACCACAGTACTCTTCACCAAGTTTCTACAGTCTTTCAATGCACAAATGGGTGCAACGAACAGAAAAGTAATTCTGTTCATGGATATGTGCCCTGCTCATCCATTAGACCAGTCACATCTGAGAAATGTGAAAGTACACTTCTTTCCTCCTAACTGCACCAGCAAGTTACAGCCCCTGGACTTGGGAATTATTCACAGTTTCAAGGCCAAGTATCGTAAAACACTAGTCAGGAAAGCTGTAGCATACATAGACAGGGGAGATAAGCTGAAGCTGAACATATTGCAAGCTATGCACATGCTGCAGCAGCTTGGAATTCTATATCGACAGGTACAATTGTGAACTGCTTCAATAAGGCTGGCTTTGGAGACAGAAGAGCAGATGAAGTAGACATGCAGGAAAATGCTGATGAAGAGGACTGGCAATTGATCTGTGAGGATGATCCAGTTGACTTCGAACAGTATGTGACTTGCGATGACAATGTTGTCACTACTGAAGTTCAGGATATGGAGGAAATCTGTTCCAGCAAGGTGCAGGGAGATGAGGAGGAGGAGGAGGAGGAGGAGGAGGAGGAGGAGGAGGAGGAGGAGGAGGAGGAGGAGGAAGATGATGCTGATGAAACTTCAAAGCAAACACCAACGTTTGGAGTTGCTGTGGCAAGTTTTGAAGTGGTGCAGAACTACCTTCTGTCTTTCGAGGTGGATACAGCTACTGTTCAGCGCATAAATGAAGTAGAGAAGGACATCTTCAATGTCCAACAGCGGCGTCCAAAAAAGCAAACAACTCTTCTAGATTTTTTCAGAAAATAGAAAGTTATATTTGCTATTAGATATTCTTTTTAAGCTAAGGGGAAAAAACATAATGCTCTTTTCAGAGCCAACAGGGACCTAATGGGGAAGTGACGTGACTAATATAACCTCTCCTTCCCATGTCAACCTCTCCGTCACGTGGCGGGTCCTGGGTAACACTGAAGAGGCTCTGGTGATTGTATTTCAATTGCATTGAATACAATTACATTAATAGCGCAGTATAACATGCAGCACAACAGTGAGCTGCATTACTGGCGTTGAGCAGCAGCCACCCGGCCCTCAACAGATTGCTATATGAAAGGTTGCTGACAGGCAGGTGGCAAGGGGAAGGTAGGGGAAGCGGCCGTGGTCATAGCAATGCACAGCTGTGAGTGAAGGGGAGCCTGAACATGGCAAGTATTTGGTTTTCACCTTGAATGCCATTAAATTAAGTTTTTTACATTATTTCTTCTTTGATTTTTTAAAAATAGCCAAACCCCTATTTAATGTAAACCCCCATTTAAGGTAAAACATTTTGTACCCCCAGAAAAACGTTAAATGGGGGTTCTACTGATGTAAATCTGTATCTACCATCAGGAAGAAGTAGACGACAAGAAAGGGAAGACTTTGTCTTAACGCAACTCCCGTTCTTCTTACGTCACAGATATCAACGGATATTAATTGGAGGCGACTTCAACTGTGTAGTCAATGCAAAAGATTAACGTAACAGCCACAATACCTCTTTAGCCTCTTTTGTCAAGACCTCCATCTGAATGACTCCTGGGAGATTGTTCATGGGAATAATGTGCAATACACATTTTGTAGGAACAATTCTGGCTCCAGGCTTGATAGGTTTCACATAAATAGCCAGTATAAGCATGAAATAACAGGTCCACGTGTGGTTCCGGCTGTTTTCAGTGACCATCATTGTTACTCATCACCAGGCATATTGAAACCAGTATACCACTATATGGGGCCGGCTACTGGAAGCTGAACAATAGTCTGTTTAATATGGATGAAGTCATGTATGATTTTGCATGCACATGGGATCAACTGAAACGAAAAGCCACTAGATCACCTGTTTCATTTATTAAAAAATGTACTGATATTTTCAAACCTGGTTTACAGATATATTTTAAAAGACATGGCAGAGAACAAGCTCAACAGAGGCACTGTACTCTACAATTCTACTATGCCACATAACAAGATCTCTTTCAAGAACAGAGTTTGGGACGTGACGTCACAACATGCATGAATGCTATGAAAAAGAAATCCAAAATATCCAGGAATCTATTCTAGCAGGCTGCATGGTACGCTCTTGCATTTCCTCCATAGGG
Source organism: Ectobius pallidus (assembly GCA_964059195.1). Taxonomy (NCBI): domain Eukaryota; kingdom Metazoa; phylum Arthropoda; class Insecta; order Blattodea; family Ectobiidae; genus Ectobius; species Ectobius pallidus. The sequence continues at coordinate 91,075,185 of CAXKWD010000001.1, forward strand.
CAGAAGAAAGGGTTTCTCTTTACCATGTAGCAAAAGAGAAGACAAAGGGTGAGTCAGGATACATCAGTGGTCTTACAACAGATAATGGTGAGACCACGACTTCCACTCGGCAATGTTTAATTGAAGCCGAACATTTCTTCACTTGCCTTTACAGTGAAGAACCTATTGATGAAGCAGCACAGACTCGACTCTTACATGCAATGGACAGACACTTGAGCCTTGATCAGCAAACAGACTTAGCAGCACCCCTCACAATGCCAGAACTCGAAGAAGCAGTCAAGTCAGCTAGTTCCAAATCCTGCCCTGGTGTGGATGGCATTACATATGTATTCTACAGCCGTTTTTGGCACTTGATTAAGAAGGAACTTTTATACCTTATGAATTGCCTGCTCGAGTCATCACAAGCTTTTTCACTATTCACGGAAGGGGTTATAATTCTCATTCCTAAGAAACGTAAACCTCGAGCACTGCGCAGTTACCGACCCTTAACCTTACTTAATACAGACTACAAGCTCTTCATGAAGATCCTCAGTAACTGACTACAACTAATGCTGCCAACTCTCTTTGAGACGGGTCAAACGTACATCATCCCAGGAAGAAGTTGACTCTCTTACAGCTATTAGAGATACCATAATACATTTCAATTTGCATGCAGAAGAGTCTGCTGCACTACTGAATCTAGATTTCAAAAAGGCCTTCGATTGTGTGAGTCACAGCTACATTCAAGCAGTTCTACGTAAAATGGGGTTGCCCCAGACAATCTTAAATACAATAGGGCACTTATACAACGATGCCTGCTCTCGCATTCAGATCAATGGATACTTCACTACTCCAGTACCAATCAGGAAATCTGTAAGACAAGGCTGTCCGCTGTTGATGGTTCTCTTTACTCTCTGCCTGGAACCTTTTATCCGGTTATCCCACAAAACAGTTGAACCTGCTGTCAATCCCCATTCACTGTTTAGAGTTTGAGCCTATGCTGATGACGTCACCATACTGTTGAGAACGCCGAAACACCTTCATGCCCGTCTTCCGCTCATTTTCATATATGAAGCTGCATCCAATGCAAAACTGAACATCGCTAAATCCTCACTGTTTCTTTTAGGGTCGTGGGACACGACACAGGCTGTCTTACCTATACCTATCAAGTATGAAGTAAAAATTCTAGGAATTACTTACAGTCCATCCTTTCAGCAGACAAACTCACCAACTGGTTAATGTTGATCAAGGCCATCAGAGCAACATTATCGCGACAGCTCACCAGAAAACTAAACATCATCCAGAAAGTATGGCACATCAATCTTTTCGCACTGTCCAAAATATGGTATGCAGCACACATTCTTCCGATGCCTTTGTCCTATTCGCAGAGAATAGAATTGGCTATAGGATATTATTTGTGGAGAGGATATTTCTGTCGTATTTCCAGAGATCAACTCCAATTAAAAACCACAGAAGGGGGTCTTGGCCTCATAGCTGCTGCTGCTAAGTGCCAGAGCATGATCTTGAAATCAAACATTGCAGCATGATGTGGTTTGGGGATGAACAGGACATCCATTTCTGGAATGCCTTTAACAGCGCTTGTACCAATCATGGGCATAGTGTACTGACTACCTTCAAAACAGCCCTTCAAATACTCATAGACATGGTCAACCGTTTCGGTGCTCCAGTGAGGGCTCCCACTTCCAAATCGTTGTACGACTATATTCTCCAGCAAAACAAAAAAAAAATCCTAACATCGTTCTCAAATACCCGAACATGGACTGGTCCACTAGTTGGAAAACTTTTGCTTTAATCATATTTCGACCGACTAGAAAGCGAGTGCATATGCTGTACTGAATGGCATAATCGCCACAGAGGACAAGAAATTCCACCACAATGCTGTGTCCTTCCCACTTTGCAAATTGTGCAGATGCGTGGACACCTTACATCATCGGCTTACTAGCTTCCGCCATCCAAACCAGTATGGAGGTGGATCTATGCGCAGATATCCAAATTGGCACCATCAGAAAATATTAATGACATAAGTCGTGCCATCCTCAATTTGCAAATCTCAAAGAAACAAAATGTCTTTGCGCAAACATAGCTAGCAATGGGATACTTGTTTTATATGACAGAAGAACGTGCAACAGCAGAAGGCCTACAGAGATTATTATATCATGCGAGTGCTGACTTACGACGTCAGGGCAGACACCGTCTCCCACTGGTTATTAAACAGCTGACCTGGTTGATGTTCCCTGATCAGTGCAAAATCCACGTGTGTTGAAATAATGGTCAAAACTCAATCATAAAGCTTCTCAAAGTTCACAGACATGAATGGACAGCAATTTTGGTCAAGTAAACTTGTATTGTAAATAATAATAATTTAAAAAACAGCTGGCAAAAAAATAGAAGATTCAGTGCTGGCTTCCAGGCCTGGCTCAGCTGGAAGCCAGTGCACATGTTGCTGTTGTTGCCCTGAAGCTGTATTTCCAAGGCTTGATATTTGTTGGTGGGATTTTAGAGATATATAATATTTACATGGAAAAAAAAAGGAAGATTCTTACACTGGTTTGAAAAGTAGCTCATAAAGTTTCTCTACATGTATAGTGTAGTTCAGTGTGGCTTCTGTTTGTTGCTCTACGTACATCTAAAGCAGGGTTTGCGAATTGGCACTCATTGAGTACCTGAAGCATTCCCCTCCATTACCCTTTCCACCACCATCTCTAACTCAACCCGCTTAGGCTCGTATTCAAGAACGCGACTTTGGAAGACGACTTCCTAAAGTAGACTTTCAAAGCAAAGTTTAACTTTGATTAAAGTCGAATTCATAGACGTTAGTTGCGAGACTTTGGCCATGACTTTGGAAAGTGGAGATTTGACGATGTTGTTCTAATGTTTGCATTCGTATCCACTGCCTTTTAAATGAATTATGTGTACAAACTGTTGAAATTGCTGTACATCTAGGAGGCAGTGGGCAGATCTCGAACAAAATAACATCGACGTGCGCATCACACTCAGCCATTTTGCGTATGCATAATAGCATTGTGTTATCAGCTGTTCTCTTGTGAAATTTTCTTTAAATATTCTAAATCATGGAAGTCTGCAAGATGCCACCGATGACGGATTATGAAAGGGAGGTATTGTTGGAGTTAGTGAAGAAATACAAGGATTTGGTGGAGAACAAAAAAACAGACAGCATCTGCATGAAAAAGAAGAAGGCAGCTTGGGCTGAAATTAGCCAGTCCTTTTGTGCTGTAGGCAACACCACCAAAAGAACTGGAGACCAGTTGAAGAAATGTTGGCTTAACTTGAAATTCAAGAGGAGGCAGCATAAGACGGCCGAGAGAAAGGAAAGAATTTCCACGGGAGGAGGGCCACCACCCAAGGCAGAAGACGACATGCTGTCAACCATTGAGGCAATTGCCCCTCATGTTAACCTGAGGATTTCCAGCCAGTTTGACAGCGATTATTTCGTAGATGATTCGCAGAATGTGGGTGAATGTTCCGGAATGGCAAGTGGAGGCTCTGAAAATGTTGAGATGTTAGACGTTGACATTCCAGTGATTGAAGTGGCTCCGGACATACCAGTCATCGAAGTGGCTCCATCCGGCAGTAAGATTCCAGATGCACAGAAAAATGAGCAGGTGGGCCATTTTTGTAAAAAGAAAACTGTGCAGAAGCAGCGTGAGGTGGCTTCCAAGTATTTAGAGGAGCGGAAGCAAATTGAAATGGAGCAGCTGAGAGAGCTCCATGCTCTAAAAATGCAGCATGAAAAGGAGTTCCATGCTGCAAGGATGAAGCAGCAACAGGAAAAAAACGACCTCACTAGGCAGAACATGAGGGAATTGCACCAGAAGGCAATGAGAGAGTGATTTCCTTTGCCAATAGTTTTGTTTTTATTTCAGTTTTAATAGTTTTCATACATACATCAAATCAAAATTTTACATACAGCTTTTCGATTCTGGATTATGCCACCCTAAAACGACTCTTTTAAGAGCCAACAGGGACCTAAAAGGGGAAGTGACGTGACGTGACTAACATAACCTCTCCTTCCCAAATCAACCTCTGCCGTCACGTGGCAGGTCCTGAGTAACGCTAAAGAGGCTCTGGTGATTGTTTTTTTTATTGCATTCAATAAAATTACCCTTAATAGGGCAGTATAACACAACTCTTTTACCTGTTCCCCATATTTGGTTTATTTCCAGGTTATTTAGGCTACTAGTAGCCTTATGCTGTCCGCAAGCAGACTACATTAACCTTTGTGCTGAAGCGAAGGTAGCATATGTTATGAGTGTACACTGGCATTGTTCACGAGTTCTCCCTTAATACACAGTTAATTTCATAACTTTGTAATGAATTTTATGGTACTGCATTAATATAAAACCAGCAATATTCATTAAGTTACATGGCACAAAATCCATTTGTAATATATTTTGCTATACTCCAGAATTAGGTTGTTCGTGTTTCTCAGTTAGACCGTACCAAGCGTACAATGTCACCAATATTACAAACATGAGTACATGCCATCTGTTCTCAGCAGATGGTCAAGTAGTAACATACATGGATTATAAACACCACGCCAAGCACAAGGATGCTATTTGATATGGGATAATACGATGGAAAGAAACAATGAATTAATCAGTATTAGTAAGAGAACCTTAATAAATTATTACACAGACATTGAAATTCTTTGTGTAATATTATTTTATGAAAGGTGTGGAAGGGTAAGAGTTCTGTATTAAAAAATTAGTGATAGCTAAATTCTAAGTAAATGACATAGTGGCAGCGATATAGGTTAGGTTAGGAATAGTTATATTAGAAATAGAAAAATAATCCAAGTAATAAGTAGGCTAATAGGCCTATGTTGTTAAATGACTTGTATAACTGGTATTGCATTTTTCATCAAAGTAAGAATTCCTTGACCAACTCAGGCAGGTAGTACCGATAGGGACCAAGTATACAATGTCACTAATATTACAATATAATTACATGCAAACTGAACTCAGTAGATGGTCGAATAGACTATGGATTATTAACGACATGCTAATGAGTTAAGTTATTTCGTATGGGCTAATATGATGGTACACAAAGAATGATGAATAACATCGTGTTTATAAGAGGGTCATTCCATGTCAAACCAGCAACATTTTTTATTAGAATTTAACCTCACCATTCCAGATTTTGATGAAATTTTGTAGAGAGGTAGTTCTCATGTATATTAAGAGAAAAACATGTAATTTTTTACAAGCTTTCCAATGATATGTAACACATAATAGTTCTAATGAAATGTAATAGTAGTAGTAGTAGTAGTAGTAGTATCTAATGCCCAGACACTTGGATGATCTCCATTCGTCTTCTAGCTTCCCAGTATAACTTTGCAGTTGAAGCCAAATCTGTTGAGGTTAAAGCTGTGCACTTGTGCAAGTGGTCCATATCCATGTGTGAATCCTCTTCATTGCAGAGCACACATTTTGGTGAAGGGTATATGCCAATTTTGTGTAAGTGAGCAGCCATGCAATCATGTCCAGTTATCAACCGAAAATGTGCTACGGCTTCATGTCTTGGTGATTCTGGGACATCATTTTTGGAGAAAATGGGATACCAGGATTTATTACTGTTTTTAGTTCTGAATATTTCTGCCGTTTGGTTTTTAATAATGCTATTTATGATTAATTTCGTGGAATGATATGTTAGCATGCTGTTTGGTTTTGTAAGATTTGGGTGCCTTTTTTTGCAAGAGAATCTGCATGTTCATTACCCTGAAGACCACAATGAGCAGGAACCCACTGTAATTTTACTTCTCTATTTAGAGCAGTGAGCATTTGTATGATGTTTTGGGTTTCCCTTATTTTAATACTTGTTATTTGCTTCTGTGATACAATTGCTTGAATGGCTGCAGTTGAGTCACTTAATATTACTGCTTTTTTAAACATATTAATTCTATATAGTAATTGTGTTACTGCCATATTTATTGCCAAAATTTCACCATCAAAATGTGTTGTGTTAATTCCAGCTGATATATAGTAGTCAAATAACTCTGAATGTATCCTGGCTCCAGCTCCACTTTCTTTATCGTACAGTGACCCATCAGTATAAATATGGAGCCATTCAGACTTTGGATACAAAGAGTGCATGGTTTCCAAAGCCAAAGCTTTTATGGTATCTATGTTACATTGAGTCTTCTTCACATCTTCCTGAAGTGTCAGTTTATAGTTGATGTGGGAGTATTCTAACGGTGATGTAGGTGGTAGCAATTTTTCTATCTTGGTATTAGCTATTTGCTTGGGACGTATTTCCTGAGTTAGTTGAAAATAGCCATTTTGAGTTTTCAGTTTTCTGGGCTTGGTTTGATAATTACACCAATAATTTTCATTAGGTATTCTGATTAATTTCTCGTATTGTATTAGAGCCAATCTTTTTATTTCTTGTTCAATTGGATTGTTTTTAGTTAAAATCTGCATAGCAGCTATGGGGGTGGTTTTCACTGCTCCTGTGATGAGCCTCAATGCCTGGTTTTGTACTGTTTCTAATTTCTGTACTACTGATTTCTTGGCAGTGATTAGATTCTCACATCCATAGAGAAGCACTGGTTTTATGTAGGATTTGTAAGTTGTGTTCAGAACAGATCTCTGACAGGCCCATTTGGTTCTGGCTAACCTCTTAAGGATGCTGCATCGTTTGTTTGCTTTTTCCACTGTTTTATTGACATGTGTACTCCAAGTTAGTTTTTTTATCTAAAATCACACCTAAATACGTCTGATTTTGTTGATTTTGAATTTGGACATCATCTATTTTTATATTTATATCCGGATAACTATGTGCTAGTGTAAATACCTGGTAAAAGGTTTTTGATGCATTAATTTTCATATTATTTTCTTTACACCATTCCTCTAATGAACGAAGTGGCTTAGCCATTTTCTCTGAAATGAGATCTTGCTTGATTCTTGGAACTGATGTCCAGATTACTAGATCGTCAGCGTAGAGAGCACATCTTATATTATTTTTAGTTAGTTGAGGTGGTAAATCATTGACCATAACATTGAAAAGTGTTGGACTGATAACAGAGCCTTGAGGTAGTCCATTACGTTGCTGTTTGAATTTTGACATCACGTCACCGTACTTGGTAGCGCAGAATCTTTGGTTAATAAAATTATAGATCCACTGTATCATCTTGCCTTTAACTCCAATATTGTGTAATTTATCCATCAATTTAGCTCTCCATACAGATCCATAGGCATCTTGGAAATCTACATATACTGCTAAGGAAGTTTCTCTACTATCCAACGAGTCTTTGATTAGTTGGCTCAGTTTAGTGATTTGTTGTGTGGTTGATCTGTATGTCCGGAAACCAGCCTGTTCAGGAGATAACATGTTTTGTGTCTCCAGATAATGGTATAGTCTGTCATTAACCATCCGTTCCATTGTCTTGGCTAAAATACTTGTTAAACTTATAGGACGATAGTTCTCAAGCTTATCTGCAGGTTTATTGTGTTTTAGAATAGGTATTATAATTGCTTTCCGCCATACTGCTGGTACTGTTGTTCTCCATATCTGATTAAATAGTCTCAAACAGATGTTCTTTGAGAATGGTCCTAATTGTTTAAGAAATTCACTTAAGATTTTATCTGGTCCTGGTTTTTTTTATCTTTTAAAGATCTAATTGCTTGGTTTAGTTCGGGCATAGTGAAGTCAGCATTGAAAATACTTTTTTCGTCTAGATGTTCTGCATGCTGTTTAATTTGAAATTTAATCTGTTTTTCTTTTTTCATTAAGCCATTAGGAAGTGGTTTATTTTTTGTGAAGTATTTATTAAATTTGCCTGCTTTATCCTTGTTTTGAAAAACAAGTTTTCCTGATGATAATAATGGTTGATTTCCTGTTGATCCTGTTTTATTCTCAAGGGAAGATACAAATTTGTGAATTTTGACACCATCTTTCCTATAATCTAAGTTCTCTACAAATTTATGGTATGTCTGCTTCTTTGATTGAGATATGATTTTTCTGAATTGTGCTGCTTTTTGTCTCCAGTTATTTAAATCTTTAGGGTCTTTTGTTCTTTCAGCTAATTTTCTAGCTTCCTCCCGCTGTGCTTAAAGATTTTCTAACTCTTTGGACCAAAACCCCCACTCTTCCCCGTGGGATATTATTATTTGCTGCTTGTAGGATTATATCGCAGAATTTTTTGCAATTTTTATCAGGTGCTGTTTCCTCATAATCAAAATTAACCTTTTAAAGTTCTCTTTCAATTTCATTGCTGAAGTTTTTCCAATTTGCTTTTTTAAGATTCCAGGATATTTTTGCCTGTCTGAATATTATCTCAGGTTTTGTTTTGACAGTTAGTGAACAGACTATAATTCTATGCCCACCCCCTGGGTCTGCAATTATTTTCCTTGTAATGTTATGCGATATATCTGCAGATGCCATGGTTAGATCCGGGTTAGTTCCTGTTCCATTATAATGTAGGTAGGTTGGAGGGTCTTCAGTACTATAAATTAATTCCAAACTACTTGAGGCCAGGAGGTCTTTCAATCCTTTACCAGCTTCATTTTGGTCATTTTAGCTGACTGTTTCAAAATGGGCGTTAAAGTCTCCAATTATGACTACCTTTGAGTTTGTTTCTAATAGGTCCAAGTTGGGTTTGTTATTAGGGGGATTATAAATTCCAAAAATTTTGAAGTGTTGATTATATTTCCAGATATCTATTTTAACTATCTCTGATAAGTCCATATCTTGCATTCCTTTAACTATAGTAAATTTATGAGTTATTTCCTTATTAATTCCAATAAGGATTCCGCTGGCTATTTGTCTTCCCTTAGGTAGGATATATGAGATGTAATGGGAGTTTTCAAAATATTTTAAATTTTCATTGGAAATGTTAGCTTCTACTATACAGAAGACATCTATCTCTTCTTCTTGGCAAATTTTTAACAATTCTATCTTCTTAGCTTGTGACATTCCTCCAGCATTCCACTGGAGTAAGTTTATCGTAGTGGGGTTGTAAGGTTTCTGTTCAGCTTTACCTCTTCTGGTCCCCTGCCGGAGATCCGATTTGGGGACTATTTTAACTCCGGAATTAATTTCTTGAAGAAGCATATCATTACATTAGGGCTTAAAATTGTTGTTCATTTAACACCACCCTGTGGGCACGTGTGGATTAAGGGATTCCACGGACGTGAACAACATTACCCACGAGAAGAAAGAAGTGATAGGAAAGGGATGAAAAAGATCCCCTAGGCCTCTAATACCTTCGGGGTCGAAGAAAACAAGAGGTCAGTCAGGTAGGATAGGATAGTATAAAGAGAGAACCTAGTAAAGAAAGGAAGAATACTAGGTTCTGTCATTAACTCATCAAGCTGACCAGTGCTATTTGATGAGTAGCCCCTCCCTTTGGTTCATCGTGTGTGAACACGATTACTAACAGCTGCACCACGTGAAGGTTAGTGATGGGACGCTAGGTAGTTGTCCAGGTTGGTTCCTTAAGTTTTCAAGAAGAAAGAATTAAGGCTCTCCTCCCTGTTAGGTAACAACTACCCTTATGCAGCCAGTTCTAATGAAATTTGTTTCTCAATTTTCAAAGTGAAAATTTTAAATTTTGAAAAAAGTAGGCTACATCTTCAAAAATTTTCAAAAATCCTAGGAAATAGGCTATACCAATGTTAAATGATGTACCAAGTTTGAAAATGGGATGGGAATGGGTTCATAGTTAGAAAATTAAAACATTATCGCTTCAAATAATCAGGGCATATTAACTTATATGCTGCAATGGGAAGCATAATAAAATAATTTTATAAGAAATAAGGGAAATAACACATTCTTGTCATCTTGTTGTTCAATAGAAATACTTGTCTAATGCTTTATTGGTTTGCAAAGTCCCATTTTAAGATAGCACATAAATCCCTTTTAGTCGGTGTCAGGATTTTTACTATACATAATACATCTGTAGTCCAGTCAACAAAGGGGTTGTAGAGGACATGGAAGTGGGGAGAATTTTTTTCTTCAGGAATGTGTTGGGGGGTAGTTAGGACGTAAACATACTAAAAGTCCCCACCCCTAGCCCTTCTGCTTCAGGGGTGGAAGGGGGTGGAAAAGGTACTTTTTTGGGTTTTTTGCTTATAACTTGAAAAAAGTGAGTCCTAGTGAAAATCTTTTTATATACTAAATTAAAGCTGATAAAATTTGCTACAAGTTTGTTTATATGCATTGTTGTCGTATCTAAAACTGTTTTCGAGATATAAGTTCTTGAAAATTGCCAATTTTCCGAAAACTTTATTTTACCTAATGTTTTTTGTTAAATTTGTCCTTCTAACTCCTTAGCCTTTCGTTTCACAGAAAAATCGTCAGGAAAATAGTTGTAGAGCATTACATTTTCTTTAAATGGGTATATAGATATTTAATTTATCTTCAACAATACAAAAGTTATGGTAATTTGAAATTTTGGGGTAAATTTTGTAATTTTCAAGAAAATTTTACATTTGTTATTTCCTAATTCAAGATATGTATATACATATAAGTTATATACATATATACATACATATATACATACATATATATACACACACTATACATACATATATATTAACATATGTGTGTGTTTTAACACGCTGGATCCAAGAAACCGCTTTCATCTCTGTAGAGATAGGTCTAAATTCTACCAAAAGTTCGTAATGATAATTAGGAATGGGCAAATTATACAGTTCGAACAATTTTTAAATGGTTTAATTTCGAAAAAAGAATACTAGAAAGAAATTCCAGATTTTAAAAGTATAACATTTGAAAATCGTTGTAGAAGGTGATTGTATAGTAACGAACAGTAATACACAAAAATTGCATATATTAAACAAATAAATCAATGTGCATTTGCTACGAATATTAAAGAAATACAGTATATTCAAGACACTAATGTTGTCCTTGCTCTCTTGGGACGAGAAAGTCCGGCTTCTGGCTGCATCTCCACAACTGAATGTAGCAGGACCTGAGAATCTCCGTTATCTTCCATCACATTTTTGATATCGGATTCAGTGTCTGCAGGGGATGTTTGGATGGGCTCCATTTCTCCCTCATCGTCGTCTTCGTCCATTAAAGGTGCCTTGTTCAAACAGTTCCCCTGGCAGTTTTGGCATAAAGGGGAACAGTTTAACGAAACTTTCTTGCAGCCGCATTTAAAACTGCTACAATCCTTGGTGCATTTACAAAAAATCTTGCTTAAAATTTCTTGTGGTGCTGCTGGGTCTTTGGTCGGCACTGGAGCAAGATGATTTCCCTTGCGTTCCCAACCCCATAACTCTGGGGGTAATTGGTTTCCTAACCAGAGCTGCACTTGGTGGTATGTCCGAAAGGCGTGTTCTTTCGTTGCCCCCTCGCTTGGTGGAAGTGACGAGAGATCAGGTTTTACATTGGTCATCGATTTTAGAAATGAATGGTAACAGTAGGTGTTAAGGGAGCACTCCTTTGCTGGGGCGCCATACCATCTTAGCATGCACGTTCGTCCAGCTTCCTCAATTTGAACTTGTGAGGAGGAAGGGTTGTAAAATACTTCGGCTGCTCTGCGAATATCTCGGTGCTTTTGGTAGAGTTTGACAAAACCAAGTTTACTCTTTCGGAATGTTGCTGACGTTGAATCGCAGCCAGTAAAAGCATGCAGGAACAGAATTTGTTTCAGACCAAGCTGCTGCATTTGGCGGGTGGAGTAAACATTGGTTACAACTTTTCCTCTCCCTGGTTTCATAAGTAAAGTATTGTGATCGGGTGGGGTATTTGCAGTAAGTAGCAATGCGAGATCAACATCTTCCCCAATGACAGCCACATTAGTTGTTTCTCTAGTTGGTTGTTCAACAGCTGTACTTACAATCAGTACATCAGCATCGTCTGATGCTTTATGGGTTGCGATGCCGTTTTCCTCAAGTTTAGACCTCTGTAGGTTGATCAGTTTGTCTTTATTGTGCGGATTGGAGAGGAACAGTTCTTCATTCACTGTTATTTCGGTGTGCAGATTGAAATTGATGTCTACCGACTTTCTCATTCGGTAGCGTCTTCCTTGTTCGGCCACCTTAGTGCTGCTTGGTGAGTTGCTGTATCCATCGAACACTACAGTGCATCTCCTCCCGGGGAAGTGGGTCTTAACGAATTTGACGTATCCATCACAAATTGCGGAGACTGAGGATCCTTTTTGCCAGATTCCTTTATGTATGAGAAATCCCCCATCAATAACTACATCAAAGTTTGGTAAATGTACGGTCTCGTCAGTTGATTCAAACAGTTTGTACAGGACAGATTTGTTGGTTTTTCTCATACCACCTTCATTGAAGAGGACTAAGGGAAATGGAGCCAATTCGTATCGTAAATAATCCTTCAAGTCTTCATCACTTTTTTTGCTAATGGAAATCCTTTGGAAGAGTAGGAAAGGGTCTACTGAAACATTTTTGTCATGGATATTGATGGATGAAGTAACAGAGGAAATAGGGAGTGCCTTGTCTTTGCGTGACAACTTGATAACTGAAAATGGCAATTTTACCATTTTATTCATTGCTTGCCTACCACAAGTTGCAGCAGCATAGCAGTTGACTTTATCATCTCCCACCACCCCTGTAGCTATCGACATGATATCACTGGTTTCAGGAAAGGGAGGATGATTTTCTAGCCACGTTGAGAGTTTAGCAATATCAGCCATGTTTTTGGTTATGCTGTTAGTATACTGATTACTTATAGGCCTACTCTTCTTAATAATATATATAATTAAGAAATTTCTTCTACATAATTGTGACCTTTATTTGACAACAATATTTTATATTTGTGTCTATCTTATAAAAGCTGATTTTGAATGGATCCAGATAAGTTAAGTTTTATGTTAAGGGTTAAGGCGGAACTTTATTAAAATATATAATATGTATAATATGTATACGTATGTATATATGTTTATATATATATCTGTATACGTATGTGTATATGTTTATATATATATATCTGTATCTGTTGAATTGGGAAATAACAATTGTGCAATTTTCTTGAGTAATCACAAAATTGACCCCAGAATTTCAAATTACCGTAACTTTTGTCTTGTTGAAGATACATTAAATATCTATATACGTATTTAAAGACAATTTAATGCTCTACAACTCTTTTCCTGACAACTTTGCTGTAAACTGAAAGGCTGAGGAGTTAGAGGGACAAATTTAACAAAAAAAACATGAGGTAAATTTAAATTTTCGGAAAATCGGCGATATTCAAGAGCTTGTATCTCGAAAACAGTTTTAGATACGACAACAATGCATATAAACACATTTGTAGGGAATTTCATCAGCTTTAATTTAGTATATAAGTAGATTTTCACTATGACTCGCCTTTTCAAGTTATAAGCAAAAAACCAAAAAAGGTGCCTTTTCCACCCCCTTCCACCCCTGAAGCGGAAGGGCTAGGAGTGGGGACTTTTAGTATGTTTACCTCCTAACTACCCCCAACACATTCCTGAAGAAAAAAATTCTCCCCCTTTCCATGTCCTCTACACACCCCTTTTCGGCATTCATTGACTGGACTACTGTGAGAGGTGTCATTAATACATCAGGCTTTCTTGATGGGTGTGTTCATTTGACACGGAATGACCCAAGAGTTACTTGAAGAAATTTTTAGAAACAAACACATTGGACTAAATAACCCCTGTGAATAGTGATGTAAAACTCAAGGAAATATTCTCAAAGTTCATAAATTCCCTGGAATTTGGGAATTTATGATTTGCAAGCAAGATAACTCAAACCAATTTGTTACATAAGTAACAAATGAATGATAAATAATATGTAAATTTAGGTTAAATTAGGTTAACTAGACTAAAAAAAACATCTAGAAGTTCAAAGATTAAATATAATTAATGAAAGAGCTTAAAAATGATCAGAAATTAATTACATATAAAACATTGTACACTGTTTACTGGGTTTTCATAAATGAGGTAATTAATAACTAATTAAAATATGCCCTGGTTCTTCAAGGTATAAAGAACATTAACAAAAAGAGTTAATAGAACAGAATGACTATTAAATACTTAAAAATTGCAGTAGTATTCATAAACAATACAAACCCAAACAACTTTTAATAGGTCTATTTGCTATTGTTAAATCTGTAACCTTAGACTATAAACTTATTATAGGGCCTATTTAAATTTGTGTTTGTGTAATATTACAAATTGTTAACCTTAAAGGTGTTGGCTTTTATTTTAAAGACCAACACAATTAGCAATTATATTAAACTTGCTTAAAAGGCCCGGCATCGCCAAGGTTTTGTATTATGCATGTAATTCAAAATTAAATTATAGAGTCAATATAACTTTCACACATTCTTGCCCAAAAATCTGGGACACATTATTTTACTGCACACATAGGACTAAAAATGTTTCATCCTATTTTGTCTCTTTTTACATGCTTACGGCTTACAATAAACATCCCTATTTATCAACTAATACAAAGTCTACAGCGATGAATACAGTATCAGTGGATAGAATTTTTTACAGACTTCTGGTATAGCACTATTTGCTACCCATCGTTGGCACAAACTCAGGCTGAGACAACTGTAAATACTGTCCCTACAATACAACCTCCTATTCTACATCAAAATACAAAGAGGGAAAATTACATTCTCCACGTCCAGGGTAGAGAAAGTTATGTGATGCATCACACCTGATATTTTATTTGTCACAGCACAGTAAAATGCAACAGCCAAAGTCCTATGTGAACACTCCAAACAATGTTGTTGTCATGAGAACTGAATTACATTTGATGAATTCAATGTATTGTTTTCAGAAATCAGGCCCCTAACTATCTTTCTACCGTCACATCGAGGATTTCAATAGTTTTAAATCTTCTCCAGACAACATGGATCATTTTGCAGTAAACCATGCATCAATCGGTCTAGTAGTTTTTTAGTCTACAAAGGACACACATACTAACATTGCCTTTTTTATATAGAGAATTACTCATCTTTAATACTATTTGAAAAAATGTGAGTTTTTAAAGAAAACCTAAGAGATTATCACAAATTATTACTATTTATGAAAAGAAGATGGATTCATTGTACAATGCTTTTGAAAATAAGTGAATAATTGTATCATAATTGTGTCCCAGATTTTTGGGCAAAAATGTGTGAAAGTTTGAATATTGCTGGTTTATATTAATACAGTACCATAAAATACATTACATAGTTATGAAATTAACTGTGTATTAAGATAGAACTCATGAACAATGCCATTGTACACTCATAACATATGCTACCTTCACTTTAGCACAAAGGTTAATGTAGTCTGCTTGCGAACAGCATAAGGCCACTAGTAGCCTAAATAACCTGGAAATAAACCAAATATGGGGAAAAGGTAAAAGAGTTGTGTTATACTGCCCTATTAAGGGTAATTTTATTGAATGCAATAAAAAACAATTACCAGAGCCTCTTTAGCGTTAATCAGGACCCGCTACGTGACGGCAGAGGTTGATTTGGGAAGGAGAGGTTATGTTAGTCACGTCACTTCCCCTTTCAGGTCCCTGTTGGCTCTTAAAAGAGCCGTTTTAGGGTGGCATAACATTGAAAGTTTCTGCATTAAACTAAGTAGTCACAACTAAATTCTAGGTCAGTGACGTAGTGCCAGTGATAAGTTAGGTTAGCAGCTCTGTATGGCAAGGACGTTAGTGGCTGAGCATCCTTCACTGATAGCTGGCTGTCGTATTGTTGAATGTTATGTAACACTACTCGAAATATCTCGCGATGAGATTCCTCCTGGCTATTGCACCTAATGGCTGGGCTGGTGCACGAGGGTGAATATAATCTTGCTCATTGCCATTCTCATCATTCCTATCGTCAGGCTCTTCCAAGAGACCACGATCTGCTGTAATATTATGTAATACAACAGTAGCCACTATAACAGCTGGAATGTTGCGTAGTTTTAGTGTTAATTTCCTTGATAGAAACTGAAATTTCCTTTTCCAGCATCTGAATGTTCTCTCCACTACATTCCTTGCCAAGATATGGGAGGCATTGTAAGCTTCCTCTGCAGGTGTTGTGGGGTTGAGGAGGGGTGTCATCAAGAATGGCCTACAAGCATAGCCACTGTCACTAACAAGGATTCCTCGTACTAGGCCCCTTTCAAATCTCACACAGATTCTACTGTTGTTAAAGATTCTGTTATCATGGGTGGAACCAGGCCATCCAGTAACAAAATCAATAAACTTCCTCTCGTGGTTGACAACAACCTACAAAAAAATACAATTAACATGAGCATGATACATGATCTGGGTAATACACATCAAAGAAAAAAGAAGTAAAGCATGGTGTTCCACAATTATTCTTTTTACTTTATATCAATAATAAATAAATAAATACCAGTTATTATTCTGTTTGCAGTTGACAGAAATGTTTTCGTTTCAGGAGAAATAGAAAAAAAAAACAAGAAAGAAGTAATAGGCCTATGTTAAATGGCTAATATTACAAATATAATTACATGCAAACTGAACTCCGCAGATGGTCGAATGGACTACGGATTATAAACGACATGCTGATGTGTTATTTTGTATGGGATAATAAGATGGTACATAAAGAATGATGAATATCATCTTGTTTTTAGGAGTTACTTGACATTTTTAATTTGTAGGCCTATTCTAGGTTAACGAAATGTAACCCACCGTAAGCAGGTGTGTGTGTGTATTTTCCTGAATGTGTAAGAATAAGTGGAGATACAGGTAATACTTAGCATTTAAGATCTTATGTGTCCAAATAACTTGTACACTGTACATGGTATATAAAGTATTGAATGACTAAAAATTAGGCGGAAGACGAATTTAGGTCGAGCACCAGCGAAACTCCTCCCACTCTTGCACATCGGTTCGTGTGCAAGGCTTCCGAGCCAATGCGCATGCCGCTGCCTACTTCCCCTTTCCCAGCTATGAACCTGCTCACTGTTGTACCCTTCATCCATAAGAATATACAAAATTTCACAATATTTACATGAAAGTGGCTATTTCTCATGTGTTAAAGCTCTCTAAACTGAAACAGATGAATTTTCAATTCACCGCTCAGCAATTTCTCATAGTGAAGTGTAGTCCAGTCAATGAATGCCGTAAAAGGGGTTGTAGAGGACATGGAGAGGGGGATATTACTAATTTTCCCAAAACTAATTTTTGCCTCATGTTTTTCGTTAAATTTGTCTTTCCAACTCATGAGCCTTACGTTTTACAGCAAAGTTGTGAGGAAAAGAGTTGTAGAGCATTAAATTTCCTTTAAATATTTATATGGATATTTAATTTATCTTCAACAAAACAAAAGTTACAACAATTTGAAATTGTCGGGTAAAATTTGTGATTTCTGAAGAAAATAGTACATTTATTTCCCAACTAAAGAACTATAACAATATATCTATGTATATACTTATATACACTTTTACATGCTATATATGATACACACTATATATATATAAGGAATCTACATTTAAGAATCCCCGTCATCTTCCATCACTTTTTTTTTATATCGGATTCAGAGTCTGCAGGGGATGTGTGGAGGGGCTCCATTTCTTCCCCATCGTCGTCTACGTTCATTACAGGTATCTTGTTCAAACAGTTCCCCTGGCAGTGTTGGCATAAAATGGAAGGGTTCAACGAAACTTTCTTGCAGTCACATTTAAAGCTGCTGCAATCTTTCGTGCACTTACAAGAAATATTGCTTAAAATGCCTTGTGAAGCTGCAGCACTGGAGCAAGATGATTTTACTTGCGTTACCCCACGACTCTGGGGGTAATGGCTTCCTAACCAGAGCTACACCTGGTGGTATGTCCGAAATGGATGTTCTTTTGTTGACCTTTGCTTGGTGGAAGTCATAAATTTTAGAAACGAATGGTAATGGTAGGTGTTAAGGGAGCTCCCCTTTGCTGGGGCGCCGTACCTTCTTAACATGCATGTTCATCCAGCTTCCTCAACATCAACTTGTGAGGAGGGGTTGTAAAATACTTCGGCTGCTTTGTGAATATCTGGGTGTTTTTGGTAAAGTTTGTCAAAACCAATAGACCAGTCAATGAAAAGTTGTAGAAGGAAATGGAAGGAACACAATTTTTGACTTTAGGACATTGTTTGGACTAGTAAGGAGGTAAACATACTAAAAGTCCCCACTCCTAGGAGGTGAGCGGGGGGCAGGGGGCCCCTAGAAGGTCCCTTTTTTCGGTTTTTCGCGTATATCTCAGACAATATGGGTCCTATCGTTAAGACCCTTCTATACAAAATTAAAGCTGACAAAATACTCCACAAGATTGATTCTATTTATTTTTTCGCTATCTTGCCTAATTTCCGAGATATCCGTGCTCAAAATTAGATGATTTTGAAAAAAAATAAAATTGCCTCCCGTTTTTTGCCTTATTTCGTTAGCTAATTCTTCGGACATTCGTCCTACAAAAATGTCATAAGGAAAGAAGTCGTAGAGCATTAAATTTCCTTCAAGAATATATGTTACTTTACTTTTTTGTCTTCAACCGTTCAGAAGTTAGAGTAATTTTAACTTTATGTGTAAATTCCGGGATTTTGCAGAAAAACTTAACTTTCGTATTTTTCGTTCTTCCACTGCTGAAACTCTATATAAATCCAATATATACGTATTATATATATTTATATGTATAAATAGTATGTACTATATATATATATAAATGGCACATAAAGAAATTATGTGTATATATATATATATAGGTTATGTATTTATAATATATTTTCAAGTATATATGGAGTTCTTCAAAGTAATATTGTTTGGTGTCGTTTAATACTAAATTCGAACCCCGAACCTAGTGGAACCACTTTGAGAGCTCCATCATTTACCCCACAGAAATACAATTACTATAATATATGATGGAAAGTTTTGATAATACTCAAAATTGAC
This sequence comes from Ectobius pallidus, assembly GCA_964059195.1. NCBI lineage: Eukaryota > Metazoa > Arthropoda > Insecta > Blattodea > Ectobiidae > Ectobius > Ectobius pallidus. The sequence continues at coordinate 91,094,043 of CAXKWD010000001.1, forward strand.
AATTTATCGAGGATCGCTGAATCTTTATTGTTATTTAGGAGCCATAATTGCCCTCTACATAGGCAATAATGCTTGTATTCAATGTATATAATATATAATGTACAGTTAATATAATATATAGGCCTAATACACATTCGCTCCGGAAAGGCATTGGGGTAGGATGATTCCAGAGTCAACAACAATTTGTACATAACTTTTTTTTTATTAATACATTAACTCGTAAATGTTTTTTGAAACTGTGTTACATTTAATTTAATAATTTATTTACACCTTATAGTACAATAAACATCAATAATTATTATAAATTCCTGACTCTCTTGGAGCGGAGGGTCCTTCCTCGTCATGGTAACTTGGTCCTGGGTATTGTTCTGCTTCGTTTTCTTCTTCATCCATTGAGAAAGGGGATACATCTTCTAGGATAACTGGCAGAGGATCAATGTCGAGTTCTTCATCCTCATTGACCAAGAGGGGGCCCCCATTAAGACAGTTCCCGTGACAGTTTTGGCACGCAGGGAACACTTGAGAGATGCCTTTCTGCATCCGCATTTGGTGGTGGCAGAATCCTTTGTGCACCGAAAAAAAAAAAAAATATTTCATCCGGGGCAGCCTGCTGCACACTGTGCACCAGGGTTTGTTAGTTAACTCCCACCCGTACATCTGAGGAGGCGGCTCATGTCCCAATCACATCTCGACTTTGTCATATATCCTCAGAATGTTGCTTCGCTGCCCCCTCAGTTGGTGGGAGGCACGAGATGTCCGGCTTGATATTGGCTACCGATTTTACATAGGATTGGTAACGGTAAGCGTTTAGAGATTTCTCTTTAGGTGGGGCCCCGTACCACCTCAAAATACACTTTTCCCCAGCTTCCTCTACATCATCCTTGGTTGAGGAAGGGTCTGAGAAAACTGTAGCAGTTCCCTGGACATCTGGAGACTTCAAATGCAGTTTGATAAATCCCAGCTTACTCTTTCGGAAGTCTGCTGTGGTGGTACCGCACCCAGTGAAGGCATTCAGAAATAGTATGTTTCGCAGCCCCTGGGTAGAAAACAATGTAGGTTTTATGTTTCCACGCCCAGGCTTGACGAAAATTATGTTCTGGTCACTAGGTGTTTTGGCCATCAACAGGACTATTAGGTCGACATCCTCACCAATAACTGCAACAGCGGTGGTATGTGACAACTCCATAGCCATGTCTACAATGAGGACATCCGCAATATTCCGTGCTTACAGGGTTCTGACTACATGTGACTAGTGTGACTTTCAGCATGTTAATCAGCAGACTTTATTTGTAGACATTTGTCAGGAAGTCTTCCTGCTTCACAGTTATGACTGTCTTCTGATTGAAATGTATGTCTGCTGACTTACTGAGATGGTACCGCCTTTGCTGCTCAGCGACCTTTGTACTTGAGGATGAGCAAATGCCAGATATCGTGCTCTATCGAGCTCTTTCTAGAGAAAACTGACTTCGTCGATTTCCTCATCCCACCCTCATTGAAGAGGGCCAAAGGGAAAGGGGCTAATTCATATTGCAAATAAGTTTTCAAATCTTCGTCGGTTTTCTTACTTATGGATTTGCGCTGGAATAGCAAAAAAGGATCCACAGACACCCATTCGTCGTTAATCTTGATTGGCGAGCTAACATTCGAAAGGGGAAGTGCTCGATCTTTCCGAGACAGTTTGATACTTATTTTCAAACTCTATAAAAAAATAGTTGTTATTCTTGAAAATTAATTTCAGATCAAATTTCCGATTTTCCGATAGCGAAAAAGTGAAAGGAATCAGTCTTGTTAGAACATTTTATCAGGTTTAATTTTTGTATAGAGTGGTATTAACGCTAGGACCCATAGTTTCCGAGATATAAGCGAAAAACCGAAAAAAGGGACCTTCTAAGGGCCCCCTTGCCTCCCGCTCACCTCCTAGGAGTGGGGACTTTTAGTATGTTTAACTTCTAACTAGTCCAAACAAAGTCCCAAAGTCAAAAACCGTCTTCCTTCCATTTCCCTCTATTCATCAACTATACATAAGCATATATATTACTTGGAAATATATTACAAAATACATCATATATATACATATATATTGATTCATTTATGTACAACTTTTATACAGTACATACTATTTATACATATAAATACGTAATATTGGCTTTTATACAGAGTTAGAGCAGTGAAATCATGGAAGATACGAAAGTTAAGTTTTTCTGCAAAATCCCGGAATTTACACATAAAGTTAAAATTGCTCTAACTTTTGAACGGTTGAAGGTAAAGAAATAAACGATCATATATTCTTAAAGGAAATTTAATGCTCTACAACTTCCTTCCTTATGATACTTTCGTAGGACAAAGGGCCGAAAAGTTAGCTAACGGAATAAGGCAAAAAACGCGAGGCAATTTTATTTTTTTTCAAAATTAGCTAATTTTTAGCGCAGATATCTCGAAAACTAGGTGAGATAGCGAAAACATGAATGGAATCAATCTTGTGGATCATTTTTTCATCTTTAATTTTGTATAGAAAGATCTTATCGTTAGGACCCATAGTTTCCGAGATATAAGCGAAAACCCGGAAAAGGGACATTCTAAGGGCCCCCCTGCCCCCCGCTCACCCCCTAGGAGTGGGGACTTTTAGTATGTTTACCTCCTTACTTGTCCAAACAAAGTCCCAAAGTCAAAAATTGTGTTCCTTCCATTTCCCTCTACACCTCTTTTTGAGCATTCATTGACTGGACTACAAGCTTACTCTTTCAGAATGTTGCTGAAGTTGAATCGCAACCATAAAAGCATGCAGGAACAGAATTTGTTTCACTCCCAGCTGCTGCATTTGGTGGGTACAGTAAATATTGGTTAGACCTTTTCCGCTCCCCGGTTTGATGAGTAAATTTTGTGATCAGGTAGGGTATTTGCGGTAAATATCAATGCGAGATCTACATATCCAATTACAGCCACATTAGATGTTTCTAACGTCGATTGTTCAATAGCTGTACTTAAAATCAGCGTGTCAGCATCGACTGATGCTTGATGCGTTGCAATGGCCTCTTCCTCGAGTTTAGACCTCAGTAGGTTGATCACTCTGTCTTTATTATGCGACTGGGGAGGAATAGTTCTTCACGCACTGTTTTATGGTTGCCCATATTGAAATAGGTATCTACGGACTTTCTCACTCTGTAGCGTCTTCCCAGTTCGGCTTTAGTGCTGTTTGGTGAGTTGATGTTTCCATCATCTCTTCCTCCTGGCTAGTGGGTCTTGACAAATTTCACGTATTCATCACGTATTCGTTCATTTCTAAAGCCTATGACCAAGATACAACCTGATCTCTCGTCACTTCCACCAAGCAAGGGGAGCAACAAAGAACATCCCTTTCGGACATACCACCAGGTGCAGCTCTGGTTAGTAAGCCAATTACCCCCAGAGTCGTGGGGTAACGGAAAGAAAATCATCTTGCTCCAGTGCTGACCAAAGACCCTGCAGCACCACAAGGCATTTCAAGCAATATTCTTTTTAAGTCCACGAAGGATTGCAGCAGCCTTAAATGTGACTTCAAGAAAGTTTCATTGAACTGTTCCCCTTTATGCTAAAACTGCCAGGAGAGCTGTTTGAACCAGATACCTGTAATGAACGAAGACGACAAAGAGGAAGAAATGGAGCCCTCCGCACATCCCCTGCAGACGCTGAATCCTATATTAAAAAAGTGATGGAAGATGACTGGGATTCTTAAATGTGGATTCCTAATATATATACATATGTATATATATGTATATGTATACATATGTATACATATGTATATATATGTATATATATGTATATATATGTATATATATGTATATATATATATATATATATATATATATATTTTGTGTATTTATAGTATGTATTATATATATACATATATGTATAAATATATATGTACATATATGTATATTGTGTGTAATTTATAGTATGTATTATATATATATATACATATATGTATATTGTGTATATATAGTGTATATATATATGTATATTGTGTATATATAGGCTACTATGTATATTGTGTATATATAGTATATATATGTATATTGTGTATATATAGGCTACTATGTATATCTGTATATAAGTATATACATAGATATATCGTTATAGTTCTTTAATTGGGAAATAAATGTTCAATTTTCTTCAGAAATCACAAACTTTACCTGACAATTTCAAATTGTTGTAACTTATGTTTTGTTGAAGATAAATTAAATATCTATATACATACTTAAATGAAATTTAATGCTCTACAACTTTTTTCCTCACTACTTTGCTGTAAAACGTAAGGCTGATGAGTTAGAAAGACAAATTTAACGTGTATATGAACCAACTTGTAGAGAATTATGTCAGTTTTAATTTGTTATATGAACAATTTTTCCTACGATGCACCATTTTAAAATTATAAGCGAAAAAACAAAAAAGTGGACCTTTTCCACCCCCTACCCCCATGAAGCGTAAGGGGTAGGGGCGGGGACTTTTAGTATGTATACCCCCAACACATTCCCGAAGAAAAAAATTCTCCCCCTCTCCATGTCCTCTACAACCCTTTCCTTGACTGGACTAGTGGTTAAATCTGCTGGTTACGGTGCTAGTGGTCACTGTTTTGTATACCAGTCGATGTGAAATTTATGGTTAGGAATAGGTCCCAAATATGCAGATTACGGTGCTAGGAGGGAGGGAAAGGAACACAATAAAGGAAAAATAAATTATTTAATTTTTCCCAGTTTCCCCTTTTGCATAATAGATGGCATAGCTAGTAGTTAAAGGGAAAATGGAATTTTACGCCCCATGCGAGTCCCTCACTCCAACTCCTACTGGTGCAAGGGTCTTTTCTATTACATATACGGTTTTTTTATTTTATAATTGTGAAATATGTTTGGTACAAGGCTCTTTTTTTATTGTGAAATATTATTTCCGGTGTTGAGCATGTGAGCGAAGAAGAGTGGGACGTAAAGTTCCATTATGTCATTATTTGGCTACTCACTTGGCAATTGAGACTGAAGATACTTTTCCGATTAAGGAATACTTCAGCATTCTCACCACCGGGATTCATTATAGGAACATGTGTTCCATCGATGGCTCCTACAACCCCTGGAAACCTGGACCTTTCATACACACGCTGGGTGTTCACCTGACACTCAGCTTGATCCGGGAACTTGAAAAATTGTGGCCTTTTCCCAGCAATTAGTTCAGATACCTTTTTTACAATCCTGCTCACAGTTGGCTGGCTTACGCCATGCAAGTCAGCAGATACTAATTGAAAATTACCTGTAAACAATGAGGAAAGCATTACTATTAGGGTCAATTTATTTCATAACCTTAAATGTTTGCATGAACATAACCTCTATAAAATGAAATACACAATAATATAAATTTGGCCGTTTATCCTTACCTGTAGCATAATATCGTAACAATATTAGCAGTTGTATTACCGGCGGAACAGGTAATCCTCTTCGACTGTAATTAACCAGTCCATCTTCAAACATGGTGAGGATATCCAATACCGTCTGCTTATCAAACCTATATCTTGCTTTGGATTCGCTATTCCTATAAAATTCTATGGGGTTTTGCGCATCTCTAATAATACGCCGAGGAACAGGTGCAGCGTCCATAATTTCCTGGATGTCATCAATATTCTCGGCGAATTCCACAACTCCAAAAATGTCAGCCATATTTATTGTTGTGAATACGCCGAAGTCAAAGTCAAATTCGAGATTGCCGGCGACTTCGGAATAAAGTCACAATCGAAGTTTACTTTCGTCAAAGTCTCGACTGTGAATACGAAAATGGCGACTTTGTTCTTTGTAAAGTTGACTTTGATCCATAGTCTTGTTTATGAATACCGGCCTTAGAGCACCTCTATGGAGCGTGGAAGCAGTCAGTGGCATACATTACCTTTAGCTAACTGCTAAGAAGTAGGGCACAGCCAAAGAAAAAACTATTATTTCTATAAAGATTGGAAATTACATTTTTTTATTCAACAAGATGAAAATGCGTTTTGTTTGATATGTTGTGCAACAATTTGCTTTATTTTGCATTTCAACCCCAGACGACACTTCAATATGAATCATGGAAAAAGTATAATTTCAGGTATTGTTTTCTTATAAGTTATAGGTAGGGACCTGCAAAATTCGCAATTGCGATAACGCGATTTTATTCGCGAATTTTAACGTTTTCCCATTAAAAACGCGAATTTTAGCGTTTTCCGTAAAATACGCGAATTTTAAGGTTTTAAAACTTAAAACAGCGATTTTTACATTTTGACGCATTCCTGAGTATACAGCCAACTCCCGATTACCCATGGGTGGCTTAACCATGCGCGAAAATTATAATTGTTCGCACTTATTTGAAATTTCCTGCACTTAATTTTGAATTTCCCACACTTAATTTCGAATTTCCCGCACTTTTATTTTGTCAGATTTTTAATTTCCCGCACTTATTTTCGTCATATGCACAAAATGGCTACCAAGTGCGGGAAATTCTAAATTAAGTGAAAGAAATTCAAAATCTTGCACATGATTAATTCTAACATTTGAATTATCTGTGTTTTTCAAGTATTGGGTGCATGTCAAGGTTCCAATTAATTCTGATAACCGAGAGTTCAGTGTAGTTTTAAATGATCCTCCTTCAACAATGTTCTGACTAACAGGAGAAAATACTTGAAAAAGAATTTGGCTACAATGGTTATTTTTTTATTTGAAAGTTAAATAGCCTAAGGTATCAGATACTCGCTCCAGTGTTTGATTTCTAGAAATCATTCTTTAACTCAACAATTAGTAAAATTGCATTAAAAGTACCACAGATTTTTGGAGAAAATAACTCTACTTTTGGGAAAAATAACACCGCTTTTGGTAAAAAAATAACACCACTTTTGGGGAAAAATAACACCACTTTTGACCAAATAATAAACACACCTTTTGCATGTCTCTAGTTATAGGCCTTTGTGATAAATTACGAAATGAAGTTATGCATTAATGTTTAGCTGTGACAAATGATTTTTACTAAGAAATGTAACGATCAGCATAATATAGGTCACATAAGAATTTATCTATTATAGGGGACGAGAGGAAGCAGTTGTTGGAAAGCCTAAAAGGGCAAAACACAGAATCGAACAAAATAATAAAATAGTCACAACTAAACAATTGGTGCATGTCAGCTACCACATGTCTAAATATACTGCAGACAAATGAAACCACAATGGGAAGAATGTTAAAGACTGTTTAGTTTTAGCTGCAGAAGATATTTGCCCTAACATAGTCGAACAATTTAAATGTATCAGTCTGTCACCTCATACAGTTGCTAACAGAATAGTGGAACTGAGTTCTGATGTAGAGTCACAATTAATGAATAAAGTACAAACTATGAAGTGGTAGACCTTAGCAATGGATGAGAGTACATGAAGATACTGCTCAATTAGCTATGTTTTTCGGAGGCACTGATGACCACATGCAAAAGTGTAATTTTAACAGCAACATAAAAGTGAGTTTACTTTTTTTATCATGGGCAGTGGAGAAACTGTAGAATGTACTTGTACGTTATGAAAATCAAAATTTGATATTGAATGTGATGGCCGTTCCAACATTGTGAAATACTAATTAAAACGAAGTAATATACACAGTGGAGCACATGAATAACTGAACTAGTTAAATATTATATTAACACTTAATGCTTCACTTACGTCGCTGTTTATGAGCAGGACATGTTTCGGGATTCTTATCCCATCTTCGGCTGCTGGTCAACTGGCAATTGGCGATCATGGTTAGTGGTCTTTATGGTTTGTCCAGTGCTGCCCTCTCTTCTCTTGGCTGTAAGCTTGATGACGTCATCCACCGGCGGTATTTCAAAATTCATAACATTGCTGCTGTTCTTAGTGATGAAAATCTTCTCCCAGGTGTTCAGTTCTGCCCGTGTCTTGACGTGTTTTAATAGTTTAACATCCTTTTTGATGTGGTGGTTTTGTGTCCAGGAGTGATGTGCTACAGCTGATTTGTCCGTTTGCATGAATTTCACATTTCTAAGGTGTTCTTTCATTCTAGTTGTTATATTTCTTTTGGTTTGTCCAATGTAGGTCAGCTGGCAGTTTTCACATTCCATCTGATAGATTCCTGATAGTTCTGTTTTTGGTGTGATGTCTTTTAGTGGGTGATTGAGCAGATTTCTAATGGTATATTTGTTCTGGGGTGCTAGCTTGATGTTGTAGTTTTTGAATACTTTCTCGAATTTGTAGAATGTTTTTGGATGGTAGGTGAATTTTTTGTATTTTTGTGGTTTTTTCTCTGAATTGTCTAATGTACTAATCCCTTTTATCATTTTTTGTTTCTTGTGTTTTGAAATCATCTTGTCCATGAAATTGGTTTTGAAACCGTTGGTAAGTGCTACTTCCTGCATGTGCTGATATTCCTTGTTGTATTCTATTTCAGTCAGTGGAATGTGAGTTAGCCTATGGATTAAACTATGAAAGATGGCAAACTGGTGAGGTTTTGGATTGAACTTGTTGTGTTTAATATAGTTGTCAACATGTGTGGGTTTCCTGTATACCCCAAACTCTAGGTTCTGCTGATTTCTAATAATTTTTAGGTCAAGAAATGGTAAGTATCCGTTTTTTTCAGTTTCGATGGTGAATTTTATTGAACTGTCTTGTAGGTTCAGTAATTTAACCGAGTCTTCTATGAATCTTTTTGGTACAATAGCAAAAATGTCATCGACATATCTCCACCAGACTTTGAATATATGAGGAAAAACTCTGGTAACGTGTAGTTCCAAATTGCTCATATACAGGTCTGCTAACACTGGCGAAAGTGGACTCCACATGGCTAAACCTGCAGTTTGTTTGTAAAATTCTTGATTGAACCCGAAGCTGTTCTGTTTAATGCATAACTCAATAAGTTTGATATATTCTTCAGTTTGTGCTGGTGATACATCATTCTGAGACAACCATTCTTTAATCAATTGTGGGAGTTTATCTGTTGGGATGCTTGTGAATAATGCGGTAACGTCAAATGACACTAAAACTTCGTCAGCCTTTATGGTCGTATTTCTTATTTTGTCAACTAGATCCAACGAATTTTGGATACCTAGAGTTTCAAACTTTTTAAACAAGTTCAGTTTTTCCACCAACCATTTGGCCAGTTTGTACGTTGGGGCATCTATATTACTAATGATTGGCCTCATACTATCATCGTTCTTATGAATTTTTGGTAGAGTGTATAATTTAGGTAGCGACGGATTGTTAACTATTAATTTCCTTTTGTCTTCATTTGGTATGATTTTACTTGTTTTGATTGTGCTTTTTGTTCTTTCAGTGACTGCTTTCAGTGGGTTTTTTGTCAGCTTTTCATATTCTGGTTTTTGCAATAACTTATTGGTCCTGTTTACATAATCTTTTTGGTCTAAAATTACAGTCTTGTTCCCTTTGTCTGCTTTCAAATAGTATACTGGTTTCTTGTTCAACTGCTTAATGGTTTGTTTGAAGTCTGTATCTTTTTCCCGAGGCATCTGTTCTAAAATGATATATTTAACAAATTCAAAGTCCATAAACTTTCCACCGGTCAGAAATATAAAATACTGCAAAACCAGACTAAAAGTTTTAACAACGGTGGATAACTCAAAACACTCACCATCAGCACAACGTTTCAACTAGATCCTTCTAGTCTTCCTCAGGCACTCAAAACTTTTAAAACTTTTAGTCTGGTTTTACAGTATTTTATGTTCTAAAATGGCCGCACATTTTGTTTGGGTTACAATTTTGTCATTAGGCCTATCTTTGGTCAGCATATTTGAGGTTATCTCTACATCCGCTATGTAATCGTCTAAATTTTTTGAATGACTGATGCAGGTTTTCAGACCTTTGTTCAAGAGTTTCATTTCATCTGGTGTGAATGTTTCTTTCGATAAATTAACGACATTGTTTTGTGTTGCTATAGATACATTACACCCTCTGTGTATTGGTTGTCTGACTTTATTACGTAAATTTTCGGCTTTCTTTTTTAGTCTTTGGGTTTTTGTCGTTATTATATCATTTAATCTGTCATACATGTTTGATTCCAGGTTATTCCACATTGTGTGGCCTAAGTCTTTCTCTAACTTCAAATGCAGGTTATACAGTTGTAGGTCTGTTTTTTCCAATATGGCGTAATGTTTAGACCGCTCTAGCGTCATTGCTTTTTTCTCTAATATTTTTTGTTGTTTGCTGTTGTCGTCAAGTTTAATCATTCTCTTTAGGAAAATGGGAGACAGTTTTTCTTTCATGCAAATATTCAAGAATTTTATATCCGCTGATGCGTGTCTTCTTTTGATATGAAGTTTCATGAATGCTTTGATATCTCCTTTATTTTCGTGGAGTTGTGAGTTGAAGTAATTAAAATGGTTGCTTACCTCCATGGTTGCCAATTTCCTTGTCACCTAGTTTGACCTACACTTCGCTGGCTTGTACACCAAGTAAAATAATAATTAAAACGAAGTAATATACACAGTGGAGCACATGAATAACTGAACTAGTTAAATATTATATTAACACTTAATGCTTCACTTAAGTCGCTGTTTATGAGCAGGACATGTTTCGGGATACTTATCTATAGCAACACAAAACAATGTCGTTAATTTATCGAAAGAAACATTCACACCAGATGAAATTAAACTCTTGAACAAAGGTCTGAAAACCTGCATCAGTCATTCAAAAAATTTAGACGATTACATAGCGGATGTAGAGATAACCTCAAAAATGCTGACCAAAGATAGGCCTAATGACAAAATTGTAACCCAAACAAAATGTGCGGCCATTTTAGAACAGATGCCTCGGGAAAAAGATACAGACTTCAAACAAACCATTAAGCAGTTGAACAAGAAACCAGTATACTATTTGAAAGCAGACAAAGGGAACAAGACTGTAATTTTAGACCAAAAAGATTATGTAAACAGGACCAATAAGTTATTGCAAAAACCAGAATATGAAAAGCTGACAAAAAACCCACTGAAAGCAGTCACTGAAAGAACAAAAAGCACAATCAAAACAAGTAAAATCATACCAAATGAAGACAAAAGGAAATTAATAGTTAACAATCCGTCGCTACCTAAATTATACACTCTACCAAAAATTCATAAGAACGATGATAGTATGAGGCCAATCATTAGTAATATAGATGCCCCAACGTACAAACTGGCCAAATGGTTGGTGGAAAAACTGAACTTGTTTAAAAAGTTTGAAACTCTAGGTATCCAAAATTCGTTGGATCTAGTTGACAAAATAAGAAATACGACCATAAAGGCTGACGAAGTTTTAGTGTCATTTGACGTTACCGCATTATTCACAAGCATCCCAACAGATAAACTCCCACAATTGATTAAAGAATGGTTGTCTCAGAATGATGTAACACCAGCACAAACTGAAGAATATATCAAACTTATTGAGTTATGCATTAAACAGAACAGCTTCGGGTTCAATCAAGAATTTTACAAACAAACTGCCGGTTTAACCATGGGGAGTCCACTTTCGCCAGTGTTAGCAGACCTGTATATGAGCAATTTGGAACTACACGTTACCAGAGTTTTTCCTCATATATTCAAAGTCTGGTGGAGATATGTCGATGACATTTTTGCTATTGTACCAAAAAGATTCATAGAAGACTCGGTTAAATTACTGAACCTACAAGACAGTTCAATAAAATTCACCATCGAAACTGAACAAAACGGATACTTACCATTTCTTGACCTAAAAATTATTAGAAATCAGCAGAACCTAGAGTTTGGGGTATACAGGAAACCCACACATGTTGACAACTATATTAAACACAACAAGTTCAATCCAAAACCTCACCAGTTTGCCATCTTTCATAGTTTAATCCATAGGCTAACTCACATTCCACTGACTGAAATAGAATACAACAAGGAATATCAGCACATACAGGAAGTAGCACTTACCAACGGTTTCAAAACCAATTTCATAGACAAGATGATTTCAAAACACAAGAAACAAAAAATGATAAAAGGGAATAGTACATTAGACAATTCAGAGGAAAAACCTCAAAAATACAAAAAATTCACCTACCATCCAAAAACATTCTACAAATTCGAGAAAGTATTAAAAAACTACAACATCAAGCTAGCACCCCAGAACAAATATACAGTAAAACTTGTTCAAAGCGGAATCGTATGGGACCAAAAGAATTTTCCAAATTGGACAAGTTTCCGGATTACACAAAATACACTAGACTACATAAATGTTATCAATTACTGTACCATGCGCCACAAATGTGATTTGTAATACTGTAATTAATTACAAACCTTAATTCCTGTACAGCAGATATTCTTCACTTTATTTTTATATACAGTAAAATACCACGCTATTATTAATAATTAATAACACTAACACATAATAATTATGCAATTACTGTAGGCTAACTGTTTTCTTGCCTCATTATCCCTAGGTTTATTTCACTTGTGTCGCCACATATCGGGACATGGGCCCGGACAAAGACAAGTTTTTAGCCTGCGCATTTACAAACCAATCCCACACTATTTCATTAATTTCTTCATTTCCCGTCTTCTTTGTTTTTCTCTTCATTTGTCCGTTCCCCTTGATCCACTCCTCCCTTATCTTATCTTTGTTCTTTAAAGTTTCGTAAATTTGTGTTTTACCGCATTTGAAACGCAAAATTATTTCGCGCACAGAAAGTTTGTCTCTCTCACTCGCCTCAATCACCTTCATCTTTTCGTTGAGCATGAGCGATACTTACTTTTTGTTCGACATGATGCTACAGGCAGTACAAGCCAACTGAAATTGAAGCCTGGCGGAAAATAGAAAACAAAGCAGGTAGCAGATTTCTTTACAATTGGGTAAATTCCACTGTTGGCCGAAACAAAAGACACCGCCGTGTTTAGCCTACTCTAACGGAACTCTCAGGGCTGTACAATATTCGTGCTAAGAAGTAACGTGTTCACACAGACTTAAATAACAAAATATATTATATTGTAATGCTGCTTTTCCGCATTATAGAATAAATTGCTACTTAAATCTTAAAATCTGCATTCCGTTTCCGCGTTAAGCACGTTCCGTTTTATACAAAATATTGACATTTAAAAATGTATTGCGTGCGTCGGGACCGAAATATTTGTACGCTTTGGACAGATTTCCGGATTATACACGTGCCGCTTTGAACAAGTTTTACTGTACCATTAGAAATCTGCTCAATCACCCACTAAAAGACATCACACCAAAAACAGAACTATCAGGAATCTATCAGATGGAATGTGAAAACTGCCAGCTGACCTACATTGGACAAACCAAAAGAAATATAACAACTAGAATGAAAGAACACCTTAGAAATGTGAAATTCATGCAAACGGACAAATCAGCTGTAGCACATCACTCCTGGACACAAAACCACCACATCAAAAAGGATGTTAAACTATTAAAACACGTCAAGACATGGGCAGAACTGAACACCTGGGAGAAGATTTTCATCACTAAGAACAGCAGCAATGTTATGAATTTTGAAATACCGCCGGTGGATGACGTCATCAAGCTTACAGCCAAGAGAAGAGAGGGCAGCACTGGACAAACCATAAAGACCACTAACCATGATCGCCAATTGCCAGTTGACCAGCAGCCGAAGATGGGATAAGAATCCCGAAACATGTCCTGCTCATAAACAGCGACGTAAGTGAAGCATTAAGTGTTAATATAATATTTAACTAGTTCAGTTATTGTGAAATACATTAATTAAGACATAATAACATATCCTATATCAGACTACTTGCAAAAATATACCAGGGCAGCCAGGCGAAAGTACGCACAGAGAGAGATGGGAAGAGATTCGCATTGAACAGAGGAGTCAGACAGGGCGACCCCCTCTCACCGAAGCTGTTCTCAAGTGTGCTAGAACACCAAATTCGGAAACTGGACTGGACAAACAATCATGGCATTCAGATAGATGGAGTCACCCTATCCCATTTAAGGTTTGCAGATGACATCATTCTACTGGCAAAAACAGCACCGGAATTGCAAAGGATGCTAAATGATATAGATAGAATCAGCAGAGAGGCAGGACTGACTATGAACAAATCAAAAACAAAACTGATGACCAATGCAGAGGAAGAACCAATAAAGATCAACGATGAGCCACTAGAATACGTGCAAGAATACATTTACTTGGGACAAAATATATCACTAAAGGACAATATGGCAAAAGAAGTGAAAAGAAGAATCAGTCAGGCTTGGAAGAAATTTTGGAGCATGAAATTTATATTAATGGACAAATTCCAGAAAATAAGCTTGAAGATAGAGGTACTAGAAAAATGTGTAATACCAGTGTTACTATACGGCTGCCAGATTTGGGCACTAACATCAAAGCAGAGGAAGACACTACAGATATGCCAACGAAAAATGGAACGAAAAATCTTGTTCATCTCGACAAAAGATAGAATAAGAAATGAAGTGATAAGGAAGAAAACAGGTATGTGCGAGGTAACGCTGAGAGCAGACAGACTGAAATGGCAATGGGGTGGACACGTAGCAAGGATGGACAGCACAAGATGGGCATATAGAGCAACCATGTGGGACCCGAGAGTTGGAAAGCGAAACGTAGGAAGGCAAAGAACCAGGTGGGCAGATGAATTCAAGAAAGTGGCAGGCGATCAATGGTCGAGGAGAGCACGAGACCGCCAGGAGTGGAAAAAGCTCACATGTGGAATCAGTGAAGTGCGAAAAGAGTAGTGCGAAAGTGATCTGTGTAGAAACTGCGAGACGACCTAACACCCTCCTTAGGAATAGCACCCCTAAGGAGCTTCCCTAGCTATCCCTGCACTGCAGGAGGCCTTGGCCCTTAATGGGATGTTACAGGCTAATTTTATTTATTTATTTATTAACATATCAGAAGAAAATGCACTTCTTGAGAAAATTCATAAAAGTGACAAGTAGGCTTATAGTGACAACGAGGCATCTACTTCTGTGGAATGAATTGCTATCCACTTCAATCTGCAGAAGAAGTTTAAGCCATTTAAGATAACTTGTATGTATGAGACAAAATCAAGTTTAATTTTTCACTAAATTTTGTGTTTTTGCACCCTTTTCTCTTTAATTGTCCCAGGTTTTTTCCAATATTTGAAAAAAAAATTCCTGTTTTTACATAAAAATCATATGGAGACCCTACTGTAGGCTCCGCAAACAAATTGGGCCTATAACTTTACCATGTATGAGAGCACACCAGACATTCATCTTAAGACTGTTATGTTTATGTTTAATGTAGATGTGAAGTTCATTGGCTCATATCCTGATGTTATGATGATGAACATGACCACACACACATGTTACCTGATTACTAGACACCATTTCTTCACTATTGTCCGTTATAATGTCAGAACTCCCAACAGTGCTATTTAAAATTCGACCCATATCAAGGTCATTGATAACTTGAATATCTATTAAATGTTCACGGTCCATAAATGGTATCTTTTTTTTTATTTTTTATTTTATTCTTCATAAATCTCATGCTCCATTACAAAGGAATACTACATGATGATATTTTCTTTTACAACAATAATTTAGTCACAGTTTTTGTGAATTTAGGTAATAATTTGTTACAATGCCAAATTAATATTGATATATAACTAATATAGGTATATACAATCATCCAGGTCTCTGATATGATATCTACTGAAGTTTGTTGAAATCTATATTTTTAATGAACTCCACGAATGCTTTTAAGTGCTTCTCTGTGAGGTCACTATTATTCGTAGGCCATGATCCTCCTTCTGTTGTTACTTGATGCTTCAGGATATTTCTTTGGCTAGATAACAATTGGCACTCGTAGATTAAGTGTTCCGATGTCTGCTCTCCTGAGTCGCAGGGACACATTTGATTGCCTATGATTCTAAATCTGTGCAGGTATGATTTAGTTATCCCATGGCCGATGACAACTGCAGTGAACTCCTTTGTGATCGGGATTTTCTTCTTTTGTCTCAACTCTACTCTAGGGAAGATTGATCTGCATACCCGTCCCTTTACAGTTTCCTGCCATTTTCTCTGCCATATTTCGAAGCTTTTCATCTTCAAATTGGTTGTTATAGTTGTTATCGGAGATTTGCTGTACAGTACCTCCAGTTCCTCATCTTCTGCAGCTTCCTTGGCGAGTTGGTCTGCCAGTTCGTTCCCCTCTAGGCCAGTGTGGGCTTTAACCCATCCTAAATGAATTATATAGTTTTGGGCTGAACACACTCTAAGTTTATCTCTTATCTTTTCAATTAGGTAACTAAGTATGTATGGAGTTGTTTTTTATTGAATTTAGGGCCACTTGACTGTTTGTGTAAATTGCTATTTCATTAACTTACAGTGTTTTGCAGATGACAAGCCGTTTGTTCATTCTCCTGCTTAGATACGCGGTCCAATCAGAGATGGCGAGACGGAGGGAAGACTCTTCCTGCTAGCGGCGCCTCTTTAGCTCGTACACGTGATTGGCGGTGAAGGAAATGGCTTCTCATTTGAAAAATACTGTAGTGGTGTTTTTGCTTATGTAAGTTTGTATAGATTCCAGAGCCTTCAGGATCGCGACCTGTTCTGCCTGATTGTTAGGGCAGTCATCATCTAATTTATATTTGCCTGTTCTCATTAATGTTTGGTCTACGTACATGGCCAAGCCAGCTCCTACTCTGCCCCGAATTTTACTGCCGTCCATAAAAATCTCAATGGAGTATGGATTGGAGTAATTTGTTTCGTATATGTCTACTCGCTGGCAGTGATAGATCACATTCTGCTTGACACGGCCTCAAGTTGTGTTTGATTTCATAGAGCTGTATTTTTTCCTCCAGTTTTAACTCTATAGGTAGTACCCCAGCCATTACACACGAGGCTTCATAAGATAGAGTTCTATAGGCCTTTGCTATTTTAATATTTATAATCCTTTGCACTCTCTGTAATTTACAAAGGTTCTTGTGTTTTTTAATAGCCTGTTTCCATACCGGTTCGCCGTATGTTATCAGGGGAACTATTGCACCTTCATATATTATTTTTAGTGATTTGTGTTCTAATCCCCATTTCAATTTTGCTGGTCTCCCGAGCATATGTATAAGCTTAGTTGATTTTTCAGCTATTGTATCTATATGTTTGTCGAAGTTCAGTTTATGGTCAAGCCATATTCCCAAGTATTTCATTTCCGGCACTATTTCCAGTTTTTTGTTGTTTAGATAAATTTTCACATTCTCAATAATCCATTTCCTCGTTATAAACATTGCTTTAGACTTACGATCATTGAATTCCATTTTGTTTTCTTTAGCCCATTTCACTATTTTGTAAAGATCTAAGTTAGCATATACTTCTACTTCTGACATAGCCTTGCCTTTTGTTATTGATGCCAGGTCGTCAGCAAAGGCAATTACTTTCGAGTGGTTTGTGAAACTTAAGTTTAATAGGGAATTGTACATGATGTTCCAGAACCCCGAACCGCAGCATGATCCTTGGGGACATCCTCTTATGACTTTCTTCTCTGCTCTGTAGTTGTTAACACACAGTGATGCTGTTCTGTCGCAGAAGTAATCTCAGGCTAAGTAGTAGAGATTTTTAGGGCACTGGATTGTACAAAGATTATGTAGTATGCTTGGCCACCAAGCAGCATTGAATGCTCTACAGATATCCAAACTAACTAAAATTATGCAGTTCTTTTCGTTCAAGTTAGTCTCTATAAATTCCTTAACAGCCAAGGCTGCATCAACTGAACTTTTCTGGGGGATGAAACCGTATTGGTTTCCATTTAAGAGACTATTAGAAAATACATGATGTTGTGTTCTATCTGTTAATAATTTTTCGAGAAGTTACTGCTTACATTGAGAAGACTTTATAGGTCGATATTTGGATGCATCAGTACTTGCTTCCTTGGCAGGTTTAACTATGGGGATTATGGTTGATCGCTTCCACTGGTATCTTGTTTTGCAATATATAGCCTATATATGAAAAATTTGACACGTTGTTTCAAAATTACACTTATTTTCACTATCAAAAATGTTTTCCAATAATTTTTTTTTTTTTTACTATACAATGAGCATTACTTTTCTTATGTTCAAATATTTCCTTTTGTAAGAGTTGTTGCTGGATTTCATTAGTAAACCTTTGAGGTTTTATTGCACCCAAAATCCATTGTTGTCACAAAGACATGGCACAACTTCAATAAAGTTTCAAGGCTTTTGATTCATGACAAGTTCAACAGCCAGGACTATTAGAAATAGCTAATTGCTTGTATTTTTCTTCAAACGCATAGCTTGATCTTGATTTCAACATCATGGGAAAGTGTTTAACTCAACTATCACTTCTTTATTATCTCTTGTTGATGTACCAGCAGTGGCATCACTCAAAGTTGCACATGTCAGTATGTCTTTCTTGACAACCCCAATATATATACTATAGATTTTTTTTCGCATCACTCGGTAGTATTAAAATAAGGTGGAAAGATAGAATCAGACTGAAAAATTAACAACATTAAATTCTCCAACTGAATTTTGTACCGACATGTTGCCATGGTAGCTCAATGGTAGAACGACGTCATATAGAGCTGAAGATCTTGGTTCAAATCCTGGCTATGGCATTTTCCATCTTAGCCTACACATGGCCAGTGTGAAAGAATTACCATTCCAATATTAAAAAAATCCCTTTAGGCAGGCCTACAGGCGGAGGTAGATTTCGAAGTGCTTTTGGTTTAATTTATTGTCACTGCATAGCACTCTTCTTCTTTAGCCTTGGCATGGTAAACCTGCAGTAATAAGAACTGAATTCGGTAAAGAGGAAGAGCCTACAATCATTTGTTTTGACAACAAGAATAGGATATAATATTCTGGGAGGCCGTGCGCAAGATCAGCAATGAATAAAATTAGCAAAGCCGCTAAACAAGACAAAATTATGATATTATTATAATTCTTTTAAGTGTTATTATTTTCTAACATTAAAATCTCGCGTAATATGAGAGCTATCAAGAAACTATTTATTGATTTGTAGAGTACTCATCAAGAGCTTTTCAACGATACCCCACAAGACGTGGTTTCAAAAGTTTCTAATTTTCATCCCCCACCCCCACCTCCACCCCCGCCCTCACTCGAACCCCCAAATCGTTGGTGTCACTGTGAACTCCATAGGGAGTACTCTAATTTATTCAAACAAAGTTTCCCTCTATACTTCATAGGGGCCGAGATATACATTTTTAAAAATTTCAACCCCCTCCCCCGACCACCCCCTTGGGCCAATTTTTCCCATTAACGAACTTGTCCGAACTATTGGGCCTAGAAATAACATAATAAAATTTGGTTCAAATATCTTCAAAATTACGGCCGCTATCGTGTAAAGATGTATATAAATATATATATATATATATATATATATAAATATCACAAATTTTTTTTTTGAACGGGCGGTGGTTTCGTACTTAGGGGAGCATGAAACGTAAAGATATGAAAGAATTTTTCGAAAATCATAAAGTGGTATCCATTGCAATAGGTAGATTTTTCTTCGAAAATCTACCTAATAAGTTTTTATTGATTGCTGACCCCGTTTCATTATAAGGAATAATATTACAATTGTGGCATGATACATGCACTGTACACCACCTATTTTAAACCAATTACAGCTTGCTAGGGTTAATTCCAGAACCTCTTTGATAGGGAACATTTAGCAGGAGTGTTTTTACTATAGAATATTAAATATAAATTTATAACTAAAAATAATTTTTGGGCACAATTTTCCTGTATTTGAAAGAGTTAACTTAATAGTTCAATAGGTAGGAGGCACCAAATTATATTTTGATCCTTTCAGTTTTTTACTCTCCTTTTTCTTTTTATGTTTACATTTCCTTGCTTGTTACCTTGTTATAAAGAATAATCAGTAAATTATAAAACATATTATTGCACATAAAGGTCTTTGATAGATCTTGAAGACAGAAGTAAACAAAAAAGCTGGAATACTTTACATGAAAATGAAATTATTGTTTTACATAGTATTTTTTAATACTTGATTAAATTTTTTATAGGAGTTCTCAAAATATGGGCGCATCCGTAGATTTAATATGATAAGAGACATAGTGACTGGGCAATCCAAAGGATATGCTTTTATTGAATATGAGAAGAAGGATGCAGCTAATCAAGCATACACCTATGCAAATAATATGGTTATTGATGGGAGAAAGATCTTTGTTGACTATGAATGTGAAAGGACACTTCCTGGATGGAGACCAAGAAGATTAGGTATGTTTATTTTGGTATCTTTTGGCATTGTATTCTATTTGAATAGTAATTTAGTTCATAAATTAATATTAATTATGTTTTATTCAAAGGTTTTCATTGTGTAGTGCATTTTAAACATCAGCCATCTATTTGTGAAATAATGGGAGTTAAGTAACGCACTTACAGAACATATTCCAAAAAAGCTCTACAAAAAGAAAATCTACATGAAAAAATTTAAAACTAGTCTCTCTCTTTTAAAACTATTCTCATTTAATATTCCTTGAAGATAATCTGATTGCAGAGTAGGCCTACATAAAACTACCACCATGGGTACATAGTGACTCTCCTAGGACAGTGCTCTTCAACCTTTTTCCACTTGCAACCCACATGACTTGTAAGCAATTTTCCAAGATCACCCCCCCCCCCCCAAAAAAAATTCAAATAACAATAATCGTAATACAGACATAACTTACCTTGAGTCCTTGTTTTTATGTTTGTCATTGTTGAAACCCCCCTTTTTGCACAAGTATGTTGTTGGAAATATTAAAAAGTTGAAATTGTTTATAATTACTTTTTGAACTGATGTTTGACTGAAATATTTCCAAGGGCATTTCATGGAAAACTGACTAGTCCACTGTCACATTAAAGTTTGATCAATTGGTCCTCCATTTCGTTGTTTAGAGACACCTGAGGAGGAACAGAACTGTGTTAAAATTTTATATAGACCTAGATATACTTAATTTTGCAAATTCCCAGTAATCACCAATGCTTGCACTGCACACATGTGCTAGGTTTTAGACTTTTGATTGATAGTTCCATGATCAAACTGGTGAAGGCAAGTGTCCCTAGATAACTTGAAATGTAAGTAAAAGAACATAAGAAGATAAGAAAGCAATAATTCACAAAATAGTTACAGACTGAATGAAAAGGAGAAAGTGGAAATACACAAAAGAAACAAACGAATCAGAGGAATGTATGAGATATAAATACTTTAGCCCAGTCAAAACAAGGTTTAACCTCCTAAAGAATCTGAAAGTTTTGAAACTTTGCACACTTATTTAAAGGTACCTAGGGATGAATATACCAAAAGTCCTCATGAATATGAGGCGAGCTCTAGCAGCAATTAGCGAAAATAGGACACTTTTTTTGTTTTTTTGTTAATACCTCGAGAACCGTTTGTCGGAGGTAAAAGTTTGCTATATACATAATTGAAGCTTATTAAATTTTCAACAAAAATGTTTATATACATTTTTCTTGTATTCCTAATGGTTACGGAGTTATAGGGCGCTAAAAGATAGCGTTTTTTTAAAAACCATCCTAGCGCGCTACAATATGGCATTTCTAATAATATTTGACAATGGTTTACCAATTTTTTTGGATACCAAGGATGATTGAGATAAACTTCACGGCTTTGTATAAAAAGGAAGACAGGATGTATATTAAATAATGAAATACATGAACAAAAAAAAATTGTGTACAGAAAAATCAATCAACTCTTGATCGCTTCTTGGTAGAAGGCCCTGCAATCTGCTCATCTTGGTCAGCCTCTGAACTTGCTGCCTGAAACACGGTAAGAACAGGTAACTATGCATGATATGATGATGTGATAGAACCATTATACAGATAAGAACATGTAGGTAAAAGAAAGTAGGTAAGCGAGCAGTAAAACAACGTATGAAGATGACGACCGATTTAGTATGTATGCTATTGCAAGGTAAATAAATAACAAAAAAATACAAATGTGCAAACTCACCTGACTTCTGGTTAAGCGTCCAGCAAGCACAGTGTTTTAATCTTCATGTACCAAATGTTCAGTGTTTGTTCTTTGCACTGAATGGTCTGTTTCTTCAAGGTTTATGACATCGGGATCATCAGGGTCATCAAAGTCTTCTTCGAGGGTGGAAGTAACACCATCCAAGCATTCGCCATGTCAGTTGTGACAAATGCTTGTACATATTATTCCTGACTTTCAAAAGCCATATCTGTTCCTACATCCACCTGTACATTTGCAACAAATGAGGTTGAGGACAGCTTCAGGTGCTGCTGGATTCTCTGTTGTCACAGAGATCAGCCGATCGCTTTCCAACTTCCAACCCCACTTCACAGGAGGAAGTTCATTCCCAAGCCAAAATTGAATTTGGTGGTACACTCGAAATGCTTGCTGCTCCTTCTGTGGGTGGCAGATCAGAAAAATCGGGTTTAGCATTGGATACAGATTTGGTGAAAGCATTGTAGTGGTGCATGTTAAGAGAGGTTTTCTTCCTGGGCGCATTGTACAATGCCAGGAATATTTTGTTTCCTGCAGCAGCTACAGTCTCACGGGATGAAATTGGGCTGTTAAATATATCAGCAATACCTTGCAGTACAGCTTGCTTCTTGAACAATTTGAAACAGGAATGTTTCCCATTTCAATATGCAGCCAAAGTCGTATTGCAACCGCTGAATGCATGCACAAGAAGTATGTTGTCCTTCATTTCCAAAGTTTGCAAATGCTGGCTTGAATATACTTTCCTTCCTACTTTGCCATGGCTTGGTTTCAGAAATAATATGTTTTGTTCAGTCGGAGTTAAGACCATCAGGAGAATAATAAGATCTACATCTTCACCGACTATTGCTACTTTGTCACAAGTGAAGGATTTCATGAGTGCTGTTCCGCCGATCAATGTGTCAGCATCACTGGATGCTTGTTCTGTTTTAACTCCATGGCTGGTAAGGGCAGTTATGAGGAATGAAATTAGTCTAGATTTATTCTTTTCGTTAGAAAGAAAATCATCCTGTTTGACTGTTACTATTGTTTTCTCTCCAAAGTTTATGTGAACTGACCTCTTAGTTTTGTACCTTTGGCGCTGTTCAGCTCTCTTTGTACTGGATGGGGCGGCTGAATAAACATCAAACACCACCGTGCAGCTGTTGCCACCATAATGCTTGAGAACATAGGCTACATAACACTATCAGATGGTTCAGATTGTTGGCGAATCTTTTGGCCACACCACCTTGTGTAATAGTAAGCCTCCATCCAAATCAATGTCAATGTAGAATAGGTTTATTTCTTCTTTTAATGGAGTAAAGGCATCGTACAAGGTAGATTTCTTGGTCTTCTGCATTCCTGCCTCCTCATATAAAGACAATGGTGAAATAGTACGGTAGGTATCGTAAACTGGGGCGACTTCGGACACGCTGTTAATGAACAGATTTCTTAGTTCAGATTTCTCGAAATTCTGGCGTAAGAACGCAACAATGGAAATACCTTGAATTCAGAAGTCCTCTCAACCAATCTTGACTGGCGGAAAGAAAATTAGCGCAGTGTAAGCAATATTATCGTACATTTTTGTGCGAATAGGAATTTCATATTTAGAACAAAGCTTCATAAAACCTCTTGTTGTGGAAGAGTGTGTACGTCTTCAGAACAAGGTGAGTAATTAATTATGTTTACATTACTATACTTTATTCATATCTTGCATTGGCTCGCTTTGAACATCAATACTGTATTTAAGACTAGCATTTTTATTGTTTTCCAGAAACTTAGGGGCGACTTCGGACATGGTTCGAAATTATAAAAAGAAATTAGGAGGAAGAAAGTATCAACATTATACTAATGAAAATCTACAAAAAAGTTGCAGAAGGGAATGGAAACGAAAATGACTAACCCTGGTCAAACGAATTTGTAGAAATGCTTCGTAATGTTTGAGCTGATAAAGACACCGACACAGAGAAGAGCCAAACACATCAATGTCCAGCCAGGAAAACGCATCAAAGTCCAGCCAGGAAAAAGTGTTGGCCCCGAAGACATCAGACAGGAAAGATTATACGATAACGAGGTTGCAGAGTCATTTTCCTCATCTTTGTCGTCATCTGAATCGTCTGAAGATTCTACTGATGCTGAATGCATTCATTGTGGAAAACTGTGGTCCTCAAGCAAGCCTGGAGATGACTGGGTGCAATGTAGTAATTGCAAGCGATGGGCACGTGAAAGATGTGCAGGATTTCCACGCAAAATGTACAAGTGTGTGAACTGCTCTAAGAAATAAGACATGCAAAAACTTTGTATATAATATTATTCCTACCTCAGTTCCAATAAGTCCATTTATTTCAGTCGTAATCTGCTCACTTCTTTCAATGTGTCAATGATATAATTAATAAAATGCTTTTTTTCCCAAACCTTGATGTTTATATATTTTTTTAAATGTAAACACTGTCCGAAGTCACTCCAGTAACGCGTAATACATCGGATTACATAAGAAACACACGATGTCCGAAGTCACCCCAAAATGCGGGGCAACATCGGACACGATTTAAGTAAATATTATCTAATGAGAATATTGCAGTACCTTGTGTTACACTATTGACTGACAAAATAATGACAATTACAAACATACATGCGAAAAAAAGTCCATCTATGACTATTATCATACGAGCTACTCCATAAAATGTACAAAAATGTCCGAAGCCGCCCCAGTTTACGGTACCTACTTCAATTTGCACCATCGTGCGCTCCTCGACGGTTTTAGAAAAAACGCTTTCTTCTAGCGCCCTATAACTCGGTAAACATTAGGAATACAAGAAAAATGTACATAATCATTTTTGTTGCAAATTTAATAAGCTTTAATTATGTATATAGTCAACTTTTACCTCAGACCAACGGTTCTCGAGATATTAACGAAAAACCAAAATAGGGGCCCTGCTTTTGCTAAACTTTCAGATTTTTTAGGAGGTTGGTTCATTTTTTGAGGTTTTTTGACTGGACTAGAGTTATTAAGGAAATAACTTTGTGATTGACCACAACTTAGGAGTGATAATAAATGCTTAGTAATAAAAATTGTGGGTTCTGAATATCACAACAAAGAACATAGAAACAATTTGAGAACAGTTGGTAAGCTTGAAAAACAGTTGACTGCTGGAATGCAGTTATTGGAGAAAGCTCTCCTAGCATTATTAATATTTATTATTAGGGACCGGATTCTTAGGTTTTTACCTATTTTTTTCCTTACTTCCAAAACAAAATGCGCTCATACAGTTTTTCGAATCATGTCCATAGGATTCACCCACGTTAATTCTGTGGCACCTAAAAATACCTAAATATACCTAAACGGGATATAAAACCTAAAATACCTAATTTAGGCTCCTTTTTTGTCTATTTTGTTTGTCAGTTGAGAAATCGATATTTTGCGGGGAGAGAATAATTTTTGTCGGGTAGAAATTAATACCACCAGTGTTTCATTCAACTCATTGTCATCTAGGATGGACAGTATCAAGGGAGGAAAAAAGTACCGGCGTATTCCTTTTAAAATATTCGTACGAACAACCGTTGTTGCCATGTATGAACAAGGATATAGATTTCTGTGTTTTAAAGCGCTTGTTTTTTGTTTGCCTTTAGTACTTCCCTGAGTGGTCACACTGTGAGTTTTAAGAAGTGTTAATTATGCCGAAGCAAATGAAATCGAGTTTATTACGGCAGTGGATTGGCGACGATCTGAATTTCACTACAGATGGCAAAGTACTCGTAATATTTTGTCAAGCCTGCCAGAAACACGTATTAGGCCTATTTACCTTTCTAGAAAAGGGGTAAGTTTTCGTCCCTAGTTGATCTGTCGTGCAATTAGCATGCGTAACAACCGAAAAAAGATAAATAATCAGTTTAACATTATCCACACCCAACCATAAATTATCTTACTCACTAAATTAGAAGCATCGGATTCGAATCCTGAGAAGGGTAGTGTCTAGATACAGTATTAACTATTAACTAAGAGATAACAGTTGAAAATCTTGGAAGATATTTAGTGATAAACTGTAACCAGGAAATGTGAGAGAATCTTACTTTCACAGCATCTTTGGTTGTTTATGCTTTCTTTCTTTAATTGTCTAATATTGTCTTAAAGCAAGTTTACACAATTTTAAGTCAATTTTGTGAAGTTAAACTTTACAAGTATTATGTATTCAATCCTATGTAGCCCATTCAAATTCATTAAACCAATTATTCTACCAGAAAACCATATTTTAGACAAAAACCTAAAAAAAACTATTTCACCTATTAAAAAACCTAAAACAGTGTTTTTAAAAACCTAAAAATCCGGTCCCTATTTATTATATTACATATTCAAAGTGCACGCTAAAAATGTTCTAAGCCATGCGTAGTGTAAAATCAATTGTGCACAACAGCCATGTTGCACATGTCAGTGATTCTCGTGCGAGTGGCCCCTAAATGGCCTTTTCGTGGCATCATGCATTGTTCCTCAGCAGCGTGCCTTAAGTAGCCTATTGCTGAAACCATTTCATTGTTCAGTCATAGCGCTATGATCCTAACGAGGGTCATTCGTATTGAATCTCAAGAAATTCTGTCCATAAATAACAGAATTACGGTAAGTTTAACTTCTATTCTGTTTTGTGTGTTACTTAAACATGTATTTACACAAGCATTTCTACATAGCAAAGTGAACAGTGTTAAGTTCGTATTATTACACAAAAAGCGACGAAACATTCGCAAATAAATAAATCAATAATCATTCTTATTGCTCAGTCCTAATTTTAATTCTGCATTCCCAAGCAAGTGAAATAGGTCTGCATAATATTGCAAAAATTGGTGGGAAGTTACAATTTCGTAAAATCTACATATTGCAAAGTATTCTTATTGTTCTTGTTAGCAGAATAATAATTGTGTGTGTAACTTTATCAAGTGTATAAATTTATGCTGCAATTTCACAGTCACTTATCAAGCTCTTCAGTGTTCAGTGTTCAGTGAACCCTGTCTGCAGTGACGGATTTCCTGCACATTGTGAAGCTAACATAAATTAAATGTATGGAAATTATTTCTTATATAATTCCAGTGTTATTTTATTTCTATTCGTGTGTTGTTGTAAATAAAATTTTCTCAGGCTTCCTGAGTTAAATCTAATTACATACATATTATATTCTAAATCCCTGATTCAGCGACTCCTACAGTTCATTTATGTATGATAGTAAGTCTATCTGATCTTCTGCATTCTACGTTTCAAATCTATTATATCTGCCATTGTTGTCCTCAGCAGGCTATGACCTAACACTTTTGTCCTCCTTACTGGACTATTCTGTGAATGCTTGCACAGCAGTGATCTCTGAAAGGATGCGACAATGCAAGAAAAATAATAAAGTCAATAAAATTAACCTAAAAAGAGAGGGAGATTTAAACATACAGAACTTTCCAATGATAGAGGCAAAAAAACTGCCTAGATTTTTGATGACCAATTGCATCTGATTTAGGGCCGATTGTATAAACAGTTTGATCTTGGATCAGAGACTAAACTGATCTCAGTTCACGCTGAACTCGGAAATTTTTGTTGTATAAACATTAATCTGAGATCAATTCGCACTGAACTAGGATCAATTTTGACTGGAGAAATTTCTCCGATCAAACTCGTTGATCTCAGTTCAAGGGGATGTTTTCTTATTTGAGACATAAGATTAGCTCATTATAAACATGATTTTAGGCCTACCTGTGTGGTTAAGATAAATATCAAGAAAATACACAAAAGACAACTTCATACATTTCTAGCTATAATGTAGTTGTGCGTATATAGGCTATGTTAGGGTTCTTATAATGCAGTGTAACATAACTCTACAACATAACCTGTACGTTATTATTGTCATCTCATTCCAATTTTCAGATATCTCGTGATTATAAAAAAGATGAATTTCGTTGATGTGTTTTATTTTATATAGAGCAATTGCTGGTGAAATCCAAAAACAGATAGCCCTTAAGCTCCGCCCACTCTAGCCATTGCGATCCTACGGCGACGGCCCGCTAGTCCTTTTCGTGCTCTACCAAAGCATTTGCACTAATTAAAACAATACGAAAATAACCCTTGTACCACAATTGCAGTTAACACGAAATTATCAATCTTCACCATTTCATTCAGCTCTCTGACCTTAAATACATTAATTCTCGCAACACACCCTAACTATCACTCGATGGCGTAGTGATTAAATGAATGTCTATCATGCTAGTGGTCCCGTGTTTGAATCCCCTTAGGTCCAAATTTTTTTGCATAGGAATAGGTAGGTAGGGTAAAGGAGAATAGGGATTGAATAGTAGAAAGAGGAAAAGGGGGGGGGGAAATAAAATTTTTCCAAATTTTCAAAATGCTGCTAAACGAGATACATCTAGGCGACTGGTGGAACTACTAGGAAATCTCGAGTGGGAGGAGCTTAAGGCTCGACCTGTTTTTGGATTTTCCCCAAATACTTTCTTCGTTATCTTTTTTATGTGACCTATTAACTTTTTCAGAACTTGAGATTTTACATTGTAATAAGGCAGTCATCAGGTAAAAACCTCAGTGGGCTATTAAGTTTAAAATTGATAGAGAAAAGTTCCGTGGAATACCTGGTTTCCATGAATGACAAACATAACAGATGAAGAAAAAATCGTCAAGTTTTTACTTAAAGCATTACTCTATTAATCTTACATCTCCGCTTTTATACAATTCATGAGACGAAGCATTTATATATCCTTAGCCGCGAAAATGTTAAGCCCTTTTATATTGCCAGAGATGAAATTACCAGAATATTTTTCATCGCATTTTGCTGTACGGATGTTATCGCTTCCGTCTTTTTTAATTTCCCAAGACAATTTCAATCAATACATCCTTGTCCTCCTTGGAAAAATTAAGGTACGGTCCTTTTTCTGCTTAATTTCGATCATATTTTCCCTTCCTTTCGCATAGCACACGGTCTGAGTACGAAAGAAAACAGAGTAACAATGGTCTCGCCTTGCGATACTCAGCTGTTTCTGCGATGTTGCCAAGCGTTCATGTATGAACTAGGATCAAAATTGAACTTCAATTAGTTGATCTTAGATCAGTGTTATACAATACGACTTGAGCCTGAACTCAGATCATTTTCTGAACTTAGATCAAAATTGATCTCCAGTCAGTGATGTTTATACAATCGGCCCTTAGTCAACTTTCTGCATGAGATTGCCAAACGTATATTATAAGTATTGATATTATTCATCTTACACAATGAAACAGCTAAAATAAATTAAGTCCATTATATGAAGCATTAAAGTATAGACAACTCATGTAATAGATTAAGGGCCGATTGTATAAACATCACTGACTGGAGATCAATTATGATCTAAGTTCAGAAAATGATCTGAGATCAGGCTCGAGTTGTATTGTATAACACTGATCTAAGGTCAACTAATCGAAGTTCAATTTTGATCCTAGTTCATACATGAGCACTTGGCAACATCGCAGAAACAGATGAGTATGGCGAGACGAGAGTATTGTTATTCTGTTTTCCTCTGTATTCAGACTGTGTTATGCGAAAGGAAGGGGAAATATGATCGAAATTAA
Source organism: Ectobius pallidus (assembly GCA_964059195.1). Taxonomy (NCBI): domain Eukaryota; kingdom Metazoa; phylum Arthropoda; class Insecta; order Blattodea; family Ectobiidae; genus Ectobius; species Ectobius pallidus. Next base: position 91,123,565 of record CAXKWD010000001.1, read on the forward strand.
GCAGAAAAAGGATCGTTCCCAATTGAAATTGTCTTGGGAAAATATAAAGATATTGTAGAATCCAAAAAGACGGATGCGATAATATCCGTGCAAGAGCAAAATGCGATGAAAAATGTTCTTGTAATTTCATTTCTGGCGTTATAAATCGGCTTAACATTTCCAAGGCTAAGGACGTATAAATGCTTCATCTCATGAATTGTTTAAGAGCGGAGATGTAAAACTTAAGGAATTTTTGTTCATCTGTTATGTTTGTCATTCATGGAAACCAGGTAGCCTATTCCACTGAACTTTTCTCTATCGATTTTAAACTTAATAGCCCACTGAAGATTTTACCTCATGACTGCCTTATTACAATGTAAAATATCAGTTCTGAAAGAGTTAATGGGTCACATAAAGAAAGATAACGAAGAAAGCATTTGGGGAAAATCCAGAAACAGGTCGCCCCTTAAGATCATCCCACTCGAGATTTCCTAGTAGGCCTAGTTCCACCATAGTCTCCTAAATTGTCTCTCGTTTAGCAGCGTTGAAAATTTGGAAAAATTTATTTTTTCCCCTTTCTACTATTCAATCTCTTTTCTCCTTTACCCTACCTACCTATTCGTACAATAAAAATTTTGAACCTAAGGAGACTCGAACACGGGACCGTTAGCATAATAGCAAGTCTTTTACCACTACGCCATCAAGTGAACGTTGGGGTGATAAGCGAGAATTCTTGTATTTAATGTTAGGAAGCTGCATGAAATGGCAAAGATTGATAATTTCGTATTAGTTGCAATTGTGGTGCAAGGGTTATTTTCGTATTATAGTAATTAGTGCAACATAATAATAACGTACAGGTTATGCTGTAGAGTTATGTTACACTGCATTATAAGGAGCCTAAAACATAGCCTATATACGCACAGCTACTTAATAGCTAGAAATGTATGCACAACTACATTATAGCTAGAAATGTATGAAGTTGTCTTTTGTGTATTTTCTTTATGTTTATCGTAATCACACAGGTAGGCCTAATATTATGTTTATAATGAGCTAATCTTATGTCTCAAATACGAAAACAGCCCCTTGAACTGAGATCAACTAGTTTGATCGGAGAAATTTCTCCAGTCAAAATTGATCCTAGTTCAGTGCGAATTGATCTCAGATTAGCGTTTATACAACAAAAATTTCCAAGTTCAGCGTGAACTGAGATCAATTTAGTCTCTGATCCAAGATCAAACTATTTATACAATCGGCCCTGAATGTATTACATTTGACATAGACAAGCAACTATTCCTAATCTGTTCCTAAAGCTTGTGTTTTCACCCTGATGTAATGTGAGAATACAGGGTTCTTTCTTGTCAGATCCTTAATGGTAATTTATTTTTGTTTCAGGTGGAGGGTTTGGAGGAAAGAAGGAATCTGGACAGCTTCGCTTTGGAGGGAGAGATAGACCGTTCAGAAAGCCTCTACGTGTTCCTACACTTAAAAATAGAAGTCAAGAACAAGGTAAAGGGTTTTGACAAATGCTTGTTAAGTACCTAAATTCAGTAAACATTAAGTTTAATGTACACAGTGCATAGGCTAATTCCAATACCAATATCAATTTGGTATCAGTGATTCCCTCTTCTATCCACACTGTGTACAAAGAAATCTATACAATTGAAGCTTAACAGCAAACAAGAGTCTGAGTTACGTTTTGCGAGTTTTGAGAAAACATGTTGCAAAGCTGTTGCTTGTTGACTAGGGATGGCTAATTTGTCAGACCTACGTTCCATACAAGTTATACCACTATTTTATCATAGGGAATCCTTTGAGAGATTACGAGTTTTTCAATAGATTTGCGACTTTCTTACTCTGTACTTTAAAGTCAGTTCAGTAGTATGTCAGCTGTGAGATCATCGCATACTAAATGAATGATGAAACGAATAAATATCAGATTCTACCAGTGCTACCAATAATGCATATAAGAAATAGTTAACCTAATTGAAATAAGCTAACATCAGGGCCTCTTTTATTTTTAATAGGGCCTTTTTTATTTTTAATCATGGCCAATGTCTGCCTGACAATGTCTGTGCTGAATGAGTACTCTATGCTGATGATTCTACTTTTTTAATTACTCACAGAGTATTAACGGAGTTGCAAGTTCTTTCAAGAAATGTATCTGAGAAAATTGACACGTGGTTTTCTATCAATGGGTTTTCAATAAAACATGATAACACACAAACTGTAACATTCAGCCTGAAATCTGTATCAGCGAGCCAAGAAGACGTGTCTGTAAAACTGCTGGGAATTTATCTTGATCCGAAATTGACATGGCATACTCACATCAACTATGTATGTAAAAGACTACCTAGAATGCTCTATCTTTTAAGAAGTCTTACTGTTAAAGTACCTAAACCGTACATTAGACAAGCATATTTTGCTTTTTTTGAAAGTGTTTTAAATAGATATGGCATATTGTTGTATGGAAATGGATCAGGTTTGAAACATATACTGTTACTACAGAAAAAAGCTGTCAGATTAATAACTAAATCATCCCCTGATTTACCATACAGACCACTTTTTATACAAGAAGGAAACATGACAGTGTATAATTTGTATATACTTGAAGCTTTGTTGTTTTTAAAAAAGATTCTTAATTTTTATCCAAGGAATGATATTTATACATATGACACAAGACAAAGCAACCACATTCATGTACCGTTTACTAGATTTTCTAAAACTACATCCACACATGTATTTATAGCAATATCCGTTTTTAACATACTTTCTGACAATGCAAAATTGCTTCATTTTAGACAGTTCAAGTTCAAAATTCAGACCTGGCTGAAAAATAATCCATTTTATAGTCTTGACGAATGTATTGATTTTAATTGTGCTGATATTAATGTGTAATCATTGAATTGTGTGTAGTATGTAAGTATTTTAGTATTGTATAATGAATTATGTACACTTTTATTGACATACCCTATTGTCTTATACTCAAAGGTGATAATAAATTGAATTGAATTGAATTGAATTGAATTGAATACAATAAAAACACACAAACTGTCTTCGACTGATTCAAAATTGTATTTTCATCAATGTACATTTATATTATTTCAATTTTCAAACAAATTATGTTGTTAAATTCACTTGGAATGTGAACTGTGAATAAGGTTCATGACCCTGATGTGCAGTGATTTGCATAGTTGTTCCGCGTGCGCAAGTTTCTCTCTTAATAAAGATGTCGCGCAGAGTTATTTTCCGGGGAGACTAGCGCCACTGATCTTGCCTAGCTTAGGGGGTGTTTCCCGTAAGCTTGGAGCATTCTGTTCCCGCCTGCCGCTGGGAGATGAGATCCTGATCATATGCCGAGATTACGAAGGTTGAACGACCAACCTGGTCATCTGGTTGTTAAGCACTCAGCATGTTGTGTAACTAAGTAATTTTGTTCAGTGGGCAGTTGCTGAAGAGATATGGTTTTCAGGTGAGCTATACATATATATTTATATATTGTTCTTATTCATGTTTTTTGCTTTGTAAATTTAAATTCAGTGCTCACCTGTTTTCGGATTTCAAAATTCTGTTCTGGTTTTGTGTTTTGTTTTTGATATTCTTTCGGGGGATTTTGGAATTCTGGTTTTGGCTTTTGAAATTCTGTCCGCTGTTTGGGGTTTATCAATGTATTTTCTTGGGTGGGTTAAAATTCAGTCAAATACAGTTCAGGGCTGGTTTAAGTTTTTGCTGGTGCTTGCAACTCTTCTGCGCGCGGATAAGCTTGGGAATTTCTGTCTTATTTATTAGCCTCACAATAATAATAATAATAATAATAAATATTTTATTGTCGTTAAGCCAGAAGCAATAGACAAAGTCGAAGTACAAGAATATACAACAAATACGTAAAGATCTGCACATTAGGCCTACAATTTTTTGGAGCCCTAGTCAATAATATAATGTTGAAACCTTTTTTAAGGCAAATACAGTTTATTCTAGTAATTTCTTTTATTAAAAGTTCTATCTATATGGCATACATTCTATTTATACAATAAATTGTTTGAAAACTGAAATCACATTTATCGTGCATCCCTTTCTCTCCTCCGTCATGTGTGATACCAGGCCTATAAATACATTTTTCTATTTTATGTCTTATTATAAGAAGAATACATTTTATTGAACAAAATGAGCTGCTTGCTTCAAGCAAGTTGCCATAGACACAGCATACCAATCAATCACTTTTGACAATAGTTCAAATGATGGTAAAAAATGGGTAACATATAAACAATAGTTTAAATAAAACATCTAAACAATTTTACTATATATTCTTATATATGTGGTGGTGCAATATGCCCACTGAGTCAGCAATGATGTTTTCTGCCATCTGATTTAAGGATGATAAGTCCAGTCCCAGCTTCCTAAGTACATCAGCAACCGATCGGTATACAGTACCTCTTGCTCCAAATAAAAGTCCATGGACAGTAAAATGCCGATCACCAAAATTCCTCCTATATTTATCTTTAAAGAAAGGAATACAGCTTTCATATATATCCTTTTTTTCACGGTCTACGTTGTTTGCTTGGTCGGCAGCATTATTTTCATACCTTATTGTGGGGTCAACGATGTAAGCTTCATGTGATCCTTTCTTAAAAGCCACGATGTCGGCAAAGCGATTGGATCCTGTCCCATCAATAGCATGGACTTCCTCAAAGCATTCGTATCCATGTTTTGTTAGCATGGTGGTAAGTGCATGCTTCAACTTGTGGTGCCTCTGGGTAATCAGGAGAGAATTGAAGGGACAAGATCCGAGCACATGGCCTGGTGTTTCAGTCTCCTTTGCACATCTGCGACAAAGGGATGTCCCATTCGATTCACTATGATTTCCAGGAACTCCTTTCAAGTTGGCATAATTGATATTTAATTTCAAGAGGGCCGTCCATTCTGAAGAAGTTAGCTTAACTTTCTCCGCCATAAAGTTGTTAGTGGCTGTATATTCCTTAAAATGAGATACGCCGATACCTTGCCATGACATTGATGACCATTCCTCGAATGATTTCAACCGCAAAACTCTTCTAAGCTCAGTCGTAATATACTAAATTTTGAAAATTTGGAGAATCCTAACGATCGATGGACCTGGGGTGCTGTGCGTCTTGCAAAGGGGCGACACATGCGTGGTACTGCAGAGCGTGGTTGTTTAGGATTGTTGCTTTCCATTTTTCAAAATTTTTTACGCTCTGCTTGTTCATGTTTCATTCAGTAAATTTCTTTCTCATCAAATTAACAGTTTCAGTACTATTCAAACTATAGCTTTTGTATGCATTGCTTTTCACTATATTGCATCCTACTATGAAGTTTAGTGGGATATGCACTTTGCTCGGATATGTTTCGTAGTTCAGCATTTTCTATTTTTAAAGCGCTTCATCATTAATAGTGTTTATCACTTGACGTTAGAGCTAAAGTTCAATCTTTTTCGGCCAAACCAGTCTTGCTTAGATTTAATGAGGAATTTTTTTGAGATTAAGCGATGTATTCGCATGTCTATGCTGCCAAATAATTACTATCCCGGAAAAGAGAAAATTGATCTGCAATGTATTTATGAATTACATTTGAATAATTTGAACGGAATTTATGATATTTTGCATTTGGGGTTTTTAACCTAACGCTCCATATTTTGTCTATTCTTCGGCATAATTGTGAAACTGTTTGCAAGTTTTAGATTTCAATTTTCCAAATTAAAGTATATTTGTGAATTGATTTTAATTTAATTGAAACTTTGAAATACATTATCATAAATTATTGGATATTACTTCTTATAAGTTTTTTTCCAGTTTGAAATATTTCTAATCTAACATGGAAACCAGACTTAATGTACCAATTTAATTTATGCTGAAAGCTGATATTTTATATGAACTTAAGGAGAGATGATAGTTATTAGTGTCAAAAAATCGATTTTTTTTTCTTAGGCTCATGTAATGGAGCATAGTTTTGTGAACATTTTGATATATAGGTCTTATATGTTGCATTATTATTAAGCCAAGCAGAGTGACCTGGAGCTTTCTAAAATGGATAAAATACCATAAGGCATGTCATTTTCTTTTCGATCTCCTGTAAAATTACATTTTTTGTACTTCAGGTACCATTTTCTGAAAAGCTATTCATGCTAAAATAATGAAACTTTCAGAAATTCATTATAGATGGATGGCAAATCTCCCTTAGCAGAATTATGGGAAAAGTCTTGACTATACAAAATTTTCAACTATTTTTATTTTAAAAAACAGTTTTTTTAGTTGTGGAGTTTTCATGCAGTAATATTGTACATATTAGACTGATTGTGATAGGGTAACTAGTAGTACCTATTGTTAGTAAGTTCCCAAAGTTTCACAAAAATCTAAGCTATAGAAATTGAATAAAGCATACCTATGTCAAGGGAAGTAACTGTAAAACAAAATTATCACCTATGTGTTAAAAAATGATTTCCTATCAAACAGTGAGTTCTAGAATAACCATTCTCTGCTTATTTTAAACTGCAGAGTGCACTTGCAAAGCATAAAAAAAATTAAACTAAATCTGACTGTTAAGACCTGAGTTATGGCTTCTTGAACATACGCTATATTTTCTATAATTTTGCTAGCGGTAACTACCATCTCCCCTTAAACTTCGTGGAGTTGAAATTGATCCTAATGACTCAGTTCAGAACCTAACCAAGTTGTTTGAGAGAAAATTTTTCATCTCCGGTTGATATTCTGAAATGTACTGATAATACACTGCAGTCTGAGATACCCTCTCTGTCAAATAAATTGGAAGACATTTTGGAACAATTTAGCGAGTTGCAATCGGAGTCCACTTTGTCTGCAAAACAAAGTCGTCGGTTATTGGCAAAACTAGACCAAATTTCGAATAGAATTTTTGATTTGTCAGGATTAGCTATGTCTGAGGAGTGTGTGCATTCTCTTGCCACCCTTAAAGAAGAAATAGTCTATATTAATAAAAATGAATTTCCAAAATGTATGACGGAGCATCACTTGAGAACGGCTCAACTGATTTGGCTGATTTCTTTTTTATTGTGTTCGTAATTGTCAGGACTAGGTTTGTATGAAAGAAAATTTTTAGAAAATCCACGGGAAAAGTTGGAAATGTGAAATGAGGCTCAGTTAGAGAGTTCTGCTGCCAATTGTTTACATAACGAAAGTATTGTTTACGGTGTTCACATAGGACTTTGGAAACTATATTATAATACTGGGCTTTAACAAATTCTGATACTATCGATGTAATTAATACATTTGTGAAAATAATTCTTGAAGAATAAAATCCACGAAAATAAAGCAGTCACATAACTTTCTCTACCCTCGACATGGAAAATATTTTCTCACTTCACATTTTGATGTAGAATAAGTGGACGTATTGCAGGGACAACTTAAGTGTGTGCCTGTGAGTATGCTATATCGGAAGTCGGTAACAAATCCTATCCACTGATACGTCACTCATAGCTGTAGGCTTTATATTAGTTGAGAAATAGGCCTAGGGATGTTGATCAGAGGCCCTAAGCATCTAAAAGAAGACAAAATGGGATGGAATATTTTCAGTCTGATCCGTGAATTCGGATCGTGTATTAGGTGTGAGGCGCCACTACTGGCTAATTTAGGTATTAACAAAAAATCATTAATAAATTTTTCTTCGGTCTGCGTTTAACAGTGGTTACCATTGGTAATTTATGAACGTGTTCCGCGGACGGGGTATCTGTCAGCTCGCGTGTAGTTAAGCGGAGTTGAGAGTTGAGTTGCACCGCGTGAGCATGTAGTGAAGAAGTTTGTGTTTGCCGAGGGGCGTGTCAGCATTCTCCGATGTCGCGTGACTGCTGTTTGGTGAGATGATTCCATTTTCTTATTAATAGCAATATGAATTCAAATTTTCTGTAATTCAGGCATCTCACCCATTTTGGCTCATCTAAATTTTGTTGTTTGTAATGAATATTGCTTTGGTAAATTCTCGTCATTTTTTATGTTACGTGCTTTTGGCTATTTGAAATTTCGCCCCCTCATTTCTTTTGGTAATTCAGTTTTCAATTTCGTTTAATTCCGTTCAGCCGTTTTTCTATTCTCCAGTTCTCTTGAAGCGGAACCGTTTTACTTCTGGTAACCAACCGTTAAAATTTAAATTAATAGTTTTGACCAGCATCTTACTTCAAATTTATTTAATTAATTTTACAGTAGAAGATTTTCAGCAGTGAAAAGGGCGTAGATTAAGATACAGATCGTAAGCCTTCTTATGCACAAAATCACGTGTTCTGAAAAAGTCGTAATCCAGGGATTGTAAAGTATAGATTATCATATCTGATAATTGGGATTTTAATACTTACGAGATGGATGAGAGGAAAGTTAAGCGCGGATAATAGATTTTTATACAACGGCAGAGGGGAAAAAAATATGTTATCAATAACAACAAACAAACAAAATAGTGTTGGGGGTGGAAGAATTTCTTCTTCTTTTCTTAATTTTTTAGAGATTTTTTAGTTAACAAAAGAAAAGTGATGGGGGCTAGACATTTTCTTATTCTTTCAGAAATGCTGCAGAGCAGCACGGGTGCACTAGTTTTTCATAAATATATAAAAATTTTCCAACTTTGATGAGCAGTGGTATGGGAACGGGTTGTCCAAAAAATATGTGTTTAGTCTTATTCAATGGATAATTTAATGCCCTACAACTTTTAATAAGACCATGTCTTCGATATCGTGAGTTCTTTACGAGATATAATCGTAATACCGCAAAAATACTCCTTTGGGGGTCACATTTTTACCCCCCTACCACTTAAGCACAACTCAGCCGAGGAGGAAAACCTAGGATAGTCATATTAGGCAACAAGTGAAGCCATTAAAACAATAAAACCTTTTGTAGCAATTATTTCCGATTCGTCTAATTTTTTGGTTTTGCGCTACTGGACTATATTGAGAGTTAGGTTTTGTAAAGAAACCGGATTGCAATTAGATTTTCTGGAAGAACAATTATATTTTGCTTTTGCTCGTCATCTTAAAATTACCTTTTTGACTAATGCTATGGCTCAAGCATTGGAAAATCGTGAAGATAAGGAGGCGTTGTTTACTGTGGATCCTGAAAACTGTATTCCCCGAGTTCAGGGTTTGAAAATAGACTCAATTAATCACCTGTCCGACGAACAAAAGGGAATTTTGGTCGGCGTAGTCGATTCTTTTGAAGATGTCCTGGCTCCAGATTTGGGGCTTATTCATCTCATGGAATATGAGATAGAGTTACTGGACCATACTCCTGTTCGCAGGCCTCCATATCGCTTGTCACCTCCGAAATTAAAGATAATGAGGGAACATATTAAGGATATGTTGGAGAAAGGGGTAATCACTAATTCTAAATCTAGTTATAGCAGCCCTATATTTTTAGTGGAAAAAGGAGACAATAAATTCCGTCCAGTGATAGATTACCGGTTTTCGAATGCCAAAATTAAAATAGATTCTGTGCCTCTTCCAGTTATACACTCCTCATTTGCCTTGTTTGCTAATGCCAAGTTTTTTACATCACTAGATTTAAACCAAGCTTACTATCAAATCCGTTGTCTTCTAATTCCAGAAAATTTACTGCTTTCTGTACAGATTGGAACTTGTAGAGTTCACTCGCGTCCCTTTTGGATTAGCCACTGGTGCGCAAGTGCTCACCCGGTTGCTTGACCAGATTTTTTCAGATGTTAAGTGTGAAAATGTCTTTAATTACTTAGACGAACTTGTGGTCTGTTCTAATTCTTTTTAGGAGCATGTTGAGAACCTTGGTGAGGTTTTGGGTAGGTTAAGGGAAGCTGGTTTGACCGTCAACCCAGAAAAGTCACTCTTGCTGCGGCAAGATTATCCTTTTTGGGCCACGTTGTGTCAGGTCAAGGTGTTGCGATTGATCCTGAAAGAACTAAATCTATAAGAGAATTTCAGCCCCCTAAGGACGCCAAAGGCTTTGCCAGGTTTCTAGGGATGGTGAATTTCTTTCACTGTTTTATACCCATCCTTGCTCATCGTGCTGCTGCTTTGAACGCTTTGCGTAAGAAGGGAGCCAAGTTTTTGGGGGGGTTGCGAACAACAACATGCTTTTGAGGAACTTAAGAATCTGGTTATGAACCCGCCAGTCCTTGCCATGCCAGACTTTCCCAGGAAGTTTATTCTCCAAACTGATGCTCCTTCGGTGGCTCTTGTTTGTGTTCTGTTACAGAACTCAGCCGAAGGTCGTAACATGGTGGCTTATGCCACAAGAACTCTGACCGAGCAAGAACGGGTCTATTCCACATACGAGTTTGAGGCCCTGGCCGTTCTCTTTGGAGTGGAGAAGTTCAGGAGCTATCTCGAGCATGTTGAGTTCGATCTTGGGACCGGCTACCAGGCGTTAAGCTGGGTGTTGGCAAAACCCAGATCTAGAGGACAGATGGGAAATGAGGCTCTCCGCCTTCAAGTTCTCGGCAAGACACATCCGCTCTACCGTAAAACAGATAGCTGATGCGCTTTCTGGAATGTATACTCTTGGTGACCTATCTAAAGAGTCTGTGGTTGATGGGGAAAATGTTGCTCAGAGCCCCGAAGGTGACATTCAATTGGCTCCGGGTTCGGTCGGGAACTATTCTGACAATCGTGAGTTGGTTAATGGTATACTTTCTGATTTTCCGGTGGCTTCTCAATCTCTTTCCCAGCACCAGAAAGATTATCTGGTTTTGGGTCCCATTATTGCAGATATTCAGGCAGGGAAAGATCAGGAAAAATATCAGCTTAAAAAGGGAATATTGTATAGTGCCCCGCGTGGAGCTATTCCTCCTAAAATCATTTTGCCATCTGCTCTTGTTGATAAAGTGTTTCAATATTTCCATGAGTCTCCTAGTGGCCGCTTGGACGTCTTCAAGACCAGAGCCAATATTCGACAGTATTTCATTTGGACCGGCATGGAATCTGATAATCGAGCCAGGATTCGGGCATGTCAAATTTACATTACTTCTAAACCTAGCCAACCCAGTAATGTTGGCTATCTAAGTTCCACTGTGCCCAAAGCCCTTCTTAATCGTCTGTTTATTGATTATGTCGGAAATTTTCCTCGCTCAAGATGTGGTACTCTGTACATTCTGGTCGTCATTGACTCATTTACTAAGTTTGTCTGGCTCTTTCCTGTACGTGACGCTACCACTAAGAATACTGTAGAGTGTCTGAAGAAAGTTTTTTCCGTGGTTGGCTTTCCGCGCTGCATCGTCTCAGACAATGCCAGTTATTTCACATCTTTTGGGTTTTGCCGTTTTTTTATTTAATCTGGGTATCCGTCACTGCACGACTTCCCCTTATTACCAGCAGCCCAGCCATGCAGAACGCTTCAATAGAAATCTCCGTAGAGCCTTAATAGCTTTCCATTCTCAAGACCATACTTCATGGGATTAAAATTTATACTGGTTACAGTTCGCCTTTAATTATGCGAGACACGAAGCCCACCAATGTACTTCCATTTCTTTGATGTTTGCTTTTAGGCCTAATAACCCGCTGGCTAATTTGTGGTCTATTCAAGACCTTTTGCCCAAGCCAGACAAAGCTGACTGTGTTAAAGATCTCTGGAAACGCGCTGCGAGAAACTTACAGATAGTCCATAACAGGACCGAAATTCGGTATAACTGTAAGAGGAGACCAGTTCCGTTTCGAGTTGGAGATGCTGTTTGGGTAAAACATTTTCCGAAAAGTAGTGCTGTTGGGCAGGTGAGCGCCAATTTGGCACCTCGTTTTATCGGCCCCTATGAGATAATTAGGTTTATTTCTCCTGTCACTGTCTTGATGAAGGAGACTGGTACAGGTCGGTAGAGAAGAGCTCATGATTCCCATCTCAAAGGTAGTAAGATTCCCCAAGTGAATCGTCTGGTTCAAGCTTTTTGAATTTTAAAGAGAATATATTTACCTATTTATATTTTGGTATGATTACTTATTGTATAAAAATTAGCAGGTGCCCGCGACTTCGCCCACGATAATTAATTGAAAAATTAAAAATTAAGAGTATAATAATTATTAAAGCATTATATTTATTAACACTTGCACGCGAATCATTCATGAACTATGCCATTAATAATTAATGAAACAGTTAAAATTCCTGCTTTAGTGTACATTCCACGATATGAAAGCGCCGCCTGGGAAAAAGATATCATATTCGATTATGCAGTTCCAAAGCGACCTGTTAACAGTGATAATACGTATTGTTTCTCAACTGTTTGTTGACAGACGAATATGATGAGAATTTTATTTGATAAATTCAGTGTAATTTTCAGAAATTATATAATATTTCAAGGGAAGGAGTTATTTTGTTTGGATTTTATTGTCCGCATACTGCCCGCGGCTTCGCCCGCCATTATTAATTGACTCCAGGATTTTAAAGAAGTTTACACTGTCAGTATATTAAAAACTTTTGTGGTTCAGACTATGAAAATTGTAAGTAAAAATAAAATTAGAATATTTGTTCATTGTGTTCATTTCACTTAGGCTTTATACAGTGTGTCCCACGCAAGAGTTGGCCAGTGACGCGGCTTCCTGCGGCGCGGCGGGCACAGCTCCAACTCCCGAGCGATCGGGTGAAATATCTACGCTAATAATGCCACGATGAATGTAACGATTCAGGTTCTCACATTTACAGTTAAAATTACAATGAAAATAAACACATACCTCATCACAAGAGATGTTGGAAATGTTCTCCTTTAGTATTTTAGGAAATTTTTAGGAAATTTGCTTTCACGCGCATAAGTTCAGCTTCCGAGATAAAGTTAATTTCTCTTGTGATATTGTCTTTAAGTTCTTCTAATGTATGGGAAATTGACCTATACACTTTATTTTTCAAGTTTCCCCATAAATAATATTCACATAGCCTACTGTTAGAAGAACTTAAAGACAATATCACCTAGGCCTATCTCAAGAGGAATGAACTCTGTCTCGGAAGCTGAACTTATCCGCGTGAAAGAAAATTATCGCGGCATTATTAGCGTAGATATTTCACCCGATCGCTCGGGAGTTGGAGCTGTGCCCGCCGCGCCGCACAAGCCCGCGTCATTGGCCAACTCTTGCGTGGGACACACTGTATAATAAAGAAACAGTTTTCCTAATTTTGTACTCTTCGTGAAAGTTTAGACTGCGAGAGACGAACATCGCCGTTTATACCCGATGTTTCACGAAGTGGGCGAGCGAGTGAGCACGCTATTTAGGGCCGTTGAATTGTATAAGAGTAGATGATGAAAATAAATTTGCCTTAATTAATTGTGCTCTAGATTAGAATCTGTGTCAATGTATTTTTTCTTGTGGCTCAACGCTTTCGATCCTGAAGGCTTAGAGCCTGATCTCATGTAGTGTATACGATTAATTCCCAAGACTGAGTTTGTAAATTTATTTTTAGCTTATTTTGGAATCTTAATTAATAGATTCTTAATAAATATTCATCTTACTGTTTTTGCTACAATCAAAGAAAACGAAGGAGAAAGGGTCGGGGAGAAAAAAAAGATAATAAAGTTATACTCTTATAGATTGTCATAAAAGTTCAGTGCAGACTATTTTCAAATTTAAAGATTTTGATATCAAAAGTTTTTGTATATACAAATTAGCTTGTAATGGTACAAGGTCTGCATAGGCCAGACAGGTAGGCAATTTAAACAAAGGTTTAAAGAACATATTGCAGACTACAAATGTCAAAGAAGAAAATCAGCATTCGCCAAACACTTACTGGATGAAAAACACGAAAATAGGCCTATAGAACAAACAATGGAAATCCTACACAAACAAAAGAAAGAAAATAGACTCGATACATTAGAAGCTTTAGACATTTACAGACACAAAAACAATATACTTAATGAGGACACTATCGAAAACAACCCGCTTCTCGAACTAGCTGTGAACACACCCTCAGACAATATATAGCTAACGCAGTACACTGATCACCTCAGTACAGTCGGGGCATACACTACCAAGTACTCAATGTTAAGGTAAGCATCCAAAAATTGTTCTTATAACTTGCTTTACTAAATCTAGTTACCAATTTCTGATCGATGTTCGTATAGTAAAATATTTTAATAGGACTGATGATGACCTAAGTTATTTGAGGTCGAAATGCATACCCACCGATGAGTCCAGTGATGAATAAAACTGCCAATCCAGAAATAGATTGTCACAACGAGCTACACCAATGGCACAACTGGATTCTAGCAAAGCAAATAGCAACGTAGAAGAGAAGAAGCAACAGTGTTTTTTAAACCTATCAAACACCTGGCTGCCTGCAAGGACAATATATAGCAGTGAGTTGTAACTCAGTGTATTTTAGTGAATGTTTTTTAATACAATGACGAACCTATCTTTCAGGTTAATACTGTGACTGAGCACATCTGAATATAAAGCTATATATATATTTTAGCTATTACAACTTACATAAGTTGAGACTACCATATACAACATATTTTAAGAAAAGTTATTTTACATTATGTACATTAATGCTTATCATTTTTAATTTTTTAACTCTTTAAACTCACTGACAAAATTACACCAGAGAATTATATTTTTATACTTTGTAGTTACACTTAATAAACATACATGCAACTGATATTGGCAGTATACATTTCTCCGGGAACATCTTTTAAAGATAAATGAAATCGAGAGTATAAGGTGTCACTAATAATATCTATTACGCACCCTCATTGGAAATCATGAAGTTCTTGACAATAATATAATGTTGAAACCTTTTTTAAGGCAAATACAGTTTATTCTAGTAATTTCTTTTAATGAAAGTTCTATCTATATGGCATACTTTCTATTTATACAATAAATTGTTTGAAAACTGAAATCACATATCGTGCATCCCTTTCTCTCCTCCGTCATGTGTGATACCTTGCCTATAAAGACATTTTTATATTTTTATGCCTTATTATAGTTACAAGCTCAGTCCTAATATACTAAATTTTGAAAATTTGGAGAATCCTAACGATCGATGGACATGGGGTGCTGTGTGTCTTGCACATTCATTAATTTTTATTGTCGTTAGATCAGCATATACAGTTGGAATAGACATTGTCCAAATAGTATACAGAACTATTTATATAATAAAAATAATACTATAAAATTAGAACCTTAAATCATTCATGTCACATAATTCATACTCGTCAATACTGTAAAACATTTAGTTTTAACAAATTTTGTTAAACGATTAAGTGTAGCAGTTCTAGCACTAAGAGGCAGCTTATTAAAAAGCTTAGCACCTAAATAATTAAAACTATTTTGGGTTTTACTTAACCTAGCAAAATTTATATTAATATGATCCCTAAACATAGTATCATGGTCATGGTGATCATAGATTTTCAGTTCGTTATAATGCTGTTTCACATAGATAAGGCATTCAAGTATATACAATGATGGTAGTGTTAGGATACCCAAATCAGCATAATAATTTCTACATGATTCCCTCTTACCGATGCCTTTTATACATCTAATAACTTTTTTTTGCCATAGGAAGACATTTTAACTCCTGGAGAATTTCACCATAAAAATAGACCATATAAGAGATGTGCATGAAAAAGGCAAAATAGGGATTTACTATCAGAGTAGGACCAGTACATAGTTTAAGTTTGTTTAGTAAAAATATTACTCTAGATCAGGCCTGTCCAACCCGCGGCCCTCGGGCCGCATGCGGCCCGCTCTCACAGATTTGTGGCCCGCGGATACTTCTAATACGACAACTAATAAGGCACAACTTCACTGCAGTTTCCGGGAATTTTTGGATGAGCTGCAAGCCCAATATAGAGATCTAGCACTCCACGCAAATGTACTCTGGCTGAGTGCAGGTAATGCACAGAGGAATGAGATTCCAGTATTTTAAAAGGACAGTAGGCCTACCAAAGATAGTGAAAATCTTGTTCGACGGGTTGAAGATCCAGACTTTCTAAGGCAGCTTGCTTTCATGACTGACCTGACACAATACTTGAATGAATTGAACCAGAGACTTCAGGGCAAAAATCAAAGTGTTTCAGGGTTAGTGGTCATGTTAATGGTTTTAAAATTCCCGTATCAACTTTATCAAGAAATTATTTAACACACTTTCCATGTTGTCAAGAGCTGTCAGGAGAAATTGAAGATGATAATTTTTCTGAGTTTTGTGAAAATATTGAAGTTATTATTCAAGAATTCAATGGAAGATTTTCTGACTTTGAAAATATTAAAGGTAAACTACTGCTTTTTAATGACCCTTTGAATGTGGATATTGAGAATCAGCCATCCATGTATCAACTGGAGCTCTGTGATCTTCGGGCTGATCCTTTTTATTAAACCAGGTCTGAAAGAGGGCTCAACTTTTTAAGCTACTTCCAGAGGGCAGGTTTCCTCAACTTAGAGATTTTGGTTTGCAGCTTTCCTCAATGTTTGGAAGCACTTATATATGAGAGAGTGCTTTCTCCAACACGAAATTCATAAAAAATGAATATAGGAGCTCTCTCACTGATGATTCCTTGTTACACCTACTAAAACTGGCAGTTACTATCATAGAAGTGGACATCCATACTCTAGTGAAGCAATCTGAAAATCATCAGTGCTCACATCAGGCTAAATTCTAATTTCGGCCTACTGGTAATGAATCCTATTTCAACAATTTGGTCTGCTGTACTTTACTGTTATATTTATGTGAATGAAACTTTTAGTGTTTGGCCCTCAGCATCAATTGTCGAAATATTTTGGCCCCCAGTACTTCTGAAGTTGGACAGGCCTGCTCTAGATAAACGAACACAAATGTTTCACATGCCAATTGAGGGTAGCGTCTAAGTTTATACCTAGTAACTTTACAGGTTTGTTTTCTACCTTAGTCTTGTTTAAACTAAATATAATTTCTTCTGTTTTGTTTTCGTTTACCACTAGTGAGTTTGCTGAGAACCATAAAAGAGATCTTTCTATCATGTAATTTTTTATTACTACATTGAGTTCAGGGTTTTTATTAGAGGTTGATAAGGTAGTATCATCAGCGTATAAAATGCATCTATTTATAATAAAACTAGGCAGGTCATTTACATAGACTAAAAACAGAAAGGGTTCAAGGATAGTCCCCTGTGGGACACCTGTGATGACTTTTAAAAGATCAGAACATTTTTCTCCAATTTTTACATACTGATGTCTATCCTTTAGATATGATTCAAGAAGTGTCACGTCATTTCCTTGTGAACAATACCATTTTAGTTTGTTTAATAAAAGGTTATGTGGAACCATATCAAAGGCTTTGCTTAGATCTAACATTACAGCCGAGGTTTCCTGTTTAGCTTCGAAACCTTCAATTATATACGAGACTACTTCCACCGCAGCGTCAATAGTCGACAGGCCTTTTCTAAAGCCAAATTGAAAATCAGTCGGCATCTTGTTTTTTAAGAAGTAATTTTCCAGTTGATTTCTAATTATACTTGCAGTTATCTTAGAGAAAACAGGTACCAGTGATATAGGTCGATAATTGCTCTTTTCAAATGGGTCACCTTTCTTATAGATAGGTACAGTTACACTTATTTTAAGACAGACAGGATATATACAGTCTTTAAGCAACCAGTTTATCAGATAGGTCAAGGGATATATGTGTATCTTTAAGTTTTTTAATAACATAGATAGACCATAAGCATCTTCCGCTCTGGAATTACTAAGCTTAGCTATGATATTTTTAACATAATGAATATTTACACTACTCCACTTTGATTCAGACTTGTTAAGTGGCCTTGATTCGTTAGCTGTGCCTAAGATGTCAATCGGATCAGCAATTTTATCATAAGTATGTTTATTTACAGTATTACTCACATTTACAAAAAAAATTATTAAAATCATTTACTGGAATAATATAATTTCTTATTTTGTTCTTTTCTTGTGGAGAGTGCCCTGTTTCCAGATTAATAATATGCCAAGCAGCTTTACACTTAATTTTTGCATTTCTAATATAATTTTCATTAGCTTTTTTTTCTGCTAACCTGGCTTGTGTTCTATACAGTTTTTTTCAAGTTGCTATAGTGTTTTATAAACTTAGCTTCTGTTTTCGATTTATCATAGCTTATAATCATCAGTGATCTTATTTTCTTTAAGAATGGAGTGAACCAGTCTTTTTTATTAACCTTTGATTTGCCATGATTATCACTATTGTTGAGCTTCTTTTTCCTTTTTGGACAGCAATTATCGAATTCGTACTGTATAATATTAATAAATGATGAAAAGGCTTCATACACTGACTTACAAGTTAGAAATGAAGTCATCCCCATATTATTTAACCTGGCTCTAAGTTTATTTATAGAAAGATCATTTATTGATCTAAAGGTTATTGTTTCATTTCCGGGCCTACATTGTGTGCAATTATCTTCATTCTTAGGATTATATATAATATTTACTGTTAGAATAAGTCCTAAATGATCAGAAAGATGTGGCTGAACACTTGTACATTTATCATCTTTAGAATAATAATTTGATATAAAGTTATCAAGACAGGAGTCCTTTCTAGTCGGTTGATTATTTAGACAGTAACAATCACAAGATCTTAACATATCTACTAAATGTCTAGTTCTATTATCCTCCCTTCTAGGATCAATATTTAGATCTCCAGAGATAGCAAATTTTATATGCTTATACCTGTTAATGCCATTTACAAAATTAATACAATCTTCAAGTCGTTCAGTTAAGAAATCAATATCCGAATTTGGAGAACGATTAAGAGTTATAATGCAAAGACTTAAATGAAGGAAATGTATGGCAGCTGCCTCGAAATTGTTTTCTTTACACATATGTTTTAGGTCATTATAATCATATAAACCACAATTAAAATATTTACTTACATAAATAGCCACCCCACCATTTCCAAAAACAGATCTACTGTAGCTAGTAGCTAAATTGCACTCGTTAGGGTACGTAAAGACTTAGTTCCTCTTCCGAACACCAATATTCATTTAATAAAAACGTCATATTTTTTTTCGTTTATAAAAACTTCACGGGCATTTAATTTATTTTTCAAGGATTGAATGTTTAAATGTAAAATAGTAATAGATTTTTTCGAGGTATATCTTCTTTTTTTATCTTCAGAGGTTATGTTATGTTGACTATTCCAATGAGAGAGATTACATCTATTTACAAGTTCGAAGTTCGAGTTTGGGCCTATTTCACCTAAGTTCGTTCTGGATCTGTGTGTACTATTTACAAGTGCCTCTAAATTCATTAAGTCATTTATGTCAACTATTACTGAGGGCTCATTTACTCCTCTAAAATATTACTGGTCCAATTTAAAGCAAAAATGATCTGTTATTTTCCCTAACTAACTCATCTTATACAATGAAGTGTAACAATATTAATACATAATATCTTGGAGAAGACTCACTACTTCATTATTATTTGTTACTTACCAGTAACTGGGTTTTGATAGGATCTTTCTATCATCGTCAGCTACGTCCAACTACCAATCTTCTGTCATGTATCACCTGGTGAGGCTGTTGTGGTTTCACAAGTTTCCCAATTAGGCCTAACTCGTTCTCCCCTGGGATGTCAAAATTCTGAAGGTTATTTCTGTTTCTGTATGTAGAGCTTCCATACGGTCAACTGAATTGGATGATGCAGATTTTTAAGTAGAGCCGCTTCCTTTACCACCAGGTACGGCCCTTTAAACTTTGCCGAGAGTTTTTTCACTTGGCCTGGCCTCAATAATAGATCACTAAGTAATACCCACTCTCCCACTGTGATATTTACTGGTCTTGCCGTTTTATTATGCTGACTGGCTTGTTTCTCAAATGCTCTGTAGTTACATGCCTTCACTAGTTACTTGCAATCTCTTTGCCAAGTTCCTCACTTCCAGATGCATAATCTGCGGATCTGTTTCCGTGAATCTTGCAACAGTCTCATAAGATGTCCAAAAACAGCTTCGTATGGGCTTATTCCCATTGATTCATGAATTCTTTTGTTGTATGCAGCCACTACGTACAGCAATAAAGCATCCCAATCCTTCTGTTTCCCATTGACAATTTTTCTAAGAATATTAAAAATTGTGTGATGCACTCTCTCACATCTTCCATTTCCCTGGGGGTGGAAAGGAGTTATCTTAACTTGGCTCTTTGCAAAAGCTTACAGGTTTGGTCCATCTGTTCCAACATAAAATTTGTCCCTTGGTCGCTTAGTACACTGTTGGGGGCACCAAAATTTAACACCATTTGAAACACGAAAGTTCTCGCCACAGTTTCCGCTCTCTGTTCTGCAAGAGGCACTATTACCAAATATTGGCTAAAATAGTGTAGGATTGTCAAAACATATCTGTTGCCAGCCCCCGTGACCTTGGGAAGAGGCTGCAAATATCCATGGCCACTCTCTCCCTCATTTGACTTATTTCTGGGAATTCCTGTAGCCTAGCCCTCTTTTTCCCCCTCAGAATGCTTATTGCAGATCACACCCACTTGCATCACAGAATGCTTCTCACCCACTCGACCATTTTATTTCTTTCTGGCCACCAGTATTTAACTGCTACTAGTCTGTTCATGGTCCTCTTCCCTCCATGGCCTGCTAGGACGTGTTCGTGGCACTCCAGAAGCACTTCCCTTCTTCATGATTCTGGCACCACCAATCTGAAACCATCCCTCGCCTTCCTGCAGAGCAGTCTGTCTTGCACAATAAACTTCTTTCCTCGTTTCCAATTTTGTCACATCTTATCCTTGTCTTGCGCTTCCTTGATGACATCATGTGATGTGGGTCCAAAAGAGCATAAACGCCTAGATAACACGTCTGAGTTCCCATGGGCTTTCCCAGGTGATGAACTACCTCAAAATAATATTCTGAAAGTTTTAGTGCCCTACTTGTCAATTAGGCGTTCTCTCTGGTTTTTGTTAAAATGCCTTTCAGTGCCGTGTGATAACGGTTAACTTCGGTCCTGCAGTAATGTTTTACACTACAGATCAGACACTAGTGCCTCTTTTAACTGGTCCATTGCTTGCTGTTCCTTTGGACCCCAATTAAAGGGTACTTTCTTCTTTAGTAGTCCCATTGACGGATGAGTGATGGTAGCGAAATCCTTTATATATCACCGATAGAAATTTGCTAAACATAACAAATTTTGTACACCCTTGGTGTTCTGCAGAGCGGGGAATTCTTTAACTGCACTCACTAATGCTGGATAAGCACGTACACCATCTGCAGATATCACATGGCCTAGGTACAACAACTCGTCTCTTGCAAACTTACATTTTTCATGTATCTTTTCTGTTAGGTTTTCTTATGATTTTTCAAGGATGGTTCCTACTGCAACATCAACAGGAGAAGATGTACATTTATCCCTATATAGTAGAGTCCTGAAAACTCGGCACTCGATAGCCTGGCAGTTCAGATAACTCGGCCACACCCTGACAGGACGAAAGAAACCTGCACGCAGAATTCATTGCGGAAAACAACAGGATATTATGCATTTCTTTAAAAAATGTAGCCAGTTTTTCCAAAGTCGGCTAGTTAATTTTCATTATAGACAGCTTTATGCCTTATGCCTTACGCATTCTCAAGCAACAAATACGTACAAGTACTGTATTTTCTGAAAAAACACTCATACTTATTCTTTTTTAAAACCTTTCCCGATAACCCAGCATTTTCACACACTCGGCCACCCTTCGGTCCACATTAGGCTGAGTTTTCGGGACTCTACTGGTATCAGTTTATCAGCTTCCCCCACACACAAGGTTTATCGCTGTCATGTAAAGGCAATAGACAAACAAAAGAAAGCATGCAGTGCGTCATTCTTGCAATGCTGCACTCTTTTGCCTGGAAGTGTATGTGTATGTAAAGGCAGAAGAAAAACAATCAGAACTTTCCAGGAGCACATCAACTCCTCTGTACTGAACTTTTAAACAATACTGCATGCTCTTAGCTGGCATGTACAAAATTTAGACATTTCACACGCCATTCTTTTGAGAGAGAATTCGTGCGTGTTTGGCAATTACATGCACAATCTGTACCCTTTTGTTGACACTCTATCATGCGAGGAAGAACGTGCATGCATTTTGGGCTGCATTTTTCACCGCATGTGATTGCCTGCAAGCTCTTTCCCCCGATATTGACCGTACGCTCCCAGGAGTGTGGTAAGGCTTGCGTGTAAGGCTTGCAATTGATGGTGAATTGCAAGTAATGTTTGATAGGAAATGTTTGTAAGTTCTTAATTCACCATTTGGCATTACTCCTAATCTGGCATTCTCAATCATCAGTTTTATATTTTGATGTATTGTACATAGACATACAGCATGTACCACTTGAACCTGCCAAAATACAATGCTTTGGTCGGAGTTCTGCAAATTTTGAAAAGGTTAATTTAATATTGTTGACTCTAGTACATAAAACATAATTGTAAAAATATTTTCTAAAGATACACAAGATCACCAGATAAATACCAATTACCAATTAGCACTTGTGACAGGGTACATCCCCATTGCGTATGACAAGAACTGGTGGTCAGCTTATGTGATGGAGAAAAATGAATGTGATTAAATGAAATTAACACTCATTCTTCCAGCTGGGCCTTCACCATCATGAAAGCCTGATGTATTATGGATACCTCTCACAGATGTATTATCAGTATGTACAGTAAATCCTGTGAAATCGACCAGAAGGATTTATGTGTTACCTTAAAATGGCACTTTGCAAGCCAATAAGGCATTAGACAAGTTTTCCATTGAACAAGAAGATGTCAAGCATGTGAGTGTTATTTCCCTTATTTGAATTTATTTATTGAAATTATTTTATTATGCTTTCCATAGCTGCATATAAGTTAATATGACCTGATTTTTTTGAAAAGTGATTATGTTTAAAATTTTAAACTATGAACCCATTTCCATCCCATCTTCAAACTTGGTAGATCATTTAACATTGGTGTAACCTATTTCCTAGAATTGTTTGGAAATTTTTGAAGATGTACTTTTTCAAAATTCTAAATCAAAATTTTCACTTTCAAATTTGAGAAAAAAAATCATTAGAACTATTGTATGTTAGATATCATTGGAAATCTTGTAAAAAATTCTAAAAAATTATACCTTTCCCACCCTTGTAGGTTAATTAGAAGAGTTGCTATATCAGTTGAAAGATATGTTTTTGATGCAAATTTTGTTACTTTTTTTTTTGAAAAGTGATTATGTTTAAAATTTTAAACTATGAACCCATTTCCATCCCATCTTCAAACTTGGTAGATCATTTAACATTGGTGTAACCTATTTCCTAGAATTGTTTGGAAATTTTTGAAGATGTACTTTTTCAAAATTCTAAATCAAAATTTTCACTTTCAAATTTGAGAAAAAAAAATCATTAGAACTATTGTATGTTAGATATCATTGGAAATCTTGTAAAAAATTCTAAAAAATTATACCTTTCCCACCCTTGTAGGTTAATTAGAAGAGTTGCTATATCAGTTGAAAGATATGTTTTTGATGCAAATTTTGTTACTGTAATACATCTTCAAAACGGGTTGAAATATTTCAATAAAAGTTTGTAATTCTTTTAATAAACATGAAAAATATTTCGGAATAATGGAACTTTGCGCCCCATGCTGCTCCCCTTTCCACTCGCCACTCGCCTGGCCGCTTCCCCGCCTGGCAGCTTCACGCGTGCCGCCCCGCTTCTTCACAGTGCATGCCACCATGCCTATAGCCGCTGTTCAACCTCAACACTGGTAATGAATAATTGCAATTGACATGTCACCTAATATTTCACAATAAAAAAACCCTTGCACCTCCACATAATATTTCACAATTATAGAACAACAAAATAGGCTGTTTCACAATACAAAAAATACCCTTGTACCATACATAATATTTCGTAATTATAAAAAACCCCGTATTATAACAAAATGTTGCTTAATTGATGCAGGAAAATTCCCTTGCACCAATACTACTCTTTTCATAACTAACAAAATATCTCAAAATTATAAAAGCCGATTCTTGCGTTAAAACTCATGAAACCCCCTATCATAACTCAAATATACGAAAGCTACCTTCAGAGCTCAACATTCACTCGTGGTGTAGTGGTTAAGACTCCTCGCTATAATGCTAGGGTTCCCGAGTTCGAATCCCGGTCGATCCAAAATTTACTATTAGGAATAGGTCTCAAATAGGTAGGTAGGGTGAAGAGGAGGTGAGAGGTAGAGAGGAAGGAGACGGGAAAGGAAGAGAAGAAGAGAATAAAGAAGAAATATTTTTTTTTCTGTTTCATCAGTTGCTTAAGAGATGGCGCCACTGTAGTTCAAATGCCGCCGCTAGGGGAGGGAGTTAGAGAGTTGGTGTGAGAGACTCGCATGGGGCGCAAAGTTCCATTTTCCCAATACCTCTACAAAATTTCATCCAAATCTGGGATGGTGATGTTGATTTGGCATGGAATGACTCTAAAATGGGTCACATGCTCCTCCATACTTTTGGACATTACACAGATCATCATTGAACACTAGGCATTGATGAGGGGTTAATGCCGCAAGGACAAGGTCCATTAGCCTTTGTAGACATGAGCTAGCGTTTCTGAGTCCCATTTGCAGCCTGACGTAATCATAATAACATACATTAAAGGCCACCTATCTTTATGGTCTACTAGAATTTGATGGAAGGTGTAGGCCATATCGAGACTCGTAAAAACTTTACAGTGATCTAAATTATCAACGCGCTCCTTGATGTCCGGGAGTGGGTACACATCAGGTGTTGTCAGCTTATTCAATGACCTAAAGCCAAATGAAAAAATATTTACAAATTATTTACACTAGGAATCCTTAGGCCTATAGGAGCTCCTCCACCAATTGCTGAAATCTACATGGGTGATATTTGATATCAAATCCATGAATCCTGTCCTTCACTGTTTGGCCGAAGTAGGATATAATAACTACAGTACTACAGTACTGAGTGCAAATTCATGGGAAGAAGAAATCTCAACTTTCGATATCTAATGGTAGTTATTGATTCAAGGACTCTGATTATATGTATATGTTTATACCGGTACTTTAAATTTAATAATGTTTCCTTTACATTCCGAGGTTCTTGTCCATTATTCATCATCCTGTTCTTCCGATACATCTAGGGGAGGGGAGTGTTTAGGAAGTGGTGTGGTACTTTCATAATAGCTCCTTATATCAGCCCAAGATTCCATTTTGATCTTTTGGGTTGGACACTTCAAATGTATCTGTCCCAAGCTGACCTTGGATCCTATACAGGCTGCAATATGGTAGGCAGAGTTTCTTTTGTCTCTGATTGAGAGCACTTGAGTGAGGAAAACTTTTAATAAGAACAAACTCATTCTTATGCAGCTGCCACTTGTGCTTGTGAGGGAATGTTTTTCCTTTCACTTCTTCCACCTTTTGTGTAGCCTGTCCATAATCTGCTTGCATATGTCCTTTCCTGCTGTTCGCAAGTTGGTAGTGTGGGGGAGTGTTTTTAAAGAAGGTCCCACTTTCGTCCCTTTAATGACCTCAATAGGAATTTTTGCGATACGAGTCGTAAGTAAGAAATAATGCTTCCTTTATAGCCTACCATTCAGACAGCTTACTGGTGAGATGGAAGCTGGTACAGTTCTAGACCTTCCCACTCAGCACACATACGTAAAATATATGTAAAAATTACGTTATCCCTAGATCTAGGTAATGTACATCACACATATTGGTTAAATAAAATCTACGTATAATATATGCTCAAATGTCCCACTTTTTTATGTATCTCGTACGTCTCTTCATGTCAATGCAGACATTTAATATATATCAATTATACGTACAATCGCATACATACTATTGATGTACAATATCTATACGTAAAACATATGTCAAGACGATATATCAAACGTATATTTTATATATAATTTATGTAGCCTATATAGGGCCTTTGGTTCATAAATGTACACTGCTCACATACATTTTACTTATACTATCAATACATGAGATATCATTAACTAAAAATGTCATCAAGAACACTTTTTGTGCTTACTATCTTGCAGTTTTTTGGGACTTCTTGCTGAGGTATTTTGCAATTATTTATTGTAAGCAAAACACTGAGATCGCTCATAACACACACTGAACCAAGAATCTTCGGAACATCATCATTAACATCCATTAAGCACAGCACTAGCCTTTCTACTGCCATTATGCTAATCCACTGCCCTTTAAGTCCTTCTTTTACATTTAGGAAGTACTGCATCACATCTTCCAAACAATGCAGAGCTTGTCGTTCAGCATAACTTTTAAGTTCTTTTAAGCTTTCTGCAACTGCTTGGTTTAAATTTTCTTCTTCTGCATGATGGACCTGGTCTTGACAAGTACTCAGGCAGATTAGGAAATATTGATGGTACTGCACCAAGTTTCAGTTTAGGGCAACTTCTAGGAAATGTTTTTATTTCACCGTTAACTACAAATGTCTCTGTTCTTATCACACTCTCTTCAGGAAAATGCTTCACACAAATAACAGGCTTGCTTACCCCTGTAAAGTGTGTAGGAATGTTTCTAAGCCACGTCTTCTTAAGTTCTTCGTCTTTTGGTAAAGAAAATGTACTAACACTTTCATGTTGTGACTTGTAGTTACTTTTACAGCCAGCAACACTACAGCACCTAGGCATTGTGAATTCCTGAAACAATTAAGAAATACTTTAGCAGCGTTATCGTAAATTATTATGCTCAGAGCTAATTACCACAGCATCTGTATTATAAATCAGTTTGCAAGTCGTTGAGGTTATGATAGGCCTATTTATGTATGTGAAACAAATCTTACACAGGGACTTACCAGTACTGTTTTCTGTGTAAATGTTTTTATTCTGCCTCATTTAATCTTCTACATGAAGGACCAGGTCTTCACAAACATTCAGGTAGGCCTAAATTAGGTTACACATCACTGCACGTTGCATAATATTTCGTCAGCTTTAAATACACACACATGTACATTTATTCTTCGTTTCTATGTTATATACATAGGTAGTAGTTGAAACAGAACAGTGCAATTGTCTCCACACACAATTTCTTGTTAATAAAACACTATAAAAGAGAAACTTATATGCCACACAAGCACCCAACAGCCAACCATGTAGCCATGAACCAGCAGATCTACATTGCTGACGTCACAGACAAGATGGCCGCCAGTTATAAAAATAGTCCTACTGAATGTACGGATGTAATCATTTTAAACCATTTTTTAAATTAATTTCTGATTAGCGTGAGTAAATTGTATTGCGTTCCCTTAATTTAACCAAATCGATTTACTAGAGTAAAACACAATAAACCGGTGTTTACAATGTCCAATTCTAGACGTAAAATTTACGTATAGTTGGTATGTTATTTTGATATTACAAATGAACAATCAAATCGATTTTGTTTTATATTTAATCCTACTTATGTAACAGTAACTTTAATTTTGATATATTATGAATATAAAGGAGGATTAAATTACAACAGTTTTTATACATGTATATATTGGACATAAAATATACGTATAATTTACGTTTTGACTTTGACCAAACGTAAGGTATATATGTAGCTCTAAAATATACGTAGGCCTATATTATACATATCGTGCTGTGTGGGTTTACATTCAATTTTGCTAGCTCTCCTGACCAATGCTTACTAGTTAATAAGCTGGCATTATCGGTGAGGATAGATCGGATGATTCTGAATTTGCTAATGAATTCCTTGACCTTGGTTATGCATATTTTAGTAGATATTTTACGTAAAGGGTACAGCTTTACAAATTTTCTGAATACATAAACCATTTTCAAGATATACTGGTTCCCAAAATTGAAGGGCTTAGTGGAATAAGGGGGTATTCCTCACTTTGGTCGAAAATGAGCTAGTTGCATATTATGTAACCTGAGTCCATCTAGTGTTAGTTTATTGCACTCTTAGAGTGTGGGATAGCTCCCCCTGAAAAGTTGGAGAGGATAATAAAAGTCCTTGGAAATGTTGTCAACATTTTCTGAGTGGAATATGGAGGCTATCCCACTCATCTTTGAAACCCTCATCCTGAATGGTCAGCTGTTTACCGGATTGACCAATAGGGGAGCAATTTCATATCTTATGTTCTACAAATAACATGGCTGATGTTGAAAGTTGTGGTGTGATTACGAATGAAGAAAATCAGGAAAGGAATACTAATGTAAGCAAAAAGAGGAAGAGAAACGTGAACCTATAACTTTGCCATTCATATTTGCAATATGAATGATGCCTTTATGTGTATCTGGCCAGAGTCTATTGCAGGACGTGGAACATATGAAATAGGTAGTTGTTTGCTCCAGGCTATACCCAAAATGAGAGGTGACATGAAGAAACTTATTGTTTACAGTGATTCCTGTGTGGGACAAAATAAGAACTTTGCCATTATGTGTACATGATGTACATGATTGAAATGGGTTGGTTTGAGAGCATAGAAGACAGGTTTCTGGTTCCAGGCCATACGTATTTGCCATATGATGTTGATTTTGGCATAATTGGAAAACTAAAACAACGTACCCAGGATGTATATACACCTCAGGAGTGGGCAAGTCTCATAAGAAATGCAAGAAAAAATAAACCATTCACTATACTCGAAATGAAGAAAGAAGATTTTGTTAGTCTGGCTCCATTAACAAGCAAACTAACAAAAAGAAACAAAACCCGTTCTGGCAGAAATGTGGACTTCCGAAAAGCATTGATTCCAAGATTCGAGGGTGGACATAAAGTGGATGTGCATTTCACATACAGTGATTTAGGCACTTACTCTCCGTCAGCTTTCAGAAAGGGAAAGGAAAGCCACAAAAAATCGCTGGCACAGTTTTCGAACCAATGCACTTCAATGGGAGGCCAATCAAGGGAACTAAATTTTGTGACATAACTTCATTGTTGAAGATAGATATATAAGCTTTCATGAACCACAGATTATAGTCTCTGTTGGACATTACATGAGAACATTATAGGAGAAAAATACCTCCGACACTGGGACTCGAACCCAGGACCTTTGGCTATTCTCCTATAATGTTCTCATGTAATGTCCAACAGAGACTATAATCTGTGGTTCATGAAAGCTTATATATCTATCTTGAATGTCAACTGTACAATAACAGTGGGAGCCCGGTCACAAAAATCACTAATTAGTGTGCCTCACAGTACTGCATATGACATAACTTGTCTGTCTGTGAGGTAGACCATTAGGGAAATTAGTCATAGGAGAGAGGTTCCATCCGGCGCTGTGAATTGAACTCCGGCTTAGCTCAGTTGGTAGAGCATTGGCGCGAATAGCCAAAGGTCCTGGGTTCGAGTCCCAGTGTCGGAGGTATTTTTCTCCTATAATGTTCTCATGTAATGTCCAACAGAGACTATAATCTGTGGTTCATGAAAGCTTATATATCTATCTTGAATGTCAACTGTACAATAACAGTGGGAGCCCGGTCACAAAAATCACTAATTAGTGTGCCTCACAGTACTGCATATGACATAACTTGTCTGTCTGTGAGGTAGACCATTAGGGAAATTAGTCATAGGAGAGAGGTTCCATCCGGCGCTGTGAATTGAACTCCGGCTTAGCTCAGTTGGTAGAGCATTGGCGCGAATAGCCAAAGGTCCTGGGTTCGAGTCCCAGTGTCGGAGGTATTTTTCTCCTATAATGTTATAATGTTCATTGTTGAAGTTCATACCCCCCATATACCCTGACTTTTATTTAAATTTGTAGTCAGACAATATGTGTGAAGTGGGGAGAACAATGAACATGATTCATTTGATATTGATGTTTGAAAATTTTGTTTGTCACTTCTGTTGTAAATATTGTATGATATCTAGAAGTTAAGTAAAAGTTTCTAATATTATAACTTACAATATTGTGTCTTACATTAGCAGAAAGTTAGTTCAAAACCTTCTTAATATAATACCAAAAGTATTTCATGATTGGTAATTTTTGGCTTGAGTTTTGGAAAATCTAATAAAATACTAAATATCTCAAAAAGACAACTTTGAGGGATAACCCCTTATTCCATTAATCCCTTCAATTGGATTTCACCATAGGGTCAAGAATATCCGCTCATATTAATCCCTTGGGCTCCATGGCCTCTATCGCTTGTGGGGTTATGTCATATGCGATGTTGTGCATTTTGCCTATTTGGCCAGGTAACATTGGTCAAAAAAGGGGGTAAAGGCTAATTAATTCCCGGAAAGCAGGAAATGGTTTTAATCTCTTCATTTGCATGTAAATGGTTTATTGAAGTTTGCACCAATTTTCGGCTTCTGCTGTATGAGGTGTGTCCCAAAAACCTAGACCATTTCGGACTTTCTCAATTTTTCACTAATAACTTCTAAACAATGCATTTCTAGGAAAATTGTTATTCGTTTATAAATCAAAGTACATAAAATTCTGCATCAAATGCACACCTTATACTTGATATTACATCAAGTTGTTAGGAAGATATGCGAGTTCAAAGTACAATCATTTTTCCATTTTAAAAAAATTGTATTTTAGATTTTTAAACCTTACTTTAACTATATATAAGGTATTATGTGAAATAATAGATTTGGAAATTATAGTGCTTCAAATTCTGTGTCAGATATACCTAACGGGATTTTGAAAAAACGGGCAAAGAGTTCCTCGTCAAATAAAAATTCCTTCCTTACCAGTGATATAATTTTCTACATTTCATTAACTTCAGTTTACAATTCCAATGTAATTTCTGGAAACATGTGCCTTTGTTTATTCATAATGCCTTTTTTGAACATCACAGTATTACCAAAATTTATGAGGTCATGTTGTAGCAGACAATGGACATACAATTTATATAGTTCCAATAGTTCCCTACATGATTTTCAGGAGAATTGCATTTCACAAAGAATAGAATCCGAACTCAGAAATTACTTAACACATGAACTAGCTCTTTGCCCACCATCTTTATTTGATGAACAAGGAATGATGAGAAAGTCATGTAAATATATTTCCTGTGATATGTTTGAACCAGTGGACAAATCGAATGTGCTCTCTATGTGATTGACGGCGGCTTCCTATTTCACCAAGTACCGTGGGAGTTGGGAGAAAAGTTCTCTTGAGTCCTCAACAGATATGTAGAGTATTCCCAAAAATACTTTGGGGTGCGATCAGTCATAGTATTTGATGGCTATCCAGGAGACCTACAGAGTAGATCACAAAACTGCAGAACACCCTAGAAGGAACAAGTTCATTGCAGCGAAATTTGCAGATGAAAACGTCGCTGTCAAAGAATTTGCAGAAGATGCCGACACAACCATAGTCAAAAGGGCTATAGAAAATGCTACACACTCTGAATGTGTGATTATGGTAGGAGAAGACATAGTAAGTATTAATGCATTAGCTCCTAATAGCAATCAGTTGGTTTTGTTGAAACCTGGAAAAGGAAAGTCAGAGATTGTCTTCTGTTCCCCGACACACTTCAATATGTCAAACAAAGTTAAACAAAATCTCTTTCAGCAGATGTGATTCAACAGCTGCCATTTTCAGACAGGGGAAGATGAAGTTGGCAAACCTTCTCAACTAAGATGCAGAGGTACAAAGGACTGTCGATATATTTAAAAACCAAATATATGCAACTACAGATGAAGTCTGTGTTGCCCGCGCAAAAGTAATTGCTGCTCTGTATGCTTGATTATTTCTTCACTCTTCCTCTCTGAAAGAAACATGCTTTAAACTGTTCTCCAAATCCTTAGTACAGAATACTTTGAATTTGGCTACAATTCTTCCAACTGAAGAAGCTGCTCAACTGCATGCAATGAATGCTTTCCTACAAATTATTTTGTGGAATGGCCATTTGATGGACCTAGTTCAATGGGGGCTGTTGTGTTCAGAGACAAGTTTTCAATTTGAGTTGACTGTATAATAGTAGCTATAACGTCTGCCCAAGATGCAAGGTGGCTTCCGTTACACAATTGAACCACAACACAACTAGTCAAACAAACAAGTCCTCTAGTAGGTTTATTTATACAAACCATGTATATTATACTGCAATATGATTTAACATAAATAGATGATTGTGAATTACTGCGAAACTAGTTTAACTTCAATACAAGCCAGCGCACCATTCTACACGGGTAAGAAGCAGCTCGCCATATTGTCTTCTCGTCTTCTACAAGAGAGTTCCTAGTACCAACATGCAACACGAAACACACTACCGCGCAGGGTAGCCAACTTAGAGAAAAAGTCTCAACATATTCCCCCCCTTGAGGGCGTCAACACTCAACAAACACAAACAAATGATTAAAACAAATAAAATGAACTTAGATTATTTAACAGTAAATTTACAAATAGTTAGTCAACATCTTTAGGCAATGGGCAAAGTTTCACTATGGCACGACGGAACAAACCAGTTTTTGTTTTCACCGTAACCACACGTGTGACATTATCACCACCGGGATTCAGTTCTTTCACAACTCCAGTCTTCCAAACAAGTGGAGGCAGGTTGTCTTCTCGTAGGAGGACTAGATCTCCTACTGCTGGCTTCCAAGATCCAGTAGACGACCATTTGCGTCGCTGTTGGAGCGATTGCATGTAGTCTTTTGACCACTTCTTCCAAAAGTCCTGATACAATTTTTGAACTAGATTCCACTTTGTCAGACAGGACAAGGACTGTTGGATATGTCAGGTGAAGGAACATCAGTCAATTGTCTTCCTACTAAGAAATGTCCAGGAGTCAAATAACATTGGTCATCTGGATCATCACTCATGGGACAAAGAGGTCTCGAGTTTAACACAGACTCAATCTGATACAAAAGCGTGGATAATTCCTCAAAGTCAAGAATGGAATTTCCAATTGTTCGCTTCAACAATGATTTAGTTGACTTTGTTAATATAAAAAGAAAAATATGAATATGTGGCGTCATCTTGTGGACTGTGTGTGAACTATAACTATAATTTTATGTTGGCCACACTGTAGCCTTCTTCTACACATTTGTCCTTGTGCTAGTAGAGGAGTCGGACATGTTTTGTTGTACTCTTGAGAGCGTCATGCTGCTACATGAAGCTTTCTGTAGTCAAGTGTTATGTTAATATGCTACATAAAGTTAATTAAATATCTTCAACTGGTTCTGCTTTCAATAGGTTACGGGCCCAGTGTGCGTGTGAACTGGTGCATGAGAACTCTTGCTCGCGATTAAGATCGACGTAAATTTGCCTGTGAAAACTGGACTCCGTGTGACAAAATGGCTAACGGTAACAGTGAATACAAAATTCAAGTGGACAGACTTGAAGGTCCCGAGGACTGGGCGAAATGGAAATGGCATGTGTCGATGTTATTACGAGCTTATGCTCTTGAAGATATTGTCGAAGGTACGCGCAAGTGTCCTGAACTTACAGAAAGTGAAACTGCAGCTGAACAAGAGGCGCAACAAAAATGGCGGAAGAACGACGCGAAGGCTTCAAGCTTGTTGGCAGGTACGCTGGGAAAAGCCGTTGCCGAGCTCGTGTTGACATGCAGCCATGCAAGCGAAATGTGGGAAAAGTTACACGCAAGATTCGAAAGAAGCAGTACACAACGATTAAACATGTTGATTGAAGCCTTCTTTTGTGTTCAACGTGATAACAAAGAGGATATTAGCACGCATGTAGCAAAATTGCAGAAGCTTTTTGTTGATTTGAACGACGAACTGAAAAAGCACAAAGAAAATGTTCTGTCGGAACGAATCTTAAATGGCCGAATTTTATCCACGCTGGGAAAAGAGTACGATCATTTTAAAGACTTGTGGGATACAATTCCTTCGGAAAATCAAAAGGTGAACTTGTTGATTGAAAAACTGTGCACGATTGAATTACGTGACCAAGCTACGGTGGAATCAGCTACGTATGTTGCACGTGGTTGTGCCCCTGTGAAGAAAAATCAGCTAAACAGTGAAAAATCGAAAAAGAATGTAGAACGTGCAAAACAGAAATTTCCATGTCGTAAATGTCAGCGGTTAGGCCACTGGGCAGCGGAGTGTCCGTTGAAAAAGACAGATGGCAGCACTAGGCAAAAACAGCATGAAGAGAATGTTTCATTTTTATCATGTGTTTTAGGTGCCTCAGTAAATAATTCTGTTGAAGCAGACAGTTTGTACTGTGACAGTGGTGCCACACATCACATCACTGGGAATAAACAATACTTTGAAACTTATACAAAATTTGCTGTACCTGAAAGGATCTCACTTGGAAAACGAGGTGTGAGCATGCTAGCTCATGGAGTGGGAACTGTGAAAATTCAAATGCATTTGAACAACTCCTGGAAAAATGCTGAACTGAAAAATGTGTTGTTCCTGAAGCAAGTGCTCATTTGTTCTCTGTGAAAGCAGCTGCACGGCGAGGTTTTCGTACAAAACTGGATGACAAAAGTGTTGTACTTGAAGATAAAGTCACTGGGAAAACAATGATTACTGGACATGTCAGAAATGGTTTGTATGTGCTTGATATACGTGTTGTTAAACTGGCACAGCCTGCACAAGTGAATCTAGTGACATCGACGGATATGCTGCAAGTCTATCATGAAAGATTTGGCCATCAACACAAACAACATGTGAAGAGAGTCTTGAAGCGGATGGACATCAATGTGGATGGGTGCAACGAAGGATTCTGTGATGGATGTGCATTGGGAAAAATGCATAGACTGCCATTCAAAAATCGAGTGAATCGACCAAAGGTAACTGGTGAACAAATCCATGCTGATGTGAATGGTCCTATGACCATTGAGTCTCTTGGAAAAGCACGGTACTATGTGTGTTTTAAAGATGATTTCAGTAAGTTTCGTCGTATTTTCTTCTTGAAGCAGAAAAGTGAAGTCAGTACAGTTTTGGAACAGTTCCTGAATGAAGCTAAAACAAATGGTCATGTTATCAAGCAACTTAGGTGCGATGGAGGGAAAGAGTTTAATAATAAGAACATTTCTGAATTGCTTGCAAACAGAGGTATAGAACATTGCATTTCTACACCATATACACCGCAACAAAATGGTGTTGCAGAACGAGAAAATCGAACCCTTGTGGAGTGTGCGCGTTCTATGCTAAATCCAAGTAAATTGCCAAAAGAACTGTGGGCAGAAGCCTGTAATACTGCCGCATATCTTTTGAATCACACTGGGAAGTCATCTGTTGAAGACAAATCGCCTTATGAACTATGGTATCGACGTCCAGTAGGAAATCTAACTCATTTGAAGATTTTTGGAACTGAGTGCTATGTACATGTGAACAAGAATTTGCGTTCAAAGTTTGACGACAAAGCTGTTCATGGACATATGGTTGGATACGTAAATGACAGAGATGGATACAGGGTCTGGATTCCATCTCAGAAGAAAGTTATTCTAAGCCATGATGTAAAGTTTAAGCCTGAAGTTGTCTGCAATCTGCAAACCAATGTTTCTGAACTTCCAATTCCAGAAGAAAATCACGAGAGACTAGAAGATGTACGAGAAGAAGAACTCGACACAACGTCTAGCTCCGGAGGAAGTGATGAGTCAGCTGATGAAGAGGAAGAAAAGGAAAAGAAACGTGAAAGAAAGAAACCTAATTGGATGACCAGTGGAGACTATGTATATCTTGCTGGACCATCTGAAGAAATAGATCCAAGCTCGATTGCTGAAGCAATGCAATCTGAAATTAAAGATCAGTGGCTCAAGGCAATTAATGAAGAACTGGAGTCTCTGAAGGAGAACTGCACATGGGACTTAGTCGAATGCCCTGCAGGCATAAAAGTCTTGAAAAATCGATGGGTTCTTTGTCGGAAATCTGCAGAAAAAGGGAAAGTCAGATACAAGGCTAGACTAGTAGCTAAAGGATACGTACAAAAGCAAGGAATTGATTATGAAGAAACATTCAGTCCTGTGGTACGTTATGATACTATTCGGACCTTGTTAGCGATAGCTGCTGCAGAGAATCTGGAACTCTATCAATTTGACATCAAAACAGCTTTTCTGAATGGCATACTTGAAGAAGATGTGTACATGGAACAACCAAAGGGTTTGAAGATGGCTCAGGACGAGTATGTCTACTAAAGAGAAGCCTGAATGGTCTCAAACAGGCACCACGTTGTTGGAACAAGCGTTTCGATAAATTTATAAAGAAAACAGGATTTAAAAACAGTAATGCTGATCCATGTCTTTTCTATCGCAGAAGGAATGAAAAATTCTTGTATGTTGCAATCTATGTAGACGATGGTCTAGTAGTGGGAAGCGACAGAGCTGAAATTGAAGAATTCCTAGATGCACTTCAGCAGGAATTTCATACAACAAGAGGATCTCTCGACAATTTTCTGAGTATGAAAATACAGAAAAATGAAGATGGATCGATAGCAGTAAGTCAAGAAGACTATACTAGAAAAATCCTGAAAAGATTTGGAATGCACGAGTCGAATGGAGTCTCGACTCCAATTGGGCAAGAGGAAAGTGACGTCGGAGAGAAGATCACAACCAAGATTCCTTATCGTGAGGCAGTAGGTTGTCTTCTGTACCTGACTACAGCCACACGTCCTGACATTGCTTTCGCAGTGAACAAAGTAGCTCGAGCCATGGAAGATCCTACAACTCGAGACTGGAATCGAGTGAAACGCATCTTCAGATACCTGAAGAGTACAGTAGATTATGGAATTATCTACAAGAAAAAGGAAGCCTTGAAAGTCTACAGTGACGCCGACTACGCCGGTGACAAGGACACGAGACGATCAACGACAGTTGTTGCAACTTTCACTCATGGGGCTATATCGTGGGTTAGTCAGCTACAAAAATCAGTAGCAACTTCCACCACGGAAGCAGAAATAATAGCAGCAAGTGAAGGAGCAAAGGAGTTGATTTGGTTGAAAAGACTGCTTTCTGAATTATCTGAAACTGTTAACCAAGAAAAACCTCCTACACTCTACATTGACAATGCTAGTGCTGTGAAACTGTCCAAAAATCCAGCCTATCATCGAAAATCAAAGCACATAGAAGTTCGGCATTTCTATGTCAGGGAACGATTTTTGAATGGGGAACTTGGACTTGAACATATTGAGGGAGCAAACCAATTGGCTGATTTGCTGACCAAGCCTTTAGAGAGGGTCCGATTCGAGATGCTGCGTGACAAGATTGGAGTACAGAAGATTTAAGTTTGTGTAAATTGTACTGTATTTTCTGTTTGATATTTTTCTTTTGGAGGAAGTGTTAATATAAAAAGAAAAATATGAATATGTGGCGTCATCTTGTGGACTGTGTGTGAACTATAACTATAATTTTATGTTGGCCACACTGTAGCCTTCTTCTACACATTTGTCCTTGTGCTAGTAGAGGAGTCGGACATGTTTTGTTGTACTCTTGAGAGCGTCATGCTGCTACATGAAGCTTTCTGTAGTCAAGTGTTATGTTAATATGCTACATAAAGTTAATTAAATATCTTCAACTGGTTCTGCTTTCAATAGACTTTATTCCAGCCTCCCAGAGCCCACCGAAATGAGGACTAGAGGGTGGAATAAATTTCCACTTTACATTCTCATTAGCTGTACGTTCTTCTATTTCAGAATTGTTATCCCTAAAAAATCTCAACAACTCATTGCTGGCTCCAACAAAATTTGTGCCATTGTCGCTCAGAATTAGATTAGGAAAACCTCTACGTGCAGCAAATCTTCTGAATGCAGCAAGAAAATCTTGAGTCGTTAGACTCTTTACTAATTCGAGATGTATTGCCTTCACAGTGAGACAAACAAAGAGAGCAATATATGATTTTAATTTTACTTTACTCCTGTGGTTGTCACCCTTTATGATGATTGAACCACCATAATCAACACCAACTTTAACAAAAGGTAATGAAGTTTGAACTCTATATGGGGGTAAGTCACCCATTATGTGAGTAGTAACTGGAGGTTTGTTACGAAAGCAATTGTAACATGAATGAATCACACTGCGCACAATTGTTTTTCCGCGCGGAATCCAAACCTTATTCCGCAAGGAAAACAATACAGCTTGAGGGCCAGAATGCAAAAGCCTTTCATGTTCATGTTTGATAATCAGCTTAGTAACACAATGCTTTGGTGGAATAATAATAGGATGTTTGTTGTTGTATTCCAATTGTGAATTCCCAAGTCTACCACCAACTCTCAATAAACTGTTATCATCAAGGAAGGGGTTTAAAGACCTCAGTTTGCTTGTTGAAGCAACTACATTGTTAGTCTTCAAGTCATGAATTTCTTTCATGTATTCACTAGCTTGCATCAAGCCTAGTATTTTCAATTCAGCACCGTTCAACTCTTCAGGAGTAAGTGGGCCAATATGACGAGAGTCCTTTGCAGAGCGAGCATTAGTAATGAATCTCATAAC
The DNA here is from genome assembly GCA_964059195.1 of Ectobius pallidus. Lineage (NCBI taxonomy): Eukaryota > Metazoa > Arthropoda > Insecta > Blattodea > Ectobiidae > Ectobius > Ectobius pallidus. The sequence goes on from CAXKWD010000001.1 coordinate 91,161,750, forward strand.
ATAGCTGTATACTCGCTTCAATTTACAATAGGATGAGAAACGTTCCAAGTCAGTCGAATGCACATTAACTAATAGCACATTCAAAGACGTTTTAGTTTCTGCCTCAACAGATGATGGTATGCTAGTAGCAACAAATGTTTCATATGTTGGAGACAATTCTCGCAACCAAGTAGGTCCATGCCACCAAATATCAAGCGAAAACATTTGTGAAGGTACAATTCCTCGGGACAAGTAGTCAGCTGGATTACTATGGGTAGATACATGTCTCCACTCTGAGACTGAGGTGAGAGATTGAATTTCCGACACTCGATTACCCACAAAAGTTTTCCAACAATTAGGAGGTTTCTGTAACCAACAAAGAACTATAGTGCTATCCGTCCAACAATATGTGGAGAATGGAACAGACAAGTTTAATGATTTTATGACCTTAGCCATAAGACGAGACAACAAGAGAGCAGCACACAACTCTAGTCGTGCAATAGACTGTTGTTTCAACGGAGCAACTCTTGACTTGGAAGTCAACAATACAACTGAAACTTCATCACTGTCAGACACTGTTCTGACATATACACAAGCACCATATGCGACATCTGAAGCATCTGAGAAGCCATGGATTTCAATAACTTTGTTCTCAACAAAAGGCATTACCTTTCTTTGAACTCGAAGTTCATTAAGAAGTGGAAGTTCACTGTAGATAGCATTCCAAGTTTCAAGAATGTTAGTGTGTGAGTCTAACGGTTCATCCCAATCGATTTTCAATTGCCATAGAACCTGCAGAATAAGTTTGCATTTGACTACTGCACATCCTAACAATCCAAGAGGATCAAATATGGATGCGATGATGGCAAGAATGCTTTTCTTAGTGACAAGATTAGGAGCTTCCTTCAAATTTATTTGAAACTGAAATTCATCAGACTTAGGGTGCCAAACAATACTTAAAGTCTTAACAGCTTCGTCATTGGTAAGATTACAAGGCGACGAGAGTTCTCTGTCTTCCAAGGGTACATTAGCAAGAGCTTCTGGACAATTTGACGTCCATTTTCTAAGATGGAACTGAGCACTATCCAATATAGAAGTGATATCACATTGAAGTTGTTTAGCTTCTTCAACTAAATCTGCACCAGTCAATAGATCGTCAACATAGAAACAAGATCGAATGGTTTCTGAAGCAATGGGGTGAGAGACTTTGCACTCATCAGCAAGTTGAACTAAGCACCTTGTAGCAAGAAAAGGAGCAGAACTGGTACCGTATGTAACAGTAGTTAGACGATAATCCTTTATTTCCTCATCAGCAGATTCACGCCAAACAATTTTCTGAAGATTTCGATGTTCAGGATGGACCAATACACATCGATACATTTTTGCAGTGTCAGCTGATAGGGCAACAATGTAAGTTCTGAATTTTAGGATAATGGACAACAAGTCAGGCTGGACGGTAGGTCCGACCATTAACATGGAATTCAAAGATATTCCGTTTGAAGATTCACAACTTCCATCAAATACAACTCTCAGTTTCGTTGTAGTACTAGAATCCTTCAATACGCAATGATGGGGCAAGTAAAAATCCAACGAATCAGAACTTTCAGTGGGTGCACTTTCCATATGACCTAAGTCAATGTATTCATGCATGAAATCAACATACTTCTCCTTTAACTCTGGAGATTTCAAGAATCTTCTTTCAATTTGCTTAAGTCTTTTAATGGCATTACATTTAGACTCAGCCACAGGAGATACTTCAGAACGAATTGGAAGTATGACAACAAATCTGCCAAGTTCATCTCTTTGAACATTCTTTGCAAAATGTTCTTCACAAGCCTTTTCTTCCGGAGTAAGAACTGGCTGCTGCAGGTTTCAAGTTCCCAGAACTTTTGCAACTTTGAGTCAAGAGGGTCAAGTTTCACAAAGTTAGTACAACGAGCCTTGACATTGGGTTTAACGCATGACTCAGGAAAAGTACCAGACAGTATCCAACCAAATCTAGTGTTTAGCAATGTAGGATAATTTTCCCTACGCAAGGTATCACCAGACACAATTTCATAATAAACATCAGCTCCCAACAAAATGTCAAAAGGTGAAGGTCGATTGAAAGTAGTATCACTTAGAACAATATCAGTGGGAATGTTCCAAGTCGAACAATCAATTTTCTGAGCAGGTAGCGGACTTGTGATGGTGTCGACTACTGCACAATTCAAATTCAAAGTATAGTCTGATATCTGCGAGCATAACACAATATTACAAGTGGAGCTTACAGGAGAAACGTTTGAATTGCTTAAACCAACAATTGGTAACCGACAAGATTTTGTACCAATACCAAGACATTTGACAAGATTGGAGGTTACAAATGATAATTAACTCGCTGAGTCCAACAAGGCTTTAACCACTAAAACTTCTCCAGTTTTAGTTTTCACTCCAACACTAACCGTACTCAGCAAAACATTTGAGCCTAATCCTGAAATCACTTTCATTGCTGCAGGCGAGATGATTGCAGAACGATCAACATTTGAATTATTATTATTATGAGTTATTTGTTCTTTATGAACCAACAAGTTGTGATTTCCGTTACATTTCGTGCACCTGGGTTGTTTACATTGTTTGGAAATATGAGAAGTTGAGAAGCACAGGTAACAAAGTTTATTTTCTTTGACAAATTCACGACGATGATCAATATTTGCTTGCTTAAACTTCCTACAATCAAGAATATTATGGTTGTCAAGTTTGCAAAATTTACAATTCAAGGAGGTACTTTTGTTAGCAATATGAAGTGCTATTAGTTTAGGTTTGAACTCACGTTTGTGCTCAACAACAGTTTTGTTAGCTTCTGTTAATTCCAATGTCTGACATTTCCTTTCCAAGAAATCAATTAAATTGTCTAATGTCGGAATATCAGAGGAGGCAAATTTATTTTCCCATTCACTTCTATGATTAACTTTGACTTCATTCAGAATTAATTCCTGCAACAAGATTTCATGAAGTGGAATTTCTGCTTCCAAATTCTCAATGGCACTAAGATTAGATTTTACCTCATTTATCAATTTGCGGTAGTCACTTGAAGTACCACTACTACAACTATGAAGATTGAGCAACTGTTTCACATGCTGCGAAACAATCAACCGTTTATTATTGTATCTTTCATCAATCAAATTCCAAGCAACCGAAATGTTACCATCACAAATGGTCAAGTTACCTAATAACTCTTTGGGTTCACCTTGAAGTGAAGACAGCAAATAATGCAACCTTTGCTCATTATCAATGCAAGTATTGTTGATAACTAAGCTTTCAAATGTGTTCTTGTATGTCAAGTATTTTGTCAAATCTCCTTTGAAACAAGGTAATTCTATGGGTGGGAGTTTCAAATTACTACTGCTTCGAGTGGAGTTATTCGAAATGACAGATGCATTACTAGGACTTATGGGTCTTTCCCTAGCATCAATGAGTTCTTGAGTTTTACCAAATATTGCATAATATCTGTTTTCAAATTCCTCATGTTCTTCAAAATGAGCTTCACTGGCTTTTGAATCTAACTGACATTCTAAATATTCCCTTACATCATTGAATTCTTTCCAAGTTTCCGACAATGCATTTTGCCTGGGTATCAATTCATAGCTAGAGATATCCTCACGGTTCAAGAACTTTTCAAGAAGAGTTAGTGATCTTTTTAGTAAGCCATGTTTTTGAATAGCCTTTGCTTCTGATTCAAACGACATGATGAATAATATAACAATTGATTATTATTAATGAAAAAACAAATTTCTATTAAATGTACAACAGCACAATAGCGAACAATTGAATATTAAATTAATTCAAGTCCGTCAAACAAGATTAACAAGCAAGTCAGTACTTCTTTGTTTCAGTATTAGAAGTAGGTTTTAGGATTTTAGACAGGATGTCTACCCTAGTCAAGTTAGGACAAGCAAGACAAAAATGGAACAAACTTACAGTTGGTTGAATTATTGTATCACTAATGAAAACATCAGACAGCTCCATGAAGTCGTAGACTTTGTCCAAGATGTCTGGCAAGATTCCCAGAGCGTGACGTCATCTGCGATGTAATGTTGCTGAATGTCTTTTCAAATTAACTTTCAAAGTACCAATAATTCAATTACAATCACTGATGTTTCAGCTCACAAAGTTTAAAGTTATTATTCAACGGGTACAGTTCCACAGTTTGCTAACCCTTCTGTGCTGCGACACGTTTTTAACAATGCAATGATGATGCAACACTTCACCATGTTATAGTTCCTTGTATTAGTAAATGTTCGTAATTGTCTATTTTTGCACAAATAATACAAGAATTTTCAAGTGCAATATCTTCTTATTATTTATATTACACAAGATGTCAATGTTCAAATACACACGATGTCAATGTTCAATTACAATTACTGTTTGCAGATTTCCCGCGTTTCAACAAGGTAGACGCTAGCTTATGACGGTAATGCAACACAATGTCGTAATGTTCCAGTACAATTTAACTTCGCAATATGCAAATTTCACAATCACAATCAATGTTCCAAGTTGCACAAATTTCCAATCACGGCTGGTAGTACCAAGAATTTACCATCACGGCCGGTGGACCAAGAATTATGGTGTGTTCAGAGACAAGTTTTCAATTTGAGTGGACTGTATAATGGTAGCTATAACGTCTGCCCAAGATGCAAGGTGGCTTCCGTTACACAATTGAACCACAACACAACTAGTCAAACAAACAAGTCCTCTAGTAGGTTTATTTATACAAACCATGTATATTATACTGCAATATGATTTAACATAAATAGATGATTGTGAATTACTGCGAAACTAGTTTAACTTCAATACAAGCCAGCGCACCATTCTACACTGGTAAGAAGCAGCTCGCCATATTGTCTTCTCGTCTTCTACAAGAGAGTTCCTAGTACCAACATGCAACACGAAACACACTACCGCGCAGGGTAGCCAACTTAGACAAAAAGTCTCAACAGGGGCTACTCCCATTACCATCAACAGCCGAACAAGCCCTGCAGGAACTGATTAATAATACTGCCTGCAAATGTTCAAAGAGGTACCAAATTGCGTGTGGTTGCAGGAAGCAAGGGATGAAATATTTCCCAATATGCTATAATTGCAGAGGAGCATCCTGCGACCAATACACCATGTGAAATTAATGACAAACCAAACTTGAACATCAGCAAAGATATGCTACCTAACAATGATGACAAATTAGAAAACCTTCCAGATGACAAGGACCTTCAATCAAACCAATTGGTGCAGTCAGCTTCTACTTCCAAACACAGCGATACCATTTATTGTGTATTTATTTTTAAAATTTTTGTCAATTACCTACACATCAAACCCTACATCAAGGCTTTTTGTACTTGAAGTCAATTTTTTGTGTTTTAATTACATATTTACATGGCAATGTGCGTTTTTAATTTCAAATCCCTTGATTCACAAAAATTGGTTCTTGGTTTGCCAGAAGGAATGAAATAGTAGGCGTTTGTTGAAAATTGTTGTACCAGCATATATGGTCTGTTATAAGATTTACACTATAGGATATACAAACATATTATTTATTTCATATATGCCTAAAACACTTTACATAGCGAAAATAAGGTTTCAAAATCCAAAACACGATTTTTTAAAATCGAAAAAATGATCGTCTTTGAACTTGCATATCTTCCTAACGACTTGACGTAATTTAAAATATACGATGCTCATTCAACGCAGAATTTTATGTGCTTTCACTTATAAAAGAGTAAAATTTTCTTAGAAGTTAATTGTTTAGATGTTATTAGTGAAAAACTGAAAAAAATTTGTGCCAGATTTGAAAAATCTGCCACTTATTTTCACGTTCTGCCGCTAGGCGGACTCTGTACTTCTGCTTCTGCTTCTGCTTTCGTGGCGCCACCTATATTGACCTTGCTGAGTGGTCGATGTTGTCGAGCAGGCAGTGTCGGTGGAGTTATTGAAGTGAGTGGTTGCTGTTTGGAGTCGTTCTTCGGTGGGCGTGAGTAATGAGTATTCATGAAAATCTATTGTAATGTTGCCTTATGCAACTGCCAGTTCGTTATCTTTTGAAGATATCGGTAATTTCCTAAATTAGTACGCTGTTGATGTATGAAACATGCAATGTTCGAGATTAAGTTTTCTCTTATGCCACATTTCAGATAGTTTAGCCATCAGCATTATAAACCTGTTATTTCAGGGATTTTCCCCCCTAAGTTGTAATATTGCTTAACTGGTAAGGTTATTTAATCTCAAGGCGACTTAAAGTAATATTTGGAGAAATTGCATAGTCATTACGGAAAATTTCCATTTGACATTGGATCTCCATGCTGCCTGCGCAGCGGATCTTCTTATACGCGTTCAGTGGATGTGTTGGTCGCTGTGATGCGGAATGCTAACATTAATCTTACAATACCAGTTTTCTTTGCCTGTTGTTTTTTGAGCAGTCAATAATTCAGCCTAGTTATGTCGCGAAAAGAATGTATGCATATTCAAGTTTAGGTAACGTTCTGTGGAGCCTGTATGGTTTCCTTATGTAAACCCTTCGGGCTAGTAGTAACCCTATGTTCACGCGTGTGTTGGCCTACATAACGAGGTCGACTTCTGTGCTTTCCTGCTCCCTTTAAGTCTTTTTCTATGTTAAACAGTAAAGCGCTATCGTAGTATTAAAAATTTCTTAAACTTGGTGGCCACAACTAGTTTCAGTCTATGCTAAATATAGCCTTTGATGCATTTGATTCCCTCATGAGAGTACTTCTAATTGAAAATACAGAAGTGTGAATTAAATTCCGTATTTGATGGGAAGTCTTGAGTAATAGTCCACCCTGGAGGCAATACGTTCTCATGTGAGATATGTAATTTAGCATAACCTTTGTTAAAATTGGAATTGCTTTCCATAATTCTGTATTGGGTTAATTATTCCCTTTTATAGTGAATTAATGTAATTACACTTAGTGGCTCAACTAGTTTCAGTCTATGCTAAATATAGCCTTTGATGCATTTGATTCCCTCATGAGAGTACTTCTAATTGAAAATACAGAAGTGTGAATTAAATTCCGTATTTGATGGGAAGTCTTGAGTAATAGTCCACCCTGGAGGCAATACGTTCTCATGTGAGATATGTAATTTAGCATAACCTTTGTTAAAATTGGAATTGCTTTCCATAATTTTGTATTGGGTTAATTATTCCCTTTTATAGTGAATTAATGTAATTACACTTAGTGGCACAACTAGTTTCAGTCTATGCTAAATATAGCCTTTGATGCATTTGATTCCCTCGTGAGAGTACTTCTAATTGAAAATACAGAAGTGTGAATTAAATTCCGTATTTGATGGGAAGTCTTGAGTAATAGTCCACCCTGGAGGCAATACGTTCTCATGTGAGATATGTAATTTAGCATAACCTTTGTTAAAATTGGAATTGCTTGCCATAATTCTGTATTGAGTTAATTATTCCCTTTTATAGTGAATTAATGTAATTACACTTAGTGGCACAACTAGTTTCAGTCTATGCTAAATATAGCGTTTGATGAATTTGAACTATTAAGAGTATATTTCAAATTAGAAATTCAGGAGTATAATTAAATTCCCTATTTTGATGTGGATTACAATAGCCCATACTGGGGGAAAACCATTCTTATGTGAGATATGTAATTTAGCATAACCTTTGTTAAAATTGGAATTGCTTGCCATAATTCTGTATTGAGTTAACTATTCCCCTTATAGTGAATTAATGTAATTATACTTACTGCCCTAACTAGTTTCAGTCTATGCTAAATATAGTCTTTGATGAATTTGAACTATTAAGAGTATATTTCAAATTAGAAATTCAGGAGTAAATTAAATTCCCTATTTTTTTTATGTGGATTACAATAGCCCATACTGGGAGAAAACCATTCTTATGTGAGATATGTAATTTAGCATAACCTTTGTTAAAATTGGAATTGCTTTCCATAATTCTGTATTGGGTTAATTATTCCCTTTTATAGTGAATTAATGTAATTATACTTACTGCCCTAACTAGTTTCAGTCTATGCTAAATATAGTCTTTGATGAATTTGAACTATTAAGAGTATATTTCAAATTAGAAATTCAGGAGTAAATTAAATTCCCTATTTTTTCATGTGGATTACAATAGCCCATACTGGGAGAAAACCATTCTTATGTGAGATATGTAATTTAGCATAACCTTTGTTAAAATTGGAATTGCTTTCCATAATTCTGTATTGGGTTAATTATTCCCTTTTATAGTGAATTAATGTAATTACACTTAGTGGCACAACTAGTTTCAGTCTATGCTAAATATAGTCTTTGATGAATTTGAACTATTAAGAGTATATTTCAAATTAGAAATTCAGGAGTATAATTTAATTCCCTATTTTGATGTGGATTACATTAGCCCATACTGGGGGAAAACCATTCTTATGTGAGATGTGTAATTTAGCATAACTAATTTTTCCTATCCCACCTTTATTCGGTATTGGGTTAGGCATTGTTCTTTATATTAAATTAATATAAATATAATATAATTACAGTTCTATCATGGGCTATACCAGTTCTTAAGAAAATAATTCTAACCTTGGTGAGAGTAGAATATTTTGCTGATGTCCCATTTTGGGTGTGTAAGAATATAGTCTTTCTTATGGGTTAGGCCTTTCTTGAATTTGTTCAGGATTTGCATTATTAAGCAGTTTACTTCCACTCTAGTGGTTTTACTGAATATTGTATAATATATATATATTTCTATTCTTGTTATTGTTCAAAGGAATGTTATTAAAGATACTTCTTTAAAATTCTTCTTCTTTAACGTTTTGTGGGTGAACGTTTGACTGCCGTAAAGATAAGATCTACATTAAGGACCTCGGACCCAGCCTTCCTTCTTTCCCCATTATTTTAAATGAAATTCTTAACTACTTAAGGACCCTACTTCCAGCTTCCCTCATTGTCCAAAAATATTTTAAAAACCCACCCCACAATTTCCCAAAATTTCTAGGTTTTTGGGACACCCCTCATACAGCACAAGCAAAAAATTAGTGTAAACTTCAATAAACACTTTTTACATGCAAATGAAGAGATTTAAACCATTTTCAGCTTTCTGGGAATTAATTAGCCTACAAAGCCTATGTTGCCTTGCTTAATAAGTGTCAAATAGATACATATTTCTGGTCCTTGCCATCTTAGTCCAGGCAACTAAGGAAAAATAGAAAAAATAAATCGTGTAGATTTGAAATTTGGCAGAGTTGTCGGAGGGAGTGTCCTAAACAACATACTAAAAGTCCCCGAGGGTTGGCGGTGAGCGGGGACAGGGGGGCCCTTAAAAGGTCCCTTTTATTGGTTTTTTCGCCTATATCTAAACAACGGTGCATCGTAGAGGAAACGATGCTATGTATAAAATTCAAGATGGTAAAATTTCCTACAAGTTTGATCCTGCACATTTGTTTCTATTAGCAATAGTTTTCGAGCTATCCGCCAGCGAAAATAGCAAATTTTTTAAAAAAGCTCTTTCGCCTCACGCTTTTTGACATATTTTACCTTCTAGCGCTTCAGCCCTTATGTATACAGCAATACTCTCATGAAAGAAGTTGTAGAAAAATAAATTCCCTTTAAAATGTGTATTCATGTAAGCTCGTAGAGCTTAGAGCCCATTTATTATACTTTTATAGCAAATACTAGTAATGAAGTATTAATACAAGTCACTAGATGGCACTAACGCCAGTTACTAGCAAACAGAATTCTTGGCACACTTGTATCTCTTTATTTACATTTAGATAAAGGAAATATCTATTATGAGCTATAATGCTATTAGCTAAGGAATAGTTTGCCCATTTAGTCCAGTTATTATTGACTGTTATCATTGAATTCAGTAATTAATGTTAACTAGCAACAGAATGCTGTTTTGCCGGCATCGATCAGATATCGATTGCCAGCCTGATAATCGATAATACTCTTACTTGCCCTTACAGCCAGAATAGCGTAGAGCACTACGAGCGGACTATCTAATTGTTCTAACAACTCTCAGAGTGCCAAAATCATCTTTAGACCTCTCAATGACCAAACGTGTGCTTATTTTTGTTTCTTACTATCTAAAATTAATTGGTTATCACTTTATAAGATACAAGATATTAACAACATGTTTGAATTCTTCATGAGTATATTTCTGAACACTGTAAACATGGCCTTACCCCTTAAAACTCTATCTAGGAAATCTAATACTAAAAATAAATGGTTTACAGAAGATCTCCGTAACCTGAAAAAGAATTGCTTGAAACTGTATGTCACTTATAAAAACAGTGGTTCAGAAAGCTCAAAAAGGGCTTACTTGTTTCACAAAAAATTATACATTAAGGAAGTCAAACTAGCCAAGATAAACTATAATTCCAATCTTATTAATTCCTCTTCTAATAAATCCAAAGCTATATGGTCGGTAATTAAGGACACCTCTGGTATTAACAGTAAGCCTGTCTCTGTGAATCTTGAAATTTCTGCTGATGAGTTTAATAATTACTTTTTGAATATTGTTGATGAAATCTTAAGAGATATTAAAGTATGTGAACATAACTCATCCTATTACATGGAGTTGGTTGAAAAAAATAATACTAATAATAGGCCCACTCATAATATGAGGGAGAACAATGGTGATCTCTGTAGGTCATTCAATTTTAGTGAAGTTACAGTAGATACTGTATATAGTAAGATTTTATCACTTAAGAACAGTAAAGCTCTAGACATATATGGTATCAACTCCATTTTAGTGAAGATGTCAGCACCATATGTGGCTGAACCTATATCATTTTTAATCAACAAATGTATCAACCTAGGCTATTTTCCTGAACTGTTGAAGGTTGGTAAAATCACACCTGTCTTCAAAAAAGGTGACAAATCTGATGTTAAAAATTATAGACCTGTTTCTGTCTTACCAATTGTCTCTAAAGTATTTGAGTGTATTCTTAATGATCAAATTATCAAATATTTTGAAAATGAAAATCTTTTCTCAAATTGTCAGTTTGGATTCCGCAAGGGTCGATGTACTAGTGATGCTGTTATTAACCTGGTGTATGACTGCCTATCAGGACTTAACAAGAAAGAATCTACATGGTGTAAAATGTATGATTTCTCAAGAGCCTTTGACACTATCTCACATGTGACTCTAGCTGATAAATTGAGATTTTATGGTTTTAGTGATGAAGCTCTTAACTTAATTCAGTCATATCTATCTGGAAGACTGCAATGTGTTCACTTCAATGGTATGCAATCACAGTTTAAGTCTATCAAACATGGTGTACCACAGGGTTCTATATTGGGCCCTATTTTATTTATTATTTATATAAATGATTTGCCTAGTGTCTTGTCTGTCTATAATAACACATCTAAAGATTTCCTAAATTCGTATCTCTATGCAGATGATCTGGCTCTGACTGCTGTAACTGACTGTGACCTCAACACCTTAAATCTCTTAAAAGTTAGTGATGATATTGTTCTAGATTGGACTGCAGCTAATTCTCTATATGTTAATGACTCTAAAGTTACTGACTTGAAATTCACTTTTGATAGGAAACATCAGTACTTCTATAAGGATGCTAAATTTCTTGGCATCGTCCTCCAAGGAGGTTTAAATTGGTCATCTCATGTTGTATTAATCTCTAATAAGATTGCCAGAGGCATATTTGTGCTTCGCAGACTGCAAAAATATGTGACTAGAGAGGTATTAATTTCTGCATACTATGCTTATGTTCATAGCCATTTAACTTATGGTACTCTACTTTGGGGTAATTGCAGTTCTGCACTTAACATCTTCAAATTACAGAAGAAGGCTTTAAGGATAATCTATGGTGCTGATTGGAAAGCCCACTGTAAACCTCTTTTCATCTCATCTGGTATTCTCAGCCTACCATCTATATATATTTTACAGTGTTTGTTATATGTTAAGAGTAATTCTGATAACTTTAAAACTTATTCTGATGTACATACCTTTGGCACCAGAAATTGCAATAACATTTTACAGGATCAATGCTTGTTTGCAACAACCAAACATAATTTTAGGTACATGTCAGTGAAAATGTTTAATTCTCTTCCGGTTGCTACTAGAAATTTAACTTTTAAACACTTTAAAGGCTTAGTACTGATGAAACTAAAACAAATCTGCTTCTACAAAAATGATGAATTTTTTGAGGTAGCCAAAAACTTTAAATAATCTTTCAGTACCTACTATTTTGACCTACACATTGCACTTTTTATTTATTTATTTATTGTTTTGTAGTGTTGTATTGATCCTGTATTTCTTTGTATTTCTTTGTATCTCTTTATATTTCAATGTATGTATTTCTAATATTATTCTTGTACCCTTGTACTATAATAGTTTGTTATATTGTTGTTATATTGTATCCTATACCGCAGAACTGCGGTCAAAATGGATTAAATAAATATGAAATATGAAATATCGATTAGCTATACTTGCCTTTAAGGACAGTGTACTGCACCGTTAGATTAATTCTCATGATAAATTTATTTATTTCTCCACAAAGGCATATTGTTTAATAAAATAGATACTCTCATATATATCTTTTTGTGTGTTACAGAAAGAGTACTGCATGTTACTTTGTTTAATAAAAGCCTGCTTTAGGATGGAAGCATCTAGAAAGTCCTAGATCGACTTTCCATCGAATTTATGAATGACTCTTTTGTAAGATGATTATGTGAACGCATTTTGTAGCCGTTAGACTTTATTCACTTCTTCGCCGATCGTCGCTGCGTAAGGGCACAGCCCCAAATTTAGCAACAGACCACAAGTCTGAATATATTATTGTACAGTATCTATACATATAACTACGCATCATGGAACCAGCATCAGCAGCCACTACTTAATCCACTTGGAGGTGGATTCGAGGACATCCCTAGAACTTCGTGGAGCGTAGCTCGTAGCCATGGAAGGACTCGCTACTGGCCACCGTTCAGGATAATCTACAGCATCAGTAACTGTACATCCCCGTTTAGCCATAGTCCGGGTAATGCATTCACATTCTCATCAGATGCAGTCACTATACAAGTTAAGGACTACATACAGTTAATATATGGTTAATTTCACAAGAGTCTAGAGGACTCAGCAAATTTGTTTGTATACAAGTAGAAACTGCATTTATAATTGTCCAGGAGCTTTGGCAACCTTGCAGCTCCTCCTTTTCCTCTACGTGCAAGCTAAATATGCTGCCGTAGTAGTTTTGAATTAAATATGGTATAACTCACAAAGACCAAGGAATGGTCTAGCAAATTACTAGCCTAAACAAGTAATTCAGCATTTATCATTTTTGGAGTTTTGGCATACTTGCAGCTCCTCTTTTCCTACGAGCAATCTAAATCAATTGCCGTAGTAATTTTTTGAGCAAGATATAGCTCAACCTGTATTCAAATAAGATAATAAAATTACTATAGGTTCTTGTTAAGAAAACAACCTTTTATAATCAAGATACATAACCTTTGACATTATCCTTAAAAATTTCCAAGTGAAATAAAATCAATATTAATTAAATATTAAGCACAGCTAGAAGAAAGAAGAGAAGCAGCAGTTTACTAGAGCTGAAGAATAAAGTAATAATTCAATCTCTCCTGCTTCCTACATCATTCCTATTCTTTCCAATTTGCATTTTTCTGGATTTTAATCCAGTGGTCCTCCGAAAAATCCTATAGCAAATTCTGTTAGGCACACTAGCCTACATTTGTGGTCCTTGCCGGGCCTGGATTCTATCCACGCTGTGGAGATACATCCCACGCCTTTGATCCTGCCTATATTCCTGGATTCTATCCACACCTTGGATAATCATTTTGTCCACTCCTCATACCTACAGTGTATATTGTTTGTAAAACATAACTTGTACTCGTACAATTCTAATACTCTATTGTACTTTCAGCTTATGTTGACTGGATCACGCACTAAGAGCAGTCATAGCAGGCCTAGTGGTAAGAAAAGGTGCAAGAATTCTGGTAGAGCAGTGCAAGGGACAACAGTCTTACTGGATAACCAGGTAAGTGACAGCCTTCCTTATAACACACTGTCATATACCACCCCTCACAATGCCAGACTCACAAGTACTTGCCACAGATGCCTCCAAACTTAAGAACTACAAGCAGAAGAGGGCAGTCATCAAAGGAAAGTTAACTAGATTTTACCAATATGTTTTGTCAGTTCAAGTCGACCAAGACAATATTGAAGAAATAGTCCACAGATTATCGCAAGATGAATCATTATTAAGGGACTTTGAGGAAGTACAGGGCAAGATAGAAACATGTGACACAGACCATGATTGGGAAGGAGAAAGACAAGCTTTCGAAGAGACATACTACACAACTGTAGGCATAGCTCGCAAGAAAATTAGAGACTATGAAACACAATACTCACAGGCTAACATAACACAAGTTCAGCCTCAAGATACAACTCAACCTAACACTCAAGCTAATTGCACTCCTAGAGTTCAGCTACCAAAGATAAATTTGCCACACTTCAATGGCAGGCATTCAGATTGGCTACCATTTAGAGAACTGTTCATCTCGCTTGTTCACAGCAACAATTCGCTTGATTCAGTTCAAAAGTTTCACTATTTGAGAATAGCATTGCAAGGCCCAGCCAACAAACTCATTGACACAATACCCTTAACTGCTAAAGGTTATGAAACCGCCTGGAACTTGCTAAATGAAAGGTTTCAGAACAACAAAATTATACTGCAACAGTTATTACAATCTTTGATTGACTATAGCAAGATCCCTAAGGAATCACCCAGTCAATTAATGGACTTACTTGACCACTTCACCAGACAGGTTAGGTCAATAGAATCTATCACACCAGAGAACCTTAGATGGGACTACATGCTTACTCATCTTCTCACGTCTAAACTTGACCCTGCTACGCTCAAAGCATGGAGCCTAGAGGGCACAGAAGATCAACTAAACACATTCAAAGAACTTTGTAACTTCCTACAGAAGAGGGGACAAGCTCTGGAGACACCAGACAGCTCCAGCAGGCCTAAAACTGTACACAATACACAGAACAAGCCTATCTACCACAGACAAGTGAGCCCACGTACCTTTGTTGCCCATGCAGCCAACAATTGTATACTGTGCAGGCTAGATCACCCACTACACAAGTGCGAAGACGTCCATAACCTCAACAGCACACAGAGATGGAATTTTGTAAACAATCACAGACTATGCAATAATTGTCTCAGAGCAGGTCATCACGTCAGAAACTGCACATCTACATCTTGTTATAAATGCCAACAACGTCATCACACTCTGCTACACTAAGACAAGGTTCGCAGCAATGAATATAGGCAACATACAACTACACAATACAATAGTAGATTGCCTAACAACAGACAAAACGGAAACCAAAGCCACAATGGTACTAGACAATCTCCAGCTACTACCAGCAGCAATGCTACAGGCTCAGCATTTGCTAATAATGCACAGATCACTCCCAAAACTCATACATTTCTTGCCACAGCAGAAATACTAGTCAAAGCTCAGAATGGTAGACTCATAAAAGCCAGAGCATTATTGGATTCAGGTGCCACGCACACATATATAACCCAAGATTTGGCTGATAGGCTACAGTTACAAACCAAGCCTACCACCATAGCTGTGACCGGTGTAAACTTACACACCTCCAATATCTTGGAAATTGGACATATACAGATAAGGGACGCCCATGGCAATGGCTATAAAAGACAGTTACAGTGCCTCATCATTAACCAGATTGCCAAAGACATTCCCAGTGCACCTATAGATGTCACTAACTTGAGAATTCCAAATGACATTGTACTAGCAGACAGCAGATTTCACTTACCCGGTAGCATTGATATTTTGCTAGGGGCAGATGTATTCTGGAACTTGTTAATGGGACACACTATACCCATGAACAAAACCAACAAACACAAACCATACATAAGAGAGACCCGACTGGGATGGATTCTCTCAGGACAAATACATTATGCACAGGGCAGGAGACAAGAGCCACGTTGCCACTTAAGCATAACAGAACAAATACACAAGAACATGCAGAAATTCTGGGAAATTGAAGAAATTATCCAACCAGTAAGATCTGAAGAAGACTCCATATGCGAGCAACATTTTCAAGAAACAGTGCAGAGGGACACACAGTACGTTACACAGTACGTTACACAGTAACCTTACACAGTAACCTTACCATTTAAGAAGCCCACAGACAATCTTGGTGCCTCCAGAAGTGGAGCTCTGAAACGTTTCTTCTCTAATGAAACCAGACTCCATAAATAGCCGACTATACTCCAGCAGTATGCTGACCACATGCAACAATATGAAGCCCTAGGTCACATGACCCAAGTAGAAGAAAGTTTCTACCAGGATGGCCCAAAAGCCTATTATATTCCACACCAATTTGTCCTAAAGGAAGACTCAGAAACCACAAAGCTCAGAGTTGTTTTCAACGCTTCATTCAAAACCTCTACAGGTAGCCTACATCACTCAATGATATTCTGTACACTGGACCCTGTGTGCAACCTGATCTCTACACCATACTCTTGAAGTTCAGATGCCACCCATATGTCGTGAGTGCTGACATAGAGAAAATGTACAGGATGGTAATGGTCCAGCCACAGCAAAGAGATTTCCAAAGAATCTTCTGGAGACATTCTAAATCCACTCCAGTGAAGATATATCAGCTCAACACTATCACATATGGACAAGTCTGTTCAGCTTTTGAAGCAACCGGAGTACTCAACCAGCTAGCCGAGGATGAAAGAAACAGATTTCCCACAGCATCCAAATCGCTATCTACTTGCTTTTATGTCGATAACCTCCTTGCATCATTTTCTACAGAGCAAGAAACTATACTGGCAGCCACAGAAGTATCACAGCTGTTACAAGTAGGTGGATTTAACTTAACACAGTTTTGTTCCAACTCACAAGAAGTTTTGAGAACACTGCCACAAGAAAAGCTCTCTAAAGCTACACTTACCCACTTAGAAGAGCAGAATACAGTAAAAACACTAGGATTACACTGGAATCCATTACAAGACTTGCTACAGTACACAGTGAAGTCATTACCAGAAGCTACTACTAAGAGACAGATTCTATCTACCATCTGTACTCTGTATGACCCTCAGGGACTAATTGCCCCTATTATATCTGCAGCTAAATGTATTATGCAACGGATTTGGCTGAATGACATAGGTTGGGACCAGCAGGTTCCTGTTGACATACAGAAGGCCTGGAATGAATTGTACTTACAGCTACATCACATAGAATCATACAGAATCCCAATGAATGTCCTTATACACAAATTCAGTTATGTAGAACTACACTTTTTCAGTGATGCAAGCCCACAGGCATATGGAACAGCCTGCTACATAAAATCCGAGGACAAGAGCCATAACACTCAAATTCAGCTACTAACAAGCAAATCTAGAGTAGCCCCACTCAAGCAGATTACTTTGCCCAGACTGGAGCTATGTGCAGCTCAGTTGGCAGCTTGTTTATACCAAAAAGTTACCCTATCTCTGCAGATCACAATATCAGCAGTATATTTCTGGACTGACAGTCTTATAACTTTGCAGTGGATCACACAGCCTCCACACAAATGGAACACTTTTGTAGCACACAGAGTAACCAAAATTCAAGCTGCTACAGAAAACTGTCAATGGAGATATGTGCCAACACAGCAGAACCCTGCAGACATAATTACTAAACCTGTCACACCTAAGAAGTTAAATAACCAAACTCTATGGTGGAATGGTCCAGAATTCCTAACACAAGAAGAATGCCATTTACCAAACACCAGTAATGTACTACAAACAGAAGAAGTGCCAGAAACCAGAAAAACAACAAAAGCTTTCATAATCACAAGTACACATAATGAATACTTACATAGATATTCCTCTTTCGGAAAGCTACTCAGGAATACAGCTTATATTCTGAGATTCAAACACAATTGCTTAAATAAATCTGATAGAATTATTGGCCCTATCAGCTTGCAAGAGCTACAGGAAGCTCATGATGTTATTATACATGCTACACAAAAAGAAGCCTTCTCAGAAGACATAACTTATATCAGGAAGAACAATTGTGTTTCTAGAAACAGTTCACTATTGTCACTGCATCCATATTTGGATAAAGAAACCATACTTCGTGTAGGTGGAAGATTACATCACACTGATCTAGACTATAACTCCAAACATCCAATCATATTACCTGCCAAACACCACATAACAAATATTATTGTCAGAGACACACATCTGAAAAATTTACATGAAGGCCCCCAAGGCATACTGTACACACTAAGGCAACAGTATTGGCACATTCATGGAGTTCAAACTGTAAAATCAGCGTTAAAAGGATGTCTTACTTGCTTTAGACACAGACCTGTCAAAGCACAGCAAATCATGGGAACTTTACCTAAAGCTAGAGTTACACACAACCGAGCTTTCGACACCACAGCCATAGATTTTGTAGGTCCTATTTCCTTAAAGGATCATGGGAGAGGCAAAACAGTATACAAAGCTTATATCTGTTTGCACATATGTTTATGTACCAAAGCAGTACACATTGAATTGGTAACAGCAGCCACTTCAGCAGCATTCATTGCATCCTTGCACTACCTTCTCACTTATACCTAGATAATGGCAGAAACTTCATAGGAGCCTCACGAGAGCTGAGTGAACTCTATGAACAATTCCAGACAGAACAAGCTAACACAGAGATCATAAACTTTTCACCAAATCTAAATATACAATTCCATTTTTGCCTCCAAGGGCAAGCCATATGGCAGGACTTGTAGAAAGATCCAACCGCAGTATGAAAACTATTTTATACAAAGTTATGAAATACACTATCTACAGCTATGAAGAAGCCAGCACTCTTCTATGCAGAATAGAAGCCATCATCAACAGCAGACCACTGACACCGATGAACAGCGACACGCAAGACTACATGGCATTAACCCCTGGTCATTTCTTTATTGGTGCCCTGCTGAATTCTATCCCTCACCCAGACTTACAGTCTATAAACCTACCCAGGCTGTCACGATATCAGTTGTTAGAGCAACAGTTCCAATGCATTTGGACCAGATGGGTCAAAGAATACTTAAATACTTTACAGCAAAGACAGAAGTGGAACACAGAAACTCAAAACTTGCAAACTAGTCAATTAGTCATATTGATGGTGGACAACGTTCCTCCTATGAATTGGCCTCTGGCTAGGATTCTAGAAGTTCATCCTGGACCAGATGGTAAAGTTAGAGTAGCAACAGTTACTGAGTTACTGAGTTACTGATACATGTCAAAGCTCACCTAAACGAATTTCAAACAAATGGAACAAATCATGAGCATAAAACCAGATTCAGAAATAATCTCTCTATTCCTACTCATAACACAGCACAATTTCAGAAAGGAGCTAAATACAGTGGAGTAAATTTGTTCAATAAACTACCACAACACTTAAAAAATATACAATCCCCAAGCAAATTCAAAAGCACCCTAAAAAAATTCCTAATTCAATCATGCTTCTACAGCATTGAGGAATACTGTAACTCAATCTCTTGATAACTCAAAAAAAAGGAAATATCTTGTTACTGAACTATCTCATCCCATTCTCTCTCATCTGTAATATATATGTAAATTAATGTACCCGGTATTGTATTATACTCTTAATAGTACGAAATTTCTTTTGTAAGTCTATTGTTATGTAACCATATTCTATGTAACCATATTTCTATGTAAGTGTATTGTTATGTAGTATGTACCCATACTACATTCCATTCTTATTAATATCCCATAGCATGTATTTGCTCAGAGGATTAAACAATAAACAACAACAATAAACAATAAACAGTCAAAACTGCTAATTCAATTCTACAAAGGCCTATATCTAAGCTGTGTCCACTGCCTGCTCAGTAAATTTTTCTCTTTTCTTGGGCCCCTCCCCCCCAGTATGTAAGCTCGTAGAGCTTAGAGCCCATTTATTATGCTTTTATAGCAAATACTAGTAATGAAGTATTAATACAAGTCACTAGATGGCACTAACGCCAGTTACTAGCAAACAGAATTCTTGGCACACTTGTATCTCTTTATTTACATTTAGATAAAGGAAATATCTATTATGAGCTATGATGCTATTAGCTAAGGAATAGTTTGCCCATTTATTCCAGTTATTATTGACTGTTATCATTGAATTCAGTAATTAATGTTAACTAGCAACAGAATGCTGTTTTGCCGGCATCGATCAGATATCGATTGCCAGCCTGATAATCGATAATACTCTTACTTGCCCTTACAGCCAGAATAGCGTAGAGCACTACGAGCGGACTATCGATTAGCTATACTTGCCTTTAAGGACAGTGTACTGCACCGTTAGATTAATTCTCATGATAAATTTATTTATTTCTCCACAAAGGCATATTGTTTAATAAAATAGATACTCTCATATATCTTTTTGTGTGTTACAGAAAGAGTACTGCATGTTACTTTGTTTAATAAAAGCCTGCTTTAGGATGGAAGCATCTAGAAAGTCCTAGATCGACTTTCCATCGAATTTATGAATGACTCTTTTGTAAGATGATTATGTGAACGCATTTTGTAGCCGTTAGACTTTATTCACTTCTTCGCCGATCGTCGCTGCGTAAGGGCACAGCCCCAAATTTAGCAACAGACCACAAGTCTGAATATATTATTGTGAAACGAACTTTTGCATCAACTGTCTGAACGAGTTCGTCAGTCACCAATGATGGTCTACCACTCCTCTCTTCATCATGAACGTTTTCTCGTCCACTCTTAAATGAACGTACCCATTCACGGACAACTCCTTCACTCATAACTCTTGGTCCGTACACGGCACAAAGCTCACGATGAATAGCTGCTGCAGGATATCCTTTGGCTGTAAAAAACCTTATCACACCACGCACTTCACATTTGGCGGGGTTTTCTATTGCAGCACACATTTCAAACTGCCACAAAAACTAAACTAGCGCAGGTACGACGTTCACTCGACCACGGCTTGATGCCGACTGATCTGCTGAGTGCGTGAATGCACAGATGGCGTCGCTACTCCCCCCACTACCCGCACTGTGACCGATCGGAGGTTACTTTCTGAACGCGCCTCGTATAAACTTCTGATAATTTTTAGTGAACACTACTTGATCTTGTATAGCAAGCCTCTGTTTCACTGAATAGGTTCCCAGTGCTCAGCCATTTATTCGATGCTTCTTTGTCTACATGGTCCTGCTCAAGTTCATAGGGATGTCTTCCGTGCAGCACAGCTTGCATCCACTGTGCTTTCTTCTCAGCCACAGTACTCGTTTTATCAATTACATCTTCCTCAGTGTCATATAGATTTAGTGGGGTTAATTTATCATCTGCTGATACTACAGTTTTATGGAGTACTGATGTCTCTTTCTTCTGGTGGAAGAAACGGCGTAGATTGGCTATCTGTTTCCATAGCATATTACTCAGGTCCACCAGTCCTCGACCCCCTTCACATCTTGGCAGTGTCAACCGCAACACCGAAGATTTTGGATGGTGCATGTTATTTGCTGTGAAGATTTTCTGTGTTTTTCTTTCAATTTCTGCAATGTCTGTTGGCATCCAGTTCATGATACCGAAAGAGTATGTCAGTATTGGAGCAGCAGAGGAGTTGATAGCCTTAAATTTGTTTTTGGAGTAGGCTACAGATGGGACTTAGAAATTTTCTTAACCCTATCTAGATAGCTGCATGCTATCTATTCCTTCATAGCTTTTTATTATTGTTATTATTATTATGATTATTATTATTATCAACATCATTAATATTATTGTGGTTGATGCTGTTGTTGTTCTTCTTGTTGTTGTTGTAAAGCTTAGCTGTTTTGTTTCGTTTAAAAAAATTACCGGTATTTTGAAAAATGGTACTTAGGAATTACACATATTTAGAAATTATAAGAATAGTAAGTCTACCTATTACTTTAAATAAAAGTTTATTTGTCTATATAGCTCCTGAGACAGTATTTGCACATCATATTATGTCACTGTGCAACTTGGTGTGGATGCCGAAAAGCTGGCATTAAATGCTCATCTGTTTGTGAAACCTGTCTTGGTACATGCACCAACTGTATACATTAGAAGAAGAAGATGAGTTTAAAATTGATGACATGTGAGCAAAAGAAGTCGTTTAGGCACTCTTTAATCATTGTTGTATATGTGTATAAATCTGAAAGTTTGGTGAATAGAAAAATATAACCCTAATGTATCAAACATTGTACTAGGATTCCAATATGGGAGATTAAAAAAAATATATATATATAGAAAACTAACATTTATTTAAAGTAATAGGTAGGCCTACTAGGTCTTATAATTTCTAAATATATCTAACTCTTTACAATTTTTCCAAATAATAAACAAACGAAAAATATAACGGCTAATAGGCCTGGTTCATATTTCTTATAACATGCACTCATACAATGTGATTTATATAACAATAACAATAATACTAATAATAATAATAATAATAATAATAATAATAATAATAATAATAATAATAATAATAATAATAATAACAACAATGATATATAACAATAATAATAACAATAACAATGATAATAATAATAATAATAATTTTTATGTTTAATGTTTACCTTTAGTAATGAACATTATTCTAAGAACTATTTATTATTATTTATTTAATTTAATGCCCAGACACTTAACATAAAGTCATTCGTCTTCGTACTTCCCAATAGAGTTCACCTGTTGTTGTATACTGGAAGTCTTTCAAAACACTACATTTCAAAATATGGTCCCAGTTCATGATACTGTCATTATCTTTGCACAACACACATACTGGTGATGTCATTATGGAGATCTTGTGGAGGTGTTCAGCCAGGAGGTCGTGACCAGTGAAGATACGAAATGATGCCACTGTTTCTCTGCGTGGTTGGTTTGGGATGATTTCTTTTGATGTGAGTAGACAGCTCCATTTCTTGTTTTCACTCGCTTTTGTGTACTTTTCAAACATTTCTTCCTTTACTTTTCTATTTATGTGTTGCTTGGCTGAGAGGAACGGCATTTTGCGGTTGGGTCTTTCAAGAATTTGTGTTCCTTTTTTTGCTAAGTAATCAGCTGCTTCATTTCCATTCACTCCACAGTGTGAGGGAATCCATTGTAGTTTTATTTGTTTTCCTTCATTTTGTATTTCATTGATTAGGTTTCTGATGGCAATTACACTGGAATTGGTGGTTTGATGTTCAGCTATAGCTTGCAATGCAGCTTGAGAGTCACACAGGAGAACTGCATTTTGAAAACTGTTCAGTCTCGGATGTAGTTGTTCCTAAGCCACTCTTATTGCTTCTATTTCTCCAACAAAGTTTGACCGAAATTCGCCTAGTGTGTGGTAAAAATTGAATAGCTTGCTGTGTATTCCTATTCCAACAGTGCCTTCTTTTCCAAATTTTGAACCATCAGTAAATACCGTATATGAAGCCAATTTTGTGAGGGATAGAATTTATTTATTGTTTCTACTGTTAGTTGTTTCAATACTTCTTGATTATTTTCAGACTTCTTTACTTTTTCTGTTAGATCTAGTTGCAGTTGGATGTTAGATTGCTGAAGAGGTGAAACTGGTGTCGGTAGTGCTTCTGGTGTTATTACTGGAAGATATTTTGGTTTTAAGTCATTTACATATTGCAGAAATCCTCTCTGGGTTTTAAGTTGTCTAGGTTGATGCTCATAGTTAGTCCAAAAAGGGAGAGACTGTATTCTGATGAGCTTTTCGTGTTGTATGAGAGCAAGTCTTTCTATTTCTTTTTAATAGGGATGTTCCCTGTTGCTATTTGTAATGCTGGAATTGGTGTGCTCTTTACACCACCAGTTATCAGTCTTAGAGCTTGGTTTTGTACAAGTTCTAGAGTTGTAGTATTTGTCGTTATTAGGGCCTCACTACCGTAGAGAAGAATTGGCTTTATATATGTCTTATAGGTTGAGTTTAGTACTGAGAGAGATGAATCCCATTGTTTTCCAGCCAGTCTTTTAATAATGTTTAATCGATTTCTTGTTCTTCTTGCTGTACTTTCTATTTGTTTCGGAAATGTTAGTTTTTGATCAAGCATTATTCCCAAATATTTAGGTTCCTGGCTCCGATTGATCTGTTTGTCATCAATTTTGATGTTTATGTTATTAGTTTTATGTGCAAGTGTGAAAACTTGATAGAATGTTTTTTCCCTGTTAATTGGCATGCAATTTTCTTGGGACCATTTTGAAAGAATATCTAACGCCTTGTTCATGGTATTAGAAAGTTGTTTCTCCTTGTTTCGTGGAAGAGATATCCACATCACTAGATCATCAGCATATAAGGCTGTTTTTATTCCATGTATTTTCTTCAGTGAAGGTGGTAAATCATTAATCATGATATTAAATAACACAGGACTTAATACAGATCCTTGAGGGAGTCCACGCTTTTGTTGTTTATATTTAGAAGATGAAGTGTTAATTCTTGTAGAGCAGTATCGTTGATTGGTAAAAAGGTAGAGCCATCTGAGCATTTTACCTTTAATTCCAATATAGTTTAGTTTCTCGATTAGTTTAGCTCTCCAGACTGCATCATATGCTCCCTTGAAGTCCACGAATACAGCTAGTGTTGTATGTTTTCTATCCATAGCATCTTTGATATCTTGGGTTAAATGTAGAATTTGTTGGTTTGTGGAGCGGTTTTTGCGGAATCCAGCTTGTTCTGGACAGATAATGTTATTATGTTCCAGAAAGTAGTTTAATCGGTTATTCACCATTCGTTCCATTTGTTTGAGACATTATACTGGTTAATGAAATGGGGCGATAGCTTGATAGGTCAGTTGCTGGTTTCTTCGGCTTTAATATTGGAATTACAAACGCTTTCTTCCATTCAGATGGTATATATGAATTCCATGATTGGTTGAATATGTACAAGGCTGTTTTGAGGGCTTGTGTTCCTAGGTTTTTTAAAAACTCTCCCTTGATTTTATCTGGTCCTGGAGATTTACCGCATTTAAGTGAGTTTATGGCTTGGCGAAGCTTTTGCATTGTGAAATTTGTATTTAAAATGTGTTCATCTTGCAGCTTCCAGGCATTCTTCATGTTTACTTTAATATGTCTTTCTTCTTTTTTTAAATGCTTGGGGATTGGCTGCAAGTTAGTTAAGTGTTTATTGGAAGATTCAGCTATACTTTTATCATCACATATTAGTTTACCATTTTGTAGAATAGGTTCTCGTTTTGTAGTGTCTTTCTTGTTTTCTAGATTTGAGATGAATTTATGTACTTTTGTGCTGCTGTTTTGATAGTCTAGGTTTTGTAGAAATTTTGAGAATGCCTGTGATTTGTTATTATTTATTTCTTTTTTTAGTAGTGCAGATTTTTTCCTCCATGCAATTACCTCGTTCGGGTCTTTAGACTTATCTGCTTGGTTTCTAGCTTCATCTCTTTCTTGTTTAAGTTGTTTCAGTTTATCTGTCCAAAAAGGTTTGTATCTTAAGCATGCACCTTTAGGTATATGTTTCTTCGCTGCTTCTAATAGTAATCCACAGAATCTTCTATTGTTTTCATCTGGCGTTCTTGATTCAGGTTTGAAATTGGAAAAGCTTAACTCTCTTTCTAATTGTTCCTTGTACGAATCCCATTTTGCTTTTTTGAAATTCCAACTGTACCTGGCCATTGAATTAGTATTTGTCTCAGCCTTTGTTTGAAGTTTTATAGTGTTTATTATTATTCTGTGTCTACTTCCCGGATCCTCAAGGATGCATCTTTCAATGGACTTTGCTAGATCTGGGGAGGTAAGGCTTAAGTCAGGATTCGTGGTACTGCCATTGTAGTGTAAGTATGTGGGTGTGTCATCAGAGTTGTAGATTAGAACAATATTGTTCAATGCAATATTGTCTTCCATTGCCTTCCCAGTTTGATTTTGATCACTGTATCCAATTCCTTTGAAATGTGCATTAAAATCGCCAACTATTACTGTCTTATTTGAGATTTCTAGCACAGACATGTCTGGTACATTCAGCGGTGGATTGTATATTCCATACACTTTGATATGATTATTTGCTTTCCAAACTTCTATTTTTACTACTTCCATTTTATCGTTCTCATCCATGGTTTTTATTACAGTGAACTTATTGATTAGATCTTTTTTACTCCTACTAGTATACCACTAGCTATTTGTCTAGATTTTGGTAGATATTGGATTTGATAGTTTTTAAAGGAGTAATACTCCAATGGAACTCAGGAGGACTATCGAGAGCAAAAAAGACAGAACTAGTCACCATTCTTGATGAAAAGACCATTGATATCTTCATCATAGTAGAAGCAAATATTACTGCCGAAAATATAAATTATTCTAAGAACTAGTTTGCTTGGTATCATGATAATTTAATTATCATCTACTCTCTTTTTTGTTAAAAAATATAATAGCCTATATGTAAAGTGCATGTAAAGTGACCAGACGTCCCGTTTTTCAACCTGTTGTCCCAAAAGGTTTGTGTTGGGACACCCACTGTCCCGTTTTCAGAGAATGGATAATGTTCATCCTTTTTAACCTAAGAAAGATTGTTACTGATGCGCATTGTCATTGTTTGTTACGAGCAACAGCCATGGAAACAGTCAATGTGGCAACGCCGCGCTGCTAACTGCATTTCTTTCCAATGCTTGGCTTCAGGTTTAGTTCTTTGTTCATTCTCTTTCTTGCTACAGTTGTAGTGTGTTGTTTCAGTTATGTGTTCTGTGCGGTTATGATAGGATATTCAAGATGCCGATACGCAAATGTATTTTTACTACTGGTTTGCAAGAAAGGTAAGTGTGTTAGGGATTGTAATTTACAGCGAATTTAATAAAGTTTAAATCCCTACAATTATGTATAGATAAAATAATAATTTTAAACTTAATTTCTTTCGTAGGTACACTTTCATACACAAAACGCGAACTGATTGGGATGTTCGTTGCAGCGTTTGTAACACAGAGTTTTGAGTGTCCCATGGAGGGAGGAGCAACATTGAACACCATATCAATTCTGCCAGGCATAAGAAAGCAGAAATTACATCTGCATCATCAAAAAATATAACTTCGTTTTTCAGCCCAACTTCAGCCACGAATCGTGATCTGCACTTTCTACCATTGAAGGGGCTTGGGCATACCATGTAGTTGAAGAGAATCACAGCTTCCATTCTAATGATTGTGCGTCCAAACTAGTACGAAATTGGTTTGAAAATAAGTTCTCTTGCGGTCGCAGAAAGTGTGAAGCAATTGTTGTGAACGTTCTTGCACCACACTGCAGTGAATTATTGTGAAAAGAATTGGAGGAAGTAAGTTATGTAACAGTTTTTAAAGATGCATCTAATCATGGAGAGACCAAGATTTTTCCTGTTATGGTCAGGTACTTTTTACCATTGCAGGGTGTCTGTCCATGTCCGTATTTTAGAACTTGATGAACGTCCTGGCAAAACAGCTGATATTGTTACCGCGTATTTGACTGATATGTTTGAAAAAAACAACATAAGTAGCAAGATAATTGCATTCTGTGGTGATAATACCAATAGCAATTTTGGTGGTGCAGCACGTAAAGGGACCGTAAATATTTTCTACAAATTGAATATGGCACCGTGAAATCCTTGGCGTTGGTTGTGCAGCGCATATCGTTCACAACACAATCAAGACTGCAGTTGATTGTCTTCTTATCGATGCAGAAAAGGCGATTCACGAAATATATTACCATTTTCACATGTACACTGTAAGAGTTGAATCACTGAGAGATTTTTGCAGTTTTGCTGTGTTAATGTTTGAAATAATAAAATAATGTTAATATTATGCACATGAATTCGATTTCGTATATACCTGTATAAGTAAATTATTATTATTAGGACTACTATTACTACTACTACTAGTCAGCTAGTAGTATTATTAGTATTAGTACCACAATCATTATTAATTATTATCAAATTTTAATGGATTTTGATTTTAAACTAAACTAAGTTACATAGATTAAAACATAAAGCATAATGAATAGAGGAGAAAGTGTGATGACTGAGGTAGTTCACTGGTTTCACCGCTAGGTAGCAGTTACTCTGCTTGAGATTCGCGGGAGCAAGATTACTACGGGCGGTATAGGAAAAATTGCAAACACTCTTAAACAAAATAATACATTAATCTATTTCAAAATGACTCACCTTATCTAAATTGAATTGTTAGATACTTTTGACAATTTTAGGGCTGCTTTACACGTCTTGGAAGATCTCATCTCCATAAATAAACATGGCCGTGTAACAGTAATTTCTCAGATTGCAAGAAGCTTGACCATAACATTTCGTTCCACATCTTTCCAAAAATCGAAGATGTTCACAAGCAATGAACAATTATATAATATAGGTTTGAAACAGCTAAGGGATGATTTGATCTAATATTTTGTTGCCTAGAAAATAGGGTAGAGGGTATGTTAGTATAATATGATGAGAATTTTTTAAAGAATGTACATTTGTATAGAAATAACAACGTATAATTAGGGTAGAAAACAGCTAAGGGATATTTTATAAATTAATATTAATATTACATTGTATAGAATATTACTGAGTAGGCTATTAATTTGTATTAATATTGTATTATTAGTAATATTATTTATATTAATATTAATTTTCTCCTGGCTGTATGGGGTAAGTTATGTAGGTGAAACACGGTCAAAAGTGTAGATCTGTGTACAAATTATGTGAACAGAGATAATATAAACTAAGGGATGGTTTGTGAATTGCAGGGCATGGAAAATTTCATAAGCAGCACTACAAAAATAGGGCGCGTGATCTTTAAATTTGGCGTCTCAACATCCGATAAAGACGCACATACGCAAAAATTGTTTTGCAATGCATTCTACATACATCACACAATATTTCAAAGCATTTTCCCTGATTTTTTCAGAAAAAAATTAAATCCTCTTGCCTTAACTACAGCCCGCTATTTGCGCAAACCCTCGACCATTCGCCGTTCGCTGTAACTGATGTACGTCTTATGTTGTTAAATTATATTATTAAAAAAAGGATCAAGATATTAAACTAATAAGACATTTGCTATAATAATTATACATAAAAATTACTAACATAAGTGAACAGAAAATATGATAAATAATCCAATAAATGCATAAATAAAAGTAGTGCAGATTTACTAAGTTAGAAAAAATCTTCATTTGCTCCTTTTCCCCAACGGGTCAATCTTGCAGTATGGGTACAAGTAGTCAGTTAATATAGTATTATTATTGAGTCCACGAATAAATTATGTAAAAATTTTACGTTATTGCTGGTATTTTATGGAAAAGATGCCTGCCAATACCTCAATACCATTCTGATAGCTTTAGCTTTAGAGTAATTACTATTACTCGTTAACCATTATAAATATATTGGTGGTACTCAATTTATAATAAGATCCAAATATTTCACTAAACCTTACACGCTTGATCTCTTTCTGGACACAAAAATAAAGTAATAAATGTCGCATAGTCAAATTTGCTTCACCCTCAACATTTCACGATCGTCCCACATCATTCAGACAGCTGTGCGCCAGGAATAATTACCACTCAATTACTCGTAAACCATTCAAGATATAAAGGTGGTACTGAATTTAAAATAAAGTTGAAATATTTCACTAAAACTTTCTCGCTTGAAGTTTTTACGGGACACAAAAATGAAAAAAATTGTCGCATAGTCAAATTCCGTTTCACCCTCCATGAATTTTATGTAATTGGTGATGTTTATATAATGAAATAAAAACATTTATGTCCGCATTTTTGAAATCTCTGTTTTAACCATCAGAAGGACTGTGTTGTGCAGATTATTTCTGCACAAATTTCACAGAAATAGGACCAAAGGTTAATTAAAGATTGCGAGTTTAATCATAAGATGCCATGATGCAGCATTGAGAAGTTGAAACGCAAACAAAGGTGCTGCCAGTGTTTCGGTGGACTGCCGCTCTCCCTATACCCACCATTGTATTAGCGGCGAAGTCATCACACTTTCTCATTCTATTCATTATGCATAAAGTATAAGATTCAATTTTAGAAAAACGCTTAAACAAAGCTTAGAAGTTGGCTTTTACCCTTTTGTTCATATTGGGCGTGTTATATTATTATCGGCATACTTTGTTTTTATCATTATTACTGTGACAGTATTTTCTTTTTCTGCTGTCAAACGAATACTTTGGATGTGACGTCATGTTCTGCTTGTCAGGACAAAGGAGCGGGAATTTTTTAATCCTGTACAGCAACAGCTCCATAGCGTTCGTGCAGGTGCACCTGTTTTCCTGGTAGCACGTTTTTCTCTTGAGTCATAAGATGAAGAGACTAGTGTTCTCAAAAATCTCTCCAGTCTCTTTGGTGGTGACTTTATGCTGCTCTTGTGAAACAAATTGGCCTGTCTTCGCAACGAGTAGGTTAATGTTTAGTGGGAGAAGTCATATAACTCGCACTTAATGAGACTCGACTGACTGAACCATCGCTCAGTCTCAGCTCATCTTTACTGCCACATCGTGAGATTTCGATGCTGCCTAAGCACACAGCACCACAAGTTGATGCATAAAAGCTGGAGGGGTTGGAGAATGCAGCGGCGACACTGATGACACTGCTAATGGGTTTATAATGATTAATTGCTTGGTTGATGTTGCCTTTATTTATTTGTTTATGAATCCAGTACTACTACTACTACTACTAATGGCATTACAGCCCATTTTGGGCCCTGGCCGCTGACAGAACTCTTCTCTATTCGTCTCTATCCAGTGCCCTCCTTCTCCAAGTTTCCTTAGGTCCTCTTCTACTCCATCCAGCCACCTTGATCTGGGTCTACCTATTCCTCTGCTTCCTTCAGGTTTTTGTAGGATGAGCTTCCTAACTGGGTTATCGTCAAGCATTCTCATTATTTTTCTATCCAGCATAATCTAGACACTTTGATTGTTTTAATAATATCAGGTATAGCATATTGGTATAGCATATAGGTATAGCATATATATTATAGCTGACACGCCAAGTTCCATTTGCACATTTTGGTCCAAAGATTTTCCGCAGAATCTTTCTCTCAAATACCTGTAGCTGTTCTTCAGTAGGCCTACTCCTGTGTAGTTTCTAGCACTCACACCCATAAATTAGGACAGGTTTTAGTAAAGTTTCATACAGATTCAGTTTGGTTCTTAGGCTCAAGAATTGGGAACTAAACAATTTCTTTAATCCATAATAGCACCTATTTGCAAGGGAAATTCGATGTTTGATCTCTCTATCCATATTGTTGTCATTCGTTACTATAGTTCCCATATATTTAAAATGCTGAACAATTTCAAATTTATATTCCCCAATTTCCAACTTTGACGACATGGTGGGTCTCTTGGTCACTTGCATAAATTTGGTCTTCTCATTTACTTCCAAGCCCATTTTGGCAGCTGCACTTGAAAGGGCAAGAAATGCTTCCTTGACAGAGGTCATCGTGCGACCCACTATGTTGATATCGTCAGCATATGCGAGCAGTTGTATCGATTTATTATATATTGTGCCCTATATTTCCAGTTGTGCATCTATAATTATTTTTTCCAAAACAATGTTGAAGAGCACACAGGACAGACCATCTCCCTGTTTTAGTCCTCTGCCTAAGGTCATTTCCAATCTTAACTCTGCATTTGACTGATTTTAAGGTTGCCTCAGTCAAAGAGATTAATTTCTTTGGGATTTTAAATTCGTGAATAGCTCTAAAGAGAGTTGATCTTACCACGTTGTCATAAGCTGACCTGAAGTCAATAAACAGATGGAAGGTGCTTATATTAAATTCCAAGGTCTTCTCAAGTATCTGTCTTAAGGTGTGGATCTGGTCACTTGTCAACATACTTTTCCTAAATCCACATTGATAGTTACCGATGATCTTGTCCGTATAGCGACTCAGGCGCTGAGAAGACTTTATAAGATGTATTCAATAATGTGATTCCTCGATAGTTCTCACAATTTAACTTGTCACCTTTCTTGAAGATAGGGCAAATTATTCCTTCCTCCCAGTCTTCTGGCATTTTCACACTATTCCATACTTCCATCAAAACCTGTTGGATTCCATTTATAATGTCCGGTCCACCTTCTTTAATTAGTTCCCCCAATATGCCGTCTGATCCCGGGGATCTATTGTTCTTCAGTCTATTAATAGTTTGTATAACTTCTTCTAGTGTGGGCGGTGGCTGTTCAACCTCATTACCATGTTCTAGACTTCTGATAGTCTGTTCGTTCTCACTGTCTTGATCTTGTCTCCTGTTTCCCATATTATCCTCTAAATATTCTTTCCATCTTGACAATACCTTTTCTCTGTCACTTATTATCTCCCCTTCCTTATTCCTGCTTGCTGTAAGGTGGGGCTGGTATCCTTTGTGTATCACATTTACCCTTCTAAAAAATGTTCTAGATTTAGCTGTGTGAACATGTTCGATTTGTGTGTTGTAATATTCCCTTTTTTTCTTCCTATGTATTTTCTTTTCGAGTTTCTTTATATTCTCTCTGCTCTTCTAGTAAATTGTCCTTGGATCATTTTCCTGTATACTATGTTTTTTTTTCTCAGTAGCTTGGTGGCACTCTTGGTCAAACCATTTACTGCTTTCTACTCCCTTACTTTTCCAAACTGTTTCCATGGCCGCTTCACGTACCACTTCCCTATATTTCTCCCATTGGCATTAGTCAGTGTTATTTATTCCTTGTTTGATTTTGTCTCTGTAGTTTTGTTTGATTTCTGGTATTTGTAATTTCTGTGAATCATATTTATAAAACTTATTATTTACCTTGGAGTTTTTTATATTTGAGATTCTGCACCTTAATTTAGATCTTACCATAAAATGATCAGTGTCTGCGTTTGCTCCTCGATAACTACGGACGTCTAGTATATTACTGCAGTGCCTAGAGTCAATAAGGATATGGTCTATTTGGTTGAATGTATTGCCATCAGGGGATTTCCAAGTAATTTTGTGTACATTTTTATGTGGGAATAACTTCCCTGATATATTCCTTCTATGTGCTATTGCGAAATTTATTAGTCATTCCTTATCACTATTGCTATTGTTATGTAGACTATGGGGTCCAATATTTGGTTTAGCTTCTATCTCCTTTCCAATTTTAGCATTGTAGTCCCCAAGACAAATTTTTATATAAAATTTTGGGCATTCCTCATAGACTTTTTCCAGGTTATCATAAAACTCATCTTTAGAGTGTTTGTCTTTTCCTTCAGTGGGTGCATGGAAAAATTATGGAATCTTCCTTTAAATCTTAAAACGCAGATCCTCTCGCTAATTGCTTTAAAGTCCATTATCAATTTCCTCATTCTCCCTGTAACTATGAAAACTGTTCCGAATATGAATCCACTATTTTCTTATATTATTTAGGTAGAATCAGTCTCAAAGTCTACCCTTACGCTACACCACTGCATTACGGTCAAGTGTTTTAATATGTAATAGCTTATGACTGGAAGAAAAATGAAAGTAACATCCATGACAACTATATCTCATTAAACCTTAAGAAGAGTTGTAATATCTTAATGTATAAATAGGCTAATAAGAATTATTAGTAATATAGTTTTATATGCATCCTTTTAATTAAATCCACATTATTTCAATTGTTAGTTGCATCCAATAAAGAGATCACATTAGCATGAGAGTGGTTGCTATAAGACTTCTTTCGTGACTTCTTACATTAGTAAGACATCTCATCTCATGACTTTGTTAGCAGTTGTGAACAATGTGAGAGGGCTGCTCGGAAAACTGTGTTGGTGAAAAGACAGGTGCATAGTTGTCCTATTTTTGGTTTGTCAATACAACTAAGCGGATAAAACCTATGAGGAAGTTCCAAGTTGTCCTGAAAACAGTATCCTTAATTTTGTACGCTTTTTACTTCCCAAGCATTAATAAATAATATAATCAGTGCAATATTGTAGCTCAGCAACCATATAATCGCTCATTCTCCTGTACCACTAGATGTGGGAGGTGCAGCCCTTCCAGAGGATCTGCTTACCGGGCGGAACCTGTGACGTATTTCAGGGCAGTTGCCATGACAGTGGTGCTTGTATACCATTATGTTTCAAGCAGAAACCATTTCCAAATACAGCATAAGCTGTGATAGAGTGTTCAGCTGTACTTGTGTGAACGTTTTGACAAGACACATGTGCACAAATTCCTTTCTTCTGTGTATAGTCCATACTAGGTTTGCCGCCTAGCTCATCTGCATCTGCTTGTGTAACAGTAATATCAAATTATATCACAAAATAATAAATAATTATGCAATAATACATTTAATTTTAATGTTAAGCTATTAGTGTGAGAGACAGGTTATTGTGATCAAATAGAATCGTATGTTGACTACATGTGAATTTTAACAGGAAGTCTGGAAAATGTTATACTCAATAGGCCTACAAGATATTTTCGAGTATTCTTTTGTGCATGTAAACAAATATTTTTAAAATCATAACGATTCTGAAAATGTATGTGCTGTGCAACTATGCAATTACAAAAACACAAATGTATTATAAAAATTCTGTGGGGTATCATGAATTTAAAACAAATAAATAATCTGATTCAATTATCATTAATTCTCAAAATTTTATGTTTAGTAATAGGCTGTATGACAAAAATTAAGAACTGTACCGTATATATATATATATATTTTCCCCCTAAAAGTGGAGAGCAAGTACCAACCAGAACTGTATTGATTTATGCTGATACGGATGGATAGGGTGACCAACCATCCTGCATTTTAAGGTATTTTGTAAATGTCCCGTGTGGGATGTTATTTGTCCCGCAGTTGTTTTGTTTTCTGAATGAATTTTCATGTAATTGCCATCTTAGTCCGATATGTAGATACATTCCATCATGCATTATTTAGGGTAAAATATTTTTCTTTTTTATATTGTTTGGTACACTAAGAGCAATTATTAAGTACCAGAATGGTATTTTCTGAGATTGTGTGGTGGACGGGAAAATGTCCATGTGTCTGTACGCGCGATTACTCAAATACACTTTATCGGATTTTCATGAAACTTGATATACACATTTATAACGTATATGGGAAGAAGTCTATTGATTTTGGACTATATCAGTTGACTGGTAAGGGAGTAATGCCCAATTTAGCGCCTTTTTTATGGTAATATATTAGAAAGAATTTATCAAATGCAAATCAGTTCTCATAACATATTTTGTTTTACAGTGTTCATATATGGCTTACAGCTGCAATACAGTTAGCTTTGACAAATAACACCACCCACATATTCCTTCACATATGCTTATCAAACTACCTTTATTCTTCCATAAGCCATGCTTAATGAATTAATCTGGAGGTTAACACGGAAATCGATAACAAATATAGCTTATTTTCTGCATATCATAATTGCAATTATCACTGATCAAACAAAAGCATTCCGACATTTTGTTGCATAAGATTACTTGATTTTATTACAATTACAACTGAGCAGTGGAATTGGCTAAATGCCTGTAAAAAGAGTATATTTCACATAAAATTTCATTTTGCAAGGCTTTTGCAGAATATCTTAAAATGGCAGGATATTTGTGAGATTTCCAAGCCTGTTTGCAGGTCACATGATAAGATGTTAATAAAAAGGGAATAGGTATCTTGTGAAAAGCAGGACATCTGATCATCCTAATTACATGTGATGCATAAGTGCTAATTCACTCTATGCCTACATAGGTCTTCTAAGGATATGGTACTTTCATATGACGTGATTTTTTAAATTTTCTTCTTATTTGTGCTGTACATTGCAATGATCACACCTAGGCCTTTAGTTTATTTTTGAAGGAGTATTTTAACAATCTACGAGGGCTGTTCAATAAAGAATGATCATAATTTTTTTATGTTCATAGTTTATCACGCTAAACATTTTCCTTATGATATGTGTTAGCTTGATGCGTCATGCACGCGTGGTGTAAGTTTCAACGTCATGTAGGGTGGCCACTTCTAAAATGTCAGAAAGGAGGACACACTTCTTTGGTAATCTAGCATAGTATAAAACTTCGGGCATGGACGGCTGGACAGCAGATATTACATGGTATAACCCTGACTAATTTTACTTAATAACTGCATTTATATAAAATAAATGATAGTACGCTATCATCGTATGGACATCGTAGATTCAGATTTTTCCGCGGCCCCAACTGAACAAATGATAGTATCGACAACCGTGCCAACCTTAGGATTGGCAGGTACATACGGAAAAATACAAATTTTATTCATATGCTTTACCGATCCATCAGAGTCTCGAAAAGGGGAACAAATCAACGTCCGGCATAAAGCCGTGCCGGATGGAGGACTGCTTAGCAAAAAGCCTTACAGTCCGGCCAAAAGCCGGACGTCTGGCTACCCTAACGTCATGTCTCAAGATTCCTGTCTGTGAGATGCCTGCAAGTGCAGACATGTTTAATATCGCCTACGGCTTCAATGGAGGTGACGCGCGACAAGCAATATGCGGCTTTAAAATTCTGCTTTAGACTAAAAAAATCTTCAAATGAGGCCTATAAATGTTACAGGAGGCCTACAGCACAGCTAGAAGATGGTATAAAATTTTTAAAGAGGGAAGACAATCAATATCAAAAGATGGTGGACCCGGCGCTCCAGTTACTGCTTTGTTCAGGAGTCAGCAGCTTTGGGACTCCCGCACACAAACATGTGTCATGTGCAATTTTTCTGTCACCAACGGGTGAGTGGCACCCAGTGAAATTTTTAAGATTTCAGAAAGTGATCTTAAACTTGTTCGTCGATCTTTTCTCACTATGACAGCAGCGGTGTTGACGTTTTCTTCTGTCAGAGCAGTAACTGGAGCGCCGGGTTCACTTTCCTTTGATATTGATTGTCTTCCCTCTTTAAACATTTTATACCATCTTCTAGCTGTGCTGTAGGGAAGATAAAAGTCTCCATAGGCCTCCTGTAACATTGCATAGGCCTCAGCTGAAGATTTTTTTAGTCTAAAGCAGAATTTTAAAGCCGCATATTGCTCGTCGCGCGTCACCTCCATTGAAGCCGTAGGCGATATTGAACATGTCTGCACTTGCAGGCATCTCACAGACAGGAATCTTGAGACATGATGTTAAACTTACACCACGCGTGCATGACACATCAAGCTAACACATATCATAAGGAAAACATTTAGCGTGATAAACTATGAACGTAAAAATATTATGATCATTCTTTATTGAACAGCCCTCGTAATAACAGGATTCATGTGAAATAAGAAACTAATTATATTCCACAATACCAGGGCTTGTAAAGCATTAAGTGGTGGAACTTGCATAGTTCTCCATTCCCGCCACGTGATGGGGTTAGATCCGACATCACTGGCCAGGCTGTCACTGGCTGGCTGCATGCGTAATATTAGACTAATTAGTTTTAGCTACTTATTTTGCGATTTTGAATAATAGGATGTCCATTCGTCCAGTTCTTCCCAGGACAGTCCATTTTTTGGCAAAATGTCCTGCTGCCCGAAAATGTTATGGGGGATGCTCAAATTTTATGATTTTTTTGTGAGTCCGCTTGACCACACATGTTATGCTACGTAACTTTGTTCCTAGTTTGCATTGAGTTTGTTAATGGTGTATGTTATTTTTCACACCCTTTATAGTATATGATAAGGTGATTTTTAAAAGGAGCAGCTGGAATGGAAGAATATTTAGGATTGTTTTACTTTTGTTAAAAGTATTGTAGACTACCAAATTTTTCTGCTGACGAAGACGAAATGTGTGATGAATTTTCATGCATACAGAACTACTTAAAAAGCGAAATTCAAGACAGTGTTGCAAGAAACAATGAAACTATTTTTGAAAAATTGTGTAAAATGTTTGCCTATTTCAACGGTAGAAATATTAACATAAAAATATGATTTGTCTGGTAGAGTTTTGCCTGTCAGTTCCTAGGTCAAATGCTGATGTGGAACATATTTTATCTCTAGTGAATTTGTTGTGGTCAGATGAGAAAAACAAAATGAAAATTGCAACGATGAAGGCCCTGCTGATAGTGAAAACACACTTTGATAGGGTATCGTGTGCTGACTTTCATAGTAAATATATATTTTTTTAAATGCAGTGGCATTGAGGCATCTACTTCTGCGGTATAAATTACTATTTAATGCAGTCTGCAGAAAAAAATAAGCAATTTGAGATCATTTGTAATAAAAATTTTTGTTCCCTTCTTGAATCGTCCCAGGTTATTTTCCAGTATTTTAAAAATCATCCCGTTCTTATATAAAAATCAAATCGACCTTCATTTGACCTGATATCTGTAACGTCACGCGAGCAGAAAGGGTATCTACTTATAAATTATAAGGCCTAAATCATGCCTCTAATTAATCACGCGAATGGTGGGCGTGGCAGCTACAATGTGAGGTTATGAGATTTAAACTATACCTTTTAATCATCCGAGTGCACTATGTTTGTATTTGTTTCCTGTATTATTGTAGCTTACTTCATGATTCATGTATATCATGTTTCTGTTTGGTTTGAAGCATTTTTAAGAATAATATCTCATGTATATCAACAAACCACATGGCTATCTGCATGGCCAAACTGGCTATCTCCCTTCTTAACTTCTTTGCATGGAGATGACTGGTTACATTTTGCCAAAGCGGCTATCTTTCTTCTTGCGTTCTTTGACTAGTCGAGCAATGTACCAACCTCTCTTAAATCTCACTAAATCTGTTAACCACAGGCACATGTTTATAAATCCTTCATGTAAGGTACTTCCGCTTAATTATTCTACATTTTGAATATAGCATTAATAGGTCCCTAATATAAACCTTTCGATACATGAAGGAAGAAATTTTTATATGCATTCATTAGTTGTCTCATGAATATTTCTTATGCAAGCCGACGAATTAACTCTCAAATATTCTGTCAACTTCTCCTTAGAAGTTAGAAATTTATATCTCAAATTAACCTATGCAGCAAATCCCTCCATTCCCATGTTGTTTTCAAATCACGAAGTGTCTTACTTAAACAATGGAAACCATTTCCTTTGTTGTCCTCAGGGGATGTTTTACTCACATTGTGTTTGGCAATTCCGATGTGACGTCATAACTAACTATGATTGGCCAAACGGCCTGGTCACTCACCAATCAGAGTTTAAGCCATGCCCACTTATCAATCGCTATACAAGCTAAGTCCCACCTCCAGTCGTCTTCAACCAGTGAATCTACTCACGTCGGCTCGTCAATCGGCTAATAGCCGATTGGCGGGGCAGCCATCTTCTTTCTAACCACGTGGTCATCATCATCTGTGCACAGTGTCTCACAAATATTTTCATCATTGCGGCCCACTTTGTCACCACAAATTCTCAGTTGCGGCCCACCTGTAATTCGTCATTGCGGCCCATCCGTCAGCTGGAAGAGCAGTTGGCGGGCCACTCAGTCTACGATCAATTCTCTTTGCGGCCCACCTTTCATTCTAAGTTGCGGCCCATACGTCAGCCTGAAGAGGAGTTGGCGAGCCACTCAGTCTACGATCAATTCTCATTGCGGCCAACCTGTCATTCTCAGTTGCGGCCCATCCATCAGCTTGAAGAGCAGTTGGCGGGTCACTCAGTCTACGGTCAATTCTCATTGCGGCCCACCTGTCATTCTCAGTTGCGGCCCATCCGTCAGCTTGAAGAGCAGTTGGCGGGTCTCTCAGTCTACGATCAATTCTAAATTTGTGGCCCACTTCAACTACAATCGCTACGCGGAGACGCACACATCATTGCGGCCCATTAAACTCATTCAATAACAACAGCAACCGTTGATATTTTATACATCACTGCACAATATTCACTGTAACAATGTCAATTAAGCAAACACGCAATTCCTCATGAGAACAGTGCTTCAAGAATTTCAAGGTTTTCATATTTCAAACCAGTGATTTAATTTTTATAAAAGTGTTCTACCTCAGTGGTGTCAGTTTTCCCTTTTTCTTTTATATATTTTTTTCTACAGTTTTCAGTGTTTTTTTAAAGTTCTATAGTGTTTTTATTTTCTACATATATTTTTTCTAAACAGGCTACGAGCTATGCTGCTTCATTATTTTATTCATTGTCTCCTCATGTTCCAGGCATTTCATTTTATTTCATTTTTTCTTTCTTTCTTTCGAATGGGATCGCAGCCCCTTCTCTATGGCATTCATACAGTCCTCACCTAACTGCGATCTTATTCATTGGTCCCAAACCGGGCCGGATTTATCAGCATGTCAGCACATATTATCAACATTTTATCAGCACAGTTAATTTTTCATTTTTTGACTGTCTAGCCTGGTCCTCCGTTCTACAAGTGTTTTAGTGCACAGTGCCTTATTTATTAGTGCAGTGTTCATTTAAATATATTTCTAGCCTGGAAGTATAGCTCGTTAGCCTATAAGTGCTTCGCAGTGAATAAGTGTCAGCAGTGATTTTATTTTTATTTGTGCTTCTTAACCCCTGGCAGTCACTTAGCCAGTTTGAGTTTTTGGTGATACATTTGTTAGGTTAAGGTTGCCTAAACTTTGTCACCAACACGCTACACACAAGTTACACTAATACTTGTGACATTACACTTTAGCAGCCTTTCTTAGTCCCCCAGGCGGGCAAAACAACACAACACATTATTATTGTTCTCACATAATTTCACGACGAGTGAAATAATTTGCTAGACTCCAGTCTACTTTATTCGAAAGGCATGCATCTCAATACGATATCATTATTCTCATACCTTTGCACTCCCAAATGCGGGAAGCTCAATGCATTATTATTATTCTCATTATTCAGTTCCCAAACCCTGGGCAATTTGACACTATATTATTATTATTCTCAAATGAATTATACCTTTGTAGTCCCAAACGCTGGGCAAACATAATCAATCTCACATAATCAATGCACGCGAGCAATGCGGGCAACTTGATACATATAATTCATTACAAGCTAATTATGCCTTATGCAGGTAACGCGCACAACTTGACACATCATTATCAATCTCACATTACTCACATAACATTTCAAACACTGGGCAGCATGAACATTTGTTTGTCCTCACATTACATTGCTTTCAAAATGGCGATCCAACAATCATTGTTAACAATTATTATATTGTAACTACATTATTCTCCACATGTAAACAATTACATGACCTCACATGTGAACACACTCATATGCGAATACTCACAATACTACATTCCCTACATGTAAACAACTACATGACTCTCTACATGTAAACAACTACATGGCTCTCCACATGTAAACAACTACATGACTCTCTACATGTAAAAAACTACATGACTTTCCATATGTAAACAACTGCATGACTCTCCACATGTAAACATGTGAACGCCCACATTACTACATTACTTTTAAATGTGAACATACACACATTGTATTTATATAGAAACACCAAAACAAGTTTCTACCACACAATTAATTCAATTCGGCACACAATTCAATGAGGTGCAATGGAATGCAAACTTTTGCTGTTCATGCCATTCAATCCCATGCGATTGGCTTCGGTCTTGCTTAGGACCTAGCTGCGTCTCTGTGGAGTTAACACTAGCTTCACATGCTCCTAAATTTTCACGACGCCATACGAGTGTAAACCAGAATGACACACTACGGCTCTTCATAGACCACGACAGTGTTGGCTCGAACTTCTGCCGTTCACTCGATGCAATCCCATGCGATTGGCTACCGTCTCGCTCAGGCGGATTAGGTGCGTCTTCGTGGAGATATTTAGCTTCACGCGCTCCGAAATTGTATTTTGTTAGAAGCCATTATTCATCGACGTTATTATACAATTTAATTCAGATGCCATACGAATGGAAACTAGAAAGCAACTCACGGTATTCACTGCCAACGACGAGTTGGTCAGGATTCTGCCATCCATCTCGATGCAATCCATGCGATTGGCTGCCGTCTCACTCGAGACTGGCTGCGTCATTATTGTTTTAAAGGTGTTCTTAGCATTCTTGAGTGTGCTTGGAGCTTATAAGACTACTTCATCGCATAGCAATGACACACGCTTCTCATTTAACCTCCAAACGGGCTATGTATACATTCTAAACTTCTACATTATACAATAACATAACCTACAAATGCGTTATGTATTTACATGCGTCGTCGTTACTTCATTGAAGTTAATAGATAACTTCAGTCACTATTGCAGATCGCCATTACACCTTCACAACACACACTCTCAATAACTGCTTCATAATGCAGTTTTCATCACATTCAACGTTTTCCACTCATCAGTTTTCACGCTTCAAAAGAAATGGAGAGTTATTCCCAGATCGTCTATGCAGGGAAAATTAATACCCCTCAACTTCTGGTCATACTCAACTCACACTTATGTAGTATGCTTCCAAGAAGTCGCATCAACAAGCTAATCTCAGCAAACCCCTTCAACTTCTGGTCATACAAAGGACACACTCATGTTGGTATGTTTCCGGGAAGTTGTCTCCAGCTAATCACAGCAAACAAACTTGAACTCCAAACCAATTCTATTAAAGTCGCAAGTCTTCGATCAACCCTAACAACATTCTCATTCGTTTACAATTTCTTACATTTACGCGTGATTCCACATTACTTTATTAATCATATTAATGTAAACAGTAATTTGAGCGGGCAATATGTTACGTCAAGAGAGCAGAAAGGGTATCTACTTATAAATTATAAGGCCTAAATCACGCGAATGGTGGGCGTGGCAGGTACAATGTGAGGTTATGAGGTTTAAACTATACCTTTTAATCATCCGAGCGCACTATGTTTGTATTTGTTTCCTGTATTATTGTAGCTTACTTCATGATTCTTGTATATCATGTTTTTGTTTGGTTTGAAAGCATTTTAAGAATAATATTTCATATGTATCAACAAACCACATGGCTATCTGCATGGCCAAACTGGGTATCTCTCTTCTTAACTTCTTTGCATGGAGATGACTGGTTACAATTTTGCCAAAGCAGCTATCTTTCTTCTTGCGTTCTTTGACTAGTCAAGCAATGTACCAACCTCTCTTCAATCTCACTAAATCTGCCAAACACAGGCACATGTTTATAAATCCTTCATGTAAGCTACTTCCGCTTAATTATTCTACATTTTGAATATAGCATTAATAGGTCCCTAATATAAACCTTTCGATACATGAAGGGAGAAATTTGTATTCATGCATTCATTAGTTGCCTCATGAACACTTCTTATGCAAGCCGACGAATTAACTCAAATATTCTGTCAACTTCTCCTTAGAAGTTAGAAATTTATATCTCAAATTAACCTATGCAGCAAATCCCTCCATTTCCATGTTGTTTTCAAATCGCGAAGTGTCTTACTTAAACAATGGAAACCATTTCCTTTGTTGTCCTCAGGGGATGTTTTACTCACATTGTGTTTGGCATCTCCGATGTGACGTCATAACTAACTATGATTGGCCAAACGGCCTGGTCACTCACCAATCAGAGTTTATACCATGCCCACTTATCGATCGCTATATAAGCTAAGTCCCGCCTCCAGTCGTCCCAGTCGTCTTCAACCAGTGAATCTACTAATAGCTGATTGGCGGGGCAGCCATCTTCTGTCTAACCACGTGGTCATCATCATCTGTGCATAGTGTCTCACAAATATTTTCATCATTGCGGCCCACTTAGTCTACCACCAATTCTCAGTTGCTGGCCACCTGTCATTCTCAGTTGCGGCCCATCTGTCAGCTTGAAGAGCAGTTGGCGAGCCACCTCAGTCTACGGTCAATTCTCATTGCGGCACACCGTTCATTCTCAGTTGCGGCCCATCCGTCAGCTTGAAGAGTAGTTGGCGGGCCACTCAGTCTACGATCAATTCTCAATTTGCGGACCACTTCAACTACAATCACCACGCGGCTACCCACACATCATTGCGGCCCATTAACCTCATTCAAAAACAACAACAGCAACCGTTGATATTTTTTACATCACTGCACAATATTCACTGTAACAATGTCAATTAAGCAAACACGCAATTCCTCAAGAGAACAGTTCTTCAAGAATTTCAAGGTTTTACATATTTCAAACCAGTGATTTAATTTTTATAAAAGTGTTCTACCTCAGTGATGTCAGTTTTCCCTTTTTCTTATATATATTTTTTTCTACAGTGTTCAGTGTTTTTAAAAGTTCTATAGTGTTTTTATTTTCTAAATATATTTTTTCTAAACAGGCTACGAGCTATGCTGCTTTATTATTTTATTAATTGTTTCCTTATGTTCCAGGCATTTCATTTTATTTTATTTCATTTTTCAATTTTTCTTTCTTGCTTTCGAATGGGATCGCAGCCCCTTCCCTATGGCATTCATACAGTCCTCACCTAACTGCGATCTTATTCAATATCTTCAGGCATCAGGCTACAAGTATGTTTTAACAGTCAAATTAAGCCAAGATCCGGCTGAAAGGTATTTATGTCTTAAATATCATCCAACCTTAATAGACTTCTTAAATTTACATTTGTTTCAGTCTATATA
Organism: Ectobius pallidus; assembly: GCA_964059195.1. NCBI lineage: Eukaryota > Metazoa > Arthropoda > Insecta > Blattodea > Ectobiidae > Ectobius > Ectobius pallidus. Next base: position 91,206,177 of record CAXKWD010000001.1, read on the forward strand.
TGTACCTGTGAAAGAAATCCATTCTTCTAAAGCAAACCGTGGAGATCCTATTCATTGTAAGCTGACTTCCGTCACTCGATAAATGCGATCAATGGGAAGAAAAGAAATAGTGAAATATAGGCAGGTAAAGGAAAATATACAGAAACAAATAAGAGAGAAAATTTCTATAATGATTACTGAACCGAACCTATCCTCTTTAGACATGTCACTTAAAAATAATGACTTAACTGTGGCAGGTAATAATATCGCGTATTACCTTTGTGGCTATTTGCTTTGTACGGCAGGAAAAAGATACATTAGTTACAAGGAATGTGTAACTCTTGAGAACATGGAAGATATTCAAACTCTCTGTAACACAATGGACTTTGGAGACAGGTGTCATTTTACGACATCACCAAAAAAGTAGACAATATAAATGACGGAAAGTTGATTAAAGAAGATGCAGTATGGGCCGATATATTTTCAGACTGACTATGTATGAACTGCCATTTTTTCTAGCTTATGTTGTTCAGGGGATCATTTACTTTTATATCTGCTTCAACTACCATTTCTTTATAAAATGTTGCTTCATTTTCCGCGCGAAAGAAATTTGAACAGAGAAGAGATGTAGAGCGGCTGCTAAATTCTCAAGGAAATTGACAAAACTTTCATGTAAGATTTTTAAAATAACAAAAATATTTAATTTAATTAATTTTGAAGTGCAGCTGTAATTTACGTTTATAAGGAATTTCCATTAATACATTCAATACAATTGTCAAATACACTGCACAACAACAGGTCATGATAACTTCACAATACACAGCTCTCTATGCTCGCTAGTTTCTTAAGAGATGACGATCGCTACGGCACCTGGTGTGGAAATTTGGAACTACTTCGTCTGAACTACACATTCTTTTGGAAGTTCCAACACTTAATGCTTTACATGCCCTGACAGTACTTTTACAAAGTTATTTCACTAGTTGGGACATTTTAACATAGTTAAACATTTTTCCTATAGATATTTTATTCTTATGCAGAAACTGTATTCCTAATACAATGTAGTAAATAATGTCTACCCTATAGTAGAAATTCTACCTGATACAATGTTACTACTACTAATCTTATAATTATTGTTGGTAAATATATAGGTTATTATCTTAGAATGAAAATATGAAAGAGAAAACATTCATAGGCATTAGACTGTATTACAATATTTGTTGAGATTTCAAGTACAATAATTATTACAGTATAAATATTTACCTTAGGCACATAGGCCATGATATAATCATAAATATTTCTATATAAAATTATCATCACACAGTTACCCAATGTTAGTTACACAGTCATTGAGTGTAATGTCATAAGATAATATAATGTGGATTTATAATTATTATATTCTAAATTCATACGTTATAAAAAGCTGCATTCTTAATTAGCTTAGCATACCAAGGATTTTCGCTAACAACTGTTCATACTAAAATGAAATGGACAACTTTCACCACTTATTTCTTCAGTAATACAAAATTAACTTGCCCAACATAGGCATAGATACAGGAGTTCAACTTATACAGAAACTGCGAGTGTGGAAATTCTATCCAGGTGCGATGCATAGAGACCAACATAAAACAAATAAGCAGCACCGTCCACATTTTATCTCATGCGTCCAAACTTTTCCTCATATGATGGTAACTTGTCCAAAAAGGAATAATTATGATCTGGTATAGCAAATGATTATACAATTGTGAATAATCTGAACGCAATGCTTGAAATATATTGCCAGTAATGCAACATCCCTCTGTTCATATTGAGTGAAGTTTGAAGGTATTGTATTCTAATGTCACTTGATCAAATTTCACGTGAAATAAATATGACTTCCGATAAGGTAACTTCGATGATATCAGTTTGTTAATAATATTTTCCAGGCTTCATGGCAATTTTGTAAATAAGTTTTGAGATACAGAACCTATTCATGTTATACACAAAAGTTTCTTCTAATTAATTGTTATGTTTTTATTTGTTTTGCCTTTTTGAAGATGCTTGTTGCTGTCCTGTTAACAATTTTCTTAATCAAATTTGTTGATGATAGCTGCAGCATCCATGTTTTCCAACACTGTTATGTGATTTCCATTCACTAAATGAACATCAACCTTCCTCTCACAGAGCTGAAACATAAAAGACAAATAAAATTATGCCCAGGATAAATTTTTCTTTTCAGAATGTAATATGGTATAAATCTCTTACTTGAAATAAAACTGAAAGCTTGTCATCAATTAATGCCAGGGTGAAGAGAACTGGAGAGCTACTTATAAATAAATAGTTTTACGGATAGGTGAAAGAGAATCACCAAACATGAAAGAGTAATTTTGAAGAATGGTGTTACCATTAAAGGGTCAAATTAATCTGATCTAAAAGAGTTTTAAAATAATACGTTCCAGTTATTATTGCATTATGAACTATTCCAATTCTTTCTCAATAAAGAAAGCAATCTAGCATCCATAAGAATTTAAATTGAAACCATAATGAATAGAGGGAGAAACTGTGACGACTTGACCGCTCAGACAATGGTATGTTGTGGAGCAACTACAGATTGCAAAGATATTAAGTAATATGATTGCCGCAACACAATAAAGAATCAACAACCTAATTACAGAGTGCAATCTCAGCATTATCTTCGTATAAATAGGACTCTGAATATGTACAAGGAGAGTCAGGCAGCAGCCCTGTCTGTGGCCACGCCACTCGGGCCTTTGGGCCCGAGAGAAGATTGGAGAGGTTCCGACGACAACATCACCCCGTCAACCCTTCCCGTGTGTGCTGCTAGCTCTGAGAACAACTTCTATAAAAGGTATGAAACTTGTCTATGTTATTATTGTATCAATATGTAGAGAGACATCATAAACTATTTGAGTAAATATGAATACTTACATGATTCTAACTAACAGAATAAGAATATATATGTTGTTAATAAAGTTGATAGTATCTTTTATACGGATTTTATGAAACCCTAAAAGTATCACATTAACAAACAAATATTTAAATAAAATATACACCATAACAAATGGTAGAGGCGCGGGACGTTACCATATTATGTACCTCAGCATGCCAAGTTCGCCTACCTAAATGAAACCCCCCCAAATAAATTGAGAATATGCTATATTTTAGGAAATTTTTAGTAATTAAAGTAGGAATTACATATAACAATGCAATTAAAATCAATTTTTCTGCTATTGTAAATACAGTAGTAACCTTCACACAGTTGTTAAAAAGCTTGCTCATCACACATGCTCACATAACAGCAATCACTGAAATAGTAGCTTACTTGCTGAATAAACAAAAATGTATACATCATTCTCTTCTAAGTGAAGTTCCTTTTAAGAATATTACCTGTATGTAAAAACTAAATATTTAAAACATCATGGACAGGGAATAATTTTATTCCATATTTATATAACAGGAAAGAATTACATAAATTTTATTATGAAGCACTGAAAGGAATAAATGTTGTTTTGTTATTAGTATTTTCGTCTTATTAGAGAATTATTATTTCTTTTTTCTAATTAAATTAATGATTATATTGGTAAATTAATACATTTATAAATTTATTGGAATTTTGAAGCAATAATAAATTGATAAATGCGTTTAACAAGAGAGTGGCATCTAAATAAAGTGAAAGATTTGTTGGGGCATATTTCTATATGTACATTAATAATAATACAACTTGTGAAAAATGAGTCACAGGGACCTATGAATAAAATAATTAGCGAGTAAAATACACTTACGAGAAAAGGGACAGAGAGGCCCTACGCCGAAATAAATAAAAGGGACAGAGAGACCCTACGCCGAAATAAATAAAAGGGACAGAGAGGTCCTACGCCGAAATAAATAAAAGGGACAGAGAGGTCCTACGCCGAAATAAATAAAAAGGACAGAGAGGCCCTACGCCGAAATAAATAAATGGGACAAAGAAACCCAACGCCGAAATAAAAAAATGGGATAGATGAACCCAACGCCGAAATAAATAAATAAGTAAATAAATGGGACAGAGTAACCCAACGCCGAAATGAATAAATAAATGGGACAGAGAAGCCCAACGTCGAATAAAGTAGGTAAGAGTATAGCCTAAAAATAAATAAAAAATGCATTGTAAGTGTGTATGATAATTATGATAGGTCAAAAGTATTAAATAAAATGTTATATAATGGAATAGCCTCACGATCTACCAATATAATGGAATCATAGCCACGTGCCATTTAACTAACATAAATTTTTCATCTTGATAGAACGCAAGAATTCAAAAAAAATCAGGGACATCTCAATTATTTTGTACATAGAAGTGTCGTTAACTGATAAAATATTTAGAGAAGTATGAAATCATTTACGTATCTGTAACACAGATTAAAGTGACAATTTAAATCAAACATAACATGACATTTAAATAATTTCATTCTTGACAACAACAAAATAAGAATTTTATGTAATGAGGTAAACAAGCTTGTGTGAAAGCAAAATTTTCTAGCAAATGTGGTGAAAATAAAATTATAATAAACTATTAAAATCAAGTCTTATTGTAAAAAAAGATATATATATAAGAACTATTAGTTTGCCAAGTGTTCAAATAGCAATAAGTATAAGTTATTTAAAAGTGTAAATATGTATATTATGCCATATAGCAAATTAAAATTTAAATATGAACAATTTTGTTTAAGAACAAATTATATTATGTAAATAATAGTGATTTTTTATAATAATCTTGCCTTCAAGGAGCAAGCAGTTAAGCTACATGTTGAAATCATATATGTGTGAATGTCTACTACAATCAGCTGACAAAGAATTCGCTGACACCTAGCATTACATCATAATTACTTAAATATACCAGAACTGTGTTATGATTTTGATTGCACATTTTACCAGTTCAATATAATTTTTATGTAATAGAGGAATGTTATTTTCAATAATATGGCAATCATCAATGTTAACTTTGTATGTACCCCCCCCCAAAAGAAAAAACACACACACAGTAAGTGTGAAAGCTATATATACGTGAAAGACATACAATTTTATGTAAAACTTCATAGCACTTTGAATATTTAAATGAATCCTTTATCTTTGAAGACATACGCGTAATTTATTATAGTCCATAATTATGAAAGAATGTCATAATAATATAATTTTCTCTGTTTCAGGTGAAGAACAAATCTGTATAAATCATTTAAATCATATAATTACGTTTCTTTTTCACAATGATTTCACAGAAGCAGCTCGAGAAGAAAAATATATACACTTAAATAATACATTCAAGAATGCATGCAAAACAAATAGAAAAAAATTGGTAATGTAGGCCTACATAAATAATTATAACGGTAAAAAGAAATATACTCATGTGCACAAAAAGGGGCCCCGAAGAAAGAAAGAAAAAAAAGGTTAACCATCCCTCAATACCATTATACCCACCCTTCCCACTTAAAGATTGTACATTTATAACTAGATAAATTTTAAAAGAAGTATCAATGTATTTTTATGTGTGTAAGAAATGTTATTATGTATTTTAAGGTTTTTAATGTTCTATTGAACATCAAATATCAATTTTACTCATTTTATGGAGATTAGTATGTACACTTCTTAATTTTTAACATTTCAGTAGAAGTGGAAAGAAAAACTCAAAATTCTTATAGAACAGAATTTTTTAATATTTTGAATTTTGTTTAAAGGCAGTTTTTATTTTAAAAAAAGTTATTTATACACAAACTATGAATTATAAAGAACATTTAACGTTTAATTTTGTTGTATTGAGATAACAATGTATTTCAAGTTCTATAATAATTTTCTGTTTGAATAATTTCTAATGATGCACATTTTTTTCTGTTAACTGTGTATCACTATTTTGTGAATGAATACTGACACAATATTGCATTCACTCAATTTTCTCACATAAAAATGTATGTTTGAATAATAGGTGCAGATTATATTTATAAGAACTGTTATACTAAGTGACAGTTCATTGGAACGATTTTACCTGATTGCTGTTATTGATATTATGTCTTATGTTTTAAAATTTCAGAAAAATTATTCGTATTGTTAATAGGCTAATATGCACTTAAAAACAACTTAACTTATTAAGAAAAAAGAGTTTACCAAAATGAAAAGCCAAATGTTTCAATATTTTATTTTCTTGTGGATTAAGTGCATATATTTTAAACAGAAAAGGGTTTTATTATGTTTATGTTGAGACACTGTAATTTACTGATGTAAGCAGCACACACATTCCTTTTTATCCAAGAAGATTCATATTATGCTGAAAAATCAATTCTCCAAAACAATGACCTCCTCATTCTGATATCAACGCAGAAAACGATGAATAGTAGTCCACAGCTGATGTACTGATCTCTGTACAAAACGTATCATCGTAAAATATGGACCCACATGGACCAAGGATCAAGGACCAAGGTACCTACAGGTACCTACACCATGAAGGAGGGAAGGGTGTTGTGGAGCAACTACAGATTGCAAAGATATTAAGTAATATGATTGCCGCAACACAATAAAGAATCAACAACCTAATTACAGAGTGCAATCTCAGCATTATCTTCGTATAAATAGGACTCTGAATATGTACAAGGAGAGTCAGGCAGCAGCCCTGTCTGTGGCCACGCCACTCGGGCCTTTGGGCCCGAGAGAAGATTGGAGAGGTTCCGACGACAACATCACCCCGTCAACCCTTCCCGTGTGTGCTGCTAGCTCTGAGAACAACTTCTATAAAAGGTATGAAACTTGTCTATGTTATTATTGTATCAATATGTAGAGAGACATCATAAACTATTTGAGTAAATATGAATACTTACATGATTCTAACTAACAGAATAAGAATATATATGTTGTTAATAAAGTTGATAGTATCTTTTATACGGATTTTATGAAACCCTAAAAGTATCACATTAACAAACAAATATTTAATAAAATATCACCATAACAGGTAGGTGTAGGGAGCGCGGTGCTCCACCGAAACACTGGCAGCACCTTCGTTTGCAATTCAGCTTCTGAATGCGGCATCATGATAGTTTGGCACCTTATGATTAAACTCGCAACCTTTAATTAACCCTTGGTCCTATTTCTATGACATTTCTGCAAAAATAATCTACACACAACAGTCCTTCTGATGGTTAAAACAGAGCCTTAAAAAAGCAGAGATAAATGTTTTTATTTCCATTTATATACATTACCAGTTACACAAAATTCATGGAGGGTGAAGCGGAATTTGACTATGCGACAATTTTTTCCATTTTTCTGTCCCGTAAAATCTTCAAGCGAAAAAGTTTTAGTGAAATATTTGAATTTCATTTTAAATTAAGTACCACCTTTATATCTTGAATGGTTTACAAGTAATTGAGTAGTAATTATTCCGGGCGCTACAGCTGTCTGAAATATTTGGGATGATCATGAAATGTTGAGAGTGAAGCAAATTTGGCTATGCAACTATTTTTTTTATATGTGTCCAGAAAAAGATTCAGGCGTATAAGTTTTAGTGAAATACCTGAATCCTATTATAATTCAAGTACCACCTTTATATCTTGAATGGTTTACGGGTAATAGAGTGGTAATTACTCCAGGCGCTAAAACTATCGGAAAGCTACTGAGGTATTAGCAGGCATCTTTTCCATAAAATACCAACAATAACGTAAAAACCCTTAAATAATTTATTCGTGGACTGAATAATAAAACTATATTAATTGACTACTTGTACTTCTACTGCAAGATTGACCCGTTGGGAAAAAGGAATGAATCAAAGCTTTACCTAACTTCGTAAATCTGCACTACTTTTATTTAGACATTTGTTGAATTATTTATTATATTTTCAGTTCATTTATGTTAGTAATTTCTATGTATAATTGGCATAGCAGATGCCTTATTAGTTTAATATTTTGTTACGCTTTTTTTCATGCTATTATTTAACAACATAAAAACGTACACCAATTAAAGTGGGCAGCAAATTGCCGAGGGTTTAAGAGCATACTAGCAGGCTATAGTAGAAGGCAAGATAATGGTACTTTTTAATGAAAAAATCAGGGAAAATTCTTTGAATTATTGTGAGCCCAGACCAGAATAGCAAACCTATGTATTTGGTACCTAAAACGTTAGATATTAAAAATATATAATATAATTACGAAACATTTATTTTTATATAACTACTAAGGCTTTCACGGCCGGCGTTCAATGATATTTCCATTTCCGGGCTGTATGGCCGTGGTCTATCCGATGAAATTGCTGACGTTTTGCCACGAACTGCGTCTGGCATCTTCAGAGCTCGTTACAGCTAGGTGGTCGGCTGCGAACTGCTGGCAAACTCTCAAACACTGGTATTTATACCTCCTCTTCGCGCTCTGGTTGGTCGGTGCTCGGCTGTTGTGAACCATCCTCTCTCCTGATAGGTCCGAGTTTTGTGGGCCTGTATTTAGTTTTAGAAATGACAGGATTCCGTGTTCTGTGCACTCTTTGCATTTCTTCTTTTTTATTAAAGTTGTTCGGGTGTTTTTGTATCTCGATGGCTTTCCTGTATAATCTTGGGAGGTAATGCGTGGCAGAACTGAGGACTTCTGATTCTTGAAGCCGGATGTCATGGCCTGATAGTAGTGCGTGCTCTGCGACCGCTGATTTATCAATGTTTCCCAATCTATAATGTCCATTATGCTCTTTCAGTCTAGTATTGATGCTTCTCTTCATGGTGCCGATGTAGTCGCTCCCACAAGTTGAGTGATTAAATAATTCGACTTCCGGCTCGTGGTGGGGCCGGGTCGTTTCGTCCAGTGCTCGTTCTTTTTTGCAAGTATACTATTTTTTATATAATTTATCAAGTGTTTTAAATATTTCTTCCGTTCTACAATGGTGTTATATACTTTCTATGGCGTCCTAATCTCTTAGGCGATTTACGTATTCCATTCTATTGGATACTGTGGACAAAACGTGTTTTTACCACGTGCGTGTACTTGCCCTGGAAGGTGGTCGACGTGTTCCAATTCTCATCTTTATGGATTTCACTTTCTTCTGTTGACAAGACATTCTCTTCTACAATGGTGCTATATACTTTCTACGACGGCCTTTTCAATTAGGCGATTTACGTCTTACATTTTCTACGATACTACAGACAAATCGTGTTTTCACCACGTGCGTATACTTGCCCTGGAAGGTGGTCCACGTGTTCTAATAATCATTTTTATGGATTTCCCGTTATTCTGTTGATAAGACATTCTAGTAAAGACAATTCTGAGATATTATTTCACTGGGTATAAGGCGTTTAGCTGAGGCAATAAGTTACGTTATGTTAGAGAGACATTCCTAACCTAACATATAATTCCATGTAGGCCCTATATTCAACTATTCATATAATGTATATCGATATCAATTACACTGGCTACATGGCTTCCTTTAGGCCGAGGCCATTACACTGATTAAGAAGAATAAGAGTGATTAAATAAGTGTGTTGTTTTAAGATTTACAGAGTTATATTTTTATTATAAATGCTGCCCCTAAAGAGGGTTTATCATTATGGATTTGATAATTCATTCATCCAGTAAACAGTTTTGAAAACCGCCTAACAAATGACCTATGTTTGTGTACTTATGGAAACACCATTTATAGCAACATTAGCCATATTTGCATTAAACTTGAATGCACTTTTCATTTTAAGCACTACTGACGGCTGCGTTCGGGGAGCTCGCTTTCAGCGCTAAAAGCGTGCTTTGGTCGTTCGGGGAGCTCGCTCACAGTGCTGTGAGCGCGTATGTGACGTCACGGTTTGAAAGCGTTTGACGTCACCGCTCGTGCTAACAACGCTTTTTCTGGAGAGGTGAGGCACGAGATGCTGCGGACGCTATAAGCGTTTTCATTGGTCCCCGAACGTCGTCTGCAGGTTTAGTTTAGTTTATTGTACAAAACATACATGAACATTGTTAATATAATACATACATGTACAAAAACATGTAATACATACATGTACATTGAACATTGTTAATATTTATAAAATATATACCTTACAATACATACATAAAATAATGCATACCATACAAATTAATGTTACAAAGAAAAATAACAAATACAAAAATAGATAAAGGATAAGCTTTTTTTACTTTAGCTTTAGGTCCGGCAGGATTTATTATGAAGTTAAGAAGTCTAAAGATTTAAAAGGTTCAGACTGAAAACAGAAACGGTAAAATCTGGTCATGTTGTTTAATGATTTTCAGTTGGGTGTTTTATGTCATCTAGTGAGTATGGGAAAAGTTTTATAAGCCAAGATTTTAAAGTCGTCTGCTGAAGGTATTATTCTCATCCCGTGTAAAGTTTGGACCGTGGCAGAAAAATGCAATGTTCGCGTTTCCTTAAGCTGCCCAGATGGAAGGGTTTGCGAGATAATATTCAATCTCTTCTTTTATGATTAGCGCAATAGCGGTCAAAAAACTTTCCTTCGACCCTCTGATGCCATATTCACAGCCATTGTTTAAAAGCCCCTTCGTTACTGTTAGCGTTCGGTGAGCTTCGTAGCGCAAGATGCTAATACTCTCCCCGAACGGCCCTCTGAGCGTTTCGTACTCACAGCGCGAAAGCGAGCTCCCCGAACGCAGGAGCAGTTATTAAAATATTAGCTAAACTTGAGAATAGGGTGACCGCCGCCATAACCGGGCCGTACCGAGTGGGACCAAGTCTACAATGTCGCCAATATTACGAACATGATTACATGCAGATTGAATTCGGTAGATAAACGACTGTTGTAGCGATGTTTTATGTAAGATGTGGAGGTAAAAAAGCTTCTGCATTAAGAATTCTAGGTCCGTGACAGGTTATGTTAGGTTAGGAACAGTCGTGTTAGTTTAGCAGCAGTATTCTGCATAGCGAGGGGTTCATGCCATGTAACGATGTTTTACGAAAGACGTGGAAGGGTAATAAGACAGCCAACAGTAGTGACAGCCAAATTCTTGGTCAGTGACAGGTTATGTTAGGTTAGGAACATTTGTATTAGTTTAGAAGCAATATACTGAATAGTGGTGGGTTTATTATATCTCACATTGAATATGACGGGAAATTTTACCCTTGCGCAGATAGTTTCTCGTTTGTTGCCTGCGGCTCAGAGGGGCACGGTCGCTAATGGCAGTGCATGGCTGGCTACGCTATTCTGAAGGAGTTCCAAAATATTTTCTGACATGCTGTTTTCAGTTTGAAGGTGGTTTCACTATACTCTGTTCCTAACCTATACGACCATTCTAAAGTGATAACCTAAAATATCAGTGAATCACCCTAGTAGCACACTTCGTTGGCCCAACGGAAGGATTTGGTTGGCATGGAAGGGATATGCTGGGAAAACGTTAGTTGTAATTTCCTCGGTTGCGCCAACGCATTTATCGGTTGCTTTGCCCGACCGTCCTACCGTTGGGATTTGATTGTTGGCCCAACAATTTTTTTGTTGGAATATAATCGCATTTATGTTAAAATTAAAAAGTGTTGAAATAACATTACAAGCGTTAAATTTTTATTTCCTATAAAATAAACTGTGTTAATTCATTAATTATTCAAGCTTCTCATCCTGCGCGCTAGATGCTCCAGTCCTCTTCGGAAATTTCCGGCATAGCTCGTAGGTCGTCGACAACCACGCATAACATCGCATAACCGTCATCCGCCATCTTGATTGTATTAAGGAAGAACCCAAATGGTAGTGTTTGATTCTAGTTCTTTTACATAATATTAGGTAAGCCCTTTGATTGTTCTCTTAAAATAACGTTATCATTTTTACACAATACTGTATTATGAGTGTTGCATTCATATTATAATTGAAGGTTCGTTCAACGTTACAGTACTGTAATTTCCTATTGCAAATTTGTTTCAGATGATTTACATAAAGAAAGGCAGAAGGAAGTAGAGAAGGAGCATATAAGCAATGCAATTCCAACTGAATTGAAACGCAGTCCAAGATCAGCAGTTCTACAGTTCAAAATCTACATCAATTGCGGGATTTTCAAGATTTCAAACTTGCAAGTAGCCTACATGGAGCATGCATGATTATTTGTCAGAATCAAGTAAAAATGTTAAGGTATAAATATTTGATTTAATATTAAAATGCAGATGCCCTCATTATATAGTCTAAAAAATATGAAGTGAACATTGAGGTTAGGGAAACATATTACAGTCAGATAAAGGGAAGGAATCGATTTATAGTGCATAATATGTAGGCTATAATAAATACATCTTGCTTTTCATAGTAACCTAATCTATTTCTTTGCACTAGTAGGCCTAAATAATTTTCAATCTCGTAATATGTAACTTGCAGTTGGGGTAGGTAAGCTCTATCCACAATGCGCAGTCTGCAGTTGTTAGTCGGTAGACGGTAGGTTGTAGTCGAAGTATAACGTGTGGTGATCAATGGACGCCATTCACAATGTGCAGTTGCAGACGACAGCTGACAATCGTCAGTTGGTAGACAGTAGTCGGCAGACGAGAAATTCATCTCTGACTACGAACTGAACGTCTGCAAGTAACATATTACGCGAATGAAAATTATTTACTAGTGCAAATACACAGATTAGCATACTACGAGAAAGCAAGATGTGTTTATAACATATATTATCCAATTATAAAGAGATTCCTCCACCTTTTTTATTCTGTAAAATGTTTCCCTAACCTCAATGTCGACAGCATATTGTAGACGACTCGAGTGCTGCTCTGTTCACGCAAGCTATGGGTTCTACTAGCATTTTTCTACGTGTCTAGTATGAGTGTCTATTCAAATGTTCCGCTCAATGTAATATCGCTGAATCAGCTCTCTCAGCGCATTGATATTAGTATAAGCCCTCCGATTTCTGTGAATCCCCTTTCATCGACAGGTGCAGATGCAGAGGCAGCATGACATCACAGCGTCATGTTAGCTCGTTAGTTAGCGTCGAGCCTCCACGCATGAGAGACGTGCTGGAGCTCAGTCTAGTATCCCGCCTAATTCAGACAATAGAACAGAGGTTTTCTATTAATTAGCGGATAAATACATAATACTTCTATTTACAAGTATTATCGTGTGATATTAATTAATCTATAATAGTTACAGTAGATTCAGTATTAAGCCGGCAGTTACACGAACAAGTCGCGTTCTGACACTGCTCTGATTTCCTAGTAACAAAGGCCTCTTCGCACCCTTTGTAATCATACTAGATATCGTAGGAATAAAACTTCATTTCAAGTTTTATTCAATCCAAGTAAATTATTCAACATAATTTACGCATCTTAAATATTCAAAGTGCATTAGATTCACTTGCAAGCTCCACGTAAGTACATAGCGTGTGACGTCATCAGTTAACCAAGAAGCTATATTACGTGAACAGTCAAGTGCTAATAACTTTAAATATATTCAACTTACAGTAAATTTTATTACCTTTAATTTGAGATATAACTCATTGGTAAAATACAAAGTTTACTAAATTACTTCCAGTGGTGCAACACTATTCGCGCCATTTTTCCAGTTCATTATTTCAACGTGTTTCTTTAATATAACATCAGTGTTCATATATTATTTCTTCAGTTTTACAAGTATTAATAAAGTGCAAAGTTTTCATTACATGTTAGATTGTTAAACCAATATGATTCCTGGGATCTCTGTATCCAGTGTCCTCGTGATATAGTCCACTCTTGCTCTAATTGGTCCTCCGCTTCCCAGAGAAATTTTCCTATGTATTGCACATACATTGTTTCACTACGTTCCTAACATTCTCCCTTTCTTGGACCGGATATATTTTCCGTCCAATCCCGAACATTTGTTCCTCTAGAACCGAACCCCAACATTTTGCTCCTCACGGACCGGGTATTTCGTTCCAGTCCCTATCATGCTCCCAAGCGGCCGATTGCAAAAGCAAACGGGAAAATGACACATTGCGACCCACCCGAGTCCCCCACCACTACCCGCGTGGAAAGTAGGGGTTTTGGGTGGGGAGAAAAATAATTTATTTCTCCTTTATTCTCTTCTTCTCTTTCTTTCCCGTCTCTTTCCTGTCTCTTTCCTCTCTTCCTCTCACCTCCTCTTCACCCTACCTATCTATCGGAACCTCTAGCGTTATAGCTAGGAGTCTGAACCCACTACGCCGCGAATGACAGTTGAGCAGTGAAGAAAGATTTCATGTATATATAGGTACTAAGGGTGACTTCATGCATTCGCGAGTGTTAACGCAAGAATCGCTTTTTCAAATTTTGAAATGTTTTGTTTGTTACGAAAAGAGTACTGTTGGTGCAAGGGAATTTTTCTGCATCGATTGAGCCATGTTTTATGTCATAACACGGCGTTTTTAAAAATTGGGAAATATTATGTAAATTTCGATTTTTTATATTATCAAATCGGTGTTTAAAGATCGTGAAATGTGATGTTTGGTACAAGGGTATTTTTTTAATTGTTCGACATTTTCTATAATTCGTGAAATTTTATTTTGTTTTTTATAATGGTAATTGCAATTATTAGAGCAAGCTGCGGGCTTGGCATGTGCCATAGCTGCGCGCGGGAAGATGCGCGGTAGGCGGTGAGGGGAAGCGGCCGATGGAAAGGGGAGCAGGGTGGGTCGCAAAGTGTCAGCTTGCCGACTACTGACTAACAACTGACGACTGCGCATTGTGGATAGAGCTTTAGTCGAAGATGAATTTCTCGACTGCTGACAGCAACTGTATTTTGTGAATGGCGTACATTACTCACCACTCGTTTTACTTTGACTACCGACTACAGACTGCCACCTGCACATTGTGGATAGAGCTTTAGACCTAATACGTTAGTTATATAATCAACTCTACCAAGTAACTTGCATTCTATTTGCCTGTATAATTTTAAAACATAGTTCATGACAGGGTTAAAAAATGCATTTACATTATGTTTGAATAACCGTCTAAATCTGATTAGCTTAACTTGATTGCTAGAATGCTTTTCCATCAAATTGTTTCATCTATCCCAATAGGCCTATATGTGCACTTAATAGATTAGGTTATTTAAAACATCTTTACGAAATCATGTAAAATCTCTTCACAAATTTATAAAGAATTCTATCTGTTCTATTCTTAATTTAGGCTTACATTCAGTCACAATTTTGGTTATAACCCCAATAGGCTACAGTTTGTAGAATTCAATTTAAAATGAAATGATCTTAACATCAGTCTTTGTAAAAGTAAAATGTTACTAGATTATGGAATAAAATGGGAATAATGGAACTTTGTGCCCCACGCGTTCCCCTTTCCACTCGCCTGGCTGCTTCCCGAATGCCACCTGCCACGCTTCCCTGCAGGTCATGCCGTCATGGCTGTAGCCACTGCTCAACGCCGGTAATGCGTAATTGCGATTGGCATGTCACCTAATATTTCACAATAAAAATAAAATACCCTTGCACCTGGCATTCAACCCAATTCTGTACTAATTCCATCCTACTATCCCCCACAAATCCTATTTCCCTTAAATCTACATCCTAATATTTTCTTTCCACCTACGTATAAGTCTTCCAAGTGGTTATTTCCCTTTGGGTCTCCCACTCAGCATTTTTTAGATGTCTTTCCCCCCCATACGCACAACATGTTTAGCCCATTTCATTCCCTGTGATTTAATTTCCCTTACTATATCTGGTGGCGAGTACAGATTATGAAGCTCGTCGTTATGCAGTTTCCTCCAGTCCCCATTTTCATCTCTCCCATAGGCCCAAATATTTTCCTAAGCAGCCTGTTTTCGAACACACTCAGATTATGTTACAAACTGAATCTTACAATCAAAATTGTAATTGAATGTAAATTAAGAATATAATAAATAGAATTATTATGAATTTTGAAGAGATTTTACACAAATTTTTAAAGCTTTTTTAAGCCTATATTGAAGTCTTTTAAATATTATTTGATAATGAATAAGCTAATCTAAGTGCATAGGTCTATAGGAATAGATGGAACAGCATTTTAGAAATAAAGCTCTTACAGGTTAAGCTAATCAGATTAGACTGTTTTTCAAACATAATGTAAATACGCCTTTTAACCCTGTTATGAACTATGTTTTTAAATTATACAGGCAAATAGAATGGAAGTTACTTGATAGAGTTGATTATATTTCTAACGTATAGGCCTAATAATGGTGATGCTATAACTGGTCACAAGACAGCTGTATAACAAATTAACTAATCACAGTAGGCTAAAAGATTGCACATTGTTACTTAGGCCGCCTATGAGAATATAAAGATTAACACCATATAATATTGTAAACGTTAATGGTAACATTCTTGGATTTCCTAGACTATATTGAGGGCATAAGGTGGAAAGATCAACTTACATAAATCAACTATTCTCACATTACATAAATATGAAGTTTATTAATATATGTTATGTAGTTCATAATATATATATCTGACTTATCCATAACTTGTAAAGCAGCAATAACAATAAACTATTCATTATTCATTTCTCTGAATTTTATTTAGCCTATAGCCAAGATTCTTTCCTTATGTTATACCATGTATCACCATTTTTCTGAGATATAGAATTCTGGACCAGGGTGCACATAGCCTCATGAAGACGAGGAGCCACTTGATAAAGAAATAGCGGCTTCAGTCATGAAGACCACCATCTGCCAATGTAGAAGAATGGAGGAAGAAGATGCAACATGAGTAGTAGGCCTTGTCCCCTCATGGGATGAAGTTCTCGACCATTAGTATTACAGTGCTTTCACTGTACGACTTGGCCGGCAATCGCACGGGCCGACTATCCGTGACTCATGCATCAAGCGCCCAAGTGATGCCTCGTCTCACCGCTGAAGTCTAGCATGTGATCTGATTGCGTTCACACGTGAATAATTATTACAGCAGTGTTTGTGTTTTTTTATGGTTAAAGTAGTTTTTAGTTTTGCTTGAAGTGTTTTAAAAATGCCACGACATAATTATACATTAGAACTACTGCGTGTGAATAGCAATTTCCTCAAAAGGTGCCGTAGATGTAATGATGCAGAAGGACGGCATTTCCGACATGTCCTGTGATAAGGTAAGTTTGTATTTTTATTTTATATTTTCATATTTTATTGTGATTACAATTACGGAAATATATACGATTCGCCGGGAGTACCGTGATATGTCATGCGCCTGGCCTCGCATGCGGTTTATCTGTGACGGTGGAGCAGCCCTTGCGATTGCCGGCCAAGTCGTACAGTGAAAGCACTGTATAACCATCAATAAGCCATCCAAATCCAATGATTTCCCTATATTCCTCCATTAGGTTCTGCTTTTTGTCTTGGTTTCATGTTTATTTTATCATAATTAGGTAGTTGATAAAATATTTTCCTCAGCAACTGCAATTTAAGAATGATTAGCAAGTCCATGCAAATCTTTCGCACTTCGCCCCTTTTGATAGGTGCCCAGGAAAACTAGGCATTTAGCTAACTAATAAATTCATTCTTATACATTCACAAAATACAGTATACGGTTGAATTAAGAGCAACATATGAACTGTATACTGTGTTTTGTGAATCTGTATGAGTGAATTTATTAGTTAGCTAAATACTTGGTTTTCTTGGACTATTATCAAAAGGGGTGAAGTGCGAAAGATTTGCATGGATTTATAAGTCATTCTTAAATTGCAGTTGCTGGGGTAAATATTTTATCAACTACCTAATTTTGACAAAATAAACATGAAACCAAGGCAAAAAGCAGAACCCAATGGAGGAATGTAGGGAAATCGTTGGATTTTGGTTGGCTTATGGATGGAATTATGTTGGAATTCGGATGGCAACAGTTGGCATTCTGTTGGCATTACGATGATGGCCCAACAGATCGCCAACGAACATTCCCAACTGTTGGGATTTTGTTGGATATTGGTTGGCTACAGTTGGCAATTGGTTGGGTAAAATGCACTTTGCCAACGGAACCCCGACGGACATTCCTAACCGTTAGCCAACGAAACATGGCGATCATTTCCCAACATTGGCCCAACGATCTGCGCTACTAGGGCATGTACAAACATCATTAATTGCCAGTTAATTCTTTGAAAGATTGAATGCCAGTGAATTGTGTACAAACATTATTAATTGCCAATTAATTCTGTGAAAGAGTGAATTTTAATACTTAGCTAAATATCCATTTTCCATGGCACCTGCCAAAATGGTTAACTGCCAATGGTTCACGTAGGTTTAATAATTAAATTGATGTAGGCCTATGTTGTTTATTGAATGTTCTGTTATTGAAACATTCTTAGTAAAAGTTGCTGATAAATGTTTCTTTTCAGATAATTTCACAAGGTCAAGCTCCATACAGCCAAAACCAGGATAATACTTTTCAGAGGTAAGTACTGTCTGACTGTGAGCTGAAGGCCGAGCTGGTGGCATAGTGGGGGAAAGACATAGACAGTAAATGCAAGCGCATGGTAAGGTAGTGGGGGAATGCTAGCTCGGCCTTCAGCTTGCAGTCAGACAGTACTTCTAGTACATATTCCTCTAATATTCAGAGAGAAATGTCTGGCTCTTGGGTCTACACAGGAAAGCAGTTTGTCTCCATTATATTTTACCGTGCAACAGTCAATGTTCATCAGAGGCGCAGTGAAACACAATAGCCAACAAAACAAACAAAAAAGAATGGAAAACGCTGCAAATACTTAAATAACCCCGTTCTACTCACGGGTGACAAATTAATTCGGCATATTAAGTTCTAGTTAAAGATTTACTATAAAAATGAGCGGAAAAGCCGTTCTACACACAGATGGCCGTTAAATAACCCCGTTCTACTCACGGGTGACAATTTAATTTGACATAGGCACTTCTAGTTAAAGATTTACTATAAAAATTAGCGGAAAAGCCCGTTCTACACACAGGTGACCGTTAAATAACCCCGTTCTGCTCACGGACAACAGTTAAATTTGGCATAGGCACTTGTAGTTTAATACCAAAACTAGCGAAAAAGTCCGTTCTGCTCACAGGCGATGGTTAAATAACCCAGTTCTGGGTGACAGTTTAATTTGGAATAGCTAGTGCCTAGGCACTTGCGTAGTTAAAGATTTATTATAAAAACTAGCCAAGAGCTCGTTTTACTCACAGGTGATGGTTAAATAACCCCGTTCTGCTCACGGGTGACAGTTAAATTTTACATAGGAACTTGTAGTTAAAGGTTTAGGCCTACTATAAAAACTAGCGCAAGAGCCCGTTCAACTCACAGGTGATGGTTAGATAACCCCGTTCTGCTCACGGGTGACAGTTAAATTTGGCATAGGCACTTGGAGTTAAAGGTATAATACCAAAACTAGCGAAAAAGCCCGTAATACTCACAGGTGATGGTAAAAAAAATCCCGTTCTACTCACAGGTGAAAATTTAATTTGGCATAGGCACTTGAACATGAATATGACAACGGTAATAATTAGCTCCTTACGTATTTCGAGAAAATTCCGAAGTAGTGTGGTTTTGCCGATAGCTCCACCATATGGTGGAGCAGGCTCAAAGTCCATCCCGCAACGTGTGGCGCGGGGTCAAAGTCTACCGCTGACGTCATCCAAAATGGCGGCGCGTGACCGGAAGTAGGTTTCACATTCCATCAGGAAGCGTAAATGCAACGTCATCATTATTTGTAGCCTCCAAGTATTTCTATAATTATATTCCGCCATACAATTTTTGCGTAAGATGTCTATTTCTCTAAAACATCAATTTTTCACTATAGCCCTGGGATCGACTCAGCCTATAACATAATCCTGGAGTAAATGCAGCCGATGCCTAAGGCTGACAACCCCGTCACCTTCATGTACCGATTGTCCAAAATCTGGGAGCCTCAACCTCCTGGAACCGTCTGGGACTCCAAGGCCTGTATAGGGATCACTTAAATTTATTATTATTATCAGACGCGATCGGAAGTGTAGAGATAGTGATATTATAAGCCTTCATAAATGTTTATAAACATGGTAGCCAACGACTTAAATCTATATTTCATCATACAATTTAAATTTCGATTTTGATCGTAAGATTAGGTTATATTTCCCTAAAACATAGTTTTTTCTAACCCTGGGGTCGACTCAGCCTCGTTTTTGCCGGTCAGTGTATAATATAAATCCATAAATTTTACTATAAGCCTTTAAATGTGACCGGTGCGTGATCTTACGTGTCGAATGAGCTTCAAACCCTCGGTCTAATGAGGGAATAATGTTATGTTATTAATCACAGGTTTTTAAAAAGCCGATATTGTATTTTTATATCAGAATTGCGGGAAGCAATGCCTTATAGCATAGAGATTTTGCTGAGTCAAGCGGAAGTATTTCAAAGTATCAACCATTGAGCTAGAATAGAACTGGAGTTAGGAGTCCAGCACAGCAAGTGAGGCCGACTGTTTCGACTAGCTCCGCCTGGAAAATCTGGCAAGAAGCTATTTGTCTGCTCAGCAAGAAATGTCAAGTAGGCATATATGCCTGAAAATTTATTGCGATAGAGTGAACATTACCTTGCCTTTAACTCCAAATAATTTATTTTTATCAATACGAATGGTTTTACCCGTGACTTCTCTTTCATTATATAAGTCTAACCGACAAAATCGCGCGTATTCAATACAACATTTATTACTAGGGCCCAGATTCTTATCTTTTAAACTATTTTATTCCTTGCTAGTTAAGTGTGATATTTGAATACAATTATTCGTTTCATTGTCAAGAGTTACGTTAAATTAATATTACGTTGAAATGTTTAGAAATTAAAATATATTTGATATTTGATAACACTTTTAGGCAGTACCAACTGCAATCGGTCACATTAGCTATTTACATCAATACACATCTTTAAGAATCTAAGCTATGAATATTTACAATCTTACAAACTTAATTACATTAGTCAAAATTATTATTCTAAGTTATACTAATGCCATAACCCAAGTGACACTAAATGAATAACATATACTTGCAGATTACACATGTAATTACTTAAGCTAAGTTGCTCTATTCTATTTGTAAATCTGATTCTAAGTATTCTTTAACATTATAAAGAAGGATTTTTTTAAAGCTAGGAATATAGTTTTTTGTGAAAACAAATTTGGGGACATTTCTTGAAGTTTATATGGTATTTTTTATATAATGTTGTCCCAAATTTATTTTGATTTCTGGTCTGATAAGTAAGAACTTCGTGTTTGATAGCTTTTTATGTTATATTTTACTAATGACTTCTTCTTCTTCTTCAGTTCCCTTTACTGCCTTCCGGCGTCGGGGTAGCCTCGTTCAATCCATCTCCTCCATTCTAATCTATCCCCACTTAACTTCTTCAGCTCTACCAATGTCCTTCCATGTTTCTGCCCAATTTTCTCTATCCTATCCTCCCAAGTCGTTCGTGGTCTCCCTCTGCCAGACCTTCCTTTCACTTGCATTTCAAACACCTGTTTCATTTTTCTTTCCTCGCCCATTCTTCTTACACGTCCGTACCATTTTAGTTGTCTCTCCTCTATTATATCAACCATTGCTTTCTTCTGCCCTACCTCTGTCCTAATTCTTTCGTTTCGTAATCTATCTATTCTAGTTTTCCTCGCTATTCTTCTCAGACATTTCATTTCCACTGCTGTAAACTTACTTAAATGTTTGTCTTGTAATGCCAAACTTTCTGTTCCATATAGTGCTATTGACTTACTAATGACAAGACATAAAAATATACAAATTTATTATTGTTAGTAAGCCTGTCTCAATAAATAGTGGTTTGCAATGCTCTATTTTTTTAGCATTGGTTATTATTCTAATTGTTTTTTTCTGGATAAATAATACTTGATTAATTCCTACACCATTTCCCCATAGGCTACTACTAGATCACACCTTATAATGCTATGAAAAAATGCATAATAGGCTGTCTAATAAATAATACTTGATTAATTCCTACACCATTTGCCCATAGGCTACTACTAGATCACACCTTATTATGCTATGAAAAAATGCATAATAGGCAGTCTTTACATAACCGGAAGATACTTACTTAATTACTCAATGGCAATAGACAATTCCTAAGCAAGCTAAATGAATATTATCTGTTTTATGGAACCCGAAGGTTCATTGCCGCGCTTACTTGAGTCTGCGCTTACTTCAATCCTATTCTGCGCTATCTCCATCCATCCATCACTCGCAAATCCTACTTCCCTTGAATCTATCCTAATGTTGTCCTCCCACCTGCATCTAAGTCTTCCAAATGGTCTATTCCTTTCGGGTCCCCCCGTCAATATTTTTCAAATATGTCTTTCTTCCCCCATGCATGCAACATGTCCAGCCCATTTCATCCTCCTTGATTTAATTAGCTTTACTATATCCGGTGACGAGTACAGGTTATGAAGCTCGTCATCAAGCCGTTTTCTCCAGTCCCCATTGTCATCTCTCTTAGGCCCAAATATTTTCCTAAGCACCCTGTTTTCGAACACTTTTAGATTTGTTCTTCGCGAAGAGTAAGCGACCATGTCTCACATAATGTTTCATATAATACAACCGGGAGGATAATTGTATTATAAATTTTTAATTTTGGATTTGTGGAATTAAACGAGAAGATAAGAATTTCTTACCTGCATAAAAACTAGCATTTCCTGATTTGTGTCTACACTTAAATTCGGCCTTAATATTATTTTTGTCTGTAATTATTGCTCCCAGATAAACAATTCTTTAATCTACTTAATGATTACACATGAGAGCCTTTTACAAATACTTCTAATCTAAGTTAATCAGTTTCAGTCATTACCTACCTCAGCTCATCCTTTTATGCAAAACTAAGTCTGGCCATTGTTGTGTTTCTTATTAGTTCTTCGATTTTTCCATGCATTGCCATCCTATCTGAATTATGATATAGGCCTATCCTAAAAATTGCTAAAATCTGGATTAAGGATTAATTACTAAATATTATATTAAACGTTATTATCACAATAAAATACACTTAAAAATGAATGATGACGATTTTGAAGTAGAACAATTATATTTCAATTTCTAAAGATTTGAACGTAATACTAATTTAATGTAATAAGTGTAGTACTGAATACATGCTATTTTGTCGGTTAGGCCCACATGTATGGAAACGACAGAAGTCACGTAAAACATACGTATTAATATTAATCTTAATTATAATAATGACATACTTTAAATATATTAATATTAATTATTATTATAATGCATGCATGTCTTACAATCATTCGTGAACAATATCTTCAATTTCCAAAACAAAACATGTGATAATTCCATACAAGAAAGGCGATTTGACATTTCGTATTGAGCAGACAAATAGTTTCTTGCCATAGTTTCCGGGCGAGACTAATCGAAAAAGTGGCCTCACTTCTTAGTACAGGGGAAAGGCTGAAGTGCTAACTCCAGGTATAAATGGAGCTCAATGGTATCAACTCACATTGCATCGCAACACTAGGTAAGTTTTGCTGACACAAGATATTCACATAACACTGTACAGAGATTTAACTTAATTCATTATGCCTTGTATGTTATAACAACGACACTTCATCTGTCCCTATAATATTTAAATACATCATTCATTAGGCATTATGTTTAATTTATTAATCTTTCTGTATTACCTTTTTATGTCTAGTGCTTTTATTAATTCATTGTTTCATTCTACGTTTTGAATAACGTTGTAAGCGGACTTGGTCATAATGTACTAAAAAGAAAATTTCATATAATAGTCCTAACGGTTGCTCCGGATGAAAATACGAAAATGGCAAGGTTAAAAAAGAATTTTAGCGAGAGATTTGAAATTGTATATTTCGAATTAATGCGTAATTCTTATTATAGATGTCAGAAAATTCAAAATAGCGCTCAATTTAAAATTATTAAAAAAGACATTGTGGTGGATTTGTAATATATTCTTACGAGAGAGTTCTGTTATGCGTTTCATTTCACAGTAGAGACCGGAAGTATGTATCATATTACCAAAGTCATCATTTTATTTTCTACGTTTTATCACGTAGCACGTAAACCCCGCGTATCATATTAATTCTTTGTTCATATGTGTTATACGAACTAAAACATAATGCTACGACAGATTTTTTCAAATGCATATCAGACGTATCTTCAAACAAAAGGTTAATTTCACAGTTTCTTTATTCATATACAAGAAATGATGTATTTGCAGATAATGCTAAATCATCAAATTCTTTATGTAAGACGTCATCATTACAGACAGGCTCATTCCTGCTTCAAGGTCATACACGAAACGTGTCCGGAAGTTAACCACACATGCATCAAGAACAAGTCTGTACACGTTCTGACCGGAAGTTAAGTAGGTCACGCATCTCATATTACAGAACAAGTCTCTACATGTCTCGGCTAACTCATGGCGTCACTATATAAGGCGATGACGTCACCGCATCACATTCACTTCTTAGCAGACCATCGTCGACTATACATCATGGAGATCTCGTCCGACGCCGTCTTCCAGTGTGAGGAGTGTACTTCCACATTTAAACATAAAACGAATTTACAAAGACACATCAACCAACATCATAAGAAAACGGAGTACAAGTGTGACATCTGCGGTGTGTTATTTACTCGTAGTGACATATTAAAAAGACGCATCCGTGAAAATCACTCCGTTACTGTCTTCACCTGTAACATTTGTCACTCCAACTTCTCATCGGCACGATACTTAAGTATGCACCAGGAGAGGAGCCATCACCCAGCAACAAGGGACGCTGCCAATCGTGTGGGACTGTGTCACCAAGCAGCCCACTTGTACTTACCTGCTGAAGCTGGGGCATCATGCATCGGAGGCGAGACCTCGAGGATTCCCGTGCACGGTGGTGGTCAAAGCAAAGAGCCCGCCCGAATACAGGTACGTTTTATTACATTATCACATATGTTTTCAAAATGTAAATACATACATCATAATAGTGGTGTAACACAGGTTTTCATTTTATTTTTATAGGTCGGAATGGTAAATGGAAGGAGCTACGATGCTGACGATGCCAGACATAACAACACCGGATGCTTCCTTCTACCAGCGGCTAGCGGGGACGGAGTAGCAAGCACATACCGTTCTTCGATGCTTGGAGAGGAGATCGTGCCTTCCGGTGTACAACCACAGGTATGTAGTGAAATTATGATTATTATTTCGTATATTTCAGTGATTGTACAAGATATAATACGTATTTTTAATTTTTTATCATAGTACATCGAATAAAACTCAATATTATTTTTTCCTTTGGTACAGAATGCTCGACCATTGGGTTTTGGCGCTATGCAGCTGTCTTCCATCCATCCGAGTGTGGGGCTGAACCAACCTGGGCCTTCTGGTGTGCATTTACATGATGTAGCGATATTATTATTATTTCTTATAATTCAGTGATTGTACAAGACATCAAACTTATTTTTTCTCTCTCTCATAGTACATCGAATAAAACTCAATATTATTTTTTTCATGTTACTGAATGCGAAACTTCATATTTCGGTGATTAAACATGACAGAAAACTTGATTTTGTTTATTTTTATCATAAAACTCAATATTATTTTTCCTTTGTTTCAGAATACAGAAACCAACCGCCAATAACGACCTAGCGTTACCATGCTTACGCGTGATATTTATCAGGTATGTACAATGAAATATCTTAGTATTCTATTATTCCAGACGCTTACGAATGTCTCGATTGCTAATGTCGTTGTTTTTCGTTATTACAGAATCAAGGTGGACTGGATCGCACCGCTGATACCAACTCACCATCGGCAGAAACATGTGAGTTTTTACCAATCGAAATTACGTTCAGGTCACGACTGGCAACATACGCCGTAAAAAAATTCCTAGCCGGCGATATGGAATCTGTCTTGTCATCGTGCCAGTATAAAATTGAAAATCTTCAGTCAGAGTAATGTCAAAATTTGCATCAATTAAATTTAATATTTTTGTAGAGTGTGAATTTAAACATCTAGAGCTAAATTCTTGTTTGAGAAATTTTAAAACTAGAAACGAATCGCTGCTGAATACATCAAACATTCATGAAGTAGTATCTAGTCACATTTCTAAAATTCAGTCTGACATGCAGGACAGTGAATTACGATGGTCTGGGTGGTTTTACAATAAAATTAATGAGATTGAAATTCGTGTCAATGAATACATGCCATTTGCAGGGCGTGGGCATATGATCCTCCCTGAAAAATACCTGCATCTTAATTCATTAATTAATATTGATCATGATGATGAATTTTGTTTCAAGTACTGCATTTTATCGAAATTTCTGGATTGCGGTAAGGATTTGTCTGGCCAGCTACCTTCATAGACCCGAGTTGAGTGACAAGTACGACTGGAACTGTGTAAAATTCCCCGTTTCGATTGATGATATCGAAAAGTTTTAAAAAAGAAACAATACCTCTATCAATGTTTTCGGCCTAGAAGAAAAACGGGATGGGAATTACATTTCTCATTCCGTGTTTCCTGTCAAAATTGTTGAGAAGGAGCTAGATGATCATAGAGACCTTTTGTATGAATGTAATGAGAATTCCCATTACGTAGTCATTTCAGAATTCGACGCTTTTTTAAGACCTTTTGTAACATCTCACGGTCATCAGATCAGAGTTTGCAAACGGTGTTTTAGACATTTCGAATCGTATGCTGGCAAGTCAGATGACGTAAGGTTGAAAGAGCATTTGGCCTTATGCAACTCGTTCAGCCCAGCCAGATGCGAAATTCCTAAAAATCCTGAAGTCGTATTCAACAAGTGCGAATATTCGCAAATGATCAGGTTTGTTATCTATGCGGATTTCGAGTGTTTATTGGAACCGATTTCGGGATGTTTGGGAGATCCGCAGAAAAGCTGGACTACGCCTTATCAGAAGCATAAACCTTTTAGTTTTTGCTATTTCATTAAAGATGCTGAGGGCGCATATTCTAAATTGAGAATGTTTAGAGGGGAGGATGCCAGCGGTGAGTTTATGCGCTCGCTCGTCGCTGATGTCAAGGAAATTGATAAGATACTGAATAGAGTAAATAAGTCCATGACCCCTCTGACAGAAGATGAAAGTAGAGCATCAATAGTGCTACTATTTGCCATAGATGCGCCGAGGGTAACTTTACCTATGTGAACTATAAAGTAAGGGACCATTGCCATGTTAGTGGTCGGTTCAGAGGGGCCGCCCACAGAAATTGTAATTTGAATTATAGAAACCAGGTATTTGTCCCTGTTGTATTGCTTAACCTATCTAATTATGACGCACATTTTATTGTGAAAGAACTTGGATTTGATCAAAATAGAATCAACGTCTTATGCAATTATGTATGTCACATTTTCAAAATTTATTCCCTCCTCCTATTTGAAAAGGGGATGTATGGAGTTGAGAATTGTAGATTCGTTTCGGTTCATGGCTAGCAGCCTGTAAAAGTTGGCAAACAATCTACCTAAAGATAAATTTATAGAAACAGTAATAGTGTTTGGTGAAAACGCCGATTTGGTGTGTCGCAAGGGTGTGTTTCCTTACGACTACGTCACCTCAGTTGAAATTTTGAAGGAGAAGAAATTACCTCCGAAAGATGCATTTTACAATAGACTCGCGAATGAGAAAGTTTCTGACAAAGACTACTCTCACGCGAGAAACGTCTGGAATTCTTTTTCGATCAACTCATTAGGTGAATATTCAGACTTGTATTTGATGACTGATGTTTTGATTTTGACCGACGTCTTTGATAATTTCAGACAGAAGTGTTTTGAGACGTATGGGATGGATTGTTTGTACTATAGTACTGTTCCAGGCTTCGCATATTCTGCGATGCTAAAGATCACAAAGGTAAAATTACCGCTTTTGACCGATATGGATATGATTCAAATGTTTGAACGCGGGATACGAGGAGGAATTTGTCAGTGTGTCGCAAGGCACGCTGTTGCAAACAATAACATGTCTGAGGAATAAGACGAGTCAGCAAAAAAATCTTACCTCTATTACATCGATGCCAATATCCTTTACGGTTATGAGATTTCTCAGGCATTGCCATCAGGCGAGTTCCGGTGGCTCGACAAAGATGAGATAGCGTCATTTGATATCATGTCCATACCGGTCAATTCTTAATTAGGATATGTTCTTGAGGTTGACATTGAGTATCTAGACCATCTCCACGATGCTCATTGTGATCTTCCGTTCTGTGCTGAGATGAAAATTCCTCCAGGAAGCAAAAACATAAAATTATTAAACACTTTGGAGTCAAAAGAAAAATATGTTGTTCATCACACGGTTCTTAAGCAAGCCGAACATCACGGACTGGGGATATCCAAGATCCATAGAGTTATAGAATTTCAACAAAGCTGCTGGTTGAAACCCTACATTGACTATAACACGGCCAAGCGTAGGGCTGGAGCCAACAATTTTGAGAGAATTTTTAAACTAATGAATAACGCCGTTTTCGGCAATACTATGGAGAATGTAAGGAAACGTCTAAATTTTAGGCTTGTATCAAATGAGAAATAAATTCGAAAGCTGGTAGCAAAAAGTAACTTTATGGACAGAACAATTTATAGCGAAAACTTGGTCGGTGTCCATCTTGCCAAAACTAGCTTAATGTTTTATAAGGCCATCTATGTTGGCATGTCTATTTTGGAAATTTCGAAAACTAGGATGTATGAGTTCCACTATGACACGATGAAACATCTTTATAAAGAAGGTTTGAAATTATGCTACATGGACATTGACAGTTTTGTCTATAGAATTGAAACGGATAACCTCTTCCGTGATATGATGCATTTCCGAGATTAGCTCGATACTAGCGTCTACCCACCCGAACACCCCTTGTATTCAATCGAAAACAAGGCGGTGGTCGGGAAATTCAAGGACGAAGGAGTTGGTACTCCATAAAGGCGTTTGTAGGTCTTCGAGCGAAAATGTACGCCATAAAATTTAATGATATGGTAATCAAGAAATTGAAAGGCGTTAAGAAAAACGTCATTGACAAAAAAGTCAACTTTGAAGATTATGTTGGTTGTCTACAGAGCGGACAGTCAACATTTTCGTTAAACAGATCCATCAGATCATATACGCATAATGTATTTTCCATTTCTCTAAATAAATTAACTTTGTCTGGCAACGACGATAAGCGTCATATTTTGGAAAATTGTGTGAACACTCTCGCTCACGGACACTACCAAATCAGGGAGGAGGAGGATGCGTCAGTTTAATATCTTATTTTAACACAAATTATACAAAGAATAATATTTTTCATTTCATATATTACAATTCTCACATAAGTATTACAAATATTGTATCATACATCATATATAATAAAACATCATGGGATAACAGAGAAACATTTTAATGCTTCATACATCATTTAATGTATCGTACATCATATAGAATATAAATATTGATTCTTACATCATATAAATTACAGATAATATTTCATAAGCAAAGTCTATAAACAAATATACATTTTTACAATTTACAGTTTTTAGTAGGAGGTTCCTCCTCACACTCCTCCTCCTCCTCCTCCTCCTCCTCCCTTAGTTGGTAGTGTCCGTGAGCGAGAGTGTTCACACAATTGTCCAAAATATGGCGCTTATCGTCGTTGCCAGACAAAGTTAATTTATTCAGAGAAATCGAAAATACATTATGCTTGTATGATCTGATGGATCTGTTTAACGAAAATGTTGACTGTCCGCTCTGTAGACTACCAACATAATCTTCAAAGTTGACTTCTTTGTCAATGACGTTTTTCTTAATGCCTTTCAATTTCTTGATTACCATATCATTAAATTTTATGGCGTACATTTTCGCTCTAAGACCTAAACGCCTTTATGGAGTGACCAGCTCATTCGTCCTTGAATTTCCCGACTACCGCCTTGTTTTCGATTGAATACAAGGGATGTTCCGGTGAGTAGACGCTAGTATCGAGCTCATCTCGGAAATGCATCATATCACGGAAGAGGTCATCCGTTTCAATTCCATAGACAAAACTGTCAGTGTCCATGTAGCATAATTTCAAACCTCATTTTTATAAAAATTTTTCATCGTGTCATAGTGGAACTCATACATCCTAGTTTTCGAAATTTCCAAAATAGACATGCCAACATAGATGGCCTTTTCAAACATTAAGCTAGTTTTGGCAAGATGGACACCGACCAAGTTTTCGCTATAAATTGTTCTGTCCATAAAGTTACTTTTTGCTACCAGCTTTCGAATTTCCGTCTCATTTGATACAAGCCTAAAATTTAGACATTTCCTTACATTCTCCATAGTCTTGCCGAAAACGGCGTTATTCATTAGTTTAAAAAGTCTTTCTCAAAGTTGTTGGCTGCAGCCCTACGCTTGTCCGTGTTATAGTCAATGTAGGGTTTCAACCAGCAGCTTTGTTGAAATTCTATAACTCTATGGATCTTGGATAACTCCAGTCCATGTTGCACGGCTTGCTTAAGTACCGTGTGATGAACAACATATTTTTCTTTTGACTCTAAAGTGGTTAATAATTTTCTGTTTTTGCTGCCTGGAGGCATTTTCATCTCAGCACAGAACGGAAGATCACAATGAGCATCGTGGAGATACTCAATGTCAACCTCAAGTACATATCCTAATTTAGAATTGACCTGTATGGACATGATATCAAAGGACGTTATCTCATCTTTGTCGAGCCAGCGGAACTCGCCTGATGGCAATGCCTGAGACATCGCATAACCGTAAAGGTCATTGGCATCGACGTAATAGAGGTAAGATTTTTTTGCTGACTCGTCATATTCCTCAGACAGGTTATTGTTTGTGTTGTGCCCATCGAAGTTTCGATAACACTACACATGTCAGGATTTGCTTTAAGCCTTTAGGAAATGGATAGGCACTGAGTTTATTCTTGACAGAAATTCGTGCGTCATCATCTTGATCTGCAGGTTACTTCATAGCGGTGGAAAGATGAGCAACAAGACGGCTTTTAACGGCAATGTAAGCCATTAAATAATCTTTATACATGACGCTAGTCCCCCGAAAATCCACTGTCATTATGTCGCGGGAAATTTGATTACTATGCGTCTATTTCGGTACTTAAGTCATTATTAAAATAAAACTTTCATTAAACACTCTGTGATTTAATGTATACTTCGGTAAACTAAATGCAAAACTGGAATATTCTCTGTTTGACAATAATCGTGAATATTCGATCTTATTTCGAGATTTTAACCAATAGGATACATTTCTGAATTATGCAAATATTGCTACCCACACGCACTGTGTGTTAAAAAGAATGTCGACTCAGCAACCTTGAAGAGGCCAGTGGATTCAAGCTAACGCTGACATACACATTCTTCTACTGTACTCTCAACATTTCCTGGTATCTCTGATATCATATGTTCTGTCTGCCTCTTATAGTAACTTGAATTAAATAATCAAAATAATAAATATATTTTTATTTCGTTCATTAGGACCTAACGTTCTGGCATATAACACAGCCCTTATCTCTCAAAAAGGCGATTACTATCAATATAGTACGCGCTTTTCAATTTGTTTTTATCCCTCCTGCTGGGTAGGGCCGAAATGTACAGGGTGGCTTGCGAAAGACTTATCTATTCGCTTGGAGCCCCCTCTATTTATTCATACACATGTCTTAGAGAGTCCATTCTCGACATTGACCTATTGCCTACTACCCTTAGGGTTAGGTGATTTCCTTCACTCCGAGAAGACGGGTTCATGTTGGGCCAAAATGAAATGATCCTTCCATTAATATTTCAATACAATTAATAATAATCATTGATCACAAGTTACCATAAGAGATACAGCTCTCAAACTATTCAAAATAAAAAAATGATATTACTTGTCAAACAAAACTCTATAACATAAAATTTAAATTTGTTAATCTCGTCAGCATAACTTTCCTCACACAATACTTTAAATATAATTTATCATAAAATTATATAAATGCTTTCAAAAATTAAATTTTTTCATTAATTAATAAGTTGCTCAACTTTTCATTCAGCTGCTTTTAATAAAATATAAATTAATTATTTCAAAATACTTTTAAAATGCTAATTAACTTTCCTAATTTTCCAAAAAGATTTCCTATAATAATGTCTTTCGTTTATGGTTTATGTCTTCCTTTAACGACTTCAAAAAAACAAAACACTGTTGATTCCTTTACGACTTTCGTCGGTCGAAGGTCTCGGTGGTCATTATAGGTAGGGTCCTTCACCCTAGCCTGAATTTCATTCTGTCCTAAGGAAGCCTGTGTGCTGGAAGTCTGATTTTGATCCTTAGGGTCACTCAAAGTGGATAACCTATTTAACACAATAATTACCAATATTACAAAACAATAAAACTTTCTGACACCAAAAAAATACTTTTTTTACTTACTCTAAAAAAAATTAATTGACTTAAAAAATGATATTTCGGTGAATATTTCAAAATTGATTAAATTTAAATTAATTTACAATTTTATCAATTTATTAACAATGATTAACAATAAAATACTTTTAGACTATTACTTTATAAATTATCAAAAAAATTAATTTTTCTCTTTTTACCAAAGTATTGCGTACACCCAACCCAAATAATATTGAGTTTTATTCGATGTACTATGATAAAAAATTAAAAATACGTATTATATCTTGTACAATCACTGAAATATACGAAATAATAATCATAATTTCACTACATACCTGTGGTTGTACACCGGAAGGCACGATCTCCTCTCCAAGCATCGAAGAACGGTATGTGCTTGCTACTCTGTCCCCGCTAGCCGCTGGTAGAAGGAAGCGTCCGGTGTTATGTCTGGCATCGTCAGCATCGTAGCTCCTTCCATTTACCATTCCGACCTATAAAAATAAAATGAAAACCTGTGTTACACCACTATTATGATGTATGTATTTACATTTTGAAAACATATGTGATAATGTAATAAAACGTACCTGTATTCGGGCGGGCTCTTTGCTTTGACCACCACCGTGCACGGGAATCCTCGAGGTCTTGCCTCCGATGCATGATGTCCCGGCTTCAGCAGGTAAGTACAAGTGGGCTGCTTGGTGACACAGTCCCACACGATTGGCAGCGTCCCTTGTTGCTGGGTGATGGCTCCTCTCCTGGTGCATACTTAAGTATCGTGCCGATGAGAAGTTGAGTGACAAATGTTACAGGTGAAGACAGTAACGGAGTGATTTTCACGGATGTGTCTTTTTAATATGTCACTACGAGTAAATATCACACCGCAGATATCACACTTGTACTCCGTTTTCGTATGATGTTGGTTGATGTGTCTTTGTAAATTCGTTTTATGTTTAAATGTGGAGGTACACTCCTCACACTGGAAGAGGCGGCGGACGAGCTCTCCATGATGTGTAGTCGACGATGGTCTGCTGAGAAGTGAATGTGATGCGGTGACGTCATCGCCTTATATAGTGACGCCATGAGTTAGCCGAGACATGTAGAGACTTGTTCTGTAATATGAGATGCGTGACCTACTTAACTTCCGGCCAGAACGTGTACAGACTTGTTCTCGATGCATGCCTGGATTACTTCCCGACACGTGTCGTGTATGACGAAGCAGGAATGAGCCTGTCTGTAATGATGTCGTCATACATAAAGAATTTGATGATTTAGCATTATCTGCAGATACATCATTTCTTGTATATGAATAAAGAAATTGTGAAATTAACCTTTTGTTTGAAGAAATATCTGATATACATTTGAAAAAAATCTGTCATAGCATTATGTTTTAGTTCGTATAACACATATGAACAAAGAATTAATATGATACGCGGGGTTTACGTGCTACGTGATAAAACGTAGCAAATAAAATGACTTTGGTAATATGATACATACTTCCGGTCTCTACTGTGAAATGAAACGCATAACAGAACTCTCTCGTAAGAATATATTACAAATCCACCACAATGTCTTTTTTCATAATTATAATTTAACGGCCATTTTGAATTTTCTGTCATCTATAATAAGAATTACGCATTAATTCGAAATATACAATTTCAAATCTCTCGCTGAAAGTCTTTTTTAACCTTGCGTTGAAAGCCATTTTTGTATTTTCACTAGGAGCAACCGTTAGGACTATTATATGAAATTTGTTTTATAGTACATTATGACCAATTCCGCTTAGCACGTTATTCAAAACGTAGTATGAAACAATGAATTAATAAAAGCACTGGACATAAAAAAGGTAATACAGAAAGATTAATAAATTAAACATAATGCCTAATGAATGATGTATTTAAATATTATAGGGACAGATGAAGTGTCGTTGTTATAACATACAAGACATAATGAAGTTAAATCTCTGTACAGTGTTATGTGAATATCCTGTGTCAGCAAACCTTACCTAGTGTTGCGATGCAATGTGAGTTGATACTTTGAAATACTTCCGCTTGAATCAGCAAAATCTCTATGCTATAAGGCATTGCTTCTCGCAATTCTGAATATAAAAATACAATATCGGCTTTATTAAAACCTGTAATTATTAACATAATATTATTCCCTCATTAGACCGAGGGTTTGAAGCTCATTCGGCACGTAAGATCACGCACCGGTCACATTTAAAGGCTTATAGTAAAATTTATGGCTTATATTATACATTGACCGGCAAAAACGAGGCTGAGTCGACCCCAGGGCTAGAAAAAACGCGTAAACAGTGTGACACGAATGGAAAATCGGAATTTTTTCGAAGTGCGAAAGGAACTGGTTATTATTGTTATATTCGTGTTCAGGAGGGTCGAATTATAAGTTAAATTCGTATCTTAGGTCGGAAAAAAAATTTCCTCCGTGTAATGAATTTTTGTTTGGAACGTTCCTACTTTTTTTGCTTAAACTGTGTGACACTAATGAAAAATCGCAATTTTCTCGAAGTGCGGAAGGAACTGGTTATTATTATTGATATATTCATGTTCAGAAGGGTAGAATTATAGATAACACATGTAACTCAAGTCGAACAAAAATTTTCCTCCATGTAATGAATTTTTGTTTGAAACGTTCCTTCATATTTTTCCGTAAACTGTATGACACCA
This sequence comes from Ectobius pallidus, assembly GCA_964059195.1. Classification (NCBI taxonomy): domain Eukaryota; kingdom Metazoa; phylum Arthropoda; class Insecta; order Blattodea; family Ectobiidae; genus Ectobius; species Ectobius pallidus. The sequence continues at coordinate 91,241,047 of CAXKWD010000001.1, forward strand.
ATGGAAAATCGCAATTTCTTCAAAGTGCGGAAGGAACTGGTTATTATTATTGACACCAATGGAAAATCGGAATTTCCTCAAAGTGCGAAAGGAACTGGTTACTATTATTGTTATATTCGTGTTCAAGAGGGCTGATTTATAGGTTACATACGTATCTTAGGTCGGAAAAAAACCTCCATGTAATGAAATTTTGTTTGGAATGTTCCTACTTTTTTTGCTTCAACTGTGTGACACAAATGGAAAAGCGGAGTTTTCTCGAAGTGCGGAAAAAACTGGTTATTATTATTGTTATATTCTTGCTAAAAAGGGTCGAATTATAGATAACACATGTAACTCAAGTCGGAAAAAAAAAAATTTGCTCCATGTTATGATTTTTTTTAACGTTCCTTCATATTTTTCCATAAACTGTCTGACACCAATGGAAAATCGGAATTTCCTCCAAGTGCGGAAGGAACTGGTTATTATTATTGTTATATTCGGGTTCAGAAGGGTCGAGTTATAGGATACATACATATCTTAGATCAGAAAAAAATTATTCCTCCATGCAATGAATTTTTGTTTGGACTGTTCCTACTTTTTTTTGCGTAAAATGTTTGACATTAATGGAAAATCTAAATTTTATCGAAGTGCGGAAGGCGTTAATTATTTCCGTTGTGATATTCGTTTTCAGAAGGGTCTAATTATACGGAACTCATGTATGTCAAGTCAGAACAAAAATTTTCCTCCACTTAATACTTTTTTATACCGTTGCCCCATTTTCTGCGTAAACCGTTGGAAAATGGGAATTTTCTCGAAATATGCAAGGAGTTAATTATAACCGTTGTGATATTCGTTTTCGGAAGGGTCTAGTTATAGGGAACACATCTATATCAAGTCGGAACAAAATTTTTCCTCCACATAAATACTTTTTTATATAGTTGCCTCGTTTTCTGCGTAAACTGTTATAAAATAGGAATTTTCTCGAAATACGGAAGGAGCTAATTATTACCGTTGTCATATTCATGTTCAAGTGCCTATGCCACATTAAATTTTCACCTGTGAGAACGGGATTTTTTTAACCCTCACCTGTGGGTAGAACGGGCTTTTCGGCTAGTTTTGGTATTAAACTAGAAGTGCCTATGCCAAATTGAACTGTCGTCCGTGAGCAGAACGGGGTTATTTAACGGTCACCTGTGTGTAGAACGGGCTTTTCCGCTAATTTTTATAGTAAATCTTTAACTAGAAGTGCCTATGCCAAATTAAATTGTCACCCGTGAGTAGAACGGGGTTATTTAACGGCCATGTGTGTGTAGAACGGCTTTTCCGCTAATTTTTATAGTAAATCTTTAACTAGAACTTCATATTCCGAATTAATTTGTCACCCGTGAGTAGAACGGGGTTATTTAAGTATTTGCAGCGTTTTCCATTCTTTTTGGTTTGTTTTGTTGGCTATTGTGTTTCACTGCCTCTCTGATGAACATTGACATGGCCGAGTGCACCATTCTCCGGTTTTCTCAGCCGTTTCGATACCGCGGTAAACGTAATACCGTGGTATTCTCAAAATCTCTGTGCACCATTGCGAAAATACCGCGGTTTGCTAATGCTTGGAAATATTGCGGTTACTCTGCTCCGAATCCATTTTTCCATTGATGGTTTCTTCCATGGCCGCTAGGTTCTCTCTCTCTCTCTCTCTCTCTCTCTCTGCACGTCTGCCAGTCACGGTGGCTCTCTAGTAGGCTATTGGTTTTCCAAATTCAATGTATTTGTTGCCTTATTATTCAATAAAAAGATGTTCATAAGGATAAAAGGGAATATTATATTGCGTACATATGTCGTCTGAATTCCAACTTTGAATTCAAGCACCATAGATACTGTACCAAACGTGAAATGAGTTGCTTTCGCTCTGGTTGAGGTGAGAAAGGAAGCTCATTTCAATCGATGTTACAGCACAGTAGGCCTATTTGCAAAGATATGTACCATCGTTCATTCTTCAAATAGATCCCACCTGTCTGTACATTTAAATAAAATAACATTGATGTTTTAAAGAATAATTCTCACCCGTTTGCAATCCAAGGCAAAGCAACACCACGAAATCTCTGCTCTGAGTTCGACATAGCCTCGCTTTTATTCCCGTACGACTAGTAGAAATTTTAGGTGCAAAATCATGTGCATAGCCATGAAAGGGCTGTTATAATTATGTTCGTGTACGTGCAGGTATGATAAATTGATTTACATACCCTATATACCGATACACAGGCTATATCGTGATGCATGCAGCCATTCACTTAAATTTGGCCTAGGACCACTGGTTTTCCATATTTCATTTATTTGTTGCCTTTTTGTTCAGTAATAAAAGTTTATAAGGATAAAATGGAATATTATATTGCATATATATGTCGTCTGAATTCAAACTGATTTCAAACACCATAAATACTGTACTAATCATACTAATCGAGGTTACGCCCACTAGCCTACTCGATGGACCTAGTTTGGTTGAGGTAAGAAAGAAAAGTCATTTCAATCGATGTTACAGCACAGTATTTGCAAAGATATGCACCATCGTTCATTCTTCAAATAGACCCCACTTGTCTCTCATTATTCTTTATGTTCAATTAGCTTTTGGCCTAGATATCGTAAATATGATACATTACGCTGATCTCCATCTTGGAAAGAAAACAGCGGTTTTCTCACTTTACAGCTCCTTCACGGCCGGTTTGCATCTTACCGCGATAAAAGTCGAAACCGAGCACGGTGCAACGAAAGTATGACATTACCGGGGTAAACTAAGCAACTTTACTGCGGTATTCTGAATACCGAGGTTGGTGCACTCGGCCATCACTGATGCACGGTAAAATATAGTGGAGACAAACTGCTTTCCTGTGTAGACACAAGAGCCAGACATGTCCGTGTCAAGTGGTCCCAAATGTTAGTAGCTTTAACCTGATCATATTGAATTTTTTCAAATTAGGCTCACTCACACAGGGGTGCCCCCCCACAAATTTCATGACTCACCCCCAAACTTCATGACTCACCCCCCAAACTTCATGACTCACCCCCCCAAACTTCATGACTCACCCCCCCGAAACTTCATTGCTCAAACCCCCAACTTCATAACTTCATTGCTCAACCTGATTGGCTGTCGACAAGGTGCCCATATGATATTTCTAGGGGCAATTTTTTTAATTAATTTATTTTTTGTCACTTTAACTTCTTGGGCCACTTTGTAACATTATATTAATAATATAATAAGTGCAACAGTGACGTAGCCAGATAATAATTTCGGGGAGGTTCGAAAGTGACGGGGGGTGGGGGGTTTGGAATACCCCCAAAAAAGGGGGTCGGGGGTCCATCCCCAGAAAAAATTTTTGATATGGAATTAATAAAAACACATTTTACGCTATTTTAGCACAGAAAAAACAGTTAAGAAATTTGTTTACCATACTCTAAGACATGCCAATGTAAATAAGAAATCGTTACCTAATTGGGGTCCCCCCCCAGAAAATTTTTAGATATTGAACTAATGAAACTCACATTTTACGCTATTTTAGCACTCAAAAACTAGTTAGGAAATTTACCATACTCTAAGACATGCCAATGTAAACAAGAAATTCTTAAATTTTTAAATATTGAACTAATGAAAATCACATTTTACGCTATTTTAGCACTGAAAAACTAGTTACCAAATTTGTTTACTATACTCTAAGGCAGGCCTTTCCAACTGAGGTGCTTCCACGGCGCAGGCGAGCACCGGTGTAGCACCAGAGGCAGCTCCACAGGTCTAGCCAACGTTCAGCTTATGAAAACATTATTAATAACAATTTTGTGAACACATAAACACACCATTTATTTTCTATTTATATTGTGTTTGTGAGCATTTAGAATTTAAGTAGATTGTTAACATCGTTTTGCCGCAACTAATTTACGAATACTTCGTACAATCGATTTGGCAATAGAAATTCAAAGTACAGCCTCTAAGGCAACATCAGACAGAGAAGTCCTGGTTTTACTTTTATTTAAATTCGTAATTAAAAACATCTGTTCGCATGCATAAGTTGTCTCGAACACTGGCGTAAGTTTTAAGCAAGTGCGTGAAGTCTGGGAAATTTCTGTGGATGAATGAAATTGTAAAATGAAAGCAAATCCCCGGTGTAGTAGTAGTACCTGTACTTTTATCACCTCTGTTTGGAAACATGATGGTCATTTTCAGGACAAAATATGGCGTCATAAATATTCAAGTTGAGGTGCCATATAATCAATCTCTTTGAATGGGCATTGCATTCATCATGCAATTTCTGTAACAACGTCTGATGCTATCCGAAGTTTTCGTAAATAGACAAATTTAATGATTTTAATGAAGGAAAATTGTCAACATTTCCGGCTTTAAGTTGATCTTTAAATAATAAATGATGCATTTTGAAAGCCTTTATTCTGTTACACATGGTGCTAATTAACTACTTTCTCCCTTGCAACTAAATACTTAAATCATTTAAATAAGACGTTACATCCACCAAGAAAGCGGTCAGCTATCCATTGTGCTGTCTGACGCACGCACATGCAGTAGCGACATGGGGAAGGAGAGCACCGGGCTGCCGTTGGGTGCTGCGATGGTGCGCACCAGCGCAGAGTGCTCGAGTTGGAAAGGCCTGCTCTAAGGCAACGGTTCCAAAACTTTCTTGTCCTGGGACCCACTTTCACCTAGAATTTTTTTTGGCGACCCACTACTATATAACGATAACCAATATAAGCTATATAAATTTTTCTCGCGACCCACTACTACATAATGATAACCAATATAGGCTATATAAAATACAGCGCATGTTTTTCATATGCCTTTAAATAGTTCTATTGTGTTCAAATGCCATATATTCCTTATATTGAAAACAAGTTCAATTTTTCCCGCCCTATTCGTGACCCACCGAAATTGCTCCCGTGACCCGCCAGTGGGTCGCGACCAATAGGTTGGGAACCACTGCTCTAAGGCATGGCAACTTAAACAAGAAATTGTTACCTAAGTTATAATACTTATTACTATTTATAAGAAAAGTTGAATAACACATGGAACAGTGAACATAATAGGCCTACTCATGTTATGAAAAAAAAAAACTGCTATATCATATTTGACACACCAACAATTCTTGTTTAATTAAATACATATATATATATATATATATATATATATATTTTTTTTTTTAAATACAAATATGGAATTTTAGGTTTTGACTTTTGGGGGTCCAAACCCCCTGGACCCCCCTTTCCTAATCCACTGTGGATTCTGCTTCCATGTTGTCGATTTGGTATAACTTCTGCAAACTTTTTATGTCTCAACTGACTTTCAAATAATTGTCTTAAAAGAAAAACACCTGACTATAATAATTATCAATATACATTTTTTTCTTGTGACCCGGGTATGGGCGCCCATGGCTGTCGAAATTCTTCATCTTTATCTTTGGATTTACATCAATATACGGTTTCCATTTATCTTTGTCACTGTTTTTACTTTCAGTAATCTTGTATTTTATATCTTATATCTTGTATTTTATATATTATGTTTCAGTTTATACGGATATTTCTTTCTGCAGTGATCTTGCCATTTGTCATGCCTAATAATGGCATTGCACAATAATTCTAAACACTTACATTTAAATTGCTCTTGTTTTTTCGGCATTTTCGAGATGCCGAGATGGACTGAAACCAGTAGCCATAACCTCAAGTTTCAAATTAAAATGCAGCATTGGTTATAGACAGATTTTTCCACACCTTCCCTCCCGTTCTTATAAGGTGGCACGTGCTGTTGAGTGCAGTAAAATCACTTCCGAGAATAATATTGTTCTTGAAGGCAGCATTGTACAAAGACTGTAATAACCCAGTAAGAACTAATACTCCAATAGATAGATAGATAGATATTTTTTTATTGCAGAGACACTTGAGTACATCAAGAGTATTACAATCGTCAAAATCAAATATAAACACAGATAATCTCCTGTTAAGTGTACAATACATACATACATACAGGAAATACGTGTGGGACCAGAAATTTTGAAAATCATGTATTTAACAATTGTGTATCAAAATGAAATTTAATAATTGTGTACTTTCGTCAATAAGTTTCAATAAATAAAAGTTAATACTTTAAAAGTTGTTTCTGTATTAGTCACTAGATGCCTCTTGCAACTTAGGCATTTAATTGTAATCACAAGTTTTCAGCACTACTACCCGCGCACCATTTCTTGGGCCCTCGGCTCCCTAGTCCTCATTCGGTAGGTTTCGTTCAATTCCGTAAGCAGAGGTGACAAACACAAAGTACGCTATACACCCTGACATCTAGTGGCTACAATACTAAGCTTTCATTCTGTCTCAGGATCCTTATTTACTGTTGAAATTACCTTTTCTGGTGTATGGAGATGTTATGGAAAAAAAAAACACACTTTTTTTTTCAAATTGCTGATTTCACAAACACATCACATTGTACATCCAACACTTTCCTGGTGCTTAACACCTCATTAAGAATTCCGTATGTGCTAATTTCTGACACTCCAGTGAACTCAGATGTCATTTTCATGGTCTGAAAGTGGAGCGAACTTTAAATACGCATAAATTAGGCCTATAAGTTTTCTCCATTTTTAAATGCCTTACTTCTCTTACATTTTACAACATGAAATGGTGAACCATGTTCTGGAAAGACTCTTCTAAATTCTTAAAACAAGTCTTCCAATATAGAAATATTGAGCCTATATCATTTATTCAGTCATCCCGTTATATTGTTGCATTGCATTAAAATTGTTATACATTAACATTTAACATTTATTGTAGCAGTTAAGGATTGATAACTTTATTTTAATTTTCTCACGGCTCATTCACGGAAAACCAATGTGCTGCGGCATACTGGTGAAAAACACTGGTAGGCCATGCAACTATTGATTGTCAACTTTTCTATTTTCCGTGTATTTTAAATTGTGTATAGTAAATTTCAACTGATATTAATTCAATGAATATGGTACAGGATGAAATAGCGAGGATTTTTCACAGTAAGTATTTATCCAATTTGACATTCAATTTACTGTTTGTCCACATACTTCACACTTAGCTGTTGATGCGTGCTTACCAAACATGCGATTCTGCTGAAATGTGGTTTCTTTGGTAGACAACACTGCAGAAAGACAGGCGGGCTACCTATCTTTTCTTCCCCCGACCCTCGCTTACCCGTAAATCCAGCACCCAATATATCATGCGAGGGTAGTAGATGGTTACAAGGGTTCCAGTAAGCTTTTGTTCCATGTTTCCTGCTATAACAACCTAGTTGCACTGAGTAGTAAAGTGTTTCATAGTGTTAAATATTTAATTATAATAATAATATATTTATTCACCGTAAATTTCTATACAGAAATATTGGCTTCGTCAGGGAACTAAAACTAAATCTAATAACTAACAATTCTTATAACTAACTGTAACTAATACAAAGTGAAGGTAAAATTAATAAGATTAATTACAATATTAAGGTTACATCATATAACTCAGTAACTAAGGTAAGATGTACACTTATCTAGTTAATGAGTTCCAGGTCCAGGAATTCATCAACAGTGTACGGCATATGATGCAGGAGCATTTTTTTAACTGCCTTTTTGAATTGACTTGTTTGATAGGTTTTTAGCTTATCTGGGATTTTGTTATATAAAATTATGCCCCTGTGGAAAATACTCTTAAGACTGCATGCAATTCTATGAGTAGATAGGTGGATGTGCTCTGAGGTTCTTGTGTGATGTGCGTGGTAGTCAGAATTTAGTTTAAAGCTTTCTTTGTTTTTGTGAATGAAAGTGACATATTCTAATATATATACACAAGGGAGCGGTAGAATATGTAGTTCTTTAAATATAGTTTTACTTTCGGATCTAGGGGGTACTTGTTTCATAATTTTTATTGATTTCTTCTGAAGAATGAATAAATCCAGGGATTTACTGGACATGCCCCATACAGCAATGCCATATTGGATTTGGGAGTGAATGAAGGCAAAATACATTGTTCTCAAAACTACTAATGAGGTTATTTTTCTAAGAATTCTCAATGCATATATATGACGACTGACTTTGGCTATAATCTTTTCAACATGAACGTTCCAGGATAACGTCGAGTCAATCCAGATACCCAGGAATTTTGTGCATTGTACTTCAGTAACATTTTGATTTAGAACCTGGATCTGAATTGGGATTTGAGATTTAAGATGGTTGAACATTATAAAGACAGTTTTACTAACATTAAGCTGCAATTTGTTGTCTTCTAGCCAGTTCTGGAGACAAACGTTGTTAGCATTAACGTTGCTCTGAAGTTCAGAACTATTTTTGTGAGAGACTAGCATATTGGTGTTGTCTGCAAATAGAACAGCCTTTGAGAAGGGTAAATGTTCAGGGAGGTCATTGATGAAAACTAAAAAGAGTATTGGTCCTAGAATTGAGCCCTGGGGGACACCTTGCTTTATATAGGAAACTGAGGAGCGAGTCGAGTCTATCTCTACAAATTGTTGACGATTATGAAGGTATGACCTGAACCAGTTTCCTGCTAGTCCTCTAATGCCATATGAGGCCAACTTTGCAAGTAACAGATCATGACTGACTGTGTCAAAGGCTTTTTTAAGATCAATGAACAGTCCTAGACTTAGTTCTTTGTTGGTTCTTGCTAGCAGAAGATTTTCAATAAAGTATAAAAGGGCATCGACTGTCGTCTGACCTTTACGGAAACCAAACTGATGTTTAGAAAAGATATTTAGTGATTCAAAAAAAGGAACAATTCTGTTATACATTATTTTTTCTATGACTTTCGAGAAGCCTGATAGCAGTGATATTGGTCTATAGTTCTCTTTACTACTCCGGTCCCCCTTTTTGAATATCAGTAGGATTTTTGCAATTTTGAGGCTTATTGGGAAAATTCCAGATGAAAAGGAGTCGTTAATAATGTTTGCAAGGGGTAGTGAAATTTGAGAAGCAACAGTTTTTATAACGAGATCTGGTATGCCGTCTGGACCACATGAAAATTTATTTTTGAGAGATTTTATTGTTTTGAAAACTTCACTTTCATCGACAGGGGAAAGGAAAATAGTTTTGATGATATTAGCTGAGGGCTTGCAGTTGGAGGCTGTAGTTGGTGCATTGGTAGGATTTGCTTCAATGTTAGAGAAGTAGTTGCTGAATATATTAACAATTTTTACAGGTTCAGTTACAATGACATTACCTACCTTCACTTGAATATTTTCATTTCCTTTATGTTTCTTTCCTGTCTCTTTGTTAATAACCTCCCACATAGCTTTACTCTTGTTTGCTGACTTTAGGATGATGGCGTTGTTCTCCATCCTTTTAGCTTCTAGAATAACCTTTTTGAGAATGGTGGTATACGAGCGGAAATATAGCTTAAAGCCTGTATCATTTGTTGATTTGTGAATGTCACTAAGAAGTCTTTTTTTCCTGCATGAGATTAGGATGCCTTTTGTTATCCAACTGTTGGAAACCCTATTTGATTTGGGATGGATTTTTTTCCATGGGAAAGCTATATTGAAGTAATAAGTGAAAACGTTAAGAAACTCACTAGTTTTGAGGTTAATATCAGGTTCATTTATTACAGTATCCCAAGTTTCCTTTATGAGGAGATAATTGAGATATTCGATACTTGCTTTATCGTATACTCTTTTCAAAGGGCAGGATGCATTAGGTACATATTTGTTAGATTTGCAATTTACAGAAAAGTTGAAGAATATACTGTTATGGTCGGATATGCCCAAATTAATATTTTCTACTGCATACGGGAAGAATTCTTTATCAATAACAATTTGATCTAAGCAGGACTGGGACGTAGGTGTGATGCGGGTGGGTAAGTTATGAATTTCAGTGAGGTTATATGAGTTATTTATAGATCTTAGGCGAGAGACAAAGTTTTCATTAACTATGAAATTTAAATTGAAATCCCCACATATGATAAGCTGTTTATTTTTTGATTGCAGTTTCCCTATTAGAATTTCTAACTTAATTTAAAACATCAATGTTATGAGATTCTATTTCTTCCATTTTATTCATGAAATAGTTTTAATACTGTAAATGCAAGCATCAAATGAAGAAATAGATAGAATGACTTTGAACTCCTCTAGATAAATTCCCTCCCAACTTCATTATTTCTGAATTTATCAGTGATTTCAGAGTCATTTGTGGCAGTACCTGTGATAGTTTCTTACCTCTGATAGTCCGTAATCTTCGTCAGTATTAGCTGAAACAACCAGAGGTCTTACTAGAATGGTTTTTGACTTTATTTTTTTTGTATGCAGCCACTCATAGTTGGATATAGCCTTCATCCTTATGTATGTAGACATGCTAATTGCCTTCTGCATTTCTATACTGTAAGTTTGTACAGGTAAAAGTTTTAAAAAATGGTTTAATTTTTCTTCGAAATCCTTCATAGGCATTGTTTCCTGAATGAGCTGCAATACAAAAAATTGTATCAGTCCAACAACATAAAAAAATGGATACCATTACAGAGAAAGTTAGGTAATGCCACTTCCTCAAACTGGTCATCCTGTAAGCTGGGAACAGTGTTGCTACCTCCAGTACAACACAACACAGTTCAGTTAGAAAAGAAACCCTTAAAAACAAAATTTTGAATGACTTACAGTACTTGGAAATAAAGCCGCAAAAAGGAAAATATGATAACATAAACCGAACAAGATAGACACACTCAAGATATTGAAAGACAAACACAATACACTATAGATAAAAATCAACAAACCAAGAATTGGAAGAGTAGTTCCATGGCCGTCCGGAAGGGGGGCAGGGTAGGGCCGCTGCCCCTCCCTGGAAATTTTGTTTAGACATAAACCTCTAAATTAAATGACTATAAGCAACTAATGTGAAGTGAGGTTTAAGTCTCCAAATATTGTTGTACCTATGTTCTCGTTGTTTGGATGAAAACTAGTTGTAACAGCTGACTAGATATGAGCTTGTAGGAATAATTACTTCCCCTAAACTTGAAACCATTTATACTCAAACATTTTATTATAATGAAGATAAGGCATTTTATATTTTATACGAATAGTAGAAATTGTAAGGAGTAAGAAAAGTCATGTGATTGTGTACATCAGATGTTTTCTTTGTAGGCCTATCTATGGCTGTAGTTCATTTACAGTAAATAAAGGATGTTGATTATATAATAATAATAATAATAATAATAGCAATAATAATGTGAATAGTAATAGAAATAATAATAATAATAATAATAATAATAATAATAATATAATAATAATAATAATAATAAAGTGGTTGTAGTAGCATAGTGGTGGTGGTGGTGGCAGCAGTAATTCGTTCATTGGCCCCCCCTTGACAAATTGCCTTAACCTGTAAAAACTTGGATCATGTTAGATTAGTGAAGGCCTCCACAGCTACTCGTGACATGTACACAAAGCATGGACTACATCTAAACTCACATGGCAAGAGAGCATTAGGTAAAATTATATGCCAGGCTTACAAAGATGCAGTAGGTCTTAATACAAAGGTAACTGAAAACTATTCAAATGAAACTGGGAACACTGCGCAGCAAAACTGTGGCAGAGAAACTAAAGAAGCAAATAGCATGCCTGTCCTATACCCAAAAAACTAGAAAATGTTTCTGCTCACAAAATGGGACATAGTTCTTATAATATAATTCACCAAAACATTCAAATGCTGTCAAATAAAATTGATCAGTTAAATATTTTCATAAATGAAGTGACACCCGATGTCCTCGTTTTGACAGAACATGGCTTAAAAAAGTATGAAATCGGCAACAATCTAATTTTAAATATGAGATTGATTGCAAGCTTTTGTCGGGAAAACAAGACATGGGGGGTGTAAGCATTTACATTAAAAATAGTTTGCCAGATAAGTGCAGGGAAATAAACATGGAAAACCTCAGCATGGAAGGACACATTGAAATAGCAGCAGTAAAAATGAATCACATGAAGTTAGTGATTATTGGAATTTATAGACCACCAAATGGGGACATTCATATATTTTTTGAAAAATTAACACTATCGTTAGAATATATACTAAAAGACAGCACAACAAAACTTATAGTTATGGGCGACATAAATATTGACTACCTTCAAAATACACACAGCAAATTAAGACTTAAGAATATCTTGAATGAGTTCAATTTGAAGGCCACAATAAACGAACCAACAAGAATTACTATAAAATCCAGATCAGCAATTGACAATATAATTACAAATATATCTGAAAATCTTTTCAAAGTAAATGTAATAAACTCGTGTCTCTCTGACCATACAGCACAACAAATTGTATTGCATACCACAAACGAGCAACCAAAGGATTCTAAAAAATGCACTGGTGAAAGTAAAGCCTACCATTCGTTTAACAAAATTAATCTCAATAGCTTAAGCAATATCCTAAGTCAAGAAAATTGGGAGCATGTCTATCAAGAACAGGACCCAAATAACAAACTCGATATATTTTATAACATCTTAAACTATTACATAAGTATTTGCTGCCCACTTGTCAAATCGAGAAATCGATACAAAGTGACAAAAAAACAGTTTCAATGGGTAACTCCCGAGATAAAGAAATTACGTATCATAATTAAACTGGAAACAGATAAAGTGAAACACTGTGATTCTGAATCAAAAAATGCTGAACTAAAAAAGTTGAAAGGCAAATATGATCAATTGGTATTAAAAACTAAAGGTAACTATGTAAGTAAAAAAATTTTAGGTTCAGAAAACATAACTAAAGCCAGCTGGCAAATAATAAATTCATTCAGGAAAGTACAACCTGAGAGAGCTACTATAGAAATAATGGACAAAAATAAAACATTCATCTCAGAACAAACAAAGGTAGCTGATGCATTCAATAAACACTTTATCTCAGTTGGAAAAAACATTCATGCCAATAAAAAGACACCTGAACACTCCACCATGGGACATAAAACAGAAAACTCCAAAACCAGCTCAAGTATCTACTTTTATCCTACCGATAAAACTGAAATTTTAAATGTGATTAAAATGTCAAAATCCAAAAATTGTCTGGGAGTGGATAACATTCCGATGTCAGTTTATAAAATATGTAACACTAAAATAATGAATCCATTAGTGGATATAATAAATTCTTGCTTATCAAAGGGTATATTCCCTGATAGACTGAAAATAGCTAAAGTAATACCTATACACAAAAAAGGCAGTACAAAAGATATAAATAACTATAGGCCAATATCAATTCTGCCAGCACTTTCAAAGATATTTGAAAGGATTCTTTACAACAGGATACAAAAATATTTAGAAAAATACGATTTGATGCCAATAGGACAAAACGGCTTTGTGAAAAATAAATCAACGACAACAGCTATACTAGAATGTATAGAAGAGACTATAAACCAGATCGACTCAAACAATTATACAACAAGTGTTCTTATTGATTTGACAAAAGCCTTTGACTGCGTGGAAGTAAATATTTTAATGAGTAAGCTAATCATGATAGGTATAAGGGGAATAGGATATAATATAATAAAATCTTACATGACAGGTAGAAAGCAATTTGTGGAACTAAATCAAAATTCTTCAAAAACAAATTCCAAATTAGAAAATACAACACATGGAGTTCCCCAAGGATCCATTCTAGGACCACTATTATTTATTCTTTACATGCATGATATCACTGAATATATTCCTGAGAATATAAAACTTGTTCAGTTTGCAGATGATACAACTATCACAGCGAGTGACTCAAATAGTGCTAGATTGGAGACACGGTTAAATGAAGCAGTTAACAATATTGTTCAGTATTTTCGTAACTCAAACCTAAGCGTGAACCCTACGAAATGTGAAATGATTACATTTGGCTTCAAAAATACAAATCATTTATATCAACTAAAAATTGACACTGAAATCATAAAAAATGTAAACGAAGCTCGATTACTTGGAATCATGTTAGACAAAAAGCTTACCTATACTCCGCACATTGATCAACTAGCTGCCAAAATTAGTAAAAATCTCTTCATCCTTAGATGTTTAAGGACATATGTCCCAAATACTACTCTTCAAACTATCTACTTTGCACTAATACACTCATTACTCTCCTATGGAATTGAATTATGGGGCAATACATCACAACAAAACTTAAATTGAATTTTCATATTACAAAAAAGGGCAGTTAGATATCTTGGAAATTTAAAAAATCATGAGACTTGTAAGAACAAATTCAAAGAATTCAAAATTCTGACTCTACCAAGTTTATTCATCTACAGAACTATACTGTACTTACATAAGCATAAAACTCAAAAGCAAACTCTATCAGACATTCACAACCATGATACAAGAGGCAAATATGCACTTAACCTTCCCCAATACAGACTTCAAATGACAGAAAAGATGCCCAGCTATATTGGAATAAAGCTATACAATGCATTACCAATACAAATAAAAAACAATGAAAATAGCAGGAAATTTAAATTACTTCTTCGAAGTTTCTTGATTGATAAGTCTTTTTATGATATTAATGAATATTTGAACTCTCAAATTTAATGAAACTCTACATGTGGTGCTAGATAATAAAAGATAATAAAATTTATAGGCATTAGCTCATATCATGTGTTTACTAACTTTCAACGATATATGGTGCGTGATAAATACATGTATGCTGTATGTATGTTGTATGCTGTATGTATGTTATATTGTTTACTGTTGCAGTTATATTATTTACTGTTGCATGGTTTGAATGAATGTATGTATGATGTATATGTATTATATGTGTTATATATATGTATTATGTGTTGTATAACACTAATATGTAAACTGACAATGTATCTGAAATGTAAAGCAACATTATACAGAACAGCAATAAAATTGAATTGAATTGAAAAATTTCTGCGGACGCCCATGAGTAGTTCCAGAAGCAGAAAGAAAATTGCCATCAGAAAGGATGAAGAAGTACTGGGCTGACAAAAGAAGAAAAACCTCAACCTGAAACCTGACTAAAGTGGTCCTATGAAGGCCAAAAAATTAAAATTAAATTAAACTGAATCTTTGATTACAATAAACAACATTTTTTCATAGGTAATCCCACGAGAGTTGGATTTATTAAGACTATTCCATGAATAAAATGTAACGGATTATATAAATAATAATATTTTCGTGCTTTGTTGTATAAAAACAATACTAACAGTTGTGAGATCACGGCATACTGTGAATCAACCATCCATGGATCGATTCGAGCAACCGTGGTGTAATCAGTGGTACCAATATTGCATATTTGAAATAGTTAACTTCATTCAGGTAAGCACCGTAAGCTAACAGCAGAATAGAATAAAACCACTCGAACTGGCTTGCACTGAATCGAAATTGTGTTCTTAATCAATGTACATTTCTATTATTTCAATTTTAAAACAAGTTATGTTATATAAAATAATCTGTTTTCGTGCTGCTTAGTGGCACCATCTGACTATTAATCACTGCACACAGATACTTGCGTCTCCAGTAACGAGCAGATGGTTTTATCGCGAAAAACACCCTCGTCTCGATTCCTACAAGAATATTGCAAGATAAATGGCCGTGATTGGTCTATATCCGAGGAATTGCTAAATGCTATTGGTCAATATCAAACACTCGGCGTATGAGTTGAATAGTCAATGTAATCAGCAGAGCCCGGATAGTTATGTACTAAAAACAATAATAGAATAGAATAGAATAGAATAGAATAGAGATTATAGAGTGGCTGTTGCGCCGCCATATTTGAAGCAAATTGAATGTGCATCCGCCATGTTCTCAGCTGCCGGGCTGTCACATTAAAGTATTGTTGTATACTAGAACCTGGGACTATACATACTGTGTACTGAAAAATCACCACTGTATACTTCAATATATTAATCACATCACATATTATGTCAAATTAGCAATTAAATTTTCTTTAGGAATAATACGTAAAATAATATAAATCATGTTGGCTCGAAATCCTAGGCGTAAGAGTTGAGAAAACTCATTGGTAGAGAAACAAGTCGAAACACAGTGAATAAAAAAAATAATAAAAAAAAAAAAAATTCAGAAACTCCAGTTCAGAAAATAATGTAGTAATGCAATAGGCCTACTCAAAATAATTTACAATATAGTAGACGCCATATTGGGCCTAGCGGAAATTGCTAAATTTAAGTGTACCATTCACACTCAGATAGGGTTGCCACCTTTTGGTAAGGCTAAGGAGGGACACTTATCGAATATATGCAGATCGCCGATCTTCATACCTAAATTTGTACACGGAACAATTTATTAATAACTGAAAGACGGAATATATTATAAAGCCAAAACTGAATAGGCTATGTAACAGTAACACTAATATTAGAAAAGAAAAGATTAGCAAAATAATAAAAAAAACCTGGGCAAATTCATGACTTGAAGCTGTATTTCTTGTTTGATTTGGCAGCTTCTAATAGTTGTTTGTTCTGTTTCACCCTCACTACATAATCTTTGCAGGTATCTGTAACATTTGTAGAAGTGATTTCACTCTTTATAAGGTCAGCTGAGCACCTATTTCTGGATTCTGTCCATTTTAGATTCAAGAGAGAGAACACTCTTTCCACAAAGGCATTGCTACCAGGAATGCTCAGAACAAAGCATTTGAGATTGGGAATGTGTTCTTTACCAATCTCCTGAATAATTTTCTTCCATTTCATACTCATACTTAATCTCTCCTTCTGTATAGTTCACTTTAGTAGCATTTTTTATATCTGAACTAAAGCAGAATTCCTCATATAGGCCTAACTCATCCATATTAACATCAGATTCTACATTATGTGCCTTCACAGAGTCTTTAAGATGTTTGAAAGATAGTGAGCTCTTAGGATTCAAGTTCTTCAGTGTGCCATAAAGATTGTTTTCTGTGAAGTCAAATACTTTCTCTAAGGAACAAAAAGCTTTCTCATAGTATTTCAAAAAACAATGTACACTCATAGACATGTTTCGAAAAAATTATGAACATTGGCAATCCAGACTCTGACTAGATAATGGCTTACCACTAAGTTTAGGAATAACAGGAGAAATATTTAATTAGTTCTTACTCAACGAACGACACATAAAACACACAGAGAACGTGGATTCAAATTACAACTGATAACACTACACACGTCTTGCTGTGCTATAATTCCAGAAGGAACTGTACTTGGCAAATCAGTGCAGAGTGTCGTATGATCTGTTTTCGATACTTCCCCGTCGGATCACCAGTTAATGGCTCGCACGCTGGTTGTACAGATCACGGACATACCCGAAGAATGCCCGCGCGACTTATACAAATAAATTACAAAGAATAACATCATGGGCGGTGATTTCTATGCTGCCAACACGATACATTTTAGCGATGGAACGACATCGATATCTTGACCATAGACGAAATTCACAAAAGACGCCACCAAGAATTGCTATCTCATATTTTGTTTTGGCATAATTTGGCGTCCCGCAATATAATGCGTCCCTCTTAGACATAATTCGGGACGCTGAAAATGTTCTTAAAATGCGGGATGTCCCGCCTAATTCGGGACAGGTGGCAACCCTACACTCAGACCAAACCATGTCTTCAAAGAACTGAATGTTTTATCACTCGGTGGTGCAGAAGAATAAAAAAATAAAAATGACATGAGAAAAATAGGCCTATGTTTGTTGACAAGATACAAAAAAGAAGTGTGCGTGGAACGCCACGCGACAAAAGTGAAACTTTTTGATTTTTTCAATTTTGGATTGCTGGACTTTTTTTACTTTTGGATTTTTTAATTTTTTTTTTTTATTTTGGAATTGTGGATTTTTTAAATTTTAGATCTTTAATTTTTTAATTTTTGGTTTTTTAATTTTGGATTTTTTAATTTTGATTTTTTTAATTTTGGAATTCTGGTTTTGTAATTTTTGGTTTTTTAATTTTTGAATCTTTTAATTTTTTTATTTTTGGGATTTTTTAAATTTGGATTTTCGATTTATTAATTTTAAATTTTTAGATTTTAAAAATTTTGAATTTTTTGATTTTTTAAAATTTTGGATAAGCCTAATCATTGAGTTGATTGTTTTCTGTGCAGTCCGTTCCGTCACACCTCACTAATTTCGTGACGATTTTGAGGGTCACATAAGCTCTCGATCTACCCCTACCGCGGCTAAAGAAATTTCACTTCAAAAATTTTCAATTTTACACACTCTTAAAATATTTAAACAGTGACGGGGATTCTTGGCGGTAACATTTATATCTGTACAATCTTATAGATGCCTAGAAAGTATTTCAAACTTACTGTCCTTTGAACAATATTAATTTTGTAAACATCTGCCTCAGTTGCTTTCCTCTTTCCTGCTCAGACCTGTTCCTGCAGAAAAACAGGTGAAAAACAGTTTCAAAATTAGTTTAAGAAGTGAGGCATAATGAGATTCATCATCTGGTTCCGAAGCGGTAAACAAGCAGGCATATTTTTTACCAAAAGTATCCACACAAATGCAATCAAAATACATATAAAGATAGCAGACGATACGAGTAACAGGTAGGAGAAAACATGGCGGCTATGTTTCACGAAGGCACCACCCAGAGCGCTGTAAAGGACACAACAGCCACTCTATAATCTCTATTCTAGCTCGTTGACTAAAAATCAGTAAAATATATACATATACATATATAATAATGGAGAATAGCGCACAATGTGCAAGTATCGGTCTCTAGTTTTCTCTGGTGCAGAACTCAGTTAATGAGACACTACAGTTTTTGCACTCAATCGCATGGTATCTTCCACAAGTTTCTTCACATAGCGAGCACTTGCAATTTTCATTTGGTTCGTGAAAGCATTCAGTGCGGCATATCTTGTAGTGAAAGCCATGTACAGCGAATCTAGTTACCAGGTGTCTCAAAGTATAGTTAGCTTTTTTCCAGTCATCTTTAGTCATGGCATCTGTGGTGTAAAAGTCTTCCCAGATTTGTGTCCTTTTGCTTTGGTGTTGAAGGATAACATTTTCATAGGCAGGTGTAGATGGCAATTGAAGTTGTAGTCGTAAGTCTTCTAGTAACGGAGGTTCCCTGCTTAACTCATATACTAGCCTTGATGGTGTGAACTTTGAGAGGCAGAGTGTGTGTTCAGGTATATGGCTTTTATTTTCTCGATATCTTTCAGGTTGGTTTTTGTGAGATGTTCCCAAACGATGTGCAGTCCATATGTGATTACTGGCATTACTTTTGCTTGAAACAACTTCATCGCTGTCTGTAGAGATATCTGTTGGAGGTGCTTAGTGTCATTCATGGCGATGACTGCTGCAGCTACTCTGTCTTTGATGTAGGCTGTAAAGACGGTTTCTTGAGGCTGCAAAGTTATCCCTATACATATATATGTATTTAAAAATTTCTAAATATGTAATAAAACCATTAAAATACAAAAAAATATGTAATATGACAATATCAGATTCTCTCCTTTTTCTTGAAATATGTTGTTGGAATGAGGCAAAGTGTTTTAATATATACTATATTATGGATCCAATGCTAGAACTAGCTATAATAATCTGGAGATGTAAGTTAAATAACTCAAAAATTGAAAATTACATATTGCTGTTAATTTTTCAATTACGGTCCCATAACAATAAGGTACAAACATGTGCTTCAAATTGTCAAATATAAAACTCCTCCTGTTATCGCGTAACATGACTTTGTACTAACTAAAATGATCGTTCAGCTTCACATGAAGTAATGGGTGCATATTTAAACTTGCACAAATCTTCTGGAGTGTGCTCAATTTCCAATACATTGGTACTGCCTTCACTTAGCACTCTGTTAATAGCACTGATTGTCTTGAAACCTGGGGTTTTCTGCAAATTGGAAGAGAGCTTATTCTTCACTGCAGCTCCGACTGGCCCGACTGTAGACCCTCCAGAGACATTACTACAGAATGAACAACATCAAGGCTGGCTGAGAGTTTTGAAGATGATGTCTCCAAAGAGTTAATGGCGGTGCACAAATGCGAAAAATTACACTGGATGTAGGCAATATCATTTTTAAGTGTTAAATCACTAAATGATAGCTTTGCTGTTTCTACAGAAACTGCATCTTGGGAATCAAATTGCTGGAGAACTTGTTTCACAGAATCATAATTGCTCACATAGTAGCCTACAGCATCAATCCAGCTTCCCCACCTTGTTAAAATTAGCTGAGGAGGGAGTGGAAGTTCAGGAAACAGTTCTTTGAATTTATCAATTCTGTTGTAAGCTTTTAAAAATAGTTTCTTTGTATTCGAAATGAGTGTGTCAACTTTAGGAAATTTAGATCGAATCAGTTATGCTAAGCGATGGAATGCATGCACAAGACATGCGAGATGTAACATTTTAGGATATAAAACTTGCAAAGCTGTGGCAGCTTTGCACATGTATGGTGCTGCATCCGTCACAAGAAGGAAGACGTAGCTGTGTTGCACCCCATCGGGCCACAGAAGTCCCATTGCATCATTAAATAATTTGGCAATATTTTGATGATTGCATTTTGGCAGCACTTCACAAGTTAATAACACAGGCTTATTCGCTTCATTGACTTTCAATGCGCCCACTATAACATTTCCAATATGTCTTCCCTAAAAATCAGTTGTCTCGTCAATTGAGACCCAAATGGGCCCATCACCAATTTCCAAACGAATGAGTTGATTGTTTCCATGTATAAGTCAGGTACATAGTACTTTCTGATTGTAGATTCATCTGGAACAGTTTCATGTGTGTATTTCTCAAGAAACTCATACAGCACTGGATTTTTTAATTTCCAAATGGGAATATCTGCATAAACCATAGCACGGCGCAAATCACTTGCAAACTGAGATTTCTGATGTCCTGGACGTTTCTGAGCTTGAGGTTCAGTAAGCAACAACTGCTTTCGAGATGTGGTCTTCTAAGCATGGGCCTGATGATGTGACGTGGATAAGTGTTGCAAGACTTGAAATCGAGAATAGGGTACATTCTTCTCACAAACTTGGCAAAATAGTACCTTTCAATCTGTGGAAAAATTGTCAAATTCCTCTGTGTAATGCTTTAACTTTACACAAAGTGAGGTTTTTTCCTTCGGCATCATACTAAATGCTTAGGTTGCACAATACAACGTTGCTGTTCTGTCTACAAACGCCGACTAACTGCAGTAACACGCTTCACTCAATGACAGGGCATGGCTTGGACATGCAGTGGCAACCTGGTGATCACATGGAAATGTAGCCAGTCATCCAAGCCCCCTTTACATACGCAGACTTGTCTGACAGACCTGGTCTGTGCATGCGTTAATGGAAAATACAAGTCTGCGGTTCAATCTGAATCAGGTCTGCGCAAAGTCTGATGCATCCTGAGTGGCATGCTTTTGAACAAAGTGGAAAAATAGGATTTATTCGCACTTACAAATCGATGGTCATACACTTTTAGCGTATACAGGCATGTTATAAAATGAACAAAATTGCAACTAAGCATGGAAATATTAATAAACTTAAGAGTAAAATATGTGAGAATATGTACTTAAGAGCAAAATATGTAAATATATGTACTTACAAGTTTGTGTTTTTAGGCTCTAGTTGGCATGAAATTCCAACATAACAAAAATCTAGTATCTTAATGCTAACAGAAAAAAATATAAAATTACATAATTTTCTGGGCCCCGGTAATCAGTATTAATCCATAAGAGATTTCATAAAAGTGATAATATTACCCGACTGATAACATTATCCGCGATTACATTAAGCAGGGTTCCCTGTACTTAAAATTCAGTTCTTACCTCCTTTACATGTAGGCCTACCTTATAACACTGTTAAGTATTTTAATATTTCATAATACCATCCCATCACATCAAGATCATACAACTTAATGCACCATGACACTACCATAGAAAGACTAAGCCTAAAAATTCTTACTATTACTTGTTACCTTTCGTTTCTGCTTGTACGTGTTTAACAGGAAGTGTGTAATATGAAACTTATCAAATAACAAAAGCATTATTGTAGGTGTCTTTCATGTAAATCTGTAAGAGAACAATACAGTGAAACCTCCCATGTCTTCATAATCTGACAAACAATATCTCCTATATGCATTTTCAATACATAGAAGATATTATCATGGCAATCATATCTTATCCTGCACCTAGGAGTTTTTAAAAAGTCATAATTTAAGACATTATATTACTCTTACATATAGGAGCATTTGCCACTTAAGCATACAGTAACCTATGCAAATCCAACCAATAACCCAAAATAGCCATTCTTTTTTACATAGGAGGTGTATAGACATCAATGTGAAAACAATAACCTAAAAAAACAAAATTACAGTCCTAGAAGAAGAAAACTGGAAAAACTACAGAAGAAACACACCTAAAATAAACCCATCACAAAATTTTCATAGCAATAACAAATCTTTTAACATAACCCCCTGCATATGAAAACCCAAGGCCTGTCTCATCATTCAACAAGAACAATAGATCTAAAGTCTTATCGTATGAAGAGGAATTTCCTTCTATGAATTGTAGAGACTGGCAAGAACACACTAAGCAAGCAAGAAGTAACCTCATCAACAAACACATTAGTCATAAGTAGGCTTCGGATATTTATGACATGTCATATTTTTATCCTGACCTCCATTCTCGCCGCAAACACAAATTAAACATGAATTGTATGCTTATTATTCTAATCCAGGGGTGCCCACAGGGGGGGGGGGGGTTAAGACACAGACTGCGTCATTGAAATTTCTGGGGGGGGGGGCAAAATATTATGGTTTTATGAATTTTCTGGGGGGGGTTGAAAATTGTAGAAAAATTAGCGTTTTATATGTTAAAAATAAAAACGGTCAAGTTTTATTATAACTTCAAAAGGTGTCTTCTAACAGTGGATTAGGAAAGGGGGGTTTGGACCCCCCAAAAGTCAAAACCTAAAATTCTATATTTGTATTTAAAAAAAATATTTATTTAATTAAACAAGATTTGTTGGTGTGTCAAATATGATATAGCAGTTATTTTCTTTTCATAACATAATGAGTAGGCCTATTATATCCACTGTTCCATGTGTTATTCAACTTTTCTTATAAATAGTAATAAATATTGTAACTTAAGTAACAATTTCTTGTTTATGTTGCCATGTCTTAGAGTATAGTGAACAAATTTGCTAACTAGTTTTTCAGTGCTAAAATAGCATAAAATGTGATTTTCATTACTTCAACATTTAAAAATTTCCCGGGGGTGGACACCTGACTTAGGTAACATTTTCTTGTTTACATTGGCATGTCTTAGAGTAAACAAATTTCCTAACTAGTTTTTGAGTGCTAAAATAGCGTAAAATGTGATTTTCAATAGTTCAGTACTTAAAAATTTCCCGGAGGTGGAGCCCCCACTTAGGTAATGATTTCTTATTTACATTGGCATGTCTTAGAATATGGTAAACAAATTTCCTAACTAGTTTTTTAGTGCTAAAATAGACTAAAATGTGATTTTCATTAATTCAATATTTAAAAATTTCCCAGGGTGGACACCCGACTTAGGTAACAATTTCTTGTTTACATTGGCATATCTTAGAGTATGGTAAACCAATTTCCTAACTAGTTTTTGAGTGCTAAAATAGTGTAAAATGTGATTTTCATTAGTTCAATATTTGAAAATTTTCCGGGAGTGGCCCCCTACTTAGGTAATGATTTCTTATTTACATTGGCATGTCTTAAGAGTATGGTAAACAAATTTCCTAACTAGTTTTTCTGTGTTAAAATAGCGTAAAATGTGATTTTCATTATTATATTATTAATATAATGTTACAAAGTGGCCCAGGAAGTTAAAGAAACAAAAAATAAATTAATTAAAAAAATAACCCCCCTAGAAAATATCATATGGGCGCCCTTGTCGACAGCCAATGAGGTTGGGGGGGGGGGGGGTGAGCAATGAAGTTTGGGGGGGCGAGTCATGAAGTTTGGGGGGGGGCACCCCTGTCTAATCGGACCGTTTTCATTTGGCATATAAATCATATTTTGGTGATTTTTGTGGTCCTGATCATATTTTGGCCATATTTATAATTTAACATCAAATTCCGGTTATAAATTCGGTAAAGGAGCACAATTATACAGTGTAGGCCTATGTACTACATGGTCAAGTTAAATTTGAAGTTTATTTCATTGATTAAATGCTTATGCCAAATTAATAGGTAACTTAAAATTTAAAATCAATATAATTGACCATATTTTAAGGGTCATGCAAGATCTACAAAATATTATGAGTATTTGGAGCTGATGAAATGATCAAACAGGATCAAATTCTTTAAAAATAGAAGTTCATTACAAATAAAACTTTAAATCACCAAAATTGTTATAAGTTATAATCTGATTAAATTCAAGTGATGAAAGAATTTAGTGTCTTTAAATGTTTTAAATTGGAACATGATTTTTTTGAAAATATGTTACTTTTATTAGGTCAAATTTTGGATTTTTGGGTCATATTTAGTCATTTTTAAGGGTATATTTGCAGATATATTGTGACGGGCTTTTCTTACTTTATGCTATAAAGTTCCTTAACTTCTTGGATTAAATCTTCGCCAAAATTCTTCGCCAAAATCTGTGACGACTAATATGTGATTATTCTCAATCGTAGTATATAAGTTTACTGAACTCCTACAAAACAAGGTCACTCATACACCTGTCGTGTCATCACAACACTGCCTGCATAGTCCACATTCCAACGTTCAGTACAACTACCTTTGACACCGGGTGATTGCAAACTTCCTACTCTCAGTCTACTTTCTCTCTCTTTTAACAATTTACCCAGTCTTGATAATATTGATGAAAATTTATATTAACGGGCGCCATCATCAATACGCTTCCTCTTTTCTTTTTGTTATGTATCAGCCCAGACACAAATTAAATTATAGATACACAGGCTATGTACCTACATGCCCCTCGACTAGCTTTTAAATTAACAGTGGAGACGGGAGTTGGGTTCGGATTTACCTTTCGTTTTTTTTTTTTTTATTCTGCTTCTTCTTTTTCTCCTTTTTTTCAATACTCACTACCAAAGTATGTAACTTAGCACAAAAACCAGCTACTCTCAAACCATTACAAGGATAAGGGTCAAAAATCTGAACTTCACGTTAATTTACTTTGCATAACAATAACCATAATTTATTTAATATATTATTTTTTTTTCTTTTTTTCAACAATAACAATCTTATATACAATAAATTACATTTACACTACATTAACCATTCAACACTTTTATTGGTAGGATAATATTTGATTATTCAAGGTTAGTATACCCAATTTTAACTATATAAGTACGTTCTCTGTTCAACAATAACAAATCCTTAATTAATTACTTTAATTTTCTTTCTTTGTTTTTCAGGTATCTACTAGAACGTCTTGTATTATTCTTCTAATTTACTACTGACTTGTGTAGTCATTTACATTTGCAACTTCAGGATAGTTCAATATATATATTATACTGGGTTTTTTTTTTTTTGAATAAATAAAGGTTTTCAATTCATAATCCAGTCCTTACTCTACAGATTACACTCAATAATCCCACCTATGTCTCCTATATTAGTCTATTTGTCAGCTTAGTCCATGAAGAATTGTATTTAAAGATAGATAGAAAAGACAGTCTCACGAAGAAAGAAATAGAAGTTTAGGCCTATACCCACAGAGTGACTGTGGCGATAGACCACCGATACAGGAGCGACGTCTAGATCTTGAGTTACAAACAATCTGACTCCTCTCCTGCAACCGGGAAAATATTAATGGGCCGCAAACAAAAATAAAATTTTGTAAATCGATGTCAGAGGTCCCTGACACTCTCTCCTAGAGGCACGTGGGGCCGTTGTTCGCCTCCAACATCGATGGCTTTCACAATCTCTCATAAATTTCTTTTCTTTATATGTACTAGTATAGGCCTTGCCTACTACCAGATTTTATTTGTTTGATTCGGGATACTTCCGGCGTTCCCTCACCTCACCCTTACAATCTCTAGTACTTGCTAATAAACTACTTATCATCAGTACACTACTCGCAATTACCTATTCTCCTCTTTCTAACCTAACCAATCATTTGTTGTTATCTTTCAACTCACTCTCCTCTTTCTAACCTGACCAGTCATCAGCTATTATCTTTTAACCCCTTTCTTTCTTTAAGTAGAGTTCCCTTCAGCTTATACCATTGATTTAATTCACTCGGTGGTTATTCTAGTTTTCCTACTTCTTACGTTACTACTCTTTAGCATGGGCACCCAATCTTCTTTTGTCTCTAAATTCCCTAGAATTCTAACTGAAACTAATTCACGCCCAGATTAGTAAGCTTCTCTATAACCCCTTTAGTGACTTCTACTTCTACCCTAACATGTAAATTTTCCAATGGTACACACCTAATGCACTACCACTCGTAGGCCTTCTTTTGCCCTTCAATCTTTCCACTTCTTATCCCCCTCTACCATGTTCCATACACCTTCGCTTGTAGATAAATCTCTATAAAAAACATAACTTAACATTACAGGCCAGCATGAAATCTATTTATAGATAGTCACCCGTCACCTGAAAGAAACCCAAGTGGGAGGGGCCCTCGTAAGAAGTACTAAGCATGCCCCTTAATTACTTTTCTTCCTTACTCCCCTCGCGTCCTGTCTCAAAAATAACAAAGTTTCTATGAGCATCACCAATTGCCCCTAGCTATGTATTCATTCGTGGGACAATCACCCAAAAAAACCTAAAGTGAAGAGATCTATCTGTATCCTTCAGCGGTTAGGCTCTTGACTGCTCTTTTATAATTAACTTAGACCAGAAATAGAAAGTAGTTGGATTACTGGATTTCATCACTTTACTTCTAGAATTCTCACTTCTATATTTCTATTCTATTCTTCTATCATACCCTACGGCGTCTGATTGCCATACATGACTTAGAAACCATCCTTAAAAAAGGAATATCTCAGTTTTCTCACTCCTCAAACAATAAGAAAAAGTCTAGCCTATTATACTCAACCAGTGATGTCCAACTTATCCTCCGATCCTGAGTTGTCTCCCATTACTTCCTGATGTCCATATCTGCTCTTATTCAGAGCGAGCAGTCACGACTCACTCTCACAGCTGATGTTCGCTGTAGCGGTGTCTCGTACTGGCCGACTTGGTGTATTCTTCTGATTAATGACTATCTCCATATAGCCGTGTCAAGGAAGTTCACAACCAGAATTTCCTTAGATGGAAGTCTGACACATCATCATGCCAGAACGTCGCTACCGCTGTCACACATCCCAATCTCGTCTTCTCCCTTCTGCCTTTTCAACTTCTCTCACTCGTAGTCAGGCACGTACTCCTTACTGTCTTTTTCGGATCAGCTCTTCTCCCGTCGACTCACCGTCGGCGCATGCGCACTTCTCTTTTTTCTGTAATTCAAAATAAATTCAGGGCAGTATCGATAGTCATAACAGGGTTCAATATCGATTAATCGAAGTCTCCCCAACCCTTCCTTTGTTTAGAAATGGTTTCTTATCGTCTATTATGCACGCAGCCATTCGCTACGTGACATTCTTCCCCCACTCACCATAAAAAAAAATAATGTTAACACTGTTCACATTTTTTTTTTTTTTTTTTTTTGTTTAGTTTACCAGCCTTAAAGAATGTTTATCCAGGAACAAAGGGTTTCAAGTCTTTGACGTGCCACTTCCCCAACTTTTTACCAAAACGGTTTGTCAGTTCGTAGCTATTTTCACTGAACTTTTTCTTTATAATATAGGGCCCGACAAACTTTGCACTTAAACCTGCTGTATAAGCTTGTGAGGCATCACTTAATTTAAAGTTTCTTCTTAACACTAGATCTCCTGGACGAAATTTCACCTCTCTCCTCCGAAGATTATAATAATGACTCGAATTCTTATAGGCGGTTTCTAAGTTATGTCTAACCATCAAACGTACCGTTTTCAATTTATTGAGTTTTTCCACCCAAAGTTTTGGGATTTCTTTATGAATCGGTTGGTTTTCCACCCTTTCAATCCTACTGATAATTTCAGGCTCCTTCCCATAATTTAGCATATAAGGAGTGCATCCAGTGGAACTATGCTTAGCCGTATTTATAGCAAAATTAAATTCTCTCAAATACACATCCCAAACTGTCTGATCCTTTTGAATATAACTAGAAATCATTGTCTTCAATACTCTATTGACTCTTTCTACTGGATTTCCTTGTGGCGAATATACAGGTAAATAACAAGGAGTTATATTAAAAGCTTTAGCTATCTCTCGCATTAATTTACTAGTATATTGCGGTCCATTATCCATCAGCAAATATCCCGGAATTCCCCATTTAAGGATAATCAATTCATAAAATGCTTCCGTAACTGCTCTACTGGTTGCTTTCCTTAACGCTTTACATTCTACATACTTGGTAAAGGTGTCCTGAAATACAATCACATATCGGTTCCCTTTTTTGGAACGTGGGTAAGGTCCCAACAAATCAGTAGCTACAGTCATCCAAGGTTTCTCTTTCTGGTAAAAATGCATTGGTCCTGCTTGAGCCGTCTGTAACACCTTCTGTCTCTGACATATTTCACAAGCAGTAACATACTTAGCAACATCTCTAAACATTCCCGGCCAATAATACTTGTTTGCTATCCTAAAGAAAGTTTTAGCTATCCCCATATGCCCTGCAGTCGGTGCATCATGACATTCCTGCAATACTTTAATCCTAAAATCTTGCGGAATAACTAATTTCCACCTATTTACTGTTCCCTCTAAAGTTTGTTCTAACTGATCTAATCTAAGATGGTACAACTTCCCATCTACGACCTTCCAATCTGGCCAAAATTTAGGTTTACTCTGTACTTGCTCTTTCCGCTTAATATACCAAGCATCTTGTATATTTTCCCATTCCACTACTTCAGAGTTATCAGTCAACAAGAGGCAAAATTCTTCCTCTACCGTTTTCTCTTGAACTTTCCCTTCGTGTATTCTAGATAAAGCATCCGGAACTTTTTGTAATCTACCAGGCCTATGTATTACTTCAAAATCATACTCCTGGAGCAATAAACTCCACCTAGCTAATCGTCCGGTCGGATTCTGTAATGTATTTAACCATTTCAGAGCAAAATGATCAGTATATACTTTAAAATGATAACCTTCCAAATAAGGACGAAACTTTTGAACTGCCCACAATATAGCTAACAATTCCTTCTCAACTATTGCCCACTTTTGCTCACCTACCGTTAAAGTTCTACTAGCATAAGCTATTACTTTTTCCTCTCCTTCCTCTCCTGTCTGAATTAATGCTGCTCCTAGTCCTGAAAAACTAGCGTCGGTCTGTAACACTAGGGGTTTAGTATAATCTGGACAAGTTAATATAGGACTACTAGATAATTTCGATTTTAATTCATCAAAAGATTCCTGACATTCCTTAGTCCAACGCCATTTCTGATTCTTTTTCAGAAGTGCAGTGAGGGGCTTTACAACTTCAGAAAAAAATGGAATGAATCGTCGGTACCAAGAAGCCAATCCTAAAAATGCTCGTACTTCCTTGACTTTTGTAGGGGCTGGATACTCAAGGATACACGAGATTTTATCTGAATCTACAGCAATTCCTAATGGAGTAATGATATGACCCAAATATTTTAATTCACTTCTACAAAATTTTGATTTTTCCCTATTAATTTTCAGGTTAGCTTTTCTTAATTTCTCTAAGACTTTTTCTAACAAGGACAAATGTTCTTCAAATGTCTCGCTAATAAGTACTATATCATCCAAATAACAAAAGCATTTCTCTCCTATCTCTTCTCTTAATATAGTATCAACTAATCTTTGAAACGAGGCTGGTGCGTTATGGATTCCAAAAGGCATAACTCGAAACTGATACAATCCTCTACCAGGTACGGTAAATGCTGTTTTTTCTTTACTTGCTTCATCTAATGGAACTTGCCAATACCCATTTTTCAAATCTATTGTACTGATATACCTAGCATGTCGTAATTTACTCAAAACATGTTCAATGTATGGCAAAGGATAACTATCTCTTTTAGTACAATTGTTTACTTTTCTGAAATCTACGCAGAACCTCCATGTTCTATCTGGTTTCTTTACCATAACTACCGGAGACGACCAAGGTGAATTTGAAGGCTCTATAACTTTTTCCAATAACATTTTATCTATTTCCGCGTGTATAACTTTTTCCAAAATGGGTGATACTGGATAATATCTTTGTTTTATAGGTTTTGCATCGCCTGTATCAATAACATGAGAAATCAGATCGGTAAGTCCAGTACACTGATCAAATTTCTGTAACTGATTTTCCAAAAACACATTCAATCTGTCCCTTTCCTGAGGTGTAGGTAAGGTAAGAATATTATGTAGTTGATCTTCTTCTTTTAAATCTATAGCCTTAACAAATTGAAAAATTTTTGCTGGTTCATCTTTGAAATACCAAGTCCCATCTTGCAAATCTACTACTAACCCAATTTGTTTCAAAACGTCCATGCCCAGAATCATATCTACTGCTAAATTTGGCATAATTTTACATTTTATCTGAAAGATCCTGTCCTGCAATTTCATCTCAAAAGTTCTCTCTCCTGTTATAGAACTATAAGTTTTATCTGCTAGTTGCACCACCCTAACTTCAGATTCTTCTACTGCTAAATCTAACATTTTACACAAAAAATCACCCTTCTCTCCCACATAAGTTTTATCTGAACCGGAATCTATTAAAGCAATAAATGTAATATCCTCCAGCAAAATTTCAACAAAACATCTATCTCCATTAACTAAATCTGTAGGATTTATATTTAACATCACACAAGCCTGATTTTTAGTTAATTGCCTTAAAGAATTTGTAGGCCTAACTTTTCTTTCTTGGGGCATCCTACAATCAATAGACCTATGTCCAAGCTTATTACAATTATAACATTTAATCGTAGTGCGTGGAGTAACTCTACGAGGTGCTTTACACTCGAACTGCCTATGTCCTGTTTTATCACAATTCCAACATCGCTGATTATTTGAAAAACGCAAAGTGGTGTTTTTACCATTATCCCTCGACTCATCCTGTCTCTCTTTATTTTCTATTACTTTAACCATTCTAGAATCATTTACAGGACTTGAATTCCGTTCCTTATCCCACGTCTTTGCAGAAAAACTAACATTGGGTTTCTTTTGTAACTCGGACGATGGAAGTTCCTGTTTTCCCTGAATTCCTAGCGCTGTATGAACTGAAGGTATAACAACTTGTCTCTGAGGTTTATAAGCCGTTTCTTTAATTGTAGCTCTAACCTGCGTTGGAGGAGGAATATATCTCTCAGAATCTAACAATATTTGTTCATACTGTCTACCTACACGTATTAAATCTGTTATAGTTTGAATCTCTGCAGGTCTAAGGTACAATTTTACATCAGGACGCAAATTTTTGATAACAGTCTTCATCATTTGTTGAGGACTCATTGGAGTACTCAGCCTCCTCATTAACGTTTGAATAGCATTAACATAATCAAAAATCGATTCTTTGGGACCTTGCGTTCTCTGTCTAATCTCATCCAAAAGCGAGTCTTCCTCATCAATAGGCAAATAATATTCTCTAAATTCTTTCAAAAAAGCTTCCCATGTAGGCCAATCTGTTAATCTGTTCCTGTACCAAAGTAAAGCTGAATCTTGTAAAATTTCGGGTAATACTGACAATAACTCTACACCCTGTAACTTAGAACTTTGTTTTAAATCTTCCAATCTCTCCAAAAATAAGTAAATACTATCCCCAGGTTTGAATTTAATGTTCCATTTACGAACCAGATCCAAAGTATTTGGTTTATGTGGCTCTAACTGAATTGTAAACGATGGTACTACTGGTACAACTTCTTCTGAATCAGCTACCGCCATGGCCTTCCTACGCATTAACTTAACCCATGTATACACTACATCTCCATATGAATCTTGTGGTACCGTTATATTATGTTCAACTAAATCTTCTTCCAAAACTTCCTGACTCAGAGCAAAAGCCGTAATTAACACTTGAAATGACTGAGGGTTCTTACGGGCATAATCTAACAAGCGTTGTCTTAACTCATCCCTTGTACCTGTGGTCGGTAACTTTACTCTATCACATTCTGCCTCTAAATCCGCCTTCCTCAACTTCCTAATAGCTTGGGTTAGCTCAGCTGCTCTTATTTGTGCATACGGATCAACATAAGTAGCCATATTTATATATTAACAATACCACTGGAAAAAAAGATTAGAACACACAATAGTTCAGTCGTCTGTCTTAGTCATCTATAGAAGTCCTTACTTGTCAATAGTCATTATTCTTTTCCCAAAAATATGTTATTATTATTATTATTATTATTTGTTTTTGAGAATAAATTTCAGTTATACTAACCTAACTCCCAAAATTCTTTTAACCCTATCTCGCCTCACGTTAGGATATCAAACTATCACTGCCTCACGCTATGGGCTATCATAATATGGAACTTCAACTGAATAAAGGTTTCTTTTTTTTTTTTTTTTTTTTTTTTTAACAATTTTAACTAAATTAAGTTGCAACAATTAGCAATACTGTTTTGTTTTAACACTACTCAGCCCCACGATATGGGCGCCAAACTATTGAAGGGGACTTCACGTTAACTTTATGCAGCACAACACATGGCCATAATTTATTTAATATATTATTTTTTTTTCTTTTTTTCAACAATAACAATCTTATATACAATAAATTACATTTACACTACATTAACCATTCAACACTTTTATTGGTAGGATAATATTTGATTATTCAAGGTTAGTATACCCAATTTTAACTATATAAGTACGTTCTCTGTTCAACAATAACAAATCCTTAATTAATTACTTTAATTTTCTTTCTTTGTTTTTCAGGTATCTACTAGAACGTCTTGTATTATTCTTCTAATTTACTACTGACTTGTGTAGTCATTTACATTTGCAACTTCAGGATAGTTCAATATATATATTATACTGGGTTTTTTTTTTTTTGAATAAATAAAGGTTTTCAATTCATAATCCAGTCCTTACTCTACAGATTACACTCAATAATCCCACCTATGTCTCCTATATTAGTCTATTTGTCAGCTTAGTCCATGAAGAATTGTATTTAAAGATAGATAGAAAAGACAGTCTCACGAAGAAAGAAATAGAAGTTTAGGCCTATACCCACAGAGTGACTGTGGCGATAGACCACCGATACAGGAGCGACGTCTAGATCTTGAGTTACAAACAATCTGACTCCTCTCCTGCAACCGGGAAAATATTAATGGGCCGCAAACAAAAATAAAATTTTGTAAATCGATGTCAGAGGTCCCTGACACTCTCTCCTAGAGGCACGTGGGGCCGTTGTTCGCCTCCAACATCGATGGCTTTCACAATCTCTCATAAATTTCTTTTCTTTATATGTACTAGTATAGGCCTTGCCTACTACCAGATTTTATTTGTTTGATTCGGGATACTTCCGGCGTTCCCTCACCTCACCCTTACAATCTCTAGTACTTGCTAATAAACTACTTATCATCAGTACACTACTCGCAATTACCTATTCTCCTCTTTCTAACCTAACCAATCATTTGTTGTTATCTTTCAACTCACTCTCCTCTTTCTAACCTGACCAGTCATCAGCTATTATCTTTTAACCCCTTTCTTTCTTTAAGTAGAGTTCCCTTCAGCTTATACCATTGATTTAATTCACTCGGTGGTTATTCTAGTTTTCCTACTTCTTACGTTACTACTCTTTAGCATGGGCACCCAATCTTCTTTTGTCTCTAAATTCCCTAGAATTCTAACTGAAACTAATTCACGCCCAGATTAGTAAGCTTCTCTATAACCCCTTTAGTGACTTCTACTTCTACCCTAACATGTAAATTTTCCAATGGTACACACCTAATGCACTACCACTCGTAGGCCTTCTTTTGCCCTTCAATCTTTCCACTTCTTATCCCCCTCTACCATGTTCCATACACCTTCGCTTGTAGATAAATCTCTATAAAAAACATAACTTAACATTACAGGCCAGCATGAAATCTATTTATAGATAGTCACCCGTCACCTGAAAGAAACCCAAGTGGGAGGGGCCCTCGTAAGAAGTACTAAGCATGCCCCTTAATTACTTTTCTTCCTTACTCCCCTCGCGTC
The DNA here is from genome assembly GCA_964059195.1 of Ectobius pallidus. Taxonomy (NCBI): domain Eukaryota; kingdom Metazoa; phylum Arthropoda; class Insecta; order Blattodea; family Ectobiidae; genus Ectobius; species Ectobius pallidus. The sequence goes on from CAXKWD010000001.1 coordinate 91,275,106, forward strand.
CTGTCTCAAAAATAACAAAGTTTCTATGAGCATCACCAATTGCCCCTAGCTATGTATTCATTCGTGGGACAATCACCCAAAAAAACCTAAAGTGAAGAGATCTATCTGTATCCTTCAGCGGTTAGGCTCTTGACTGCTCTTTTATAATTAACTTAGACCAGAAATAGAAAGTAGTTGGATTACTGGATTTCATCACTTTACTTCTAGAATTCTCACTTCTATATTTCTATTCTATTCTTCTATCATACCCTACGGCGTCTGATTGCCATACATGACTTAGAAACCATCCTTAAAAAAGGAATATCTCAGTTTTCTCACTCCTCAAACAATAAGAAAAAGTCTAGCCTATTATACTCAACCAGTGATGTCCAACTTATCCTCCGATCCTGAGTTGTCTCCCATTACTTCCTGATGTCCATATCTGCTCTTATTCAGAGCGAGCAGTCACGACTCACTCTCACAGCTGATGTTCGCTGTAGCGGTGTCTCGTACTGGCCGACTTGGTGTATTCTTCTGATTAATGACTATCTCCATATAGCCGTGTCAAGGAAGTTCACAACCAGAATTTCCTTAGATGGAAGTCTGACACATCATCATGCCAGAACGTCGCTACCGCTGTCACACATCCCAATCTCGTCTTCTCCCTTCTGCCTTTTCAACTTCTCTCACTCGTAGTCAGGCACGTACTCCTTACTGTCTTTTTCGGATCAGCTCTTCTCCCGTCGACTCACCGTCGGCGCATGCGCACTTCTCTTTTTTCTGTAATTCAAAATAAATTCAGGGCAGTATCGATAGTCATAACAGGGTTCAATATCGATTAATCGAAGTCTCCCCAACCCTTCCTTTGTTTAGAAATGGTTTCTTATCGTCTATTATGCACGCAGCCATTCGCTACGTGACAATATTTTCCACTTTTTTAGGTCATAAACATCCAAACCCTAGTCATAAGCCTAAACAGAAATCTCAAATCAAGCAAAGCTCAAATTCGTGCAAGGAAAATGTCCTAGTTTACTCCGACAGCCAAGGAAGGGGACTGGCTGAGGGACTAAGAACTATAGTGGCTACAATTACAAAGTACAAGGTCTGATAAAACCAGGAGGTAAAATCAGACAAATAACTGAAGGGATTTTGCAAGCCAGCTCAACAAAAAAAGATAACATCATAATCTTCGGAGGTACTAATGATGTCTCTAGTAAAACAGGCAATGCAGTATTATTCACACACTTTATCTTGAGCTAAACACTCCATAATGGTGAAAACCGTCCATATAAAGAAGGCCTCACTCGAAAAAATGAAGATCGCGACCCATCCCCAGTATTGCCATACCCAAAAACTTCCCGTTGCGGCATTCTTGAGCTACCGTCAATTTTTTCTTATTTGTTTACATCATATTATTCTGAAAATGACAGAATAAATCCAGGGATATTAGAAGAACAGTACTGGTGTTGTGGAAATGGTCGATATAAGTGACAACGAAGTTAAAAAAAAAAATTCTTTAAACCAAGAAGTATCGGAAATCAGCGAAATAATAACCCAAATAAATGAAATGGAAGGAAAAGCAATTTAATGTGTTTTAAGCTGAATCTGTCGGAGAAAAGAACAAGTCAAGTTTTATTATTTCGTTGTATTAAATGTGTTGTATTAATTACCGACAAACTTTCGCGAAAGGTATTTAGTTAAATTACATCAATTCAGGCATGTGAAAGTGCGCATTCAAGTAGGCCTACATGTACAATGCTACAACTTTTAAACGATTTTCTATATTCTGAAGACCGGGAGAGAAATCGTCTAAATAGGCCTAAATATATTACTTTATTCATTTCTCCAGCGATATATTCTACTATAATATCTGAATCAATATAAAATCTTTAGTTTGGTAGCGAGAGTTGAAAGTGCTACAAATTACAGTTAGTTCCATTGTGTACCAGCATAAAACTACACACGTTATATTTTCTGGTAATTGGCAACCCTTCAGAAACAACGTCAATTTCAACTCACCGCCTTCTGCAATAGTCAGTCCCTTATACTGCATGCAATATCAGCTCCCCTCACCCCCGCATTTTTTCGGCTCAAGATAAAGTGTGAGCATTATAACACATGTGTTGAGTGAAGTTGTACATCGTCTACAGGCAAAAGTAACAATCATAGGCATACCTCACAGGCACGATCTTCATGATTCATCATTGGAAAACATAACAGGATACCTGAATAAAGAACTATCGGCCTTAGTGCAACACACAAAAATGCCATTTTTCTGTCAACTGATAACCTAGATAGAAAGTATTTCACCAGACAAAGACTTCATCTCAACAAATATGGGAAATGTGAGCTAAACAAATTACTCTAGAAAATCTAGGATTATCAAATGAAACCAATTCTGCTATTGCTACACCATCATCTGTGGTATCAAACCATTCATTGTGATGAACGTATGGAACAAGCCTCAATGGATGACACTATCCAAGATTTGGTGAATAGTGGGCCTACAGCTCCACAACTGTCTCAGCTGGAAGAGCAGACTACTCTAGAAATAATAAAGCCCTCAACCCGCACAACAACAATTCAAAAGGACCAAAACTCAAGTTCAACATACGAGCATACCATTAATAAAGGTGTAAGAACATCAATACGTCAGAAGAAGTCTCCATTAAAATGTGATAATTTTTTACTGGAGAAATAACTCACAGGAATAAAACAGGTAATGTTGTCCTTGCTCTGGGCTGTTCACAGCAATATAGCTTGCAGAGTAGGCTATTAGAAACAAAGTGTATGAAGTAGAGGTACTATTGGCTGATAGATTAAACAATGTAGATATACTTTGTGTAACAGAACACTGGCTACATACCAATGAAATCCCTTCCTTCCATTTGTCAGAATTTACATTATCAAGCATATTCTACCGTAATATGTACAAAAATGGAGGAGCAGCAATTTTTATAAGAAACGGTATAAAATGTAAATAAAGAAACCACACAGTATATCTCAATGCACAAAAACGTTTTGAATATGCTGTCTCTGAAATCATACTACCAAACTACAGAATTTTGATAGCATGTGTATACAGATCACCAGATAATACAACAAATACCTTCCTCATAAAATTCAAATCTCTTTTGAACATATTGCATATTGCATAAGGAAGGTAAACCAATAATTGTGTGTGGGGACTTTTGATTTTTTAAACAAAATGAAACCACAGCTGACTTTATTTCACTAATACAGTCATTTAACTTACTAGAAGTAATAAACAAGCCAACGTGCATAACCACTAACACTGGTACATGCCTAGATCAAATAATTATCTCTAAAACATATCTCCATACAAAACTGAGAAAGTAAATCTCGCATTATCAGATCACAATACTATTCTAGTCCACCTTGCCCTACAAAATACAAAAAAAGGAATATGATGCTATTATAGGAAGTCCAATTAAAGTAATATGGATTGTTTTAAATACCTAATAAATAAATAAAATTGGGAAGAAATAACTAGTGAATCAAATAAAATAAAAAAGTTCAGCTGTTTACAAGTAAATTAACATATTATATAAATATAGCCTTTCCATTAAAAAAACTTCAGCCAGGAATAATCATTCTGACAAGAGAAACAAGTGGATAACCAAACGTATAATAATCTCATGTAAAAAGAAAAGAATTTTACATGATATCATTAAATTGAATGATGCTTCTATGATAATAAGTTACATTAAAAAAGATACATAAATATTACAAAAAAGATTGCTATGGAGCACTCAACTTCACTAATTTACATGTACTTACACATGACGCGTTTCACAAGCATCTTGCTTGTATCCTCAAATGAGGTCCACTGCCGGGTCCGCTGGTTGTTCACTAGGTCGAATCAGCCTGATTCGTTGTAGGTCGAATCAGCCTGGAGATGAGATCATTGTCCTTCGGAATGTCGAAATTTACTAGATTGTATTTATTTTTCTGGATAAAAATTTTCTCCCATATAGTCAAATCTATTGGTTTATTTACTGTTTTTAGTAGTTCAATGTCCTCCTCGAACTCATGCTCTGTGGACCAATAGTGATGAGCAACTGCTGATTTATCTGTTTGTTTGTATTTGATGTTCCTTATGTGTTCTGCGTGTCTAACCTTCAAATTCCTTTTTGTTTTTCCAATGTAACATTTGTCACAGTCTTTACATTTCAGCCTATATATACCCGAATTTCTATTGGGGGGAATCTTGTCTTTTTGTTCTGATTGCAGCAATGTTTTGATGTTACATTTGTTACTGGGTGCTAATTTGATATTGATGTCCTTAAGAAAGGAGAACAAGATAGAATTTGGAATATTCAGGAAAGAAACACATACAGATAATTACATCAAGCAAGAGGGGTACAATCCAAGAACACACAAACATGCCATTCTAAACAGCCTCACATTCAGACTAGTAAATATTCCCATGAACAAAAAGGAGTATGAGATGGAATATCTAAAGATAATGGATACAGCACGCACAAATGGGTTCAATCCGGAGTTAGTTAACAGGAAAATAAGTAAATTTAAAAAACAGAAGTTAATAAAACAAAATTGCACTTTGAATAACATACAAGATGATAAAGTTTTCAAGAAGTTCACATACCACCCAAAATTACATGATAAATTCAGCAAAATATTCAAAGACATCAATATCAAATTAGCACCCAGTAACAAATGTAACATCAAAACATTGCTGCAATCAGAACAAAAAGACAAGATTCCCCCCAATAGAAATTCGGGTATATATAGGCTGAAATGTAAAGACTGTGACAAATGTTACATTGGAAAAACAAAAAGGAATTTGAAGGTTAGACACGCAGAACACATAAGGAACATCAAATACAAACAAACAGATAAATCAGCAGTTGCTCATCACTATTGGTCCACAGAGCATGAGTTCGAGGAGGACATTGAACTACTAAAAACAGTAAATAAACCAATAGATTTGACTATATGGGAGAAAATTTTTATCCAGAAAAATAAATACAATCTAGTAAATTTCGACATTCCGAAGGACAATGATCTCATCTCCAGGCTGATTCGACCTACAACGACACCTAGTGAACAACCAGCGGACCCGGCAGTGGACCTCATTTGAGGATACAAGCAAGATGCTTGTGAAACGCGTCATGTGTAAGTACATGTAAATTAGTGAAGTTGAGTGCTCCATAGCAATCTTTTTTGTAATATTTGATTACTTCACTGTGATTCCCGCATATAATAGTGTTTATTATTAGATACATAAATATTCTAAAACTAGTTATACTAGAAGCTAAGAGACTATGTAATAATAAATACTGCTAGGAGCTGACGAGAAGAAGAGCGGGGCATGAGGAGAGGGGAATATTATCGCTGTGATTCCCCCATTGCACGTGCGGACCATGCATTGAACTGTATTAATCGTTCACAAAGCCTTGTACTCTTGCACAGTCGTGTGTTGCGGTTAAGTGTTTCATTTTCATTTCAGTGTTTATAAAGATTGTGTTTTATTCATCAACGTAATTAAGTTAATGGTAATAATTATTAGTAGGCCGTAGTCAATGGAACCACAGAGGAAAAAAAGAAAAGCAATACATAGTGAGGCCCAGGAAACTATTAGAAGGGTTTTACTTGCTTGTGATGAGGAATCACGACAAGGAAAACTTAGCCACACAGTGAAACAAGCAAATTTGCAAATATCACATTACACTGGTATTTCAGTCAGCTCAATAACAAGAATTCGTAGAGAAGGTGCTGATGCCGGTGAGACTTCCCTTTCTACTCCAGGTAAGCACAGAGAATGCCAAGAGGAAAGAAATGTTCATTTGGACGATTTGATAAAAGGGTAATTAGAGATACCATAAGCGAATTTTAGTTAGTAAGAAAACAGGTATCTACATTTCCAAAACTGTTGCCTGTATTGAAAGAAAAAATAAACTTTTCATGGGGGATACGTTCTTTGAGAAGGGTTTTGAAAGATATGGGTTATAAATGGAAAAAATGTCAGAATGCGAGGAAAATATTAATTGAACGCCCACATATTATTGATTGGCGTTGTATGTATCTGAGGGCAATATGGCGATTCCGGGAGCAACATTGCCGTATAATATATATTGATGAAACCTGGATAGATAACAATTTGATGGTCCATAAATGTTGGCAGTACTGACTAAGTCAAGTTCAACGAATCGCCTCATAGTCGTTCATGCTGGTTCAGAAAGTGGTTTCGTGGAAAATTCATTACTAATTTTCCAGGGTGGTAGGGCTACAGGAGATTACCATGGCCAGATGAATTCAACAAATTTTGAACGCTGGGTTAACACTCAGCTCCTGCCTAATCTGCCAGAAAGAAGTGTTGTTGTTATGGATAATGCTCCATACCACAGCATTCAAGAAAAAAACCACCAACAAGAAATTCTGTAAGAGCAGAAATGATTTTGTGGCTGGAGAAAAACAACGTCCCTTTCGCCGTAGAAATGAGGAAAACTGAACTTTTTATGTTAATAGAAAGACACAAATGCCCAGAAAAAACATTTCGTATAGACCAAATTTTGAAATTTCCTGGCCATGATGTTCTCCGATTGCCTCTATATATGTGCGACCTTAGTCCAATTGAACTTGCATGGGCAAAAGTAAAATGCCTGGTACGTGAAAAAAAGTTGCTGGAGAAATGTCAATGGCAGTACTGAGGGACATAACAACAAATGCATTTTCATCAGTTACTAAGAGTGATTGCTTAGGGTACTGCAATCATGTGCGGAAGCTGGAGACTGAATACTGGGAAAGGGATGTTGTTGGAAAACACCATAGATCAGTTCGTAATTGCTTTGGGGGGTGCCGAAAGTGATAGTAGTGACTCAAGTGACTCACAATCATCTGAAGAAAGTGACGACACCGAGCTTGCCCATCCTCTGTCGTCCAGCGAATAAGGAAGTTCAACTTGCATCATATCACGTGAGTTAAAATTATTTTTTATGTACCATAATTATAAGCAGCCTTTATTGTTGCTAAAAATCGTTACATAATATTAGTTTTCATAGAATACTATTCATTGTTTGCATCTATTATAAAATCGAGATTCATACAATAATATTAATTTTATTAATTCCGTTTATAAATTTGTTGTACAACAAAACAGCGTATGAATCTTGTGCACTTTAAACTCGTTATACAGTGTTATGCAATTATTATATTCGTTACTCGTGTAATAAAGTACAACATTGTAAACTTTTTTTTTAATTACATATTACATATTATACTATTACAATAATTATTTTTTGCAGATTAAATTATTCTTAAACTGTCAAATTCCTTAATAAAGTAACGCAAGAAAATTAAATTGAAGTAGTTATAGGCTTTGAGAATAATCGGTAACTTATAACTTAATAATAGCTCAAACATTCAATCGTTACTTTGTAAATATTACAAAAAAATTCATAACTCCTCAGTCTGAAAATAGCTTTAATCTCCCTTTACCTGTAGACAAAACTATTTTCTTTAGATCTGTTAATGAGAGTGAAATTATAAACATAATATTAATAACTTAAAAAACAAATCATCTTGTGGAATAGACGGAATCCCCAGTTCTATAATAAAGAGCTATTCTCAGAGTATAATTAAGCCACTTGTTGACATACAGGTATGTAGATATGATATGACTCAATATCTACTGGGGTATTTCCTGATGATTTTAAATTAGCCAAAATTAAACCAATATTTATGAAAGGAGAAAAAACCAATGTTAAAAATACAGGCTAATATCAACCTCACCATTTCTTTCAGAAATCTTAGAGAAGGTGATGTATAACATTGAAAAAAAATGATTACTTCAGTTGATCCCAGTTTGCCTTTCGTAAAAATAAATCCTTAAATGAAGCAATATTCTCCTTTGTGTTGGTTACTAAAGACAAAAGACATTATGTGACAGGTCTATATCTAGACCTCTCTAAAGCATTTGATCGAGTGAATCACCATACTGAACGATAAATTATATAATAAAGGAATTAAAGGAATTGCAAACGAATGGATTGCTTCATATTTACAAAATAGAAAACAACTTGAAGAAGTCGACTGCCCAATCAGATGCCATAACTGTAACTAATGGAGTGCCACAAGGATCAATTCTTGGCCCAATATTATTCTTAATATTTATAAATGACCTCCCCCTGAGCTTAACACATTAAAAATCTTGCTCCTACCTTCCCTATATATGTTAGAAACAGTAACGTTTATACACAAAAATAAGAATCTATTCATGAAGAATTTGCTAATACATCACTACCAGACAAGAACAACTAACAATATTCATCTATAGTATTGTAGGAAGTTTACACAGTGATGTTAATAATTAGAACACATGAGTGGAGGTATTATACACTATACTTCACTAGATTTTACCACTGACCTGGACATGTTTCGGGATTCTGTCTTCCCATTGTCAACAAACTCCAACTGAGTTGGAGACAGAATCCCGAAACATGTTCATGTCAGTGGTAAAATCTAGTGAAGTATAGTGTATAATACCTCCACTCATGTGTTCTAACAATATTCATTTAGATTGTCATAGAACTACCAGAAGCTTGAACAGCATTTCTCATATAGGTTTTATTATGTATAATAAACTACCGTACCTAACAATCTTAAAGTTGCAAACACTCAACATTTTAAAAAACAAGTTAAAACTCTACTCCTAAAATATTTCTTTTACGATGTACAAGAAATCCTCAACTCTGTGAAAATGTAATCAGAGCCCTATATGACATTCCTGCAACATATTGACTATGAAATTTATAAATATGTATTTTAATTATTCTGTCACTATATGTATTGTTACTACCAAAAATATGCCTATAGAATTAAGAAGACTGACGAAGCTATGGACATTGTATCCCGACAGCTAACAAAGAACTATTTATTTATTATTGTGGCAATGACGAAATGTAAATTCTAATGTCCAAAAAACCAAAGTAATTCTTCTTTTGCGGGCTGATGATAAGAGATGTGAAAAATATTAGTCTCCCATAACAGTTATTAGGATCATAATAAAAAAAGGATTTTCAAAGTCATTATAACCAGTTTTATACTAAAATCTTATTACCTTGTTTGTAACTTGTGGAGTTGCTTGTTTAGGGGCAAGGATGTGCAAAACGGCACACAACAGGTGGATATCAAATTTTTCTTCATCTTCCCCAACAAGAGCTATTGACATTGTTTTCAGGTATACCGGTGAGCTATCTATTAGATACAATTTTCCTTCCCAACCTTCTTCTTCTAATAGCATTGCCAGCTCTAAAGCTATCATTCCTCCAAATGAGAATCCCAGAAGATTAAAAGAGGCACCTGGTGTTAGATTTCTGTGTATGTGCTGAAAATGAAATTAAATTGTATGAATTGTAATTTTATATTTCTATGTAGGTAATTGGCCAAATTTCCAATTTCAGGGTGTTCACACAGTAGAGCAGTTGCACAATGTACGCTCTTTGTTAGATTATATATATTTCAAACATAATTCAGTGGATTTTTCTAATTTTTGTACATAGATGTGGTTTAGAATCATAATTAACATATTACTTAATTTTCTGTGCGTGGAATTCCCAAATTTTAAGTTCCATCCATAGGTAAGAAGTTTTATGAATGAAGTGTTTTTAACTAGTGCATGATATAAAAAATAACAGTATTATTGTAATATCACAAACACTCCTTACCAAGTGTAAAATATAACACTACGTAACAAAATTTCACCATGTTTTTGTTTATCTTATTTTTTAGTGTTTGTTGCTTAATTTGATGATGCTGATCATGGATATGTGAATGGTCTCCCAATGTCGATATTTCAGATGTAATAATCCATCTTTCAGTATTCTTAAGAACAACCAAAATAACATGTTGTAACTAGGGACATAAGAGAGAACTAACAAAGGTAAATTCTGTATTGGTTCTATAATGGTTCACATAATACTGAATAATATCTCATATTCAATACAACAATGCCCTCACTCAAAAATGTAAACGAGAACGGCTTTTCCTTTTATGTTCTTTGGATCCCTCGTCACATACTATTCCCCACACATAGTCTCCCATCATTGCACAATCCCAACGTCCCTGATACCTTCTTTCCATAAGCTGAATGTCCTGGTGGAACTGTTCTCCAGGTTCCTCCAGTGGTGATATTCAGCCGGTTCGCACCGGTTCGCAAGAACCGGTTGTTAAATATCTTGTGGTTCTCCAAACCGGTAGCTTCACAATGGGTGATTGCCTTTTTCCAAGATCAGATTCACGCTAATCCACAACAGTGATAATACATATATGAATTTTCTAGAACCAAAACACGCCATTTATGTTCGCTAGCGGTGGACTACCACCATAGGTAGCGGGCAGACTCTCTTATTTGCGCACGGCCGATCGTCTCGACACTCGCTCGCTTTGCTTTCGATGTTCGATTATAAAACTGACTGTGGTCTTCTTTTGTTGTGTAAGGTTATGTTTTAAGGAAGCTGAGTAAGTTTAGTATGAGTATGAAAAGACAAAATAGCATATTAGGCTATTTTGAGTTAACATCAAATACCCTGATGAGAACCGGTTGTTAAACTGTTTGAATATCACCACTGGGTTCCTCACTCACATCTCCTAAATTTGGTCTAAAGAAATCAATATGGGAAAACAAATAGTAGGCCTACATTTTGACAGACATTCTGCACACGGTAACTCTGTATCAAATTGTCAATCAGTACCTTGTAATTTTCACTTCTTTTCATACCCAGAAAACATTGCACTACCTTTTGAAAAGCTTCAAAGGCATTATGTTCAAGTCATTACGTCTACAAGTTCTTTAGATTGTAACATTGTACAAATCTGAGGTCCGGTAAAAATTTAACCTTTTATTTTTGGTTCAGATAACTTTGGAAACATTTGTCTGATGAGAGTTAGAGCCTCAGAGTTGCTGTTCAAACCTTTGATAAGTTGTTTGATTAGTCCAAGTTTGATATGGAGTGGGGGTAACAGAATCTTCTAAGTAGACACAAGAGGTTCATGTTTTACGTTGTGTGCGCCTGGAAGCAATTCTTTTCTGGTTGGCCAGTCTCTCCTGGTGTAATGCTGATCGTCTGCCCTGCTGTCCCATAAGCAGAAGAAACAAGAATACTTGGTGTAGCCACCTTGAAGCCTCAGAAGAAACCCCATCATCTTAAAATCACCACAAATATCCCACTTATGGCATCCATAGTTCAGTTTTTCCAAGACCAGCTTGACGTTTTCATTTGTTTCTTTCAGGTGAGTAGAATGAGCTACTGGGATGGAAGGAAACTTGTTCCCCTTGTGTAGCAGGATAGCTTTAAGACTTGTACTTGAGCTATCTATAAAAAGTGCCACTGATCTGGTTCATAAGCAATCTCTGTGTGTTGAAAGAGAGCATTAACATTGCTGCAAAAATATAGATGTTCTGACATTTCATAGAAGCAGGCAAAATCCTTGTGCCATACTCTGTATTTTATTATTTTGCATCCTTCAGCAAGCAAGTTATTTTCCTTAAGACGGGATGCAAGACGTTCGGCCTTTGATTTGGGTAGTTCCAACTCCCTTATTAAGTCATCCAACTTTTTTGAGTGAAGAGCTATGGTTCTTTTCCATTGCTATCATCACTATTGGAGAAATCACTGCCATCACTAGATTTTTATACTTCATCATCAGTATTAGAATGATCTGGTGGCAATGGAACTGGCAGCTCCTTAGAGTGCGTTCCTGGAGCACTAGATGATGTTATGCTGGGATATGGAATATGTTTTCTATTCTTGGTACTTTTGAAATGTGTAATGTCAACCATACAAAAGTAACAGTTGTCGTGATGGTTGGTTGGCTCTCTCCATATTCGAGGAACTGTAAATGGCATGGCATAGATTTTCTTGTTCCACATAACCAACCCTCTAAGGTAGACCTACAGCTACCGCAAGACACATGAGAAGTCCATGTAACATTTTGATCTCCAATTGGTACACTGAAATAAGCTTTGTAAGCGTCACAGAATTTTTTCCCAAGCACAATTTTATGTTTCACTTGTTTAGATCCGATATAGTGTCCACAAACATAACAAAATGTGTCTGCAGGCAATTTACAATGTCTGGATACTGACATGTTTAATTTAAAGACAACAACCAATTGTTTTTATAACCACAAAAACGCAACAGTAGGCCTATTTCACAAACAAGAGGAAGACTGTCTTACAAAATATTGATTGTTACAGATGTCTTGTATACTGTTTTTACAAATTAGAAACGCCACTGGCATCTATTGCGGATCGCTTTGATCTACTATGATTGTCAGAAAAAGTGGTAAACTCAAAACTACTAGTAAATTATTAAAATACCATTATACATTTTTATTTTGAAAAGTATCGACATTTGAAGAATACTAATGGTATATTCGTGTTCAGCTCATTGATTTTATCCAATAAACATTAAAAAAGGAACATAAACAATTTTTTCTTATGTAGTGTAATTAATGATATCCTGAATCCAGCCCCAAGCTGCTTTTGTTTGGCAACCTGTACTAGATTCATTTATTTACAAATTTTGAACAATGAAATAAAATTAAGCGCTCAGATTTTTAAACAAATTATTCCTATGAAGCAAGGTGACAGCAGCTTGCTCACACATTGTCAGTCATTTGCAGAAAACATAGTACAATGTGTTGAAAATAACAGATTTACAAGAATAAAATTGTAAATAAGTGCAGTTGTGAAGGTGAAGTCACTCAGCGCTATGAATTAATTCACAAGAAATTTACTAGTATGTAATTCTACTTTAATTGCATCGGGAAAAGCAAAGAAGATAAAAGTTGACAGTGAATTTCGTGTATTTAAACAACAATGGATTGACTATTTTTGCTAGAAACTGCAAATAAAGCTTATGCCTGCTCTGTAACGAATCAGTTGCGATATTAAAAGAATATATAATATTTGCAGGCTTTATGAAATATTTGCACAGTGTTTTTCATCAACATGTAATCTGTGAAAAAAACATTTTCAAAAGTTAAATATGTCAAATCAAAATATAGGTCTGCTATGATTGATGAAGATTTAGAGTCTGTTTTGATGAGAGGCAGCACAAAATTAGAACCAGAAATGACTGCAATTATAGCACAGCACAGAAAAATCAATTTCATTCTTTTCATTGAATGTGAATTGCTATCGTAAAAATGCTTCATGTAACAGGCAATAATGTAACATTGCCCATGAGTTACATTGTCATGTGACTGGGAATGAAAGACTAACCTTTTGTTAAGACAGTATTTAATTAAAGCAGTTATTAAAATGTAAGTGTAGATTTTAGTACAAAACACTGTGTTTGAAAACTAATCTGATCTGTATGCTTCGTGTTTGTGAGTTTATTGTTCCTATTTAAACTTATGTGGCTTGGCCCACAATTCATTCTCTGATGGTTAGTGTGGCCCCTTTATGAAAAGTTTGGCAACCCCTGTTCTAGCTAATAGACCTATTCAAAAATACTTTCCTATACAATAAGTGATCACTTTTTAGTAACCAGTAATTTATATTATAATCAGCACTGTTGTATTGAGAATATAATGTGTTTTGATTTTCTACAAATTGCTGTATCACTGTATTAACATTGTTTGAAATGCACACCTGATGTGGTGATGGGATTCATATATATATATATATATATATATATATATATATGTCATTAACTCAAGAACTGTGATTGGTGACTTCCAGATGAGTCATTCTCTAATGTTGAGCCTTGATCTTAAATAATTATTTATACTTACTGGTAAAAGGTTCTTTGCTATTTCTTGAACAGTATTCCCAATATTACTGTATCCAAACTGCAAACATAGTGTTTGGTAATTGAGATTTTTAGCTAGAGGTGCCAAAACACTAGCCATGCCTTCCACTCCTGGAATCATGAAAAGAATGGGTCCTGTTTTTGTAATATCTTGAATAACTTTTCCTGGACCAGTTGCTGATGGTAATCGAAACACTGTTTCAGTGGAATCACGTTCTTCTCCAATCATGCGAATCAGTAACTCTCGTTCTAATTGCAATGTAACTGGTGTTGATTCTGAAAACAATTTTATGTATATTTAAACTCTGAAACATCATGCATTAAAAATCCCCCAGATGTGCATGTCCATTTAAAATTGATAAAACTTGGCTAAAAAAAAGTGACAGTTATACTTAAATTTTTGACCATACATAGAAAATCATTTACTGTAACCAGTATTGAAATCATTTTAGGCTAGTAAACCCGTGTTAATTTTGCACTTCAACCCCTTTTGACCTTTGCCCAGAAAAAATGGACATTTAACTAAGTAATTAGGTAATTACTGTCATATACAGTTGCATAGGACTTCCGGTGAAAAAATGGCGGACAGCTGACTAAAATTGCAAATCAGGGCAGACAGTGACTAAGTAACGAGAGAAGTACAAAAGGAAAAGCGCTTTAGGAAGTGTCGAATTACGGCGGAAGACGTACCGGCCTAGCACAAATAAAGGTATAGTCAACGTAACAATATTAACGATACTATCAATAAGTGAACCAACAAGAAAACCATTCTCCGAAACCAGGCATCAGGCGCAGACGAGCCGAAAATTTAAAAAACCGGAAGTGACGAAAAGTACAAGTACCAACCACACACGACGAGTTTACCTTCAAAATCAGCCAGCACCACAAGGAACAACCAACAGATGGCGCAGCGTAACGCAGATACCAATCTAAGCAAAACGACCAATAAAATGGAGACTAGAAGGGGTGGAAAGAGAGAAAAAGATACACCTCCGATGAAGTCGGACAAAAAACAAAATACGGACGAAACAAGAGAGATGTTCCCTGTCATATTAGCAGAAATAAAAGAAATTAAAAAACAAAACGAAGCCTTTCAAGACGACACAAAGAAAGAAATAGTGGCTATGAGAAACGAACTAAAAAAAGAGACGAGAATTGGGAGCACGATAAAGACAGGCTAGAAACAAGAATGGAGAACCTAAATAATTCCATCGAAACCAAAATAAGGAACTTAGACCAACGCCTCAAACTCATGGAAGATCAAGAAGGACGAAGACACAGAAATGAACGGCGGAACAACATCATCATCAAAAGCCCGGAAATTAAAAAAAACAAAGAGCAACTACAAGAAGCAGTAAAAGAGATTTTCAGTAAAATAGAATCAGAAGTACCTCAAACAGCAGCCAAGTATATAGGAAAGGATTGGAAAGGAAGGGGACTTGTGAGACTCACAATGGAGAAGTTCGAGGACAAAGTCAAAGTAATGAGGAACAAAAGGAAACTAGCAGGAGAAGAATGCTTTATAGAGGACGACATGACGAAACGGGAGAGAGAAGTACAGGCACAGATACGCAAACGAGCAAGAGAAGAACGTGAAAAAGGCAATGAGGTGAAAATTGGATTTCAAAAAATCAACATCAATGGACAATGGGAATTCTGGCAAGATAACCCTCCAAAAAACGACCAACTTCCACGCTCCAACTAGAAAGCACCCCAGTCAACGCCCGCAGACCTCTTGGACAGCAAAAACCGGCAAAACACACAGGCCAATGGATTAAGCTAGCAACGTTGAATGTTCAGACCCTTATAGGGGAGCATAGACTTTTAGAACTGGAAGAAGCAGTAAGGGACATGCAATTTGACGTGATTGGTTTAAGCGAAGTACGCAGAGAAGGAAACAAACTACTTGAAGTACCGAACGGGCAACTCCTGAGTTACACAGGCACAGGAGGTGGTCAACGAGGAGTAGGCTTCTTAATATCCAAGAAGTTGAAGTAACATTTAACGGAAGCAATAGGGATATCGGAAAGGATCACCGTGGTGAAATTTAACATCAACAACACGACAGTAACAGCCATACAGGTCTATGCTCCAACACAAAACAGCTCAGATGAGGAAGTGGAAGAATTTTACGAAGAGCTAGACGATACCATAAACACTCATAGAGCAAATATTAATTTTGTATTAGGCGACTTCAACAGCAAGATAGGACACACTAGGGGTGCTAGAGAAACCCCAGTAGGCCCATATGGAATAGGCGAACGAAACGCAAGAGGACAACGGCTCATCCAATTTGCCGAAGGACAGAATCTTAAGATCACCAACAGCTTCTTCAGGAAAAATCCAAGAGACAGGTGGGCCTGGAGAGGACCAGGCGGGGAGGTTAAAAACGAAATTGACTATATTCTAAGCGACAACCTACACCTCATAAAAGACGTAGGAACAGTCAAAGGCCTAAAGTTCGTCACGGATCACAGGATGGTACACGTGACAGTCAATATGCAAAGAAAAATAATAAGACGCAAACTCCTCCACAAACGGAAACCAAAAGAAGGGGCCCTAAACCCTATAAAGTTTGAACAAGAGCTACAGGAAAACCTAGAAAGCAGAGCACGAATGGATCCTAACCTCACCCAGGAAAACTACAATAGCATCGAGCAGAGCATTCAAAAAGCAGCCACAGAAGCAGCAACACAAGGCAAGTCCAGGCAGCAGTCGAAACTCAGCAAAACCACACTCCAACTAATAAATAGACAAACAGAGGCATACACGGCGAGGGATGACAACGATGAATCTAGGAAGCATTACACAGAACTAAACAGAACCACAAAAAGAGCCATTAGACAAGACTTACGCAAATATAAAACAGAAATAGTAGAGCAGGAGATGAAGAAGTCGAAGTCATTAAAGAAAATAAAGAAAGAGGTAACACAAGGCAAAAAACTCATCAAGCAAGTCCAAACAACCAATGGAACAAAAGTCACTACGAGAATGAACATAGTGGAGACAGCCTTTTACGAACAACTATACCAGAGCACACTTGCTACTTCAACCGAAGGACTGTCTCAATTCATCTCAACTCCTCTAGAAGAAGTGCAGGACGTCCCTACAATATTGAAGAGTGAGGTTACAGCAGCAATAAAGGAAGTGAAGGTAGGCAAAACGCCAGGACAAGACAACATCACCAATGAACAGCTAAAAGCGGGAGGTGAAGAGCTAATAATACATCTAACAAATATTTTCAATGAAGTCCTCAAGACGGAGAATATCCCCAAGCAATGGCAATCCAATAACATAATACTGCTGCATAAAAAAGGGAATAAAGAAGACATCAACAACTATCGCCCGATAAGCTTAATGTCTAACATATATAAAATATTCTCTAAGATCATCACTAAAC
The DNA here is from genome assembly GCA_964059195.1 of Ectobius pallidus. NCBI lineage: Eukaryota > Metazoa > Arthropoda > Insecta > Blattodea > Ectobiidae > Ectobius > Ectobius pallidus. The sequence continues at coordinate 91,292,287 of CAXKWD010000001.1, forward strand.
GGATCAACCGCAATCTGGACGAAAACCAGGCAGAGGAACAGGCAGGATTCCGTGCAGGTTACTCCACTACAGACCATTTACACACAGTCAGACAGCTTTTAGAGAAAACCCAGGAATTCAATCAGGATCTTTATCTGGCATTTATAGATTTTAAGAAAGCATTTGACACAGTTGAACATGTAGGCCTACCCCTAATAACAGCCCTAAAGAACCAAGGAACAGATGATAAGTACATAAGAGTACTAGCCAAACTATACTCCAACATCACGGCAAGGATTCAACTTGATAAACAAGGCAGAGAATTTAAGCTACAACGGGGGGTGCGTCAAGGGGACCCAATGTCACCTAAACTCTTTATAAGCTTACTGGAGAGTATATTCAGAGGAATAGAAGGTGATTACGGGGTCAACATAGATGGGACAAAGCTATCCCACTTAAGATTTGCAGACGACATCGTGCTTTTTGCCCCCACACCAATCGAACTACAATCACACATTCACGCTCTGGAAAACCTAAGTGCAGCAGCAGGTCTAACCATGAATTCAGCAAAAACCAAACTAATGACGAACAGAAACGAAGTTGCCATCACACTAGCTACTAAGGAACCGCTTGAGTATGTCCAAGAAACCACCTACTTGGGGCAGATTTTCTCATTCCAGAATAACTCAGACAAAGAAATAGCACGTCACATCACAGCAGCATGGGCAAAATTCTGGTCCCTTAAATTCATCCTCCTAGATCATTCATACAAGGTTCACCTAAAGGCTGAAGTCATGAACATGTGCATACTCCCGGTTTTAATATATGGAGCACAAACATGGAGCTTAACGAAGAAGCACAGACAAGCCATAGAAATCTGTCAGAGGAAAATGGAGAGGAAAATTTTAGGTATCACACTAAAAGATAGGATACCCAATCATGTAATACGCAGGAGGACAGGTATGAGGGACGCAGCAACCACAGCAAGCCGCCTAAAATGGAGATGGGCAGGGCACACCATGCGACTACAACCCACCAGATGGACATACAGAATAACTTCATGGGACCCTAGGACAGGTCAAAGGCACATAGGAAGACAGGAAACACGCTGGTCAGACGACATCAGGCACACCTTTGGTAACCGATGGACGACGCAAGCCAAGGACCGTCAAACCTGGAGACACCTTATAAAACTTAACTTGGACACTATCAAAGACTGATCTCTCCCGGACTAGCTACCCGGGTCTGCAAGAACCCAGCTACCTTTCATAGAAAGAGGCCCTTGCCCGATAGGGATGTTACGGGCTAATACTAATACTAATACTAACAGTTGCATAAGACATGCTTAAAAATATATTAAGATTTAACATTCTGCACTGATATGATAACTAATGATGTTTGTAAATAATTCAGGGACATGTAGGTTATAGCTTTAGAGAAGTTGTACAGGTTAGAAATGAATTACAGCAGAACCATCTTCAAACTGAATACAGTCCATCAGGGAATATATGAATACATGCACATAAATAAGTATGAACTGTTTAAAGTGAAAAATACTAACATTTCAGTTTCATTTAAATTTCAATTTTAATTCTTTATTCAATAAAAGGATACAAGATCTTAGGCTTTATCATAAAACTTTCAAAGAAAACACAGCTCACGAAATTGACATCCAAACAATTTACCAAGTCAAATGGAATTGCATTACTAAGGCAACTGCCCCCTCTGGAATGCCTTATGGATTTAATTACTTTTTGGTACCAGTAGGCCCTACTCTTTGTCTATCAACCTGCAGGTGTTGCATGGAGAATTAAAAATATAAATATTTTATAATAAGTTTGGCAAGATGTAGACTGACGAATCTAAGATTTGCGGACAATGTTGTTCTATTAGCCAAATCGCCCGGGGAGCTGCAAACAATGTTAGACCAGCTATGTGAACACAGCAAAACTGCAGAACTCTCACTGAACAAATTAAAAGCACAGTTAATGTCTAACAGACCGGCAGCACCAATATCAATAGATGGAACACCCCTCACATACGTAAGTGAGTATACATACCTGGGGCAACAAATCTCCTTTTCAGGATAAAATGGAGAAGGAAATACAAAGGAGGATCTCTCTTGCCTGGAAGGCATTTTGGGGTCTTAAGTTCATACTCTTAGACAAAACACTAAGCAGACGAATTAAATTCCACGCGCTAGAAACCTGTGTCTACCCTGTATTACTCTATGGGTGTCAGACATGGTCACTAACAGCAAGACTGACGAACAAAATACAAATATGCCAAAGAAAGATGCAACGCAAAGTCTTGGGGGTATCACTGAAGGACAGAATCCCAAATACAACATTAAACCAGCTAGCCCAGGCAAAAGACGTGTTAAAATTAGCCACAAGACTGAAATGGAAATGGTGAGGCCACGTGGCGAGACTACAAGACAATAGATGGAATTATAAGGCCACCAAGTGGGATTCCCATGTAGGACAACGACTACCAGGAAGGCCGAGACTGAGACTCTTCAAAGAGCAAGCAGGGAAGCAGTGGTCACGAGTAGCGAGAGGAAGAAACATCTGGAAATCCCTAGAGGCACATCTATATAGTGATTAGATAGTGAATACCTAGTGTAAATGTGTAACAGTGTTCCTATCCAAGAGTAACTAAATAGTGTACCACAACACAATCAGTAAAAAGGTGTCATTATGTATGAACAACACCTAACGCGGAGTAGCTCACCCTATTCTATAGGAGGCCTTTGCCCTTCACGGGACATTATGGCTAATTTCATTCATTCATTCATTTTCATTCATTCATTCAATTTACAACTGCCTCAGTGTAAAACACTACATCTAAAATATTTATTTTACAATGTACAAGAATTCCTTAACTCTGTGGAAATGTAGTCAAAACCCCATATGACATTCTTATAACATATTGAATATATATATATTAATACTTAATTATAAGAAATTTACAAACGTGTATAATAATTATTCTGTCATTATTATTCTGCCATTAATTATTAATTATTATTCTGTCATATGTATTGTATATTATGTACCAAAATCATGCCTATAGAATTAAGATGACTGACGAAGCTATGGACATTGTAGGCCTATCCTGACAGCTAATAAAGAATTATTATTATTATTATCATTTATAATATTCCGTCTCAACAGCTGATACTCAAAAGACTGTAATCTGTTAATTTAAAAAAATTTTCAGCCTCCTCAAATTCAGCTGGAGTTGAAAACTATAGGTTAGCCTAATCATTTGAAATTGAGGCCAGAAATTGATTTTCAGTCGACCATAATAACTTTAATTAGGAATTAGATCACAGTTGGCCTACACTTATTTAAAATATTGTCGTAATACCACTAATTGTTCATGATATTAATTGAATTCTTATTAATATAGTTTACTGTATAATTTAGTCTTATAAATAAGAATCGTTGTGTTTGGTGACTTTGTCCCCTCCCTTAATAAAATTCTTGGCAGCATCCCTGTTAATAGGGCTACAATGCTAAAGTTGGACTAAAGAATGAACAAAATTAATGCTGCGCATGTCCCTACACTGGTATATCGATCATATTAGCATTCATATCACATTCAGAACATTGATATTTTAAAGTGATTAGTACGAATGTCGAGGATGAACACTTAAAGGGATAGTTTTGAATAAATAAAGAATTCTTGGAATATGATTTAGACCTGCTAACCTAGCTTCTGAAATAAAAAATACTCTCATATCGGCCTATATAATTTCAATGAACTGCAATATTTTGTGAAGGTTGGTTGACAGCAGATGATAGATATACAACCACCCTTGTTTTCTCCACAAGAAGGTATGAAACATGCACTGACCGTGTTGTTTTATCAAGGAGCTTACCTTTGGTTTCTTCTTCTGGTTCATCTCCTGGTTCTTCTTTGCCTTCAGCTAGTTCTCTGAGCCTTGTGAAAGTTAAGTTGCGAATCTCCTGAGGTGTAAGAAATACTTCAAATTCTCTTTCTAGAGTTTGTTTAATTTCTACTGCCATCATAGAGTCCATTCCAAGTTCTCCCAGTGTTGAGTGGAAACTAACACTCTTTAAGTCCCGTATGCCTGATGTCAGAGAGATAATTAAAAAGCATATTATTTTGAATTTTTCCTGTAACTTATAAAAATAATGAGTGATAAGAATTAAGTCCTTTAGTTAAGAAAACTCTGTATTGTTCAAACATATATTTTTACCACATAACTAGAATACTATAAACATATTAAGGAGTAATTACAAACAAAATATAGTACATTTCGTATTCCGTAGTAATGTTTTTATTCATCCTTAGGCACACAAATACTAGGTGTGGCTATAAAATAACTGGATTGCAATTTCTATGAATCTCCTGATGCCGCCAAGCATATGCAGTGAGCGGGAGACTGATCTATGTTCTTCCCTCTCTTTACATTAAAATTTTCAAGCATCTTTGACTGTTAGTTGAGTGGAAGGCTTTGTTGAAACCAGACTGTGTGTCAGAGCTCTGTCAGAAAGATGATCAGCATTAAAACCAAGATGCGCATGAATGTGAAATTCCTCGCTAGTCTCGGAAAATCTGCCACAGAACCTTAATCATTGTTGAAGGAAGTTTATGGCAACAAGTATTTATCAAATACTCAACTTATTGAGTGGTTTAAGAAATTTAAAGATGGAAGGGAAGATGTTGAAGATGATCCATGACCGGCTGCCCTTCCACTTCAAAAATGATGAGAATGTTCAAAATGACACTGTAATTGTACAAAAAGATCGTCGCCTGAGCACTCAAGCAAGTGGTGAAATAGGAAATTTGGAAACGGAAACTGTGAGGCAAATTTTACATGAAAATCTTGGCGTGAGTAAAGTGTGTGGAAAGATGGTACCAAAACTTCTTACTCCAGAGCAAAGGAACATCAGATGAGAATTTGTGCTGACACCTTGGAAAACATTGAAAATGATCCAAACTTCCTCCGAAATGTTATTACTTGTAATGAAACTTGGATCTTCCAGTACGATCCTGAAACCGAGTGACAATCGATGCACTGGAAGAGTCCGGCATCCCCACAAAAGAATAAAGCAGATGAGCAAATTGAAATTCAAGGTCATGATGATTGTTTCTTTTGATATTCAAGGGACATCTACATCAGTTAGTTGCCTGAATTGTTTCTTTTGATATTCAAGGGACATCTACATCAGTTAGTTGCCTGAAGATCAGACAGTGAACCAAGTCTACTTTTCATTTACAATTGAGAAGACAACTACCGAAATGTGGAAGAACAGGTTCTGGATTCTTCATCAGGACAATGCACCAGCACACCAGTGCTCTCTGTCAAGATGTTTCTCACAAAATACAACATCACAGTCATGGAACATCCACCCTACTCACCGGATCTTGCACCATGTGATTTTTTCTGTTTCCCAAGGTCAAATCTGCATTGAAAGGAACCCGGTTCAAATCTGTAGATGTGGTGAAGGCAGAAGCAACACAACTCGTGAACAGTGTTTCAGAAAATGAACTGCAACAGTGCTTCCAACAGCGAAAAATTTGCATGGAGCAGTGTAAGGATTGTGGAGGGGAGTACAATGAAGGAGAAATGATTTCCAGTATGTAATTTGTTAAATGAAGAGAGTGGGAGCATCAGTCCAGTTATTTTATAGTCACACCTCGTATAATGGATTTCGTCAAGATTGCAAATACAGATTACAGATTAATACAGGTTAAAACGAATAAAGATCAAACAGGCTTGAAGACTTAAAAGCTAGAAACTTAATCTGAAATCAGACTTCATACATTCATGGTGAAGAAAGGGTTAATTATTAAGTACAAATAGATTTTAAGTTTCAAGGTATAGTCAAATTAGATTTTTTGCTGCATTAAAACATGTAGTTCCAAATGTTTCAGGAATGTGTAGTGGGAGGTCCCCTGAAGAACGCCTAATGTTTTCCCGCCAATTTCAGGTGTCGCGGGGGGTAGGGGGAGGCTCAAAGGTCCCTTTTTTCAGTTTTTGGCGCAAATCTCGAAAGCAGTGCATCGTACAGAAAATGTTATGGTATTCAAAATTAAAGCTTATTAAATTCCCGACAAACCGGTATATTCATATTTATCTTTATATGTTACCGTCTCCGAGAATGAGCCGGCGAAAATGGAAAACCTGCAGAAAAATTTGTAGCGCCTCACGTTTTTCGTCGAACTCGCCCTTCCAATTCTTTAGTTTTCCATTTTACAAGAAACTATCAAGAAACTACAAATTATCTCATATATATTCCATAATTACTTTCCAATTTTCACCTATTACATTTTTCAGGCATTTTGGTCCTTCGCTTTTAAGTTGTGATGTTTGAGGGTCTAGGCTAAAATATCTACATATATATAGCCTACATATTTTAATTTTGAATACAATAACATTTTCTGTACGATGCACTGTTTTCGAGATTTGCGCCAAAAACTGAAAAAGGGACCTTTGAGCCTCCCCCCACCCCCCGCGGCATCTGAAATTGGCGGGAAAACATTAGGCGTTGTTCCGGGGTCCTCCCACTACACATTCCTGAAACATTTGGAACTGCATGATTTTTTGCAGCAAAACCATCTTTTTTTATCTAATTTGACTGGGCTAGTACTCCTCATGCATATATTATTATTATTATTATTCTGTTTATTTATTCTGGCAGAGCTAAAGCCATTTGGCCTTCTCTTCCGCTCTACCAGTAAAAAAAACTACATTACTATTACATAACACAAATACATAATATTACAGATAATTAATTAATACTTAATACTTAAATACCAAGAACTAAACATAGTTATAATTGAATCGGTCATTTAAGAAAGGGCTTAATGACAGAAAAGATCATTTTTCAGGAGAAAGAAAAAACTGTTTATTTACAGAAACATTGACAGTTAGTAAATTCTTGCATATGCAATGTCTTATAATAGGTGCTTTTAAGATCTCTACATGTGAAATGGAAATACAGTGTGCTTACATGATGCATTATAGTAATTGAAAGTAATGGAATTGAGCCCTTTCAAAAGTATATCTCTCAAACTTAACATTGAAATTGTGCAAAAACACACTTTTAAAATAAAATCAACTATTATGATTGATTTATGTAGCATTAAAATATGATGTATGAAAAACTTAATATATTGAATACTAAATACAGTCCTACATCAATGAAAACATTCAGTAAGTGTAAAATCTACATATCTACATAGAAATGCTTATGTTCTTCTGGTATACGTTATAACACATTAGTTTTGACAAATGTTGCTTGGTGTAAATGGGAACATTATTTTCATAAGCACACTTTTCAGGAAGTTTCACAATTGATATTGCAGATATTTCACATCTGAGGTGTGGCTGATATATATCCCTAATGTATGTTGAAGCACAAATTTGTACTGAGTTCATTGAATCATACTGACATTCATTAAAAAACTTAGGTTTCAGTCTTTTGCAATAATTTTGCCACTATGTTGAGACTTGTAGAAAGTCATCAGCAGGCTTTAAAACTTAGTGCCCGATCGAATATGTTAACAGCAACCGTACTGTACAGACTTTGCTCGGCGTATGCCCTAGCTACCATATGCTAGTTCACGTGATAGTAAACAAACCAGAATACAGATATAGGAAGACCACAAAATAACTTCTCATTATCTAAACTCACATTACATGCATACAAAACGATACTTTCTCCTGTTTGTGTATAATAGTCCCTCCCAAATGTTTCAATATATGTTTGCGTTTTAGAACACTTTACTTTCGGCATGCCGAACACGTATTATAAATTTAAACACGCACAATGACAAGGTACGCTGTTGACCAATTTGAGAGGCACCGTACTACGAGGGCATTGACTTCTCGGTACTACCACAGTATAAGTATTAATACAGTAAGGAAACTGTGTGTTAAAAGTCCTATGACAACTTGTTAGCTGGGCGACACTAGCGCTCCATGCGGCGGTTGAGTAAAATTGCATTCTCACCATACAAAATAACTTGGGAAAATGCATAAACACATAACAAAATATGTTATAATAAGAGAAAAAAATCTTCTTTCAAAACTGAATTTTAAATTTAAGAAACAATGAAGCATGTATTATATTTTAGTTAAGATCAGGCACAATTTTTAAATGCCACTTACCTGTGACGGATAGTTAACTTGCACTGCAGTTCCTAGGGCTATTCTTATTACACGTTTTAATAACTTCAAGATGATTATTGGAAAACCAATTATAACTCATTTTTATTTTTAAAAGTAGCCTAATATTACATTAGAATAGAAATGTCATCATTTTACAAAAATAATACAATATTACATAAAATACAATACAAAATTCAAATAAAAATATAGGTTTCTATCAATATTTCTCAATTTCTAATACTCCAAAACTGCTTTTAGTATACAGTCGGTACAGCAGTTTTAATTAAAGAGTTCTTATTGGAATTCATAAACTGGCTGTTTTCGAAGTGTTCCAAACATAGGCGGCAATTTACATTTAAATATTTTACAGTTTTTGTTAGTAGGTCTTGTCGCCGACTATTGATGACCCATTTTTTACACCTGAAATCATTACAACAATTGAAGGTAGAACGAAGCCGTAAGATACAGAAACAAAATACAATCTCAACAATGAAGTTGAGGACGAGCAGTGTGACAAACCTATATTCAAAGGTCACTCTTTAATATAATTTATAACTTAAACGTTGATTTTTAAAGGTGGGAAAAACCTTGGACTAGATACGCTTCTTAACAGTAGCCTATTTTAGGTAAGCCTATTGCTTGCCTAGGTTTGGATAATGATGTCATGTTAGTTTACTGTCGCAAACACCTTAATGGCACATGTATCCGAGAATTTATGATGTAAGATTATGTTTTCGTCATCTTTACGCCTACATCGTGTTCGAGAAAATAAATATCGTACCGCCTGTAAAATCGGCTATGTGCACTTTTTTACGAAATTGAGTTATGTGCACTGATATTCCTTAGCATTGATCCTTACAGCCGGGCATGTGGATCTTTGATTGTCAGGTTTGTGCAAGCAAAGAAAAAAAATCGGCTACATGCTGCAAAATGGCCATGTGCATTAGAGCTCACATAGCCATTCTTGACTGCCAACACGGCACACATGTTTGTATACATAACCGGCCCTGACATATACATTACAATGCACAAAGGAAATAAGCTGTACTGCAGCAAATATTGTGTTATCTTAAGCGATCACAATACGACATCCTAAATATATAGACTGCTGACATTTTCATTTCATTAGTATCTATTGTTAGAAATTACAACATAATTAAAGATAAAAATATTACATTAAAGTAAATGTAAACATAACCACACCAGAACATGTGTCAAGAGTAAGCCAGCAGGCATACAATAAATATTACGTATTTTCCTTCTTACCTTTCTGGATCTTTTGGGAAAGTGAAGAAATTGCAATTCAGGATTTCTTCCTTTATTGTTACTGCAATTTATAGCAGAACAATAACATCCTTTCGAAACACGCATTGCTATAAAAATTCAAGACTCCTATTTATTTCCATTCTTCCCGCAGTAGTGATTGTAGTATTACTCAATGGCCGGTAGGATCGCTAGTAATCTGCGCGCGCATGTCCGTATGGCAGAAAAACGGGCTGAGTTTCTTTACTGTATTAATACGTATACTGTGGTACTACTATCAATGACTGTCTTATCAGCCTACGCAATCACCCTCCACCCCCTATACTCAAGTTGTTGGTAACCGGAATCAACCCCCTCTGTGGGTTCGGGTACTAAGTTTTAAAGCCTGGTCATCAGCCAATACCAATAAAACTGTAAATTTTCCTTGTTTTGCTGAGTTGACAATGATTTGTACATATTCCCTGATATAGAAAGAATTCTATCTAGCTTATAGATACATCTCTTGATTAAACCAAAATCAAGGAACAATGACCATAAGTCTTACATTCACTGCTAGGTATCAGAAAGGTTCAGTATTGAAAGGACTCCATTCCTGGAGTTGAGGCATTTTTAAACTGCTGTAGAACTAACTTTAGTAGGTGGAATTGAGTCTTTCTTTAAAAGAATCATGCATCTACCCCTGGTGAATCCATTTACCTCATAACATCCATTTTGTAAAAAAGTGTCATTGAGCCCTTTCTTAAATGACCGATTCAATTTATAAACTAGAGTGCTATAAAACATTAAATTACAAAAGAAAATTACAAAATTAAATTACAAAATTAAATTACAAAATATAAAAATACTAAAGAAAATAATTAGGATTATAGCCTAAGATATTTAAAATTATACTAACTAATACTAAAGAGAAAAACGTATAGTTACAAGAAGTTAGGCTACGGGTTACAAATATCAAAAAGATCTCCAATTAAGATTTCTAGTTACTACGATGAAAAACAAAACTAAATTACATGGTTTAAAATTAATATGTTAACTTCTCTCTGAAATTTACCAAGAGTTCGACAGCCTCTGACCGTGCAGGGGATGTAATTCCATTGGCGAGCTACTGATACAGAGAATGAGGATGAATAGGATGAAGAGCGATGGAGAGGAATAGAGAGTACATGACTATGTTCTGATCTTGTATTTAGGGTGTGATGAGAAGACAGGTTAAGGAAGCGGCTAGATAAATATGATGGTGATGAAGTATGAAGAATTTTGAAGAGGAGACAAAGACAGTGAAACCTTCTTCGGTCATTCAGACGGAGCCATGACAACATTTCGAAGGAAGGCGATACATGATCGAACAGACCTACATTACAAATGAATCGTACGCACATATTATGAACACGTTGCAACCTTTGGGATAAGTTAGAGCTTAAGTCCGTAAACCGGACATCACAGTAATCGAAGTGGGGCATGACCAGGGTTTGTGTTAGAGTCTTTTTTACAGCAGTAGGTAAGGGCATATTTAATCTTTTAAACATATGAATTAACGAGTTTACTTTTTTACATGTTTCGTTAATGTGATTTTCCCAAGTTAAATTTTTGTCTATCAGAACACCGAGATTTTTTACCGAATCGCCAAATGGAATTACTGAATTATTGATTTTAATGGGCATAAGGTTGATTTCATTCAGCTTATTTCTCAGTCGCTGATGCCCCACAACTATTGCCTGTGATTTTGCTGGATTCAGATTGAGTCCCAAACTGTGTGTCCATTCATCTATTGAGTTAAGGTCGTCGTTTATGCTAGATATTGTGTCGTTGATGTTGTTAGTATTTGAATGTATGTAGGCTACAGTTGTAAGTCATCCGCATAGAGATGGTATTTGCTGTGTTGTATACAGTTTTTAATGTCGTTTATGTATAGAGAAAATAGTAAGGGTCCAAGAATGCTTCCCTGTGGGACTCCTGCCTTTACGAAGCGCCATGTAGAAGAGCGATTATTGGAAATGACACATTGTCGGCGTTCGTGCAGGTATGAGCTAAACCACAGAACAGCAGTATCTGACAGGTTTAACATCTTGAGTTTAGCAATAAGAATGTCTGTGTCTACTGAGTCGAAAGCTTTAGTCATATCAAGTAAGACAAGTATTGTCATTTTCCGTTCGTCACAGGCTTGGCGTATGTCTTCACAAATGTTCAGTAACGCTGTGGTCGTGCTATGTCCTGCTCTAAAACCAGACTGATAGTGATTTAGTAGGTCATTTTTTATTGAGGTAGTCAGTCAGTTGGTTGTGTACAATTCGTTCTAGTGCCTTGGAGAGGGTAGGAAGAATGCTAATAGGCCTATAGTCTTTAGGAGTTTCAGGGGATTTTGTTTTAGGAAAGGGTTTTACGTAAGCTTGCTTCCACTGTTTAGGGTAGGATGAAGTCATAAGGGAGGCGTTGAAAATATGAGTAACTGTAGGTAATATAAATTGTATTATTTTATTTATTAAAATTATGTTTATTCGGTCCGGGCCCTCTGCTTTTGTCTTTATACGCTTCAATGCTTTAATTACGTCATTTTCACTAACGTATGTGAAGTGAAAACTGTCTCTGTTAGTTGTTGTATTGTGTAGCAGTTGTTGGATTGTTTGCTCTTTGTCAACATCGTCTATTTCTGAGGGAGTTTTTGTGAAGTGGTCATTAAGGAGTTCCAGTGATAGGGTGTGGTCGTCTACCTGTGTCGTGGGTTTACACAGTTCCATAGCTTTAAAGTTTCGCCACATCGCTGCGAGGTTTGCACTAGGTTCAATGAGACTGTATGCATGTCTGAGTTTAGCGTTTCTGATAGCTTGGTTTGTCCTGTTACGGTGATGTTTATAATTATTTAAATTATCGTCATTTTTATCTCGTCTGTAGGTCCTGTAAGCATGGTCTCTGTGCGCCATCATATTGTGTATGTCATCAGTTAGCTCAGTTGGAAGTTTGTTGAACAACCTGATGCCTATGTGGACTTGGTTTGATTGGTTTCTTTCTAGTCTATACAAAGGTGTGTCAATTTTGTTCTTATTTCGTGTGTCATAGATGTGAATCCCTATTTTATAACATTTATATTAATACAAAAATAAGTTACTTCTCTTGGGTATACAGTCAAACTTTGATAATAAAAACATTTTAAATTCTAAATTGTGAATAATTCGAACATTTAGCATCGTCCTTTGACATCCCTATACAAAGCAATAAACTTTTCTAATTTGAAATGGTGATTAAATCAAGTTTTTTGCTGGTCCCTTCAGCTTCGTTTTATCCAAGTTCAAGTGTATTATAAATAAGTTTATGTTATTTTGAGTCATAAATACTGTTTAACAGAACTTTCTCTTTCTTAGTAAACTTCCATTTTACGGGTTGAGCTGCAAAGAAAAGGTGTTAGCTCATTAACTGTAAAGGAAAAAGTGCTGATTATTATAATTATTGAGGATATTACCATATTTCATTGTTGTTCTCTTCCCTTTCATACATATCCATTTCCTTCATTTTAACCACCACAGATAGGCCTACAATTACTCCTACTACTATTATCTTGTACCTATTAATTAAGGCTATTTTATAATTCAATTAAATATCTATTTCAGCATTGCAAATTTGGTTCATAAAGTGGATGGTTTAAATTTCTTGACAAAACACAACGTAAGCCAAAACAACAGTTTCGGTTAAAACATTACTTTTGACATTTTCTTTCCATTCATTAAACAAAAGCAAGAATTTTTCAATATTTCATTACTTGCTTAGTAGATAGGTTTTGTATGTGAAGTCACGGGTGGGTCCGGGTGGGGCTGCTGACGTCATTCAAGATGGCGGCAGTTCTGGTTCCTGTCACAAGATGGTGGCAATTCCCGTTCTGGTTCAAAATGGCGTCTGGCGGGAGATTTGAAAATTGATTATGAAAGGGTGCTTAAGAACAAAAAACTTCTGGCGGGGGAATTCAAATTATATATTTTAAAACGGTGGAAAACAAAATGGGTTCTCGCACGAGATTTAAAATTTGTTTATTATGAATTCTGCATAAGAACAAAAGACTTCTGGCGGGGAATGCGTGCTCCCTCCATCCCACCCAAACAATTTCTGCAATTACGCTTTATGGACAACCAGCGCCGTGATATGTTATCATCATTCAGGTCCTTTTGTCACCCAGTCCCATGATATGACGTCACAACCCCAAAAGGATTTGGCTAAATAGATCGCCATCCTACTGTCAAAACTTGATGTAGGTCTTCTATTGTCTTACTGAATACACACCCCGCAATGCAAGCGGTTTATTCGGAATGATTAATAAGGACTTAAATGGATTACCAGGGAATTTATTTTCATCAAGTTTCGACGGTAGGATGGTGGTCTATCTAGTCAAATCCTCTTGGGGTTGTGTGACGTCATATCGTGGGGCTGGTTGTCCATAATGCATAATTGCAGAAATTGTTTGGGTGGGATGGAGGGAGCACCCATCCCCCACCAGAAGCCTTTTGTTCTACACACCAATTCATAATAAACAAATTTTAAATCTTGCGTCGGAAGCTATTTTGTTTTTCCATCATTTTAAAATATACAATTTCAAATCCCCCGCCAGAAGTTTTTTGTTCTTATGCACCGTTTCATAATAAAGAACTTTAAAATCTCCCGCCAGACGCCATTTTGAATCGGAACAGGAAGTGCCGCCATCTTGTGACAGAAACCGGAACTACCTCCATTTTGAACAGGAAGTGCCACCATCTTGAAGAGGAACCAGAAGTGCCTCAATCTTGGATGATGTCAGCAGCCTCACCTGGGCCCTATTTCATAAAAGTTACAATTTTACAGGTGACAGGTGACATATAATTGTTTTACAAGTTTACATTTTGACAATTGCGTTTTTCATAAAAGCTGACAACTTTACATAAATGTCATGACAATTTTGTAGAATTGTATGACAATTTTGTAGAATTGTATGACAATTTTACATATTGTTGTTTCTCAAAACTTTTGAGTTTACAGGTAAAAGTCCGACAAATATGTCAAGTCTAAGGATGCCTACCATTTATGAAACATTAGATTTTGGTGACATATTTACAAGTTTACAAAAAATGTAGAATTGTCATTACAGAAGTGACAGGCAATCTTTCATATGTAGGGCAAGTTAGTAGGTTATGTAAATGTGTGGCATAACTTGGTAAACTCTTTCTTGTTAATAAACTTGCTAAATTGTTTTGTTAATAATGAAAACTAGTAGTAGAGATATTGGTAGTAGTGAGTGTGATGAAAAAATAGACATGAGACCACACAGGGTTTTTAGGCAACGGGTTAACCTAACTTTCAATTTCTGTGACTTTGCAAAGAGAAATATAATTCAATTATTTTCGATAGTAATAATCGATCGCTTAGGTATCACATTCGATATTGAGATCGATTATCGCACGCGTATATGAGAGCCATCTACAGTGTACTAAAGTAATCTTTAGGTGACATAAAATTGTCGTGTTTATGAAAAGGGTTCTTTTAGTCTTGACAATTTACATTAATTTGCCTGTAATGTAAGGAAAAGTTGTAATATTTATGAAAAATACAATTGTCATAACATATTGACAAATTTGTCAGATTTGACATAATTGTCGTATATGTCACACCTGTAGAGTTTTATGAAATAGGGCCCAGGACCCACCCATGACGTCACATACAAAACTTATCTACTTTGCTTCTTCAATGAATGAATAAAGCTGCGTCTCCATTGATATACATTTAACACCAACATGTCAATATTAACAAGTTGATATTGACATGTATATTGCAATTTCGCGTTCCAATTGACTTGACATGCAAACCCAGCGTGTTGCACTTTACATTTTCAGATGTTAATTTGTTTTCCGGAGAAAATGGACAACATGTCAAGTCAATTGACTATTCGGTCAATATCGGCTTTGTTTCGGGAATTTCCGGGAAACAAAAAGCGATCGCAGCTTAATCGACTTTGGTTCGGGAATTTCCGGGTGAGCAAAGAGCAATCGACAGCTTCCTCAATATTCCCGGCATCCATTTTGTATTATGTGAGTATTTGGTATATCAGTGTTCTCAATAGTATTGCATCTACTTTTAAAATTATTTTTTATGGCATACTCCATTGTTGAAAAATGTGATAGTTATTTTGAAAAGATCAAGACATCTGTACAAAATTAGTATTTAAGAAAGCCATAGACAGTTAACAAGAAGATAATAACGAGTATATAAAACTACTCTCATTTTGTAATGTTGGCTGCCCTCTTCAGAGGCGTTTTCTTTGTGAATGTTATACATTTCTGTTCGTAACCGCGCCAACACATGTTAACCTATAGTGGAGACAGTTGTTAATTCGCAAACCACTTGACTTGTAGGCCTATACATCAAAAAGTTGACTGCAACATGTTGGTGTTTTAAATGTATATCAATGGAGACGCAGCTTACCACCGAAATATTTTATCTGTGTGTAGAGGGGACATAGACAAGCAACTTTTATTAGGAGATTTTTACTCTATGGATTCAATTCTTCCTGTTGTAACATAAAATCTCCCAAGGATATGCACGCCACTGACTTCTAATACTTGAAACGATGTGAAACAAAGGAACAGTGAATATTGTGTAGTGGTCAGGAAAATTGTAAAAAATTACGATCAATATCTTCCAACACTAGAAAAAGAACACAAATGGAATTTCATTTTTGTCAATGTTATGAGTACGATACGATAGTATAATGCGATTTATTACTTATGTACAGCATATGTTTTTACTTGAGAATTCTTAAATAAACCAGAGTATCCAAGTAGTTAAGCTTTGAAAACAAATTTAAGTTCGAATACATTGAAATACTGCAAAGAATGATAAAGAAAATGATAATTCATGGAGCTTCTGTTTTAATCCACTGGTAATAATGGAATGGACAGAGAACTTCGAACTTTGTATTCACATCTCTTGAAATAACAGTTTATCTTAATATGTTTAACACAATCTTTTCTTTGATGCAGGAATTGCTGGAACTGGCCCCCTCCAGCACGAATGCACAGACGACAGCTCTGCAGAAAAGATTTTCGCACCCTATGAAAGATTCCTTTCATATTACAAATAAATTCACACCCTGTGATTATGCGGGTGACTAATTCCATCTCGGAAATGACAGGTGTTTCATACAACCAAAGCCTTCAGATGCCCCCATAAAAAGAAATCTAGAGGATTGAATTCTGGAGAACATGCTGGCCATTCAGTGGTCTGACTTCCTCTTCTAATCCAACGGTGATGGAAAACATGGTTCAAATGGTCTAGCACGTTCAGGCTGAAATGGGGTGGAGCTCCATCATGTTGAAATCACATTTATCGCCAAATATGAAGTGGAACTTCTTCCATGAGGCCAGGCAGTATGTCTTATAAGAATACCTTAGTTTAGTTTAGTTTAGTTTAGTTTAGTTTATTTCATCCTCTGGATCATTACAAAATGATATGGGACACAATTATACACGTGGCCACTCAATCGTTGCGGAAGGAGGTATGGACCAATTATGTGATTAGATATTATGCCAGCCCATATATGCAAAACTTCTCTTGATTACTTGCCTCCACTTTGGCATGAGGATTTTCATAATCCCAGACGTGACTATTCCTTGAATTTAAAACCAGTCCATCTCTACTAAAATTAGCCTCGTCAGTCAACAACACAGTAGAAAAGAAATCTGTTTGTTGTTGCACTGCCCAATTACAGAATTGTAGGCGAGGACCAAAATCATTAGGACCTAAACCATGTACCTTTTGAAGGTGAAAGGGATAGAGCTAACCTCCATGTAGGACTTCTCATTGCACTTGCGATAGCACGGGTGCTTCTTCAATTTGATTGAGGACATAGTCTTCAATTGTGGTGTACGGCGAGTTCATCTTCTGCCGCAGTCTGCCTTGTTTACTTTAAAGGTTCCAGAATCCCGCAAACGCAAATCAACAGACAGAAAAGTTGAATGGTGTGGATGTCGTCTGTTTGGAAATCTCTCTCTGTAGAGCTCAGCTGCTATTAAAGAATTACCTCTTGCTTCTCCAAAAATAAGATGCATGTCAGCAAGTTCAGTGAAAGTGTAACCATTCTCCATTTTCTTTTCTTTAAATCAACTTCGAGATTTTGTATGTAGTACTATTATAAATATAAATTATAAATATTATAAAAAGTTTGGAACTTAACACAATGAAGTGAATCAATATTTTATTAATATGAGTTGATTAACACGCTTGAACTTCACTTACCAATCATTTGGTAGGACGCGTTTCACAGGCCATTCGCCTGTATCCAATATTAATAAAATAAAAAAACCTTACTATTTACTTATTCTGTACACAGAATGATCAACTATGAAAAAATGACGATTGATATCTTGCAACACTGAGGGAAAAAAAAGACAAACGAAACATTTTTGTTAGCTCTGGAATTAGGAATAAAAAACATAATGCAGTGACGGGCAATCATGTGATTAGTCAGTAAATTTTGCAGATTATGAAAATTCAAAATTATGGTATAGCTGTTGATGAATGATTAATAGGGGCCGTATTTTTCGGTAACAACGATAAGCGCGAAATTTTATAAAACAACCTCCCTTAGCATATATTTAACTTTTATATGCTTAAAATACCAATATGAACCAAATTGAATCCACGAAATATCGTGAAATTTACTCGATTCCGCGAAATGTCTCTATAAGCGCGAAATATGCCCCTTCTGTCCGTAAAGTGAGAAATGAACATGAAAATGTGCCTTAAATTCACAATATTGTGTTTTGGTGTACTGTATTTTTTATTTCTTAGCAGCATGCTTTTTCTCTGCTGTTTCTGTGGCTGTCGAAGATTTACCGATATATCAATATTTGTGATCGATTACAAAGATTGCAGATTTTACGCAAAGATTGATCTGACCTGGTTTTTACTGTTGAGTACACTCCTTTCCTGCTATGTCTTTGCCAAGTTAGCGATGCCTATGATCGATTACAGCAGAAGAGTGTAGAATGTTTGTTACTTGTATTCAAATGATTTTGCCTTTTATCCACAGTGGTATGGTTGGCACTTCTGTTTGCAAATGGCTATCTGATGGTGTTTAGTAGAAATTACGATAGTATTTCTCGTCATTATATTTGAACATTAACTATAATCATGCCTAAATCGAAAGTTACTACGGTTCATACAAGGGCAGAAGAATATGGAAATGGGGGGGGGGGGGGGTTGGTTCATGCAAATAAAGAAACAAAGTTTTATCAATGCGCAATGTTCCCAATGTAGTATAAGTAATTTATTTCACGAAATACCCACCGAAATAGAAGGAGGTTAACACCGAAATCAGCCATTTTATTTCACCAATAAATCAGGGCCCTAATGATTAGGAATAAGGTTTTTATCGATCGCTAAGAAGGCATGAAGTCAATTTAATGAAAATTTTAACCTTATTTCGCTCAATTATTGACTTGTGAGCACCAAATTTTAATGACTTTACACATTTTACATCATAGAGCAAAAATCTCATAATAAAAGTTGCTTCTCTATGTCCCCACTATACAGAGGTAAAATATTTCGGTGCTATTCATTCTGTAGATGAATTAAGATTCATTCTCTTCTACAAAAGTTTCTAATTGTTTTCGTATTGTGTTTTTAATTCAACAAATTGTTGCCACCCAAAATAATCTAATTCCACCACAATATGAAATTACCAAAAAGTTTTTCAATTACTATTCTAAGCAGAAGTAAAATGGGATTATTTTCCTTTTAAAATTTATTGTAGAATGTTTTGACCATTGTAAGGACTCAAAATGCTTACACGATTAACAAAAGGAGCACTAGCTCACATGTTAAGTTCTATCCTATGGTCTTACGTCCTAAATAACTATTTTCTGATAGACTATTGTGTTGTAATTATTCACTTACCTAATATAGAACTTATACATTCTACCATATCTCCACTGCTAGAACCCACTTGTTTCTCTGCCACAACCATGCTTGCAACTACGGGGTATGGCTGTGAAATGAAGTCATCCAATTCCTCCAGGCAAGAAGCTATCTTCTGGGGAAGTGTGCCTCCTGAAATGTAATATGCAATTACTGAAAATATAGTATAGCTCAGTGGTCTTCCAATCGCAGGCATCCACTTAATGTTAAGTGGTATAAAGTTCAAACCAATGAAAAGAAGCAATTCTACCGACCATGCCCAATGGGCCGAAAGGTACTTTTCATGTTTATTATTAATATGATAATAATAATAATAATAATAGTAACAATAATAACAATAATGGTAATAACTGAACTAGTTAAATATTATATTAACACTTAATGCTTCACTTACGTCGCTGTTTATGAGCAGGACATGTTTCGGGATTCTTATCCCATCTTCGGCTGCTGGCTGCACCAGTTGACCAGCAGCCGAAGATGGGATAAGAATCCCGAAACATGTCCTGCTCATAAACAGCGACGTAAGTGAAGCATTAAGTGTTAATATAATATTTAACTAGTTCAGTTATTCATGTGCTCCACTGTGTATATTACTTCGTTTTAATTATTATTATAATAATGGTAATGATAACAATAATAATAACTAACAAGAACGATGATGATGATGATGAGGATGATGATGATGGTGGTGATGGTGATGATGATATGATGATGATGACGACGACGACGATGACAATGATGACAATGACGATGATGATGATGATCAACAACAACCAGTAAACCTGTGTGAAAATTTTGCCCATCAACATTCTCTTTCCTTTTAACTTGAATTTAAAAGAAATAAAATCAGATAAACTGATAAAATGAAGGGCCAAATGGAGTTAATTGGCCAGACTTTAGGAACTATTGGGTTTTAGTCATGGTTTCTTGAGAAACTTTGATCAGCATATGTGAAGGAATTAGAATATTAACAACAATTTCCTCATGTCAGCAATATTTCTTTATTTTGCAAAACAGCTGAAGGTGTATTTATTATTTTATTTTAATTTCTTCCTGTAACACTTTCAACAAAGAGTACCATACAATGAATAATATAAGGAAACACAAATATAAACTTCAGACTAAAGAATCAGACTATGTCACTTGTCTTCAGTTTCCAACAGCATATTCAGTTCTATTGATTGTTGCAAATTTGCTATTTAAAAAGCATTAATTGGTCTGTACTCTGGTAATGGTCAACCAAAATCAATAGGGTTCTTTCTATGATTTTATAAGTGTGTATATTGAGTTTGATGAAAATCTGATATTTAAAGCATATTTGAGACATGTGCAGACACATGGAAGGACACAGATTTTTCTCTTTGACCAAGTAATCTTAGAAAGTACCATCCTGGCACTTTATAATGTGTTTTAATGTAAACTGATTATACTGTGTCAGAAGTCTCTAAAAAATCTTACACTGAACTCACCATGTGGAATTAATACTGCATGGCAATAAAACCAATGTGCTGTCTCCATAACAATACTGTTGTTTGCAGTGCAGGGAAAACAGCTGGCTTAGAAATTTGGGTTGACACTTCAATACTACTTGTTTTAATGTAAACTAAGTATGCCCACACCCATAAACTAACCTGCAAATTATCAAGGAGTGAAGCACTTTTTTTTTTCTTTCTTTTGGAGTCGTAGATTCAAAGAGTGAGAGGTAGAAAGAGAACAATGGTGATATTACGTAAAATCACTAGCTATTACACCATACTGTAATCATTTAATTGTATAATTAGAAAGATACAAATTCATTAATTTGAAAATTCTTAAAATGCCCTAAAACTCTTTAAAGTCTCTTAAAATGGGCCATAAAATGTTAAAATAATGTCTTGAATTATAAGTTATATTAAATTAAAATATATATAAATAAGTAGTGAGTGCAAAATTCAGCCCTATTGCATCGGGCGTAAAAATATAACAAGTAAAAATATTATTTAAAAAAAACCTGTCATGGTGAAAATAATTGCAGTCTCTGGTTGCTTAGAACCTTAAAATATTAACCAGGAGCATATAGGTAATAGAAAATATACATGAGACACTAAAACTAATAACTTAATACACAATAATCTATTTGAAATAACCAAATGAAAATAACTTACCGGTAGGCAAGCAATCAAAGAAAAATAGCAAACTAACAAACCTGAGAACTGTTAAGATTAAACAAACAAATACAAAACAAGGTAACTAACTAACAATTATCATAAACTAGCAGATTTTGTCATTATTACATTTTCATGAGATCTAGAATGTCAAAGAAACTTTAATAAATACTTTCATAGAATGTGAAAAGTACCTTTCAGCCTCCTCAAGATTGAAAAGACAACCGCAATCCTTTAATTTCTTAAGGCCTGATTAACGGCAGCCATCTTCAAGGATACGCCCCCTTCTTGCTCACATGAAGTTAGCTCCAACTCCATTGTGGTCCACGCTGTTTCCCAAAACTTTCTACTTCTTGATCCCAATACCTAAAGAGCCCTATAACTCACCACCTGGTGGTGAAGCATAAAACGCTTTCAGAAATAGACTGCAATTTCTGTGGTGACAGGCCTAAATTATAAAAACGCAAGATATGCATGACACTGACGTTGGCACAGCTGTGTCAGAGCAGTAAAAATCCTATCCACTGATAACTTGTTCATTGCTATAGGCTCTGTATTAATTTAAAAAATGAATGTTAAAACTGAAAGAATATATCTGATGATAATGATGAAGATGATGATGATAATAAATAATATTAATAATAATAATAGTGATGATAACAACAACAGTAACAACCATAATTTATTTAACTTGGCAGAGATAAGGAAGGATACTCTCTTTCACTTTACCAGAATTCCAAGAAAATACAATAAGAATAAAATTTATGGTAATCCTGATATTGAAACAAAGTAATTTTTTTTTTTTAATAATTTCTCTGGCTCTCCACAACACACTTAGCTAAGTCTCGATCCTGCCCTCTTCCTCAACATGACATTAAATCTCCATAGCGTTAGCCACTACTCCTAAAAAATAAATTGGCAAAAAACGTTTCAAGTTTATTTTGAAACATTTAATTCACACACATATTAGACCTGAATTCTTGTCTCCTGTTAAATAACTTTATTTTATCTGTGAATTAACACAATTTTCATAACACAAATTACATTCACAAAACATTTGGTGGTCATTGATCAGAAAAGTTTAGCCCTGAGACTTTTACCTTAAAAGAAGCTTGTGATATTAATATTGTTAAGTGCATCCTTGGAGGGTGGAATTTTTTGTGCTATTTTGCTGAAGGTGTAAATATTATAATAGTGAATCTGTCATGCATTTCAGTATAGGTTCATATAGTTATTTTGTTTGTTGGTGAAATTGCAAGCTTCAGTCTTTAAGGGGCTGTCACACTGGATCGATCGAGGGACAGCGTCCGACTGACTGGTATAATGAACCTACAGACAGCAGTGGTACCAGTCACATAGCATCGATCGCCAGCGATCAACAACGAGGGTGAGAGATCATCTGGTCTGTGAAATCAAACCTGTCCGTTTTTCAATCGCCAGTCGATGGCAAACTTCGTACCCACCTGAATTTCAGAATTGATGCTGGACGATTTAACTTACACAATAATGTCGTTTTAAACTTATATTTGAATGAAATATAATTGCACGAATCATTTAAGGCATTTAAAACGATATCTTCTTATGTAATTTAATTTTAAAAACACAAAAATAGATCGAGTTGTAAGCACCTAGCGGTGGGCGATCGAACTACAACAAACAACAAACCTCTTCGCTCGGCCGACTGATGGAAGCTTGAAGTAAACAGATGTAGTCTGATACAGTAGGCATAATATTAAACCTTACATCCCAACACATGTAGTATGATAATGTGCAGGAAATAGGCATTCACATTCCTAATAAGGTAATATACTTTACCTCTAAAATACAGTGATGAGTAGACCTAGTAAAATCATATAGGTACATAACCTATAATATTTTCGTTGATCGATGACGCTCGATGCAGTGTGACAAGGAACAGAAATTTAGTCGAGAGCGCAAGATGGCAGTAGGCTGGTCTTGATCGATCGAAGCTCAGTGTGACAGGCCGCTAATTCTACACTCCTACCCCATGGCTCCACTTCTATTGTGTTTTGATGGCCAGATCCTTGAAGGTGTATTAGATATTAGCTGTGGCTTGTGAAAGACACGACTTTGTAATTATTGCTTGGCCTATGGCCAATAGGAGCCATGAACCAGGAGCAAAGCATCAAGATAAGAAGGATAAACTCAGCTATACCAGAAAATTTTGAAAACTTAGAGAGAAAATCTTTTAGATAAACAAAGATAAACTTGAAACTTTCTAATAATACTAACAAAAAAAATATTTTGTTATTTTATGGGAGTATATAAGGTGAATGACCAAGTTGAAATCAGCAAATTATTCGGCCTAGAGGGGCCGGCGCTAGACATAAGAATGAGGTTCTGCAGAGAGCTGTGAAGGCTCTGTGCACCCAAGTTCACCAGCATTCCTAGGATCTGTGAGTAGTCCAGCTATAACCCTGCTGTTTATACTGTAAGCAGTATTGCATGGAGATTTGTTTGATGCATTTAATTCCAAGCAAGGGTTTTCGCATATGAAGGCAAGAGTTTTGGTTCAATAGACATTCCATGTGTTCCTTTTTGTTTTCACAACAAACAATTTTGATATCTGGAGATACAGGGTACAAGTGATTTTAAAAGTCAGTAAAATGCCTCTTCTGGCACAAAATATATCAAGTAACGCTTTAGCAAACGATTCTAGTATAGCGGTCGAGGCCGAAATACTGGATGAGTATGATAAAGTGTTTACGTATGTGGTGCATACAATACTTTTCAGTAAAAGCTCTCTAAATTATATGAAATGAAATGAAATAAAAATACCGTATAATGAATTATAATGAAAGGTTTAGTCAGCCATTTGTTAACGTCATGTTCCCACAGACGCCTGAATCACAGAACAGTAATGAATACCAATACATACCAATACGAAATGCGGTATAGATGCATAATATATGAGTCACTTTTTGTAAACAATAATGCATGCGAACTAGTATTTATGAAAAGCTTGTGAAAATATTAGTGATAATGCAGAGAAAATTTAAATTGAAGCCAGAAACATTGAATTGGAGCTGCTATGAGAAGGAATATACATTGCATTATTGCAATATGCGGGTGCGCGGGCAAAGAGAGTTAAGTCCAGATTTCTTGTGCTTCTGAAGAACTCTGTTTTTAAATGTTTGATTAAATGTCCAACATTTTTATGTGTTACTCTTCATTACTTATTCAAGAATAAATATATGGGTTTTGAGAGTCGATTAACTTAATATAACTTAATAGAATTACAATTGTTGAGAACATTGTTTTGATATGTGGACTTACCGACTGTTTTGGACTTACCTCTTAGTTGAATGTTATAAATAAATATTACATTACATTAGTCCCAGTGCATTCTTTATTAAGTGCCAGAATGGTACTTTAAAGATTGTGTGGGGGATGGGAAAATGTCTCTCACTCCGTCCATCAGTCCATGTGTCTGTATTCACGATAACACAAATACGCCTTATCACATTTTCATGAAACTTGGAATAAACATTTATAACGTCCATGGAAAGAAGCCTATTGATACTGGACGAACTTGGTTGACCGGTACCGGAGTAAAGCCCAATTTAGTGCCTATTTTATGGTAATATATTAGAAATTATTCATCAGATGCAAATCAGTTATCATGACAACTTATTGTTTTAGAGTGTTCATGTATGGCTTTGGAAGTTGCAATACATTTAGATTTGACAAATAACACTATTCCTTCACATATTCTTATCAGACTAGACCGTTAAACCAAGTGAGGTGGCCGAGATGGTAACGTTTTGGACTCGCATTGTGGAGGTCCCTGGTTTAAAACCCATAGCTGGCCAATTTAACATCCTTTTTTGTATTTTTACGCGAGTGTGCGATTGTCACGATACCACTAATCTGTATAGTTCTGCTGATGCTGGACGATGTTAATCTGATTTTTTTAAAACTAGACCTTTGTTCTTCCATAAGTCCTGCTTAATGAATCAATCTGGAGCGTAACTCTGAAAACGATTTAAGAAAAAATAATTTTCTGCATATCATAATTGCAATTATACTGTAATTGACTAAGCAAAAGCATTCTGGCACTTTGTTACATCAGTTTACTGATTTTATTAATACATATTTCTGATCCCGGAAATGAAACTGAATAACTTAAAAGCAGAAAAATGTATTCAGTAGCACATCGGCACTCATCACAAAAATTTCATAGAAGCTCCAAAAACTTTTGGAAAAGAAGGGTAGAAGTTTATCTTTTCTCTTCTCCTTTGAAAAAGGATTGGGACCAGAGTATTTTTTCTCCTTTGAATCAGGACAGGGACTAGAATATTTCTAGGCTGTTTGAACTTGCTATATTCTCTTCCTGTCCTTTGAAGACAAAGCGGAAAATGAAATGCTTATGAAGTGACATTTTGAAATAGAGTGTCCCGCTGTTTGCTTTCTAATAGTGAAACCACTTCAGTTCTCTCCAGTTGACTTTTTCTTCTGCTTCATCAACCTTCCTCGTCTGCAATTCCTTTTTTAACAGAGCTGAGAATTCCAAAATGTCTTCAGTTTCCAATTTACATAACCAAGAGTACTGCCATTTCATAATTACGGGTGGGACATTCTAGCATATTATAAAAATTATTTTTGTTTATTATGTATCATATATAATGAACAAGAACTGGTTCTGCACATTCTGTAAAATTTACTATGTCTTCTCTTTCAAAATGTCTTCAGTTTCCATTTACATAACTAAGAGTAGGCTACTAGTTTCTTCTTACCACACTGGTGAACCAATTGAGCCCAGTCATGAAGGTGGTGGTGAATGGGTGTAGCCTACTGTATTGCTTTTCTTCTTCTTGATGAGACTGTGGTCACCATCACATTCCACACGCATATGGCCTTAATTAAAAATGTGTGGCTGATTACGTCGATGTGTGGATATTCGACAATCATACATATAGAGCAAAGTGGGTATTTTTATTTTGTTGTCCACAAGTATCTGAGTAACTTATCACGTGCTTCACTTGTGGATTTAGATTCACCAGGCATATATGGAGGCAAGAAGCCACCTTTTTGGCTCCTCTAAACACAATTGCCTCATTCCACATAAAACAGAACTGCTGACCCTCATCACAGTCATGGACAGTTAGATTGCAAATCCAAAGTTGTCTTCTATAGAAGGTCACCGATGTTGGTCGGCACAGCTGCAAGTTAAAGAAAATTGTTTTTCTCCCGGAGTCATCCTTAGACAGCTCTCAGTCTTTAGACTTTGCAGAATATGCCATCTCTGCCTGATCTAAATGCTCTTCGTATTCTGTCTGACATATTACTACAGAGATATGTCAAAATAATAGAGTGACTTAACACACTTTACCCACCCAACATCGCTTTAGAGATGAATAAACCCATGAGACACACATCCATAACTGTCATACTTTTTAGAATATGATTTAGTGGACTTAACACAAATTCAGATAACATTTTTATCTATAACTCTGTGGACATATCTAAATTTTTTAGAGTGGTGGACTTAACTCTTTGCCCGTGCACCCGCGAATTAAATGCTGGTGCTTCCACGGTAAGCATTGTTTCTCTTATGAACCAAGGTGTGAAAAGTTGTTGGCTTATATTTGTTGTTATAGGATGAAGTAGGTTACCATGTTTTGCAAAAAAATCCTGATTATTATTAAAGAAACATGTTGGCTGAAATTTGTTGTTTTATGACCAAATATATACTTCAATCCTTTTAAAGTTGGTGTAACTGGTCAGTGCCATCTGGATTTTATTTATAAACTGCCATGATGACTTTAGCATCCTAGACCGCATTTTGAATGCAGTTTTATGCAATTTTAGTGGCCTAGGTTGCTAAAATGGAATTTTTTGGCATGTTACCAACAAGCAGCTGTTTTAGAGAGCATGTACCCTGTCCATTCACATAGACAAAGCAGTTCCAAATTTTATACAGGGGGAGTTTAAGTTATACTTATTCAAATTTACCAATTTTCTTTATGGCTATTTATACTTCACATACCGGTATTCAATACCCACAGCCTTTCCACATTCTAAACAAAATGAAATAAGGTGATTAAGTTACCGGTACCGATATCTAAAATAATCCTTTCTTTTTGTTCAAACTAAAAGAAAAAAATCTTCACAATCGTCAGGCTTAAGAAAATGGGCCTGAACAAGATTGTTTTTTAATATTTTCAATTATTATTTCTCTTTTATTTATGTAGCACAAACAGTCTCTATTACACTTTGACTTTCAAGATCATTGTCTTGTAGGTTACTAGTAGTAGGCCTACTTTCATCTTGTATTCATGCAAGCTACAGGTTTTACTAGCATTTTTTATTCATGTCTAGTTAGTCTTTCTGTTCAAACTCTCCGCTAAATCTATTTTCACTTATTCAACAGTTGTAGCGGATTAATACATTTTCTTAGCGCCTTTTCTCCGGCAATACATCCGGCAGTGCATATTAGAGAGGCCTCGCGCCTATACAGCGGCGTCACGCCAAGTCAGTCAGCCTCTAGCATTCACATGAAACAGCTCATTGTGAATCGCTTCTACAATTCGCGCCTTTACAAGACAATAGCAGCAGTGGCTTTTGCTCTTAAATCGCGAATTAGTGCACAATACTTCAATATACAAGTATTGTCGTGTTCAGTTAATTAATCTACATTAATTACAGCAAGTTCATTAGCATCAGCTTCTTAGATCCGTCTATTAAGTTCGTAATAGTTCGAGAGCATTGTGCTACCCACGCGTTCACATTGAATCGGCTATTCAGTGTAATTATTATCAAGATTTCCTCAACATCGTTTTGTCGTTTAGGTTAGACGTAAGACAGGAATGACAGACATCATAGAGACTGCACTTCGAATGAAATGGAAATATGGCGGTCACCTCTGCCGAATGAACCAAGTAAAATGGACACTGGCAGTCACAATGTGGGACCCAAGGATTGACAGGAGATCCATCGGAAGGCCGCGGGTACGATGGACTGATTTATTCAAGAAGATAGCGGGTGGCCAGTGGTCCAGAGTAGCAAAATGCCGACGCACATGGAAAGAGGTAGAGAAACGACTACTCCATGCCGGACATGAATAACGGACACTATTACTTCAGCAAAGAGATGTGATAAGTGAAAGTGAAATCAAGCATGGAAATAAATACACAATGTGAAAGTCAAATCTGTCAGGAGTAGCTCCCCTGGCAGGTTCAAAAGTGAGCTCACCCTGCATCACAGCAGGAGGCCCTTGCCCATAAAGGGATGACACGGGCTTATTCTTATTCTTATTATCAAGATTTCAGTGTTAAATCAGCTTAAACGGAACACCGCAATTATTCCAAGTGTTTTGATATAAGAATCAGTACTGGCATAAATACAGAACATTTATCGCCACGTGGCCGAAATTACGCGCCAAATCTCATTACATTGTTATTGCAAGTTACACAATCTTATTTCAGCTTATATTTCATTTAGTGCTTCAATCAGTTATCAATCATTTATTTAAGTGCATTATTTAAACATATATTGTGTGAATAAAAGAGTTCCATAGTTTTGTTACATGTATAAGGTTTGTTTCCAATATTACATTCCGTGGACCTCTGTTCCCAGCGACCTGCGATTAGTCCATCTAGCTCTCCTCCTTTTGTTATTATTGCTAAGGCAATAATTGGTCCTCCTACCAGAGATTCTATTTAACATTCTACCTTAATTTTACTCCTAGTGGTCCGGTTCCTATGCCAACCCCAACATCTTGTTTTGTTTGCCCTTCAGTATTGATGCATAGGCCTAAACTTGTTTCATAGATCTCAAAAGTTGCACTAGTTTGAGCCTCTTTTACTGTTTTATCAATTCTTTTCTTCCTGATGGAAAGTAGAATAGAATAGAATTTTATTTACATATGTATTAACTACATGCTCTTTATATCTTATCTATAAGTCTAGCATTATCCATTAAGAATCCCCTCATACTTTAACCCTTAAGTTTTATGTATGCTTGGGATTCTGGTTAACTTACCACACCTTTCCTGATTATCTTCTTCCTCTTGATCTACTTCTTGATTTTTCTCATCCACTTCTCTCTCATTTTTCCTAAATACTCTCTATATTCCTCATCTTTTCTTCTCCTCTGAATTTCAACCAAATGAAGAGGTAGAAGAACATACAGTGAAGACTTCCGAAAATGCCACGAAAGAAAAAAAGAAAGTGTACATAGCCTCAGACAGTCATGGAAGAGGAATTGCAGATGAGGTTCGAATGAATCTAAGCTCAAATGCTCAAGTGTTTGGAATGGTGAAACCGGGAGCACTGATAGGAGAGGTGATTAACAATTGTGATATCCACAAACTGCACAAAGATGATCAATTGGTCATAATTGCAGGAGCAAATGATATCTCAAAAAATGAAGCTAAGAATGTTACCAGAGCTCTTGCAAGCAGCCTACAGAACATAAATAACTGTGAAGTGACAATAGTTAATATGCCACATAGATATGATTTGCCTGAAAACTCATGCGTAAACATTGAAGTGAAGAAAGTTAACAATAAACTAGAAAAATAAGAAGACTACGGCCAGAAACAAACATCGTAGACATGACTTGTCTCTCTAGGACAGATTTTACTCAACATGGTCAACACCTTAACTCCAAGGGAAAACAGAAACTCGGTAAATTAATAGCTATGAGTATAAATAAATCAAATGCACATCAGCACAACCAGAACAAACCCATTGCACTACAGCATCAACTTGAAACAACAGGGACACAAGATCAGCGACAAGAGCCTAGCAGCGATGAATCTCCAGGGGACAAAGCAGATGAGATGAGGGACCAGATCACAACAGAGCCAGGAATAGCCAACCAAGATACAGCAGAGTTGGAAGATCCAGCGGGGAGTGTCGATACCAGCCAGGAAACTACAGGTCTTCGTAAATCACAGAGAACAAGGAAACCAGCAAAAAAGGCAAGTGATGATTTTTTATAAATAGGTCAAAATCTAGTAATGTATGTAGGCCAACTGCAGGAAGGAACCCAAACCATAACTGCCTGACAATTCTCCACTCAAATATTCAGTCATTAAGCAATAAAACAACAGAATTAGATGTACTGCTACACACTGATTTAAAATATGTTAATGTCATCTGCCTTTCAGAACACTGGTTGAATATTCAAAACTTAAAACAAGTAAATTTAATTGGCTTTAAATTAACAGATGCTTTCTGTAGAGAAAAACATTGTCATGGAGGAACAAGCATCTTCGTTAAAGAAAACATAAACACAAATGAAATAAAGGGACTACAGCACCTAAACAGTGAAAAAAATTTTGAGCTCTCCTTAACAGAATTAACTTTATATAAAACAATAATAGCATGCATATACAGGTCTCCAGATAGTGAGTTCCCGATTTTCCTCAATAATTTAGACCTTTTAATGCAAAAACTAACCTCTAAATATAAGAACATAATCCTCACTGGAGATTGGAATATAGATTTTCTAAAAGACAGTAATAAGTTAACTGAATTGCAGAACATACTTCGAAGTTATAACCTCAAAAACTCAGTAGAAACAGCTACAAGGATCACAGAACATTCAAAATCACTCCTTGATGTAATAGTAACAAACATTGAATACTTGTATCCAGCCGAAGTAATTGATTTAGGATTTTCTGACCACGAAGCTCAGATATTGAACTTAACAACATATTCCACAGTTCCAAAGCATAGGCCTATAAAAGTAACAAAAAGATGCTATAAAAATATTAACTTAGAGGAATTTAAATACTTATTAAGTAAAGAGACCTGGGGCGAAATATATAGTAAAGAAGGAGTAAATTCAAAATTTGATACTTTTCTGAATACGTTTCTACATTATTTTAATATAGCGTTTCCTCTAAAAGAGGTAAAGTTGGGTAAAGGTGGCAATATGAATACCAGTAACTCTTGGGTAACTAAAGGGATTAGAATATCCTCAAATAAAGTAAGACTTTTAAACAGCATTAAAAAAGTAGGACACATCTCAGATGAATTGCACAATTACATTAACAACTATAAGAGAATATATAAGAAGGTTATCAGGCATGCAAGGAGATTAGAGAATGATAAACATATATCAGAATCATCAAATAAGAGCAAAGCTATGTGGCAGGTAATAAAAAAGGAGACAGGTAAATCAAATTACAACAACCAACATATCGAATTAACTAATGGCAATGGTGGTAATAGAGTCACACATCCACGGCAGGTTGCTGAACTATTTAACTTACATTTTACAGAAATAGCAAATACATTAATACAAACACAGTATGGTCCATCAACTAGGCAAAATAATTATAATAAAAAAATTAGCAGCTGCAGTGAATCATTATTCGTACTGCCAGTAAGTGAAGTTGAGATAAAGAATATAATTAACACATTAAAGAATAAGGCGTCGACTGGAGTAGATGAAGTACCAATCTCAGTATTGAAAGAATGTATAGATTACATAACAGCACCTTTAACACACGTCTTTAATGTCTCCTTTCAGAGTGGGATATTCCCAGAAAAATTAAAAACAGCAAAAGTTAAGCCATTATATAAAAAGGGGGATAAAAGCAACATACATAACTATAGACCGATATCCATACCTTCAGTTTTTTCAAAAATTCTGGAAAAACTTATGTATAGTAGAGTCATTACATTCTTAGATAAAAATGAAATCTTCACAGATAAACAACATGGTTTCAGAAAGAATAGATCCACAGAATCAGCAATTCAGTCTCTATTACAAACTGTCCAAAATTCATTAGAAAAGAAAGAGAGTACAGTAGGGTTGTTCCTTGATCTTACTAAAGCCTATGACGTTATAAATCATGATATCTTACTTAAGAAATTATACATATATGGTATTAGGGGAGTGGCCAACTCATGGTTCAAATCGTACCTTTCCCAAAGAACTCAAATAGTCGAGATAACCAATTTAGAAAAAAGTAATCTAACCCTTGAAAGAACTAAATCCACCAGTAGAGTACTCACACAAGGGGTACCTCAGGGTTCCATTCTGGGACCACTTCTATTCTTGCTATATGTAAATGATCTCCCCTTGAATATTGAAGAAGCAGAAGTTGTACTTTTTGCCGATGACACAAATCTTCTGATAAATGGAACAAACGAAATAGATCTTTCTCAAAAACTAGATTCTAGCTTAACAAAAATACTTTCTTGGTTTGAAGCAAATAAACTTTTGATGAATGCAGAAAAGACAGTAGCCATGAGCTTCCACACATCTCAAAATCAACATATTAGGAAGCCTCAAGTGGAATTAGATAACAAAATAATTCAATACCAAAATGACACAAAATTTCTAGGCATACATATAAACGAAGAGCTAAAGTGGAAAACGCATATTGAGGCACTAACGAATAAATTGAGTACAGGCTGCTATATGTTAAAAACTTTAAAAAATGTCACAAGTGCACATGTACTTAGAAGCTCATACTTTGCTTATTTCCATAGTCATATGAGGTACGGAGTCATTTTCTGGGGTTCTTCTCCAGAAGCCGAAAAAGCCTTTAAAATCCAAAAAAGGGCGGTGAGAATAATTTGTGGAGTAAACCAACAAACATCCTGTAGAGATCTATTCAAAACATTGAAAATTCTACCCTTAGCTTGTATATATATACTAGAAGTAATTTGCAATATTAAATTAAATGGACAAAATTTGTTAATGAACAATAACATTCATAATTATCAAACAAGGCAACAGAATGACCTACATGTCCAATACAGTAGAACAAATATTGGAAAGTCAAATATTTACAATTCCGGTATTAAGTTATTTAATAAACTACCTATAACTATCAAGTCTATAGAAAATAGTAAAGTATTTTTAAAAAGCCTAAAATCCTTCCTGCAGACACATTGCTTTTACTCAGTGCCCGAATTTCTTTCTTTACAGGCCTAGGATATGCATATAAGGAGGTAGTACAGCATCTAATAACCTACAGAATAACATTTTTTTGTTAAAGCAGTTTAAATTATAGGGGAAGAAAAAAGATTGGAAAATAAGCCTATAAAATAGATGTTGGAAAGAAAATTCTAAATTCTAAGCAACGCTTTTCCGTAGATACTGCCCTCTTTTCTTTCTGTTTCAGGTAACCTGGAGGATGAATGGCTCTCAACATATTGACGCGTGCTGCCAAGTTCACTAGCACCAAGGACAACACCCATAACTTTAAGACATTACAGTAAAATTGTAAACCCAATAGTGTTACTTTTGTATCTAACACATCATTAATGTTAACTTTATATGTATTGTATTGTATTGAGTATAATGTGTAAATATGTATTATATTTATGTTTGTAAATATTTGTAAATATTTGGACGCGTCCTATAATATGAACATGTTTGGAAGGACTAAATAAATTCTATTCTATTCTATTCTATTCTATTATCTTGTTATGTAAATTTTCCCACTTTATCTCCCAAATTTCTTCTCTCCACTTTCTTACCCCTTCACATTCTATTAAGGAGTGTGATATTCCTTCCTCTTTACTGCATAATACACAACCTTCCTCTCTGTCCTTCCTTAACCCAGGGGTAACATCACTGCTTCACGCTGTCTCAGCTATAAACCAATATTTCTTGAGAACCGCTGAAGTTAACAATATTGGGTTTTAAATCTAAGGTTTCTTGTCATGATATCTTCATTTTTTTTAGGGAAATGAACCCTTTCACTGCTACAGCCGTGTATATCCATCAGGGCACATCACTGTTGGCCGTTCTATTATCCAAAGCATCATTTTGCATGCCAAAAGATGAAAAATATTTTCAGTGAGGGGGACGTCAAGTGAGTTAGCTTATAGTGTCATCTATTGTCTACTTCCTGACATCATAATTCTCTGTTCTTTATATACCGGTGCCATCGACAGCAAAATATTACATGTGATGTATTGTATCATCCATTGAAACCATGTTAAATTGCTGAGTTTTCACAACATGCACGATAACCTAGGGTTATGTAAATCACTTTGAACTTGAAGAATTAAGTGCCGTGTTCTTGTTTTGGAGGAAACTATCATTATTTGCACATACTTGTCCATTTATGATTACAAAAAAAAATCATAAATTAATTCAGCCCCATCAGTTTGTAGTGAAAAGTTGTTATATTTTATTTTCTGGGGCAGCCTCTATTTGATTGCTAATAAAAATAATATTAAAAAAAAAACATACACAAATTAGAAGATATCTTGCATTTATTGATACTGAACTTACTTTCTGAGGCAGAGCTTTAACCCAAGTGCATTGAGGAAGTGGAGACAAGTAGGATAACTGATGAAAATTGTATGAGAAAAAACACACACACAAACAATATTGATACTAGACAAACTTTTTCAGGTAGATTCTCAATCTCATGTGCATTGATGATGTGAATACTGTTAACATACAGGATAAAAATAGTATTTAAAAATCACAAACTAGACAGATACAAAAAGAAAGTTCTACTAACCTATAACAATTTCAGTGTTCTCTTCCTGCATGTCAGCCACCAATCCCACTTCCCCTACAGCTCCCCATTGTACTGCAAGCCCTGGCAGTCCATCCCTTACTCGGGCTTCACAGATACGCTCCATAACAGAGTTGTTCATACCATAATTAGTCTGTCCCGCATTTCCTCGACCACATGAGACACTGGAGAATATTACAAAGTGGTGCAGATTTGGACACATTTTACGGGATAGAACATCAAAATGGTGTGTAGCTATTGCTTTAGGACCTGCAGATGCTATGAAATCAGCTTCTGTTTGATTTTCTAGAAGAGCATCTCTTAGTACCTGTGATAAAATTAAATATTATAAGCAAGCTTAATTGGGAAATTATTTACACTGTATGCCTACAAATTTTTTTGAGTTTGGTGGAAACTTTATTTTCAATTACAGTAGTGAGAAATACAACGAAAATTATTTTAAAGTACTATTTGGAAACATCATACACCTTGACCCATGAGTGCTAGCAGTATACTAGATTTCAAGAAAATTGGTGAAGGTAACCTTGGAAGCCTTTAATGATCTGAGATGGAATGACCCAAGTAGGCTATATGTATCCTATGGTCATTGTTCAAAGCTGAGGTCTTACCTCTATAAAGTAGCCTACTATTGGCATTGAATGACATGATTATAAGACAATTTTGTAGGATAATTTTAACAGTTATTTCACTTTATAAGAAAAGTATTGTTAAATATAAAATATGTTGGATAAAGAAGCCATCATTCTACTTTAGTTTGTTAAATAATAAACTTACCACAGCTAGGTTAAAAATTGCATCCACTGGTCCCATCTTGCTTGCTTTTGTTAACAGATCCTTAACCCCTTTCTCAGTGGTAATATCATCAACAGAGACATGTACATTGACTCCATAGCTTTTCCATACCTTTATGCGAGAGTTTTGATAACCATTTTTTACACCTACACGTGATGTGAGTACTAATTTGCGAGCACCTCGCAACACAAGCCAATCAGCAAGTTCTAAACCAAAACCTCCCAATCCCCCTGAAATTCAGAATAAAATAAAATACTTCATTATATTATGGTTTAAAAAACACACTTAAACTTCACTAATTTCATACCTTGGTAGGACTACGTAGTTTCAATCACCATTGTGATTATCCTCGGCTACTTCTGATCAATAGCCTATTGATCAATAGCCTAGCCCACAGACTAGTGAATGTGCCCCTAAATAAAGATGAATACAACAAGGAATACAACTGTATAATAAAAACCGCCACAAACAATGGATTTAGTAAATGCCTCATAGACAAAAAGATTCAGAAATTTAAAAGAAAAAAACTTATACAGCAACAGTCTCTACTTATCAGTATACACTGAGTGTAATGATTTGGGATCATATCAAAACATAATGAACTCCAATCTTATGAATCTAACACACAGGTACTCTTACATTGCTGATAAGTGATAACATGGTTTTCAAGATAGATTTTACCTTAAGAAATGAGGATGAAAACAGTAAAATTAAGTATAGAAAATTCACCTTTCATCCTTGGGGACAAAAAAGATTTCAAAAAGTATTCAGAGATTTCAACATTACTTGGGCCCCCGTAAATAAGTTCAGCTTAAGAAATTTACTAAAAAAGGACCATAAAGATAAAGTACCTTACAATAAAAAATCAGGCATTTACCAAATAGACTGCAAGGATTGCGAAAAAATGTACATAGGACAAACAAAAAGGAATATTGAAATTAGATACAAGGAACATTTTAGGAACATCAAATTCAGACAGACAGAAAAATCCGCAATTGCCGCTCATTTTTGGGAAGAGGGACATGAAATAGAACAGGATGTGAAGCTATTAAAGCCAGTAGAAAGACCACTAGAACTGACAGTCTGGGAAAAGATTTTCATTAAAAAAAACAAACACAAATTACTTAACTTCGAGATACCAGCAGAAGACAGTTTAATAAGAAGATACATCCACCCACCACCAGATGGCATCCAGCAGCTAGGATTGACGGTTGAGGACAACAGTGCCGCCAAACAAACTTCAGAAGTAGCCGAGGATAATCACAAAGGTGATTGAAACTACGTAGTCCTACCAAGGTATGAAATTAGTGAAGTTTAAGTGTGTTTTTTAAACCATAATATAATATTATGACTTCACTGTGATCTTCCCAATATCAGTTTCTAAAATACTTCATGCTATTGTAGGCCTATTAGTTAAGCTTCCTTTATTATTAGAGAGATGATTTAACAATTAATTGATTTAACAATTAATCTCATAAATGCAAAATACTCATTCCAAGCAATCCAAATGGAGATTTAAGTATTTCCTGAATGTTAAAATGTAATTTAAGTACAATACAAAGAAATTCACAAATTACTAACTACTTCAAGCCAGTGTGACTGAATCAGTAAGGCAAGAAACTATGGCTTGGTTCAACCACATACAGTGGGATGGAATT
Organism: Ectobius pallidus; assembly: GCA_964059195.1. NCBI lineage: Eukaryota > Metazoa > Arthropoda > Insecta > Blattodea > Ectobiidae > Ectobius > Ectobius pallidus. The sequence continues at coordinate 91,329,688 of CAXKWD010000001.1, forward strand.
TTTATCCTTTCCAGATCAGTATCTGGTGAAGTTTACTTACATGTGAACTTGTGAACTCCTTAGAAGGTATTGGAGCCAGGAGTACAGCGCTGGCCTCACTGCCTAGATCATGTACTTACTAGCTAGAATATAAAGAGCCCTACTTCCCATAACCCCAAACACTTTACTTGTACTGTTATGTGTGCTTATTTTACTAGCTACAGTAAAGTACCATTATAACAACACCAGTATAACAAAATTTTCAGTATTACAAAATTATGTATTGTACCCTTCTCTTTTCCCTATTCCGTATGTGTTAAAACATTTCATTATAACAAATTTAGAACCTCCAGTATAACAAAATAAAATTTCGCTTATTTGCCTGTATATAATTTTATTTTTTCTTGTGTATGCTGTGTAATATTGCTCAGGGAGAGATATTAATGTTGAGTGTTGAATTCTGAATGGAAATAGCTTAAAAAAGAAATAATAATCACTAACTGCTTTAGAAAAGTTGGAGTGAAGTGCTAGTTGATATAGAAAGAGAAGAGAACTGAAAGTGTGAAAAGTAAGATGGGCCTACAAGGGTGAATCTTAATGACTATGTCAGTGTGGACTGTGATGTGGTAATGTAACAAGAAATCACAGATGATGGAATTGTGGCACACATTTTGAGTGATAGAAATCCATGTGATGATGAAGTTGAAGAGGAAGGTGTGCAACACAGTGATCAACGGAGTTTGATCTTGTGCATGCAACACATGGCACATAGTCTTCAAGATTTCAACAGTAATATGCCACATTCCATTTTAAATTCATGTACAGTGGTTGGTGACTATTTTGGCTTATCAAAAAATAAAGTGCAGAACATCGTACACCTCTAAAATTTCAGTATAACAAAATTTCACTATAACAAATTCATTTCTGAGGTCCCCTAAATTTTGTTAAACTCGTATTTCACTGTATGTGGAAAACTTACTTTCTTTTCCTATTATTTCACTGTTTGTTATCAGTTTTGGTATAAAATTCCAGTGTATTAATAGGCATGCGGATATAAAATAATTTGTTTGATTTCCAAAGATTGGCTTTGCAGCAGTCTATGTGATGGACAGAAGGATTTTACTTGGAGAAAAGATTTTTTGTGAGAAAGTACTTAGTTTGATTCCCAGTTACTGTTGATTACTTTGACGCCTCACTTCCCAGGGTATTTCACTCAGCTTAAGAACACATCATCTCAGGGAATATTGCTTCGGAAATGTATGTGAACTTACCTCTTTTGAAATGATAACACATTTATTCACCAATTCACTATAAGTTTTATTTTATACTTTAGAGTAACTGTTTTGTGAGTTTGTATGTTGAATCTGAGAGTAGTTCCCAAACACCACTTTTATCTTTATCTCATACGGTACTTACGTGATGATAATGACCACTATTACATCACTGTTTTAAATATATATTCTCACACAACGCTGCTGTATTGTATTATTTTTATATATTTTCAGTTAATGTGGGTTTTATATGAGGCATTGTCATGGACGCAGAGACTCAACTTCCACATTCATCCCAGGTGAAAATGGAAGTGAAGCAGTCCAACGGAGATTACCACTCGAATGCTATGCCTTCATCTTATTGGTTGAAATGCTATTACGTTGATCTACTTCATTGACAAAAATAAATCATCGGTGTACTATTTAAAATATTTACGTTATAATTTCAAATGTTTTCGTTATAAATTGAATATAACAGTTATGTTTGGAATTCCCGCCAGCATAATAATAATAATAATAATAATAATAATAATATTTCAGATAATTTCCAATACAATTCTAATTCCGAAATGTTTTTATGATGATTTATATGGGTTCCAAATCAATTAGTATTCTATTAAAATAAGATAGGGGAAAGGGTTCCTGTCTCAGCTTCTATAATTTTATAATTTATCTTCCATCACTTTCGTACATTGTGTTGTTTGAAGAAATAAATGTAATAAAACTTTGTAGGTTCTCCCGACGAATACATTGTAAAAACTGCTCTCGGGTTTCCAGTCGGGTAGTTATAGAAGTGTACTCTAAGCTTTCGGCGACTGTCTGCGTCGTCATCTTCGGAGAAGTGAGATCCAGAGGTTGTGGTGTTGTATATATACCCATGGCAGGACTAGTCAGATGCAGTCGTGGATCCTGATTGGTCGGTGGAAGTAAACGATCTCTCCTTCCGTGATTGGAGCAGAGAAATAGCAGGTTGCCAGGAAGCGGCCAATTGGAACCCTCCGTCTCTATTGATGTTATTTGGGTTCAGTCTGATGTGAAAGGCTTCTTTGATGAGACGGTCCCATAGTCCCGTGGTAGAAGCCAGTACCGCTGTGTTGAGGTAGTCCATCTCGTGGCCCATGTCGAGACAATGCTCGGCGATGGCGGACTTTTCAGGTTGCCCAAGACGGTAGTGCCGTTTGTGCTCCTCAATCCTGGTGGAAATGTGGCGTCCTGTCTGTCCAATATAAATCTTGCCACAACTGCAAGAAATTCCATAAACCCCGGGTCTCTGTAATCCAAGGTCATCTTTCACAGGTCTTAGTAGTTGCCGGGTTTTGGTAGGAGGTAGGTGTACAGTCTTGATCCCGTGGCGGCCGAGTAGTCGAGAGATCTTCCCGGAGAGAGGGCCAGTGTACGGGATGAATGCCCGCTTAACATTTTCGTCTCTATCACTTGGTGCTGAAGAAACGGTCCTTTTAAGGGCCCGGGTTATATTAAAGTCTGAATAGCCGTTAGCACTGAAGGTACGTCGGAGGTGTTGAAGTTCCCCATTAAGGCTATCTGCATCGGAGATGGCTCTGGCTCGGTGTACTAGGGTGTTGAGGACAGCCTGTTTCTGTGCTGGATGATGAAAGCTGAGTCCACTCAGATACAAGTCGGTATGCATAGGTTTCCGATAAACGCCATGCCCCAGAGTTCCATCGGCACGTCGATAAATGATTATGTCTAAGAAAGGCAGGCGGCCATCCTTTTCCAAATCCATAGTAAACTTGATGTTATTGTGGATCCCATTGAGATGGTCAAGGAACTCTTGCAGAGCCTCTCTACCATGAGGCCAGATCAAGAAGGTATCGTCTACATATCTGGCGAAGATTGTAGGCTTCAGAGGGGCGGTCTCTAAGGCACGGTGTTCAAAATGTTCCATATAGAGGTCAGCTATGGCAGGTGACAAAGGTGACCCCATAGCCACACCATCAGTCTGTTGATAGTACTTTCTACCATACACGAAGTAGGAAGATGTGAGGACGTGCTTAAAAAGGTTCACAATTCCTGCATCAAAAAAGGGGGAGAGGAGTTCAAGAGTGTCCTCCAGGGGTACTCTAGTAAATAATGATACCACGTCGAAGCTGACCATGAGGTCTTGGTCATGGACTCGGAGGCTGTCTAGTGTGCGAACAAATTCCATGGAGTTCTTGACATGATGTTCACAGTTCCCCACTAACGGAGACAGAAGTTTGGTAAGATATTTAGCCAGGTAATAAGTAGGTGAGCCAATAGTGCTCACAATCGGCCGCAGCGGAGTGTCTGGTTTATGCACTTTAGGGAGACCGTAGAGCCTAGGAGCTGTGGATGACCTAGGTGTCAGACTCTTCTTCACATCATCGGGTAGCCTCGCCGATTTAATCATTGACGTAGTGGACTTTTCAATCTTGAGTGTTGGGTCACGTGCTAAAATCTTGTAGGCTGGGTCATTGAGAAGAGCCTGGATTTCCATGTCGTAATCTGATGATTTGAGAACGACGGTGGCATTCCCCTTGTCGGCTGGTAGAATAACTATATCTGTGTCCTCGCGTAATGCACGTAGAGCTGTGCGCTCAGCTCGGGAAATGTTGTTCTTGAAGGGAACGGTCCTTTTCAGGGCCAGGCAAGTTTCATGTCGGATTTCTTCAGCTACATTAGATGGAAGGTCATGGATAGCTTGTTCCACACCACTGACGATGTCCATAATGGGAGTGGTTCTAGGGGTAGGCGAGAAGTTAAGCCCTTTACACAGAACAGACTGCGCTGCTGAGTCAAGGTCTTTGCCGCTGAGGTTGACAATTAGACGCTCGGGTTCTAGCCTGGGAGGCGACGGTTTCTTCTGACAAAGACGGTCAAACTTATGGGTTTGCCTTACCAAACTTCTGTCTCCGTTAGTGGGCCTTACCAAACTTCTGTCTCCGTTAGTGGGGAACTGTGAACATCATGTCAAGAACTCCATGGAATTTGTTCGCACACTAGACAGCCTCCGAGTCCATGACCAAGACCTCATGGTCAGCTTCGACGTGGTATCATTATTTACTAGAGTACCCCTGGAGGACACTCTTGAACTCCTCTCCCCCTTTTTTGATGCAGGAATTGTGAACCTTTTTAAGCACGTCCTCACATCTTCCTACTTCGTGTATGGTAGAAAGTACTATCAACAGACTGATGGTGTGGCTATGGGGTCACCTTTGTCACCTGCCATAGCTGACCTCTATATGGAACATTTTGAACACCGTGCCTTAGAGACCGCCCCTCTGAAGCCTACAATCTTCGCCAGATATGTAGACGATACCTTCTTGATCTGGCCTCATGGTAGAGAGGCTCTGCAAGAGTTCCTTGACCATCTCAATGGGATCCACAATAACATCAAGTTTACTATGGATTTGGAAAAGGATGGCCGCCTGCCTTTCTTAGACATAATCATTTATCGACGTGCCGATGGAACTCTGGGGCATGGCGTTTATCGGAAACCTATGCATACCGACTTGTATCTGAGTGGACTCAGCTTTCATCATCCAGCACAGAAACAGGCTGTCCTCAACACCCTAGTACACCGAGCCAGAGCCATCTCCGATGCAGATAGCCTTAATGGGGAACTTCAACACCTCCGACGTACCTTCAGTGCTAACGGCTATTCAGACTTTAATATAACCCGGGCCCTTAAAAGGACCGTTTCTTCAGCACCAAGTGATAGAGACGAAAATGTTAAGCGGGCATTCATCCCGTACACTGGCCCTCTCTCCGGGAAGATCTCTCGACTACTCGGCCGCCACGGGATCAAGACTGTACACCTACCTCCTACCAAAACCCGGCAACTACTAAGACCTGTGAAAGATGACCTTGGATTACAGAGACCCGGGGTTTATGGAATTTCTTGCAGTTGTGGCAAGATTTATATTGGACAGACAGGACGCCACATTTCCACCAGGATTGAGGAGCACAAACGGCACTACCGTCTTGGGCAACCTGAAAAGTCCGCCATCGCCGAGCATTGTCTCGACATGGGCCACGAGATGGACTACCTCAACACAGCGGTACTGGCTTCTACCACGGGACTATGGGACCGTCTCATCAAAGAAGCCTTTCACATCAGACTGAACCCAAATAACATCAATAGAGACGGAGGGTTCCAATTGGCCGCTTCCTGGCAACCTGCTATTTCTCTGCTCCAATCACGGAAGGAGAGATCGTTTACTTCCACCGACCAATCAGGATCCACGACTGCATCTGACTAGTCCTGCCATGGGTATATATACAACACCACAACCTCTGGATCTCACTTCTCCGAAGATGACGACGCAGACAGTCGCCGAAAGCTTAGAGTACACTTCTATAACTACCCGACTGGAAACCCGAGAGCAGTTTTTACAAATAAATGTAATCTTGCAAGTATTATGTTTAGGTATAGATATGAAAAAGCAAAGTTCTCCTTTTCACATGAAGGAGATATGATTAAGAGGTAACAATTTTCATTAATTCTGAAATTTTGTGGACAATCTCTCAGACTACAAAATGAAATCTGTCTTAAGATCTACAAAAGGTTTAACATCTCTGTTCAATCTAAAACTTGTCACTTTCCAAGCAGTGTTATTTATTGTTAGCCAAAATCTTTGTCCAGAATTCCTGTTATATTTATTTTCATTACCCTTCCCTTTACTGTACTGAATGCTTTCATTTTATTTCTATGTTTATATTATTGCACATCCTAGCAAAGAGTGTTCTCTGCCACTGTTGTAACCTTTCTGCCTATGGGTGACAAATTACAACGTTGAAGCAATTGATTAAAGTTATTCTATCACATGTATGTTTGCTAATATACTACCGTAAACTGGGCCAACTTTGGCCCTTGGGGGCAACTTTGTCCCACACAGAGAATAAAAGTTAATATTTTTTTTTATAGAGGTTACATAAAAGATGACAGAATGAACTGTGGCATAATAACTTTGCTATTTTCTGGAGAATCTATATGGATTACTAGGAATATTTTTCACTATCCTTTGAAGGTGGTAGCTGTGTCACAATCAGAATCAGCTGTTTTGTGGAGGGAAGATTGTGTGAAAACTTTATAGGCTGTGGACCTGGATTTGAACAAAAAAAATGCAGTAAGTATCAAATTATTTACTTTATATATTTATAAAAAACATGGCATTTTAATAAAGCTTGATTTTAAATATATTTTTTTCTAATTCTTACCATGTATCATTTTAGAGGTTATTTGGGACAACTTTGTCCCGGGCCAAAGTTGCCATAGTGTTTTCATGAAAATTGTGTTGTGCTTGTTTTTTAGGGTTTTTCTCTCAAAATACATTCCAGAACAACATAAATGGGGAAAGAGAGGAAGGGAACCAGGAGAAAGCTAGGGAGTTGGGAATAGAAAAAAAATATTCTGACGATAAGTTACAAAAATGTTTGCAAGATATAATGGAAGCTCGTCTGTCACAGAGGCAAGCAGCAAAGCATTGGAATGTTGAGTCTGGAAAAGTAATCACCCCTGCAGACATAGATACTGGTATTACTATTCCAGTGATCGTCTCAGAACCGAATAAGAAGAGAACGAGGGGAAGGCCGAGGATACCGGTAGTGGTTGATGACATCTCCTCTAGTGAGGATTCTCATTTCAGTGTTGATGACACTACAAACAATGATTTGGAATGATAGAAAGAGGACTTTGACCATGAGTGCCCAACTCATGAAGCTGATGATTTATGGAAGGAAAAGCTAAAGGAAAATGACTATATTGCAATCAACTACAGAGGAAGACTCTATCCAGGCAGAATTCTTGGTTTTGCCATGTAAGATGGGATAAAAAAAATTAAAGTGAAGTGTACGGAAAAAACCAATGAAGTTCTGGAGATGGCCACAAGAAGGACAAGAGGACATATTGGCTTATGATTTCACTGATATGAAAACAAGAATAGATGAATTAGGAGAGGATACTATTCTGTCGCTAAACTGAACAGTTTCATTTCTTTTTTAATTTTGTAAGTTTTTAGTTTTTATTGGGCTGTTTTTCATGTTTCACTATCCTAGTTACTAGCATTTCAATAAGTACTGTACAGTATAATTTTTATCTTCCAGTATAGCCTAAGCATTATTTTTTTGATTATTTTCTCAATAAAACGTTATCACTTTTTGAATAAAATATTGTATTAAATTTATTTTCCTATTTTTTGTGTGATACTTTCACTTGTAAAATATTAGTTAAATGGGTCTCATTTTCACTTATGCACAACATTGGTCCAGTGATCAAAATGTAGTCTTCAAAGAAGAAAAACTGTAAGTGGGCTAAAGTTGTCCCGTGATGGGGCAACATTGGCCCATTTAAAAAATATTCACAGAAAATATAGGAAACAATAGTAATCACCCAATGTATATCAGAGTGTACTCAGAAAACCCTCACCCTTATTTCAGATATTACTTATATTCTTATAACAAAAAATAGAGGAGAAGAGAGGCTTAAATTTTGAGAAATTGAAAAAAGTGGGCCAAAGTTGGCCCAGTTTACGGTACATCACTTTCTACTCATCAAATCTTTTCTTGCATAGAAACTAAACTTTATCGGTATAGAAAACTGCTGGCAGATATTAAAATTGGTATGGTTTTAAAGCATTTAAAAACACTAGCTCCTCTGATCATGTTGCATTATTGCACAATGACCAGTTTTTAACGTAAAGGATATTTTTATTTTTCTTACTTTATACTATTAAATTACTTCCAAATCGTATTTATGATTGACTGAAAACATGCCTCACATGATATTTAACAATTTAAAATCATTGCATGTGTTGGTCGTCGCAATATAGTTGCGACTTTCTGCCTCATCCTGTAGATGATTTTGTGGTAACACTCCGGGGTTTAAACATTTTGGTTTTCGCATGAGGATTGCAGCGACAAGGCCTGATTCTTGTCTTTGCTACTAGAGCACCCTGAAGCACATGAGCTTCTCTAGTCACATTGTTTGCTGTCTGCAAGCGAGATTTTCCATCTCACAGAGATGCCAATTGCCAATGTAATCATTTTGTGATGAGGTCAATATTGCAAATTTTTATTAGACATTAAATTAAGCTGCATGGCTCTACATCCCTGGAGGGGCTAGGTCTACCATCCGACCACTGTGGCATCTATTATAGGGAGATAGGATTGGGGGCATGGGTCAGCAATAATAATAATAATAATTATTATTATTATTAATGATTTCCATGAGTGGAGCCACTACTTCTCAATCAAGTAGCTCCTCAGTTTGTATCACGAGGCTAAGTGTACCCTGTTTCATACCTCCCTACCTCAGAAAAATTCGAGTAGGTACCGTGGATTGTACCTGGGCCTGTGGATCCGTAGCCAACAATGCTAACCATGAGACCATGCAGGTGATCCTATTAGACACTCATATATCTATATATTCTCAGGTTACAAGTAATCCTAGCAACCTTGGCAGCATCCATCTGCCAGTCCATTAGGCCTATGTATTTAATTCCTATAAAAGAGTACAACACCGTGTTTCTATACCCACAATCCGCCACTGTTTAAATACCCAACTCAAAAACTCCTACTGAATGAGGATGTTGTTGTGATATAACATTTTTGAAGTTGTTTGTATGGAAATTTAAATACCTGTTATAATATATGAGGACTGTGCATTGCAATAATATCTTGGTTTACCCAACATTAGCTTTGGTGTTGAGGGCTTATTCTCCATGTCCTCAGACTGGATTTTAACAAGAACTTTTCCAATGTGTTTACCAGCAGCCATATATCTGTAAAAGTGCTAGAGATTAATTAATTAATATTTAAGAACATTAAGCAATAACAACTACTGATACTACAAAATATAAACTACTAGCATGTGCCCGCGGCTTCGCCCGCAATAACTATTTTAAAAATTAAAAATTAAGAGCATAATAGTTAAATCATTATATTTATTAACACCTTTATCACGTGGACTACATACCACGATTAGATGCGTCGCCTGGTAAAAGCGACCTCAGATTCGAGTTCCTTGGTCCAGAAAACCCCTGTATAGTGAGTTTCGTCCAAATAAAACAATGTTTGACCATATTAGGGCTTACAACATTCAAGCGATCGCAAAAGTTTAATTTCAAGGTATGACAAAAATAGACAAAGCCAACTGTAATTGTCAAACTTCCATTTAATTTAATTCCAAACCCATCTGAAACCCACCGGCAACAATATGTTTTAATGTCAAATGTGATTCGGATTCGATAATTCTGTGTAAGAAGGGATTAAGTATTCTCATAAACATTTGATTTTTGGCATTTAAAATCAGAATTTTTCAAAATCCTTTCTTAGTGAGCACCTACATTATGAAACGAAGGTACTGCCAAAATTCCAAGTCTCTACCTGTTATAGTTTAGGCTGTACGTTGATTCCTGTCAGTCAGCAGGACACAGCCTTTTATATATATAGAGATTGATGTACATAAATGGCATAGAAAATTATTGAATTTAACTTACAAATTTAATCTGTAATTGTTTGGATTTTCACTTATGTACTGGTAATACGGTAGTTTGATGGTCCTAAAAAGTTAAAGTATATTAATTATATCTTATAAGTATAAGTTATATCTTATTATTAAACTTGCTTACACTGTTTGGTTTCCTACATGAGTAGGCCTATACAGTTTTTTTTTTTTTTTTTTAATTCTTTATTTACTACATGCTCCATTGCATAGCGCAATATTTACATGTTTGGTGTGTTAATTACAGTCTATGTAGTAAATACTTAGCCTAGTTTACAATTTTGTGTAGTGTGTCAAAATCTATGCTGTTTACAAATTTCTGAAAATATTTTAAATATTTATTCACTAGTTCTTTGTCCAGCAGACAATGTCCCACTAATCTAAGGATGTTTGTTTCTAGTGTTTTCCTTTCATTCTTTAGCACTTTGCACTCAAACAAAATATGGTCAATTGTTTGAATGTTTCTATTGCAGATGCAGGTCGGGTCTTCGATTATTTTGAACCGTTGTAGGTATGTGCCAAGTTTTCCATAATCTACATTGTACAGTAGCAAAGAAGGCTTTTGTTTTAGCACCTTTGGTTGTAGCTTGCCACTCTTTTTCCCACCTTTCCAAGCAATTGGCTTTTAGAGTTCTTTTGACTGGGCTTAATGGTCTACTTGAGAGCTGCCTGCTGCATGCTTAACCGGACAGTCTGCCTTTTCATTGCCTGTGTTTCCGCTGTGGGCTTTCACCCAAGTGAAATGGAATACCCAATTATGCTGTTGTAGGTGTGCCGTGATGCTTGCGGATTCTGTCGATTAATTTGATATGTTTCTTGTGGTTGCTGAGCAGATTGAAAGTTATCTTGCTGTCAGTGTGAATTGCGACTTATTTTTGTAATTCGTTGGTGTCTATGTCTTCTAGTTTTTCCAGTGCTTTGAGTATGGCGAATTGTTCTGCTTGATTGTTGGAACAATTATTTGCCAAGCAGTAGTGTGGTTAGCTATGTGGGAAGAAGGTCATACACACCAATCCTGTTTCGTTTGGAAAGTTTATTTATTTATTTATATAGGGAGTCTAAAAGTCGTAGGAACTAGATTTGGAACATGGAATGCTAGGCATGGGGCACTTAAATCAGTAATAAAAATTAGAGAAATACAGGTTAGATGTAGCAGCAGTACAGCCATTCCACGGAAAGTGAGCTTGAAGTGTACAGACCGTAACAACCTTTTAATATTAATTAAAAATATATGTAATCATTGAAAAATTATGAAATTAATTTTCAGTACTAGTCAACTGAAGAACTAATTCTCAAAATTAATTTCATAATTTTTCAGTGATGGCATATATTTTAAATTACCGGTACTATTAAAAGGTTGTTACGGTCTGGATGCTTCAGGCTCACATTCCATGGAATGGCTGAGTACAGGAAGTTGGAGGTAGGGTGTAGGTTCATTACAGACAGACACGTATACCTTTTTCTATGGGAAAGAGAATAATAATCATCAATTAGGGACAGAGTTCTTCATACATAGGAGAATCAAATCAGCCATTAAAGAAGTAAAGTTTATTAATGATAGACTTTCTCATGTCATTTTAAGAGGATGGTGGTGTGACATCATAGTTATAAATGACCATGCACCAACAGAGGATACACATGATGATGACAAGGACAGTTTTTGTGAGGAAATACCTGGGTAGAATGCACATTTGATCAGTTTCCAGCATTTCACATGAAAATTTTACTAATAGGTTTCAATGCAAATGTAGGAAGGGAGGATATTTTCAAGCCCACGATTGGGAACGAAATTCTCCACTTGCAGAGCAACCACAATGGGGCTAAATCAGTTAATTTTGCCACTACTAAAAATTGAATCGTAAAGGGTGCAAAATTCTCACATCGTGATATTCATAATAATAATAATAATAATAATAATAATACTCTTTATTGTTCATTGAGGTTCTACATAGTAGAGTTCCTATTGAACATTGTCATAAATTTCCAAACAAAATGCTTCGCTTCAGGGAAGTTACAAATAGTTGTTTGGAGAGAGAGATTAAGTTCAAGTCGATCCCTTGTTCTAACAAGAAGAAATGTATGTCAAGTTTATCTATTAAAAACTATTAACAGGGTTAAAAATAAAAAAATAAATATTATTATTGAAGTATGAAGTTATTTGGATTAAATTCATTCAAGGAATAATATGCATTAGTTACTAGTACATGTCGTATAGTTCTACAGAACTTGATTTCGGACAAATTCTTCACCTCATGGGGAAGCTTATTGAATATTTTGATTCCCATAGCAATGGGACTCATTGCTGTTATTTGAAGATTGTGTCTAGTTATTGCTATATTATTTGCTGTTCTTGTCTCATGGTCAAGAATATCTTTATTTTTGTTGATATTTGGTTCATTTGTTTTTATCAGTCTAAGTAACTCATATAAGTACATACCAGTCATAGTGAGGATATTATTGTTTTTAAAGATATTTCTGCATGAATGCCTTCTACTTAATTTAAATATAATTCGAAGGGCTCTTTTTTGTAATTTGAATATGTTTTTGCTTTCACTTGAATTCCCCCCAAAAATTATTCCATAATTTAGATGAGAGTAGAAAATTCCGTAGTATATATTAATTAATGATTTAATTTATACTAGGTCTCTAATATTTCTTAACAGGTAGATGGTAGAGCTTAGTTTTTTACTTAAATGTATGCAATGATCTTTCCAGTTTAGATGAGTGTCAATATGGATACCGAGGAATTTGACTGAGCTTTCTAGCATAATTTCTTTCGTACCTAGATTTAAAGTGGTTAGATGTTGGGTTTTACTATAGTGGGTGTTGAAATATATATTCTTTGTTTTACTCTCATTCATTGTTAAATTGTTACATTGAAACCAGTGGTTCATGCTTTTTTCAATTTCTAAATAGTTGTTTTTTAGTTCAGTCACATTTTGACCTGTTACAATTACGTTACTATCATCAGCATATATGACAAATTTCCCTTTATTTGTACATAAATACACTTGGACCTCGCCAGATGGAATGATTCATAATAAAAACAACTATGTGCTAATAGATGCAAGGAGGCAGTGTAGTATAACTGATTTAGGAGTGCTGACTGTGATTAGGATCATCATCTGTTAGTTGCAGTTGTTCGGAAGGAACTTTCAATAAAAAAAGGAAGTAGGCAAAATTTTGATACAAAGAGATTCAATCTGAAAAAGCTAGATGAAGAATTTCAAATGGATTTGCAGTTCTAGAAAAGACTGCAGAACAAGAAGTTAGGGATTATATGAATATCGATAAAACCGAGGAAAGCATTAAAAAAAATATTAAAGTAGGCCTATCCACAAAAGAAAAATTAGGTTTGCTTGAACTGACAGTGGTTTGATGATCAGTGCATGAAATTAGTAAATGAAAGAAAGCAGACGAAACTACAATGGTTGCAGAATCCAAATGATAGTATTGACGAAAATCTCAACTATTCTAAACGAGAAACTTCTAGAACCATTAGAACAAAGAAAAGGCACTATCTCAAAAATAAAGTAGGCCTAAATAAATTAGACGAAAATAGTCAAGACAAAAATGTTAGGGATCTCTACATAAACGACTTCAAGCTAAACTTGCGTGTCCGAATGAGGATTTTGAGTAGGTGGAAACATCTCTTTAATCAATTATTAAATGTACATGTACATGTTCAAAGTGTAGAAAGTGGAATATTCACAGCAGAGTCGTTGGTTGCTGAACCGACTTTAACAGAAGTAGAAACAGCTATATGTAAACTAAAATGAACATATCTTCAGGCGTTGACCAAATTCCAGCAGAATTAATTAAGGCAGATGGGGATAGATTAAACTCAGATATCCATAAACTCATTGGAGAAAGGAAGACTTGCCAAGGTAATGGAAAGAATCTGTCATTATACCCATCCATAAAAGGGAGATACGGCTGAATGTTATAACTATCGAATAATTTCTCTCTTATCAACATCATACAAAATTTTCTCTAATATACTTCTGTCAAGATTAACCCCATATGCGGATGAAATCATTGGAAATCACCAATGTGGATGTAGCCATTGATTAAATATTTTGTATTCACCAAATCTTAAAGAAAAAGTGAGAATATAATAAACCTGTTCACCAGCTATACATAAATTTAAAAAAAAGCATATGCTTCAGTTAAGCAATTGAAATTGTACTATACCTTCATTGGTTTTGGGATACAAAAGAAGATAGGCTCATCAAAATGTGCCTAAATGAAACCTATAGCAGTCAGGGTAGGAAAATTTATATCAGGTTATATACCATTAGGTTTGCCATTAAAAGCGTTTTGAAGCAAGGAGATGCACAAAGTAGGCCTAGAATTAAATGGCAATCACCCGATTTTAGCTTGTACAGATGATGTTGTCTGTTGGGCGATGACATAAATACAATCGAGAGAAATGCAGAAAGTCTTTTGGATGCCTGCAGGAATGTTGGATTGGAAATTAACACAGAAAAAAACTAAGCATAAGGTCATAAAACTTGAAAATAATGTGCTACAAAATATTAGAATAAACAGTAAATCGTTCGAACAAGTGCAGAAATTCAGTTATCTGGGAGCAGTAGTTACAGATACAAATAATATTAAGGCAGAAGTTAAGTGACGACTGAAATCAGGAAATGCAAGTTTTTATGCAGTTCAGAAACTTATCTGCTTGTCTTCTCTCCATAAATCTAAAATTAAAAATTTATAAGACTATTCCACTCATATGCCACGTGTTTGATATTCACCAATAATGTTGAGCAATTCCTCGGATATAGACCTATCATGGCTGTTTATCTTAAAGTATTCTTGTAGGAATCGCGAGAATGCCATTTTATCGGCTAAAACGTGCTGCTCGTTACTGGACACTTAAGCATCAGTGTGCAGTGATTAATACGTCGCTACCATCAACCAGCATGAAAACAGATTATTTTATACAACATAACTTGTTTCTAATTGAAATAATAGAAACGTACATTGATTAAAGACACAATTTCGATACGGTGATTTATTCTGTTCTGTTGTTAGCTTCTTATTCTTCTTTGTTTTTGTTTAAAGACGCTACTGCTTCTCTGGACCGACAGTGCTTCTGCATCCCTCCATGTCTTTGTATTGATGACAGAGTGAGCAGCCCTGACACCATAGGTGACGGATGGTATGTGAGGAAAAGTTCTAGAGAATAAGTGAAAAGAGCTATAGTTTCATTTAAATTTGAGTAATGTAATGGAATAAAGCTCTAACTATAGGAACAGAGTGGTGAAGTAGGAGATTATCCATGTGAAGAGGTCCACGGTGATGGAATTTGTAAATGTCCGGTAGTAGTAGGCCTATCGTAGTTTGATGAAAATATTGTCTTCTGCATAAAAAAAAAAAAGTGATTTATGTTACCTTCCTCCCCACAGTCACAGAGTGATGAATAAGTAAAGCATATCCTGAAGTTGTAGGTAGGTACTAAAGCATTGTTAAATTTTAGGTGATAATAATAAACTATTGCCTGCCGTGGTACCCTGCAAGAATTGCGTAAAAAAAATTAGTGTTTTAGAGTTTATGTCGAGAGAATCGTGCCAATTGATCCACCATTTCATTCCCAGCTATTCTGGTGTGAGAGGGAATCCACACTAATCTGATAGACATACGTTTCAACGCGAATGCGTGTAACAAGGAATGAATAAGAGTAACATAAATGTTGTGGTCTGTAATGTAAGGAGAAATTTGTGCCTTAAGCATGGCCTGATTGTCCGAGAAGATGAGGATGTTGGTTTACAGGAGAGAATAAGCATCTTTAAGAGCTGTGTGCAACCCAATATTTTCTGCCGTATAGATTGTTGTGGTGAGATGCAGTTTCCAGTTTCTGCCGTATCGTGCAGTGACATTGAAGAAAGCTGCCCCAACATTGTCATCTGTTTTGAATCCATCAGTAAAGTAAATATGATGTAGAGAATCCCGCTGTAAGCCAGCCATATATGTCCAAAACATCATGGTAGGCGCCTCGGTAGGGGATGCAAAAGTGTTGATATCTATGTGTAGGAGTGGATGGAAAACCCTTACAGTCCATGAGGTAATGGGGTGCATCGGAGTCCTGTAAATATTGTTATATTGGTGGAAGGTATCCATATGGGACGCTAAGGATTCCTGAGGCAGTTGTCTATGGGCTGGGTGTTCTTCCCTTAATCGGTGCAGATAAATTAGTTTAGGAAATCCACTCAATAATCTACTTGTCGCAGGACGGCCATTGATATGAAAGATGACTTTATAGATGTTATATAGGAGAGCTTCGTATTTCTGAGTAGCTTGTCTAGTGAGCGGAGGGCATACGAGGCATAGTTAAATTTGGATAAAAACAGCAGATATATCAGATTGTAGAGAACCAAATGGTTCGCACCCCCAAGACTTTCCCGAAATAGCCTGAAGTAATGGTAGTCTGTTATGACAGGCGAGTATTTGTGTTTTAATGTGATCAGAAAATGTAAAACGAGACGTAAAAAGAACCCCCAAGAATCTCACATTATGCACACTGGAAAGAGCAATGTGACCTAACTGCAAGGTATACCGCCTCTTAGGGGATCCAGGGCGAAAAATTAGTAGCTTGGTTTTGCGGAAGTTAATGCACAATCCTAAATCCATCAAGGCAGTGATATACGGTGATATATCAGTTTGGAACTGGCAATGTCTGAAGTTAGAGAATGTAAAGGGATAGCTCTGGTAAAGATAGATATCATTTGCATATTGGAGTACTTGTGGGGAAGTAGCTGTCTGCGACGTTATATCCTGTACATAAAGGCCATATAATAAAGGGCTAAGGGAGGAGCCTTGTGGGATACCAGTAGTTGTTCTTACGGAATTATTATGGTATCGTCTGGGTAATGAAATGGAGCGAGAGTGGAATAAATTATAAATGAGATGTAGAAAGCGAGACAGAAAGTTATTTATATAATTGATGTATGGGTAAGGGTATGGAAACCGAGTTATATGCCCGCAAAATATCCAGAAAGTGCTATTACGCATTGTCGTTTATGGAAAGCAGTTGCAATGTCCGTTGTAAGGAGGTGAATATTATACTCTGCATTAAAATGTTTCCTGAATCCGGATTGCGTTGGAGGCCATAAGGAGTGACGTTCTAAATAAAAAGTGAGTCGGTCAGTTAAGATTTTTCAAAGAGCTTGCGCATGGTAGGGAGTAATGTAATAGGTCGATAATTCATGACCTGACAGCCCGTGGATCATGGTTTGAGAATTGGACAAACATAAGTATGACTCCAAGAGACCGGTACCATGCCACTTCTTAAAACATGGGAAAGCCCTGGCTAGCCTGTTATAAAATTCCACTGGTAGTGCTCGTAACATGGAATATGTAATATCATCTGGTCCCGGGTCTGAGCGGTGGGTCTTCAAATGGAGGATTTGGAAGTTGTCAGCGGGTGTAATATCTAGTAAAAGAGGATGTGTAGAAGGTACATCGTCACTGGTGAAGTGAGGAAACTGTTCCATAATCAGGGAAGCAGATGTACAAGCAGATGGTTGTACAATATTTTTTCCATGAAGTAGCCTACATTTGTGTTTGTGGAGAGTTCGTTTTGTGAGGGCTTCCTGTCGTTTGTAAAGCTGGTAACTGTCAGGGGTCATGTGAAGTCGATATTGTTTTAGTGCACTTCGTCTCAGATTGAGAGCTGCCGCACAATGACGATTCCACCATGGTGGTTTAGTGTGCGGGTAAGAAGTGATCATAAAAGGATGATACGTAGCAAGGTAGGACTGCAAAAGGTTTTCCAGATCCTGGTACGTAGTAATGTCAGACGGAAGATCCTGCAAATCCTCAGTGACATATGTATGTAAAAGGGTATTGTCCACAGCACCTATTCTACGGGGATTGGAGAAGGGTTTGTGGACATTATAACTGTTTTTGATGACAATGTGCAAAGGAAAATGGTCGCGCTGGCATGTGTCAGGAAGTTTCGTACATATGGTAAGAGAGACAAGAGTGTCCGATGTAATAATGAGGTCGGGGGTCGAATCCCTCTGTCCAAATTGACCTATCCGAGTTATTGTTATTCCACTGCCGGGCATTCAGCAACTCTATAAGGGGATGTGAATACGTTCTCCACTCCATTCTGTCAGCGAAGTTGGTGAGGTTAAAATCCCCACAGACCAAAGTATGATATCCAGGTATGGTCGGAAGAAGATCGGACAACTGCGCGCGGGTAAGCTGATAGGATCCGAAGTATATATCCCGAAGATAGAGAATTGGAGTAGAAGCATGTGAACAACTTCCATATGCAGAAACGGTGCGTATGTCGTATAGTGAGTGACCTGTAAATGGGGAGGAGGAACACAACCACCCCTCCACCATGCCTGTTCCTGTCTTGTCTAAGCAGTCTATATCCTGGATGGGTAAACTGAAAAGTAGGGTGAAAATGGGTTTTCTGTGATGATAACAACATGAAAAGGAAAGAAGTATATTAATTCACGAAGTTCAGTTCTTTTGTTGCCCAGGCTACGGGCATTCCAATATAAGACATGGAGGTCATTGTGATGTGGCATGGTTGCTAAACCACCATGTGTTTACATGCATTTTCAGTTTTTCTAGCACTCGACGGGTTTCCTCCGATTGACTTTCACCAATGGCGGTTTTGATAGCTGTAAGAATCACCATATTCAGGTTAGTTTTTGGTGGCTGCTGGACCAGGAATGGTCGGTGAGTCTGGGGAATTGCATGTAAAGGCAGCGGGCCTGGTATTGGTATCAAGGACTCCCTAGCCTGTGGCACTTCTGCATCCTGTCTGCCTGGTGTAATTCCAAGTGGCGGGAAGTCTTAAGTCCGTCCCTCAGGAATGATGAGAAGCTTCTTGTGAGCCCCTTTGTTGTAACCAGGGATAGTGTCCTGCCCCCTCCTTTTGGTGTGGACCGGAGCCAGGAGTCCTGAAAGATCACGAGATGAATATGCTCAGGAAGCAGCCGATTCGTGGCATGGTCGTAACGGAGTTGCCATTAGTAACGATGGAGCAACCCCCCTGCCCTGAAAATCTCCACCGTCTTCGCTTGCATTATTTGGATGTATGTCGTCCGACCACTAACAATTTGTCTTGCCATATGCCTATATATGGGTAATTGTTGCAACTGCTCATTAATTTGAGATTCCAGTTTATACGTCGCACACAGATGCGTTTCCGTGGTTGGATGGGCATGCTTACAGTTCAAGCATTGTGGTTTTGCTGACGTGCAGTCGCCCCCATGGGAGTCCTGACCACAATATAGACACTTTTTAGAGGATCAACAATATTTGGAGCGGTGATTGAATTTACCGCAATGGTGGCAGAGTGGTACTCTTTCCTTATAGGTCTCCACAGGACAGCGTTGATGATAGAGCATGATATAACTCATAAGACGTTGGCTCCGCAAAGTAATTTTGACAGTTTGGGTAGGTACATAAGTTACGTTACCATGCCCATCCTGCACTCAACAATTGAATCTATAAATATGGGATATCCTATATCTTTGTGGGACGAAGGCATCCGCTATAATTTCCTCAGGGATCACTCTAATATCAATCCCTCTAATCACCCCAGTGACAAAGAGGTTTTAAGGAGGGATAAAGGATTCAGTCTCATGTTGGTTATCAAAATCTGAGTTGATAAAGTTAATAGCAGAGTGATATGTTTGAAAATGTACATCTATGCGATTCCTATTAACATGCTGCACCTGTTCCACATCGTAATTATTATGAAACAACCATTTCCCAACCCTCATGGGATGGAATTGCCCGATGTCCTTACTAAGATGTTTTATCGACACAAAAAAAAGGGCCAACATCATAATAGATATAGCGTTGGAGTTGTTTGCACCAGGGTCTAGGGTCTAGGGACTGCATGGCAATGTCAGGAACGACATGAGGAGCATTAATGTCGTGCAAAGTCACCTCGTCCGGAATGCTGCTGTTCCGAGGCAGAGCAATGTTACTAGGTGGAAGTTCGTCACAATTAACTGTGACAGAACTGGCATCAAGAACTGGCATTGAGGTTGGAGTGTGTTGAGAAATCTGTCCATGAAATACATTGAGTTCCAATGGGTTGACGATGGACGGAGATATTTCCTGTTGATGTGCTATGACTAACGGTGGGCGTTACGGAAATGGAGTACAGTCTATCTAGGAACCGCCCCTCCGGGGGAAGCAAAAAACTAAGGATCTCAAAACATCAGAATACAAGAAAAATTACTCACAGTTTATCGCTTAGAGAACACAATACACCACCCTGTACTATAAACACAACACAAAGTGACGAGACGATGTCTGTCCAGTGACAGAGGATAACTGAAAACCGTCTACACTGGCCGAAGAGTCGCTCGTGAATCTGCTGTTAGCTCAACTGAATAAACTTAACTGTGTCTTATATGCACCATTGGTAGCACTGGTTACACCATGGTAGCTCGAATCGATTCATGGATGGTTGATTCATAGTATGCCGTGATCTCGCAGCTGTTAGTTTTGTTTTTATACAGCAAAGCACGAAAGTAATTGTTATTTGTATAATCCATTACATTTTTATTCATGGAATAGTCTTAATAAATCCAACTTGTCAACTCTCATGGGATTACCTATGACAATAATTATCCTGCCGGTTGTATTATATGGACGTGAGACATGGTCGCTTACTCTTCGGGGAAAACATAATCTCAGAGTGTTCGAAAACCGGGTGCTTAGGAAAATATTTGGTCTTAAAAGAGATGAAAATGGGGAGTGGAGAAAACTGCATAACGACGAGCTTCATAACCTCTACTCTTCACCGGATATAGTAAGGGTAATTAATGACGAAGGATGAAATGAACATCTTGCACGCATGGGAAGGAAAGACATACGGTATCTCAAAAGTATTGACTGGGAGACCCGAAGGGAAAAGAGCACGTAGAAGACCTAGACGTAGGTGGGAGGAGAATAATAGGATAGTTTTGAGGTAAATATGATTTGTGAGGAATGGTAGGATGGAGTTAGCACAGAATAAGTTTGAATTGCAGGCTCAGGTAAGCATGGCAATGAAACCAATAATTTGAGGTTAGTTTAATTATTAATATAATTGTTATTATTACGTGTTTTCTTTGTATTATCTATCTTAATCATTATCTTTGATTACTTATTGAAGTTTATTTTTCATATTTACCAAATAATTTCCTGCATAATTTTCAATGTTTCGCCATGTGTGTCAACATTGTGAGAGTCATTAATTGCCATTCTGAATTAATAAATTAATTTCTCATTGGTCATTGATTGTATCAGTGAAGATTTTTAACCAATAACTGTTCAGATGACATAAATTAACTAATGTGTAATTATACTCTTTAATTGTAATTACGGGCACTGAACATCATTCAGACAGCATTTTAATCTATACAGAACGTCATTTTAAACTGCGGTGTTTGCCACTCACATACCAATTATAAATTATGTAATTGAGCTTCTCATGCTAATCAGTCGTGTGCACATCAAGATGAATCTTATTTCATCTTAAATATTTCGAGCTCTCACGATTTAAATCATTAAATCATTATTAAAACTTTTGTTAAGCATGCTCAAAGCGATTGTGAAGTGAATCACCAATAACTTCATTATTCCTTGCCGAGTGACAATCACATAACCTCAAACAAAATTATTTATAAATCTATGTAATCATTATTAGGTGAGAGTGATTAAGCCTAATCATCTAGCTTTTAGGCCAAGCACGGTAAGTTCATTATTAGAGAATTTATCATTACCAATTATTTCTGTGACACTACATCTTCACACAGCATATCACAAGTAGCAAAACATCTAAAGCCTGTCTGTTCAAGTCTTTTCATTTTACACCAGCCGTCACTGTATGTCAACACTGTTATTACCTTCATAAATTAAAAGCTGCAGATTAACATTGGGGTGAAACATGTTTTGTTGCTTAAAAGAAAAAGTTATATAATGCCACCCCCTCAAAAAGATCATTCTGTTAGCTGGAAACAGTACCGCTACTTCCAATACAACACAATAAAGCTGAGTTAGAAACAAAACCTTTAAAAACCAAATTTTTAATGATGTATAGTGCTAGGAAATAAAGCTGTTAAAAGGAAAATGTAATAACATAAACCAAATCTTTGATCACAATAAACAGCATTTTTGCAATGTATGTGTATTAATCCATATGGGACTTCATAAAAATGATAACATTACCTGACTGATAACACTTCCCACAATTATATTAAGTTGCATTCACTGTATTTCAATATTCATATTTTGAACAGGCTATAAGCTATAAAGGATTAATAAATAAAATGTATAGATTCTTCCATTTAATCTGAAAGGGCTTGCATAACAATTTAATTTTAATACAATCCATTATATTACCAGAGGATGCAAACCTTTTCATTTGGTTCCATAAAATAGATAATATTCCTTCAGCTTGCTTAAGCTCCATCCACAATGTGCAGTCGGCTGTCGGTAGTTGGTAGCTGGTAGTCGGTAGTGGAAGTATAACGTGTGGTGAGTAGTGAACGCCATTCACAATGTTCAGTTGCAGTCGACAGCAGGCAATCGGCAGTTGGTAGTCAGTTGTCAGCAGACGAGAAATTCATCTCTGACTACCAACTGCACGACTGCAAGTAACATATTACGAGATTG
Organism: Ectobius pallidus; assembly: GCA_964059195.1. Classification (NCBI taxonomy): domain Eukaryota; kingdom Metazoa; phylum Arthropoda; class Insecta; order Blattodea; family Ectobiidae; genus Ectobius; species Ectobius pallidus. The sequence goes on from CAXKWD010000001.1 coordinate 91,352,068, forward strand.
AAAATTATTTACTAGTGCAAATACACAGATTAGCATACTACGAGAAAGCAAGATGTGTTTATAACATATATTATGCAATTATAAAGCGATTCCTCCACCTTTTTTATACTGTAAAACAGGGGTGCTCAAACGGTCGATCGCGATCGACAAGTCGATCGCGAGTGCTTTTTGAGTAGATCTCGAGAAGAAAAAAAATTTTAATAAGTAGGTAGGCAACTAATAAAATAACACTGCTTGCGGCAAAAGGTGGCTTTATCAAAGGAACGCGCGGCACTTGTCAAAGAAAAGCCGCGTTGTTTCTAGACCAGACAGTGGAGTCTAGTCTAGAAACAACGAGAGACAGTACAGTCTAGTTTCGGGCGGCGCGTTTGACGGGAACATTCGAGACTTTCGTTCACGCCGATATAAATGTTGCGCCTGCAGGAATTGGAGTCATTCTGAATTGTAACTTGATGGCGATACTACGTCGATAAGTACAAAGTTTATTATTAAATAGTGGAAAATGAGTGCAGTGAAGAAATCTAAAACGTATCATTTTAATAAGGATTGGGAGGAAGAATTTTTCTTTTGTATGGTGAAGGATAAGTGCATTTGTGTTATTTGTCGTGCGTCAGTTGCAATACCTAAGCGTGGTAACTTAGAGAGGCATCATAAAACGGTTCATAAAAACTATGAAAAGGATTTTCCGCCACAGAGTGAATTAAGAAAACTAAAGGTACGTGATTTGATATCTTGTTTGAAAAAAGAACAATCCATGTTCACAAGACCAGTCAAACAATCAAAAGCTGCTACGATCGCGTCATTTAAAATATCTCATATATTGGCGAAACACAAGAAACCATTCGAAGATGGATCGGTGGTGAAGGAAGCATTTATTGAAGCGGGTGAGACTTTATTTGGAGATTTTAAAAATAAAACAGAAATCATGTCTGCTATTAGAGAACTTCAGTTATCTCGTCCGACTGTCACAAGGCGTATTGAAGTCATGAGCCAGGACATCGCAGATAAACTAAAACATGATATCATGGAATGTACATACTTTTCTTTACAGTTCGACGAATCCACCGATATGACAGACACTGCCCAGCTGTGTATTTTTATTCGGATGGTATTCAATGACATGTTGGCTAAGGAAGAATTTTTGACAATCATACCTCTGAAGGGGAAGACCCGTGGCGAAGATATATTTGACGTTTTCTTCAATTTTGTAAAAAACTACGAGCTACCAATATATAAATTAGTGTGCATTACAACCGATGGAGCACCAGCAATGACTGGAAACAAAAACGGTTTTGTGGCATTGTGTCGAGCTAATGAAGAATTCCCTTCATTTTTTTCATTCCATTGCATTATACATCAACAAGTTTTGTGTTCAAAAGTTTTAAACACGGAGGAAATTATGGGCATTGCGACAAAAATTGTGAATTCCATCCGTGCACGTAGCTTGCAACGGCGGCTCTTTCAGTTGCAGTTGGAAGATAGGGAGTCAGCTGAACACACTGATTTAGTTCTTCACACGGACGTCAGGTGGTTGAGTCGCGGAAAATTCCTAGAAAGGTTTCAAGAATTATTGCCCGAAATAACAGCTTTTCTAGACGAAAGAGGTGATGACACTCAGATTTTGAAAAACGAAAAATGGCTAAATGATTTGGCATTTTTGACTGACATCACAATGCACTTAAACACCGTTAACTTGGAGCTTCAAGGTAAAGGAAAAACTATTATTGAGATGATTAGCGCAGTAAACGCATTCAAAAGTAAATTGCAACTTATGATAGATCAACTGAAAAGAAAGGATCTGAAACATTTTCCGTCTTTGAAAGCAAGGATTCCTCAGTTGAATTATGATACGTATGAGGCTGAATTATCAAATATTTTGGGACAATTCGAAATGCGTTTTCATGATTGCAGTAAATTGGAAAATATAGCATCATTTATGAGTTATCCTTTTTCATGTAAAAACATTGAGGAATTAGCTACTGAAATAGCCAGTCAGTTTAATATGGACTCATGTTCTGTTGAAAATGAGTTGGTGCAGATTATATCAGATATACATCTCAAAGCTACAGCATCTGATACAAATTTCTGGTGTTTTATATCTGAAGATAAATATCCGAATGTAAGGCAAATCGCCCTTCAACTGACGGCATTTTTTGGGTCAACTTACTTGTGCGAGTCTGCATTTTCTGAAATGAAGATAATTAAGTCAAAATATCGCAATCGACTAACTGACGATCATATGTCATCATGCTTGCGATTAGCACTCAGTGGTTACGTACCATCTTATGAAAAGTATGCTGAGGACATGCAGTGCCACGCTTCAACATCCAAAGCCACTCCTTAGTAACTCTTTTGTTTTGTAACAACCAATAAACTCGCAATTTTGAATAACTATGAGTTTTTTCATTGATATTGTAGAGAAGAACCTAACTAAACCTAACCCAAACCTTGACTAAAATAATGTACCTATACTGCGCAGAAAGCTAATATCTATATATGCTACGGTACGCCCTACCTAGGTAGGTAGGGTGTATCGTGTATGTACGACAACCCTGCATCACACACACTTGCAGTCTCTCAGAGTCGATCGTAAGTAGTCTAAAAATATTGAGGTAGATCGCCAGCAGTTCAAGTTTGAGCACCCCTGCTGTAAAATGTTTCCCTAACCTCAATGTCGACTGCATATTGTAGACGGCTCGAGTGCTGCTCCCAAGCGGCCGACTGCAACTGCAAACTGCTGACTACAGACTACCAACTGCCGACTGCACATTGTGGATAGAGCTTTAGGAATTGTCTATTACCATGGAGTAAGTATATTTTATTACCCTCTTTCTAATGCTAAAATTTATGAAATAATCTATGGAAATTATTTTGAACAATTAATTTTTTCAAATCTCACTTGATTCCAGAATACATATTGCATGTAGTGTAGGTGTCATTAGAGATATCTTTATGAAAATTTTCCAGATGATTTTTAGAAAAAATTTACATTAGTGGATTTTTAAAGGAAATTTGTCAATAAATTATATAGTGAGGTAATTATTTCTCTTTTATCCTTCTTTCTTTTGTTGTAATAACTTCCATGTTACTTTAGTCTAGTTATTCTTTTGTTTAGACTACCATCTTCTTACAAACATACACATGTTAGCCATGATATTAATATTACAAATTACCATACATAATGAAGGAAGAGTTCATTTGATATAAAATGTATTTATTTTATTTTTATGTATGCTGATCTTTAGATAATAAGTCATTGAACATTTTGAAGATGATACCTGAAAGCCTGTTCAACCTCTGTATGAGGGAATACAGTTCTCTTCAGTGGTTTCACTGCTCCTGACTTAATACCATCACTCAAAAGTTTGCTGAGTTGTATCTTGTTTTCTAATGGTTTTGTGAAGTATTTATCTAACATTATGCCGTGGAAGCTTTGCCCTTTGGTAAACATCTCAGCACCTTTAGAGAACAAGAAAAAATTGTTATGAGGCACTCACACGACTATGTCTATCCTAAGCAACATGAGATTTTCTTGTTTAAATTCTCTAGCAAAGAGAAAACACCAACACCTATTTAATTATTTCACACAGTTGATCAAATTTGGGAAACATTCTTAATAAAGTTATATTACAGAATACATTTCTGTTTGAAGGTTGTAAATTTAATGATGGATTCTTAAATTTGTAAATTGAAATTGAATAAAGTTATGTAATTCTTTATTGTCGAATGAACTGTTAATAATTTTTAAATAAATAAAATGAGGTAAGTTGATGTAACAAATAGACCATGGGCTACCAATATGAAACCCTCCCCCCCCCGTGGGAATTTCCGACACATATATTTTTTTGTTGGTATTGTCATCTAGTTTAAGATTTTAGTTGTTTGCCCCCTATCAATTACAGCATTTACCCGGAAACCCCGGAAAACCTCGGAAATCCGGAGAAAAAGAATTTATTTTAATTTTTCATTGTTCTTTGCTCCTAATATTCCCAGGGAATTTCTGACTCACACATTTTTGTTGGTATTGGCATCTAGTTTAATGTTTCAGTTGTTTTCCCCTTACAAATTACAACATATCCCCGGAAAACCACGTATATACGGAGAAAATTACTATGTTTTATTTTTTAAATCTTTGTTCTTTGCACCTAATATTCAAAGGGAATTTATGACTTATACGTTTTTTTGTTGGCATTACCATCTAGATTAAGGTTTCAGTTGTTTGCCCCTTATCAATTACAGTATATCCCCGGAAAACACCAAAAACCACGGAAATCCGGAGAAAGGGACTTCGTTTTATTTTTTAAAAATCTTTGTTCTTTGCTCCTAGTATTCAAAGGGAATTGGGGAATCATATGTTTTTGTGTTGGTATTCCCATATAGATTAAGGTTCCAGTTGTTTGCCCCTTACCAAATACAGCATATCCCCGGAAACCCTGGAAAAAACGTATATACGGAGAGAATTACTATGTATTATTTTTTAAATCTTTGTTCTTTGCTCCTAATATTCAAAGGGAATTTCTGATTCGTATGTTTTTTTGTTGGTATTGCCATGTAGATTAAGGTTTCAGTTGTTTGCCCCTTATGAATTATAGCATATCTCCAGAAAACACCGAAAACCACGGAAATCCGGAGGAATTGACTTTTTAAAAATTTCTTTAAAGTCTTTGTTCTTTGCTCTTAATATTCCCAGGGAATTTCTGACTCATATGTTTTTTTGTTGCTATTGCCATATAGTTTACGGTTTCAGTTATTTTCCCCTTACCAATTACAGCATGACAAAGAATACTGGAAAAAATCCTGATGCTGAAGGGATGAAGGCGATTGAAAACCTGGCAGAACACACTTCATATTCTAATTTGACATCTGTGAATGATAATTTATCTTACCAAACCTTAAACAGTCACTACCAAACTTTCTTGACTGAAGTTAGAGAAGGGACATTCGGTAAAACAGCACAATTTTGGAATGGTAATATGGACAAAGTGTCATTGATTTTGAGATTTCAGCGAGCAACTAAAGAAAACAACTTTGACTTACACTTGGCATGTTTAGAATATATATGATTCCCCTTTTCTTTGCATGTGACCATCACAATTATGGCAGATATCTCGTAGTCCATATACTCACCCTTTTGAACCTGCAAGGGACACACTTGAAGCAGAAGAATTACGTCGCAATAACGGTTTCAGTGACCGTAGATCACAAGTTCCGAGTTCTAGAAATTCTGTGGATTTCCGTGGTTTTCCGGGTTTTATGGGGATATGCTGTAATTGATAATGGGCAAACAGCTGAAACCTTAATCTAGATTACAGTGCCAACAAAAAAAATATGTAAGTCAGAAGTTCCCTGGGAATATTAGGATCAAAGAACAAAGGTTTTTAAAAAATTAAAACGTACTCATTTTCTTCGGATTTTTGAGGTTTCCGGAGTTTTCCGGGGATATGCTGTAATTGATAAGGGGCAAACAACTTAAACCTTAATCTACATGGCAATACCAATACAAAACCATAAGAGTCACCAATCCCCTTTGAATACTAGGAGCAAAGAACTAAGATTTAAGAAATTAAAACAAAGTCATTTTCTCCGGGCTTCCGTGGTTTTCGGAGTTTTCTGGGAATTTGCTGTAATTGATAAGGGGCAAACAACTGAAACCTTAATCTACATGGCAATTCCAACACAAAACCATATTAGTCACTAATTCCCTTTGAATACTAGGAGCAAAGAACTAAGATTTAAAAAATTAAAACAAAGTCATTTTCTCCGGGCTTCCGTGGTTTTCAGAGTTTTCTGGGGATTTGCCGTAATTGATAAGGAGCAAACAAGTGAAACCTTAATCTGCATGGCAATACCAACACAAAACCATATGAGTCACCAATTCCCTTTGAATGCTAGAAGTAAAGAACTAAGATTTAAACAAATTAAAACAAAGGAATTTTCTCCGGGTTTCCGTGGTTTTCGGAGTTTTCTGGGGATTTGCTGTAATTGATAAGGGGCAAACAACTGAAACCTTAATCTGGATGGCAATATCAACAGAAGAACATATGACTCAGAAATTCCCTTTGAATATTAGAAGCAAAGAACAAAGATTTAAAAAATAAAACATTGTCATTTTCTCCGTATAAAAGTGGTTTTTCGGGTTTTCCGGGGATATGTTGTAATTTGTAAGGGGCAAACAACTGAAAACTTAAACTAGATGACAATACCAACAAAAAATATGTGAGTCAGAAATTCTCTGGGCAAATTAGGAGCAAAGAACAAAGAAAAATTAAATCAAACTCATTTTCTCCAGATTTCCGTAGTTTTCCGGGGTTTCCGGGTAAATGCTGTAATTGATAAGGGGCAAACTACTAAAGACTTAAACTAGATGGTAATACCAACAAAAAATATGTGAGCCAGAAATTCCCTGGGCATATTTGGAGCAAAGAACAAAGAAAAATTAAAACAAACTCATTTTCTCCGGATTTCCGGGGTTTCCGGGTAAATGCTGTAATTGATAAGGGGCAAACAACTGAAAACTGAAACTAGATGGCAATACCAATAAAAAAATATATGTGTCGGAAATTCCCACGGGGGGGGGGGGGGGGGGATGGGGGGTATACAGTAGCCTTCGCTCTAAAAGTGTCAGAATGATTTAGTTTAATCAATGATAATTGCAATTATGATATGCAGAAAGTAATTTATTTTTGTTATTGATTTCTGAGTTATGCCAGATCAATTCATTAAGGACAATTCAGGTGCTTATGGAAGAACAAAGGTCTAGTTTAATAAGCATATGTGAAGGAATACACATGGCTCTCGCCAGATGGAAAGACTCATAATCATATCAACCATGTGCTAATAGATGCAAGCAGGCAGTCTAGTATAATCGACGTTCAAACTTTTAGGTGTGCTGACTGTAATTCAGATCACTATTTGGTAGTTGCGGCTGTTCGGGAGAAACTTTCATTAATCAAAGGAGCTAGGCAAAATTTCGATATAGGGAGATTCAATCTAAAAAAGCTAGATGAAAGTAGGAATGCCTACTAAGTCGAGATTTCAAATAGATTTGCAGTTCTAGAAAACGCTGCAGAACAAGAAGCTAAAAATGATATGAATAACGATAAAACCTGGGAATGCATTAAAGACAATATTAAAGTAGCCACAAAAGAAAAATTAGTTTCACTTGAACTGAAACCAAATAAACCATGGTTCGATGATGAGTGCATGAAATTAGTAAATGCAATGCAGTGGTTGCAGAATCTGAGTGACCTAGTGTCGATAATCTCAACAATGATAAACGAGAAACCTCTAGAACAAAGAAAATAAACTATCTCAAAGACAAAATAAATGAAATAGAGGTATATACAGGTGCGGCATTTGTCGTTTCCCATTTTCAAAACTATGTAACACATTTTTTTAACATAGAATTAAGCTACATTGAACATTTTCAAATGTCTTACAGTCATGGATTTGCAAATCTGGTCTTACGTTTTGAGTATCTATTCCTTGAGATGCCCTCCATTAACTTCAACACATTGATGCAATCTCCCTCGTACATCGGCCATTACGCGATGTGTGGTGTCTTGCGTAACATTCGCAATTTCCAACTGAATTGTATTTTTAAGACTGTTAATGTCAGGGATGGCATCAGCAAAAACTTTAGACTTCAGATAGCCCCACAGAAAAAATCTGGTGCAATGAGGTCGGGAGATTTGGAGGGCCATTGAATATCACCAAACCTGCAAAGAATTCGGCTGGGGAAAGCAGCAGGTAGCGTGTCCATTGAAAGACTATGTGCTGCAGCACCATCCTGTTGAAACCACAATCTCTCAAAATCCAAGTTACAGTGTGTCAACTCTGGTAGGAAGAAAGTTTGCAGCATGTGATTGTAATATTCAGAGTTGACATTCGATAAAAAAGAAGAAAGGACCAATAATACCCTGAGCTGCAATGGCACACCAAGACTTTAGGACTGTGAAGTGACCACTCACGGATTGCGTGTGGATTTGCAGGAAATTGCAAATGTTACGCCAGACACCACACATCGCCACCACATAATGGCCTGTGTATGAGGGAGATTGCAGCAATGTGTTGAAGTTAATGGAGGGCATCTCAAGGACATCATATTCAAAAAGTAAGACCAGAATTGCAAATCCAAGACTGTAAGACATTTAAAGATGTTTAATGTATCTTATTTTTATGTTAAATAAATGTGTTACACGGTTTTGAAAATGGGAAACGATAAATGCCACACTCTGTAGTAAAGACAAAAATGTTAGGGATCTCTACAAGGGAATAAGTATGTTCAAGAAAGGTTTTCAACCTAGAATAAACATAAATAAGGACCAATGATGGCACTATACTTGCAGCTCCAAATAATATTTTGAATAGGTGGAAAAATGTCTTTTATCAATTATTGAATGTACAAGAAGATGTTTAAAGTGTAGAAAGTGAAATATTCACAGCCGTTGGTTGATGAACCAACTCTAACAGAAGTAGAAACAGCTATAGGTAAACTAGAAACACACAAATCTCCAGGCGTAAACTAAATTCCAGCAGAATTAATTAAGGCAGGAGGGGATGACTGATTTAACTCAGAGATCCATAAACTCATTCTTATGGTTTGGAGAAAGGAAGAATTGCCATAGGAATGGAAAGAATCTATTATTATACCGATCTATAAAAAGGGAGATAGGGCCGAATGTAGTAACTATCGAGAAACTTCTCTTCTATCAACATCATACGAAATTCTGTCTAATATACTGCTGTCGAGATTAACCCCATATGCGGACGAAATCATTGGAGATCACCAATGTGGATTTAGGGGAAATAGATCAACCATTTACCATATAGGCTATTTTGTATTTGCCAAGTCTTGGAGAAAAAGTGGGAATATAATAAGCCTGTTCACCAGCTATACATAGATTTAAAAAAAGCACATGATACAGTTAGGCGAGACAAATTGTATAATATCCTCATTGAGTTTCTGATACCAGAGAAGTTAGTTAGGCTGATCAAAATGTGTCTAAATGAAACCTATAGCAGAGTCAGGCAGGCCCAACGAGAGGGAGGGGCAGCCGGGCTCCAAAAGGGGGCCAACCAGGTTTTATTTTTTACTTTCTAAATTTACTCTAAAACAAAATTGGTTATAAGTAAAAAAACAGCTTAAGTTATGTTCTATGTGTTTATTTTATCTGCAGTTAATCTGAATCGGATTATTCTTGAAGAAAAATTGCTATTTTTTAAAAGTAGAAGCAGAAATCCTTTTGGACTCAACAGTAGACCTCACTAATGTTCGGCATTTAAAATCGTAATTTTCAAAGGATTAAACTGGTACATACAGATAAAATTGTTGCTAATTTGAACATTTTAATGTATTTTTATGTTTTGTGCCTGGCATCAGTTAACCGATTTGGTCCAACTTAATCTCATGGGCATGATAAATGGTATACCAAGTTTTATGAAAATCCGATAAAGCATATTTGAGTTATCGCGCTTACAGACAGATGGACACATATTTTCCTGTCTACCAGACAATGTCATAAAGTACCGGTACCATTCTGGCACTTAATAGTTATGTAATATCATTACATAATCTTTTTTTGCATACGTTATAAAGGGCGTGTTGGGTAGTGAATTTAAAATTTGACGGGGGCCCAGGAAAATTTGTCCCTGGAGCCCTTGTTTTCTTTCCACGGCCCTGGAGTCGGGATAGGGAAATTTATATCAGATAGGTTTGCCATTAGAAGCGGCTTGAAGCAAGGAGATGCACTACCACCTTTACTTTTGAATTTTGCTTTGAAATATGCCATTAGGAAAGTTCAGGAGAACAAGGTAGGCCTAGATTTAAAGGGCAGTCATCCAATTTTAGCTTATGCAGATGACATTTGCTTGTTGGGTGATGACATAAACACAATCAAGATAAATGCATAAAGTCTTTTTGATGCCTGCAGGAATGTTGGATTGGGAATTAATACAGAAAAGACTAAGTACAATGTCATGAAACGTCAAAATAATGCTCTACAAAATATTAGAAAAGCCAGTAAATTGTTTGAAGAAGTGGAAAAATTCCAATATTTGGAAGCAATAATTATACACACAAATAATATAAAGGCAGAAGTTAAGTGTAGATTGAAATCAGAAAATGTTTTTTTTAATGCAGTTCAGAAACACTTATCTTCTCGTCTTCAGTCCAGGAATCTAAAAATAAAGATTTATAAGACTATTATACTGCCTGTTGTATTATATGGATGTGAGACAATATCGCTTACTCTTTGGGAAGAACATTATCTGAGAGTATTATAAATGGTTTGGAACTTAGCACAGTGAAGTAATATTATATTGTGATACAAGTGCCGTAAGCGATACGGATCGAGGAAAGAGTTTGAAAAAACGAGGCGCAAGCACCTCGTTTTTTCAATTTTCTGAGATCCGTTATGTGCTTAAGGCACGAGTATTACATGCTATTTTTTGCACAATGATTATTTATATCAATTTAATTATATTAATTGAGATATTACCTGAAAATATGATGTATATACATTATTGAAGATAGACGTTTATTTCAGAAAGTGATTCGCATGTGTTTGTTGTTATGGGAACCAAATATTTGTCCTGGGGGCCTTGTCCATAAAGGCTTGTATTATGATGTGTGGCGTAAGTAAATTCTTACCGCATGGAAACTCATACCACATGGAAATTTGTTTTGTTTCCATAGCAACAAGATTGTGTGCGGGAATGTCAACTTACGATCCACGGCAACAACATTCGTAAGTACCACTAATTAGTTAAGTCGTGCAAAAACCAATATTTTATTAATATGAGCTGATTAACACACTTGGACTTCACTTACCGATCATTTGGTAGGATGCGTTTCACAGGCCATTCGCCTGTATCATCAACTACATGTCAACTCTCAGAGTTGAATAGGGTTGAATGGCAGGCTCAGGTAAGCACGGAAATGAACCTTCGGGTTCCATAAAATAGATTATATTCATTTAGCTTACTGAGGAATTGTCTATTGCCATTGAGTTAGTTAGTATATGGTGTGTTAGTGCATTAATCTGAGACATGAGAAAAGATGAAAAATGTAGTTATTACATTCTTCAATGTCATCTAAAAAGACTGTGTCATTACTATTATTATATTGGTCAATTACAGTAACATTTTCCATTATTAAAATAAATTTGAAGACTTACGGTTAATACATACAACATCATTGTTTACCCCTTATTCAATATTGTTAGGTATTGGTGATACATTTTCGAATGTATGATACAAGTTTGTGTTTGTGGCTTTCATTCCCAATATTATTGAAGCATTCAGATATGTGTGAACAGTACAAGAGAATTAACACAAAATGCAAGCAGTACAAGTTACTCAAATCTCGTGAGTGGGTAATTTACTCACATGACTTTGTTCATTTTTCTTTACAAGGATTTTTCCATCCCGCATCCACACAAACTTGGTAGCCATTCATTGAAGGTGGATTACTGGCATAAACTGATCTGAGATACTCTTGAATTCATCTGTAATGTTTTTATCGCCATGTAGTATTTTATTATTGAATATTGTAGTATTTTACATCAAACTGCTTTTTGCTTTCTTATTCTCATCAAATTAGAAAATATTATTGGATTTTTGTTATATACAGTATATGTTTTTTAGAATTGTTTATATTACTTTGGAGATTAAAAGTAATCTGATAACAATATATGTTGACTAGAAACACAAAAATACAAGACACTATAAATACAAGGAAACTCACTGAGAAAGTTATTATTATCCAGATCGAACTTTCCAATTTCCAGGAATCTTCCTCCAGGAGCAAGACATCTTACAGATGCCTGTAGTTTCTCTCCAGCCAAAGAGTTCAAAACAATATCCACTCCTCTGCCATTTGTTTCGACCTTAATGAGCTGTTCAAAAGACGTGTCTCGGGAATTGCCAATGTTTCTGTCTGTTAACTGAAACAAGAATTATTTAATTCCAGGGGCGGCCGGTGTTAATGTGCTACTGTGCTATAGCACACTGTTCATTTCGTTAAATAAAATATTGTTGATTAGTTAAACAAAAATTACCAATATTCTGTTAAAAATACTTTTATAAAATTTTGATCATCTTAGATTTCCAACCGTTATAACATATGCGCTATCCCTCACAACGTCGGGCGGTCAGCTTGAGTTGCTAAGCATTATACTGCAGTGTGCTCTGTCCCCCAGTAGCGCTGCTTTGCTTGATGACCGAGGCGTGGAAAGTGCCCTGAGGCGGAGTGTATATTTGCCGCCGTTAGCATGAAAACCGCCTTGTTCGAGCTACGAATCTAGTAGAACCTGGCCCCCTATAGGTATGCTGCATGCCTCACAAGAAGCTGGTTGGTTTGGGGGGTGGTGAGTTGATGACCTCTTGTTTGGCAGTTGGGGTGGATATTTTGAAGGTTGTTTTGTAAGTAGGAACAGTCCTTGGTAACACATCTTATTGATGGCGGCTTTTCTTGACGTGCAGTTTTAATAGAGTTCAAATCAATGTAAGCCAGGTTGGTTTCTACAATGTAATCGATTGTTTTAATACGAAATTAGTAGCAATTCAGGATACCGTGGCTTGACATTAAATTATATGAAAATATGAGACAGCTTATCTTTAATAGCTAAATCTATATTTTGATATTTGATATTTATTTGTTAGACCTTTAGGCAGTACAAACTGCAATCGGTCATGTAAGCTATTTACATTAATACTTATCAACAACATTAATACTTATCAATAAAAACCTAAGCTATGCTAATTCAATCTATAATTATTTACAATCTTATAAACATATAATTATACGAGTCAATTGTTATACTAATACTACAACCTGAGTAACACTAAATGAACAAAGTATACTTATAGTTTACATTAATTTCTTACCTTTTTACATCATGTAATTATTTGCACTAAGTTGTTCTATTCTATTTGTATGTCAGATTCTAGGTATTCTTGAATATTATAAAAAGGATTTTTTTGAAGCCAGGAATATAGTTTTTCTGTAAATAAATTTGGGGACATTTCTTGAAGTTTATCTGGTAATTTGTTATATAATGTTATCCCAATATTGTTATGGTATCCTTTTGTTTTGTTTAGCCTACACCTAATTAGATCAAGTTTATTATGATTTCTAGTCTGATATAGTTAATATTACCCTCAAAGATTTGTTAGCTGAATTCAATGAGTACATATAAATACATAATAATTATGTAAATACATAAATACGTGCAAAGCTAAAATCCAGGTTCCATTCCCGCCCAGGATAAATTTTCCTCCATAGATATCACAGTGGAGTTGAATTGCAAGAAATTGAACAGTTACCTAGGAAAGAAGAAACTGACTGCTGAAAACTACTCATAAATATTGTAATAAAATATTATTTAATGGCAGTATAAGGAATAATTTTTAGCGCCGAGGAAAGTGAATTTAACGCTCACGTTAGCTCAGCAACTGACGAAGAGTAAGTTAGTACTATCTTATGTCTGGGGACAGAGTGACCAAACACCCTCTCAATTCTGAAACTGTATTCTAGTTTCTGTGTGAAGTGCGAACTGTTAACAGAACCGACAGTGGAACAAGTACTAAAGTATATTTCGTGGTGCGTGTGTGTTTATGTTCAGAGTTATTGCTGTGAATGTGAAGTTGAAATATATTCTGAAAGATTGTAAAATTTTGTAAATGTAATATGAAAGTTGACCAACTTCAAAAAATATTGTATTACTTATTCTGTGGTATTTAGAATAAAATCTTGATGCTTAAGATATTTTGATAAAAAAAGCTGAACTTGAACAAAGACAAAAATCTTCTTGGCCAGGAAGTAACATTATTTAATTAAGAAGAAAAATAAGAAACCTAATTTAACAAGAAATTATATAAATCATATTCTCATTGATTCAATATGATTTAATCCCAAGAAGTAACTAATTTAACAACAAAAAAGGAACTATGGACAAGCCACTATGTAATTTAACCCGAATTATCCAGTTTCAGAGGAGCAATTCACACACCTTCCCCCTATCCTCACAAGAAAATGGATACTGTGTGGTTCTGGTTGGTGTTTCAGTGTAACATATGGACATGTGGAGTTTGTGCCTGTTCTGGATGTGCATGTGCTAGCCATGCCTGTCTGGACGTTCTTGTGGACTGTATCTTCGGGTTGCTACCATAGGATCAGCCACCTTCTGTGCCCGCCTCTCTTCTCTGTGGCGCACTTTCTTCGCTTGCAAGATTTCTTCACTGAATATTTTAAGATGGAACATCTGATCTGTATGCTCTCTGTTTAATCATGTGATGGTGTGAGAGTTTGGACACACCTATTATATTCAAGTAAACAAAATTAGGACCGCAAGAGTATTTCTTGTGTTTTCTTGTTCTGTCCCATTCTTGGGCAGGTTAATTATTATATGGATACTCTCTGTTAAGAAGAATAGACTCTTCAATATAACTATATAAGCATACTTCATTATATCCAGTGTATAGACACTGTTTCATTGTGGGATTGAATTAATGGCTAAATTCATATCGTCATATCTTCATATCAAGATTATAATTACAAAGGACTCTTGTCAAGAATTAATCATGCTTTGACTGTTGAATTAGAGAACTCATAGTTGGTCAATCTGTGATATTGAGATGTATCTGTACTTGACTTCGTCTCGTTTTGAATTCTTATATATATATCTATATTTATGTCTTGTTTAATTCAAAGGAAATTTTTCTCAATGTAGTTCTCATAATAAGTAATTATTTTATCTTTTAATTATTTAAGGAAATCAGATATTCGATAGCCAGATTTTCTAATTATTATAAAGAGTGTATATTCTGAAGTGTATTTATCAACTTTATCAATTCTTATGCTGGTATATAATGCTTGAGAAAGATGTTTGCTCAGCTCTATGTCATTAGCTAAACTTTGGAGTTAAACAGAAAGCTACATTATTTAGATTTAATACTGAGTCTTAGCTTGGTACTATTTTTGCGATAGCCTTTCATTCCTTTCTGGCTGGACGGGGAGGATTGAAATGGTTATCTTTGGTTCACGAGTATTTGTAAACATGGCTGTTTTCCGATCGTCTATTGTCCTTATGCTGCGCGTGCAGGTCTTCTTGTTTTTCTCGGGAAGGTCTCCGCTACACTGCTGCTGCCGAGTTAGTATGTTGCCTGGAGTTGAACTATGTGGTGCTTTGAAGTTTACTCTCCTGTTTCACCATTTTGCTGTTCGAGGTGAGTTATGTCTTTAGTGCCAGTTATCTTTCGGTAGTTAATGCATTTCAGGATGCAAGTCAAATCAGAGTCTGAGGTTTTCTCACAAACCATGCTTCGCGATTTATATAGTAAAAAGTTCAGCCGGCCATGTTTGAGAATGCCGTGACATTTTATTAAAATGGATTTTATGAAGCTTTGATTTAGAATCAGTTCTAGCCAACTCCAGTTTTCCCCCTTTAATTGTATTCACATTGAATTAAGCATATTTCTAGGTTATTACAGAAACATATAAGCAAAGATTACCATTTTTCATTCTACGTAACCTTCCTCTTGTTTCTTGCTTGCATTCTAGCTAAACAGAAATATGTACGATCCGGTAAGCAGTGATTCATGTCGTTGCTACGTAAGAATTTCCTCTTAATGTTGCTCGCGTGTACATATAGACATTCCCAGTTTCTCTGTGTATTTAATTGAAATCTCTTTTTCCTCTATATATATATATATATATAAATATTTTTGAGAATTATGTTCTAATTATATTACAGCTAATATTTCAGTATTTCCGTATTATAACTTGGATTGCGTTTTCCGTGTGAGCCTAGTTCACATATTTCTTTTTTTCTCAGTGAAGTTTTCTTAAATACTGTTCCGGGCGTTATTCTCATAATTAAGTGTGGACATATTTATCCCTTTTTTATATATTGTAAAATTGAAATTTCTGTTAATGTCTTTCTTTGGCGTCACGCGGCATGTTCTAGATTTTTCCTTTTACGATTCAAATTATGCTTGTACAGGGTCTTTATTATAAGTTGAGACACGGCGATGGAAGGCGCGCGCAGCCGGTCTGACCTTGATGCAACATTGGCACGTGCAGTTATTGTTAAAGTGTCAACATGGTGAGACCCATTTCGCTGCAGCATCGTATTTTTGTGTGTAAACATTATTTTAAGTACGAGTCTGCTGGACGTGTACGTGATGAAGATAAGGTTTATCGAACAAATCCTCACACATTGGAGGACCTGAAAGAAAACATTACGAATGAAATTTAGGGCATTACAGTGGAAGAACTCACTCGCGTCAGCCAGAATGTGGTTTCCAGATACAATACCTGTATAACACAGGAAGGACGACACTTCCAACATATGTTATAAGGTAAGATATGTAATACTTTATATAGCCTACACTTTAAGCAGGGAAGCCGTGCGCGCGTCACTGGCGGCTAATGCGGACTCTGTAGCGGAGAGTGAAAACACCGGTCGCCCGGTCTCAACTTATAATAAAGACCCTGTACATTTCCGTTAGCTATTCTGCTTAAATCAGTTATTTGCTATTATCAAATATTTTTCTAACCAGTATTTTTCTGTTCCCTTTCTTGACTTGAAATTTTCTTATGCCTAAATCTCGTATAGTTATAGTCCAGTCTATATAATACATAAATACTGTATTCTCTCTTTTGGCGTACTACATATTTAGCCATTTCTTATTTATTGATTTTTTTATTGTGACTTCTTCCAATATAGATTTCTGTTACTTTAAATATTTTTATAATAAGTATTTAGCAAGCTCAAGAAACTGTATTTAAATTTCTCCTTTTTATTTTTACATTGCTATTATTTCGGACATTATTCGAGTATGCAATTACTTCATGATTTGCGCTGTATGAAACCTTATGCATTAAAGTTAATTGGAATTATTCTCTGAACTGTGCTTATCACATATATTTAATTCTCTGTTAGGTTATTCATGTCTCATAGTACAGATTGTTTTGAAGGTCATGAATTAGAGTTTTCTGTATCTTATGATTGTAGTTCAAGGTCTTGGTGTTTGACTAGAACTGAATCTTTTGGCATCGCTTCTTGTAAATAATATGTAAATATATTTCTATTTTATATATGTACATTGTGATTTATATTTACTTAAACACTAATATATATACACATTTTAAATATATTTAGTATACATCACTAGTGACTTTAATTAGTATTTTACGCATTCCTTCTCTTGATTCCTTAATGAGACGATCTACGTACTCCTAGGGGGAAATGTACCCAGTGTTTTGCTTCCAGTCTGTTTTACATTGATTTGATTATTTACTATTCAGCTTATTTACTGTTTGTAATATTAATATTTATGGTTAATTATTGCTATTTAAAGTTGTTAACCCAGTTTTCAAGTTTCACCCTTAATCTAGTTCTGCAAGTATAATTAAAACTTATAGTTACAAGTTATTCTTGATATTGTAAATAATTATACTCAGTATTACACAATTAATGAAAGCAATCTATTCCATTTCAAGTGTTATTCAGAGCTATTACAATATTACAAGTCCAAATTTATTATACTACAAACCCAAGTTAACATATTTAATTACAATCCCATTAATTATACTAAGAGCCGTTGCATGTCTAATACCAGTAAATGTAATTTAATCCTTAATGAGTTCTGATACTTGTTATTTATAATAATAAATACTGCAATGAAGTGTACACCGAAACTATTACAAGTGGGAAAGGAAAAGAAAGGAACAAAGAAAGATGGATGGATGAAAAAAGAATGTACATTGATGTTAGAGCTATTATCATCGCTGCAGATGTACAGTGGTTCTTTACCAATCGTGATCAGATTTTTGTGAAGAAAAACCTCAAACGGTGTGTACTGACCTTTGTGAGTTCTTCTGAAGATTCGGTTGTATAAAGAAATGGTAGCTCGTATTTGGAAAACTGCTGTGCTTACAACATCGACAATAATATTACCACCTAATACCAAAATCAAATAGGGGAAAAGGAACAGCTGTTGGGTATAGGACATGTCCCTTTAAGGCTATAAAGACAGAATGTAATAATAATAGTAATAGTAATAATAATATTAATAATAATAATAATAATATTATTAATAAAAAAAAAAAAAAAATAATAATAATAATAATAATAATAATAATAATTGTTTCATCAATGGTTGCTAGCATTGTGATCGCTTAGTTTATTTTTTTTTACATTTTTTATCCAGCTTGAAGATGACAAGTTCAAACCCAGTCATGGGCAAAGAAGGAAATTTAGTTAGCAGAACTAAATTTAAAGAATCCTTTTCCTAAGGTTTCTTAGTAGATGTCATAATGAGACGAAGTGAAAAATATCCTTGGTCAAAGAAGACTCATAAGTAGAACAGGGCAAACATAACCTAAATAAATAAAATGATATAATATTAAAGTGAAGATTAACAGATGCTAATACTTTGAATTTAAAACAATATTAACAATAACTATTATTACAACTGGGATAAACGATCAGTTGCTCTGTAAATTACGGCAAAAAGATTCCGTAAAAAATGTTACTTGTGTCAAGTGCGTACATATCGACTGCTATGTTGATTGTAGTAGTTATCGATTTTCGTTTCAAGAGAACATTATATATTGGACCAAAACGCACTCTCGTGTGCACAGCCAGAAATAATTGTATAGAAATGCATGTTATACAAGATGGCACCGAGTAGCAAAACACATAGGTGTGGTACTTGTGATAAAACTATTACAAAAAATAATAATGCACTTTCTTGTGGTGGAAAATGTCATATAAGGCATCATAGTGATTGTATAGGTATAATGAGGAAGAATATAAATGCTTCATGATCCTAGGAAAAAAAGCCATATGGATGCGTGATGTGTGCCGGCAACATAACCAAGAAGACACTATTATAAATAATGTGGAGGTTCAAACCACTGATAGGCCTACCTTAAATAATGAAGATTTGTTTTTAAAGCATCAACTAAAAATAATAACAGATCAAATTTATCAACTGAGCAAAAACCAAAAGGAAATTAGTGAACAACAACAAATGATGAAGAAGGATAGTGAAAGTATACAGTTAGCTTTGAATAACCAAGCGGATGCAATAAGTGAACTATTAACTTATGAGAAAGACATTGGGATTTCTTATGCAAGTAAATTAAAGTATAAAAGGCCTGATTACCTCTCAAAAAACAATACGTATAATAACAGTGATAGATCAAATTCAAGCACAAGGACAGTTAATGAAAGAAGTGAACTTCTGAATTAGATAGTCGTTCCATCTGGTTCTAGTTCTTCGACAAGTGAACAAATCCATTTAGCAAAATTGAAGAAAAAATCTGTTGAAGAGAATAATGAAGGACCTGTATTTTGTGAGAATGAAAGTGAAGACTTTCAGTTATACAAATCATGGCGAAGAAGAATTGAAGATCTTAAAATGCAAGGAAAGAATGAAAAAGGCAGTAAAAAGTCTTATGTGTTGCAGAACAACAGGAAAATGTTCATTACAGGTAGGCCTACATCAATAAGTAATCAGAACCTCACCACAACGGACTCGGTGACTTGCCCAAATCAAAATGACACGTAGAGGGACTGGACATAAATCAAATGATGATAGACAGAAAAACTAGAAAAAATAAAAAAAATGTTTAGGCACTAAGGTTGGCCTAAATCTGCTTTTTATAAATATTCAAGGACTAAAAGAAAAAATTGAAGATTTGGAAGTTATTTTAACTGATGAAAAATATACAGTTGCTTGTATAGCTGAACACTGGCTGAAGTCTGAAGAAGTAGGCCTATGGGTACCAGAAGGATTTGTACTAGCAAATAGCTTTTGTCGTAGCCAGAATATCCGTGGAGGTGTAGGTATTTTTGTGTCTGATAACACAATGTTCAAAAATCTGAATTTAAACACTTCTTGCCAAGAATTTTACTTTGAAGTCACCGGAATTGAGTTGGTGGACTTAAAGAAAATAGTGGTTTCTTTGTACAGATCACCCCAAGGAAATACAGATATTTTTCTTAAATCTTTGGAATGTCTTTTAAGGCAATTGGTGAGTTTAAAAATCAAACTAGTTATATGTGGTGATATAAATAGTGATTTTGATGTAACAACTAAGAAAACATCTGTGGATCAACTGTTAAATTTACTAAGGCAGTACGGTCTGTACTGTATTAATGATAAACCCACACATGGTAAGTCTTGTTTGGACAATATTTTAACTGATATGAATGACAGTGACTACATAATAGAAGTCATTAATCCGGAATTAGCAGATCATGACGCATTGCATTTGGAAGCAAATGTTACGTTAAATAGCAGACCAAACAAATGTGCTCCTACTGACACTGCACAAAATAACAGAATAATCTCTAAGAAGAATATAGCATATGAAGGGTACAGGGGAAGAAGGCGGAATGTCAGTAAATCAAAGTTTTGCAAGGAAACGATTTTTAAAGTTTGAGTACTCTAAACGCAGATGTATGAAATCAATTATGAATACATTTTCGTTCTACAGTAAGAATAATGTGTTTTGTACACGTGGTGTGAATATCAAGTTCTGAAATTAACTCAATCATGTAAAAAAATTGTAAAATACGAAAAAATGTCCAACGGTACAGGGGAAGAAGGCGGAATGTCAATAAGTCAAAGCTTTGCAGGATACGATTTTTAAAGTTTGAGTACTCTAAACGCTGATGTATGAAATCAATTATGAATACATTTTAATTCTACAGTAAGAATAATGTGTTTTGTACACGTGGTGTGAATATCAAGTTCTGAAATTAACTCAAACGTGTAAAAAAATCGTCAAATGCAATGAAATGCACAAACATTGAGGTAGTAGATGAAAAGGTATAGTTATGTTTTATGTGGTCAACGCCTACATTTTTACATAACTTTTAAGTTATTAAAAATTGCAATTAAACATTAATTGCCGTACATTAATTATTCCTTATGAGGAATTGACTGATAGAACATCTGATCAGTGTGGAACAAAATTTCGTCAAATGGTTTACATCTGCGTACTTCTCCTTTGAAAGTGGGATAAAATCTAAAACAAAATAAACGCAAAGTAGGTAATGATTAGGTTTATAAAAATTAAAGGAGTAGAAAAGATATTTCCTTAAAATTTTAGGAATTACTGATTTTTTTGTGCAGTAAAAGGACGAAAAAATATTTCTACACGTAAACAAACATGGGTTGTGTCATTAGTAAAATAGAAACACTTAGGCGCATAAAATCGAAGGCAATGATTAATTTTTAATATCATTACTAGGGTCCGATTTTCAGATTTTATAAAAAAAAGTTATTTCTCAGGTTCGCGAGCGACCCCTGGTGATCCCGTAAGGGGATATTCTCAGCGGATTTGTTACCGGGGTGCGCCAGTCCCCTACCTACTTAAACCTAAGGACACACACACACAGTCCTGAACCCGAGAAAGGCATTTTTCTCTACTGAAAAATCCCCGACCCGGCCAGGAATCGAACCCAGGCCGCCCAAATGGCTGGCAGTCACGCCACCAACTCACCCACGGCGGCGGACAAGGTTTATAAACCCTGTGTTAATTTTTTAAACATATTAAAATAGTTTAATTCTAGTTTGTTTTACTATTGTCAGACAACACTCACTGATAATGGAATCTGGATAAACGTAACATTACACCACCTAGAAATTAACGCGCCAAACTGTCACGTCATTTTCCTGTCGGCATTTCCATTTGCGGTCTGGTCGAATTTTATTGTTGTTTATTGCGGGAAAATAGTAGTTTGCACTTTTAAACCCAAACAGATGGCAGACTCTGTTGCCAAATTAATCTAATAACAATAGTAATATAATACAAAATTTCTGCGTTTCTTTGCTCTCGCTTCCGACTGACATTTGGCAACGTTTTGTAAATATACTTCAGCACGCGACTATTGATGAGTATGTCTTTCTTGTATTAAAGAAACAACATTTCATAGCCTGCATCGGTGCGTTTAGAGGACAGTGAGTGCCATTGTCTCCTGACTCGCCGCCTTATTTCGCCGTGACGCATGGACATTCCTCCTTCATCCCCTGTACGGTGAAATTTAAACTGCTATTTTCTCCTTACCGTACACTTTTTTCACCGGTTTCATAAGCAACACAAAAAGAGTGATCAGTCAGCTACCAGATGGGCTTGATAACTAAATTTCCGATTTTTCTTGACATTCCGCCTTCTTCCCCTGTACCCTTCATATTTTAAGGCTCATTAGCAGAAGAAGACTGCGCTGCTATTCTTTCGTCAGGAGTGCCAGCTAGTGATTGTTTTGATGTTTTGCTAGATTTTTTAGTTTGTTTGAAAATTGTTTTCTAATTAAAAAGAGATATGGTACAAGTGAAAGGCAATTGCAGATAAGGGGTAGATTAACTTCTAACTGGTACACGCTGGAGCTTAAGCGGCTGATTATATGAATAAAATACTTTTTTTTTTCCAAATAATTTCTAAACTTAACAAATTTGTAAGAGAATATGCTGATTTTCATAATTTTCAGGGTTGACAAAATATTAGACTTATTTTAATATAAAGTACTATAGCCTACAGTTTAAACTATATTATTACCACATTCTTATTTATTTCTAGGATGTAAACAAACAACTTCCCTAAGCACTGGAAGAGATTGTTCTTCATCAGATTCTATAACAAAATACAGCAATGTAATGATGGCACTGGAGAAAGTACTCAACAATAGCGATTATTCAGATGACGATCCTACATATCAGCCTGAAAGCGATAGCTCTTTGGATGAAATGCCACTTGAAAAAAGGCGTGTTAGTAACAAAAAAGCCCCAAACACTTTGGTAAAACCTGTAAAAAGTAAACCAGTAAATAATTTGTCAAATAAAGCAAGCCCAAAGAAGACAAGGGAAAAGAGGAGAATTAGGAATGAAAGTAGAAATCTTGGACTGAGATATGTAACACAAAAGGGAAAAGCAATACCACGAAGGTCAATGAAAAAACTTCCACTTTGTAGAGCAAAATGCAGTGAAAGACTTACGGAAGATAAAAGACGTTCCATATTTGAAGACTATTGGCAACTCGGGAGTTATGATAGAAGAACTGCCTTTGTGGCCGCTCATATTTCTATAGAAGATAAAGCGACTACCAGAATGAGGACCAATTCTCCTGACAAGCAGAAATATAGGATGGTGACATATAAATATTCCTTAGATGTGGATGGAAAAACTGTGCCAGTATGTAGAGGTTGCTTCCTGAAAACCCTTGATGAAAGTGATAATTTTATAAAAACTATAGGATTAAAGAAAAGAGCATCGAACAACGGTATTACACTAAGCGATATGCGTGGTAAGAATGATCCAAGCAATAAATGGACAGAATCAAAACGGGAAGAAGTGATAAATCACATAAAGTCATTTCCCAGCTATGAGAGTCATTACACCAGACAAAGAAATGACAATTTGTACTTGCCAAGTGATCTAACCTTGGAGAAAATATATAATCTTTATAAAGAGTCGACAGATAATCCTGTCTGCATGAAACTCTACTCAAAAGAATTTCATAAAATGAAATTGAAATTTAAAAAGCCACATGTTGATACTTGCAGTGATGGGAAGTAATTGAGTAAAAGTAATCGGATTACAGTAACGATTCCTTTTTTGGTCCCATTTACTTGTAATCGTTACTTTTTAAAAAATGTAATTTTCACTGGTAATTTACTTCTGGAAATAAAATTGTAATCGTTACTTTTGAGTAATCGTTACATTTTAGTAATCGAAAAGTATCGAATCGAGAATTTGGCAATGTTGCTTTTTTCTACTCGCTGGCAGTAGCTGCAGCGGTGATGAACTTTGCGTTCTTTTTAAAGCGAACGTAAAGCGCTTTACAGCTGTTTCAGCATCGCTGTATGGTCGCTGCAGCAGTGGTGAAGCGAAGTCAGATCTGGCTTTACGGGTTTTGCTGCATGGGCTATCAACCGTTCTTTTTTTACACTTTAGTTTGCTGCAGCGAAACTGTAGCGATTTAAAGCAGTGACGCGACATTCGACATGGCAAGTCAGCATTTCTGCGGAAAAACGTGGCAACGCAACATCAGCTGAGATGAGCGGAAGTCGAAAGTACAGTGAGTCCCACACAAAAGTTGGCCAATGACGCGGGTTTCTGCGTCGTGGCTGGCACAGCTCCAACTCCCAAGCGATCGGGTGAAATATGTACACAAATAATGCCGCGATTGGTGTAATGATTCAGGTTCTCACATTTACAGTTAAAATTACAACGAAAATAACCACGTACCTCATCACAAGAGATGTTGGAAATGTTATCCTCTTGCATAAGCACAACACTGACACCTTTTTTAGGGAATTTTCTTTCACGCGCGTAAGTTCAGCTTCCGAGATAGAGTTAATTTCTCTTGTGATATTGTCTTTAAGTTCTTCTTGTGTATGGGAAATTGACCTATACACTTTATTTTTCAAGTTTCCCCATAAATAATATTTGCATACTGTTAGAAGAACTTGATGACAATATCATATTGGCCTATCACAAAAAAAGTAACTCTGTCTCGGAAGCTGAACTTATGCGCGTGAAAGAAAATTCCCTAAAAAGGTGCCAGTATTGTCTGGATGCAAGAGGAGAACATTTCCATCATCTCTTGTGATGAAGTACGTGGTTATTTTCATTGTAATTTTAACTGTAAATGTGATAACCTGAATCATTAAAACGACCGCGGCATTATTTGCGTAGATATTTCACCCAATCGCTCGGGAGTTGGAGCTGTGCCAGCCGCGATGCAGAAACCCGCGTCATTGGCCAACTCTTGCGTGGGACTCACTGTATTTTGTGTGTGTGTGTATTTGTTTGTTTGTTTGTTTGTTTGTTTGTTTTTCAATGGCGACCACAGTCAGAGCAATTTACGGGAGCGATACTACATTTAATTAGATTTCTGTTTGGTTTCCATTTATTTCAAGACGTGTTCAAGAAATTAAAATTGCTGTTCTCAGCCTATAAAATTTATTTATATCCCTTTCTTTGAAAACAAGGTTATGTGTTCCACATTATAAAACTAAGCTCAAACTAACCTCAACTTCAAAGTTAATTACCGAGCATTAGAGGCTCTGTTGAAAATACTGCTTATGGCATTGAAAATTAATTTGTGCTGTATGAGGACCAGTGATTTACAACAAGGTGACATTCACATATAATTCTGATAGTAGGATTCTGGATCCCGGTATTTGTCTTTTTATAATTTGATCAAATGTAATCTATTGTGATACTGCAATATTACGCCGCGTGTTGCGGGGTTTCACAATTGTAAATGTCACTTTATGGGGATTTGCTACATGAACTGTCATGGCCTTCTTTTTAACCCCAGTGAAGCTGAAGCGATGTACAGATTCGGTTTAAAAAAGAACGAAAAATGCACCCTATATTTGTTTTTTCTCAAAACGTTTTCAGTTAAAATGTTTTCAGTAAGAACATTTCTTATTTAAGTATATTTTTAAATTTGCTTCTCATTCTCAATTGCTATAGGATAACGTCGTCACAACTAATATCCAGGTTAGAGGTAATATCAACAAAACTTACGGTACTCAATGTGTATGGCAATATTGGTATTGATCCGTTTTGTTTGTTTGGTCATTAATAATTTTAGACTTTGTAACGTCCCAAGTAACTTTATTAGCTGAATGGCCCAATAGTTTCTGCCCTTATGCCCCCCCAAAAAAGAAAAAAATTAGGTACCGGTACTGCCATTTTGTAAAGTAATTGTAATTGTAATTTTACTGATTACTTTTTTGTGCCCCCCAAAAAAGAAGGAATTTTTAGGTACTGCCATTTTGTAAAGTAATTGTAATTGTAATTGTAATTTTACTGATTACTTTTTCAAAAAGTAATTTGTAATTGTAATTAAGTAAAATTTTTCTGAAGTAATTGTAATTCAGCCCAATTACTATTTTTTTGTAATTTTCCCATCACTGGATACTTGTCATACCTGTGACAAGTTCAAAATGATCATTGGCGTAGCAAGTACACCAGAAGAAAAAGAGAAAGCTGTTGCAGAAAGAGATCTTCATCATATAGAGCAGCAGACAGCATATGAAGAAAAAAGAAAGGATAAGGAACTGGCCAAAGAAAAGACTAATATGAAATGCTTTTCATTTGACTTACAGCAATGCCTTCCCACTCCTGCACTTAGTTCATCTGTGGTTTTCTACAAGCGTCAACTTTGGACGTTCAACCTGACTGTCCACGACAACGCTACAGGTGAGGCAAACTGTTACATGTGGCATGAGGCCATTAGTGGTCGAGGAGCTAACAAAATAGCATCTTGTCTATACAGACATTTGCATTCTTTGCCACCACATGTTAACCATGTCATATTTTATTCAGATACATGCAGAGGACAAAACAAAAACTCCCATATTGCGGTAATGTTCTCACTTGCACTACAAAAGCTGCCCAATATTGAGATTATAGACCATAAATTTATGGTTCCTGGACATAGCCACATGGAGGTCGACTGTGATCATGCAGTGATTGAAAAGAAGAAGAAGAAAACTATCATACAAGTCTACATCCCTCATGACTGGTACCAGTTAGTAAGATCTAGCAGCAGTCGGTTTGCAGTATTGGAAATGGAACAAGAGCACTTCTTAGATTTTTCTGCATTATTGAAGGGTCCATTCATTCAGAAGAAAAAGGATGAAGATGGCAACGTTTTCAAGTGGCATGATGTTAAATGGCTGCGTTATTCATCATCGTTTGGAGAGATAAAATTCAAGACGACTCTGAAAGAAAATGGCTCATTCCATATTTTGGATATAAAGAGACGTGGATCGGAAAACAAGGAGTACTCACTGAAACCCATCACTGAAAAGTTGGTACCCATAAGTTCAGAAAAAAAGAAAGACTTACTATCTCTACTTTTACTAATACCCCCATTATTTCACCAGTTTTATTTGGATCTGTCTACACACAGCCATGTCAGTGATACTGATCCAGATTTGCAAGACTACAGTGAAGACTAATTTGTGGTAAAGAAGTGTGTAAACAGTGATTTATGAGGACAATGAACCTTAATAGTAAGTGGATATTGCATTATAAGCACAGTGTAAAAAGAAACATAAGTCACGAGAGGTATATGTGCAAAATAACTTAAGTCCAGTATTTTGTACTGTAGTATAGTTTTGTGTAAAATTAATACATCTTGCAAAATAATGATGATTGTGGATGATAAAATAATACTTGTTTCCTTTATGTATCATAATTTAATTGGAGAAAATTAAAAAAATGCTTCTCCTGAAAACTTG
Source organism: Ectobius pallidus (assembly GCA_964059195.1). Classification (NCBI taxonomy): domain Eukaryota; kingdom Metazoa; phylum Arthropoda; class Insecta; order Blattodea; family Ectobiidae; genus Ectobius; species Ectobius pallidus. The sequence continues at coordinate 91,379,346 of CAXKWD010000001.1, forward strand.
TCTATTTTGACTTATGTGGTTTTCCCCGCCGGTCAAAGAATTTAGACTTACCAAGATGTAGATTGTCTACAACTATGAGGCACCACCATTATCTAGGATTAAGACTGTATAATAGATTACCTTTAGCCTGGCATCATTTACCTTTTAATAAATATGCAAATACGTTACATGAATGGCTCTCCAGGAATCCTTTTTATAAGATAGATGAATATTTCACAAGTAATATTGTACAATAGAATTAATTTTTTTGTTTTTATGTTTTAATGTTTCAATGTTTTATATAATAGTTCACTGTTGAATCTTTAGGACGATGTCTATTGCTGGTTCGTAACTTGCTGAACGAAAAATAAACAAATGTATTAAATGTATTATTTTATTCACTCTCTAAATACATGACTATTTTTACTTTATACACAAAACTTTTTAAAATTCTTGTGACGGGACCTCAATGTCTCTACGCCACAACTGTAGTCGTGCTTTGCACAGCATCTTCTCAGTCATCTGACTCCCACTGAGATGTCTCGAGGCGTGTCTGGATGGGTAAGGTTGACTTTGAACACATCCTGTCTTGGCTCACTCTCAAACCTCTCGCTGAATAAATTTTAAAATGTATAGCAGAAAATCAAGAAGTCTCTCGTAAAAATATTAACATATTGACTTTTTTTTGTTTATTTGTTTGTTTGTTTGTTTTGTTCCCACCATTACCCCCGGTGTGCCAAGCAATTAAGCCTAAACCTCGGGTCAAACCAAATTTTGGTAACCATATGTGATGTACTGATGTGTGTATACCTATTGTGCTCTTATGTACATCGGGATGTTGATGGTGTGACGTGTTTGGGCTGTGTACTTGTGTCTTTGTATTTTGGCGCAGGATTGACCTAAGTGCGGATAGGTCTTATGTGACATATTTCCCGAGTGTGTTTTTTTAGTGACTTGTAGTTATGTATTCTAGAGATTTGTAGTGCGTGTATCTGTTTGAGGGGATTATTGACCAGTCCGGCATTCGCCTAAGAACGAGGGAAACCCCTCAAAAACCTCGTTCGGACTGGAGTAGTGGCCAAATGACCATCCACTTTGGTGTGTTAATTTACTATAGACTTTTCGAGAAGTGCTGTTTTTGCAAAGGTTTCAAGTGCTGGGAAGGTGTTTTTACGCATCCAGAATGTGAGGTCCGGTGCCCAGGCTTCCTCCTCTGCCCTAGCGACTTTGTGGAGGAGTAGTCGAGCTTCTCGATATCGAGGACAAGTATAGAGCATATGATACATGGTATCTGGTTCGCTGTCCTCACAAGCGCATAGATAATCATCTGTGAGATTGAAGCGGATTAAGTTAGCGGCAAAGTGGCCGTGGCCAGTTAATACCTGTGTGACGAAGTGGTCCAATTTAATCCATGGCATTTTAAGTCTATTTCTGATATTAGGGAAAAAGTCACGAGTGATGCTACCGTTTTGGGCAACTACCCATTTTGCTGCCAAATATCTATTAACTGTGAGTGTATACGTTCATAAAGATGTGATCGATCTAAGCTCTCAAATTCCCTTGGTCCAATTTGAAGGGTACCTAATTGAAAATTAATTTGCTTCTGCACTTTGTACCTGGCTATCCTTTCCTCAAGTAGGAGATCAACAGGAAGAACACCAGCTATGACTGGTAGAGCATCATTCGAAACAGTGGAGTAGGCTTTAGTTATTTGCAAGAGAGAATGTCGCTGGGCAGTTTTGAGTTTACGGATGTGATGTGTGTTAAGTTTAGTGGCCCAAGCGTTTGCAGCGTACGAGACAATAGCCTCAAAAATAGCAGAGTAAAGTATACGGTAGTTAGTGAATTTGTATCCCCACTGCTGTCCAGAAAGTCTGGCTTCTGCAGACCTGAAATAGGTTAGATATATAAGCATTCATGAACCACAGATTATTGTCTCTGTTGGACATAGGAGAGAGGTTCCATCTGGCGCTGCGAATTGAGCTCCGGCCTAGCTCAGTTTGTAGAGCATTGGCGCGAATAGCCAAAGGTCCTGGGTTCAAGTCCCAGTGTCGGAGGAATTTTTCTCCTATAATATTCTCCTGAAATAGGTTGTTAGCTTTAGCACTGATTCTTTGAGTGGTGAATTTATTACCTTCTTGTAAGGTTATACCCAAATACTTTGTTTCTCGAACATACGGGATCCGGTCTTGTCCTATCCTGATGATTGGAGGGTGATTTCCTATTTTCCCTTTGAGGAGCATTGAATTTGTTGTAGTTTTAGAAATCTTTAGCTTTGCTTTGTGGGACCAAGTTTCCAAAATTTTTAGTGCCCTATTAGCTTTGAGTTCGAGATCTGTTCTGAACTCACCATCGATAATAATTACAGCGTCGTTAGCATAGGCTATGACGTCTCCATCTTGAGTCTGTTCAAGTTGTCTGAGGGCTACATCAAACACCAGGTTCCAGATCTTGGGTCCCAATACTGAGCCTTTTGCAATTTCAAATACCCTGCCAGAAGTCTTTTGTTCTTACGAACCAATTCTTAATAAGCAACTTTTAAGTCTCGCTCCGGTAGCCAAAGAAAGAAAGAGAGGGAGAAAGACGATAATCATGTGATCATAGAATTCAATGATGTATGTTAGAAAACTGATATTAAAAAACTGATGACAAAGCATAATGTAATCTATCACACGGATGTAATATACTTATGCACAATCACACTTAAAACATTTTACTCACAATGAAAGTCTTTCACAAATGTGACATAAAATCCAAAGTCGAAATTTGAAATAAAGAACCTAATTTAAAAATGTAAGTCATGTACAATTTTTCAAAACCGAATAGTACATGTTTAATCGGATTTTAAAAATGTTAAATTCTAAATATACAATTTAAAAGCTCGCGCTAGCCGCGATTTTGAATTTACTTCGCAATTTACGAACCTGCCGCCGTCCGCCATTTTGCATTTATAATATCTAATTTTCAAATTTCCCATCTTCCACAATTTGCAATTTTAAATCGAGCGCCTTCCACCATCTTGAATTTATAATATCCAACTTGATATCGTGCGCCTTTTCCCATCTTGAATTTCCAACATTTGAAATAAAAGTACCCAAAATATACAATTTCCAACCTTCCGTCATTTGGAATTCTCAAACCTTCCGCCATCTACTGTTTTGAATTTCCGCCATTTGGAATTTTCAAACCTTCCACCGTCTACTATTTTGAATTTCCGCCATAATTTTGAAATTTCACGCCTTCCGCCATGTTGAATTTCTACCATTCGCAATAGGAACGGGAAGTGTCGCCATCTTGTGACAGGAACCAGAACTACCGCCTTCTTGAATTTCCAATATAAAATTAAAATCTCCCACCAGAAGTCATTTATTCTTGCACACCGTTTCATAATAAACAAATTTTAAATCTTGCGTCGGAAGTCATTTAGTTTTTTCTGACAGCTGTAATAAGAATTTGAACTATACAAGCGTTATGAAGTTAGCCACGCGAACTGAGCTGCTCGGAGGCTTAAAAACTGCTGAAATTGCATATTCTGGAATTCTGGTTTCAGATGTAATATGAACGCATAACACGTGTGAACAAAGTTGTAATATGATACGCAAAGGTTGGCCTTGAACACACCTGCTCTTGTTCTCGTGTACGTGACAAAACGTGGGAAAAAACTGATGAGAATGCGTAATATGAGACGCATGTCTGGAACACTTCCGGTCACGGCTGTGATGCTTACGTGCAAAAACTGTTTTAACACCACACAATGCGTAATGGCCAGTGTACGATGGAGATTGCAGCAATGTGTTAATGGAGGGCATCTCAAGGACATCATATTGAAAAAGTAAGACCAGAATTGCAAATCCAAGACCGTAAGGTATTTAAAAATGTCCAATGTAGCTTATTTATTTGTTAAATAAATGTGTTACACGGTTTTGAAAATGGGAAACGATAAATGCTGCACCCTGTATTATTACACACAGAGTAATAAATTAACCAGCGGTAAGAATAACCAGTAATGTATTAATTAATTAAGTTTTAACAGCGGTCGGACACGAAAGCAGATATCAGAATTCCTGCGTGAGCTGTAACTCTCGAGTGAGCGAAATATGCAGACGTAAGCATCTGGTTTCGCAAGCCAAGTAAAACTTCCTACTTCGCGAACACCGTAACATTACAAATAAATAATGTATTTATTAAGCCATATAACATAATATTATTTCCTCTATAGACCATGAAGGCGCGTAGGGTTTGAGGCTTATGCACCGGCCAAGGCTGAGTCAATCACAGGGCTGTAGTGAAAATTATTGTTTTAGGGAAATAAATTTTAACTTACTCACTAGTAAAATCAAAATTGCAGTCAAAAACTTCAAAAGTGGTAGTTGGTTGGGTCTTGCATAAATGTGAAATGAAATCTAAAGTCAAATTAAAAAATTAAAACACATAGGTCGATGTTCCACAGGTGGCGAAGGTGGTCTCGTGTGGACTCGTGGTTAGCGCGCCACCATCTTGGATGTCGTCATCAGCCTTCCCGCTGCCCCTGTAAGGTAGGCAACCGGAAGTGCACCAGTGTGTTGCGGGTCACAAGCCCCACCGTAGGGGTAACCGACAAAAGCGCACTACTTACAGTGCAACTAACTATTTTCATACATTCATTGAATGTTTTGTTTTACCAAAGATAACTAGCAACTTGCCTGTTATGAAGTTCAACTACAACAGACATTGAATTGGCTGATGCAACCTTTCACACAACAGGGAAGATTGACATTCTTCTGGGAGCAGAAACATTCTATGAAATCTTAGAAACAAATAGAATGGTGAGACCAGGAAGCTATCCAGTCCTACAGAAAACAAAGTTATGTTGGATATTGGCTCGAAAACTACCTTTCACAGCACAACAGAAGGAACTTCATACGTTTCTTACAGTAGCTCAACCTACATTGGAGCAACAATTGAAGTCATTCTGGAAGATATAATCCATAGAAACTAAATGTCTTTCAGTAGAAGAAAAATAATGTGAAAATTATTTTCAACAAACTGTAACCAGAAAAGAAGATCGAAGATACATTTGAGGCTTCCTCTTAAGAGTGATGAAAGTAATTTGGGCGACCCTAGAACCACAGCACAGAAGAGATTCTTTCAAGTGGAAAGAAAACTACAGGGAAATGAAGTTCTGCGGAAACAATATATAGATCTTATGCAAGAATATGAGTCTATGGGTCTCATGAAGAAAGTCACAGACTCCACAGACAAGAAGACATACTTCATTCCTCATCACTCAATACGCGACGAATCAAGCTTGACAACTAAACTAAGAGTAGTGTTTGACGCTTCATGTCCAACAGACACTGGCATATTGCTGAATGATATTCTACATCCAAGAGGTGTATTACAGCAAGATCTGTATTCCATCATAATGAGATTTAGAACTCACGCAATTTGTTTTACCTCAAATATTGCAAAAATGTTTCGTCAAATTGAAATACATCCAGAAGACAGGAAACTTCAAAGAATATTATGGAGAGAATCACCAGATACTCCACTTCAAGAATATGAACTGAACACAGTCAGTTATGGACAAACATCAGCACCATGGTTAGCAACAAGATGCTTACATCAGTTGGTCAAGGATGAAGGAAACAATTTTCCTGCTGCATCAAAAGTGCTCCTAATGGACACTTATGTGGATGAAGTCATCAGTGGAGCTGAGAGAGTTCAAGAAGCTGTTAAAATACAACAATAATTAATTGCTCTTCTACCAAAGGGTCAGTTTCCCTTAAGAAAATGTAGTTCTAACAATACAGAATTTCTACAAACTGTACCTGAAGAACTCAGGGAGAAGAAGGAAGCCCTTCAATTCAGTAAGGAAGAAGGCATAAAAATGCTAGAAATACAGTGGTATCCAGCTACATACCATTTTCAAATGATGTGCAACAATGCAAAATTATATCTTATGCAGATGATACCACCTTAACTAGTTGGAACTGTATTAATACTTTTCTAGAATGGAATACATCTATGGCTGCAGAGAATTTATTTGAATACTTTAAATCTAATTACCTCATTAATAATGTAAATAAAACTAAAATTATAAAATTTGAATTACCACATAACCATGTAGAAAATAAAATGATGATACAAACGAGTAGTGGAAGAAAGAGATAGTCATCTATTTTTGGGGATATATATAGATAAACATCTATCGTGGAAAACACAAGTTCAATATGTTTGCAAAAGAGTTAGTAAGGGTATATACCAGATCAAATGCTTAACTCCATTACTAGAAAAAAAATAATAAAAATAGCCTATTTTGGAATTATCTATCCACACTTAGTATATGGGATTGAACTATGGGGTGTATGTTCCTATACTTACATGAAAAAGTTATTATTACTACAAAAAAATGTTTACGAGCAATGTACAGACTAATCGTAAGAACATCATGTAGAGAAGTGTTTAGAAAGGTGTTGCGTCGTGGGTTTAACCGATAAATAACAATACACTGGCTGGATTAAAGTACTGTTTATTTATAGCACTTTAACAATACATTAACAGTGTGAGGACGTTGACTACTGACTGGATGATTGGCTGACTAGAACTGAAACTGAAACTGGCGACTACTCGATCTGGTACTGGAACTGACGAATACTACTGAGACTCGTAGTGACGACTGACGACTGGCACTCACTGGTGTTGTTGATGTTGAGCGCGGTTTATATAGTCTCCGTGCTGGACCATCTGGAAGTGGAACTCTCGCGAAGTTGAAGGGGCTGGAGGTCAGAGGGTGCTTCCAGAACTGCGAGGAATGTGCAGCTATTGTCTGCAAAATCTCGCTGCTCGGATCGAATACACAATAAAAGGAAAATATTTTGACTGTTTTCTCACCTTATATATATATATATATATACACACACACAAACTAATACTACTAGTTAGAAATAAACCTGAACTCTCCTCCACCAATAATCAATTGCCTTCTTATGGAACAAGGACAAATCTAAACTTACATAGAATAAACTTTAATACTAGTGCCACTGAAAAAGATCCCTATTTGAAGGGTGCAATATTTTACAATAAACTGCAAAAACATATAAAAGAATTAACAGGAATGAGATTCAAAAAACAACTGCAGAATCACCTTTGTAATTTAGCATTGTATAGAATAGAGGAATTTTAGTTTTTAACCATATTACGCTAATAGATAGTTAATCCTATATTGTATAAGCCTTAGAATTATATCCCTCAATGTATGAACATAAGGATAAAATTCAAGAAGTTATAAGTATTGATTAGAATTAATGATAACATGTATGTAATTTGTAAAATGTATCCTTATTGTATATGTTAAATTGTATGTATGCGTACTTGTATCTGACAATGTCCGAAATACTAATAGTGGTCTCCATGGACTGCAAATAAATATTATATTATATATTATTATATGAAACAAATCACAAACATACAAAGAGGAAAGTTCTTTCAGTCATTGCTTCTATATATGATCCAATGGGCATCATATCACCAATTGTAATAAACTACAAAATATTTATGCAATGACTAGACAATGTCAAGCACAATGGGATGAAGATTTGCCAACATCATTGCATGATAGATGGATAAATCTCTTAGAAGATATCAAGAATCTTGATCAAATAAAAATTGGTAGAAGAATTCTATGCAATGAAGCTATGCATATTGAACTTTATGGCTTTGCGGATGCTAGTGAAAAGGCATACGGCTGTGTCATATATTTGAAATCAATACCAAGGGTTGGTCAACCTGAAGTACAGTTAGTGTGCTCCAAATCCAGAGTAGCACCCATCAAGAAAATAAGTCTACCAAGACTAGAACTTTGTGCAGCACTACTGCTAGCTCAACTAGACAAGAAGGTAGTTTGAGGCATTGAAACTAAATTTGAATTCTATATATCTATGGACAGAATCCATGGTTGTACTATACTGGATCACAGGCGATTCCTGTAGATGGAAGACATTTGTTGCCAACAGGACATCAGAAATACAAGAACTTACTCCTGCAAGCAATTGGAGACATGTTCCATCAGAACAAAACCCTGCAGATCTTATCAGCAGAGGGACAAGCAGTGAAGAACTACGTGATAGCAAACTATGGTGGAAGGGTCCAGATTGGTTGTTGCAAGATTCCAATCACTGGCCTATAACGAATCTAACTTCTACTAAACAGCAAGAAGTAGAAAGAAGAAACTGTCTGACAGTGCAAGTAACGAAAAACGAAGATATCACAGAAAGATTTTCTACACTATCCAGACTTGTTAGAGTAATTGCGTATTGCAAGAGATTTTTCTACAATTGTAAGCACAGAAAAGAAAAACATACCAGCTCTCTTACAATTGAAACTGATGAAGCATTGAAAGTATGCATTAAAATGTACAGCATTCGTAATTTCTTACAGAAATCAATGATTTAAGAATTAAACAATCTGTTGACAATAAGAGTCAATTAATATCATTGAGTGTATTCCTGGACAACAAAGGATATCTACGTGTTGGACGTCATATCCAAGAATCGAACCTGCCATACAATAGCATTCAATGTCCTTCAGCCACTTCTGATGTGCTGCTTGTTTTGCAGTATTCGCACTTTCAGTAAGTTCAGGACACTTGCGCATACCGTCGACAACATCTTCAAGTGGATATGCACGCAATAACATTAACATATGCCATTTCCACTTCGCCCAGTCTTCACGACCTTCAAGCTCATCCATTTGTATTCTATAGTCACTGTTACCGTTCGCCTTTTTGTTGCAGACGGAGTCCAATTTTCACAAGCAAATTCACGTTGAAGTTTAATCACTTATTCACCAATTCACTTGTGATCTGTAATTCTGGGGCCTGGGCCCATAATTTGTTGAATAACACTTTTATTTAACCCCAATTATTACATAAGCTCAAGCACACACTGCGGACTAAACGAATTTACTGCTTTGCAAACTTACATGTTCTCTTCTTTATACCATCTGGAGGCAGTGTTGCCAACACACATTCTAGTAGCACATTTTTCCATATAGATATCTCTATACAAACATTTTTCTTTTTTATTATCAACACATATGATTCAATTGGCAGACAGACTTTATTTAAAAATAATGCCCTAGAGGAGTTCAGAATTGACAGGAAAATGAGAGAAATAATAAGACATACCCTGACAGAAACCATCTCAAAAGTGAAGTTCCTGGGAGAAATCTCTGATCCTGAAAAATTCAAATATCTAGGGATATGGATAGAAACCAATGGACTGGATAAAGAGGCAAACAAGGCAAGGACCAGAAAATTGGAATTGGCTTAACTTACAGGTTAACCCAGAACAGATATAATAATCGAGCAATATCATACAAGGGAAAACTTAGGCACTACAGTAGTTGTAAAGCCAGAAGGCCTATACCTCACACTGAATAAAAAAGGGAGGCTTCAAGAACTCGAAAAAAAGGAAAATTATGACCTCTACAGGCACACTGAAAAAATCACTGTCACCATGCAGAAGCGAAGGTTGAAATTCTACAGAACTGGTGGGAATGGATGATAACTGGGTGACTAAAGAATATTCAAGTAATTCGCGAGTTTATAGAAACCGGCCATACATCACTTGACTGAAAACATCCACGAAGTGGGTAGAAGAGGTAAAAAATAAGATGCAGTGGAAAGTGGACTTGCAGCTGACATGATTCACAACAGAAAAGAGATTAGAAACTGAGTTGACAACATCAACGCATTCAAAGAGAAAACACCAAAATGTAGGCCAAGCTGGTAGTATATGAGGAGGAGAAAAAGTTCAGAAGTGAAAGAATGAAGATGCTCCGGGAAGAGAAGAGGAAGTGTTTAACAAAAAACCTTAGGTATTATGCAGTCCACAGACAGCCAGTAGTTATTACCACTATTACTACTAAGAATATGTGCTTTCCCTTCAGTAATATTTGCAAACTACTAATAGTACACTTGGAAATTTTTAATATTGATTCTTTTAATTAATGTTAATATACCCTAACAGTATTAATTGGCAAACTGATTTATTATGACAAATTTGTTTGCACAATAATTGTTTTCAAATACCATCCAGACCTTTTGAATAACATCTTATATTGATAAAATAAATTAACACAAAGACCAACAGCCTAGGATGGGAGAGGACTCCCGAAACTAGTCCTGTTTTACACATTGATGTAAGTGGAGCATAAAGTATTTTTTGTATACTTTTATCAATTTTAGTGATCTTAAATTGAATTTTCTTTCTCTCAGTTTGTCTTAAAACATCTTACCTGAGGATATTGCTTCTTTATGAATTCTCGTTTTTCTGCAGTTCCAACAGTAGTAAATACTTTGCATCCCATATGTAGACTTACACAGATAGCTGCTTGTCCAATTCCACCCGTTCCAGAATGAATTAATACTGAGTCTCCTTTCTGCATGTGTCCACCGATGAGTAGAGCATAAAGTACCTATAACAAACACCATAGATCATACTGGTATTGTTGTTAAAATCATGCACACATAAATGTTTGTTTATAACACAAGTGGGCCTTTCTTTAACAAATATGAATATTCTGTAAGTTTAACAAGTATGCAATAGCTTTTAATGGTTTGCAAGATTTTTTTAAATATCAGGTTGACATTGATAGGATCATAACCATGGATCATAACCATCATAACCATGCATAACCGGTAATTCAGAGATCAAGTAAATATACCATGATTATGATATATGACCAGATAAAACATTAATAAATACAATAAACAATACAAGTCTGATATCAAAAATAACATAAATAATAAGATAATGATATAAGGATTCATGGGGAAAAATAATAAAGAATATAAATGATTAATAAACAATTCATAAGCATTTTATAGCAAAATATAGTAAAAGTTAATATTATATGGGAGATGAAATAGAACTTAGTACTTGTAACAAACAGAACTTCTCAGACGGAATTCGCTGAACTCCTCAATGCTAGTCCGGCTGTACCATTCATACACAGCATGAGACTAGAGACACTGCATTGTAAGCGAGTACACTGCTATTCACTCAAAAACGTGAAGAAAATAACTAATACTCACTGAAAAGAAAGTTCTGAGTAAAACTACTGGGGAAACATATCTCTATAGGCATACCGAGAATTCAAAGCAAATACTAAGAACCTACATACGCTAAATATTTACAGAGCGTCATTTCAGAACCATCAGAAGCTAAAAACTCAATAACCAATCAGTGACTAGCTAGTAACAGAAAATACTCAAAATTACTGTAACATAAGTTGTAATTTGTTGTGTATGAAGTGGGGATATTTAAGAGGAACGATGAGATTGTCGAAGGATCGCCATTTTAAAAACGACACTTCTGTACAAGCCGTCACGGGCTTTGGAAGTAACTACACTTTTGTCTTCGATAACAGAGGAAGTTACAGCACTTCACTCTGTTAATTTATATTGGTGATCGGGGTTTGGTCCCTATCACATACAGTATTATTTTACTAAAGCCAGTGAAAGTAATAGGTATATTGCGGTAAGGCTGTATTATAGCCATTACCATATCAAATTCAGTGTGCTAAGTAAGTACTGTTGTTCGACGAAATAATTAAGTGAATAAATACGACGGTAATTCAGAGATCAAGAATTACGCACCAGAATAATTATAGAAGTGTATTGCTCCAGATCGATATTCACAGTAACAATAAATTTGCATCATTTACATATAATAAACATTAATCTTACCAGTTGGAAATTAAATCTATTATTCCAGTTAATAATAAGAGCCCACAAATATAAAACCCCACATTCCCGAGATATAAGGAGAGATTCTTGATGCAACCGACTGGCAGCTGTGGTCGGTTTTGAACTGGGGACTGCAAACGTAAGTAAGTTGAGTCTACAAACTTTTATTGGTGAGTGAACCGTTTCATACTGGCGACCAACGTTAGGGGCTCGAATATACGTGCCAGATACTCAGTGGCTGCATTCCGGGAGCTCCCTTTCGCGCTATGAGTACGAAACGCTCAGAGTGCAGCTCGCGCTACGAAGCTCCCCGAACGCTACCAGCAACGAAGGGGCTTTTAAACAATGGCTGTGACTATGGCATCAGAGGGTCGCAGGAAAGTTTTTTGACCGCTATTGCGCTAATTATAAAAGAAAACATTGAATATTATCTCGCAAACCCTTCCATCTGGGCAGCTTAATGAAACGCGAACATTGCATTTTTCTGCTACGGTCCAAACTTTACACGGGATGAGAATAATACCTTCAGCAGACGACGTCCGGGGACCAATGAAATCGCTAATAGCGTCCGCAGCATCTCGTGCCTCATCTCTCCAGAAAAAGCGTTGTTAGCACGAGCGGTGACGTCAGCTGCTTTCAAACCGTGACGTCACATACGCGCTCACAGCACTACGACTCCCCGAACGGCCAAAGCACGCTTTTAGCGCTGAAAGCGAGCTCCCCGAATGCAGCCAGTAAGGACTTCATACTGGCACCCATATACGTGGGGCTGGAAAAACAATAAGACTAGAAAAACAGTAGGGATCGAATATAGGTACCAGATACTCAACAAGTGCTTCATACTGACAATAATTTGTGGGGCTCGAATAAAATATACGGGGGTCTCATAAATTACGTACCAGATATTCAGGACGTGCGTCATACTAGTAGGCTACCTAAAGTGTGGCTCAAATAACAATAAACTAACGCACTAACGTGTATGGTTTGAAAATACATAATCAATTTACGAGTAAATAAACAAGATCGCGAAGAATAAAATAACAAGAGGGAAGAAATAATTAAGGAGCGGGCATAGTAGACAAGAGAGAAGAGAGAAATCAGGGAATTTTTTTTTGTCATTTTAATTATAAGATGGTCATATATGTGTTTGCTAGTTATAAGAGTGCTATAAATATGTATGTTGTAGAAATAAGAGTGCTATGTACAAGAAGGTAAGTGCGCATGATTTTTACGATAACAGATAGGTCAGGAGAGAGTTATGGTAACATTACGCAGTGGTAAAATAATAAATAACGAGATGGAAAATATAGAATCACAAGACGGGCAAGATTTGCTGACCCGTGACGAGATAGAACTAATAAATGTAGTGGAAAGTAGGGAAATCGCACAAATTAATAATGAAGTAGCGATAAACGAAACTAATCGGGACAAAGATATTTATGAGGGGCCATCAGCTCAAACAGATAAGGGAAATGTAGAAAATACAAAGAAAAGTCAAGTGGTTGTAGATGAAGGATTGCCTTCTTGGTTACGACTATTAATGGAAAAGATTGAACAAAATTCAAAAGAGGAAAGTAGGAAATTAGCAGAACAGATTGAACAAAATTCAAAAGAGGAAAGTAGGAAATTAACAGAAAAGATCGAACAAAACTTCAAGGAAAGTAAAGAGGAAAGTAGGAAATTAGCAGAAGATATTTGGAAATCAGTAGATCAAATTTCTGAAAACTTAAAGAAAAATAATGAAAGAATTGATAAGTTGACAGAAGAAAGTAAAATTAACAATGCCAAGTTAGATGATAGGATAAAGAAAGTAGAATGTAAACTGGATACTAACACAGTAGACATAGAAAATAAATTTGTAAACAAGGATAGGGAATTAGAACAGAAACTTGCAAGTACAATAAATTCAATCGATAAGAAAATTGAACTTAATTACTGTTCTCTGCAAAATGAAATTAAAGAGAAAAACAAGAGTTTGGAGGGGCACTTGGTAAAATCATTTTAAGACGATCTTGGATAACTAAGTAATAGATTTCAGGGCCAGGTTAAAGAGATTGAGGTAAAACTTATTCAGTAAATTAATAAGGTGATAGTCGTGCAAAACAATATCACTAAAGAAATGAATAATGTTACTGACAAAATAGATATGGTTAATAGTGACACTTCTAGTAGACGGAACGATGCAGACAGCATAGGGGCGTGTTCTCCACCAGTAAATTTAATAAACACGGCAACTTGGCCAATTAATGGATCCATTAATGGAGAACAAATGACTCCAAGCGTCAGCAACGATTCGGATACACCGCGAAGCGATGTAGGCCTAATTACCCATACTGTCAATCCGATAGTACATCAAGTTCCTATGCAATTAAATCAAATTCTTGGGATAGATTGGTCATTACCTAAGTACAATGATGAAAATTTATCAAATCCACATCTTTTCATAAGTGAAATGGAAACATATTTCAAATTAAAAGGGATACCGGAAGAATACAAAATGCTAGTAATTCAGAAAGGTCTAATTGGTAGGTGTACAGACTGGTGTCAGTTTATCTTAGCAGAAGGAGTAGGATACTCTGAATTTAAAAGGCTTTTCATGGAAAGATATTGGAGCTCAAGCAGGCAGAGTAAGGCACGGACAGAATTGTACTCCGGTAGTTATAACGAAAAAGGTAATATGACGATGTCTTAATATCTCATGCGCTTAATGAAGATCGCCAAGTCATTGGAAACCTGATTAAGCGAAAAAGATGTGTTGCAATTATCTATGAAACACTTTAAATCAGAGATATATCACCATTTAGTAGTTGCAAAACCAAGCACTTACGCTGAAATGTTATGTTTATTAACAGAATTTGAAGAAGGGAGCCAAAATGGTAGGAAATATGAAAATGTCGATCGCGTTGACCAGGGAAATAAAAGTCAAAACCAATATGATAAAGGGACAAACTATTATGGTAATAATCGACAAAGTTCTAGTCAATTTTGGAATGCAGCCAGATCTAACCACGGATTTACTGAAAACCGGGAAAATAGAACAGGAAATTACGGCAGGAACGGCCAGAATAACAATAATAATAATAATTCAAATGGCAGGAATGATAGAGGAAATAATAATCACTTCAGGGGAAACCAACAAAATCAATCTCAACGTAATAATAGTGACTTTAATAGAACTGGGCCAAGGCCACAGCAAATATCAGTCAATCACCTGTCCTTCCCAGAAACGGAATCCGGAAATAGAGATAGTAATCTCAGAAACGGGGAATTGGTGAATGGAAAGTATGTAAGATTCCAACATAACGGAGATTCTAACCATAGAACCGAGGCGGAAATAGGACAGTCAATGGACCCTGACGCTTCTGAATTCCACAGTAATCAGAATGACGTAACTGGAGAAAGGAATGCTAGTAGGCCGAGAGGCGATTTAAACTAGACCAAGATGTAATAGCGAGTCGTAGTACATCTTCTGCAGGGGGCGTGCCTTCCGAAATTAGACTCAATCCAAATGTAAATAACTTAGAAATGCCATTCATAATCAATAAAAATGAAAATCACCGCATTTTGAACCCACCACAGATCGAGGAGAATATTGATAAAATGAAATTGCAGGTTATGCAAGTTTCAGGTAGTATGTTGAGTGTGTGTAGCGACAAATGCTATCACGAAATGAAAGAAAATAAAGTGAAATTACAGGAATTAAATGTCCCTGAACTCTATATTACCACGGTCATAAGCAAAACAAAACACAAAGTTGATAAGCAGATAATGGTGCCCTTGAATATTGGCGAGTGGAAAACAACTTTATATGCTCGTAGTTAAAAATCTAACACACCCGTTTATTATAGGTTGTGACGCTCTCCAAGAATATAAAGGAATTTTGAATTTTGAAGAAAATTGCTTGAAGATTAAGAACAAAAATGAAATTATAGAAGTCCCATTTCTAACTAGTAATTTACATGATCACATGAACTGTTCCGAAGATGAAATCGCGATTCAGAATGAATGTTTTATAGTCGAGAGTCTGACCGCTGCGCAGACGCAGGACGATAATAATGAGACAATAAGTGAAGAATTAATTAAAACTGTAGGTTTGAAAAACCCAGTTAATATTGTTACGGCAGTGAATGAGAGATCGCGAGCCGAATATGAAATAAGTGTAGAGGTCGACGAGTTTAATAACACTTATTTAGAGGAGATTTACGAGGTTGGCAATAATTGCGAAATAAATATGTTTGGAACTACTATAAATGATCAGGACAATTACAATGAGGAATATGGGAGTGAAAATAAATTCAATATGGGAGAAGCAGAAATTCTTAAAATTCTTAAAGAGAAAGTGGACAGTATCACAACATTAAACGAACAGCAGAAAGAACAGTTGTTAGATGTTTTAATTAGAAACATGGGGTGTACAGTAAGTCACCTGGGCTCTTCTTAGCATATGAACACACTATCACAATGGATAACCCACCTATTTTCAATCACAAGAGCAGACCGCTACCTTTATCTATCAGGGAAGAAGCTAACAAAGCAATTTAAAAAATGTTGAAAGATGGCATAGTCGAACGATCAGATTCTGAATACATTAGTCCGATTTGTTGGTTTTTAAGCAAAAGAAAACATTACGTATGATATTGAATTTAGAAAACAAATTAAATAATATTTACTCCCGTGGATAAGAAATAAATTGAAATAAATAAAAGAGTCTGGAGATTAAAAGAAGAAGGCACGATCCCTACATAACCCTCATATGTGTACTACATATATGACTCAATTAATCACTATACTATTAGGATAAAGTAATATTAACCTAGGTTAAATGTTAAAAGTATAAGTTAAGAAAAATAAGCAAGGGTAGAACAGTATGGAAATAGGCATATATCGTTTCGTAAGGAAGGTACAAGAATGTAATATGATTTAAATTGTGTAAGTGTATATGACCGCGATAATTCATTGCGTGTGGTGTAGGCTATACAAGTGAAATCATTCATGTGGAAATAAATGGACGAGTAGCAATCAGATCCGCTAGCGAAAATATATTATTATTAAATATTGAGTAAGTATGGACACACAGCATCTAAATCCGCTGATGATTTATTATTGTTATCTAATTCTAAGAGGACGTCCAATAAAAAGATCCGTTGGCGATTTAAATATCGAAGTGTTATAATTAATGGTGAAATTCAGTGTCAATTCATTTTCATGTCAATTTATGTATTAGTATAAATTTTGTTTTGTTCTTGTTTTCTTGTTTTCTTTTGTTATATGAATGGGGTTAGGTAACTCCAGTAATACACAAAGCATATTGAGTAATTGTTACATAAGCTTAAATTCTTTCGTAGGGTGCTGAATGAATGTTAAGGAATGTTGGAGTGAAGAGATTTAGGTTACGATAAGAGTACCAGGTATAAGAAGTGTCACTAACTTGTTGATGGTCAGATATATTTGTAAAAGGGGTCATGAATGAAAGAAAACAAATCTGAATCACTACTAGGTAGTAGGTCACTGTACTGCAAACATAATCACATCAGTGCACTTACAACAATATAAACACTGATTAAGGAGCATAAAAGTATTCCTTCAAAAAGTGAAATTTTACAAAATTAACTTTTATCACGAATTCTTTTGGGCATTATGATAGGATCATAACCATGGCAATAGTAAATATACCATGATTATGATATATGACCAGATAAAACATTAATAAATACAATAAACAATACAAGTCTGATATAAAAAATAACATAAATAATAAGAGAATGATATAAGGATTCATGGGGAAAAATAATATAGAATATAAATGATTAATAAACAATTCATAAGCATTTTATAGCAAAATATAGTAAAAGTTAATATTATATGGGAGATGAAATAGAACTTAGTACTTGTAACAAACAGAACTTCTCAGACGGAATTCGCTGAACTCCTCAATGCTAGTCCGGCTGTACCATTCATACACAGCATGAGACTAGAGACACTGCATTGTAAGCGAGTACACTGCTATTCACTCAAAAACGTGAAGAAAATAACTAATACTCACTGAAAAGAAAGTTCTGAGTAAAACTACTGGGGAAACATATCTCTATAGGCATACCGAGAATTCAAAGCAAATACTAAGAACCTACATACGCTAAAAATTTACAGAGCGTCATTTCAGAAGCATCAGAAGCTAAAAACTCAATAACCAATCAGTGACTAGCTAGTAACAGAAAATACTCAAAATTACTGTAACATAAGTTGTAATTTGTTGTGTATGAAGTGGGGATATTTAAGAGGAACGATGAGATTGTCGAAGGATCGCCATTTTAAAAACGACACTTCTGTACAAACCATCACGGGCTTTGGAAGTAACTACACTTCTGTCTTCGATAACAGAGGAAGTCACAGGACTTCACTCTGTTAATTTATATTGGTGATCGGGGTTTGGTCCCTATCACATACAGTATTATTTTACTAAAACCAGTGAAAGTAATAGGTATATTGCTGTAAGGCTGTATTATAGCCATTACCATATCAAATTCAGTGTGCCAAGTAAGTACTGTTGTTCGACAAAATAATTAAGTGAATAAATACGACGGTAATTCAGAGATCAAGAATTACGCACCAGAATAATTATAGAAGTGTATTGCGGCAGATCGATATTCACAGTAACTATAAATTTGCATCATTTACATATAATAAACATTAATCTTACCAGTTGGAAATTAAATCTATTATTCCAGTTAATAATAAGAGCCCACAAATATAAAACCCCACATTCCCGAGATAAAAGGAGAGATTCTTGATGCAACCGACTGGCAGCTGTGGTCGGTTCTGAACTGGGGACTGCAAACGTAAGTAAGTTGTGTCTACAAACTTTTATTGGTGAGTGAACCGTTTCAACATTTAAAATAGATCATTATTGCAGGATTACTGAAGTACAGTAAAAACCTTTTATGACATTTTTGTATGGTTTTTGCACTTATGTCTTGCAATCTGAACTTTAACTCTTCAGTGTAAAACTAACTTCTACATTTTCCATTTACATGTTTGTACATCGCTAATTCCTGTTCCTTGCAAGCATTTTTTGTACTTATGAATTAAATGGGTTGATTAAACTTGCTGGAATAATTTCCTACTGTATACAGAAGGCCTGGCTAACTTCTTTCACTGTGTGAGCTATCTTTTCCCATTTACATCAGACAAGAACCGTTACATGTATTCACTCCTTCACATTTCCAGAAATACTAAAACTTTACTTAAAATGTCAAAATATATTTATTTGTACATTTTATAACTAATACAAATTACTGACTGATCTCTACAAAAACATAATAAATAAATATAAATCTGCCACCTTCACTCCAAAAACAATTTGTCTAACAGTATAACAGGACTACATGTCCAAAACCTTACAAGCACTAGAGCAGATTATACATGTGAATACTAATTTATTAGTCAAATATTTTGCAAGTTTAAATTTAAATATCAATCCCTCAAAAAGTGAACTCATAACATTCGGAAACAATGTGAACTATCATTCGGAACTATACATAAATAATATTTCTGTAAATAACAGCGAGACGTAAAACTCCTAGGACTAATAACAGACAAAAATTTACATGGACTCAACACATTGACAATCTAAGCACAAAAATATCCAACATCTGTATATATTATGATATCTTAGCAAAAGCGATTGCATAACGTATGGAATTGAACTATGGGGATCAACATCATTAGAAAACTTTTCAAGAATATTCGTCCTACAAAAGAGAGCCATCAGATACTTAGCAAAACTAAAATACAGAGACACGTGCAAACAAGCCTTCAAGGAATTAGAAATAAGTACACTCAGTTCTAAGCAAGAAGAGGTAAAGAGCAGACGTAGGTAGGAGGCAAGTAGGAGGTGCTGTGTGGATATATGTAAAAGTGGCACAAGGGTCATGACTATCAAAATTGAAGCTTTCAGGATGAGGATAGGTATATTTGGGGTTAGAAGAAGAGCATGGAACTAGGGAACATCGGGGGAAGATTTAACTAACATGGCGACCTGGGCCCTGGTGATAATAGTGCTACTGGTAATTGGAGGGGTTGAATTGAACCCAGGCCCAAAAAGTGGGATAGGCTGTTCAGAAGATGTCATAAAAAGCCTGGAAAGAATGGAAGAGAGATTAGTAAATAAAATAAATGGGGCTACAAGAGAAGTTAAACAAGAAATAAGAGAGGAGATAGCAAGAATGAAGATGGAAGTGGAACAACTGAAGACAAGAATTGAAAAAATCGAGAATGCAGACCAGCATCTTAACTTGGTTTTCCACAGAATAGAAGAAAGAAAAGGTATCAGTGCTCTTCAGGAAGTCCACGAGCTATTGGAAAACAAATTGGAAGTTCAAATAATGGGATGGGAGTTCCTTACAGCACACAGAGTCGGGAAGATTCCGGGGAAAAGAACAATTATAGCTAAATGCATGTCCATGCAAGTTGTTTTTGCCACACTTAGGAGAACAAAAAATTTAAAGGAACGGCGATCTACATTAACAGCAATCTATTTCCATTGGAGAGGGTAACAAGGAAGAAATTAGTGGAATGAATGAAGCTGGAACGTAGCAAGGGTAAGAAGGTTATCATATGCAACTTACAACTATTGTCAATGGGAGAAAGATAGACCTAAGTAGCAGCATGGGAACAAGCATCAAGAGAGCCATGACCGCGTCAGCAACGGAAGAAGAGGGTGCCACATGTCAGATTAATGAACCAAGGCAAAGAGAGCTTGCATCGACGTCACCAAGAGGAGTTAATAACCGCCATGAAGAACAGCTGAGAGAGGCAGCTAGCACGTCAGCTGTGACGCATTTTCAGATTCCTCGGGGACCTTGGAGCTGGGACAAGTCACCTGTTGTAAGCGAAACCACTGATAATGACTCAACGATAACTACGAGAAGCCGTACTAAGTTAAAAAGCTTTAAACAGTAGAACTTAGCCGGGAATTTTCAAATAAGTGATAGTAATTTGTGATGAAGTGAAGTGAAGTTAAATAGATTAGGGTTCATTAAGAGTGAATTACCAAGGAGAGCAAGGAGAAAGTATAATAGTTTTAATCATTATTGTAAGATTAGGAAGTTGAGGATTAAATAATCATTTAGTGTCTTGTATCACGTCCATTCTACGTCTCCAGCATCCATGATAGCGTGTGCCCTATGAAGATATACGATGGGCAGTTCAATAAAGATAGTGTTTAAGTACGAAAGCTAATGTGATTGATGACGCTGAACTGCTGTGCGTTAATTATGTATGTATGTATGTATTATCTTGAAAAGGACCCGCCAGAAACAGGAAGGACGGTACAGCTCCTTTTCAAAAGTGTATAACTTAAGGGCCAGTGTAAAGTGTCTTAGAACAAATAAATCATAGCATATCATATCAAATAAATACACTAGCTGGTCTGTACATTTTCAGATCCATAATTCACGTTAGGAAATATGATACCCCACAAAAAATTCAGACATACATGATCACAACACAAGAAACAATGAAAATATTGCAGCAATCTGCTATAGACTAAGATTGTTTGAAAAAGTACCCAAGTATCAAGGTGCCAAACTATTCAACATGCTGCCTCTGGAACTAAAAAATTACTCAGACCAAAAGGGCTTCAAGGCAAAACTGGCAAATTATTTAGTAAATAAATCATATTATAGCATCCAGGAATTCCTGGACGAAAGCAGAAGCTCCAGGAAAATGATCAAGCCATGCTCAGAATTTCCCTGATGTATTTAATGTTTTACGGTGAACAGGGTGAGTGTGAAGTGTGTATATGGTGTATGTTGTGGTATGGTGTATTGGATGAGAGTTGAGTGTATGTATGATGTATAGTAGCCTATGTATTGTGTATGTAATGTTAATCTTATATTTTTCTTTGTTTGGTACTTGTATGTATGTATGTGAGCAGTGTTCTAAAATGTATTTTGACATTATGCAGAACAGCAATAAATTTCATATTCAAAAATTTCAAATTCAAATTCTCTATTAATGAATGTTTCACTTCTAAACTTGACTGTAGTTGTAAAAATAGTGTTCAGTTTATCTTTTCATGTTCACCTATTTAATAAGAGGAAGTGTGTGTCTGTGCATGATGCCAAACAAAATCTACTGCATGCAGAGATCTGAAATTTTAAACATAGATTGGCTGAAGGTTGGCTGAATGCACATTGAATTCTTACAATACTTACAATTATTCACGGTTATTTGAAAATGGTAGATCACAGGAAGGGCATCAGGAAATATTTCTATACAGAACTGGTATTCAGATAGTTGTACCGGTCAAAATAAGAACTGGGCAATGAAGCATATTGTATTATTTTATACAGATAAACACTTCCTGACGGACAGGATAGAAATATTTTCTCAACATCGTAAGTTTAAATTGCTTTGTATAAGTTGACCTTGACTCACTACAATTGCTGAGCTTTTATCAGCATTTATTTCTAAACGTATAGTTGTAAGAAGGTTATGAGTAGCATCAATGACACGAACTGCAGAGTCAGTGTTGCAAGCAGTCACTGCCTGATCATCAGCAAATCCTGTTAAGCATATGGGTTCTGTATCAGCACTTGACTATACCCATACTTCATAGCGAAATTTTGTTCACAAACATTATCATAAATGAAATTAATTGCAAGACTGAATAAAATTGGTGATAGTGATCTATCCTGTGGTACTCCACAAGTAAGTCCTGTTTCCACTTGAATAGTGTTATCTTTTATAAGAGATACAATCAAAGCTTGAATGTCAAAGGATACACCAGTAGACTGAAGCGAGTTCTTAATATGTGCATGTACTACCCAATCAAAAGCATGGGAAACATCAAGAAATGCAATAACACAGCCAGTCTTATTTGTTTTAGAATGTTTCAAAAGCCAGACAGAAGTCTGGAATTGATTAGATAGCCTGATATGTTTGGTACAACTCCTCTTTGATTTTTATTTATATTAATTTTAATTGGATCTGGGTCCTCAATTGTTGAATAAAATGATTTAATTAATGCAATTCATGTAAAAACAAATGTCAGTGTTAATAAATATGTCTTAATTATTAAGTGCCAGTATGGTACTTTATGAGATTGTGTGGGGGACGAAAAAATGTCTGTCCGTCTGTCTGTCTGTCTGTCTGTCTGTCCGTCCGTCCGTCCGTCCGTCCGTCCGTCCGTCCGTCTGTCCGTGCGTCTGTACGCACTATAACTCAAGTACGCTTTTTCGGATTTTCATGAAACTTGGTATAAACATTCATAATGTGGATGGGAAGAACCCTATTGATATTGAACCAAATCGGTTCACCGGTACCGGAGTAATGCCCAATTTAGTGCCTATTTTAATAGATTATGGCGCCTTTCTCATAGAAAGGCGCCATCACTCAAATACGCTGTAACGGATTTCCATGAAACTTGGTATACCCATTTATGACGTCCATGAGAAGTGCCCTATTGAATTTGAACCTAATCTGTTGACCGGTACCGGAGTAAAACCCAATTTAGTGTATATTTTAAAGACGCGGTAACTCAAATACGCTTTACCGGATTTTTATGAAACTTGGTATACACATTTACAATGTCCATGGGAAGACGTCTATTCATAATGGATAAAATCGGTTGATCTGTTTAGGAGTAATGCTCAATTTAGTGCCTATTTTATGGTAATATACGTATTCGAAAGAATTTATAAAAAAATGAAAATCAGTTATCTTGACGTGATTTTATAAGGCCTTGGAAATTAAAATACAGGTAGCTATGACAAAAAACACTAATGTTTTACATGCGCTTATCCAACTAGACCGTTAAAATGACCCAGGTGGCCGAGATGGTAGACCTTTCTTCTTCCGTAAGCCCTGCTTAATGAATAAATCTGGAGTTTAACTTGGAAATCAATTAAAAAAGAAAAACATATTCTGCATATCATAATTGCAGTCATAACTGATTAAACAAAAACATACTGGCACTTTTTTACATCAGTTTACCTGATTTTATTTTTCCCTTAAATAAATGATTTTAACAAAACATCTAGCATCTGCTAAGTAACAATATAATTAATTCGTGAAATTTATGTAAAAACAGTATCAGTGTTAATAAAATAATGTTTCAATTATTGTTAAATAAATTATTTTAAAAATCTAGCAGTTGAATCAATCACAGGCAAAGCTACAGGCAAGAGCTACTGTACTATACTTTTGCAATTTTTAAACCTAGTTTTTATTATTATGTGCTGGATGATTTTGGTCATCTATGTTTGTAGACAGTTGTCTGTCAACAAAAATAGATTTGCCTCTCTAAGATATTGTATGATTATGAGAAGTTCAGAAGTAGTGATTTCATGCCAACTACCAGCTTTCAAAAGCAGGAAAGTCTCAAGGAACTTCCCAAATGCAGATCCTTTAAGCTGGAAAAATGTTTTGTCTTTGTTAGATTCCAGTATAAAAATGATATTCACACAGATGTATTGATCCAAAACAAGAATGCAGCATTTTGCCGCATTTCCTAAGTTACTTGTATTTGAATTATATGAACAATTTTCCAGGCTTATAGGCCATGGTTCACTGCACTTTGACATTCCCAATGTTTTGCTGGTAACTGTATCCAGCATCCTCCGGGGGTCCTGTGTCTACAGCAGTCGGCAGTGAACTGACTAACTGTTGCTGTTATTTATAACCATGTGTTGCGTTCTCTGTGGTAAGATCTTGTCGTTGATTGGATAGCATGTTGGAGGATTGCTTATTGGCTGGGCACTGATTGGCCATAAGTTTTTTTGACTGTGGTGTGTGGGAATCCAGATTTTATTGACCCTTTAAAATTCATCTTTAGGGTTGAAGCTACCACTGTGTTTGTGGATTTCGATGTCTTCTTGTTAAAAAATAGAAATGTACTGTAGTTGAGAGAACATCCATAGCCTTGTACAATATGTCATGGCAATCGAGGAGGAAATGTTCAGCAACTGAAGTCTTTTCTACCTACCCCAGAGAACTGTGTCTGTTATGTTCCTCCAGTCTTTTGGCAATGCTGAATTTTGTGGTGCCTATATATATATACTTGTCCACAGCTACATGGGACCCTGTAGACACCTGCTGCTGAATGTGGATGACGTTTGTCCTTCACACATCTCATTAGCTCCCTGATATTTCTGTAAATGGTTTTCATGCTGTGAATAGTCAGAAGTTACCTATATGATCCATTATGTTTGATGTACAGGAGGTAAGTAGTCGCTAGTGATCATTCTTCTTTCCATCGGGCATATTTGAAAATATATTAATATTCTCGTGCAAAAATTCCTTCATGCAATGTTTTCTAATGAATCAGTCTCTGATATACCATAGGATTTCTATTTATGTCCTATCATCTCTGGCTTTTCATATTACTATTGGGAGAAAAGAGACAGATAGACCCAGGCCAGTGATTGTTAAATTCGTCAGCTACCGAAAGCGGAATGAACTGTTTAGGAATAAGAAAAGCCTTCGGGGATCAGGGATCGTGATCCGGGAAGACCTTACAAAGAAGCGCCACGCACTACTACAGGAGGCTATAACCAAATACGGATTGAAGAATGTATGGACCCAAGACGGTGCAATAATTGTGAAAATAGGTGACACAAAACGGCGTGTAACACAACAAGCGGAATTGTAAACTGTGAGTCATGGGTGTTTAAAGCCTTACTAACCATTAACACTTAGGACACTTTACTGTTAAAGTATTCAAGTATTATTTAGTATATTAGTATAGTAATTTGTATAGTAATAGTATTAGTATAGTAATATTTAGTATATTTTTCTTTTTGGTCGCTCAATATTAGACAAGTTGGCTACACTGGTAGCCGAGAGTTTAACAGCCTCTGACAATACACCGCTCATTGACCTCCACCCCCCACAGACAAAACATGTCTTGAAAACTTGTTTCTCCGAACACCCCTCCAGTCTGCATCTAGCACATCTGAACGCACAGTCCCTTATATGCCATTTTCAGGAATTCCAGGAAATTTTTTCTTCCCTTAACCTCCACGGAATTCTAGTTAGTGAGAGCTGGCTTAAAAACACCTTACCCTCATCTATGGTGAGCCTAGAAGATTATACCTTATGCCGAAATGACCGAAACAACAAACAGGGAGGGGGTGTGGCGATGTATGTTCGTGCAGACCTGCATCCTAGAATAATATATAAATCAGATAGCGATTATATAGCTCGCCCTGAAATACTTTTCGTAGAGATTAGCATGAATTATAAGAAATGTTTACTCTGTGTAGTTTATAAGCCACCCCGGATTAATTACTTGGAAGAGCTAGAAAATCAGCTGTTAAATATTCTGCCACATTATGAGCATGTTGTAGTCATGGGTGATTTCAACACTAATCTACTCGCTCGTGACTCAACTTACACCACCCGACTTGAAACCCTGTTCCATTCCTGCAATATGACCATCCTACCCCTCGAGCCCACCCACCACACCTCCTACTCAGAGACCCTACTAGACTTAATTGTTACAAATAACCCTGACAGAGTGTTAGCACACGGACAGGTACCAGTGCCAGGAATATCTGCTCACGACCTCATATACGTAATATATGCGCTACAATGCCCTAAAAAGAACCACAACACTGTGACATTTAGAAATCTAAAATGCATAAACGAAGGTTCCCTGCTAGAAGATGCCATGCTTATCCCATGGGAAAACATCTGGACGCTACGCACAGTGGACGAAAAAGTTGACCAACTTAATAAAAATATCATAGACCTGTATAATAAACATGCCCCATTACGAACAAAACGAATAAAAAGACTTCCTGCGCCTTGGTTAACTGAGGACATACGTAACATGATGGCTCAAAGAGACTATGCGTACAAGACTTACCGACGAGATAAAAATGACACTAACCTGAATAATTATAAGCATCTCCGTAATAGGACAAACCAAGCTATCAGAAATGCCAAACTCAGACATATTTACAAACTCACTGAACCCTCTGCAAATCCGGCAACACTGTGGCAAAACTTTAAAAAAATGGGACTGTGTAAATCCAAGCCGCAGGTAGACGACCCTAACCTATCATTAGACCAGCTAAACGACCACTTCACTAAAATCCCATCAGAAATAGACAGAGCTGACAAAGAGCAAACCATTCAACACATACTTCACAACAAAGCAACAAACAGAGACAAATTTGACTTCCAATACATTAACGAAGCAGACACTATGAAAGCATTGAAGCGCTTAAAGACAAAAGCAGAAGGACCCGATCGAATAAACATAAACTTAATAAATAAAATAATTAGCATAATCTTACCGACAGTAACCCATATTTTTAACGCCTCACTTATGACTTCAACCTACCCCACTCAGTGGAAAAAAGCGTACGTAAAACCTCTTCCCAAAACCAAATTCCCAGAATCTCCAAAGGACTATAGACCAATCAGCATCCTACCTACCCTCTCCAAAGCCCTTGAACGAATTATACACTTACAGCTGATTGATTATCTTAATAAAAATGACCTTCTAGACCGCTATCAGTCCGGTTTTAAACCAGGGCATAGTACGAGCACAGCGCTACTCAATATTTGTGAAGACATACGCCACGCTTGTGACGAGAGGAAACTGACAATACTTGTCTTACTCGACATGACCAAAGCTTTTGACTCCGTAGACACTGACATTCTTACAGCTAAACTCAAGACATTAAACCTATCAGATAGGGCTGTCCTGTGGTTTCGCTCCTATCTAAGCGAGCGTCAGCAGTGTGTTGTTTCTAATAATCGTTCTTCATCATGGCGTCTCGTAAGGGCAGGAGTCCCACAAGGAAGCATTCTCGGACCATTACTATTCTCTTTGTATATAAACGACATTACAGACTGTTTACGGCACAGCAAATACCACCTGTACGCTGACGACTTACAACTATACATACATTCCCATATTAGCAACATGAATGTTGCAATAGCAAATATGAACGAAGACCTTGACGCAATTGACAGATGGACACAAAAATTGGGACTCAAACTGAACCCAGTGAAGTCACAGGCAATAGTTGTGGGGCATCAGCGTCTCTTAAATAAACTTGATGAAAATAATACTCCACAAATCAATATCAGAAATTCAGTCATCCCATTCAGCGATTCCGTTAAAAATCTTGGCGTTCTTGTAGATAAAAATTTAACATGGGAAAATCACATTGTTGAAACGTGCAGAAAAGTTAATTCAATAATCCATATGATTAAAAGATTAGATATGCCCCTACCCTCTGCAGTAAAAAAGACCCTAGTACAATCGCTCGTCATGCCCCACTTCGATTACTGTGACGTCCTTCTTACTGACTTGAATTCTAACCTGGCCCAAAGGCTGCAACGTGTTCATAATGTATGCGTGCGTTTCATTTGTAATGTAGGCCTGTTTGATCATGTATCGCCATCCTTTGAAATGTTGTCATGGTTTCGATTGAACGATCGCAGAAAATTTCACTGTCTTCAGGTCCTTTTCAAAATTTTACACACATCTTCACCACCATACCTATCATGTCGCTTCTCACACCTGTCCTCTCATCACAACCTAAATACACGTTCAGAATATAGTCATGTACTTTCTATCCCTTTACACCGATCATCATCGTATTCTTCTTCTTTCACCGTCTCAGTTACCCGCATCTGGAATTCCATCCCACATAATGTCAGAGGCTGTCAAACGTTGGGACAATTCAATAGAAAAATCAGTAAATTAATTCAGGATAATGTTATTTAAATTTTTGTTTCTGTCTTAAGCACAAAATTTTTCTTAGAGTGAAATTTAGAAAAATTATCAATCTAATTTTGTATTCAATTTTTTATTCAAGATTAACTTGTACCTTAATTGTAATTAATTTAGTTTTAGGTTCAACTATCTTGTATTTAATTTTAAGTAACTTAATTGTATTTTTAACTGTAATTTTTTACTGGCAAAGCGGAAGAGAAGGCCAAACGGCCTTAGCTCTGCCAGGATAAATAAACGAATTATTATTATTATTATTATTACGAGCATAATCAGTATTAACATTGAAATTCTTAATAAACAAATATTGTAACTGGGATTCACAGTGAAGTAATCAAATACACACAATTAATTCTGTTTTCCACTCAACTTCACTAATATAAGTAATGACTTACACATAATGCATTTCACAGCTTCTTAGCTGCATCATCAGATGAGGTCAACTGCCGAGTTTTCTGGTAGATGTCTCTGTTGGACGTATCAGTGTAGTGATGAGGTCGTTTTCCTTTGGGATATCAAAATTAACTAAGTTATTCCTTTTCCTTTGAATGAAAATTTTTTCCCAGACCGTTAGTTCTATCGGTTTTGTTACAGATTTTAATAATTTAATGTCATCTTCAAATTCATGTTCCGTGGTCCAAAAGTGATGTGCAACTGCCGATTTATCTGTTTGTTTATACTTTATATTTCGTAAGTGTTCCTTATGTCTTATATTTAAATTTCTCTTAGTTTTTCCAATATAAAGTTTGCTGCAGTCTTTTCATTTTAATTCATAAATGCTAGAGTTTTTCTTTGGGGGAATTTTGTCCATTTGTCCAGATTTTAGTAGTGTTTTTATGTTGGATCTGTTGATGGGGGCCAGTCTTATATTAACTTCTTTGAAAATCTTCTCAAATTTGTAGTGTATTCTAGGGTGAAAAGTGAACTTCTTGAATGCTGTTTCATCTTTAATGTTGCTTAAAGTGCAATTTTCTCGTATTAGCTTTTGTTTTTTCAAACTTTTTGATTTTCTTGTTAACTATATCTGTGTTGAAGCCGTTTTTGAGTGCGGTGTCCAAGATATGCTGGTATTCATTGTTGTATTCATTGTTGCTATTAAAGATAGCATATTTTTGTGCTCTTGGATTGTGTCCATCTTGTTTAATGTAGTTGTCTACGTGTGTTGCTTTCCTGAAAATGCCAAACTCAATACTGTTGTGGTTTCTGATGATTTTGATGTCTAAAAAAGGTAAGAAGTTTTCTGATTCAACCTCTGCAGTAAATTTTATGGCGTTATCCTGTAGGTTCAACAGCTTTAATGCATCTCCTGCCAGTTTCCTCTTTACAATGGCGAAAATATCATCGACATACCTATGCCAAGTTTTGAAGATCTGAGGGAATGCTTTGGTGATCTGGATTTCTAAAGAACTCATATATCTCAATCTTCTCCTAGTCTCCTTTGATGTGGTGCCGTTATTTCCAAGTGTCCCCATCAACAAACTACTGATTACATTAGAAACATGGCTGGAAACCACAGGCTTAGAAAAAGAAGAAATACAAGAACTTTTGGAACTCACTAAGATCTGTATTGGGCAAAATTTCTTTTCATTTAGAGGCACATTTTACAAGCAAAAAGATGGTATATCAATGGGAAATCCATTGTCTCCGTTTCTGGCGGATTTCTATATGAGTTCTTTAGAAATCCAGATCACCAAAGCATTCCCTCAGATCTTCAAAACTTGGCATAGGTATGTCGATGATATTTTTGCCATTGTAAAGAGGAAACTGGCAGGAGATGCATTAAAGCTGTTGAACCTACAGGATAACGCCATAAAATTTACTGCAGGGGTTGAATCAGAAAACTTCTTACTTTCTTTAGACATCAAAATCATCAGAAACCACAACAGTATTGAGTTTGGCATTTTCAGGAAAGCAACACACGTAGACAACTACATTAAACAAGATGGACACAATCCAAGAGCACAAAAGTATGCTATCTTTAATAGCCTCACGTTTAGATTAGTTAACATACCTATGAACAGTTCTGAATACAACAATGAATACCAGCATATCTTGGACACCGCACTCAAAAACGGCTTCAACACAGATATAGTTAACAAGAAAATCAAAAAGTTTGAAAAAACAAAAGCTAATACGAGAAAATTGCACTTTAAGCAACATTAAAGATGAAACAGCATTCAAGAAGTTCACTTTTCACCCTAGAATACACTACAAATTTGAGAAGATTTTCAAAGAAGTTAATATAAGACTGGCCCCCATCAACAGATCCAACATAAAAACACTACTAAAATCTGGACAAATGGACAAAATTCCCCCAAAGAAAAACTCTAGCATTTATGAATTAAAATGAAAAGACTGCAGCAAACTTTATATTGGAAAAACTAAGAGAAATTTAAATATAAGACATAAGGAACACTTAAGAAATATAAAGTATAAACAAACAGATAAATCGGCAGTTGCACATCACTTTTGGACCACGGAACATGAATTTGAAGATGACATTAAATTATTAAAATCTGTAACAAAACCGATAGAACTAACGGTCTGGGAAAAAATTTTCATTCAAAGGAACAGAAATAACTTGGTTAATTTTGATATCCCAAAGGAAAACGACCTCATCACTACACTGATACGTCCAACAGAGACATCTACCGGTCTTCCAGCAAACTCGGCAGTTGACCTCATCTGATGATGCAGCTAAGAAGCTGTGAAATGCATTATGTGTAAGTCATCTAATATATAAAATCGAAAGTGTGTATGTATGTATGTATGTATGTTCCTTATACAAATCTACATTTCTTTACCAATTTACACGATATTTTGCACACATACCCAGTTAAGCCCGGGAAGTATAGCTGTCAACATTAAAATTGAAGCAAATCAGTCCTTCCCTTGAAAATTATATAATTTCTGTGAATATTCTACTGAAAAAAATGAAATGTTGTTCAGTTCATATGGCAACAGTGAATTGTTTACTGTGATTACATAGGGCCTTGGCAACTATATAGCCTAATGCTGGACTTTAACGAATTATGATTCCATGTAATATATTGGCGAAAATAATTACTGAAAAATGAATTACAGGAAAATAAAGCACAGTGTGATGCAGTCACATAACTTTCTCTACCCTCGACATAAGAAATATTTTCTCACTTCACATTTTGATGTAGAATAAGAGGTCGTATTGCAGGAGCAACTTAAGTGTGTGAGTATGCTATATCAGAAGTCGGTAAATAGTCAGTTATCCATAGCTGTAGGCTTTGTATTAGTTGAGATTTATCATAGGCCCTAAGCATGGGATGGAACATTTTGAGTCCTATACTCCCAGTATATTATGTCCCGGGTTTTAGGGGAGGAAAGTATGAAAGTGATACAGCATTTCTATTTTATTTCAGGCCCGAAACGGTTTAACATGAGAATGAGAAATAAAATTTTCCGTCAAGTCAATACAATCTTATGTAATTTATGTTTCTTCTTATTTCAACCACTCCCAGGCATGATGAGTAGAAGCAACGGAATGCAGCATTCGACATCCTCTATGAACCATAAAAAGCTATATCTAGCGTTTTAGCTTTCTGAGGGAATAGTGTGAGTGCCATATGTTGTTCTTCCTCATTTCGAATTCTACATACATTATTATATCAGGACCTAGAGTTTCAACATCGAAAGTCCTCCATAAG
Source organism: Ectobius pallidus (assembly GCA_964059195.1). NCBI lineage: Eukaryota > Metazoa > Arthropoda > Insecta > Blattodea > Ectobiidae > Ectobius > Ectobius pallidus. The sequence goes on from CAXKWD010000001.1 coordinate 91,411,489, forward strand.
TTAATTTCAAATTACAAAATACAAAGCCCGGGCGACGCCGGGCCTTTTCAGCTAGTTACTTATATTAGTGAAGTTGAGTGGAAAACAGAATTAATTGTGTGCATTGAAATTCTTGTCTATCTCCTTCCCTCTCTTCCTCCCTTTTCTTTCATTTCAGCAGTACACAAAAAGTTCTGTTGTAATACATTTTAATTCTGTACTCTTACATACCTGATTATTTATTGCTCGAGGCATTTAAAACAGATTCCTTAGAAGAAGAAATGCAAATTATTCTTCATTCTTAGAAAAGAAGATCTTTAAATTACCACTGTTTCTTGTTACCAAGCTTGCAATAAACTTGTCTTCAAATCATCTACTGTAATATTTTTCTCTACAAATTAAACTAACTTTTATTTGGACAGTGTTAGGCATCAAAGTGCCAATTTAAAAATACTGAGAGAATACTAAAGGCAAGAACTCTAAATCCAAAAGGGAAGTCTGTTAGAACTTTTTTATGACTCCTCAGTAAATTTTGGTGCCTCAGACTACAGTGAGCTGATAGATTGTACAAAATGTGAGTTATTTCCCCTTTGAATGATGGAAAGCATGAAACTGAGACTATTTCGTCAGTTGAGTAAGATAACTCTGCCTGAGCTATATAACACATAGCTGCTGAATGATGTGTCAAACTAGTCATAGTCTGCAGGAAAAGTGTGTGGACAACAAAACCAGAGATGGCTATATACCGTATTGGCCCGAATATAAGACGATGTTTTTTCCCTGAAAATGTGCTTTTAAAAACTATACTCGTCTTATACGCGCAGCCTAAGACTCAACAACTCTCCATTCCCGAATGCAGCTGTGCACGTGGGCAGCGGCGATGCAGCGGGTATCCCCATGCAAATGACGTGCGTCCGACCCAAGATCAAAGCCGCGTGGAAATTCACGAACTTTACCGAACTAATCTTTCCCGACTTCGTGCTTCTGTTTGTACTTCACCAGGACCTTCTGATCCTGAGTGCACTGTTACTTGCCTGCACGTCTATATTATCTACGCGTAAATCTTTTGTTTGACCACCAGTCATGGCAGACGATGTGGAAAAGAAAGCATCTTCATTGTCTCAATGCGTAAATAAAGGCGAGTGAAGAAGTTACGACATGAACTTCAAAATTCTGTTTTATGTGAAGCAAAATGTACTAATGAGCTATTTTATTTATTTTTTCGTAACTACCCTTCAAAAATTCAGGGTCGTCTTATATTCGAGGTCGTCATATTTTCGGGCCAATACGGTAAGAGCTAATTTGCTTTCAAGATCCACAATGCCAAAATTTGATAAAATGTCTGAATTGAAGACATCGCGCTTGACTAAATCAACATAATTATTTTAACTCAACACATTAATTGGTTACATGTTGGATAGGGCATGTGTTGAACTCAAATTGCAGCTACCTCCTCGTGGTGAGTTCTGGTTCATTTCATAATTAAAAAAATGTGAAATGGGTGCAGAGCTGCAAAATTTTGTTTTGTCTTCAGGCAACTAAACTTAAGTACCATTAAATGCCAAAAATTGTACCTTTATACTTTGAGCGCAACAGTAATATTTTCTGTGTAAAAGTTCTTCATGGGCTAACAGCCAAGTTGAGGTTTTAAAAAAACTCCGAACTATCAGACTCCATCTCTGAGTCCATCTTCTGGGAAAATGGTAGAGAGCAGTGAGGGAAGTGAGGCGGTATGCGCCGGTATGGAAAACCGTCACTGGTTTTAAAGGTCCAATGTCATACCGGCACTGGTTTCAATGGTGAAATAGTATACCGTCACTGAAAATCAATGGCTATTTGATACAAATTGTTAATGTACCTTCGAGTCATAACATAATAATTACTCTTCATGATTATTCACCAACTCGTACGCCATCTTAATGACTACACCGCTAGATTCTATGTTTTAAAAATATTTCTTGGTAACAAAATGCTGTGACTTTTATATTATTTAAATAGGTATAAATACTTTTAAAATATCTTTATTGAAGTAAATAAACTAAACTCATTGGCTCTACATCCCTGGCCTACCACCCAACCGCTGCTCATCTACCACAGATGGCAGGATTGGGGGCACGTGGTTAGTATGCTGAGACCCACTGCTGTTATTGATGGTTTCCGTGAAATAAATAAAGGTCTTTCAATCGACAGTAAATGATGTTTAGTCTTATGTTGTGCTCCCACTTGGCATTCATCTATAAAGCATGAAGGAAGTTAATTAAAAACACCACCAAGTGGATATCACATATCCTGCATATCGCATAGGCCTGATTATTATCTTGTAATGGAGGGAATGTGCTTTTTTTTAAAATTGAGGTATGTTAGGGAAAAATTTTGGGATAGCATACCACCTCTGGATTTTTCTCACTTCCTTCACTGGTAGAGAGAGAAGGCGGAAGGGCCTGTATATATAGGCCGGAGCAGTTGGTGAGTTCCAGCCAGTGGCAGCGTGGCAAAATTTGGTATAATGCGATGGTCTCGACATCTCAAAAGGAACACCACAGAACAAAGTAAATTGGCTCTCTTCTTCTGCAACTTCTCAAACTGTTGTAGGTTGGTGAATTTTAACTCCCCATAGAGAAATAATATAAATGGTTTGAACTTTTCTTGGCGAATACTATGTAAAAAAACTTCACGGGCTAACAGCCGAGTCGAGATTTAAAAAAACTCCGAGCTTTTGGATTCCATCTCTGAGTTCATCTTCTGGGAAACTGGTAGAGAGAGAAGGTGGAAGGGCATGTACATATAGGCCGGAGCAGTTGGTGAGTTCCAGCCAATGACAGCATGGCGAAATTTGGTATAATTCGATGGTCTCGGCATCTCAAAAGGAACACCAAAGAACAAAGTAAGTTGGCTCTCTTCTTCTGCAACTTCTCAGACTGTTGTAGGTTGCTGAATGTCAACTCCCCGTAGAGAAATAATATAAGTGGTTTGAACTTTTCTTGGCGAATACTATGTAAAAGTTCTTCATGGGCTAACAGCCATGTGGAGGTTTTGAAAAACTCGGAGACCATCGCATTATTTCGCCAATTTTGCCAATTATACCAAATTTTGCCACGCTGCCATTGGCTGGAATTCACCAACTGCTCCGGCCTATATAAACAGGCACTTTCGCCTTCTCTCTCTACCAGTTTCCCAGAAGATGGACTCAGAGATGGAGTCCGAAAGCATGGAGTTTTTTAAAACCTCGACTCAGCTGTTAGTCCGTGAAGAACTTTTACATAGTATTCGCTGAGAAATGTTCAAACCATTTATAGTAATATTTTCTGTGTTTTATAATTTTTTCCCCAAATTTCAGGACTTTAGGTGAAATGAAGATCCAGCAAATGATTATTTTCAAATTTTTTTTCTAATTAGCAAGCAGATGTGCAGGTTCTGAGCCCTATTAGAGTTCAATGCTAAAAAAAAAATAATTATTTTTCGACTCACCCCAGTGTACAATCCAGTCTAATATTTGCTTCTACAAGTCAACCCCCAGAACCCCACTCAGACTGGCTGGCCTTGCTATTTGAATCCATGACCTTCTGATTGCAAGTCCACGATGCTTACTACCTCAGTCACCTTGCTTGGTTTAAATGTTAAGATATCCCATCACTGCTTAAACATGGTTGAGCATGTCATTAAGACTATGCATGTCAATGAAAGTGTAGTTCTCACATTTATTTGTCTCTTTTGTATTGTTTCACATGTGTTGATTAGAATCAACTTTGATATTAACCTCAAGATTAGGGTTTATGGTACATATATGTATTTTAACGTAATTTCCTCTCAAATACAGGAATTAATAACTGAAAGACTTTGAAATATCTTACTGTTCCATAGACACAAGGTATAGTTGCTGCTTCTTCAAGAGTCCACTGATCTGGTACTTCCCATAGAAGATTACTATCTGCAACGATCATATTAGCAAGACAATTGTTACTCTGAATCCCCATCACACGCCGACCTTTAGAATCAATTCCTGAGAACTCCAAACCTATAATTGATTCCTGTAATAAAAAAAAAGAATAATATAAAAAAGTTTACTTTGCATATGAATGAATGAATGAATGAATTTTAGCCTTCAGAATCCCTTAAGGGCCATGGCCTCCTGCTGTTGCAGGGAAAAACCTTCTAGTTTGACTCCCTAGGTGGGCTAGTCCTAAAGAGTAAGGAGTTTGTTCAAGTACTTAACCTAGTTCACTACTCTCAGATCATACACTATATATACAGTTTTTCCAGATCCTTCCACAATTGTCTGTCTCTTGCGCTTCTGCTCCACTGCGCCCCCGCCGTCTTCTTGAAATATATACAAGTACAATTCCTACTCACAATTTACTTTTGGTTTTAAAAACATCATTTTTGAGTTTTGATGAGAGTGACATACAAATTTTTGTTTGTGCATAAATTTGAAACTCGCTGATCTACTGGGTAAATATTATGTGGTGCAGGATAAGGAATACTCTCTACTTCCTAACAATATATAAACCCTCTTGCTTTGAAGGGCAAGGGTTGAGTGATGAAACTGTTAGGAACCTATCCACAGCTTCATAATATGAAATAGGTTCAGTACATTGCTATGACTTAAGATACATACTGGTAACCAAATGTAGGTGAAAGACAACAGTTTAAATGAATAATACCGTCTTTCTATATAATTTAAATTGTAAGAGTTAGATCAGGTTTGTGGGAGTTGCTCGCATGCTTTTAAGATGCCCAAGATACTTAAAACAAAATACTACTGCAACCAGGAAAATGCATTTAAAGAGGACTGAGGGTGCAGTAATTCAGGTAAGGCAACTTATATGTTTAAGCTGAACACAAACAAAATACAGAGCGTGACTGGAGGTTTAACATTGAAAGTGGAAATTCTAACTTAATCTTAGCTATCGACTAGTAGAGCATCTTCCTACATACCATAACAGTTTCTTTTTTTTTCAGTTATGTATTGGCAACATGTAAACTGAACAGCATTTTCCGGTTATCTTTTTTATTAGAAATTAGGGATGCCTAGATGGAAAGATTTTAAGTTTGTTGTTAACTTCACTCCACTAAATCAATTAGTATAGAGAAATAATTTTTTATGTATAGCGTAGAGCTTTATCACTGGTACTCACTACTAAATTGCGGTATTTTGTTACCTGTTGGAGCGCTTTCAACCGCATGGAGCGGCCATCTTCAGCAACTGACTTCCGTGGTGTTGTTGTTGCTTTTGTTGTTGGGAAGACATTTCTGGATAACTGTATCGTACAGCGCGTGCGATTTGAATTGTAACTGTTTGTTTAGGATGTTGGTGTTGTCTTGTGTGGTGTGTCTATATATTTCATATTGTTCGAGTGTGTTGAGTGTGTGACCTTTGTGGTTAATGTGTAGGATTTCCATGTCTGTATTGATGTCTGCGTATTCGTGTCCTGTGGTTATTATATGGTTTGCATAGGCGGAGTCTGTGCTTTGTTTGAGAGCTCGTATGTGTTCTGTGTATCGTGTTTTGAAACTTCGGCCTGTTTGTCCTATGTAGAATTTTGGGCAGTCGTTGCCGAAGTTTCAAAACACGATACACAGAACACATACGAGCTCTCAAACAAAACACAGACTCCACCTATGCAAACCATATAATAACCACAGGACACGAATACGCAGACATCAATACAGACATGGAAATCCTACACATTAACCACAAAGGTCACACACTCAACACACTCGAACAATATGAAATATACAGACACACCACACAAGACAACACCAACATCCTAAACGAACAGTTACAATTCAAATCGCACGCGCTGTACGATACAGTTATCCAGAAATGTCTTCCCAACAACAACAACAACAACAACAACACCACGGAAGTCAGTTGCTGAAGATGGCCGCTCCATGCGGTTGAAAGCGCTCCAACAGGTAACAAGATACCGCAATTTAGTAGTGAGTACCAGTGATAAAGCTCTACGCTATACATAAATCATTAAGATTATCGCTACAGAATGGACAAAACTCAAGAAATAATGTATCATAGACAAATTCAACAACAGCTAAGCTGCTTGTACTTGCAAAGTAAAGAATACTCTTCAGGATAACAAAATCGTAGTTACTCTTGGATTTATTAACATCGCTGTCTTTCTTTCTACCACTGAACGCTTGAAGAGTGTATCTCTTTCACTTAACAGAATAGTGAATATAATTGAAGACATGCCAATGACAGTGGGGGATCAAGTCCCTGAACATAAACCTGAATGCAAGAGTATGGAGGAAATAAAATTAGTTCTTAAAGGAGAATTAATGCTCAAGGAATTACTATGAGACTGAACTGTCGCATCTATGAAATTTGTACCAATAGCCTGACATCATGTGGCTATAATTTTATCTCACTACAAAAATCATGTTAAACAATAATAGAATATCTTTCTTAAATACAAGCTTGGTTTATTGGTTTGTGTACTTTAAAAATTGTTTTCTTTAAGTTCAGTAAACAGTTAACATGCTAAGGGAGAATAGGTTTTGTTTGTGTGCAAGTAGGCCTACTTGTCAGTTTAACAAAAGTATGGCTACAGAAAGTAAATTCCTAAAAATGTGTGCTAAACTATTTGTTTATAAAGCCTAAAATGATGTGTATAATATCCTGAAGTGGCTGATTCATCAGAAAGTGAAAACAAAGCACAAAAAATTAAATGTAAATGGCCAGCAACTGTTGTTACTATAGTAGAACTCCAATTATCTGAACTCCAATTATCTGGATTGCTAATTATCTGGATCACTTTGAGGCTGTATTGCAGCAGTGAGCATTGGTAAACCCTCTATCAGAGCCGATTATTTGCGAAAAAGCACAAATTTTAGCCAAAAAAATTGATAAAATGTAAACAACATTGTTTTTAGTCGTGAAATTAATATTACAATATACGGTACCGTAAACTGGGCCAACTTTGGCCCACTTTTTTCAATTTCTCAAAATTTAAGCCTCTCTTCTCCTGTATCTTTTGTTATAAGAATATCAGTAAAATCTGAAATAAGAGTGAGGGTTTTCTGAGGAACCTACACTCTGATACACATTGGTTGATTACTATTGTTTCCTATATTTTCTATGAATATTTTTTAAATGGGCCAATGTTGCCCCATTACGTGACAACTTTAGTCCACTTACAGTTTTTCTTCTTTGAAGACTACATTTTGATCACTGGACCAATGTTGTGCATAAGTGAAAATGTGACCCATTTAACTGGCATTTTACAAGTGAAAGTATCACACAAAAAATAGGAAAATATTTTATACAACATTTTATTAAAAAAGTGATAACGTTTTATTGAGAAAATAATCTAAAAAATAATGCTTAGGCTATACTGGAAGATAAAAATTATACTGTACAGTACTTATTGAAATGCTAGTAACTAGAATAGTGAAACATGAAAAACAGCCCAATAAAAACTAAAAACTTACAATATTATAAAAAGAAATGAAACTGTTCAGTTTAGCGACAGAATAGTATCCTCTCCTAATTGGTATGGGATCAACAATTCTTGTTTTCATATCAGCAAAATCATAAGCCAGTATGTCCTCTTTCCCTTCTTGTGGCCATCTCCAGAACTTCATTGGTTTTTTCCATACACTTCACTTTAATTTTTTTTATCCCATCTTATGTGGCAAAAGCAACAATTCTGCCTGGATAGAGTCTCCCTCTGTAGTTGATTGCAACATAGTCATTTTCCTTCCATAAATCATCAGCTTCATTAGCTGGGCACTCATGGTCAAAGTCCTCTTTCTCACATTCTGAATCTTTCTTGTAGTGTCATCAACACTGAAATGAGAGTCCTCGCTAGAGGTGATGTCATCTACCACTACCGGTATCCTTGGCCTTCCCCTCGTTCTCTTCCTAATCGGTTCTGAGACAATCACTGGAATAGTAATACCAGTAAGTTATCTAAGTCTGCAGGGGTGATTCCTTTTCCAGACTCAACATTCCAATGCTTTGCTGCTTGCCTCTGTGACAGACGAGCTTCCATTATATCTTGCAAACATTTTTGTAACTTATCGTTAGAATAGTTTTTCTATTCCCGACTCCCTAGCTTTCTCCTGCTTCCCTTCCTCTCTTTACCCATTTCTGTTGTTCTGGAATGTGTTTTGAGAGAAAACCCCTAAAAAACAAGCCCAAAACAATTTTCATGAAAACACTATGGCAACTTTGGCCATGGACAAAGTTGTCCCAAATAACCTCTAAAATGATACATGGTATGAATTAGAATGAATATGAAAAAAATATATTTAAAATCAAGCTTTATTAAAATGCCATGTTTTTTATAAACATAATAACGTAAATAATTTGATACTTACTGCAATTTTTTGGTTCAAATCCAGGTCCACAGCCTATAAAGTTTTCACACAATCTTCCCTCCACAAAACAGCTGATTCTGATTGTGACAGTGCTAGCACCACGAAAGGATAGTGAAAAATATATGATTCTCCAGGAAATAGCAAAGTTATTATGCCACAGTTCATTTTATGTAACCTCTACAAAAAAATATTAACTTTTATCCTCTGTGTGGGATAAAGTTGCCCCCAAGGGCTAAAGTTGGCCCAGTTTACGGCACAATTTTAGTATTTTTGAGGGAAATTACCTTTTTTCGTGATTTATCCAATTATCCAGATATTTTATTATCCGGATCGGGTCCGGTCCAAATTAATCTGGATAAGTGAAGTTCTACTGTATGTTAAAACTAGATATTCCAAATTGTGTAAAACTACTTAATGTTAGCATATGTAACATATTTTGGTTAGGATTTCATTACATCAATGTACAAATTGAAACTTGTGAAAAAATATTTATGTATTAAAAGCAAGAAAATTTGACACCACAGTGAACTCTGAATATTTCATGTTTTAAAGCACTTCATTTTGCATATACTTCCTAAAATGTTATGTTTCTAAAGCAAGTGTGAAAATCAATTTTGTTTGTTTTAATAAGCATAGAGATGTGAACTTTCAAAAATGCATAACAGTTTTGTTCCAAGCATCACAAAGAATGTCAAGATTTTCATACTCTACACATAGCAGTCTCAAAAAATGAATCCTCAAGTGCTCATCTTCGAAGTGGGGAAGCGCAACAAAATTAACAAAATTATTTTTACCATCTTAAAAAAAGGTGTAGGCTAAACTGTTGCATGCATCACAAAACTCAAAATAAAACTGAAAAGCTATACTATCTTTTTGCATTTTCCACTTCTGGATGTCTCACTTATATTCTAAAAATCATGAAGAGTCAGTTTTGTTGACCTGGGTGGAACAGTTGGTGGGGCATTGGCTTTCTGTTACAAAGTATACGTTTTAATCCTGGACAAGAAGTACTGGCATGTAAAAGAACTCCAACAGGATAAAATTCCAGTACCCCACATTGGTCACAAGCCTAAATAACATTACATCCTCACTGTTAAACAAACATAACTAACCAACCAGTCTATTGTAATTTTGTAATAACAGCCATCAAGGCAACAAAGAACGACAAGAGTCCAGAGGCAGACGGAATTCACAACGAATACCTGAAGATGGGTGAAGAAGAACTAGCACTACCCATCACAAACATGTCCAATATGATACTGACAACAGAAACAATACCCAGGGAGTGGAAACAGAATGTAATCATATTGCTGCACAAGAAAGGAGCAAATGATGAGATAAACAACTACCGCTCAATTAGTCTTTTGCCAAATGGGTACAAAATTTTCATAAAAATAATAACTAAAAGGCTGACGAAAACCCTGGACGAAAACCAACCCGCAGAGCAAGCTGGATTCAGATCAGGATATAACACAATGGACCACCTGCAAACGATGAACCAGCTAATGGAAAAATCACAAGAATACAATATCACACTGTACATAGCATTTGTGGATTGCACAAAAGCTTTTGACACAGTGGAGCACAAATTTGTCTGGAAATCCCTAGAAGAACAAAACATACACCCAAAATACATCAGGATAATTGCATGTACGAAGGTAGCCAAGCAAGGATAAGAACAGAAAGAGAAGGGGAAAACTTTCCAATTGAACAAGGTATAAAACAGGGAGATCCCCTATCAGTGAAGCTCTTCACGAGCCTTCTTGAGCACCAATTCCACAGACTAGACTGGGATGAAGAGTATGGCACAAACATAAACGGGGTCAGATTAACCCATTTGCTGTTTGCCGATGACTTGGTATTAATAGCAGAGTCGGCACCGAAGCTGGAACGGATGCTCATAGACTTAAACAGAGTGAGCACTGAAGTAGGACTGAGGATGAACCCTACAAAGACAAAGATCATGACAAGAAGCAATCACTGTCACTGGCACAACATTAGATTACATCACAGAGTATATGTATCTAGGTGAGCAATTAACCTTTCATACAAACACAATAAAGGAAGTTAAAAGAAGGATTGGCCAAGCCTGGAAGAAATTCTGGAGCTTAAAGCACATCCTGACTGATACAAATCTAAAAACAAGCCTAGAGGCAGAAGTGTTGGAGACCTGTCTCCTGCCAGTGCTATTGTATGGCAGTCAAATGTGGTCGCTCAATGGAAATACGAAACAGATGCTACAAACCTGCCAGAGGAGAATGGAGTGCAAGATACTTCATGTAACAATAAACGACAGAATACGTAACGAGGTGATAAGAAGACAAACAGGCATGAGGGATGTGGTCTCAACAGCAGAACGTCTCAAGTAGAAGTGGGGAGGCCATGTAACAAGAATGGAAGGAACAAGATGGACCTACAGGACCACTGTGTGGGACCCACGAATAGGAAGAAGACACATAGGGAGACAGAGGACAAGATGGGCAGACCTCTTCACACAACGAGCGGGAAACAATGAACACGGCAGGCCAGAAACAGGGATCAGTGGAAAGATATAGAAAAAGGAATTTGCAAGTAGAGGAATGAGACCAAACATAATGAAATTAGTGATGTGACAGTGAATAAAACTAGTGACTAAACGGACGTAGCACAATGCTCTTTAAGAGTAGCTCCCCTAATGAGTGCACCTGAGCTTCCCTGCGATCAGCAGGAGGCCTTTGCCCGTTAAGGGATGTCATAGGCTAAATTCAAATAACATATATCTGTACCAGTGAATTGAAATAGGTATTAAGAAACACTGATTGGAAAATCTCAATATTATTTAATAAAAATATGTCACGAGATCCTTTCAAATTAGTTTTAAAAAATGCTGTAAATTTTTGTCAGTTCACACATATTGATTCAACTTTCTTATATAAATTATCAATAAGACGTGTAAGGTGAGTCCATAGTTCAGTACACGTCAGTAGAATTACAACTTGCCAATCACCTTCATTAATCTGTTTGTGCACACAGCTTCTAAGGACAGCTTTCCTGTTGCCACCATCACATCTCGGAAGTTAAGTGCTGAGTAGTGAATTTGTACTAGTTCTTCTAAAGGGCCAGGGGTGTATCTGAAATTATTAATTATTAACAGACCTTTCAGTTATTTGCTTATTACTTTTATCATGATGATGACAATAATAGAATAATAATAGTAATAATAAGAATAATATTATTAATAATAATAGTGATAATAAGAATAGTAATAATAGTGATAATAACAACAACAACAATAACGATGATGATGATGTAGTTTGGATTTATTTATACTTGCGTTGTCCGATGCCGTGGGTGAGTTAGTAACGTGGCTGCCAGCAACCTGGGAGGCCTGGATTCGATTCCCGGCTGGGTCGGAGATTTTGCAGAGATGTAAAGTTTCCTTCCTAGGTCAGAACTAGGTGTTGTGTCGTCATTCCCATCCTGCGAAGGGAACTGGCCACCCTACACAGGATCATCTGGCCTAGTGTCTCTTGGTCAGGTTGTGGGCCTCCCCCCCACAGCTCTGTCCCAGGGCAGAACCAGCCTCTGGGCGGAACACTTCATCATCATCATCATACTTGCTTTATTGCACATATCATGTGTTTGGAATCTTTGGGTCTACCAGCAGACCAAGCAATTATTTTGCAATGTTAATTTATAGTGATTTTAATTTCAATTTTCAATTAATTTATTTCATTCCAAAGACTGAACAAAGCAGTATAGGAACAAGTCATATATATTCTATGTACAATAAATATAAGATACAGTAGTAGAAGCAAGAATAGCTTATTACTTATTCATTAATTAATATTTATGTATTACAGAAGACACGGATCGTAAGAAACACTCAAAGTGTATATAAGAAACCTTTAGTTTTATATTTGGTCTTAAAAACGAACTATAGTCTAAAATTGGTATTCCTGTAAACAATATATAGTTCAGTAGCGTAAAACCAAAAAATTAGACGAATCGGAAATAATTGCTACAAAAGGGTTTATTGTTTTAATGGCTTCATTTGTTGCCTAATATGACTATCCTAGGTTTTCCCCCTCGGCGGAGTTGTGCTTAAGTGGTGGGGGGTAAAAATGTGATCCCCAAAGGGGTATTTTTGCGGTTTTACGATTATATCTCTTAAAGAACTCACAATATCGAAGACATGGTCCTATTAAAAGTTGTAGGGAATTAAATTGTACATTGAATGAGACTAAACACATAATTTTTGGACAACCCGTTCCCATACCATTTCTCATAAAATTTGGACAAATTTTATATATTTATGAAAAACTAGTGGACCCGTGCAGATCTGCAGCATTTCTGAAAGAAGAAGAAGAAGAAAATGTCTAGCCCCCATCACTTTTCTTTTGTTAACTAAAAATATCTCTAAAAAATTAAGAAAAGAAGAAGAAATTCTTGCACCTCAACAGTATTTTGTTTGTTTGTTGTTATTATTAAAAAATCTCTTTTTTTTCCTCTTCAGTTTTATAAAAATCGATTGTCCGTGCATAACTTTCCTCTCTCTCAGCTGATTTGAGTGATCAATTCGGCATGTTAAAGAGCTGTATCTGGTGAGTGTTCTTAGCCTATCACCATCTGTGTACGTTAATTAGAGCCTGAGGTTTCGCCTCTCAAAGTTACAGAATTTCTGTGGTAGTTGGGTGATTTCCAATGCCCGATAACATATCTGTGCTTGAATACCATTCGTTAAAAAAATGAAGCAAATTGGCCAAGAATACGGTAATAGAGATGTGTATACTATAGCACTCCATTGTACTAGTCTTGTACTTAGTAAATATATAAAATATTAAAATTGTAGAAAAGAAACACAATTCTTCAAATCAATTAATGATGATTTTATTTCATAACAAAAATTGCAGTTAAAGGTAGGAAGATGAAAAGGGGAAAAATAGGTAGGTATAAAAATTTTACAGACGTCGATGTTTCATTGTTGTTGGGCCACTCGGCTCCTCAAAGTCTGTAATTTCCAATAAGGAGTCCGTCGCCCCATCACTCGGTTCCTAAAAGTCTGTAATTGTCATCGCCCCATATATGCAGTCCAGGTCTTCGTCAACATCTGATTCTTCAGTTGCATCTGGTTGGAAGGAGTTAGTGCAGGAGTTCCCCTTGCAGTTAGCACAAATCAATGAGCAATTAATCCCAACCTTCCAACACCCACAACTATGTGCACACCCCTTGTTGCATTTGCAGAAAATTGTGGAGAGAAGAGACTGTGGAGCTGGTTCCTTGGAGGTAGGAACGGGGTCAAGACCAAATTTTGCCATCCCCAGAGGAGCGGATCCATCTGGTGTCCTAACCACATTTGTACTTGTAGTTAAGTTCCCAAGCAATGTTGGCGGGCTGCTTCGGATGTTGATGGTAGGGATGCCAGGTTGAATTTGGATTTCATGAAAGCTTTGGAAAACAGGTTGAATCGCAATTTATCTAAAGTATCTCCTGCCCTACCTCCATAGAGGGTTGTTAATTATCGTAGGCCAGCTTCAGCAATAGCTTCAGTTTAAGTGTCATGGTCGAAGAAAGGTTTGATTTCTTCGAGAAGACATCTATTTTCGACCAACAGCTTGATCACCTTCTTCTTGCCTTGCCTGAAGATTGCCGAAGTTGTGTCACATCCACTTATAGTGTGGAGAAATATGAGTGGCCTTCTGATGTTGTCTGCCGAAGCTGTTGGGACTTTTGATGGGGTCGTTCCTCTTCCAGGTTTTCAGAAAATGTTTGCTGATGGTGTGGCTAGGGCAATGAGCATGATGAGGTCCGTATCTTCACCAACTACCACAACCTTCTCATGCTCCTGTAATACCTCAAGGGCCGTGGCAACAATCAGGTGGTCTGCGTCTTCATTAGCTTGCTTTACTGAGAAGCCTTCACCGTGAAGCCTCTCAGTAAGCAAGGTAATAAGACGTGCTTTATTTCTGTCGTTGGAAAGGAATTGCTCCTGAGTTATGGTCACCACCATTAAAATGGTAAAGATGACCTCAGGAGTAGTATGTCTTTTGCTTCGGCGGAGGCGCTCAGCAGATTTGATGCTCTTGGTGGGCAGGTCTTCAGGGTAGCCATCAAACACCACACTTGTCGCATTTCGGTTGTAGTGTCCTTTTAGGTAGTCAACGCATCTGGTTAGGAATAAGTGGAATGTTTCACCATTCTTCCACACAACCCAGTGGAGAAGATATCCGCCATCGATGACAAAAGCTGCTTCTTCCAGGTTTACCTCATTCAGTGGTGTGAAGAAGTCATATAACACTGACTTGGGAGTCTTCCTCATTCCAACTGCATCGTTGGCCAATTTTTAAGGTAAAATTTTACGGAAACGCCTGGTCAAACAAATTCACTTTTACTCTCATCGAATGAAGAATTTATTCCTTTATTACTTTTGTATGGATCACTTTATTGATACATGGGTTTGGTTAGATGATATTACCAAAAAGCAGAAATTAAAACAAAAATTTTTCATAAGTATGTAAAATTTGTCCAACTTTGATGAGCAGTAGTATGAAAACGGGTTGCCAAAAAATGTGTGTTTAGTCTCATTGAATGGAGAATTTAATGCCCTAAAACTTTTAATTTGACCATTATTTTGATATCATGAGTCCTTTACGAGATATAACCGTAAAACCACAAAAATACCCCTTTGGGGTCACATTTTTACCCCCCACCACTTAAGCACAACTCCGCCGGGGTTGTGATATTGGGCAACAAACGAAGCCATTAAAACAATAAAACCTTTTGTAGCAATTATTTCCGATTTGGATTTTAATTCTACTGGGCTAATAAGGCTTTCTCGATAAAAAGATGTTTTAATTTTGTTTTGAAACTTTGTCCTTCTAGTTCTTTATTTCATTTGATAATTTATTATAGAGCAGCGTTTCTCAACCTATGGTCCGCGGACCACTGGTGGTCCGCGAAGATGGTGCAGATGGTCCGCAGACATAATTAAAAAAATGTCATTAAGCAAGTAAAGAGGTAAAAAATTTTCACATAAAATGGACACTAGATTTCAAAGTCTTCAAAATCTTCGAAAAAGTTTCCTTACTTCCTTACTTTTGCAGTTACAAACCACAGTTTGAAATCCCTTATGCATTGACGTCTATGGATCCCTCTTTCATTCAAAACACTGAAAAATAAGACTTTGTCGGAATTTGTTATTAGAGGTGCTCTCTTAATAAGGGTTTTATTGTTGGAGGTGCCCGAGTGTCTGATACTGGTAAACCTGTGTTATAATTCCTAATTATATTATCAAATTGGTAATAAATATTAAAGTCTGTTCGAAATATAATTTTACTGTCAATAGTTTACTTCCAATTAAATAATTGTGTTTCCGTCGAATTAAAAAATGTATTTAGAATTATTTCGTTATAATGACCTATAATTAATACCCCAAATATTAAGAATATAGGCCTACATATAGCCTACTGTTAAAAATGGGATGTAAAATTAGGGGTCCATAAAAAATGTAGACATTTTAGAGGTCCTCGGGCTCAAAAAGGTTGAGAAACGCTGTTATAGAGAATTACACTTTTGATATAACGGTTACTTTCATTCCCTTGTTTATTTACCCTAAGCCTGTAAAAATCATGTTTTGATTTTGTGTCCCATTGATATGTCTTCTGTAAAGCATCTTTTTGATTTAGTTTTGTTAAAAGGATAGCTTTGTAAACATACAATGAGTATACAGTCATTATGATACAATCAACAGAATAGCCCCTGCAAGAGTCAGTCCTCTTTATATTCAGCATATATCTTAAAGCCATCTTTTGTAATTTAAGTATGCGGTCCATGTTATTTTTATTTGTACTTCCCCACGACAATTGTTTCTCTGATAGTGTAATATTCTAATTTTTATATACTTATAAGCAAGGCCCGGATTCTAATGACATGTCATCTTTTTATTGACGCCGCATAGGCATTGCCAACTTGTGGATAAATCCTAATCATGGCCTCTACATTATAGAAATGCATTTTTATTAGGTCATTTTTTGTCATTTTATGCCATTTTATATTTTTAGGGCATTTATTTAAATTTTAGGTCATTATTTTGTCATTTGCTTCCTTATTTAGTCATTTTCGTATATTTACATTGAGTGTATAAACTTTTTTTTTCGTCGCTAGCGGTGCTGTCTTTGAAGTGTTGTTCGTTTAATGCAAGAAGGAAAAATTCGGTGTTGAAGTGTTGTCATGTCTCAGTCGGAAATGAGAATCAAAGAAATGCCAAAATTTTGTATTATATTACTATTGTTATTAGATTGACTTGGCACCAGAGTCTGCCACCTGCTTGGATTTGACAGTGCAAACTACTGTTTACCCTCAATAAACAACAATATAATGCCGAATTTTGACTCGCCAGTGCCTCAGTGCCAGTATAAATTTCCGTGAGAAAAGAACATTCACAACATTATAGTTATTTACAGTTTTTAAAATTATATACAAATTAGTCTATAACTTTATGTGTACAATAATAATTTTTTATAAAGAAAATATCAGTATTTAGGTCATTTTTTATAATTATTAAGTCATTTTCTTTAAAATTTAGGGTCATTTTATAGGTCATTTTTCAAACAATTTTAGGTCATCAGAATCCGGGCCCTGCTTATAAGCAATATTTGGGTTATCTTAGCACTCTCACATTTCCCGGATTTGATTCCAGCCCCCCATTCACTCCATTACACTTCCATCTTTTGGTAACCATGGGTATACCAGTATTTGCCATTCAGTCTGGGTCAGTTATGGGACTCTTCTTTCTAGATGTCAAGAACAATGCAATGCCATGTTGGTTGCACCTTCTGTAGTTACACTGCCCAAGTTTTTTCAATCAAGTTCAATGCTATCCACAGTTTTTAAAACCTCATGAAATAAGTCACTACTCTTGTAGTTCCTTGCATACTTCTTGCCCCTATAAGTTCTTTTATATTTGTAAAGATCATGTCCACACCCCTAACAAACACGAGTATCTGTGCAGTATACATCTCATCAGTTGTCTAAAATTTTCTGCCAAACTTACCACTTTCTAAACTTCAGCTATAAATGTAAGAGGATGCAATCAAGGAATGAGTCAAATTAATATCAATAATAAATCTATAAGAAGTTACGACAATTGTATCTCTCCTCTTTCCATTTGAAGCTCTGAATTAAGTTACCATACTTATTAAAGTCAACTCTTCTGAGCTTATGGTTGGTCTGTCAGTTTTGTTGGCTGATGTTTTGCAGCAAGCTGTGTCGGGTCTTCAGAGTGTCGTCTAAGGCTGTCGGGTGTTAACTGCTACTGCTTTCCCCGTAAGACTGATATTTATATTGTCTAATGCATGCTGATTGGTTGGTGCTCGCCGTGGGAATTTGTTCTTTTTTCTGGTTGATCTGTATCCCTTAAAATGTTTTATAAGTTGACAGAACTATCGTTTTCCCATTTAAACTTACCAGGCACTGTATATGCAAACATGTATACTTAATTTCTCATGTGTAATCATGTATTTGTGTAGAGTCAAATACGTGAGGAAATTTTAGTTCATTGATTTAATTACTGAATCTTTCAATGAATTATGTCAGCACTTTGTTTCATTATTTTTAAAGCTGATAATCACATCTGTTGACTGTTCTACTGTCTTTGTGCAATCAGCACAGCAGCTTATGATAGTGTAAATCAAGTTGTTGTCCTTTCATTTATGCATAGACTCATGGCCTCCTTTATTGTACCAGGCCAGGACAGCGTCTCACCAGCTGATCAGTTCCGGCCGGTTTGTGTTATGGCATTACGCTAATGCTTCAAGACATTTGTACATCGCGTGGGAAGCTGAAATCTTTAATGATATTTATTTTCAGTTACTGATAATTTTACATGTAAAGTAAACCTCCAAGAATAAAGAAAGATTTATTATGTCGATTTTTAACATAAAATGAAACCGCTCGTACTCGCGACATAATACACTCACCTTTCTGAATCCGTAAAACAATATTATGCAATACTTCATTCCATATTATATTACTATACAAATGTCACACTATATACACAACATACTATGGTATTACATCTCGTAATATACAGCTGGTAATTTCTATGAGAAAATGTAGTAATACACAGAACACAACGTTCAATCATCCATATCCATATCCCAACACTGAAACGAACAACTGCCGGCCGGAATCAAATGTTCCCAGATTGAACTGCTCCGGCCTGGTACAATAAAGGAGGCCGTGATAGACTGCATCTCATAGCAGAAGTTGATAGACTAGGATTGTGTCTTAAATACCAGCCACCATAACTTTTTTTTTTTTTGGCTGCGGTGGTCTGGAGGTAGCGTGCCCGCCTCTAGATCCGAAGGTCGCTGGATCAAACCCAGCCGCGGTCGATGGGTTTTTCAGGACATAAAAATCCTGGGCACAGAGTCCTCCAGGAGGAACTTTAAGCTGGGGGGCTTGTGTTGTAGATTTACGGCATGTAAAAGAACTCCAAGCCTAAATTAAAGCCTCTGGACAAAATTTCTTGGCCCTTTCATGTCCAAGTAATACCTTAGTTTCTGGAGGGGGTTGAGAGGCGATGGGCTTACCACCTGTCCCTCTGCTCTCTCTGGGAAAATAAGTGTAGCAAAATTCACGTAGGTAACAGAAACCTCAACTCGGCTCAACATAGGGAATATAGGAAAACAGATACAGATACATAACATTTTTTCTCATCACATTCAAAAATGTAAATGTTAAAATATTTTACTATTTTACCTCACTAATTAACAAGGACAGTAAATGCTTTATTTGTACTAAAATCTGGTAACTCACCTTGTCAATATAAAAGTCTTTAAATTATTAAAATCAAATATATTTCAAACAAGTTGTGGTCATCCTTAGTGATAACTTTTTTTGTTTTTTGTTTTTTTTTTAACATTGGAGTAAATGCTTTAAAAATATCAGAGCACATTTTAGCTTACATCTTTCTGAAATTATGAAAGGAAAGAGAAACTGCATGAACCTACAGCAATTCTTTGCATGAACTTACGGTTTTTATAAAAAATACGCCTCATTACATACTTCTCTGGGTCTAAATAAGGTTTTTATAGAAACAACGCCTCATTACATACCTCTCTGGGTCTAAATGCCCTTCAATCCAAGTCAATGTTGAGAGATCACCACGAGTAAGGATATTACAGTATATGTGTGGAACAGGAATTGCAGCAGGTTTATTAAGTAGAAGATGTCTGTAGGTTCCCCATTTGCCATCTTTATAAATGTTCACAGAAATATTCTTGTTCAACTGATTTTTATAGAAAGCCAAACTGATGTCAAATTTTGGGGCTGACTTATCTGGAATGAACATACACCTGAAAAATAATGAAAGTAACAGATTGAAGAATGGAGAAGATCAAACCCTCAAAGTAACTCTTCTACTCGTTGAAAGGACAACCTCTATAGAGAAAACACTGTAAAATAAACTAATAAGTTACAACTGACATAGCAATACCTGCAACACTTTTTTAACATTTTTAGGTAGGCCTACCCTTTTTTCCCCTTCAATCATTTGTATATGAATTCATAAACCAAACTAGGCCTATGTTGAAATTATTCATAACTAGATCCTGTACAGATCCCATCCTTACTTTTTTATTAGAATAGAATAGAATTTATTTCATCCTCTAAACATGTACATGTTATGGGACATGCTAATTACAGAAATTTATACAAGTATAGTTTTTACAGTTTGAAAATAACTTAGTTCGCAGGCTTCCACGGCCAGTGTTATACATAAACTGATTGTACTTGCTATCCGGGTTGGGCGCATTGTGTTTTTAGTGTCTTCTAACGTTTTGGACATCCTATCGTGTCCTTCTTCGGAGAAAGATTCGCATTGAAAATAAGTGTCTGTGAAGAGTAAACATTCACAGTTGTCATGACATCAGTTTTAAAGTTTTAATTGTTTCCCGCCATCTTCCCTATTTATGTTATGGGGATGTTTAATAATTTCTATGGCTTCTGTAACAAGTCTAGGGAATCCTCTGTTTTCATGTTTTTACTTCTGTTTACTCTTCACAGGCACTTATTTTCAATGTGAATCTTTCTCCGAAGGACACGATATGTGCCCCTTACGGGTCACTAGTTACGTATGTTGGAAGCTTAGACATACGGTTATGAATGTAGATTTGGTTTCGACCATTTTTAACTAAATCTGTAAGCACCACTGCTGTATCTTTATAACTGGCACCCATAAATCCCTTATGAAAACCTGAAAATTCTTTTAATGAAATTACAGGAAACAGACTAGGTTGATAACCAACAACTACAAGATGAGATAATGCCGAAACTCTAATAACAGATTTATTTTCGAAACTGAACTAAAGTTCGTTGCTGATTTAATATATTATATTCTTAAAACTTTACAAATATATATATAATGGAATAAATATTAATAAATTAGCTTTTAAAAATCACCAAATATACATAACATGTAAAAGTGTTTTATTAGAGAAAGTTATTCTAAATTCCTGAAAGACGATTCCATTTATTAATTTACATCACTCTGTATCTGACAGAGTACTAATTCCACTTTTATTAGATTAATCTTTTCACCTCAGAATTAATCATTAACAGGATGCTTATAATAATCCAAAATTCAGATTCTTATCGGTATTAACGGAAACTACATCGGACATTTTAATCACCCTGTATTTTCCATACATAATTGGTTATTGATAAAGGCATTCACCACTAACTTTCAGTCCTATTTTCAATCATTTCTTCCCCTTTGAAAAATCAGTCACGAAACACCTTTGTCTCTACTTTTACTGAAAATGTCCGACTATTCATTTTTAAGACTATAGCATGCTGATATTGTTTATCAAATTTAATATGATTAATAATTTCGAAAACATTCTAAACTGGCCTGAACTCAGGAGAACTGGAGAGATATGTATGAACTAAACGGAACGGCACAGACGGACAAACTGAACATGACGAACTATTGCAAGATTTGAATTTTCTTTACTACATAATGTGGGCGAGAATTTCAACAGCCAAACCAACAAAAACCCGGAAGAATGAACTTTATCTGAACTTTAAACAAAATCAATATTATATGGCAATTTAGATTCCAACTAACGATCGCGAGACATCTCTCTCCAGTCCCTAAGAGTGCGGACCACTCTTACGAACACTGGCAACCACTGGTTCAACTCGGGCGCGTTAATAAATTTACTTTTAAAAGATTATTGTTTCAGAATTGCCATAACGGGAGTAACATTTATTTAACATGAGCCGCATTCATGGCTCAGATAGGATGTCCGAAACGTTAGAAGACACTAAAAACACGATGCGGCCCAACCCGGATAGCCAGTACAATCAGTTTGAAAATAACTTGTACAAAAGAAAAAAGAAAGAAAAAAACAATAAAGAACTTATAATATAACCTTGGCATGTTTCTACATACCTATTTAATCTTATTTTCTGCTGAGTTTTAAAATGCTAATGACATTTCTTGTGGTAGTATCCTACTCTTAAACTTTCACTGCTTGCTCGGAAGTTTTTTTTTTAATACGAAAACAGGAAATTGCGTAATATTTTATCCATTTTATAAATACTGTTACGTTATGTTGGAATCCACAAACACTTTGGTAATGGCATGGCCTTCATTTACCTAAACGTCATCAATTTGCATTCCTCCCACCTCTACTCACAGATTTTCTGAAGTAGTTTTGACACCAAAGCAGTATTTATTTTCAGTTAACAATAACATTTTACCTGTTTCTTTGCACAAACTCAAAACTAATTTGACACGAACATTATGAAAGCTAGTTGGCATACCTTGTTGATCATATAAAAATGTGATGTACCTTACGACAGAGAAAGGGGGTCTTTTGCTCAGAAATGCCCGGGCTCCATCCCTGAAGCTGTATCAAGAAGTAACATGGACTTCCTCCAACGGAAGCAATGCTTCAAACCTATAGGTCTTGATGGCTTGTAGGCCTACCTAGTCTCACCTTTTGGCCCTGACTTAGACTGATTATTTCTGTTTTGTATTTTTGACTTCCATTATCCTCCTAAACCACTCTGTTTTATCCATATCGTAACCCTTTTCATTCTTCATCTTGGAATTCTGGTCCTGATTTAGAATGACTGCATCTGCAACTTATTTCACAACCAATCCAAAATCCTTAATTCTGATTGGTTGATACACTCCAACCTCTTCCCACCAATTCCAGAATTTCCTTTCACTCCCAAATCATATAAAAACCCTCTCATCCCTAACTTGATCCTCATGTTCCCTGAGGAAGGCCGCATAGATTACAGTGGCTGAAAACTTTAATATTTTAGATCCCTTGACTTGGCTTATTATGAAACCATTATTAGTCTAATAATACTACTTCCTTCTCAGTAAAATACAACTTTTTATGATAATATCAAGCTTCAGATGATAAAGAACAGCACAATGTACAGAAACCCATAAAATTAATAGACGTATTAAAATTTAGAATAATATGTGAAATATTTAAGTCCTGGAAGAAAGTAGTGAAGACCATTAAGGAGTAAATTCTTATTTGGTTGCTCTTATACCATTTTTTAAAGTTAATATCAGTGTTATTTATTTTAAACTTTGAAATGAAGAATAAATCAATCTAATTTTAACAATTTTCAGTGAAAAATCAAAGCATTGAATCATGTAGAAGTACTAGATGAAAGTAGTTTGTGGGTTTTTTTAATTCGTGGGCAATCTTTGGCAATATTTTTTTATTGTATTGATAAAATGAGGCAGGAAATTCCATTTTATTGACTGTTTTGTGTCACTGGTAAATCATTAGCACCTACTAATTACAAAATACTTGCCAGAATTGTGTAAAAATTTTAATGTTAATGACTTTTTACCGAACATTTTCACCACCAGGCTCCTTACGAATGCAGTTTACAAGACCGAGAATGCCACTGAATGGTTCTCCTTGAGACACCATGAATATAGGAGATTTAGAACCACTGGCAACTGCTTCTTTCACTTGTGGCAGCCATTTATAATCCTTCGAATTTATATGGATCACAACAGGTTCCTTTTGTTCACCTCCCTAGACAGAAAATACAGTGTAAATTTTTCAATATGTGATAAGTCTAGTGATAGTGAAAGTCGTCACATGACATCATGAATCACATAGAAAAATGGAACAAAGAAGAATAAAACAAAGAAATATGGTACACACAGAACATCTGGCATAAAAACTACAAAAAAAAATAAACCAGTATTTGTAAACTCACTGAATATTACTGGGTGAGATAACAGTAACTTTCCTAAAAAATTAGGTATTAGTTTTCATGCTTGTTCAGGAATAAACACATAAAAAGACATTGTAAGGGATATGCTGTTGTGCAGTTGGTTGAGGCACAGTGGCTTAATCCTTCTGGCACCATGAGATTGAGGGTATTTGTTGGCCTTAGCAGATTGTATTGTTATATGAGGGTTATTGTTATATTGTGGGGTTATAATTTACCATACATTAGAAACACTACTTGCAGAAAACTGTGTAATCTAAGGATAATTCATGGAACGGACATGGGAACAAGTGAAAAATAATGAATCACAAATCCAACTCTTATAAAAAAAAAAAAAACCGGTAAATAAAAAATATAAAAAGCTATTTTTGTTACTGAACTTACTGACTTACATTGAATTAAACCATAGCTACTTTACACCCACACACCAAAAAAAATTACCATTCAGATTGGTTTAACATCACGGATCATGGCAAAATTTGAGCCCAGCCATATGTCAGTGTTCGCGCAAGCTATAGGTTTTACTAGCATTTTTCTACGTGTCTAGTGAGTCTGTATATTCAAACGCTCCGCTAAGTCTATTTTTCTGAGCCAGCAATCTCAGCGCAGTGATACAAGTGACTGCCGCCTGTTCTTGGCACTATTTCCAGCAGGTGCTTACTTGTAAGACGCCTCGTGATATTAAGCAGCATCACAGCCAAGTTAGTCAGATCCCAGCATTCACACGTAGCAGATGTGTGGATCGCTACTCCAGATTCGCGCCATTTGTAGACAATAGCCACAGTGGTTTTGCTATTAAATCGCGAATAAATACATAATACTTACAGATGCAAGTATTATCGTGTGCGAGTATTTAAATTACACTAATTACAGTAATTTCATTAATCTCGGCTTCATAGATCCGTCTTGAAGTTCGTCTCTAGTTCGATCGTATTGTGCAACCCAAGCGTTCACAGTAAATCAGTTATAGTGTATTATTCTCCAGATATCAGTGTTAATCCATCCTAAACGGAACACAAAAATTCTTACGAGCATTTTGATATAATAATTACTACTGGCAAAATTAAAGAACAATTATCGCCACGTGTCTAGCAATTACGCGCCAAATCGCATTACCTTGAATAATGCAAGTGTATCAATCGTATTTAAGTTTATTTGTTATTCAGTTTATTCTTTAGTTCATTTCAGTGCATTTAACCTATATTGTGTGAAATAAAGAGTTCCATCGTTAATTACATGAATAAGGTTTAATCCCAGTTGCATCCGAGGTCTCTGAATTCAACGACCTGAGTTATATAAGTCCTTCTTGCTCTCCCAGAGTGCCTGTATTCTTACGGGCTGGTCCTCCATTACCAGAGAATTTATTTTACATTCTATCTTACATTTTGCTCCTCTCTCTCCGGAATTACCCGGTTCCTACATTTAATGGTCCTTATACCGGTGCCGGATGTAATTGGATAAATCTTGAACTCTCACACATGTATGGTTTCGCTTCTCGGATACTCCAAACGCGAGCTATTCCAGTAATCGGTCTTCCGCGACGGTCAACAAAGGATTCTAGCAACCCTGATTCTTGACCCATGGTATATATCAAGTTGGCAGTGCCCAGGAACTCCGATCAGAAGTAGAGCTACAAGACGTCAGTCTACAAGTTCAGCAAGGCTGCAGTGTGCAGTGCTTCAAGCTATCATCCAGCAGCGGTGACTAGCAGAACAACAAGAAGAAGCAAGATTCTTCAGCAGCGAAGTATCACAGTATTCACCATCTACAAGTATTTCTTCCTACATCCAGCATGGAACTAGAGATGAAAGTACTTACTAAGAAACGAGATTTTATCAGAAGAAAATTCACGTTCATACAGAAGTACTGTGACAGCATTACAGAAGAAGTTGATGTATTTCGACTGAAAGTTGAGTATGACACTCTCAATGAACTGTGGCAAAACTACGAAGCTATACAAACTCCAATTGAATCTCTCATCGAGGCTGAAGGTGAACTAGATATCCACGCACAGTACGACGAAGATGTGAGTAACAATTACAAAGTGTTAAAAGCTAAAATTAGTGCTCTTATACATCAACATGAACAGCCAATGCATAGTGCAAATTCTCATCACAGTGATATATCCAGTGATGGGAAGTAATTGAGTAAAAGTAATCGGATTACAGTAACGATTCCTTTTTTGGTCCCATTTACTTGTAATCGTTACTTTTTAAAAAATGTAATTTTCACTGGTAATTTACTTCTGGAAATAAAATTGTAATCGTTACTTTTGAGTAATCGTTACATTTTAGTAATCGAAAAGTATCGAATCGAGAATTTGGCAATGTTGCTTTTTTCTACTCGCTGGCAGTAGCTGCAGCGGTGATGAACTTTGCGTTCTTTTTAAAGCGAACGTAAAGCGCTTTACAGCTGTTTCAGCATCGCTGTATGGTCGCTGCAGCAGTGGTGAAGCGAAGTCAGATCTGGCTTTACGGGTTTTGCTGCATGGGCTATCAACCGTTCTTTTTTTACACTTTAGTTTGCTGCAGCGAAACTGTAGCGATTTAAAGCAGTGACGCGACATTCGACATGGCAAGTCAGCATTTCTGCGGAAAAACGTGGCAACGCAACATCAGCTGAGATGAGCGGAAGTCGAAAGTACAGTGAGTCCCACACAAAAGTTGGCCAATGACGCGGGTTTCTGCGTCGTGGCTGGCACAGCTCCAACTCCCAAGCGATCGGGTGAAATATGTACACAAATAATGCCGCGATTGGTGTAATGATTCAGGTTCTCACATTTACAGTTAAAATTACAACGAAAATAACCACGTACCTCATCACAAGAGATGTTGGAAATGTTCTCCTCTTGCATAAGCACAACACTGACACCTTTTTTAGGGAATTTTCTTTCACGCGCGTAAGTTCAGCTTCCGAGATAGAGTTAATTTCTCTTGTGATATTGTCTTTAAGTTCTTCTTGTGTATGGGAAATTGACCTATACACTTTATTTTTCAAGTTTCCCCATAAATAATATTTGCATACTGTTAGAAGAACTTGATGACAATATCATATTGGCCTATCACAAAAAAAGTAACTCTGTCTCGGAAGCTGAACTTATGCGCGTGAAAGAAAATTCCCTAAAAAGGTGCCAGTATTGTCTGGATGCAAGAGGAGAACATTTCCATCATCTCTTGTGATGAAGTACGTGGTTATTTTCATTGTAATTTTAACTGTAAATGTGATAACCTGAATCATTAAAACGACCGCGGCATTATTTGCGTAGATATTTCACCCAATCGCTCGGGAGTTGGAGCTGTGCCAGCCGCGATGCAGAAACCCGCGTCATTGGCCAACTCTTGCGTGGGACTCACTGTATTTTGTGTGTGTGTGTATTTGTTTGTTTGTTTGTTTGTTTGTTTGTTTTTCAATGGCGACCACAGTCAGAGCAATTTACGGGAGCGATACTACATTTAATTAGATTTCTGTTTGGTTTCCATTTATTTCAAGACGTGTTCAAGAAATTAAAATTGCTGTTCTCAGCCTATAAAATTTATTTATATCCCTTTCTTTGAAAACAAGGTTATGTGTTCCACATTATAAAACTAAGCTCAAACTAACCTCAACTTCAAAGTTAATTACCGAGCATTAGAGGCTCTGTTGAAAATACTGCTTATGGCATTGAAAATTAATTTATGCTGTATGAGGACCAGTGATTTACAACAAGGTGACATTCACATATAATTCTGATAGTAGGATTCTGGATCCCGGTATTTGTCTTTTTATAATTTGATCAAATGTAATCTATTGTGATACTGCAATATTACGCCGCGTGTTGCGGGGTTTCACAATTGTAAATGTCACTTTATGGGGATTTGCTACATGAACTGTCATGGCCTTCTTTTTAACCCCAGTGAAGCTGAAGCGATGTACAGATTCGGTTTAAAAAAGAACGAAAAATGCACCCTATATTTGTTTTTTCTCAAAACGTTTTCAGTTAAAATGTTTTCAGTAAGAACATTTCTTATTTAAGTATATTTTTAAATTTGCTTCTCATTCTCAATTGCTATAGGATAACGTCGTCACAACTAATATCCAGGTTAGAGGTAATATCAACAAAACTTACGGTACTCAATGTGTATGGCAATATTGGTATTGATCCGTTTTGTTTGTTTGGTCATTAATAATTTTAGACTTTGTAACGTCCCAAGTAACTTTATTAGCTGAATGGCCCAATAGTTTCTGCCCTTATGCCCCCCCAAAAAAAGAAAAAAATTAGGTACCGGTACTGCCATTTTGTAAAGTAATTGTAATTGTAATTTTACTGATTACTTTTTTGTGCCCCCCAAAAAAGAAGGAATTTTTAGGTACTGCCATTTTGTAAAGTAATTGTAATTGTAATTGTAATTTTACTGATTACTTTTTCAAAAAGTAATTTGTAATTGTAATTAAGTAAAATTTTTCTGAAGTAATTGTAATTCAGCCCAATTACTATTTTTTTGTAATTTTCCCATCACTGGATATATCACATCACACTTCGCATTCTTGCAATGCACAGAGCAGAGTCATACCTCTACCTACCTTAGAATTACCCACCTTCAATGGAGATGTTACAAAATTCAAACACTTCCATGATACGTTTACTAGTCTTATTGTGAATAATGAATCTTTAGATCCAATTCAGAAATTTCATTATTTGTTAGCAGCGCTTCAGCAGCAAGCGCACGTGCTCGTTGAAAATCTTCCTGTTACCAGTGACAATTTCCCAGTAGCATGGAAATTGATTTGTGATCGCTACAATAATACAAGATTAATAGCCACATCACATGTTCAGCAACTGTTGTCATTACCAGAAATGAAAACAGAGAGTGTAACAGAACTCAGGAACCTTCTGAACAGTTTTCAGAGCAACCTAAACGCAGTAGAAACTCTATCTTTAGACGTTCCACTACATGAAGTTTTACTTACGCAGCTTCTGTTAAATAGCCTAACAGACAGCACTCGCAAAGAATTTGAGAGTAAAATCGACTCGCAGCATTTTACGTCTCTACAAGAGCTCACAAGTTTCCTAGAATCTAAAGCACACACATTAGAGATTCTAGCGACATCTAGCAACATGTCCAGCCCATCACCTACAAGAAAGGTTGAGCTGTGATCACAACAACACACTGTCCATGAAACGCGACAGTCGTATGGAGGTACAACCAGAGTATCTTGTGCCTATTGTCAAGAAAACCACAGGCTTTACCATTGTGATGAATTTCGACAAATTCCAGTCAACGAGCGATGGAATTTCGTCAAGTCACAGCACCTGTGTGTAAACTGTTTTTCATCGAATCATCAGGTACGCCAGTGCAACTTAAAATCATTCTGTAATTGCGGAAGCTCAGTACATAGCCAGCTCTTACATGATGACATGAATAGGGTTTCGCCCCAGGATGATTCTATCTCTACGACAGATGAAATGCCACAAATGCATTCTTTTGTGGTAATGAGCAAATCTTCACAGCAGCAAGTCTGTCCTCTGTGTAAACTAAACCACGCTTTACACAAATGTAACAAATTTCGCAAATTAACAGTGCATCAGCGGTGGAGCTATGTACGATCAAATAAGCTGTGCTTTAATTGTTTCTCTTCTGAACACAAAGTACAAATGTGTTCTCTGCCTTCTTATTGCAATTGTAACTCAACTCACAGCAAGCTAGTACACTTCACAAATAAGCAAGCTCAGTCTAAAGCATACGCTTTTACATGCTTTGATATCAGTCGAAGTCAACAGAATACTTCATCACACAGCAACTTTAAACCAGTTAAAGTTCGCCGCAACTCAAGCAAGGCATCTCTTCACAAGCAGAGCCAACGCTTCGAGAGAAATAGACCCAGTGCAGCGGTCAAACCAGTTCACAACAACTACGTTTCCTGCAAGGATAGGAACGAACAGTTGAATACATCCCTTCACAATGAATCTTTCAACATGCAAGAAAGGTTTAGAACAAGTGGCAGTGGAAACTCAAGGTGTAAAGTAGATCCATTCTACAGAGCCTTAGTGTCTCGAAACAACAACCAGCAGAGTTTGTCTTCATCAAGATAGTGAAATCTATTCACACACATCACATGAATATAGTACAAGTGATAAAGTAAGAGAATGACTATTTTATCAAGACATCTTACAAAGCCAACACATTACAGTGTGATGTATGTAAAAAAGAAACTAGCAAATTGTTTTTCTACATATCACATTCAATGGTTATACAAGGGTCTTTCTCCCTTATTCAAGATTCAGTTCAGTAACATGATATCATCAACTGTGCCCTGAATGAGATACAGAAATCATCATGCATTTCTTCAGCAAGATTATACAGCTTATTATCTCTAAAAATTGTGTTCCAACAAGCATCCTGATTTCTTCACTACACATGTTATTGCTCCAGCTGTTGCGTACAAGTCGAAGCTTCTTCACTTATGGATACTGCATCAACTTCTTGGAGTCCAGTCATCATTCGCATAGACCTTCACAGCCTTACGTGTGTTGCCAGTCTAGTAGTGTAGAGTCAGTGCTTATCAGTGTTACATGCAAAAGTGTATTTCAGTCATTATAGCTTGCACTCCAGTGCTGTTCTTTATTTGATATGATACTTCAAGGTGGCGGAGTATGTTCGCGCAAGCTATAGGTTTTACTAGCATTTTTCTACGTGTCTAGTGAGTCTGTATATTCAAACGCTCCGCTAAGTCTATTTTTGCTGAGCCAGCAATTTCAGCGCAGTGAGACAAGTGATTGCCGCCTGTTCTTGGCACTATTTCCAGCAGATGCTTACTTGTAAGACGCCTCGTGATATTAAGCAGCGTCACAGCCAAGTTAGTCAGATCCCAGCATTCACACATAGCAGATGTGTGGATCGCTACTCCAGATTCGCGCCATTTGTAGACAATAGCCACAGTGGTTTTGCTATTAAATCGCGAATAAATACACAATATTAA
Source organism: Ectobius pallidus (assembly GCA_964059195.1). Classification (NCBI taxonomy): domain Eukaryota; kingdom Metazoa; phylum Arthropoda; class Insecta; order Blattodea; family Ectobiidae; genus Ectobius; species Ectobius pallidus. Next base: position 91,442,023 of record CAXKWD010000001.1, read on the forward strand.
GCACTTCTTTCGGGCTTGTAGGCCGTGGTCTATTTGACATTTCTGTGCCAAACGTTTCGTCCGCGACTGCGGCGGACATCCTCAGTGGCGGTGGAGTCTCGGGCGAAGCGTTCTGGTCGGCGGCTGGCTGTTGACCGACCGACCAGAACGCTTCGCCCGAGACTCCACCGCCACTGAGGATGTCCGCCGCAGTCGCGGACGAAACGTTTGGCACAGAAATGTCAAATAGACCACGGCCTACAAGCCCGAAAGAAGTGCTTAATATTGACTCCGGCCGTGAAAGCCTACAGTGTTTTATAAATACACAATACTTACAGATACAAGTATTATCGTGTGCGAGTATTTAAATTAAACTAATTACAGTAATTTCATTAATCTCGGCTTCATAGACCCGTCTTGAAGTTCGTCTCTAGTTCGATCGTATTGTGCAACCCAAGCGTTCACAGTAAATCAGCTATACAGTGTATTATTCTCCAGATATCAGTGTTAATCCATCCTAAACGAAACACAGCAATTCTTCAGAGCATTTTGATATAATAATTACTACTGGCATAATTAAAGAACAATTATCGCCACGTGTCTAGCAATTACGCGCCAAATCGCATTACCTTGAATATTGCAAGTGTATCAATCGTATTTAAGTTTATTTGTTATTCAGTTTATTCTTTAGTTCATTTCAGTGCATTTAACCTATATTGTGTGAAATAAAGAGTTCCATCGTTTATTTCATGAATAAGGTTTAATCCCAGTTGCATCCGAGGTCTCTGAATTCAACGACCTGAGATATATAAGTCCTTCTTGCTCTCCCAGAGTGCCTGTATTCTTACGGGCTGGTCCTCCATTACCAGAGAATTTATTTTACATTCTATCTTACATTTTGCTCCTCTCTCTCCGGAATTACCCGGTTCCTACAGTCAGAAATTTCAAACTCGTAGATTGTGGGAAGAAGAGAGATAAAGACATGCAAATTCACTGCATAACTAAGGCAAAACTAAAACAGTTGCTCCTTATGGTGTTTTAATTGCACATGCCATTTTGCACACATAAGGGATAATTTTAGCCTCAGTGATCCTATTCCCTACCCATCATGAACCTTTCTTTTCTGGAATTTTTAAGAAATGTAACAGATATCAGGCACCCAGGAAACAATATTGGTGACTGGGAAGGATATGGATCTGATACCAGCTACCATCCATAGGGTTAAGCCACTGGTTTTCAGTAACAATTCATCCTCCTAATATTGTTATAAAAGGGTGTTTCTAAAATAGCTTTATCATTATAACAAGTAACATTTAACATTATTATGATAGGAAATTCGCCGGGACCAAACAAAAATATTGCTATATGCAGGTTTATTGTTATATCAATCTTTTTTATATAGAGGCTTTACTGTAACAGAAATGAGAGTAGCAAGAGCAGTCCTCATGGTAAAGGAGGCCAATGATTAAGGCTGACAACCTTACTGACTTCTTGTACCGATTATAAAAAATATGGGAATCTCAAACAACTGGAATCCTAATCAGTGAAATACCAAGGGTGGTCCGCCCCAGGTCCGCATTCAATATAGGCCCCCAAATTTTATATGTTGATTTTTACCAGACCAGAGACAAAACTTGGTTTGAGTGAATAAACAGTTGTTTATTAAAGAACATTTTACATTTTAAAACAAAAAACAGGTTAGAAACAAGCACAGGCTACCAAAGGCCACTGTAATAATATAAGCCCCAATGAGCAAGAGATGAGAGAACAATCTCGTTTGTCAGGCTTAGCTTTAATACCACTGAGAACGCTGTTTTAAAGGAGTCAGGTTTGATGATGTAAACAAAATTTCCAGATGTAAAAACTCGCAAGAAATATTTTTAGTTTATGTACTGTTCAGTTTATTAGTACTGTCACAGTATAAGTATTAATACAGTAAAGAAACTGTGTGTTAAAAGTCCTATGACAACATGTTGACTGGACGACACTAGCGCTCCATGCGGAGATTGAGTAAAGCTACATTCTCATCATATGAAATGGCTTGGGAAAATACATAAACACATCGCAAAATATGTTATGTTAAAAGAGAAAAATACAGAATATTTTTATTTAATGCAAATCTAATTTTAAATTTCAGAAATAATAAAACAGATAAAGTATTATATTCTAGTTAAGAAGAGGTAAACAATACCTAAATAGGCTACTGTTAAGGACTGTACCTAGGCCTAGTATTTTTCCTTTAAAATCATTGCCCTTTAATATAATTTATAATTCAAATTATGATAATAAATAGCCTACATATTAATTAAGTAAATTATATTGTAGGTCTGTCACGTTATTCATCCTGCACGTCATTGTTGACAGTGTATTTTGATTCTTTGCCTTATATGGCAATATATGACTTCAATTTATTGTAGGTCTATGTAGCGTCAATTACTGCAGGATGGACTTCATTCAACAAAACAAAAAATTCTGGAGCATTTGGAATTGAAGACACCGTGGGTACAGCAGTTTTAATTAACGAGTTTTTATAGGAATTCATAAACTGTCTGTTTTCGGCGTGTATCAAGCATAGACAGTAATTTTCACTCAAATATTTTACATATTTCATTACTAGGTTTTCTTGTCGACCATTAATGACCTATTTTATACACCAGAAATCATTACAACAGAATAAAATATAAAAATATTACATTAAAGTAACTTGAAACATAACCACACCAGAATCACGAGTAAGCCAGTAGACCTACAATAAATATTACTTATTTTCTTTCTTACCTTTCTGGATGTTTCAAGAAAGTGAAGAAATGCAATTCAGGATTTTGTCTGTTATTATTACTGAAATTTACATCAGAATAATAAGGTCCTTTCGAATATAGTGTGTTCTAATAAATACAACACTCCTATTTATTTACGTACTTCCCGGAGTAGTTTCTGCAGTCTTACTTTATGGCCGCTACGATCGCATGCTCGGCTGGCAGAAAAACGGGCTGAGTTTCTGTACTGTATTAATACTTATACTGTGGTACTGCCCATGCATTTAGACGAGAGCACTGTAAACACAATGCACAGTGGAATCAGTCATTACGTGATTCATACTAGTAACATACTCCCCTTCCGTCCTGACCTATCTTTGCGGCGCATGCAAGTGCTCATGTCTAAATGCATAGGCTGTATCTGCTTTTTAAATCTCTGCTGTTTGCTGTTAAGGTTTTCTTTCTTTTGAAAATAAAATAATATTGTTAAATCTCAACTGTTTAGTTGACCTATCTTTTCAATATCATGGCTGAACGAATTGCATAGGCCTATTAATGTGGATTTTCTCCAGCCATAAGTCAGTACTAATACTCTAAACAAACTTACAGCAAAAACGTTAAGTTGCATAATGCATAGGGATTGTAGATTTTCGCAATTGTGATAAATGCTAAATGTCCCGAAATGTTGTCAAAATAAGTAATTTTTATATTTGAAGCATATGAAGTCTATTATTGTGTTTTTTCATTCTACGATAAAATGAAAATTGTACAGATTTCTGCAAAATTACATTGTTAGGGTTATTTATGTAAATAATATAACAGGAAGTGAAACAAATCAATTTTTTAAAGCTATTAATGAGATCTATTAACCATGGTGACGGGTCAAATGAGTACCATAAATCCTAAGAAAACATTCGATGTGAAGAGAAAAATTCCATATTTTAATCATATAGACCCAGACATTTTTTAATGTGGTTATGATTAATTTCACAAACATTTGATAACCAGTATGAGAGGTTGACTGCCTGCAAATTTTGTTGGCAAATTTAGTTGGCAGTCTTTGCACAATGCAGCTATTCAGGTAATCTCATCACCTACCAATAGTGTGGATGTTGAATGCTTTTTAAGCAAATACAATTTAACAATCACAGATAGCCGAAACAGGTTAGAGGAGGGTATTATTGAAATTTCTTTATTGTTAAATTTTTAACGTGTGTGCTGAATACTGATTTTAATACTGAATACTGAATACTGAATACTGACAAGGAACCTTTCACTACCCTCATATCGAAACATGCCTCAATATTTTTACTGGGTCATCTAGATGCTGTAAGAAGTCCACGCTCCAAAAATTAGCTGCTGGTTTCAACTGCAAGTACCTCAAAATGCTTTGCAAATATCTTGGTGAAGATAGGGAATATAACATGGTAATCTAGAGACGGGACTGGACAACCCTGACTGGCGAGAGTGAGTCCTTGAGACCTGTGAATCCCCTCTGCCCACGCACGCACGTGACGCTAATTCCTTCCTGCTATTTACAGGGTACAGTACAGTCCGTTGTCCAAAAATATTCTTTGTAAATTCTTTTTGAAGTTCTGTTTCTTTCACTGTTCGTTATGTGTTACACTCGAGTATTTTAAACAAATTTTAAAAAGTTCAGGAAAGAGTTGCTGCAGCCAACAAAGTTTCTAACACCCCTGTTTATCGAATTTTACGTGACAGGAAAACACAAGAAGAGGAAGGAAGGTCGTTCGGGACACCTGGGGAAAAACAATGTTCCAAAAAGGATAACAGACATTGATGACTTCGACAAATGAGTAATTCGTCGCACCATTTACAATTTCTATAGAGATGAAAAGGCTGCACCAACAATACGGAGACTGATGACGAAACTACGAAATGCGATTGAGTTTGAAGGCAGTTCCTCAAACCTTCGGACATTAATCAAATATATGATCTAATCCTAGCGAATAAGCCAGCACACAAAACCTACGTAATTGACCAAATCTTGGTAGAAAATAACCACTCGGTTTTAAGGCTTCCACCCTACCACCCGACTTGAACCCCATTGAGTCAATTTGGGGAGATGTTAAACAACTAGGAGGTGCCCATGGCTTCGCCCACGATAATTCAATTGAAAATTAAAAATTAAGAGTATAATCATTATTAAAGCATTGTATTTATTAACACTTGCACGCGAATCATTCGTAAACTAAGCCATTAATAATATTAATGAAACAGCTAAAATTCCGGCTTCAGAGTACATTCTACGATTAGAAAGCGCCCCCTGGGAAAACTATATCAGAATCGATTATGCAGTTCCAAAGGAACCTGTGGACACATAATACGTATTGTTTCTCAACTGCTTATTGACATGAATATGATGTGAATTTTATTTTATCAATTCAGTGTAATTTTCAGAAATTATATAATATGTTTCAAGGGAAGGAATGGTTTGTTTGGATTATTATTATCAGCGATATTTCAAGAGTTAAACCATCAATATTGGTGCCCCCGGCTTCGCCCGCCATTATTCATTGACTCCAGGATTTTTAAAAAATTTACACTGGTAGATTATTAAAAATGTTTGTGGTTCAGAGCTATGAAAATTGCAAGTAAAAATAAAATTAGAATATTTGTTCATTGTGTTCATTTCACTTAGGCCTTATATAATAAAGAAACGGTTTTCCTAATTGTGTAGTCGTCATGAAAGTTTACACTGCGAGAGACGAACATCGCCGAGTATACCCGATGTCTCACGAAGCGGGCGAGCGAGCAAGCAAGCTATTTAGGGCCGTTGAATTGTATAAGAGTAGATGGGTTACAAGCAGGAATACAACATTTAAAACAAATGACGTAGAAGCATTGTGTAGGCAAAGATTTCAAGAACTCGGCCAAGCAGAATGGGAAAATGTATGTAGGCGCGTTGAAGAAATTGAATAGGAATAATGAGAGAAAGACTGCATCATGGAGGAAAGAATTGAAAGGATTATAATAGAAGACAATGGTATGGAAAGCAGTGATGATGATGATGATGATGATCATGAATATGCGGAATATCAGGTTGAACCAACGGAAGACGATGACATGTCTGGTGCTGAAGAAATTGAAGAAGATTAGATGTAAGCAATACCGTACTTATTTAGTTATTTCAATTAAAATTATGTGTTATATTATAGTGACTGTACCACTTCCTCGTGGTGCTCGTAAACATTTAGATAGCTGACAGCTCTGTACCAAAACAAACATCGCCATCGCTTATTGGTGACTGAATTATTTGCTGTGCATGGTGCCGCATGAACTTGTGTTTTGATCACTGCATCAACAATAGTCACTTCTGTTTTGTTTTCGACCCGGCTAGACAATAACAGGGACGGTCGATCGTCTCCGTGCATCCGGAACTTCGAACTGCAGGTAAGGGTTGTCCAACTTCTCCCACTTCACTGCTTCGACCCGACATTTCCCAGGTTCGATTTAGGGTACTTGCAGTTGAAACCAGCAGCTAATTTTTGGAGCGTGGACTTCTTACAGCATCTAGATGACCCAGTAAAAATATTGAGGCATGTTTCGATATGAGGGTAGTGAAAGGTTCCTTGTGAATACTGAATACTGATTTAGTTGGCTTAGAAAAGTATTTAAAACGAAATCGAGGAAATTATGATCACATAATTGTGGGTGATATCAATATCCAAATATTGGATGACCAAATAGGCTTAGATAGTGATGGAAATAAATATATGAATATTTTTAATGAATTTGGTTTTACAAAATACTTAAAAGCGGTAACGCGCTTAGGCAACACAAAGAAGTCTTGTTTAGACCACATATTTCTCAAATCTATGAACAATTTGGATTTTAATAGCTGTGTATACCAGAGTGATATCACAGACCATTTCACAACAATTGGCACATTCTCGTTTACACATAATCACCATACCTACAACTTAGAATATACCCCTGTTACCATAAGCCATATCAAAATAGACCATCTATCCGACAGGCTAAGGAACGAGTCAAGTTGCTCAATATATGCTGCTACGGAAGCTAATAGAGCATTTTCATATTTTCATGGCATTTTAAAAATCATATTGAACATAGTAGAATTTCCAAACTTATATCTTACCTTGTAAATATAAAAAAATAAAACCCTGGATTACTACTGGCATTGTAAAATCAATTCGAGTACGTGACAAAATTGCAAGAAAAGTTAAAAGTGAACCGTTAAATTTGATGTTACAAGATCAATATAAAAAATACAGTAACCTTTTAAATACGATTGTAAAAAAGGCAAAACAAATTATTACGAAACGAAGCTCAAACAATATTCACATGACCCAAAAAGATTTTGGCGAACTATCAATGAAGCTACAGATACATTAAAACGAGAAAATACGAATATAAACAAAATCGTAACAGAAGAAGGATTAACCATTACCAATAATAGTGAAATTGGTAATGAATTCAATAAACACTTTTCTCAGATTGGACATAAAATAACAAGCTCCATTTCATCATATTCATTGCAAACTACTCACAATAATAATCTACATTCAAATCCAACAGCTTCTCTGTTCCTACAGCCAATAATTGAAAATGAATTGATCTTAATTGCCATAAACCTTAAGAATAGCGTTACTCCTGGAAGTGATGACATTTCATCAACTATAATGAAAGCAATTATTAGATTTATTTCTATACCCCTTACTCATATTTTCAACCTATGCTTAGCTCAAGGCTTTTTTCCGGATGAATTAAAATATGCGACAGTAATTCCATTGTACAAATCAGGCGACAAATGTAATTTAAATAATTATAGGCCAATATCCTTATTATCTACCATTGCAAAATTATTAGAGAAATGCATAAAAAATAGACTAACAAACTTTTTAGAAAAAAATAAACTATTAGCGGAATCACAATTTGGCTTTAGGAATAATATGAGTACAGATGATGCTATAACGGCCATTACATCCACAATTATTAAAGCAGTAGATGAAGGAAAAAATGCTTAGGTGTTTTTCTGGACCTAAGAAAGGCCTTTGACACTATAAGTCACAACATTTTGCTAAATAAATTAGAAAATATTGGTGTTAGAGGTACTGCCTTAGACCTATTTCGATCATATTTATCAAATAGATACCAAAGCACTAAAGTTAACAACGAAAAAAGTGAAAACGTAGTGCTAAATATCGGCGTCCCACAAGGAACTGTGTTAGGTCCTTTGCTCTTCTTAATATACATCAATGATCTTCTTAAATTAGATATAAATCTCATCAAAGGCAATGTTTATTCCTTCGCTGATGACACAGTAATCATATTTTCTGGAAACAGTTGGGAGCATGTTTTTAGTAATGCTAACATTGGAACAAACAAAATAAAAAAATGGCTGGATGAAATCCTTCTATCTTTAAACATTGATAAAACAACATATTTACCTTTTTCACTAAACTCTAAAGGACTTTCCTCGATAAATGCACAACACTATATAATCTTACATGAAATCTCTTGTTCTATCCCTTTTAATTGTAAATGTCCAAAATTAAGTTCATCAACACAAGTAAAATACCTAGGTGTTATCATTGATCAAAATTTACGGTGGGAAAAACATGTTCAATATCTGTGTCTTAAACTACGGAAAACTATATATAAATTTGTTATATCAAGAAACATTATGCCACAGAGTACTTTAAGACTAATATATCTAAGTTTAGTCCAATCAGTTATACAATATGGAATAATAGGATGGGGTGGGATATGTCAGACTGCACTTCGCCCATTGCCGTTGTTGCAGAAAAGAATAATCAAGATATGTTTAAAAAAATCAATGGACTATCCATCTAAAAGTTTATATAAAGATTTTGACGTATTGAATATTAAACAATTATACTCATATACACTTTATTAATGTATTTCCATAAACATCATGAAAAATTCATAACACGAAATCACTACTATAATACAAGGAGGTATAATATCTCTTGTCCTCTTTTCGAACCAAAGTGTGCTACAGAAGTAGGTCTAAGGCATAGTATAAATTTCGGACCAAGGCTATACAACAATTTTACTAGAAGAAACCCTAATATGATACCATTAAACAATAAATTGTTTAAAAAAAGAGTACTCGATTTGATTAAATCTAACTTGTAATTGTACTTTTACTCACTTTTTTCTGTTAATCATTCTCAACTGTAAATTTTTAATTCTTAACATTGGATATTTTTGTATGTAACTCTGTTATGTTATTGTAATTTATTTTTTCGTATCTTTGTTCATGTATTTATTTTATATAAGCAATCTTATTTATTTTTATTCTTATTTTTTGCCTATGTATGTTTATTTTACATAATGTTCAAAATATAATTTTAGTATGACTGAACTGACCCCGAACACGAGCTATGCTCATGCGGGGCAAATAATACTCTTTTCAAACTGTACTAATTGTGTTTATATTATTTTTATTTGTAATAATTTTGTATTAATTTGTATTTTCTAATTTGTAATTAGTAATAAATTTGTAATAAATTGTGAAAAAAAAAAAAATTGCATGTATGCAAATACATGTTAGCAGTGCATATATTTTGACGTGTATTTTAGTGTTCATAATTTCACTACAATTTTATGTTGCTTTATTCTTACTTGAATATGAATATGAATATGAATAAGCCCGTGTCATCCCTTTATGGGCAAGGGCCTCCTGCTGTGATGCAGGGTGAGCTCACTTTTGAACCTACCAGGGGAGCTACTCCTGACAGATTGGACATTCACATTGTGTATTTATTTCCATGCTTGATTTCACTTTCACTTGTCACATCTGTTTGTTGAAGTAATAGGTCCGTTATTCATGTCCGGCGTGGAGTAGTCGTTTCTCTAACCCTTTCCATGTGCGTCGGCATTTTGCTACTCTGGACCACTGGCCACCCGCTATCTTCTTGAATAAATCAGCCCATCGTACCCGCGGCCTTCCGACGGATCTCCTGCCAATCCTTGGGTCCCACATTGTGACTGCCCGTGTCCATTTTGCTTGGTCCATTCAGCAGAGGTGGCCGCCCCATTTCCATTTCAGTCGAAGTGCAGTCTCTATGATGTCTGTCATTCCTGTCTTACGTCTAACCTCTTCGCTTCTAATTCTGTCATGCAGGGAGATGTTTGTTATTGTACGTTCCATTTTTCTCTGGCACCTCCTCAACATCGTTTTGTCGTTTTCAGTCAGGGACCAAGTCTGACACCCATATGACAGTACCGGGTTGATGCAGCGTTCTAAGACAAGTCTTTTTGTTGCTAGTGTTTGTTGTTTGTAACCCAGTATAAATTTCAGGGCCCAGAATTTCCTCCATGCTTGTGCTATTCTACTCTTGATTTCTTTCGTGCTCGTATTGTGGAAGGATGCCGTTTGTCCAAGGTAGATGTATTCCTGTACATAGTCCAAGGGGTGGGCATCCACGATAACTGCTGCTTCCTGGTCGTTAGTCATTACTTTCGTCTTGCTGGGGTTCATGTTGAGACCTACTCTCTTACTTGCCTCGTTTAGTTCCACCAGTTGTTTTCTGAGTTCTTCTGCTGATTTTGAGAATATTACGATATCATCTGCGAATCTTAAGTGCGTGAGGTTACGTCCATTTATGTTTATCCCTAGCACATCCCATTCCAGTTCCTTAAACACTTCTTCTAACAGGCTGGTAAAGAGCTTGGGTGAAATTGGGTCGCCCTGTTTGACGCCTTTCTGGAGTGGAAATTCCTCTCCTTCTTTATCCATTCTGATTTTTGCTGTGGCATTTGCGTATAGCTTGTCCAGGATTCGGATGTATTTGAGCGGCACTCCTTGTCTATGTAGTCCTAGTAATACTTGACCTTGGTCCACTGAGTCAAATGCCTTTGTGTAGTCTACAAAGGCTATGTACAGGCTTATGTTGAACTCCTGTGCTTTTTCGAGTATTTGGTTCAATGTCTGTAAGTGGTCTACTGTACTGAATCCTGAGCGGAACCCTGCCTGCTCAGGGGGTTGACTCTCTTCGAGTATTTTTGTCACTTCTGGTCATTATCTTACTGAATATTTTATATGATGTGGGTGACAGACTTACTGGCCTATAGTTGTTAATGTTGTCCTTAGGGCCTTTCTTGTGGAGCAGTATAATTGTGCTAGTCTTCCATTCCTGAGGTATTACTTCCGTTCTTAAGATCTTGTTGAACAGTTTGGTGATAAGTTTAGTTAATTCTTCCTCAGCTAGTTTTAGACACTTATTTGTCATACCGTCATCTCCTGGCACTTTATCATTCTTTAGTTCACGCATGGTCTTTTGTATCTTGCTCGTCATCATAGGTGGTACTTCTTCGTCCCTGAGGTTGTTGCTGTCTTCGTTCCATTCATCAGTGGTTAATGCTCTGTCCTTGGAGTAAAGGTTCCTGTAAAAGTCTGTCGCTGCTTTCGTTATTTCTGTCCTTACTGCAGTCCTTCTTCCTGTTGTATCCTTTATACCCAGCATCCATTGCTTCCCTTTCCTCATCTCTTTCTTTGCTTTCCGGATTGATGATGTACTTCCGATAATTTCTGCTACTTTGTTCCTATTGTATGACCTTAAATCTTTCCTTATCTCCCTTTTTGTTACTCTATTTAGTTCTGCATATTCTAATCTATTTTGCTCAGATTCGTCCCTGGTCGCGTGCCTTTCTTCTCTTTGTTTGAGTAGGCTCAGCATTTTTTCCGTCAATTTGGTCCTGTTTTTATTGCTTGTTGGGGGGTGAGTTGTTTGCTTGGCTGCTGCTACGATGGTGCTTTCTAATCTGTTGTATTTCTCCTGGATGCTCTCTGCTTCTTCCTCTGGGTTTGCAGTTAGGCGTTTCTTAAGATCTTCATTATACATCTCCACTGCTGTGTTGCTGTGTGTTAGTGGCCGGGGTTTCACAAACCATCTCCTCTTCTTTTGTATCATTGTTTTGATCCTTATTAGCCTGTGGTCTGAGTCGAAGTTCACATTATCACACACTTGGTAGTTAGAGATTATTTTCATGTTGTCACACAGAATGTTGTCTATTTCGTTTTTTGTCCTTCTGTTCGGGCCTCTCCATGTCCACCTGTATTCTTACTTATATGCTTGAAATTATTGTAACTGGAAAATCAATCAAATGCACTTAATAACAAACTGAATTTGTAAAACAGAATTTTCCAATAATAAAATTTTACCATTCCAAATTGCTACAAAATGCTAAATTGTAACATTAAATTTGCTATGAAATGATAAATTTTATTTAAAATGCTAAATATTTACTTTTTAGTTGCTAAAATCTACCATCCCTAATAATGTGAAAATCCATGAAAAAATCCATTATTAAAAAGTTTATTCAGGGTCCACAGAAATAAAATGAATTAGGCAGCTTACTATCATATATTTGTGTGGACTATGTTATAATTTGTGATTACTGCATAGGCCCAATATTGATTAGCGCCCCAGGCCCCCTTCACTGTTGGTACACCACTGATTATACTGGCCTCCAAGGCCAGTATAATAAAGAGATCTTATCTCATAACTTGAACAACAGTGATCTTACTGTAGGCCTATATATTTTGTGTTTCAGTTGTTTTCCAATGTTCGATTGTTACCAATTATTGTGTTGGGTTGTGTCTGTAATAGCTAGGGATAAGTTGATAGGCACTAAGAAGTTCAAAATAGTCAGGCAAAAAGGGAATAAAGATCTTAAAAAATAGGCACCATGTTTTAATTTAATCTCAAGTCTTTCAAAATAAATACTGGTATTTTACAGGCCTACAAAGGATACAATATGTGCAGAGAATGGGTATGCTATATCATCACCTATCTGCCAGAACCACAAATGTGCAAGAATTGAGATTTTGAGATAAGTGCATTGGTGGCATCTACTGACATTTATCTTTGTTCTGCAAGAACCGCGAATGTTGTAGGCTATCTTCTTTCCTTGGTGAGTAATAGCTAGTTCCATTTTCATGAAAGTGCAAGTTCAGCTTTATTTGTTATTCCACAATAACGAATATAACACATTCGTGTTTTTGTATTCTGTCCTGTACTTCTCTATTATTCTTAATCACCAATGTGCCACATTCGCGAATTTAGCAGAACAGGTACAGAACTGCTATTTCTCTATATCAGTGCGTCGTGACGTCACCTGGCTAGCTTGGGTCGGACAGGGAGCATTACACATGGAACAGCCCCAACACTACATAATATTAGTTTTATTGTTGCACTCTTTATTGTTGAGTATCCATTGTTGTAATTACACTTCTCTCCTACCGTAACTCGCCTCAACTCATCATATTAATTTCTTTGTTTGCATTCTTCATTCACAAAGTTAATCCAATCCGAGAAAAGTATCTCTCTCATTTCTGCTTTTGTAAGTTTGGTTTTGTGGAGTGAATCCATATTGCATGGTATGTCATTCCGATCAATAACATCTGGTATTACATACGGACACTTTAGAGATGTATGTTCATTAACATCGTGTGTGTGTGTATCTAATGCACAGGAGTTAACAACGAAGTAATTCTCCTTCTTGCTTCCCAATATTTAGAAGTCAGGTCTTGATAATCTTGAAGAGCTGCACAATGTTCTAGATGTTGTTTATCCATTTCAACTTCTTGACAACACAGTATACAATTTGGAGAAGTAAATATTCCAATTCTATGTAGGTGCTTTCCTAGGCAGTCATGTCCTGTAATAAGTCTCATACTAGCAACGGCAGATTTTCGTGGTAGGTCTGCTATTACTAGGGGGTTTTCTAATAGTATTTTTATATTTATGTTTCCCATTTTTTCAGTTAATTTAGCACTGTAGGTATCATTCATTTTCTTTTTGATGATTCTTTTAATTGATTCATAAGAAAAGGCGTTTGTTTCTTTCTACTTAATTGTGCACCCTTTCTTTGATAATATATCCGCTCTTTCATTTCCTTGTATTCCACAATGTGCTGGAATCCATTGTATTACTACATGTTTACCAAGTTTTTGGATAGTATGGATCATGTTTTGTATTTCCATTATTTTTTTCATTTTTGGGTAAGATGATACTACAGCTTGGATTGCTCCTTAGAATCTGATAAGATAACTACATTTTTGCATTGCTGGAGCCAGTTGAAAATGTTCTGGAGCGACTGGTAAATAGCTAACACTTCACTTTCAAAATTTATAGTATCTTTCCCAGCTCGTTTGTAAAATGAAAAGAATTGACATGTTCTGCCAGCTCCTGCTCCATCTTCATCTAAAAGAGATCCATCTGTGTATGTATGTGTCCAGTTTTCAGCAGGATAATTTGTATGTATGGTTTCTAAGGCTAGAATCTTGGCTATTTCTGGGGAAATTTCATTTTTGTTGATGGGCTTATTTAAATTTAAATTATGTTCAATTAGTTCATTGTCAACAGGACTGATACCATATATAATATTCTCTTTATTTTTTGGTATTTCTAGATTTTCTGCTAATTCTGTAACTTTTTGTATGAATCCAATTTGGGTTTTCATTTTTGGTTTAAAAGTTTTATATTTATTCCATTTATCTGAGTCTGGGAGTCTTTTAAGCTTTTCATAACTAAGTAGTGCTTGTTGTTCAAGTTCCGTTATGATTGGTTTGTTTGAGGAAACTACATGATGAGCTTCAAGTGGTGTAGTTTTTGTTGCTCCTGTTATTAAGAGCAGGGCTTGGTTTTGTGTTTGTTCTAAAGTTGCTTTTGTTGCTTCTGATGCTGTTATGATGATTTCTCCACAGTATTTTAAGACTGGTTTTATATAAGTATTGTATGTTGTATTTAAGGTTTTTCTGGAACTACCCCATTTTGTTCCTGCCAGTCTTTTCAAAAGATTGAATCTTTTAGTTGCTTTTCCAGTTACCTGCTCTATATGTTAATTTCTTATCGAAATGTACTCCTAAATATTTAGCATTATTAGCTTTTGTCAATTTAGCCTTTCCATATTTTAAATCAATTTCTACTGGCTTTTTGGCCAGGGAAAATGTTGAAAGTGTGTTTTTTTTTTCTGGTATTAACTGTTATTAAGTTATTATTGCACCACATTTGGAGTTCTGTTAGTGCTCCCTGGACCTTTGTTGTTGCATGTTGTATATATGCAGGTTTCTGTGAGTACCAGATAACTAAGTCATCTGCAAAAAGAGCAGTTTTTACTCCAAATTTTTGTAATTGTTTTGGCAAGTCATTTATATATACATTGAACAGAATTGTGGTTAATATAGAACCTTGTAAAACCCCCAAATGACTTTGTTTATATTTTGAAGTGAAAGATCCATATTTAGTAGCACAATATCTTTGTGTTGTGAACTCTGAAATCCATCTGAGCATATTGCCGTTTATACCCAGACTTTGGAGCTTTAGTATTAAATTCTTTCTCCATACATGGACGTCCGCAGAAATTTTGTCAAGGGGGGCCAATGAATGAATTACTGCCACCACCACCATCACTATGCTACTACAACCACATTATTATTATTATTATTATTATTATTAAATTTATTATTATTATTATTATTGTCATCATCAACATCATCATCATCATAATCATCTTCATTATTATTATTATTATTATTATTATTAGGTGAGGTGACACAGTATCAGCGTGTCCGTGAGCTGCGAACGTTTGTGACCATGCTAAATTTCTCACTAGTGACTGCGACCTGCGAGGGCTGTGCGCAAGTTGAGACACAGTTTGGTTAGGTGAGGTGAGGTGTCTCACCGTGAGTTTCTGTGAAACACAGAATTAAATACAACAGCGAAGGTTCGCTCGCAGGGTGAAGTGAAGCAGTTTCATTGCGTCCGTGAGCTGCGGAGGTTTGTGATCGTGCCACAGTTTCTCACTCGTGACTTTTCACTGCGCGTAAGAAGTTGTTTGTCCACCATGGAGAAGAAATTAATTAAAGCAGGTCGAGGGAGAAAAAAATTGTAAGACACGTCACATTAAAATTGTAGATTTGGGAAGAAATTTCGAAGGGCATTGGAAAGAAATGTGATAAGTTGTTTTTAATTTCTTTTACTTAAATAAGATTAATTTATTTGAAGGGAACAAGGGTAAAGTGGTAGTACTCTCCGTTCTTATAGACTTTGAGATAATAATGCCTTCTAGTAGTGAATTTGGAATTTGCCCCCCAGCGTTGCAGATATTCAAGGGTACACACCCTTGGCGGGTTTTTAGAATGTTTTCGAGGGTAGTTTATTCTCAATGCTATGAATAAATGGTTACTGATTAGGAACCTAAACCAGGTGTAATAATAAATAGCATAAGCATATAAATTTAAACATTTTATTTCTAACATGTTAATATTTAAAATTTACTTTAATAAGAAGAAAGACTTTGAATGAGGAATAAAAATTTGAACAATATTTACATGTACATTTCATTGGCTAGGACTTTTTTTACAATGATTTTTTGTTTTGTTTTAATCTTGTTGTAAAAATCTTCACAAGCTAATCCGATATTAATTTTACATGTCATCAAGTCTTTAACCGTAGATTCCTTCATCAAACCCCTATCATCAGTCCATGCGTTGTTCATCAAAGAAAATACTCTCTGATGTCGCAGGTATGCAGAAGGCATACTCAACAATCTTGATCAGATTGGGGGCTGCTATGTGATTCTCCTTGAAGTGACTAAACAGCCTGAGCCATTTTTCTTCAATGAAATAATCACATTTCTGGTAGTATTTTCTTGCTTCCACTGTTTTCACTTTTCATACAGTACAGAAATAAATGAAAAAGTAATTATCCTAAATAATCCTTCATAGTTAATTATTTTTATACTTTTTTGGTCATCTAGAAAATCAAATTTAATTTTTACACCGGGATTTTGTCTGAAACCGGGACGTCTGGCAAGCCTAAATTTATACATAATTTTTTATAGGTTGATCCTAATAAATTTCATAAACAAGTAATGTAATTATTTTACGGAACTGTATTATTAATAAACTATTCTTAAATATGCGCACATCCCAGTTCAAAAACTAGATTGAAGGAGACTTCGGAGTCAACTCACATTCGAAGTTTATTTTCGTCAAAGCCATGACTGCCGCAGTGGGTAGAATTGGTTGCAGCTTGAGTGATATAAAATATCACCGATTGTTGAAGTCTCATTTAAATTAATAAAACTGCAGAGACAAGCATCGGCAGAAATAAACAACCCTCCCCCTAACCATAATATTATTGTTCGTATCAACACAGCGGCCAGTTCAGCCACGTTTTATTACCTTTCTTGACTGAATTTAAAACTAAAAGAAGTTTAAATACGCATGTTGACTTGTAGAAAGTTAAGCTTACTTAATTGTTTTAAATAATATTATTATTCTATTTAAATTCCCTTGAGCGATTTTTTACTTACAAAGACACATTTTTATTTTGTCACCCCCCGAGTGATGGCACCCGGGGTGGCCCGCATTTCCCTTCCTACGCCACTGCTTTTTGCATTGAAGATATGAATTTGTAAGCTTTGTTACCATCTTTTCTATAATCTAATTTTTCAGCGAACTCGTTATATGCTTTTCTTTTGGCGTTTATTAAAGTTTTCTTAAATTTTGCAGCTTTATATTTCCATTCCAATATATTACTTTGGTCTTTGTTACTTTCAGCTTTTTAACTAGCTTCTTCTCTCTCATTTTTCAATTGTTCTAATTCTTTTGACCAAAAAGGTTTCTAAAGTTTTACTTTTCCTCTTGGTATGATTTTTTTTGCTGTTTTTATTAGTATGTTTCAAATTTTATTATTAGCATTATCTGTGGAATTTAAATTTTCTTCAACTACTTTAGAAAGTTCTTTTTCTAGTTCATTTTTATACCCTTTCCAATTTGCCTTTTTAAAGTTCCATGAAGGTTTTGGCTGTAGGCCTACCTTAGTTTAATTTTTGTTTGACATAACTGAAATTAACATGTCTCTGTGATCCAATCCCAGGGTTCCTAGGATTTCTTTATTTGTTTTTTCTGTTACATTGGAGGATACCAGTACTAGATCTGGGTTAGTAGTGGAACCTGTATAATGCATATAGGTTCCTGATTGGTCTTTAATATATATAAGTTCCAATCTATTGGTATGTATCAGTTCTTCTATTGCTCTACCAGTTGCATTTGTATCAGAATATTTTATATATAATGCCCCAAGAAATAAAATTGACTTAGATATTTTAGAAGTCACAAACAAAACTATAATAGTTGGGGATTTCAATGGACATTCAAAGCTGTGGGGTTATTCTGATACAAATGCAACTGGTAGAGCAATAGAAGAACTTCATTAACATCATTGGCAGTTTTCTTTACAAGATTTTTCCTCCACTCAAATGTTTTCTTGTCGTACTTCCTCTTATAAACCCAATCTCCACATGATTTAGAAAATTCCACTGAACCGCCCACGATTCTTTTTCCTTGATAGAAGTTGTGGTCAAGAGCTGCTATCATTGACCATAAATAATAAATAAATAAATAAATAAAATTAGCCTAGACATCCCAATGGGCGATCCCTGCGGATCACAGGACAAGCTCATATACCTGTACTTCTCGTTAGGTGAGCTAGTCCTAGCTAGAGTCACATGCCTTCAAATGAAAAATGGGTTCTTTTTGGTACATATTTAAGATGTTCGCTATGATAGGATTCAAGACTTCCTGTGTGATAAAAATGATTGAGATGCATAATATCATTTAAAAATCTGGTATTCATAATGATGTTATATAGGTCATGGTAGTCTTTTGAATGCTTACTGAGCCAATTAATATTTTTAATTTTATCAGCACGTTAATGGTGTTTCTCATTACCTTCCCAACTATGAATGTTAACAATGTGATTGAGAATTGAGGTAAATTTCTCCTTTAGCAGTATACTGTCATTCTCACACGTAAACGATGCCCACCATAAATGATTATAAATTGATTGTTTCCATTCATGAATGCGGAGGATTTTGGCAAATTGTTAATCTTTTTCATTGGAGATTTAGCAAGGTGCCAAACATCAAATTCATGGTGTATGTGTGAAAATTTGTTTTTCATTAAAGCTCTCATGCCTGTGTGTCTGTCCGTTCGAAACAATTTAATAGGGAGTTTCTCATTCATTGTGCTTATAATTTTTTCACAAGCAGCTCTTTCAATAATCTAAATAATTAACATAACATATGTTCACTCTTACCTTCTTCAGCAAGAACAATTTTTCATTTTCTAATGTTTTTTCAAAGATTATTTCAAGCCCAAATTTGCTATGCACTGTGTTTTTTGTTGAGATTTTCTCTCTAGCTAAGATACAAGCTCCCTGAGACAAAGCCTTCATTGCAGTCTGGAGTAAGTCTTCATTATTGAGGATGTCTGAAACTATCACAAGCAAGCAGTTTTCTTGTCCTGACAATCTCTGGTTTTCAGTCTTATAACCAACTGGATCTGCTGGGGCTAATGCTTCAAGTTGTGGAGTTACCAAGAGAGTTATATCTGCCTGTAATGGGAAAAATACAAATTACTTGTGTTTTGCTCACAAAGCAGACGTGAAATTTACATTGTTTAAAATGTACACTATTTCAAAACGCCACAATTCTGCAATTGACAGATGGCAGTCAACGTTTGACAGTTCTACAATGTAACATAATATTTCTATTCCATAAAACATTATAACTACCAGAAGAAGAGTAGATAGTTACATCATTTCTCATGACAATTTGTCAGAGTTTCTACTACTTTTCCCAAATTCATACTTTAATACAACATTGATAAAATGAACAATAGCCATTTCCACCATGCACAGTCTACCCACAAAGTTGTCCCACTTAGAAACCACTTTCCTTCAAAATTACTACAGCAACAGAGAATTTTGATTGTCCCTGAAAAAGAGCAACAAAAAATAGGCCTGAAAAGGACCAATCAATATCAAATACCAACCCTTAACACTTTATGAGAACTTATATCCCTTTTAAGCTTTTATGGACTTTTCTTGTACCAGATCAGGTTCCTGTGCAACTGTAAGTCAAACAGCACAAGACTAGTGAAGGATGACCTAGACCTGAAATCTCCTGGAGTCTACAGTATCCCAAGTGATTGTGGGCTAGTGTACATCAGCCAGACTAGGCACACTGCAGAGGACAGTTACAAGGGACAAAGAGATACAATAGACTCATCTACCCGGACAAGTCTGCAGTAGCACAGCATAGGTTACTCTATGACCATACTAAGATTGTAGACAAGACCAAGGCCAAATAGGATATTTGATTAAAGAAGGCATTGAAATTATTGATAACTATTTGTCAGACACCATCTTGATCGTCTACTGCTGTTGCTATTAGCCAGAACTCATTACATGCTCCGGCCTGTATATGATATATTGACACACTTGAACCATCACAGAGGATGGACTCAGAGCTAAGGGTCCAATAGATTAGAATTTTATAAAACTTTGGTATTAGCCAAGAAAAATTCAAGGCATTCATATAAAGTCCTTTGTTTTAAATTTGTCAGGTTTTATTTACACAAAATTAAAGAAAAATTGTTTAAAGTGGATATTTATTTGTAATTAACACACAACGTTTCGGTCAAAACATAAGACCTTCTTCAGGTGACTGTTTACAAGAAGAGAAAAACTCTCAATTGTCCGTGTCATAAGAAACACTTCCGTTGTAAGTGCATTCCACTTACAACGGAAGTGTTTCTTATGACACGGACAATTGAGAGTTTTTCTCTTCTTGTAAACAGTCACCTGAAGAAGGTCTTATGTTTTGACCGAAACGTTGTGTGTTAATTACAAATAAATATCCACTTTAAACAATTTTTCTTTAATTTTGTGTAAATATATTAATCAGTGGAAATCTGGACCATTATGACAGATTATTTGAATACAAAGAAACTGGTCCAACATTTTCTGGTTGTGAGGAAGAGAATTTCTGCTCTGTTAACAAGAATTGGATTTTTGCGAACTTGCTATCATAAGCATTTTCGTAATACCAATTTTTTGTCCCTTTCTATTGTGCGCATTCCACTTACAACGGAAGTGTTTCTTATGACACGGACAATTGAGAGTTTTTCTCTTCTTGTAAACAGTCACCTGAAGAAGGTCTTATGTTTTGACCGAAACGTTGTGTGTTAATTACAAATAAATATCCACTTTAAACAATTTTTCTTTAATTTTGTGTAAATATATTAATCAGTGGAAATCTGGACCATTATGACAGATTATTTGTCAGGTTTTGTTTACATCAAATGAAAGACTGTCATATCCATCATGATATTGTATTTCTCTTACATTGTAGCATTCTGACAACTGTTAATTCTGAAATAAAAAAGTAGAAGGTGAAATAATTAGAAATATTTGTAAAATAAATACGTTAGATACAAACAATAACATCATCAGAAGCATTGAAGATAGTGATTATGACTCTTTATTTACAAAGACAACGAAGCATTTACAAGCAGAGAATGATTTTATCATTTTATTTGAATTATAGTGTTTTCAAAGAAAAAAGTTTAATCAGTACAATCTAAGGGTGATATACTTTTAAAAAAAGGGACAGAATGGATTTAAACAAGGCAAATCTACAATTAAGTTACAGAAGCTGAAAACTTTTACCAAAATATTTTAGATAGCATTGACAGTGGCAACTATTCTGCAGATGTTCTCTTAGATCTTAGTAAAACTTTTGACTGTGCTAATGTACATATTTTATTTGAAAAATTAGAGCTTTTAGGCTTTATAGTCCAGTATATAGGTAGCGAAAAAATGGCCCACCTTGCATTAATTAGGGTAAAAGATTTTTCTTTTTTATATTGTTTGGTATAGTGAGGGTAGTGTGAAACTAAGTTTTCTACCTCAAAAGCCCTAGGGACAACTTTCTGTGAGCAAAAAACTACGAAATTTTCGCACTTTTTCAGTTTATCAGAAAAATCTTCAAGATACCAACTTCTAGCAAATATTTTTCTAACACCATTCGAAAGAGCATAAAATTCCCTGCAAAATGCAGTGTTCAAACTTTAATTTACATGTAGTATTACAGGTACTATAGTAGGCCTACTTGGAATTTTAAAAAAATGTTAAAACGCGTGTTTTGACCCAGTCTATCGCTATTTATGGCGGTTTACAGTGGCGCCAACTTATATGGGCCCATGGGGCTCAAGCCCACCCAATAATTTGTCATGTATTATTATAATTTATTATTTGTTGCTATTACTAAAAAAGTGTTTCTTTGTAGAATCATTGTAAAGCAACAATCAGGCCATTGTTGACTTATAGGCTATAGTATGATCTCCTCTTGTTTTAAATCACGATAGTTTGAAATAAGCTTAGTCGAATTTTTTAAAGTTTTACATTTTACTCTCTCAATGCAGTTTTGCTGAGAAAGAAAATGATATGATGCTTGTGACGAATTTATTGGAAGAACTCCAGTCAGGATAAATACATTTTCCAACACTCCGAGCTACATAATTTTATTTTACAAAATTAAAAAATAAGTGTATACAATATTATAAACTTTACACAATTTTTGTTAACCAAGCTGCACACCACTTTCTTGGGGGTGAATTACAAAATGTGATTGTTATTACAAACACTTAAATTATTCTTTGCACAGTTCTGTATTTATGTATAGTCACATCAAAATTACATTTTAAGACTATTTCATAAACGGGGTGGAAGTGTGAAAATTTTAAAATCTTTGAGCCCACTCAATGTTCTTCAAAAGTTGGCGCCACTGGCGGTTTATGTAGTTCATTATGTGTTTTAATGATGAATGAGCATTGATTATGTATATGTATATGTATTACAAGGTAACCTCGGGGGGGGGGGGGTCAAATTCGATGAACACAAATTTACGACCGGATAATATAGAAAGTCTAAAATACGTTTAAAATTGTGTATCCATAAAAAAAATTGAATTCCTGTTTTTTATGCGAGATTTACTGTTCACAGTAGCCTACTACCAGTGTATAGCCCAGTCAAATGTTACAAAAAAAATGCGTGAACTTACATTAAATGGAGTATTAATGATTTTTGGAGGGGAGTTTAGGACCATTACTGGGATCACAAATCCAGATTTGCAACCCTCAGACCCCTGTGCTCGCTGAATGGCGGTCGAAATAAACCGGTTTTTTCGGACTTTTTTCGGTTTTTCGACAATATCTCCTAAACTATGCGTTTGTTGGAAAGAATATTTCTTAGCTTTTTTAAAGTAAATTACATTTTATAAAATATGAGATCAAAATCGTTTTTGTAAGTTATATGGTTACCGAGACACGGTTTTTCAAAGATTGGCCTACTTTTCCAAAAAGTTAAAATTTTAAGTTTTCTTCGTGTTTCGAACTGAATACCGGCAAAATGACAAGTCCTACAGAAAAGTCAAGAGAACAAAAGTTGTAGGTAATTTAATACGCTTTAATTTGAGCTATATCTGGTTCTTGTAGCTCAGATAGTCTCGTCACAAATGACAAAAACCGAAAAGATGAAAAAATGTTTTTTTGGGTGAAAGTTGAGTAACATCGTTTCCTCCACCAACACCTTAATTATTTTGGTAACATGTTGGCGGATAATGTATTATAACTGTGTATAGAAACTATTTGTGTGTATATGCGTCTATGGGAGATGGATTTTGCCAGAAAAAAATACTTAAGCAGAATATTTCATAAAAATGTATTTACTTTTAAACCAACAGGCATATTTAAACCATGTGTGAGGTTCCTGGTAAGGGATGGTATGGGACCTGGGATGTCTAGGGTGGGGTGATGTCTTCATCCTCACTTGAAGAAATGTCATTCTGGGGTGTGGGCACATTGCATTTCAGCCCAGTTTTGCGGCAGCTGCAGCCCCCAGCGCAGCCCATCTTACACTTGCACGAGATCAGTTGCAGAAGGGTTTGAGGGGCTGGTTCAACTTCCATTGCAATTGGAGTAAGCCCACCTCGTCCAACTTCCACCTCAATCCGTGAGTTTTTTCCACCCCAACCACTTTTGTACCTAGTTACTGTATTCTATAATATTTCAAAGCATACACATGGTGTATGTGTATAAGTCAACAATGAAATTTACGAACATAATGATAGGAAATATACATAGACATACCTGGTGATACATACAATAAGCATGATATTTTGCAGCATCTGTGGTTGGTGACAAACGGGCGAGGTTGCCTTTGGCTGACAGGTCGTTGAGGGTGGTGTCAGTCGCTCCTTCATAAACTGCGGCGAGGTACTTCTCCCCAGCTGCAGCTATTTCATCGTGACTCACATCTGGGTGGAGGAAGACTTCTGCTTGCCTGAATAGTGCTGGGTTCTTGAGGAAGGTTAGACAAATTTGGTTTTCCCCTGCCTGAAAGGGGCCCGGGATAGTAATCAGAGGTTCCGGTGGTGAACGATGTAGATGAATATTGGACGTCTGGCTCCCCTCTTCTGGAAGTAGATGAATTTTTTGTTGGAACTCAAACCAACTAATAACACAAGCAGGTCCACATCTTCCATGATGATTACAACCTTCTCAGAAGAGTCAGCATTGGTGATGGCACCTCTAACAATGTCAGCATCAGTGTCCTCTTCGGTCACCTCAACACCATGCTGCTCAAATCCAGTTTTCAGTAGCTCTATCAGCGTATGCTTATTAGTGTCGTTCGATAAGAACTTATCTTGCTTGATGTTGGTAATTGAAGCTGATAGGACAATGTCACTGCAATTGAGGGCGTCTGAGACGTTCGGCACTTTTGGTACTTTCTTGAGAGGCGTCCTCCGGGTATCCATCGAAGACAATGGGTTACATCTGTCCCAAAATGGTTTTTCACAAAATAAATGTAGCCGTCAATGATGGTCTTCACTGATGCGTTTTGATGCAACGCACATTTGTGGAGCAAGTAGCCACCATCGAGCACGATGTGGATATTTGCATCTCGGGAGATGTTGGTAGTGAGGGATGTGAAACACGAATATAGAGCTGCCTTAGTTCCCTTCCTTACTCCAGCTTCCTTGAAAAGAGACATACTTCATATTTGAAGTGGGCTTTCAACTCTGCGTCGGATTTTTATGGTGATGCTAACTCGCTGAAATATTGTGAAAGGGTCAACTTCAATCTTCTTATTGGTGACTTGTATGGAATTATTGACACTTGCCAAGGTAACAAATTGCAACCAAGGTAACAACTTTGTCTTTACGTTTTAATCCAACTTTCCCAAATGTCTGGTTTTCTATGTTAACTACTCCTTCTGTTCCCAGTTCCTTGGCAATTTAACAATTGACTTCATAGCCTCCAACAATCCCACTGCTAATAGAAGCTATTTTGTCAGTAACGGGGAACTGATCTCGTGCAAATGCAAGATGGGCTGCGCTGGGAGCTGCAGCTGCCGCAAAACTGGGATGAAATGCTCAGTTTTGTGCACTTTCTGCAAGGGAAAAATTCTGCCGCAATTTTCCCACACCCCAGAATGACAGTTCTTCAAGTGAGGATGAAGACATCACCCCACCCTAGACTTCCCAGGGCCCATACCATCCCATACCAGGAACCTCACATATGGTTTAAATATGCATGTTGGTTTAAAAGTAAATACATTTTTATGTAATATTCTGCTTAAATATTTTTTTCTGGCAAAATCCATCTCCCATAGACACATATACACACAAATAGTTTCTATACACAGTTATAAGACATTATCCGTCAACATGTTACCAAAATAATTAAGGTGTTGGTGGAGGAAACGATGCTACTCTACTTTCACCCAAAAAAACATTTTTTTCATCTTTTCGGTTTTTGTCATTTGTGACGAGACTATCTGAGCTACAAGAACCAGATATAGCTCAAATTAAAGCTTATTAAATTACCTACAACTTTTGTTCTCTTGACTCTTCTGTAGGACGTATCATTTTGCCGGTATTCAGTTCGAAACACGAAGAAAACTTAAAATTTTTACTTTTTGGAAAAAAGGCCAATCTTTGAAAAACCGTATCTCGGTAACTATATAACTTACAAAAAGATTTTGATATCATATTTTATAAAATGTAATTTACTTTAAAAAGGCTAAGAAATATTCTTTCCAACAAACGCATAGTTTAGGAGATATTGTCGAAAAACCGAAAAAAGTCCGAAAAAACCGGTTTATTTCGATCGCCATTCAGCGAGCACAGGTTTCTGAGGGTTGCAAATCTGGATCTGTGATCCCAGTAATGGTCCTAAACTCCCCTCCAAAAATCATTAATACTCCATTTAATGTAAGTTCCGATGTAACATTTGACTGGGCTAGTAAGGTAAAATCAAATTACAGAATTGCTCAATTATAAGGCCACTTTGTGATTTCCTTCGTATTTAGGTGAAAAAGTGGGAGAAATGAGTCAGCGAACGTGGTGATGAGAGGAGGGATTCTGTCGGTCTGTTGGTCTTGAGTAGGCTAGTGGACAGTGGACACAAGGGAAGGTCAATCTGCAATATGTTTGTAATGCCATGGAAACTTACTGCCAAGTGATTGCAGTGTCATCTGAGCAGCATGTAGACGCAAGGTCCTCTCTAGTGGATCGAGACAAGGACGACACACCGAAACTGAAGCTATGGTATGTTCAGCACGATCCGTTTTCCATAACTGACTCATCAGCTATATCAAGAAGCAATATGGGTCGTAATTAATTATCGTGTTTGATAGATACAAAAATAATGTGAATCAACGAGGTAGTAAAAGGTTATAAAGGGTTCGCTGTTCCAAGAAAAAGTTCAACTGATATGTTTGATGAGAAAACATCCCTTGCTGTTTCCCAAAATTAGTTATTGGGGAACGACAGTAATGCAAGAATTACAGGCAGTAGAAGACGAATATGTGCGTATAGTTGTTACAGCTATGCCAAAAGGAGCCACTTATGATAGCGTCGTTGTAAGTGGGGATATTGACGTGCTTGTACTCCTGCCCGAGCAACCCATTTCATGCTAAAACATACATCTTCTGAAATCAGGAAGGAGTGGCAAACATGATACTTACTTCTCATCCTCATCATATCAATATGATCGAGAGTACCTTCTGTTTATTCATGCTTTTAGTGGTTGTGATACCACCTGATCTCTATTTGGCCATGGAAAAACAAAACTTTTCACCCTCATTGCGAAGAACAAGCTTGAGAAAAAACACTTCAATTTTTTACAAGTTTACTGCAACCAAGGAAGAAATCAGTCATGCAGGAGAAAAAGAATTCTTGGCTCCGTACAACACTAGAACGAACACCCGTCAGGGGATCAATGATCTCGGATACCATTTGTTTGTTAAGATGGCAGCCAAAGCAAAGATCAGCCTACCCAGACTGCTACCGATGCAAGACGCAGCCGAACATGCATTTCGGACATTCCACCAAGTGCAATGCTAGCTGGGTAACAGCCTGGATGCAGTAGAATGAAGATGGAAACGCAACAGCCATGATCTCATTCCAATTAAATTTACAAAAGTTCCAGCACCACAGTCCTTGCTGCAACTGATACACTGCAGCTGCAAAAAAGGTTGCAATACTGCATGTACCTGCAGAAAATTTGGGTTGATATGCAATGCAATTTGCAAAAAATGTTCAGGGATTTCATTTACCAACAAATTTGAGGAAGCAAGTCAAGTTGGCACCGAAGCTATTGAAGTCACGATGATTCTGAACAAGAAGAAGAATATGACTGTCTTGATGACGCACCGGAAGCAGATGTACAACCTGGACCTTTTGAACGTCTAAGGCGCACATAATTCATACCTTTCTCACAATATATTTCCATCATAATAATGTTTGCCTCATGACCAACTGCTCCTGTAACAAAACCAATTGCTTCTGTAATAAAACCAATTGTTTCTGTGATATAAGCATTCTGATTATCATTATGATTATCTGAAGCTTTTATTACTTCATTTCTCGTCTTAACCGTTTGTATACAGGGCCATATAGATGACTAATTGTCATTCATAATTAAAACATATAATGGACTACATAAACCGCCTTAAAGAGGGACAAAATGGGCCATAACACGCGTTTTAACATTTAAAAAAAATTCCAAGTAGGCTACTATAGTACCTGTAATACTACATGCAAATTAAAGTTTGATCAGTCAATTTTGCAGGAAGTTTTATGCTCTTTCGAATGGTGATAGACAAATATATGCTAGAAGTACGTATCTAGGAGATTTTTCCGATAAACTAAAAAAAGTGCGAAAATTTCATGGATTTTTGCTCACAGAAAGTTGTCCCTAGGGCTTTCGAGGTCGAAAACTTAGATTTAAACTACTCTTACAATACCAAACAATATGAAAAAGAAAAATCTTTTATCCTAATTAATGCAAGGTGGAATGTATCTATATATTGGACTATTAGGGGAGTGAGCCATAACTTAATAAAATTTTATATGACAAATAGAAAACAATTTGTAGAATTTACTGGTGAATTAGGAATGTATACCATACATTCCAAACAACTGAAATTGTTTCTGGTATTCCATAGGGCTCTATATTAGAAACATTATTCAGTTTGGATATATATGCATTCATGAACCACAGATTATTGCCTCTGTTGGACATGTCAGAGGAATTTTTCTCCTATAATATTCTCATTATTCAGTTTATATATCAATGCCAGTACTAAGCAAGCAAAGGCAGAGACATGTGTAGGAAGTGCTCCAGATTGTTTAAGGAAAAGTGGCATAAGGGACAATGGGTGTAGATGTACCGGTAGCAATATAGGCCTACAGAGCAAGAATTGGCTTCTTTGGGAACGAAAAGGCAATGGAAAAGAAGGATAAAGCAACTAAAGTAAACATACTTAACTCATTGATTTACTCAATCATAATCATGCTCCTTCTAGTGGTTGGAGGAATTGAGATGAATCCAGGACAGGCGGACACACACGGTAATTTTGGAGAGATAATTCTTTATTAGCTATCAGGATGGAATGTCCATAGCTTTGTCAGCCTTCTTAATTCTATAGCCATAATTTTGATTACTACAATATATAATATACAATACATAATTATAATGACAGAATAATTAATATACACATTTATAAATTTCTTATATCAGAAAGCTTGATGGCCTAGAAGAAAGTCTCGGCAATAAAATCAGTATGGCAACAAAAGAAGTAAAGCAGGTGATCAGAGAAGACATTAAATTTATGAAGAGGGAGGTGGAAGATCTGAGAGCTAGAATAGATCATATGGAGAAGAGGAAGAGCATTCAACCTAGTATTCATGGGGATAGAACAAAGAAGAGATGTTTCACCTATGATGGAGATTACTGAAATTTTGGAGGGCAAGTTAAAATTGGGAGTACCTCCAAGGATGGGAAATAGTCGAAGCCTTCAGAGTGGGAAAGAAAAACAGGAGAAGATTAATAATCACTCGTTTTGCCACGAAGCAAGTTATAGGGCCTACACGTTATTCTGGAAAGAGCGAAACTTTTAAAAGGATTGGGCATTTTTATAAAAAAAAAAGATCTCGCACCTCAAGAATGGGTCACTAGGAGAAAAGTGATTCTTAAAAAGGAATTAAAGCTAGCAGGTAGGGAAGCTGTTATACACAATTTGGAATTGTAGCCCAGTCAAATGTTAAAAAAAAATGTGTGAACTTACATTAAATGGAGTATTAATGATTTTTTTGGAGGGGAGTTTTGGACCATTACTGGGATCACAAATCCAAATTTGCAACCCTCAGAAACCTGTGCTCGCTGAATGGCAGTCAAAATAAACCGGTTTTTTCGGACTTTTTTCGGTTTTTCGATAATATCTCCTAAACTATGCGTTTGTTGGAAATAATCTGAAATAGATTTTTTAAAATTAATTAAAGTTTATAAAATATGAGATCAAAATAGTTTTTGTAAGTTATATAGTT
Organism: Ectobius pallidus; assembly: GCA_964059195.1. Taxonomy (NCBI): domain Eukaryota; kingdom Metazoa; phylum Arthropoda; class Insecta; order Blattodea; family Ectobiidae; genus Ectobius; species Ectobius pallidus. The sequence goes on from CAXKWD010000001.1 coordinate 91,471,521, forward strand.
ACCGAGATACGGTTTTTCAAAGATTGATCTTTTTTCCAAAAAGTTAAAATTGTAAGTTTTCTTCGAGTTTCGAATTGAATACCGGCAAAATGACACGTCCTACAGAAACGTCAAGAAAATAAAAGTTATAGGACATTTAATAAGCTTTAATTTGAGCTATAGCTGGCCCTTATAGCTCAGATAGTCTCGTCATAAATGACAAAAACCTAAAAGATGAAAAAAGGCTTTTTTGGGTGAAAGTTGAGTAACATCGTTTCCTCCACCAACACCTTAACTTTTTTGGTAACATGTTGCCAGAAAATGTCTTATAACTGTGTTTAAGAACTACTTGTGTGTATATGTGTCTATGGGAGATGGGATTTTGCCAGAAAAAAAAAATTAAGCAGAATATTTCATAAAAATGTATTTACTTTTAAACCAACAGGCATATTTAAACCATTTGTGAGGTTCCTGGTATGGGATGGTATGGGACCTGGGAAGTCGAGGGTGGGGTGATCTCTTCATCCTCACTTAAAGAATTGTCATCCTGGGGTGTGGGTACATTGCATTTCAGCCCAGTTTTGCGGCAGCTGCAGCCCCCAGCGCAGCCCATCTTGCACTTGCACAAGATCAGTTGCAGAAGGGTTTGAGAGGCTGGTTCAACTTCCATTGTAATTGGAGTAAGCCCCATCTCGTCCAACTTCCACCCCAGTCCGTGAGTTTTTTTTTCACCCCTAACCACTTTTGTACCTGCCAAAAAGTAGAATGCAAATTAGTTACTGTATAATATTTTAATATATTTCAGTATATATTATAATACGAGTATATACTGTACACATGGTGTAGCCTACAATGAGAGTGTATAAGTGAACAACGAAATTTAAGAACATAATGGTAGGAAATGTACATAGACATACCTGGTGTTACACACAATAAGCATGATGTTTTGCAGCATCTGTGGTTGGTGACAAACGAGCGAGGTTGACTTTGGCTGTTAGGTCGTTGAGGGCGGTGTCAGTCACTCCTTCATAAACTGCAACGAGGCACTTCTCCCCAGCTGTAGCTATTTCATTGTGACTCACATCTGGGTGGAGGAAGACTTCTGCTTGCCTGAATAGTGCTGGGTTCTTGAGGAAGGTTTGACAAATTTGGTTTTCCTCGGCCAGAAAGGGGTAGAGGTCGTGTCGCACCTGCTCAATGCATGAAAAATCATAAATGCCCCGGGAGAGTAATCAGAGGTTCCGGTGGTGTACGATGGTGATGAATATTGGACGTCTGGCTCCCCTCTTCTGGAAGTAGATGTATTTTTTGGAACTCAAACCAACTAATAACACCAGCAGGTCCACATCTTCCAGGATGATTGCAACCTTCTCAGAAGAGTCAGCTTTGGTGATGGCAGCTCTAACAATGTCAGTATCAGCGTCCTCTTCTGAAACTCTCACCTCAACACCGTGCTGCTCAAATCCAGTTTTCAGTAGCTCTATCAGTGTATGTTTACTAGTGTTGTTCGATAAGAACTTTTCTTGCGTGATGTTGATGGTAGTTGAAGCTGATAGGACAATGTCACTGCAGTTGAGGTCGGAGTATCGTCTGAGACGTTCAGCGCTTTTGGTACTTTTTTGAGAGGCGTCCTCTGGGTATCCATCGAAGACAATGTTTACATCTATCCCAAAATGGTTTTTCACAAAATGAATGTAGCCGTCAATGATGGTCTTCACTGATGCGTTTCAAAGCCACAAACATTTGTGGAGCAAGTAGCCACCATCAAGCACGATGTGGGTATTGGCATCTCAAGAGATGTTGTTAGTTCCCTTCCTTACTCCAGCTTTGTTGAAAAGAGACATTGGGTAAGGGGGCAATTCATACTTGAAGTGGGCTTTCAACTCTACGTCGGATTTTTATGGTGATGCTAACTTGCTGGAATATTGTGAGAGGGTCAACTTCAACCTTCTTATTAGTGACTTGTATGGAATTATTGACGATTCCATGCTAACAACTTAGTCTTTACGTTTGAATCCAACTTTCCCAAATGTCTGGTTTCCTATGTTAACCACTCCTTCTGTCCCCAGTTTCTTGGCAATATAAAAATTTACTTCATAGCCTCCAACAATCCCACTGCTAATAGAAACTATGGGGAACTGATCTCGTGCAAGTGCAAGATGGGCTGTGCTGGGGGCTGCAGCTGCTGCAGAACAGGGCTGAAATGCTCAGTTTTGTGCCCTTTCTGCAAGGGGAAAATTCTGTCGCAATGTACCCACACCCCAGAATGACAGTTCTTTAAGTGAGGATGAAGACATCACCCCACCCTCGACTTCCCAGGTCCCATACCATCCCATACCAGGAACCTCACAAATGGTTTAAATATGCCTGTTGGTTTAAAAGTAAATACATCTTTATGAAATATTCTGCTTAAATATTTTTTTCTGGCAAAATCCTATCTTCCATAGACACATATACATATAAATAGTTTCTAAACACAGTTATAAGACATTTTTAGTCATCATATTACCAAAATAATTAAGGTGTTGGTGGAGGAAAAGATGTTACTCAACTTTCACCCAAAAAAGCATTTTTTCATCTTTTCGGTTTTTGTCATTTATGATGAGACTATCTGAGCTACAAGGACCAGCTATAGCTCAAATTAAAGCTTATTAAATTGCCTAAAACTTTTATTCCCTTGACTTTAATGTAGGATGTGTCATTTTGCCGGTATTCATTTCGAAACACGAAGAAAACTTAAGATTTTAAAATTTTGGAAAAGAAGGCCAATCTTTGAAAACCCGTATCTCGGTAACTATATAACTTACAAAAACGATTTTGATCTCATATTTTAGAAAGTTTAATTTACTTTAAAAAAGATATTTAAGATTATTTCCAACAAATGCATAGTTTAGCAGATGTCGAGAAACCGAAAAAAGTAAAAAAAAAAAAACGGTTTATTTCAACCGCCATTCAGCGAGCACAGGATTCTGAGGGTTGCAAATCTGGATATGTGATCCTAGTAATGGTCCAAAACTCCCCTCCAAAAATCATTAATACTCCATTTAATGTAAGTTTCGATGTAACATTTGACTGGACTATTGTAGGTAGATGGTAAAAAGTTCAGTGAAGACAAAAGCGAGCTAACCAGCAGCAAAGGCAGAGATGATACACATCATAGCGCAGTCAAATTAGACCAAAAAAGTTGGTTTTGCTGCATTAAATCATGTAGTTCCAAAAGTTTCAGGAATGTGTAGAGGGAGGTCCCCTGAACAATAACTGCCGGCGGGGAGTGTGGGGGAGGCTCAAAGGTCCCTTTTTTAAGTTTTTGGCACATTTGTCGAAAACGGTGCATTGAACAGTAAAAGTTATTCTTCTCAAAATTAAAGGAAAAGTAAACTAAAAATTCAGTATTATTTTCTTCATATGGATTGAAAGAAAATGTTTTTAAGAAATAATAATTTTCACTGTTAGAAATATTTTACACCTTCTCATTTAATCACAAAACGAATATGTTTATTGTAACTCAGTGGGCACGTGACGTCATGCTTGATGAATGCTTGACTCAGTCCCACCCGGTGAAAGGCAATTCACAGCATTCTGTCTACTGTTACGGTTTGTGAGTGAGTATCTGTTCAAACAATGGTTTATTGTTGTGTGGTAGGGTGTACAAACTCATCGTTGAAGAGTGATAACACACTTAAAATATCTTTCCATCGATTTCCCAACAGAGATAAGTCACCCGAGCATTATAAGCAATGGCTGATCAAAATAAAAAGAGAAAAATTTGTTCCTAGTATATACAGTACAATTTGTTCACAACATTTTGAAGAAAATGATTACGAGCTTTCGGTACAGTTACAAAAACAGTTAACTGGAGAAACCTCGCAAAAAGTGCTATGCCATCACTTAAAAAAGTGCTATGCCATCACTTCTTTTGTGTGGGAAATCTGAAATACCGCCAATGAAGAAAAGAAAATCATCGTACTTGAGGAAGAAGGAAATGAGAGAGTTGTTGCAAGATTCAAACGGTAATCCATCAGTATCTGGGAATGGACAAATCATGAATGTGGAATCTAGTATTTATGACGAAAATTCAGTTTTTAACAGCGTAGGCATTCAGTGTGAACTAGGAAATGAAACTTATGCTAATGTTTGCACAGATTCATTGAATGTTTCTTCTAGAAATTGTGATTCAGATAGCTCTTTTAGCATTTCAGACATTTCGACTACCGTCCTTATAAGGTAACATTGCAGACATCAATATCAACAACTAACACAAAGGAGACTTTGTAGTGTATGTAGAAACAGCATGTGCTAGCATAACAGCAGCTGTCATCCTGACAATCAGTTGTTGCGCATGACATCACAGGAGATTTTTACTTCACCCATACAAAGCATAATATTTGACGCCTGAAGGTCACAAGATCACCATTCCTTTCGCAATTCTAAGCAGGTATTTTTTTTAGTTTACCCTTCCTTTAAAGCCATATTTATCTGTATGTGTTACTGTCTGAGAAATGAGCCGGAGAAAATGGAAAATTTGCAGAAAAATTTGTTGTGCCTCACTTTTCTTTGTCATACTTGTCCTTCCAACACAATTTCCTTCCAGTTTACAGGATACTCGTGAGGAAGGAGGTTGTAGAGCATTAAATTTCCTTCAAGAATATATATATATATACATTTGCTAATTTATCTTTAAGCAGTCAAAAGGTAGAGTGTTTTTAAGTTTCGGGGTAAATTTCAAGATTCCGCTAGTAAACCGCTTTTCATTTTATATCCGTTTTCAAGGGCATTAACTCTGTATCACGTCACGTTATATAATGTTTATGTAAATATAAATGGAATTATATGTATATATGAAGTGTGTACTTTTTCTACAAGAGGTGCAATCTGGGTAATATGTTAGTGACAAACACTGTACCTAGTACGTTTTGTATTGTTAGCAGGTAAAATGAGTTATGTGGATATCAAGGGTTCCACCTGATGTGTTCCCAATTAGCGGTATCCACTGTAAATGCATGTCGGATCCTATATTCCAAGATACAAGAAGACCTCTAGTTAAAAAAGTGACCACCTAGGAATGACCTAGTACAGAAAATCAAAGACATAGGAATCCCACACAACTCAACTCTAGCATCTTTCGACATCACCAACCTATACACAAACATACCAGTCACAGAAATCCTGAACATCCTAAAGACCACACTACAGGAAAACAACACACCGGAACAACACATATCAGAAATCATAAACATCCTAGAAATCATCACAAAACAGAACTACTCCACCTTCGAGAATAAGCATTACACTCAACCAGATGGCCTTCCCATGGGTTCCCCCATATCCAGCATACTAGCTGAGATATTCCTCCAACACATAGAACACAACAAAATCCTCCACAACAACAAACACTCACACAAAATAATCTACTGGCACATCTACGTAGATGAAATTATCATACTAAACTAAAAACTAAAACTAAACTATAGAGGAAATACCAGACAGTGCACACAATTACTACACCATCAATAATATCCACAAAAACATACAATACTCAGTAGAATCTATATTAATAAAAGGAAGTGTCTGTCCTCCGTCTGTCTGTCTGTCCGCGATGCCCAGCGAAATCTACTCAATGCAGAGATCTGAAATTTTATACATAGGCGGACTAAAGGGTCAAAATGTGCACCTCGAAGCCGGAAATTTAATTCTCGCTTTCGTTCGTGAGTTATGAGTGAAAAACGGGCAGAAAACGTGTATTTTTTGCGAATTCGAAGCATCAGTTTCAGTAATATATTTCAATGTTAAATCAATTACAGCTGGCTTTGGCTATTTTTGTCATCATACCTCATAGCCTACCTTGGAAATAAAAGCATCGCGATCGCTTGAATGTTGTAAGCCCACGCTGGTGCATTTGTTTAGAATGTCAAGGCCCGTAGACATACAAAATCTTCAACCTACACGGAAGAGGGATAATCAACATAGACCTAAATATGATTAAACATTGTTCGATTTGGACGAAACTCACTATACAGGGATTTTCTTGGTCAAGGAACTCGAATCTAATATCACTTTTGCCAGGCGACGCTATCTAATCGTGGTAAGTATTCCACGTGGTTTAGGTGTTAATAAATATAATGTTTTAACTATTATGCTCTTATTTTTTTATTTTTGAAATAATTATCGCGGGCGAAGCCACGGGCACATGCTAGTTTGAAATAAACAAGACCCTCAATTTCCTAGATTTCACTATCACTAAAGACAATACACAGAAACATAAATTCAGAATATACAGAAAGCTCACAATGGCAGACACACTGATACACAACAGCTCCAATCGTCAACACAACACAAACACGCTGCATTCCGCCCCATGCTCCACAGACTTGAGAACACACCACTATCCATTGAAGACTACAAAGAAGAACTAATCACTATAAAACACCTAGCTGTTACCAATGGCTACAACCACACAGTCATTGACAACTTACTACACAAAATCAGAGCGAAGAAAAATGACCAAAACACAGACAAGGAAAAAGACAAATACATCACACTCACATACTTCAACACACAGAAAATCGCCCAACAGACCAGAAAACAAGGATACAAAATAGCATTCAGAACGAAGAACAAAACAATCAACAAAATACAACCCACAGACAACAAACAACACAGAAATAAATACAGTAATCAAGGAGTCTACAGGTACAAAGTAAAATGCAACGACTGTCCAAAATTCTATATAGGACAAACAGGCTGAAGTTTCAAAACACGATACACAGAACACATACGAGCTCTCAAATAAAACAAAGACTTTGCCTATGCAAACCATATAATAATCACAGACCACGAATACGCAGACATCAATACAAACATTGAAATCCTACACATTAACCACAAAGGTCATACCCTCAACACATTCGAACAATATGAAATATACAAACACACCACACAAGACAACGCCAACATCTTAAATGAACAATTACATGCACTCTATGACACAGTCATTAAAAAATGTCTTCCTAGTCACAACGGTGGCATCATGGGAGTCAGTTGCTGAAGATGGCCGCTCCACGCAGTTGAAAGCGCTCCAACAAGGTAATTAACATTGCCATACCACAGTAGTGAGTGTCAGTGAAAAAAGTTATATGCTCTAAATGAATCATTAAGTTATTACATCACTACAAAATGGACAAAACACAAGTAATAAGACGTGTTATAACATGTCTGAGAGTATATAAAACAAATTTGCTAACTAGTGCAAAAGTAGTGTAAAGTGTGATTTTCATTAGTTCAATATTTAAAAATTTTCCGAGGTGAGCCCCCAAACCCCCTTTTTTGGGGGTATTTCATATCCCCCAAACCCCCCCGGCACTCTCAACCCTCCCCAAAATTATTTTATAGCTATTAGCTATATGGGTAATAAATACCATTTATGTTTACATAAACAATAAATAACGTGATACAGAGAGTTGAAGCCCTTGAAAACGGAAATAAAATGATGAGCGGTGTGCCCCTTTCGGTCACTCTTACATACGTCGGAAGCTTAGGACATATGATTTATGAAGTAGATCGGGTTTCGACCATTTTTTACTAATCGGTGACACTACTGCTTAACATCAAAAGCTGGGCACCCATTATTACAATAATGAAGCATTGAACAGATTAAATATCATTTACTGGAAAGAGATGGGAAATATATATATATGGCGAAATGGGATTTTCTAGAACAACTTTATTAACATTTGGAATTATAACATGTAAGATAATATTTTCTTTGATAAAACGACTATCTTCAACCCTATGTACACCTTATTTCTTGAATCTAACCTTTGGCAAGACTAAAGAGTAAGTCTATCTATACATTTCTTGTTGTATACAACAACCTGGAACCTTGAGCAAGGGCAATACCCCACAATAATTTAAATACTCTTTCTTAAAACCCCCGTCTCTTAAAAATTCCCTAAAACCCAAGATAATTCCAATAATAAGTACTGCCTGTTCTAGAACACCCTGTAGTTAATCGCTAGTATCCCGCATGACTAGGAAAACCAATAATCTTTAGGTTAGCAATAAATATCAATCAATAAGACAATCTAAATCCCTTAATGGCGTCGATGCGGAAATTCTACACGCAAAATTCCACTCAAGGAAAATTCATGCTATTACCTGATAACTGCCAAAATACGGAATAACTGCCGGAATGCCAGAGAACGTGAAAGAATTTTGAAAACGGACGGACGTGATTTTACTGACTGACCAAAACATGAAGACAAGCAATTTTACATGAAATTTACATGGTGTAAAGGCGTAATTTCCAAGATCCAAAACATAACCGGTAATTAATACATTACTGAAAATTTGTGAAATGTTCAAAACGGAAAATTTAGATAGCCAAAACGGGTGAGCACTGAAATAAGACTAAATTACTGCTTGCATTTGAAAATGAATATGGAAAGGTCTCACCCAAGTATGCCGTGCTCCTCAGACATCATGTTTCACGGCAGCAACGCCCACCAAAGCACAGAAAATCAGATTACATGTTCATGACGCGAGCACTGGATCCCAACTGCTGGCAGGTTGCACCAGCCTAACCTCCCTAGCATTCCCACAGATGGCAGTGCGATCTAGTACCGCTTTTACAAAATATCAAGAACCACGCTGTTTAGAGTGGGTGAGTTTACAGATTTTACATGATTTTTAAGATAATTGCAGTTGGCTAAATTTAATGAGTGTTTGAACTTTCAAATGAGCCGTATTCACGGCTCAGCGGTTTACAAGCGGAATCTTGAAATTTACCCTGAAACTTAAAAACGCTCTACCTTTTGACTTCTTGAAGATAAATTAGCAAATATATAATATATTCTTGAAGGAAATTTAATGCTCTACAACTTCCTTCCTTACGAGTTTATTGTAAACTCAAAGAAAAAAGAGTTGGAAAGACAAGTTTGAGAAAAAACGTGAGGCGCTACAAATTTTTCTGCAAATATTCTATTTTCGACGGCTCATTTCTCGGAGAAGGTAACACATACAGATAAACATGAGAACACCAGTTTGTAGGTAATTTAATAGAATTTAATTTTGAACAGAATATAATTTTCTGTTCGAAGCACCGTTTTCGATATATGTGCTAAAAACTGAAAAAGGGACCTTTGAGCATCCCCCCCTCCTTGGTTGAGGTTCCTTGGTTTGTTATCTTCCTGGGTGTCTGTAGACTTCAAATACAGTTTGATAAATCCCAGCTAACTCTTTCGGAAGGCTGCTGAGGTGGCATCGCACCCAGTGAAGGTGTGTGGGCCAACACCAGCAGATGCAGAAAGGCATCTCACAAATGTTACCCTGCCTATTAAAACTGCCAGAGGAATTGTCTTAATGGGGCCCCCTCTTATGTACTTACGTACTTGGGAACTTATGAGGATGAAGAACTCGACATCGATCCTCTGCCAGTCATACGCAAAGATTTATCCCCTTTCTCATCGGAAGAAGAAGAAAACAAAGTACAACCCACCCCAGGACTAAGTTCCCATGACGAACCAGGACCCTCTCGCTCCAACAGAAGTAGGAGTTTATGACATTATTCCTCTTTAATTGTACTATAAGGTTTAAAAATATATTTAAATTAAAGTAACATAGTTTAACAAAAACATTTACGAGTTAATGTGTTAATAAAAAAGTTACTCATAAATTGTTGATTGTGGAATCACCCTACCTCAATGCCTTTATATATATATTAATATATAAAATATATATTAACTGTACATTACATATTATATACATTGAATACAAGTATTATTGCCTATGTAGAGGGTTATTATGACTCCTAAATAACAATAAAGATTCAGCGATCCTTGATAAATTATCAATTTCCATAATATATAGTCATTTTATTTTTGTAGGGGTGAGAGATGGAGCTCTCAAAGTGGTTCCATTCGATTCGGGCTGTTGAAAATAGTATTCAAGACACCAAACAATATTATTTTTGAAAAACTACATATAGCCTGTAGTTGAAAATATAGGCCTATTATAAATATTATACATATGTATACATATAATTTCTTTATGTGCAACTTATATATATTTAGTACCTATTATTTATACATATAAATACTTTTATATGGGCTTTTATATAGAGTTAGAGCAGTGGAATAACGTAAAATACGAAAATCATGTCTTTCTGCAAAATCTCGGAATTACACATAAAGTTAAAATTGCTCTAATTTTTGAACGGTTAAAGATAAATAGCAAAGTAAAATACATTCTTGAAGATACTTTAATGCTCTAGAACTTCCTTTCTTATGGCAGAAGAGTTAGAAGGTCAAATATGGCAAAAAATATGAGGCAAAATATATTTTGACCGTGGATATCGTGGAAACAATGGGAGATATCGAAAAAATGATGAAGTCATTCATGTTTATAATTTTATCAGCTTTAAATTTGTTTTGAGTGGTCTTATCGCTAGGACCAATAGTTTCCGAGATATAAGCAAAGAACCGAAAAACGGTACCTTTGACGGGCCCCCTCCCCCCCTGCTCACCTCCCATGAGTGGGTACTTTTAGTATATTTACCTTCTAACTAGTCCAAACAATGTCCCAAAGTAAAAAATTGTGTTCCTTCCATTTCCCTCTACAACCTTCTGTTGGCTGAACTACTACTGGTGATGTTTTGTATGCCCTTGTATATATTGTAAAGAATAAATAAAATTTTGATTTCAATTCGACTATTCTACAAAAAATTAATCTATTCAATCAAGAGAACAACTTTCATTAGTACAATTCATAATTCATCAAATTGATTAACAGAAGGTTATTATTTTAATGCCATCAATAAATATGGGTAATAAGTCATTTCACATAGCATGATAATAAGTTGTTTCTCATGCCACATAATCGGTTCGCATTCCGTAATTGACAAAATTATGTAATTATCACTATTGAGAAACTATTGAGAATGACAATTTATTTGCATTAACTTACAAAGTTCTAGACTACAAAATAGACACCAATGATTGTTGAAATGATATAATTATTTAATTATATCACCTATCACACTTACGAAATAAAGCCCTGCTCACTTTTCTTGCAGATGATGTATTGGAAAGGGGAGGAACTAAGCAAAATTTGATCAGTTTACAATATCATTCTCATTAATTTCACACAGAAAGAATAAGATGATTTATTTGCCTGAATAAGTGGTAGATCTCCAAGAATAAGTGCTAACTCTCCTGACACAGGTTGAATGTCTTCATCAAGAACTTCCACTATTCTCACATTAATTCCATGTTTATTCTCCATTGCAATATGCATGCATACACGTAAACAACTTGGTAAATCCAGTCCTTCTGGTTCTTGATTTGGAACAAATATGTGTTTCTCTACAACTGGTTCAGCTAGAACCTTTCTTCGGCCAATAGCATTTGCTTTTAGCCGTCTGATTTCCACACCTCCTGACTGAATAACTTCCAAATATCTGTATGAATACACTGGAATTTCTGTAAAAGAAACAAAAATCAGATATTGAATGTAGAAACAGGTAATGAATATATAGTATATAAATGAAAAGCTACTCTTTTGTCATCAGCAGCCTATGTTCATAGTCATTTAAATTATGGTACTCTACTTTGGGGTAATTGTAGTTCTGCACTTAACATCTTCAAATTACAGAAGAAGGCTTTAAGGATAATCTATGGTGCTGATTGGAAAGCCCACTGTAAACCTCTTTTCATCTCATCTGGTATTCTCAGCCTACCATCTATATATATTTTACAGTGTTTGTTATATGTTAAGAGTAATTCTGATAACTTTAAAACTTATTCTGATGTACATACCTTTGGCACCAGAAATTGCAATAACATTTTACAGGATCAATGCTTGTTTGCAACAACCAAACATAATTTTAGGTACATGTCAGTGGAAATGTTTAATTCTCTTCCGGCTGCTACTAGAAATTTAACTTTTAAACACTTTAAAGGCTTAGTACTGATGAAACTAAAACAAATCTGCTTCTGCAAAAATGATGAATTTTTTGAGGTAGCCAAAAACTTTAAATAATCTTTCAGTACCTACTATTTGACCTACACATTGCACTTTTTATTGATTTATTTATTGTTTTGTAGTGTTGTATTGATCCTGTATTTCTTTGTATTTCTTTGTATTTCTTTGTATTTCTTTGTATCTCTTTATATTTCAATGTATGTATTTCTAATATTATTCTTGTACCCTTGTACTATAATAGTTTGTTATATTGTTGTTATATTGTATCCTATACCGCAGAACTGCGGTCAAAATGGATTAAATAAATATGAAATATGAAATATGAAATATAGGTATTGCAGGAAGGAATAATAATAAAAAAAAAAGTTTTCTATATTTAAAAAGATATTATTCTTGGGGTTTCATCCTCTTCCATGGAAGTGAAACAAACAGAAATCAAAGAAGCACTTTTTACTACTGGCATCTAGCGGAATGAAATGTAATCGAATAGAAACATCCTTAGGCTGACATAGCTTTTGAACTTTCATAATTGAGAAAATCAGAAATAATTAATCTTAGGAATGAAAAAATGAAAGTTATCAGACTCAAGATGTTCTTTAGCACAAGACACAAAGTACTTTCTGCTTTGTTTGACTTTAATCCATTTGAAACATAATCATAACACTAGTGTTCAAAGTGAGCTGGTATGCACCAGTATGCAATACTGAAACTTACTTACTTACTCAATTCCTCAGCAAGCTAAAGGAATATTATGTATTTTTTGGAACCCGAGGGGTTGGTACTGTGCTTACCTGAGATTGCCATTCAACCCTATTCTGTGCTAACTCCATCCAATCATCCCTCGCAAATCCGACTTCCCTTAAATCTATCCTAAAATTGTCCTCCCACCTACATCTAGGTCTTCCAAGTGGTCTTTTCCCTTCTGGGTTTCCCAGTCAACATTTTTGAGATATATCTTTCCTCTCCCATGCAGGCAACATGTCCAGCCCATTTCATCCTCCGTGATTTAATTACCCTTACTATATCTAGTGAAGAGTAAAGGTCATGAAGCCCGTTGTTATGCAGTTTTCTCCAGTCCCCATTTTCATCTCAAACTGAGATGAGTTTTGGTTACAGTCTTACCAAAATGAATCCTTCACTCAATACTTCCAATCATTAAGCCCGAATGTGGAATCAAACTATTCACTTTGGAAAGCAACAAGAAGACTGCAGCGACCAAAATCTTACATCCCACCCATCAGGAACAGTGACAACACCTGGGCTCGCAGTGGGAAGGAAAAAGCAGAACGGTTTGCAGAACATCTAGCAACGGTTTTCGAACCTTCTACTCAAAAGAGCTCTTCTGAGGACGACATTATTAAGTATTTGTCTACTCCACTTCAATTATCACCCCCCATTAAACCTTTCTCTTCAAGTGAAGTTAAAAGGACAATAAAGAACCATGTTAATCCTGCAAAAAGTCCAGGTTACGACCTAATTACTGGTAGAATCCTACAAGAATTACCGAAGAAAGGATATGCATTTAATACATCAATTTTTAATGCTATTCTCCGATGTAGCCATTTCCCAAATCAATGGAAGATAGCACAGACAATTTGTATTCTTAAACCTGGTAAACCACCCACTGAAGCAGCATCCTATCGTCTGATTAGTCTCTTTCCTGTACTCTCCAAAGTGTTTGAAAAATTGCTCCTGCAACGACTAAAACCATTGCTCTCTGAAATAATTCGTGACTTTCAATTTGGTTTCCGAGAATGTCATTCTACTGTTGAACAAACCCATCACATTGTTAACATTGTACAACAGGATTTTGAATCACGTCGTTTCTGCACTGCAGCTTTCCTGGATATTCAACAAGCATTTGATAAAGACCGGCATATGGGCCTTCTATACAAAATAAAACTAAAACTTCCTCATCCTTATTATCTGCTGCTTACATCATACTTAAGTGATCGACATTTTCAAGTTAAAGTTAAAGACGAACTCTCCATATTCCATCCCATCAAGTCAGGTGTCCCACAGGGTAGTGTGTTGGGACCAGTTCTGTATCTTCTTTATACACATGATCTACCAACAACAGAAAATACCATAACTGCAACATTTGCAGATGATACGGCTATTCTTGCTTCAAATGAAAATTCTACTTTAGCCTCAGGATACTTACAGAATCACTTAGATTTATTACAACGCTGGCTAAATCAATGGCTCATTCAGGTAAATACGAGGGCTATTCAGAAAGTAAGGAATGTTTTGGAATTAAAAAAAACCAAGTACAAGAAAAACATTTTATTATATACATGTGAAAGAGGGACTAAAATACTACTTTTCAACGTAATCGCCATACAAATTCAGGCACTTACCAAGCGGTGGACAAGCTTTGAAATTCCTGTGTCATAGAATTCTGCCGCCACGAGCGTAGTGCAACAATAAACTCTGAGCGGTACTGCCAAACATTGCAAAACCTTAGGAGAGCTGTCCAAAACAAGCGCCGAGGAAAATTGTCATCCAAAATTTTGCTTTTGCATGACAATGCCCGACCTCACATGGCAAACTGTACACAAGAACTCTTGAACTCGTTCAACTGGGAAGTATTTCCTCATCCCCCTACAGTCCTGATCTTCCTCCAAGTGATTTTCACTTGTTCCCGAAAATGAAGACCTGGCTAGCAACACAGCGTTTTGACGATGATGAGGAGCTCCAGGTATGCGTCACTGAGTGGCTGAGATCACAGGCGGCAGAATTCTATGACACAGGAATTTCAAAGCTTGTCCACCACTTGATAAGTGCCTGAATTTGTATGGTGATTACGTTAAAAAGTAGTATTTTAGTCCCTCTTTCACATGTATATAATAAAATGTTTTTCTTGTGCTTGGTTTTTTTTTAATTCCAAAACGTTCCTTACTTTCTGAATAGCCCTCGTAGTTCAAAATCTTGGCATATCACTTTTTCTTTACGCCGAGAAAAATGCCCAAGAATACAAATAAATAACGAAGAAATTCCAGTTGTAGAGCATGTAAAATACCTTGGTTTTCATTTAGATGTACATCTAACCTGGAGACATCACATTATTACGAAAAGCAAAGAAGCCAAACTAAAGTTTCAACAATTGTACTGGTTTTTAAATAAGATATCTCAGCTATCCCTGTATAATAAAGTTATACTTTACAAGACCATAATAAGGCCAGTATGGACATATGGACTTCAGCTTTGGGGCACTGCCAGCAATTCCAATATTGACATCTTAAGAAGATTTGAATCCAAATCTCTTCGCCGACTTGCTAACGCACCGTGGTATGTTTCCAATGCTACATTACACCATGACCTGGACATCCCTACTATTAAAGAAGAAATCACCTTGTACAGCATTCGATACCAGCAACGCCTAAACAATCATCCCAATTCCCTAGCCATCAATCTATTGGACAATAGTTCCTCAATCAACCGTTTACATCGATGGGGGAAATCCCCCCCCCCAAATTTGTGACATTAAGCACAATTATTCAAAATTTATTATTCTAATAAATTTTGTAAAGACTACATAACCCCAAATACTTAAATTAAAGCAACAACATTCATTCTTTTGAAATACATTTGTAATAAAATGCTGAAATGTTCATTTTGATTTCAATTGTGTACTGGGAATAATTAATTTTTGTGAGTAAAAACTTCCCTCTCTACTTTGGTTCCCCCCCCCCCCCAAAAAAAAATGTCTCTCTGGATCCACCCCTGGAATACTTTGAGGTTGGATAAATGGAACATACATGGAGATCATTTCAGAGGATGATCAGCATAACAGATATTTTGGTGTGGTTCAAAATTAGGTTGTAGATTATGATAGTACTTACCTTGCATTGTCTTCTTTGGTCGGTCTCAGTTTTTCACACTCTGTACCCAAAACTATCACAAGCTCAACTAGGCAGTCGGCAATGAACAGGAGTCTTGTCTCAGGGTGTCACGTGATATAGTTGTGAGTAAAACATGATGCAGTTTGAAATTGCCCTTTTATTTAGAACTTTCAAAATTATGCTGATGATGAAGTGCCATTTAATTATCAACTTGTGCTTTAGTTGCCATTGTTACGAGAATTTTACTTGTTAACAACTTACTGTGATTCTATAAGTTGATGAAGATAATCTGGCGATTACTAAGTAGCCAGAATCGCTTCATCTTCTTCTAGCCATCTGAACGAACACACATACTACAGACTTAACTTCACCATGCCACTACCAAAGATTGAATGAAAATTAAATAGTTTATATCTACTAATGGCGACAGTTTCACTATGTGACCAATATCCAGGCGAATTATCACACATGACGGACTGAACTTAACTGTGCAATGGCTGAAAACTGAGTGAGAGTGAGATGTGTACGAGCAATTACTTTTATAGGCAATGTGACATCACAACACTACGGGGGCTATATATTTAATTAGGTATGCGAAGATAATTTGAATACTGTGATTTTATTGGTTCTAATCAGTAGGGACTACTTCTAGAATTATGGGAATCTTTAAATAAAGAAGAAGGTGAGTACGGCGCCTATTCATGGCATTTCCTTATAACAGTCGAAAATATAAAATGATCAAATTACTTCCCTATCCCTTATACTATCTTAAAGAAAGTATTATCATTGAGTAGCAAATTAAATTACACAACTTTTCATCGAAATCAGTCTCGTAATAAATAAACAAATAATTAGCTGTTTAAGAAATTACAGAATCTAAGATGGCTATTAGAACGGTTTCAAATACTTTTGAGGTATGTCTTTCCTCCCCCATGCATGCAATATGTCCAGCCCATTTCATCCTTATTACCCTTACTATATCTGGTGAAGAGTAAGGGTTCTGAAGTCCATCGTTATGCAGTTTTCTCCAGTCCCCATTTTCATCTCTCTTATGCCCAAATATTTTCCTAAGCACCCTGTTTTCAAACACTCTCAGATTATGTTCTTCCCATAGAGTAAGCGACCATATGCAATACCGATACTCGTAAAAAATTATTAATGGTCTATCGCCCCTGAAGTTGTTTTCAGTTGGCACCGTTATTATTGTCATAGTACATTTTTTGTTAATATTCAAACTGACTACTAAATGCTCAATTTTTAGATATTTTTCCTTCTTATTTGGTGTTTTACAGTAACAGCACTAGAAGTTTAAATACCATTTTCGGAATGGATTTATTTATTTATTGACCTTTGGGCAATTTTTGGTTGCAATCGGAAATTTTAAAATTCTATTTTATACAATAAAGTACAATTTTATATGCAATTAATTTTACAAATTATTATAGGCTAAGTTTAATATTTAAATTTTTTATAATAAATTTAATTAACTTTACAGTAATTATTAAAAAAATGTAATTTCAAAAAATTCATCTACCTTATAAATATAATTTTCAGTTAATATTCTTTTTACTTCTTTTTTAAACCTAATATAGGGCAGTTGTTTTAAAGCTAGAGAAAGAGGATTGTAAAACTTAATTGACATATAGTAAAAAGTTTTTTTGTGTTTTACTATAATCACATCTAAACAAACCGATTTCTAGTTTGATAGCTATGTGAAGAACCCAAATCATTATAGATGTTAATATTTTCTTTTATATAAAGCAAGCACTGAAAGATAAAAATTGCAGTAATTGTCATAATACTTAATCTAACAAAAACTGGACTACAGTGACTATGGCTAGAGAGATTACTCATTAGCGTTATACCTCCAGCAAATAAGGAGGGCAGCTGGAAGCCAGGTAAATCCCCTTACACTCACGCACTCTCCACGCTTCCAGCCGCCCTCCTTATTTGCTAGAAGTATAGACATATCTTTTGTAATTATAACAACCTTTCTACAAAAGACTGGTGACCCCAAAGTAAGGTACCATAACTCAAGCGACTATTAACACATTCGCTACCGTGCACGCCATATGGCGTGGAAGAAAATCCAGCACTCGCCGCTCGTCAACGCCAGCTGGCGTTGAAGCACCCATGCCAATTTGTTTTTATATTTCTTCAAGGAACATGGTGAAGGTGGTAGTTTCTATTTACGGCAATAGATAGGGGGATGAATACACTTGCTAGTTTCCATTTACGGAATAGATGGTGGGTGAATACACTTACTGGATATACAGAAACCCTAAAAAATTATGTCATTGACCTCCTGACAACAAATGAATTCCATGTGCTTTTGAAGACGAGTTTTGCAACGCTGGTTAGTAGCGTGAAGAATGCCTAGCATTAGGCTTAGTGGTAATTTCGTGTTTAGTGACAAAAGAGATAAACGTGATTATAGGCATAGGCCATTATCAGATGAGGAAATGGATGAATTATTATTCAACAATTATTCTGATGATGGATTAATATCTCCTGCTGCAGCTCCGTGGCCATTCAACAAGCACAGAACTCTTCCGTAAGGCATTTGAAAATTTTTATGCATTAATTTCATAGGGTTTTCAAGAAAAACTGAAAATAGTGAGGTAGTGTAAATTCATGTATATTTTGAAGTAGCCATTTAAAAACCCTGGGCTGGGGCATTTAAAGAGCTGGCAGGTAGTGAGTAGTGAATGTGTTAATATGTGCATAATAAACTGTTTTTAGCACTGATTGATCTTGAGTGCTCTGCATCCTGGGAGATTGACAGCATCGAATCATATTAATTTGTAATAGGCCTACAAGTAATATCAACTGTAGAATGTCAAAGAGCATTTAGTGGAATGCATACTATTCTGTCACATTCAAGAAATTAACTTCAGATATTAACAATAATCAATCTGCTCAACTTGAAGGTGATTATAACTTACATCCCATAAATAAATTTAAGCCAAAGAATTAATAGCTACACCAGGGATGATGGTTTGTAGATAAACAGAAGTATGAAAAGGAAAACAGAAAATGCTGCACTTCAAGGAGTGAATGACTGGAGAATTATCTTTCAATACTAGGTACAATTCTAGAACTAAATTGCATATCATAAAGTAGGTCTATATGATTTTGCTTTGTTAAAATGTTTCAGCCATTTTCTTATGCCAAGGAAGCTTGTATGAAATTGTTGAGAAATATACCACCTCTGCTTTTTTCTCACTTTGAACACTGCATAGCACCATAAGGTTTTAGAATTCATTAAACCTGATTAAGCAATGTTTAAGGAAATAACTTAGAATTCGTCCCTTCTAATAGCCATTATTGATTTAACATTAGCGCAGTATATATATTGGATACATAATGAATTTGTATATTTTTATGTTTAGATTTCGTCATCTCCATTACATGATAACACAGGTATCAGTCAACCCTCGATATAATGCCCCTCTTCACAGTGCCACACTCACACTGCACCAATAAATGCAAATGAACAGATCTTTTCCCATGTAAAATACATAAGAAACCTCGTTACTGTGCCAATTCATTTAGTGCCAGTGAATATAAGACAAGATTTTTACAAAATATAGCTTGCACTGAATTTTTATCAGTTGCAGAATTCTTTTATAACTGGCGTGAATGTTAGGATGATTATTTAAGAAACATACTGTACTGTATTTCCAAGAAGTGAGTGTTTCCCTGCCACTAATTGTAAATGTAATGAGGTGGAATGAGGAAGCTATGTTAAGAAGTTGGACAGATAGCCTGCGTGAGGGTGGAGCAGGTAGAAAGAGCACTTCATACAATGAGCCATTACAAACTTTGTCTTCTTTTAGTTCAGTGTCCATTCAGCTGTTAAACACTACACTACAGTTACTCGTAAGATTGTTAAAATGAGGAGAGCTGTTGTTACACTCCAAGAGAAACGAGAAGTTTATGAATACAGTGAAAGATTTATAAAGTCCAATCATAATCATAATCACTTAACATGGACCCACATGATTTTCAACCTCTTTGTTTGATGTAGCACTCGACATATACTGTAATAAATTGAGTTACTGTACACTATTTTATTTTGTAATAAAGTTCTCTATTTGGCTTTTATTTAATTTTTCTTTCATAGTACAGGGTCTGTATTTTAAGTAATGAGAATAAATCCAGAAAAAAAAAATTTATTACAGATATCGCTGCAAACCTTTAGTAGTCTTCAAAGTATGCTCCTTGAGCGTCAACACACTTCTGCGTGAGAGTTTTCCATGCTTTGTATGCTCCCTGAAATTCAGCAACTGGAATAGATTTCAGAGCATACGTGCAAGCCACTTTGACAGCATCCAGGGTTCCGTGGTGGTGTCCTTTGAGGGCATTTTTCACTCTGGGAAAGAGGAAAAGTCTGCAGGGGCAAGGTCGGGGCTGTAGGGAGGCTGACGAATCCTGTTGCCAGTGGTTTTCGTCAGGTACTCTGTAACCACAAAGCAGGTGTGACATGGTGCACTGTCATTATGGATCTTCCAATCGGCGACAATTTCTGGTCGCACTCAGTTGACCTGTCTCTTCAATCTTTCTACCACTTTCATGTAGAAGGAGCCATTGACTGTCTGTCCTTCAGGCACAAATTCCGAGTGGACCACACCTTTCTTGTCGAAAAATACAATCAGCAATGCTTTGATTCTGGACTTGGACATGCAAATTTTTTTTTGGAGGTGACTGCAGAATGTGCAATTCGGTGCTCTGCCCTGATATTTTGGGGTCGTACTCGAAGATCCAACTTTCATCTCCTGTAATGACATTCTCAAAGGACACCACCATACATCAAAATTTGGTCTTTCTACCTTACATGCCTAGATTCAATTTTTTGAATGTCTCCTCCACATTTCATACAGGCTTGATTTGAAGAAGTGGCAAATTAGAGGGAAAGAAGATAAAATCTCAGCAGAGAAGAGGAAAGGACTTATTCAAAAAAGTTTCAAAAGAGAAATGGGGCTTATTGTTGATCAACCAACTCCCGGAGGAAGTGGAAATTCTAACGACGGCAATACAGCTCGTCACTTCTTTCAGAACCCGGAACTATCAGTACAGATAACTGGAATTGATAAAAATTTAATACAAAGGTTTGGAACTATTCTTATAACAATTTCTTCTGGCTTCCCAAAAGTTCTAAAAAAATTTGATCATTACGCACAGAAAACTAAAAAGTTATTCTTAAAGCTGTATCCTTGGTATTATATGCCTGTTACTGTGCACAAGATACTAATACATGGAGCACAAGTAATTGAATAAGCAATGTTACCGATTGGTATGCTTGGTATGTTCTTAATGTACTGCTCATCACTTCACATCCTTTGATATCAAATATACGCCCCTTGCCCCAGAAGAAGAAATACAGTCTACCCTTGGAAGTTTGACAGCTCTTAATCAAACAAAAGCCACAGAAATGATGAACAGGAGAAAATGTTGTCACCTCCAGAAGAAGTTGATGATGATGATGAAGAAGAAGAAGAAGATGATGATGATGAAGGTAATGATGTAGATTATGAAGAAAATGGCAAAGAAAAGTATGATGATGATGATGATGATGATGATGATTACAATTAAAATTTTGAAAACAGAACTGTATCTTATAGTATTGTATCATAACATACATTTTGTTGTATTCGTATGTATATATGTATGTAGGCCTATGTGTGTATGTGTGTTTTGATCTAAAGTAGATGATTTTTTCCATTACAATAGTTTTCTACAAACAAATACATTAGCATTGTTCCCTAATCCACAAACAGTTTCTTTGTGCTGTAACTGAAATAGGGCAAATGTTTTCTGGAACTGAGGAAGTAAAGATCTGTCTGCATACAGCTAATTGAGTTTCTGTTCACTGATTGATGTAATAAATTAGTAAGTACAAATTTGGTACATTCTGTGTTCTGTGTTTGTGCTTATACAAGATGCAAATAATTCTGTCCCTTTAGATTCTCCAGATGTACATAATAAAGAAGAAAATGAAGATGATGATGGCTAGAATTTTGAAAAGAGAACTTAAACTGAACCATTAGTAACTGGTTCCTAATTCTATTATTTATTATTTATTTAATATATATATACTTATTTTGGTGTATTTTTGTGTTTTCTATCCAATATTTATTTGCTACATACTTTTTTGCTGTTTATTTCCGTTGTGTCACTGTACTTCCTGTTTTGTTTATTATTCAAGTGAGGCACCAGGTTCCAAAAACCGTCATATCCACTTTTGATCGAAATTGAGTTAGCAATGGTTTCTGAATCTACTCCATCTTGTCCATCATCCTGTTAAAAAATAATGTTCCAAACTACGTCGTATCTCCCTCATTATAAATCGTAAACTTAGCTAAAGTGCACTTATGGCCTTGCTATATAGACGATGAATATTAGAACAAAACCATCCGTTCCTTTGTTACATACTGGACATTATATTCAATTGAAATGTTTGTTTCTTGGAGTTATTTTTTCATTCTGGCTTTTTATGTCAGCAGTTAAGAACGTTTGAATATTTTAATAATATAAATTATAACCACACCATGACATCTTTTATGAAAATTAAATAGGTTTTCTTGAAGATAGAAGGTAGATTTTCGTGCCAAATACCCTCTAATCCCTGCGTTGCAGTTCCAGAACCCGCCTTGTTGAGTGTACAGTTCCAAATAACTTCTTATCCAAAATATTATTCCTTATTATGACATAACCCTTATAGTTTGAAGGATTAAACTTTGCAGTCTGATTCTTTGTGTTGTTAGCTATTGTTTGAACTTTAGGTTTAAGCAGAATATTTAAGAAAACCTTATATAAACGTTTTTCGTGGTTTGTGAAAAATCATACAAAATGGATAAGAAGCTTTTTGGATCCTGATGCCTCAAGTATACTATTAACTTATTTAATTAATTATTAATTCTCATTATTCATTCTAATTAAGTATATTCGGTATTATTTCTTTATTTATTATTTAATTCTATATTTATTGCATATATATATATATATATTTATTTATTTTGTTATTTGCTGTTATTATCCGATTCTATGTGTGTTTAATGTTTATCCCGCAATGTGGCGCTAGTGTCAGACTGGATTGCTTAGCCTTCAGCTTGTCTGTGTGAAGAGAACGCCGAGGACTCTCTGCTAGGAAGCACGTAGACCAGTGTTAGTGATTTTTTTGTTTTTCATCTTGATATGTAGCGACATAAAGTGATCTCATTCATCGGGCCGGATGGCCTTTATATGCCAGGTATGATCTGAATCTACTTTCCTAATTATTATTCTGCCTTAAGCTTTGATTCTTAAATTTTCTGTTTCGTTTGCTTAAATTCATTTTTGGTGCTTATCGCCATGTAAATTTTCTTGTTATATTCTCGGACTTTCTATACTTTAGGTTCCATTTATTTAGTCTTTTCTTTTTTGTTTTTTTGCTGTTTTTTGATAAATATATATATTCTGTTCAGTCTATACCTGGGCCGTCGTAAGTTTGCACTTTCCAGTTTCAACTATATGCCTACTTACGTTGGCTGCACTGCACTGCGGTTCTAATGACTGACAAACAGAAGCCATTCAACTTCGAACACTTCATTCTTGTATTAGTCTATTCTTTCTCATTTTTCCGCTCTTAAATGTATTACGTTTATTAATTAATGATATTCATACAAATACAGATACAAATACAAAATTAATAAAAATCCGTATAGTTCCTATACAAAGGCTTATGATATAAGAGAAAGCATAATGGTTTAGATACATAATATTCTCACTCGTTTGACAAGCTTATAAGTGGCGCATTGGTTAAGATGCTTGATCGTGGAACTGGAGGTTCTTGGTTCGAGTCCCTTTGCTGTATTTTTTTTTCATTCATTATATTTTTAAGATTTAAATGCAGTGTTTGATTTTTAATTTTTAAAATTACCTGCCTTACACTTTTTGTCAAATCTATAAGAGTAGATCGAGATTTCAATTACTTTGCACCCTGGGCAAAACTTTGTTAATTGCCCTTTTTATTTTTTTACTTTTACCACCTACCCCGAAGTTACTGTTTTGGTGTTAAGTTTGAGTTTCACTGAAGAATAAACCAGCAGTATCCCGATAGCATTTTATTATTGCAAGTAAACCCAGGATTCACAACATTTATTAATAAGTAAAAGTAATTATGTTTTGGAGAAAAATGAATGATTGCTATTGCAGTTTCATTTCCAAAACAATTACCAGAAACCTCTGAAAATATTGTAGTATGTAATATAATCGATCTTTAAAATTTTCAAAAATATTTAATATAGGTTATTTGGTAATTATAAAACATATGCTAATTTAGATTGTTATGTTTAAAAACATATGTATTACAGGTACCATAATTATATTAAAACAAATATTTTAGAACAAAATAGTTATTTATGATCCAAATGTTATAACAAGATTTTATTTTGTGATTTGGCTATGTTTGCGAAAGGAGCCGTAAGTGCGAATGCTGCAAATCTACGAGCAAAATAAATTAATTTTATCACGTGTATCATATACTATTTTTTAGACAATCGTTAAAATTTGTCAAATAATAATAATAATAATAATAATAATAATAATAATAATAATAATAATAGAAGATAGATTTATTATAAAGAATTACACCCTGTGGGGCCAGCCATATTGGAAAGCAAAGACAACCTGTTACTGATTTTCTACAATTTCTGAGAACTTTCACATTTAAAAAGGCTTAGTGAATTTTAATTTTTTTTATCAAACTGAGTCTATTTAATAATCATATGTAAATATTTTTAACAAAAAGAGTTTTTCCATGTGAAGCAATCAGAGTTGGTTACTCTGGAATGTTATAATTTCATACCACCCAGTAGCATAATTTTCTCATTATAATTAATTTAATTTAAGATTAAAAGTGCTTTTAACTTCTATTCTCTAAAACAAATATTACCATATTTCTACTTTCCTGAGAAAAGTACTTGACCCCAAAATAAAATGTTGTTTGCATACAATTTTCCGTACACACATACACAAACACACTCATACACTGAGACACGCACACAGACATGTTTCCAAAATAGTATTTTTTTATTCGGGGGCCTCAAAACGTGGATTTAATTAAAAAACTAAAGTCGGAATTTTGGAATCGAAAACGACACTTCCTCTACCTATAGTACCTATGGTAATGGGCAGAGGAAGTAAAGAAGGAGAATCGTGCGAAAAGTGGAACATTTGTCCCTCTACCTGAAAATAATTTTAATAGGTTTCGCCGCTAAAGGCTATCTTTAAATTCGCCGAGGGTTTCACTACTGATAATAAGGTTTTATATGCTACAAATTATATTATACAATAAAATATAAGACAGCTAATTTTAAAAATAAAAAATCATAAACTGTATTTGTGTCTTAAAAATAGTATGATAAAAAAAGCCACACCCTGCCTAGGATCGAACCCCAACTTTCTGCATAACTATCCAGCACCATAACCACTGAGCTACGACACCACGAAATAATAAAGTGAATATTTATCATGTGAAGATGTACGATGTTCCACACATAACAGGATAAATCTTTGTGTAAATGAACAATACGGTTTTTTTTGTGAAACTATGGGTTCGGAATAATATTACATTACATAAATATCGAAAATTACTGAATGGAAGAACATAAAAATAATAATTGAGGGATTAGAAATAGTTTCGACTGTTCAAGGCCGAATACAGCCGAATAATGCTGATCGGCACCTCCTTGTCAGTACACAACGAAGTCGAGTAGTTCATTTGTCAATCTTTGATACTGGCAACCTAACTTGTAGAATGGAAAGTGCAAACTTACGACGGCCCAGGTATATAAATATGTTTGTTTCGTTTTTTGTTGTTCCGTTTATGATTCTTTGCTTCGTTTGTTCTGCTTTATTTGCGGATATGTACATAATGCAACTTAAACACGCATAGGATGGAATTTCATTGCCAGTTGCTACAGACCTTCGAGGTCATTCCTCCGTTCTTAATATAACGAGTTCTTACGCAAAACATTACGTGCTGTGCTGTCATGCAACTGAATTATTCATTGATGTTGGGTGATTATATTGAGTGCCTACTATCAAAAGTGTAAATTATGAATGCTATCATCATGTTGTGCCAAGTTTTAATATATTCTAACATCATGTTGTGCCAAGTTTTAATATATTCTAATTGATTTTTGCAATAATGAGCTTTATTCAAATTTTAATGTGTTTATTGAGTAATAAAGTTTGTAAACCCTTGTTAAATTTGATTTTTGGAATTGTTATTTCTATATTTGCATATTTTCCTGTACTCTCTTCTACGGCCCTGGGAAGTCAATTTTGGGTGAAAGAACTATCCAGTATAAAACTATATGAACATTATAGTATGTACAAACGTGTGCGTGTTTACTTATGTATGTATGCTTGTATGTATGTGTGTTTCATGTATTTATATAGGCCTAAATGTGTGCGTGTATATATAGGTATAAATCTATATTAATCTATTTATATAGCAAATTAAAGTGCGTTTCTTTGTATTGTATGTGTATAATACATGTAAAGTTATAGTTTCAAAACATAATATAATTTTGTCCTGCTTGATTCGCATTTTGGACAACTGTGAGATGGTGGCATCATATCAAGGGTTGACTATAGTTTCATTTGTGCCTAATGTTTTTATTATGTACACCATTTAATATGAAATTTAAATTCTACCCAGAGTGTAAGTCTGATATTGTAATAGCTTGAGAATCATTGTTCATATGTTTCTATGATTCAATTATGGTACTTTGTCACATTATTGCAAATGAAGTTGATCTAAAAATATGTAGGCTTATTTAATTCAAAGATGAATGTAATAATGCAAAACTTAATCAAACAATTCAGATGCAAGATATTATTAACACCTCATAGTAAAGATAAAATTACCAAGCAGTAGAAATCTTCATTTAAAAGATCCAAAAAATACGGTTGATTACCTTTGTATTCTTTTTCTGTAGACAGTGCTTTGAGTATGGCAGCATGTTTTTCAACATTAATTGTAAGTTTTTCGATGTATGTTGGAACAAACAAACTTCGTGTGTCCTCTTGAAGAATTTTCAATTGCAATAAGTTGTCCATAAAAGTCACCCAGTTATTGTTCCAGGTAACCATTCCAATGGATCCTGAAAAAAGTTTTAAAATATCCACTTATTACAGTCATTTTGTTTCATTTTATCAATTTTTTATTTATTTTATTATTTTATTTATTTATTTATTAATTCAGCTGTATTTATAGTCCTTTCATCTACAATACCATATCAGGAGTTCGGGATCTGTGTCTATACAGTAAGGTAGGCCATGAAGCCATTCATTTTCAATCATTTTCTATTGTTGGTGTATTTTATGGAGTAAATTTCAACTGATATATTAATTTAAATGGATATGATATAGGATGAAATAGCGAGGATGATTCATGGTACCGGTATGTAATTATCCAATTCAGCATTTGCCTCTACAACCTGGGAAACCATGAAAAAACCTATGTCAAATTGGCCAGACACAGGATTTGATCCTGGGACCTTCCCGAATGCGAGTCCATGACGTTACCATCTTGGCCACCTTGCTTGATATTTTACCATTTATTTACTGCTGCATAGTCCCATTATGGAAGTGAGAAAAACATAAACATCTTGCGTTGTCAATCATAGAGAAAGTGGAAATGCTAAAAACAACTTAAAAGTGGTGTGCCTGTGAAAACCATTTTTCAAAATCTGGCATTCCTGAGGTCTGGAGGTTGCAAAATTATTGAATGCCAACCTGCCAGAATGAAGGGTAACATGTTCCTATCGGAGAAGAACAAAATCGAATATGTAGAAATAAACAAACTCACAAAGCATAAATGATATAAGGAACTTCAAGCTGCAGCAGATAAAACACATAATGAATAGTACAAAATCAACAAAAAGAGCAAGGAAAGAAATGGCAGAAAGGAAACATTGGATGTTGAGTGTAACAAAGAACACAGATAAGAGAATCACGGCAAGATCGGAAATAATAACTGCAGCCATAGAATTCTACAAAACACTTTACAAAGCAAAAACACCACTGAATGAAAAACACTTAAGGGCCACTGATGAACTAGAAGAAGAAGAGGAAATCCCCCTATATTGCAGTGCGAAGTAAGGAAAGCAATAGAAGAACTAAAAGTAGAAAAAATACCAGGAGAGGATGGAATACTAACAGAATACTTAAAATGGGGAAGCGAACATCTGCTAACTGAAATCACCAACCTATTCACAATAGCACAATAGTGCTGCTACACAAGAAAGGAAGTCGCGACAATCTGAACAACTACAGGCCAATAAGTCTAATCTCTAACCTCTATAAAGTGTTTACAAAAGACTAACAAGAAGACTCACAATGACTTTAGATGCCAATCAACCACTGGATCAGGCAGGTTTCTGTGCCAGATTTAGCACAACAGACCATCTGCAGTCGGTAAGACAGATCATTGAAAAATCAGAAGAATTCAACCTACCCCTACACATAGCCTTCGTTGACTACGCTAGGCTTTTGATACAGTTGAACATCCTGGTGTTATACAAGCATTAGCAAAGACAGGAATAGAGCAAAAATATATAAGAATCTTCGGCAAGATATACACAAATAGCTACACCACACTAAGAACGAAGAGAGAGGGAACAACATTCAAACTGGAAAAGGGAGTAAAGCAGGGCGACCCCACATCTCCTTAGTTTTTCACATGCCTTCTCGAAATGATTTTCAGAAACATGGAATAGAAAGATAAAGCAATGAGTCTCAACATAAACGGGAGGAGGCTCACGTATCTACATTTTGTGGATGACATAGTGTTATTTGCTAAATCTGGAGCAGAGCTCGAGCACGAGCTTAAAGACCTAAGCCAGGAAAGCCAGAAAGTTGGCCTAACAATGAACACAGCAAAAACCAAGACCATGACAAATGCAATGGCAACGCCGATAATGATCGACAATGTACCAGTGGAATACGTAGAAGAATGTGTGTACCTAGGTCAGCTGATATCAGTAAGAAATACAATGGACAAAGAAATAAAAAGAAGGATCACGCTGGCTTGGAGAAAGTTCCACAGCTTAAAATTCATATTGAGGGAGAAATACCTAAGCCAAAGAAAAAAAATTGACGTCCTGGAAAGCTGCATCATTCCAGTATTATTATACAGATGCCAGTCATGGGCCTGCACCCAGGGACAATTGGAGTGTTTGAAAGTTTGTCAACAGAAAATGGAAAGAAGAATCCTGAACATACAACTGAGCGACAAAATATCCAACGAAGAGATCGGGATTAAAGGATGCAGCAATCCAGGCACAACGGCTGTGGGCAGGCCAAACAGCGAGGCTGCATCAGGACAGATGGACCTGCACGACTACAATGTGGGACCCCAGAGAAGGGAAGAAAAACAGAGGTCGACCTAATCGTAGGTGGTTGGACGATTTCACAAGAGCAGTTGGCAATGAATGGTCAAGAATAGCCAGAGATAGAATATCATGGAGAAATCTGACCAAATTAGCGACAGCCCAAGCCTAAACGGGACAGGTAACAAGTGTAAATAGTGACGGAACTTGATACAAGTGAAAGCAGTCTCAGGATTAGTTAAAGTGTAAGCAACGTCAGGTCTAGTTAAAAGTACAAACAAGGTCAGAACAAGTCATAAGTATAATCAGTGTCTGGACTAGTGATAAGTACGGTACAATCAGTGTCGGGACTAGATACAAACTAAACAGTGTCAAGGCTAGTGATAAGGGTAAATAGTGCCAGGACTAGTTAAAAGAGTAATCAGTGTCAGGCCTAGTTATAAGTGTAATCAGAGTTGGACTAGTTATAAGTGGAATCAGTGTCGGGGACAGTTATAAGTGTAAATAGGGAAGTGTAGCTAAATGTGAAGACAAAACCTCACATGGACTAACTTACCATGTGAGATCATCTGAGCTTCCCTGCCACGGTAGGAGGCCCTTGCCCTTAAGGGATTCCATGGGCTTATAATAATAATAATAAATAAATAAATTTAATTGTTGTTAGGCCATTACAGCAATAGACAAAGTCTAATACAAATCTAAAAATAGAATTAATATAAAACTACAGCTAAATTACTAAGTTCTAAGTTACAAATAACACATATTTTAAGCTAAATTACACTATTACAATTGAAGTATTCATCCAAGGTATAAAAAGGGTTACAAACTAACAAATTATGTAATTTTTTCTAAATACAATGATATGAGTATGTTGAGTAGATACAGATAGTTTATTAAACAGTTTATGTCCTATGATTTCATGACTATTCAGAGATTTGGATAATCGTTGGAACGGAATGTATATATGACTACTGGATCTAGTATCGTGGGAGTGAATATTATTTCTATACTGTAACTCTGACTGTCTATTCTTTATGTAAATTAAAACAGTAAATATATATAGATTGATCACTGTTAATATTCTGTGTTGTAGAAATAAAGGTAGTGTTCCCTGTGTGAGCTATTAGTGATAATTCTAATAGCTTTTTTCTGTAGTAACAGAATTCTATTTACATGACAAGAGTTTCCCCAGAGTATTATTCTATATGCAATAACACTATGAAAAAATGCGAAGTATGAAGATCTAATGTGATTATCTGGAACGTAGTATTTAAGGTGTCATAACAAATAAATAACTCTTGAAAGTTTACCGCTAATATAGGCCTATGTTATATGCTGTTCCCATGTTAACTTATTGTCGACATAGATACCAAGAAATTTAACACTAGAAGAGTTATTTGAGGCCAGTGTGTTCATGTTACTAAGACTAAAATATAGATCTTGAGTTTTATCTTTATTAAGTAGGAAACCATTTGCCCTGAACCAGTTGGTAGTTTCTATCATTGTATTGTCAGTGAGAGCTTTGAGAGTACTAAGATCATTACTAACACTTATGAAAGTTGTGTCATCAGCATATAACACAAAATGAGTATTGACAGCTACTGGAAGGTCATTAATCATAATAAGAAATAAGAACAGTCCCAGGACAGAACCTTGGGGAACTCCTTTTTTAACTATAGCAACTTTAGATTTAATTTTATTTACTGTAACAATTTGCTGACAATTCAATAGGTATGACCTCATTAAATTTAAACTATTATTTCTTATGCCATAGTAATCCAATTTACTTAATAATACATCAATGGCATCAATGGTCGATCTGCTTTTCCTGAAGCCATATTGATATTTACTTAACACGTTGTTATCAAAATACCTTGATAACTGATAGTAAATGACATATTCAAAGATCTTGGCAAAAACTGGGATAATAGAAATCGGTCTGTAACTCGAAGGGGAATCTTTATTGCCTTTTTTGTAAACTGGAGCAACCCTAGATATTTTAAGCTCCTGGGGAAAGAATCCTTCAATTATACATTTATTTATACAATAGGTCAAAGGGTGGACAATGCTATGAATTAGCTCTTTAACCAAGTTACAGGATATGTCATATATATCAACACAGTCAGATGGCTTAAATTTTTTTACTATGTTTATAATTAAGTCTGGAGTTACTTCAGTAAATCTAAAACGCTTTTTTTTTTAATCAGTTTAAAATCGCCCAGCAACATCAGTGCTTTACAGAGATTAGTGTTAACTTAACAATCACACACATACACACATAAAACAAACAAACAAACAAGACCTGAGGTCAGCCAATGGTCCCTCTGTAACAATATAGGCCTACATATTTCTGGTTTAAAGATAAAGTGATGCTTCAGGTACTATCTTCGTCCGATGTTTCTGGTGTTGACAGGAGATTGTCTTGAGGTAGTCTGCTTTTAATTCTAGTTTGTTGAGATGTTCTATGGCCAAGATTGAAGTGTACTGCTCCTGGAACTTTATACAAATCTGCGAAGAACGTTTTAGCTTGTTTGCGAATAAATTCATGGATACTTTGCAGACCAAGTTCTCTGTGAATTTGACTATTTCGCACAAACCATGGAGCGTTAACAGCAATACGCAGTGTTTTATTCTGAAGAGTTTGTAATCTCCTAATTTTACTTTTAGCAGCAGTACCCCATACTGGGCAAGCATAGGTTATTAAAGGTCTTATTAATGATGTATACAGTAGAATTGCATAGTCACATTTGAGTGAGGAATTTCTGTTGAGAATAGGATATAGTTTCGAAACTCTAGCATAAGCTAAATTTAGTTTCATTGTGATGCTTCCAAGTGAGGCGACGATCTAAATGAACTCCTAGGTATTTAACTGCTTGGTCAGATGGTTTCCATGGAACAGTTATGCCATCAAGAGTAATAGCTGGAGAAGTTATTGGACGACGTAAGGTGAAGATCATTGCTTCACATTTAGCATAGTTAAGTGAAATACGCCATTTAGAAAGCCAGTCAGTTATTTGTGACAACGCTGATTGCAGACGAGAAGTTGCTGTAAGAATATCTTCATGTGAGGTATATACTGCAGTGTCATCCGCATACATAGTGACGTTGGTGAAAGATGGGCATGGCATATCATAAGTATAGACATTGAAGAGAATAGGCCCTAAAATTGATCCTTGCGGAACATCAGATTTGATAGGCTTGATTGGTGATTTATCATTTCCGATTCTGACACAGAATGTTCGGTCTGAGAGGAAGCTTAGCACGATATTATATAGGTAGTCAGGAAGACCAATTGCGTGCAACTTAAAGAAAAGGCCACAATGCCACACTTTGTCAAATGCTTGTTTGAAGTCGAGAAATACTGCTGTTGTATGATATTTAGCTTCAAACCCTCAGGCTATGGATTCAGTAACACGCAGAAGTTGGTGAGTAGTAGAATTGTGTTTTCTGAAACCAAATTGTTGTGGAGGTAAGATTGAATTATCATGAAGAAATTTACATAGACGTTGTTGGATTACCTTTTCAAAAACTTTCGATAATGTAGGTAGTAAACTTATTGGGCGATAGCTAGATGGAAGATATGCAGGTTTTCCAGGCTTATGTAAAGCAATGATTTCAGCATGTTTCCAGATCTCAGGGAAATGTCCCAAATGGAGAAGAGCATTAAATATGGAGGCAAGAAAGGCAAGAGCTTTCCTTGTCAAATGCTTGAAAGCTAAGTTCGGAATCAAGTCATGTCCAGGTGACTTCTTGCTTTGCAGATTTTCAATTATAAAATCTAATTCACTGGGAGCAGTAAAGCGAATTGGCAAAGGTGCTGTGACATAAAATTTTGGTTTTCTTCTATTTTTGAATTGTGTTCGTCATTGATTACAGGATTAGGTGTAAAAGTATGCTCCAAAAAATCAGCAAAAATTTTACATTTATCTGCGTCACTTGTATAATGATCGTTTGCTATTTTCAAAGGTGGTATTATAGTAGGTTCATGGAGAATTCTTTTTGTTTCTTTCCATAATGTACAGTCATGTGGCAAAATGGTAGAAAGATGCTGTTGGTAAGATTTAAATCTATAATCATCCAATGCCTTTTTTACTTGTCTTATTAGTTGATTCAATCTTTGGCGCTGCCAAGGTTGTCTTTCATGTTGTGGCACCGCTTGGAATTCATTAAGTAAATTGTAGCATTGATTGATGGTCTAAACATAGAGTTACTGATTCCAATAACAGAGTTTAAGAAATAGTCATTAAAATCATCAGGACTAACTGTCAAATTACCTGTTACCCTGGGTTTGGAAAGTTTGTTTATAATATCCCATGCTGCTTTACAACTATTGCTTGATGTTTTGATGATTTTTTAATTATAAAACATTTTGGCTTCCTGGATTGCCGCTTTATACTTATTCCTAATATTAACAAAGGCCAGTTTAGAAGTATCAGTCCCAAGACTCTTGTGTACACTCAACAATGACAGATTATCATTATCATTATCATTAACCTGTATACTTACTCTCTGCCACTCAACAACATTCTTACTTTTAGTACTCTGCTATTATCCCATTTGCATTTCAGATCCTGCCTATTTTTGTAAGTTTGCTCTCAGCCTTTCCTGTTTTGGTTATGCTTGTTCAATCCCTTACATGTTGAATTACATTACTATGGCCGACTTATCAATAAAAACAACAACATTGAGAAGTCGGCCATACTGAACACGCTATTGCTTTTGATGGCATGCGCCTCATAAGTAGAGAAGAAAGATGGTGGCCGAGAAGGGTGAAAGAAGCTATTGAAATAGCGAGAAGACCCCAGAACATCAACGGGGATAAAGGCCTGGACTTGCCGAAAACCTGGCAACTCCTTCTTCAACACCACCATGATGCACAGATAGGGACAATGGAGCTCCGATCAACCGCTGCTGTCGACCGACCAATCCCAGAGCTCCAACAGATGCCTCTTCTGTGATTGGCCGGACACCCGCTACTGCTCTGATATATCAGAGCAGTATATATATATCTGATATATCACACAGATATATAGGAGCCGATGCCCGGTTTAGTCACTGACCTTCTGGCCCTGAAGAAGACAGCAACATGGCTGTGGAACCGTTGGCCTTTCAACACTCGACGCGGCGCTACCCAGATAGCCTAGACTGTGATGACTCCGGCCGTGGAAGCCAACAGATACATTACTATTTCTTTCTTTTAAGCATGAATTAGGCGGGGAATTCGGGGCAAAGTGAAATGGCAGGGCAAAGTGAAATTTTTAGTTTAAACTATTTCAATTTGGCTCCACTTAGTCCTACCACCATTGATATATGCCTTTGGATATTTGGCTACATTGGAAATTCAAATGGCTGCTGAATGTTGAAATGTGAAGATGTATCAGAAGTAAATGTGTTTTTTGTATGAAAATTGTAATTCCGTAAGTTTACATTGGAAGCTGTGGTATTTTACATATATTTGATATGAATTTCAAGTTTCATAAATTGACTAAAGGCATTATTGTCTATGATCTCACATTAAAAAATTATTACTTTTACTTGAACTTTTCTGTTGAGATTTGGTTTATTATCTTGACTGTTTGTGGGGCAAAGTGAAATTACCTATAAGGGGCAAAGTGAAATGGTATTTAACTTTGCCCCAACTTTTAGAAAAGAGGTAGGGTAGTTACAAATACCTGTAATGGCAGTTCTAAAGTAGGCTAAATATAAACACACTATAGGATGTTACATTTCTTCTTGTTAATCTTTATTTTAACTTAAAAGATGGTCTGCATACATTAAAAAAAAAATTAGCACAGCTGATAGGAGGAGCAAATGTTAGCTGTACGGAAAGCTGTGAGAGAGGAGGGATTTTCAGTTAATTCTGCAGCAAAATGACATGCAATGCCTCTTGCTACTCTCTTCAGGAGAAATAAAAAACACAAAGAGCTAGAAGTCACTTCTAGAAAGAAGTTGAGGTTCTGAACTGTATTCACTCCTGAACAAGTTTCACTCCAGGATATCATGCCTAAACCTAAAGCTTTTGTAGGCACGCATGAAAAGCCCTGTGAAAGGAAAAGGAGTAACTTAAGAAATGATCATCAATGATACTGACAACATCACTGTACTTGAAGGAGCTGAAGGAAGCAGATGTGGCGAAGGCTGAGAAGTTTTCAGGGGTCAAGAAAAAGAGGGCTGAAAGAAATTTGTTTCCAAGAGCCAACCAAAAATGGCAGTTCAAGTTCTGAATGATAACTTAGAGTGGAGCGCATCTGAAGAAGGCGTAAACATACCAACTGTAAAAGGGACTGAACCCTGAAGACATGGTGGAAGTTGGCAAATGGGTTCTCATAGAATACGAAGGTAAATTATTCTCAGGCCAAATTAAAGTTAAGACTGCTGTGGCTGTATCTCTGAGTTGTCTGGAACAGAGAAAAGTATTTCAAGTGGCCAGAAAAGGAGGACCAAGAGTATGAATGGAACGGAAAAATAAATTTGCACTCCAAAAATAACTATGGGGTGTCTTTTATATACCTGAATTATCATACTGCATGTAAATGCAGCTGAAAGATTTCAGATATTTTCAGTTAAGTATTAAAATGAATTATTACTTAAGTATTTCTGTATTTTTAATATATTTCACTTTGCCCCTTCAGAAATTTCACTTTGCCCCATATAGGGGGCAAAGTGAAATGCTGTTAAGACTAATGAATAAATCCATGTTACAAGAGAACAGAGACATTGGTCAATATTTTCCTTTCATACATAAAAGAGATAACTCTGTTGCACATTATAACAACAAAAAATCCATTTTACTGCCAATTTTGGTTGAGATAATTAAGACTGAAAATTAACTATTTCACTTTGCCCCGAATTCCCCTACTCATTCTTGTGGATCCCTTCCTATAGTGGAGTAGATTAGGACTCTGGGTATTCTTAGAATGTAGAGATTTTTACATGGGTCATTTTGATCTGACACTTGCAATTTGTGGCTATCAGTTTTAGTTTTTCTGTGTTTTTATTTTATTAATTTGCTGCAATGTAGGCCTACTTGTCATATGAATCCTGATCATTAAATCCTCTTCGCCTTTTGGAGGTATAAAGTATGTCTTTCATCCTCACATTTTTTCAGTATCTCTGAAGATATATTAGTGTAAGTTAAAGTGATATGCTCTCTATTGCCCTGCTGAGCTTATGCAAACAAATTTTACTCATTATTTTGTTCTAAAATGATCTAAATCTATTTTTATGGTTTTAAAGACCAGATGAAAACTACTGGGAAATATTTAATTTTATTTTAATTTCTAGGCTGCAGCTGAGAAAAATAGCACTGTTACAAATAATGTGAGGGTTTGTTGTTAATAGTTAATACACAATCATTAAAATGGAAGTAAGAATCACTACTGTATCAAAGAGAAACGTTACGCCTCCAACTGAAAAGAAATCAAAGATGTCAGTAATCAAACAGATTTTCAGCACCAATGCGATAATGCGCCAAGACCAAAGAATCATATTACCATTATGCATGTCAATACACAGTGCCTTCGAAACAAAATATATGATTTAGAAGTTCATCTTCAACAGTATGGACCTCTGGTTCTGTGTTTATGTGAACAGTGGTTACAATATGATGAAAGCAAACTGTATGGCCTGAATGGATACAAATTAGCCAATAAATATTGTTGTAAACTAAAACTCCGTGGCGCTACATCCCTGGAGGGACTTGGCCTACCACCCGACCGCTGCGTCATCTCCCGTAGGAAGATGGCAGGATTGGGGGGCATGTGGTCAGCATGCCGACACCCACGGCCGTTAATGGTGGTTTTCTTGACCGGAGCCGCTACTTCTCTATCAAGTAGCTCCTCAATTTGGAACACGAGGCTGAGTGCACCCCTACCAGACCTCCCTACCTCAGAAAAATCCAAGGAGGTACCGGGAATCGAACCCGGGTCGACGGATCTGTAGTCAGCGACGCTAACCACAAGACCACGCCGGCGGAAATATTGTTGTTCTACTCTCAAAAATGGTGGCTCTTGCATTTTTATTAAACAAGACATTTCATTTAAGCAGATTAATGAAAATGATTTTTGTGTAGAAAAACTGTTTGAAGCTTGTGCTGTTTTATTAATAGATTTTTATATTATTATTGTTGCTTTGTATCGCTCACCTTTGAGCAATATTAATGATTTAATATGGTTATTGACAAAATGTTGGGTTATTTATGTAAATATAGTTATTGTAGAATTGATATATGTTCTGATTTGAACTCTGATATTAGAAACAATTAATTTCTTACTTTAGATTTTATTCAGCTTTTTAAAATCTTATGACATTTTTTTACACAAATTTGTTACCTACCTGTGGTAACTCATGTTTAGATAACATTATAAGATTATAAATGTTCAAGTTATAGATTCTTTATTATGTGATAACACTTCTTTGTGTATTTCTATTAAATGTATTAGTAAAAATAATACTGATAATCTTAATGTAAACTAATGTTATGTTAGAGATTTACGATCTAAAAATTTTAACTATTTGAGATGGTGTTTGAATTGCATTGAGTGGGATGATTGTTTTTTTAACCAAAGACCCAAATCTTGCATTTAATAATTTTTTTAATACATTTAAATCTTTATTTGATCATTGTTGTCCTCTTCATAAACTTCGTAACAAGAAGTATGACAAGTTGGCCAATAAGTGGTATATGGGTGAACTCAAAAGTTTAAATCACAAACTTCGAGTAGCACATATAATCTGGAAATGTACACAATCTGGAAATGTACACAATCTGTTGCAGCCAGTCACTATTATCATTCTTTAACTTAGAAAGAGAATACAAGGAAGCCATATTGGAAGCAAAACGCAAGTCTAATGACATATATATAATGAATGCAAATAATAAATGTAAAGCTTCTTGGACTGTGGTAAAAACAGAAACTGGTAATACAAGCACGCCTTACAAAGTCAAAATTTCTGCAAATGATTTTAATAAATTCTGTAAAGACTGTAACTGAATTAATAGAAAAAGTAAATTGTCAGAATATATCGCACCCGTCCAAGAACAAGTCAACAACTCAAAAAATGCCGATTTTGAGTTAGGACCAGCATTGGATATCTGGAGGTGCATATTCTGTCTGCCGAAGACGAGAACTTGACTAGTTCAATCCTGCTCACAAGATAGCGCTAGTGTCCTTATTCGATTGAAGGGACCGCGGAGCGTTGTCCGTGGAACACAGTGCCAACTCAGGATCCGACGCTGACAAGTCCGTAATAGTAAGCACATACGACCTGCAAGCCGCTTTACCCACCCTGAGAGGTGACGTTTCTGCGTTTTATTACCGAAGCAAACTGTCTACCTTAATCTCACGGTATATGACACGGTATGTGGCATGAAGGGGAGGGGAATCGAGGGGCAGTCGAAATATCTACATCGATCTTCAAGTTCATTGAGAAGAAGGCTATTGAGGCGGGAGACCATGATATAGAATTCATTTTCTACTCCGACAACTGTGCTGGTCAACAAAAAAACAAATACATGATAATGATGTACATGTACGCTGTTTGCTACTTTAGCAACGTGAAAACCATTCAACACAAATTTTTAATTAAGGGCCACACATTCATTCATTCTCTCATTGAGAAAGAAATCAAAAGAAGTCTCAAATGTGGCCCCATTTTTGTGCCCTCCAAATATTACCATGACATGAGGACGGCAAAAAAAATCCTCCTCACCACGAAGTGAACGAACTGACCAACAAGGATTTCATCGATTTCAAGGGACTGGCCTATTTAATTGGAGAAAACTTCAATGTTAATCAAAAGAACGAAACATTCCATTTTAGCGACATAAAAGTAGTGAAAGTGTGCCAAGATAACCCGTTCGTCTTTGAGTATAAGAAAACCTACCAAGCCAACAATTTTGAAAGCGTACATACCTGGCGGAGTAAGCTACAGAAGAGAAACACCCGAGCTTCGAATGATCTGAGCGTGGAAGAGCGAAAGGAGATGTTGAAGAACTGGGCTGTCCAAAAAGCCTACAACGGACGAATACCGATCGCAGAAAACAAGAAAAAGGACCTGAAGTATTTGGTTGATAGCAAATACATCAAACCTTACTACGCTGAGTTCTACAATAATCTACTATCTAAGTAAATAATGTGACAAGCATTCTATGATTTTAAACAAAATGACTGTGATTAAGGAGCCTATGATTTGAAACAAAATGTATGTGATTACGGCTCAAAGACTTCGTTTAGTAACAGAAGACTGATCGTTTCAGTGGATAAAGACTTGAGATTATTTTGTGATTTCTTACGTACCTTTGAGATAGGATTATGTGAAAATGCAGTTCCTACATTTCTCAGTCCTTGAGAATTTTTTAGTATATTTTAAAGGTACCTACCAACTTTCCTGAATGAAAGTTTGCTAATTTAATACAA
Source organism: Ectobius pallidus (assembly GCA_964059195.1). NCBI lineage: Eukaryota > Metazoa > Arthropoda > Insecta > Blattodea > Ectobiidae > Ectobius > Ectobius pallidus. The sequence continues at coordinate 91,511,121 of CAXKWD010000001.1, forward strand.
ACTTCCACAGTTTTTTTGTTTGTCTTTTTTTTCGTTAGTCCTCTTAGATGACTATGTAAGTACCAAAAATTCCTTGAATAAAAATAAAAAAATATACAAGTTCGCTTTCGATCGTTATTTATATACCCCAGGGTGACAGGTTTGAAAGTTGTACAGTTTTTTTAGAATGTGATTTCCACCATTTACCTTCATGAGCAGGTGGTAACGTAACTATTATACTGTTACCTACCAACGTAATAATAATTCATTCAATAATTGCTGTGGCCTATTATTGAATAATAATGAATAGTCGCAAGTGGCAAAGTGAATTCCGCCTGTTAGAAGTCGTAGAAATTGTTTCAGTTACCATCAGCGGTACCTGTATTTGAAGACTCGTTCAAAATAAAAAAAATTTAAATAAATTTTATACACTGGAAATCGTAGAATAAAAGAAACTATCTCAAAGCGACTGACAAGTTGTCCATTGAAGAAGGGAACATCTCAGAAGGTTGCAAAAATTGTCCGTTAAAAAAGGCAACAACTCTAAAAATCATTGAAATTCAACAAAAACGTCTCCCCCCTCTCTTCTCACGCGCCCGAAAACTTTGATTCGGACCATGAAACGTTGGAAAGATAGTCTGTTCATCGATTCATGCTCTGGTAGCAACCTTACAGTGTGTTTAATGAGCTGTAGGTCGAGGAGAGCAAGAGAGAAATTTCGAACGCGATTCCCCAAAAATGGCTAATTTTGAGTTGTTGACTTGTTCTAGGACGGGTGCGATATATAACACTCAAAGTAATTGTGTGAAATCTCCCTGTGTTAATCAAACTTTTTTCTGGAGTTATGTTTATCCAGTTGACATTATTAGGGCAGCAAAATCTCTTAAATTATCCAAGTCAACAGATTTTTACAACATTTCGAATTCAGTTTTGAAAGAAGTAGTTAACGAAATTGCTCTTCCGGTTGCCAAACTGGTCAATTCATGTTTTTCTAAAGGTATCTATCCAGATCTTCTCAAGACAAGTATAGTGGGGTGAGTTAGCTGAAAATTATACCAAAACATTTCACATCCGGCAACCAATGCGCCACTTTGGATTCAGATAGTACAAGGGTAGACGAGTCTAAAAAGCCCGGGACACAAATTTTCCTGGCTCTCTAGCGGTTTTGATGACGTAATCAATATGGCCGCCAAAGTTTTGTGGCACGCTTCTACATTTCCCTATATAACTTGGGTTTCTATTTTGATATTAATCTATATTGTTAGCGATTATTAATCAGGAGAAAACGTACTTTCCAACGGTATATATAACATTATTGTTTAGGTTCACAATACCTGAAATATTTGTACCTGAATTAAAATTTTTGTTTTTGATTTTGATTTTTTCGAAACATTTTGCTCAATAACTTGGAATTCGTTACAAGTAGATGAAAATGTGTCCTATAATTTATTGTTTGTCAGACAATTTCCTTTCGAACGGTATATATGACTTACATTTTGATAATTGTTGTCCTCATCGTAGATTTATTATGGATGATTTTAAAAAGCCTCGTTCTAATTGGTATACATCCTTCTTGAAGGATCTAAGTACGAAAGTCAGAGCAGTTCACACTATATGGAAATGTACAAACTCTGATGCAGCTTTTAATGCGTATCGTTATTATAAAAGGGTATACAGGGTAGCGCTTCTTGATGCAAAAAAACAATCCAATGATGACTACATCAATAATTCTAGCAATAAATGCAAAGCGTTCATGGCGAATTGTAAAGGATTGTACCGGTAGCAATAATAACACAACTTCGGATATTAATTTTTCACCCGATGATTTTAACTCCTTTTGTATTGATTCTGTATGTGATTTAAAAAATCGTCTTAATTGTACATCTACAACAAATACTGGTATGGTACAGCCTATTGACAATGATATTCCATTTCAGAGTTTGTTTTCTTGGAAGAATGTTCATCCTGTTGATGTTATTAATGCTGTAAAAAATTTTAAGCCATCTAGATCCACTGATATATATGACATTTCTAACTATATCCTTAAAGAAACTATTAATGAAATTGCAATTCCTTTGGCTATGCTTATAAATGTATGTTACAGTAAGGGGATATTCCCCGAGTGTTTGAAACTCAGTAAAGTAATTCCTGTGTTTAAGAAAGGTAGTAGAGAAAACATCGCAAATTATAGGCCTATTTCACTTATACCCATCTTTTCGAAGCTTTTAGAATATTTTATGAAGGAGCAATTGAGTCATTTTTTAAAAATAAATAACATAATTACGCATTCGCAATTTGGATTCCAGAAGGGTAAATCTACTGTGACTGCTCTTGAGTGTGTAGTAAATCATATTTTGAATGGTTTTGAAAATAAGTTATATGCTTCCCTGAGTATGTTGGACTTAAGCAAGGCCTTTGACTGCGTTTCTCACGAACTTTTAATTGGTAAACTGCATCTTTATGGTATTCGTGGAATTTGTTTAGATTTATGTACTTCCTATCTTACTGGTAGAAAACAGTGTGCTTTTATAAATGGTGATTTGTCAGATTTTGTTGAGTTGGTCTGCGGAGTACCTCAAGGTTCTATATTAGGACCTCTTCTATTTATTATTATGATTAATGATGTTGTAAATCATATTGATGCATTTCCAGTTTTGTATGCTGATGACACGTCTTTTATAAGCATGAATTCCGATCTTCTTTTACTTAGGCAAACGAATGTAGATATCTTAACGTCCGCTGAATCATGGTTTACTAGAAACGAGATGGTAGTTAACCCTGCAGTGCTCGCGCGGCGTCTCACAGACGCCAGACCAAATATATTTCACCATATCTAGAATACCTATGAGGCCATTGTGCTGACCTCCTATCTACCTTTCGGTCAACTACTCTTAAATAACATATTCAAGCGGCAACCCTCCAGTTTTCTCCTAGCAAGAGTGGAGTGACATTATTGTTGCAAAAATGTAGATGGCGTCTGTGAGACGCCGCGCGAGCTTTACTGTTACAAGGTAAGTTACTGGTTTAAAACTAATTTCTTGCAGAAACTAGTGATCATAAACCTACAATACCAATCTTTCCTCATGGAAATTATTTATCATTAGGCTTGGCAATGAGTGAAAAGGAGAAAAAATATAATCTTTTCTGATCCAAATGATTGGAAGATAGTGCAAAGTTGCTAGAAGAAGGAGAAAGAACTTGATTGCGATAGTGATCCTAAAGAAGACATTGCGGAGTCTAGAAGTGCGTCTGCGGACACTGAACAAGAAGCAGATGATGATAATGATTATAGTGAATGTGATAGGCCTAAATATTTCGTAGCGCGGGACAAAGTTTCTAAATGGAATAAGAAGAGATCAGTAACTAGTAGTAAAAGTTGTTATACCTACACAGTCTTAGGATAATAATAATTTAAAATTATTTAAAAACTGTTACATGCCTAACAACATTGTTTTATTGTTAATTAATTAAAGTCACAATGTGCTAATATTGATTTGTGTCCAATATGATTACATAAATGCTCATTTTCAATAAATTGACTTAATACACATATTTTTAACTAAGCAATGTATGCAAAACGTGTTCAATAATATTCAATAAACTATGACAACCCTCAATAAACAAAATGAAAACTCAAAACAACATAAAACAATAGAAATAACGTAAAATATGAACGGCGTCTCACAGACGCCGCGCGAGCTTCTATGTCCTAAAATAGCGTGCGAGCACTGCAGGGTTAATAAAGATAAAACTCAGGAAATTATTTTTAGTTTAAGAGATATTGACAAAGAATATTCCCCAGTGAAATTGCTTGGTTTTGTTTTGGACAAGAAATTAACATGGAACGATCACATATCTTTGTTGTGTAACAAATTATCCAGAGTAATCTTTCTTCTTCGTAGACTTGTTTCCTTAGTTTCTAAACAAGTTCTTAAACAGATATACTTTGGTCTATTTCACTCTCATTTATCATATGGAACTCATATTTGGGGAAACTCCTCTCATGCTGAAAAGGTATTTATATTGCAGAAGAAAGCTATCAGAATTTTAAATGGGAAATCCACTTTTGATCATTGTAAACAGGTTTTTATTGATTCTCAGATATTAACTTTTCCGTGTATTTATATTTTTTCGTCATTGGTTTGTATTAAGGAAAGAATAAATGATTATGCTGTACGATCGGAAATTCATCCTTATAATACAAGAAATTGTGGTGCTCTTCAGACCAATCAACTTCGCACGTCAAAGGCTTTTAATAGCTGGGAATCTAAAGGAATCAGTATGTTTAATATGTTGTCGCCTTCTGCTAAACATATACCTACCAAATGTTTTAAGAGAATTTTAAAGACTTGGTTGTTAAACAAGGCTTTTTACTCTGTTAATGACATTTTTATATCTGGAGTGCATGATCTGACCTTTTAAATGTACTCTTTTATATCATTCGACAATGCCTTGTACTTGATTATTCTGGCTGTAATTACATTATTATTATTATTATTATTATTATTATTATTATTTTATCACAAAAAGTTCCTATAAATTTGCTAAAACAACGTAGAATTGCACTGCGAGTCGTTATGGCAACAATTTAATTTATATGGGTTCCGAAAAGTAATAGAGGGGCATTATAACTAATTAAGTAGCAGATGTATTTGTTGTAATTTTTTATGTATAGCTAAGTAAATTCTAGATTTTTTGGGGGTACATTTTAAAATCGTAGCTACCTCAAAATTTAAATTTTGGGGGGAAACTTAAAAAATGTACTAATAATAAATAAAATAGATTAAATTAATATGATTCCATTCAGTAATACCAAATGTGTTGTGTGAGGAACTTCACGTGTAAAGAAGATATTGCTTTCGTCTACCTCATAGGAAGACAGAAATTACCCAATCATGTCAATGAAGAGGAAGCATGAATTGGTTGATGCTACGACTGACCCAGTGGTTGCTCCGTTTGTATGGGAACTGTGTTTGTTATGCCAGAAGCAATCAAAAGAGCTCTTGATCATTCTGAAGTATGAAGGTTACTTAACAATGGCGAAGAATCTTGCATTTTTTCTGAACATGGTGGGCTTCCAAGTGGTATAAGCAGTGCTTTTTTTGTGACGGTACGCAACGGTACGCAGTACCGGCACCTTTTTTTTCCTTCAAAAAATTGGATATTACCCGGAATATTCCTTTCACAATTCCTATAAAATTATGGCCTATTACTTAAAATCAAGCTTGTTTTGTTAGATTTCTACATGTATAATAGCCTACATACAAGCACATTATAGTTTCTGTAAATTGCCGTGGCTACTGGACTGCAAGAGAGTTGGGGTTGGTTTTACCAGCCCTCAGGAAACTGCTCCTGTGGCCAAGACCATTCTAACAGTACAAGTATTGCACCAAGTGCAGTTAATGCTAATGTAGTAACAAACAAGTAGTAAATAGCTAACCACCATAGTTAATCAGGGGTTAGTGCGTGTTTAAATTTAACTGCATTCGTTGCTTACATATAATTTGAAAAGATAACACTTCATTTGTGTTGTAGAGGCAAGTGAATTCACAGTTGTTTAGTACAATTGAAGGATCAAGGTTTGCACGTGGTTCACAAGTAGAGAAGTGAAATGAGCAAAATATGTAATTATTTTGAACCGGTGCTCAATAAAAGAGTGCATGACGATGTTTTTGAAGTATCTCATAAACCAGCAAACAGTGAATAAAATTAATCTTTAGAGAACGTCGCAAGTACCGGTAATTTTACTGCAATTCAGGGGAGAAACATTTCTGGCCATGTTAGGCCCGACTATTCGACATTAACTCAGAAAAATGACTTCTGGGAGAAGTGTGAGAGCTCCCGTGTGATTCAGTTAAAAAGTTTCGGTGAGTACCGCCACCTTTTTTGTTAGAAAAAAAGCACTGGGTATAAGTAATTTGGATCAGTTGGACGATGGAAGTTGTCTTTCACATGCTGCCTATGCAGCGAAATATCACAAATCCTGCAAGAACAAATATGACAGTCTAAAGGCAGATAGATTATCTGGTGAAAATAAACAGAAAGGACATACCCATTGCTCAGACCAAACTCCATCTACATCAAAATTAACATGATCATCATGATTTTGTTCAGATGTGGAAAAGGTGTGCCTGTTTTGTGAAGAAGGAGAAGGTAGAGACAAACTTGTGACTGTATCCACGCTGAGAATTGGGCCTACAATTCATACTCTTGCTCTACAATTGCAGGATGAAAAACTGTTGAAGATGTCGTCAACAGATTTGGTAGCATTAGAAGCCAAATATCACAAACTATGCCATACTCGCTTTCTAACATGTGCGAAAGCTGCTGAATGTTCTCGAAGAGAAGATTACCATAATCCTGAAGAAGTTGTTTATGGTACAGTTCTAATGGAATTGGTTCAATGCATGCAGGATTCGTACTCATCTAGCAGTACTTCTCCAGTGTTTAAACTTTCTCGTCTTACAAAATAGTGTCTCAGCGCATGATGGAAATGGGAATACAAACTCACATAAAGAATATCAATAGAACACGTCTTAGCGAACAACTATTATCATTTATATCTGGTCTGAGAGCAGATAAATAGGGATGCCATTCGCGATGCCTGGGCATTTAATGACTTTAGTGATGGTATGTGTCTGGGACGGGCACAATGAACCTTCTTCTACTGTCGTTACTTCTTTCCATAATTCAAATGTTACGATTATTCAGCATCCTCACAGTGAAGCAATATGGAGATTGACGATGACAGCGTTCGTATCCAGCAGTGGAACAAACAAACTGTCAATGGCCTCCCTGAATATTACAGTACTCTTCCTGCCACTGGTTAAGTTACAAGTGACCCACCTTTCCCAACTGTTAATCTACAGTACACTGACCATGATCCTGCATTCACCCCTAGGAAATTTTTTAATCCTTGGCTTAACTTTGTCCTAGAGAGAATGCATATTGAAGACATACAAGGAATAGAGCATGTGCCTAGAGTATCGTTTTCGGCTTTTCATGCCCAAAATGAACCTGATGTTAGAAAAATAAGATGTAATGCGTCATTGCTTCCACATCTAAATGACGAAATTGCGACTCCAGCAATGGTACTTCATATGATGGATATCATACTAATGGCTACAGCAAAATTAAATGGAAATCAAACACCTGTGATTACATGTAACCAACCACTATATGCTATTGGGAAGCAACTGCAATGGAAATTTCCTGACAAATATGGCAAGGATCGCATCATACTCATAATGGGTGGCCTTCACATAGAAATGATGGTCATTAACTTACTTGGCAAGTGGTTAACTGGCATTGGATGGGCTGAATTAGTAACAACCGCTGGTATTGCAAGTTCTGGTATTGCAAAATCCTGCCTTACATCGTCGCATCTAAAAAGATCTCAGAATGCACATGAAATCACTTAACTGCATTGCATTGTCTACAGGTAAAAGCATTCAACGAAGCATGTGAAAGTATCAGTGGCGAAGGCATTGAACTGTGGATTTTGTCGAAAACATCTGATTGTCCTCAGTTCCAATCTTGGAACATAGTTATCAAACTGGAATCCCTTCTAGTGCAACTTGCATTGTGTATTCGTACATTTAACTTTACAATGTACGTCGATACTTTGGCTCAGTTATGTCTGTGGACATTTGCGTTGGACGCAGTCCACTATTCTCGTTGGTTGCCAGCATTCGTACGTTCTCTACAGGACCTTCCAAAAAAAATCCAGATATACATGCTGAATTTTTTCGTGGCAACTTTACGAGCAGCAAAACTGCTACATCTTTTTCTGCAATATTTGAAGAGAAATCAAATTTAAAAGATGATAAACGTGAGCACAAAGCATCACGAAGATAACTATGCATTTGCGAGAAGGTTCTTACAGCTGTCTTTGTAATAAACCTACTGCCCGTCCCAGACACATACCATCACTAAAGTCATTAAATGCCCAGGCATCGCGAATGGCATCGCCAACATCCCCTTTTAATGTGAAAATAATTTCACATCCTGACTTATCTGCTCTCAGAGCAGGTATAAATGATAATAGTTGTTCCTTAAGACGTGTTCTATTGATATTCTTTTTGTGAGTTTGTATTCCCATTTCCAACTTGCGCTGAGACACTAATTTTGTAAGATGAGAAAGTTTAAACACTGGAGAAGTACTGCTAGATGAGTACGAATCCTGCATGTATTGAACCAATTCCATTAGAACTGTACCATGAACAACTTCTTCAGGATTATGGTAATCTTCTCTTCGAGAACGTTCAGCAGCTTTCGCACATGTTATAAAGCGGTATGGCATAGTTTGTGATATTTTGCTTCTAATGCTACCAAATCTGTTGACGACAACTTCTTCAACAGTTTTTCATCTTGTAATTGTAGAGCAAGACTATGAATTGTAGGCCCAATTCCCAGCGTGGATACAGTCACAAGTTTGTCTCTACTTTCTCCTTCATCACAAAACAGGCACACCTTTTCCACATCTGAACAAAATCATGATGATCTTGTTAATTTTGATCTAGATGGAGTTTGGTCTGAGCAATGGGTATGTCCTTTCTGTTTATTTTCACCATATAATCTATCTGCCTTTAGACTGTCATATTTGTTCTTGCAGGATTTGTGATATTTGGCTGCATGGGCAGCATGTGAAAGACAACTACCATCGTCCAACTGATCAAGATTACATATACCACTTGGAAGCTCACCATGTTCAGCAAAAATGCAAGATTCTTCGCAATTGTTAAGTAACCTTCATACTTCGGAATGATCAAGCGCTCATTTGATTGCTTCTGACATAACAAACACAGTTCCCATACAAACGGAGCAACCACTGGGTCAGCCGTAGCATCAATCAATTCATGCTTCCTCTTCATTGACATGATTGGGTAATTTCTGTCTTTCTATGAGGTAGACGAAAGCAATATCTTCTTTACACGCTGAAGTTCCTCACACAACACATTTAGTATTACTGAATGGAATCTTATTAATTTAATCTACCGGTATTTTATTTATTATTAGTACATTTTTTAAGTTTCCCCCAAAATTTAAACTTTGAGGGAGCTACGATATTAAAAAGTACCCCCTAAAAATCTAGAATTTACTTACCTATACATAAAAAATTACAACAAATACATCTGCTACTTAATTAGTTACAAAGCCCCTCTATTACTTTTCGGAACCCAAATAAATTAAATTGTTGCCGTAACGACTCGCAGTGCAACGCTACATTGTTTTGGAACATTTTCAGGAACTGTTTGTGATAAAATATAAGTCGTATATACCGTTCGAAAGGAAATTTTCTGACGAACAATAAAGTATAGAGCACATTTTCATCTACATGTAACGAATTCCAAGTTATTGAGCAAAATGTTAAGAAAAAATCAAAATCAAAAACAAACAATTTAATTCAGGTACAAATATTTCTGGTATTATGAACGTAAACTATAATGTCAGATATACCGTTGGAAAGCACGTTTTCTCCTGATTAATAATCACTAACAATATAGGTTAATATCAAAATACAAACCCAAGTTATATAGGGAAATGTAGTAGCGTGTCACAAAACTTTAGCGGCCATATTGATTACGTCATCAAAACCGCTAGAGGGCCAGGAAAATTTGTGCCCCGGGCTTTTTAGACTCGTCTACCCATGTATTATCTGAATCCAAAGTGGTGCATTGGTTGCCAGATGTGAAACTTTTTTCAGTAAGGTTATTCCAGTTTTTAAGAAAGGTGATAAAGTCCTCATGGAAAATTATCGTCCTATATCTAAAGTCCCAGCCTTTCGAAAATTTTTGAATCCATTATGAAGGAACAGTTATGCTCATTCCTAGACAAAAATAATGTCTTTACTTCTGCCCAGTTTGGTTTTTGAAATGGTAAATCTACAGTTGCCGCTGTCGAATCTGTTATAAGTAATATTCTTGACACTTTTGAAAATAAATTATATGCCTCCCTCATCTTAATGGATTTAGCAAGGCCTTCGATTGTGTCTCTCATGAACTTTTAACACTGAAACTTCAGCACTATGGTGTTCGGGGTATTACTTTAGGAATGTTTGTTTCTTATTTGATGAATAGAAAACAAAGTGCTTATATAAATAATGATTGATCTGCCATACTAAACATTGACTGTGGTGTGCCTCAGGGATCAATTCTTGGGCCACTTCTTTCTATCATTATGATCAACAACGTGGTTTACGATGTTCTGTCTTAGCCAGTTTTATATGCAGATGACACTTCATTTATAAGTAGTTACTGCGATCTTGATGAACTTAAAATTCAAACTCTTCAGATAATACAATCTGCTGAAAGTTGGTTTAGTAATAATATGTTTGTAGTGAATCAAAATAAAACTCAAAAGATGACTTTTAGTTTGAGAGATTGTGAAAATGAACTGTCTTCAGTTAACCCTGCAGTGCTCGCGTGGCGTCTGACAGACGCTAGACCAGATTCATTTCACTATATTATCTAGAATACCTATGAGGCCATTGTGCTGACCTGTCATCTACCTTTCAGTCAACTACTCTTAAATAACATATCCAAACGGCAACCCTCCAGTTTTCGCCTAGCAACGGTGGGGTGAAGTTATTGTTGCGAAAATGTAGATGGCGTCTGTGAGACGCCGCGCGAGCTTTACTGTTACAAGGTAAGTTACTGGTTTAAAACAATTTTTTTGCAGAAACTAGTGATCATAAACCGACAATACCAATCTTTTCTGATGGAAATTATTTATCTTTAGGCTTGGCAATGAGTGGAAAGGAGAAGAAATATCATAATCTTTCTGATCCAAATGATTGGAAGATAGTGGAAAGTTGCTAGAAGAAGAAGATGATGATGTTGAACTTGATTCTGATAGTAATCCTAAAGAAAACATTTCGGAGTCTATAAGTGAGTCTACGGACACTGGACAAGAAGCAGATGATGATGATGATAATGATTGTAGTGAATGTGATAGGCCTAAATATTTCGTAGGGCGGGACAAAGTTTCTAAATGGAATAAGAAGAGATCAGTAACTAGTAGTAAAAGTTGTTATACCTATACAGTCTTAGGACAATAATATTTGAAAATTATTTTTAAATTGTTACATGCCTAACAACATTGTTTTATTGTTAATTAATTAAAGTCATAATGTGCTAATAGTGATTTGTGTCCAATATGATTAGTTAAACGCTCATTTTCAATAAATTGACTTAATACACATATTTTTAATTAAGCAATGTACGCAAAACATGTTCAATAATATTAAATAAACTACGACAACCCTCAATAAACAAAATGAACACTCATAACAACATAAAACAATAGAAACAACGTAAAAGATGAACGGCGTCTCTCAGACGCCGCGCGAGCTTCTATGTCCTGAAACAGCGTGCGAGCACTACAGGGTTAAACTTCTGGGATTCAATCTAGACAGAAAATTGCTTTGGCATGACCATATAACATATGTATGTAATAAATTATCTAGAGTGATCTTTGTTCTTCGAAGGCTTGTGTGTTGTGTATCATTTTCAGTTCTTAGGCATGTATATTTTGGTCTTTTCCATTCTCATCTAATATATGGTACCCATATCTGGGGCAATTCTTGAAATTCTACTAGTGTTTTCAAATTTCAAAAGACTGTGATGCGCATTATGGCCAAAAAGGATGCTATGAGCACTGTAAACCTCTTTTCATTGAATATAAAATAATGACCTTCCCTTGTATATTTATACTTTATTGTTTAACATTTGTAAAGGAAAGACTAGAATTGTATCCTGAAAGAATACAGTTACATTCATATAATACCAGAAATTATGGTATTCTACAGTCTAAGCAAAACCGCACATCTAAGGCATTTAATAGTTGGGAAGCAATTGGAATAAAAATGTTTAACAAGTTGACCCATAATGCAAAAACTGTTTCGGTGTAAAGATTTAAATATGTTGTGTCTAACTGGTTAAAAACAAAGCTTTTTTTTCAGTACAGGAATTCTTGGAAAATAAATTATGGGATATGTGTTTTTAACTTTTTTAAATATTTTATTCTTGTAAGATTGCCAATTGTTTGTAGTTATTTTATTCTTGTGACATTGCCAATTGTTTTTGTAACTTAATAGCACAATAAATTATTATTATTATTATTATTATTATTATTATGATTATAAATCTAACGTGAAGAATATATTATGAAGTGGAGAGAGACAATGTGGTCCCATAGGTGACATAAATTAATACAAGGAACCCTGGTACCATATTTGTCCCAAGTGAGTGCATATAAATAAAATTAACCATAAACTTAAATTAACCTGTTCACTACCGGTACTACATCCATATATATGCATATATGCAAGGCTGTGCTATTGATGCATATATATGACGCATCACTTCTGCACGGTTATCAGCAGTTAGTGTCCTCTGCAGGGACCAGATTTTTAAGTTTTTAAAAACCCTTTATTAGATTTTTAAATATATTAAAATATTTTTATTTTACTTCTTTTTTACCAATTTCAGACTTGATTTTTAAATTTTACTTTGAATAAATACAGTAAACACAAAGTATTAATTAATTATACTTTACTTACAACACCCATGGTTCTGAACCACAAAGCTACAGGAGCACTTTTTGCTTAGGACACAATTTTAGAATTACTCCTGTCATTTCCAATTCCACAACATCAATTCAACAAAAGTGTTTTAGTTAATGAACCAAATATTAGAATACTTTACTTTCAGTGTCTTGCTGGAGTAAACACTGTGAATAAACTGCAAGTGTAAGCTTCATAAGAATGATTTGATTTGCTTTTAAAGATACTGGGGACATCCATTCACTAACAATTTTCTTTACCGGGAGAATGGGGTAAAAAATTACAAAATTGCAAAAAATATGCTATAGCCTACTTACTTTGCCAACTGGAAACCATGAGCAAGATGCAAAAAGTAAGAGATTAAAAAGTCATTTTTACTAGAAGAATACAGTCAATTAGGCCAACATATTAGTAGTTTAAATATTTTATTTATTTTAATGAAAAACAGTTTTAGCCATTTTTAGTTTTTAAGAACTTAACTTATTCAGCCATTTTTAGGTTTTATAAGATTGAACTATGTGACTGTTATGACAATGAAAGGGATAATTATGTTGAAATATCACAGTAGCTGACAAGAAACAAAATAGTTTAAAACCTAAGAATCCATGCCCTAGTCATCTGTTATCTACATAATGAAACCATCAGTTCCCTGTTCTCTGTCTTGAACTGCCATCTGTAGCTAACTGTTTCAGGCGATGTATTGCACCATCCATTGAAATGCATTATAATGCTGCTGTGTTGTGATATGCAGGCATCCCCAGGGTTGTGTAAATCAGTCTAAACTTTAAGAAATGCATGCTTTGCTCTTGTTTCAGAGGAAACTGACAAATTATTTGCTATTGTTTGTCCATTTATGATTACAAAATAAATTTGAAAATTAATTCAGAATCACCATTTTGCACTGTGAATAATATGTTAGCAGTGAAAGATTGGCATTGTTTAGTAATATTCAGTCTTGTCACTACTTGTTACAAAATCCCATAATCTTTTCTAAAATTGGAAGTATAACATTTTCTGGAGACAAGTGACAGAATGGAAGTATTAATTTCTGTTTAAATTTGATTTGCTGCTATGTGTTCGATGCTGATTTTCAATTGATTACTTGAAAATTTAAAGCATACCATGCAAATAGAGCTGCCCTAGTAGCACAGATCGTTGGGCCAATATTGGGAAATGATCACCATGTTTCGTTGGTCAACGGTTAGGAATGTCCGTCGGGGTTCCGTTGGCCAAGTGCATTTTACCCAACCAATTGCCAACTGTAGCCAACCAATATCCAACAAAATCCCAACAGTTGGGAATGTTCGTTGGTGATCTGTTGGGCCATCATTGTAATGCCAACAGAATGCCAACTGTTGCCATCCGAATTCCAACTAATTCCATCCATAAGCCAACCAAAATCCAATGATTTCCCTACATTCCTCCATTGGGTTCTGCTTTTTGCCTTGGTTTCATGTTTATTTTGTCACAATTAGGTAGTTGATAAAATATTTACCCCAACAACTGCAATTTAAGAATAACTTATAAATCCATGCAAATCTTTCGCAATTCACCCCTTTTGATAATAGTCCAAGAAAACCAAGTATTTAGCTAACTAATAAATTCACTCATACAGATTCACAAAACACAGTATACAGTTCATATGTTGCTCTTAATGCAACCGTATACTGTATTTTGTGAATGTATACGACTGTATAAGAATGAATTTATTAGTTAGCTAAATGCCTAGTTTTCCTGGGCACCTATCAAAAGGGGCGAAGTGCGAAAGATTTGCATGGACTTGCTAATCATTCTTAAATTGCAGTTGCTGAGGAAAATATTTTATCAACTACCTAATTATGATAAAATAAACATGAAACCAAGACAAAAAGCAGAACCTAATGGAGGAATATAGGGAAATCATTGGATTTGGATGGCTTATTGATGGTTATACAGTGCTTTCACTATACGACTTGGCCGGCAATTGCACGGGCCGCTCCACCGTCACAGATAAACCGCATGCGGGGCCAGGCGCGTGACATATCACGGTACTCCCACTGTACCCACTGCTGTAATAATTATTCACGTGTGAACGCAATCAGATCACATGCTAGACTTCAGCGGTGAGACAACGAGGCATCACTTGGGTGCTTGATACACGAGTCACGGATAGTCGGCCCGTGCGATTGCCGGCCAAGTCGTACAGTGAAAGCACTGTAATACTAATGGTCGAGAACTTCATCCCATGAGGGGACAAGGCCTACTACCCATGTTGCATCTTCTTCCTCCATTCTTCTACATTAGCAGATGGTGGTCTTCATGACTGAAACCGCTATTTCTTTATCAAGTGGCTCCTCGTCTTCATGAGGCTATGTGCACCCTGGTCCAGAATTCTTTATCTCAGAAAAATGGTGATACATGGTATAACATAAGGAAAGAATCTTGGCTATAGGCTAAATAAAATTCAGAGAAATGAATAATGAATAGTTTATTGTTATTGCTGCTTTACAAGTTATGGATAAGTCAGATATATATATATATATATATATTATGAACTACATAACATGTATTAATAAACTTCATTTTTATGCAATGTGAGAATAGTTGATTTATGTAAGTTGATCTTTCCACCTTATGCCCTCAATATAGTTTAGGAAATCCAAGAATGTTACCATTAACGTTTACAATATTATATGGTGTTAATCTTTATATTCTCATATAAGTAACAATGTGCAATCTTTTAGCCTACTGTGATTACTTAATTTGTTATCCAGCTATCTTGTGACCAGTTATAGCATCACCATTATTAGGCCTATACGTTAGAAATATAATCAACTCTATCAAGTAACTTCCATTCTATTTGCCTGTATAATTTAAAAACATAGTTATTCATAATAATTCTATCTAGGCTATTATATTCTTAATTTACATTCAATTACAATTTTGATTGTATGATACAGTTTGTAACATAATCTGAGTGTGTTCGAAAACAGGCTGCTTAGGAAAATATGTGGGCCTATGGGAGAGATGAAAATGGGGACTGGAGGAAACTGCATAACGACGAGCTTCATAATCTGTACTTGCCACCAGATATAGTAAGGGAAATTAAATCACAGGGAATGAAATGGAATAAACATGTTGTGCGTATGGGGGTAGGAAAGACACCTAAAAAATGCTGAGTGGGAGATCCAAAGAGAAATTACCACTTGGAAGACTTAGACGTAGGTGGAAAGAAAATATTAGGATAGATTTAAGGGAAATGGGATTTGTGGGAGATAGTAGGATGGAATTAGTACAGAATTGGGTTGAATGCCAGGTGCAAGGGTATTTTATTTTTATTGTGAAATATTAGGTGACATGCCAATCGCAATTACGCATTACCGGCGTTGAGCAGCAGCTACAGGCATGACGGCATGACCTGCGGGGAAGCGTGGCAGGTGGCATGCGGGAAGCAGCCAGGCGAGTGGAAAGGGGAACGCGTGGGGCACAAAGTTCCATTATTCCCATTTTATTCCATAATCTAGTAATATTTTACTTTTACAAAGACTGATGTTAAGATCATTAGCGAAATTGATTAGGCCTACACACAACATTTTAGAGTTAATTTTAAATTGAATTCTACAAACTGTAGCTTATTGGGGTTATAACCAAAATTGTGACTGAATGTAAGCCTAAATTATGAATAGAACAGATAGAATTCTTTAGAAATTTGTGAAGAGATTTTACATGATTTCGTAAAGATGTTTTAAATAACCTAATCTATTAAGTGCACATATAGGCCTATAGGGATAGATGAAACAATTTGATGGAAAAGCATTCTAGCAATCAAGTTAAGCTAATCAGATTTAGACGGTTATTCAAACATAATGTAAATGCATTTTTTAACCCTGTCATGAACTATGTTTTTAAATTATACAGGCAAATAGAATGCAAGTTACTTGGTAGAGTTGATTATATAACTAATGTATTAGGCCTAAAGCTCTATCCACAATGTGCAGTTGGCAGCCTGTAGTTGGTAGTAAAAGTAAAACATGTAATGTACGCCATTCACAAAGTACAGTTGCAGTCAGCAGTTGGTATTTGGCAGTCGAGAAATTCATATTCGACTACCAACTGCAAGTTACATATTACGAGATTGAAAATTATTTACTAGTGCAAAGAAATAGATTAGGTTACTATGAAAACAAGATGTGTTTATTATAGCCTACATATTGTGCACTATAAATCGATTCCTTCCCATTATTTGTACTGTAAAATGTTTCCCTAACCTCAATGTTAACTGCAGCTCTCAAGCGGCCAACTGCACATTGTGGATAGAGCTTAATAATGATGGCATAATTGGTCACAAGACAACTGGATAACAAATTAATTAATCAAAGTACCGGCAATTAAAGGCTAAGAGTGCACATTATAACTTATATGAGAATATAAAGACATCATAATTAAATGTTACTGGCAACATTCCCTGGATTTCTTAGACTATATAACGAGGGCATAACGTGGAAAGACTTACATAAATTTATATAACATGCGTTTACATGAAATACTAAGGCCTACGGTAACATGCACGGTATAATAAATCGAAATACTTGATTCTGACACATAGGCTAACTGCATGCTCCATATATGCAGGTTTGAAATCTTGAAAATCCCAATTGATCTTGAGAACTGTTCCAATTTAGTTGGAATTTCGTTGCTTATGTTCCTCCTCTGCTTTGATTTCCTTCTGCCTTGATTTCAGTAAATCATCTGAAACAAATAAAGGTACCTCAACAATTATAATGTAAATTTAGAATAGCCTGTAAATGATAGGCCTATTTATTTTTTGGAGGCTGTATTTCATGCAACACTCATAATACAGTATTGTGTAAAAATGATAACGTTATATATTCAGAGAAAAACCAAAGGGCTTACCTAATATTATGTAAAAAATGAGAATCAAACATTCGGCTTCTTCCTTAATACAATCAAGATGGCGATTGACGGTTATGCGATGTTTGCGTGGTTCGTCCAGGTACAGATGACCTACGAGCTATGCCAGAAATTTCCGAAGGACTTAAGCAGGATTATTCCAACGAAATTTATTGCTGGGCCGACAACCATAATCCCAACGGTAGGGAGAGCGCGCGTAGTTCCAACAATCATAACCCCAACGGTAGGGTGTGCGCAAGAGCCAACCAATAAATGCGTTGGCAGAACCGAGGAAATTGCAACTAACCTTAACCCAACATATCCCTTCCATGCCAACCAAATCCATCCGTTGGGCCAACGAAGTGTGCTACTAGGGTGTAGGCCTAATTATTCCTAACAACTGAACTTAAAATGTAAATTAGAGTGTGACTGGTGGAGGGTTAATAAAGATAAGGTGAGTAATCTTTTAATGGTGATAGCTAATTTATAAATTTCAATTAGGCAACTATAGCCTACTTGTCCATGGCAATCTTATGTTAGTTGATAGTGTAACTGTCTTCCACAGATGGATTAGAAATTCATCAGAAGTGGAGAATTTCCTTCCTGGATTCAGGTCAGGTTGTCCCTTCATCTCCATCCCGCAAAAAGCAATGGCAAACCACCACAGTTTCATCCTGTCCAGTAGGCTATGCCACAGGGATGCCATGGTTCCATCTTTAGATTCCCACAGCCTTTGGGCTTTCAACCCATCGTGATCATCATCATCATTGTCATAACTAGGGTTCGGATGTTTATGACATGTCATATTTTTATCTTGAACTCCTTTCTCTCCGCAAACACAAATTGAACATGAATTGCATGCTTGATATATTTTAAAGTCATATTTTGGGCTTTTTTGTGATTTTGGTCATATTTCAGCCGTATATTTTGTAATTTAACATCATACTTCAGTTATAAATTCGGTAAAAGAGCACAATTATACAGTGTAGGCCTATGCACTACACCAGGGGTGCCCACCCCCCAAACTTCATGACTCACCCCCCCAAACTTCATTGCTCATCCCCCAACCTGATTGGCTGTCAACAAGGGCGCCCATATGATATTTTCTAGGAGACAATTTTTTTAAATTAATTTATTTTTTGTCGCTTTAACTTCTTGGGCCACTTTGTAACATTATATTAATAATATAATAAGTGCAACAGTGACTAGCCAGAAAATAATTTCGGGGAGGGTCGAAAGTGCCGGGGGGGTTTGGAATACCCCCAAAAAGGGGGGTCGGATTTTTTAATATTGAACTAATGAAATCACATTTTACGCTATTTTAGCACAGGAAAAATAGTTAAGAAATTTGTTTACCATACTCTATGACTTGCCAATGTAAATAAGAAATCATTACCTGAGTGGGGGGTCGATCCCCGGAAAATTTTTTAATATTGAACTAATGAAAATCACATTTTACGCTATTTTAGCACTGAAAAACTAGTTAGCAAATTTGTTTACTATACTCTAAGGCATGGCAACTTAAACAAGAAATTGTTACCTAAGTTATAATACTTATTACCATTTATAAGAAAAGTTGAATAACACATGGAACAGTGGACATAATAGGCCTACTCATGTTATGAAAAGAAAATAAATGCCATATCATATTTGACACACCAACAAATCTTGTTTAATTAAATAAATATATATATATTTTTTTTAAATACAAATATGGAATTTTAGGTTTTGACTTTTGGGGGTCCAAACCCCCTGGACCCCCCTTTCCTAATCCACTGTGGATTCTGCTTCCATGTTGTCGATTTGGTAAAACTTCTGCAAACTTTTTATGTCTCAACTGACTTTCAAAAAATTATCTTAAAAGAAAAACACCTGACTATAATAATTATCAATACACATTTTTTTCCTTACGCCCCCCACCCCCCGGTCCCGGGTATGGGCGCCCATGGCTGTCGAAATTTTTCATCTTTATCTTGGGATTTACATCAATATATGGTTCCCATTTATCTTCGTCACTGCTTTTACTTTCAGTAATCTTGTATTTTATATATAAATTATGTTTCAGTTTATACGGATGTTTCTTTCTGCAGTGATCTTCCCATTTGTCATGCCTAATAATGGCATTGCACAATAATTCTAAACACTTATATTTAAATTGCTGTTGTTTTTTCGACATTTTCGAGATGCCGAGATAGACTGAAACCAGTAGCCATAACCTCAAGTTTCAAATTAAGAATGCAGCATTGGTTATAGACAGATTTTTCCACACCTTCTCTCCCGTTCTTATAAGGTGGCACGTGCTTTTGAGTGCAGTAAAATCACTTCTCAGAATAATATTATTCTTGCAGTCGGCATAACCCAGTAAGAACTAATACTCCAATACTTCTACCAACAATGGTTCAGTTCACAGTTGCCGTTATCGGCACAGAGCGATCGATTTCGTTGGAGCGACAGTTGTTTACAAGCGAATGTGTTTCGCTAATTTATTGACTATTCACTTCTAAAGAATTAGAAGAGACCTTTTGAAGTTTTATAACTTGACCAATTTTATTTTTAACATATAAAACGCTAATTTTGCAACAATTTCCCCCCCCCAGAAAATTCATAAAATGATAATATTTCCCCCCCCCCAGAAATTTCAATGACGCAGTCTGCACCTTAACCCCCCCCCCCCTATGGGCACCCCTGCACTACACAGTCGAGTTAAATTTGAAATGTATGTCATTAATTTAATATTTATGCCAAATTAATAGTAACTTAGATTTTAAAATTAATGCAGATCATATTTTATAGGGATATACAAGGTCTACAAAATATTATGGGTATTTGAAGCTGATAAAGCGAGCAAACAGGAGAAAATCCATTAAAAATAGAAGTTCATTACAAGTAAAACTGTAAATCACCAATATTATTGAAAGTGATTATCTGATTGAATTCATAAGATATAAGAATTTAGTGTCTTTAAAGTTTTCAAATTGGAACATTTACTTTTTGAAAATACCTTACTTTTATTAGGTCATATTTAGGATTTTTTAATATATAGGCTAGTTATATAAGTATTCATGAACTACAGATTATTGTCTCTCTTGGACATTGTCTCTGTAGGAATTTTTGGTCATATTTTGTTATTTTTAAGGGCATATTTGCAGTCATATTTTCCACTTTTTTAGGTCATAAACATCTGAACCCTAGTCATAACCATACATATACACTTTCTTGAAAGCATATAGTAATAAAAAAAAATCTAGTCTTAACATGTATAAAATAATTAAAATTCGGTACTGATGGCTAACTTTTACATACATACCTGTACTGTTCGCAGATATAAGCTTGGAAAATAGGCCCTGATAGTTGTAGCCACGAAGTCGTAATTCTTTGTAAATATCTCTTGCTGAATACTTAATTGTTTCATTCTTTTCTTCTTCTAGAGCTTCAAGTTCAAGTGTTTCTTCATTTACATTTTCTGACATTCTTACTATACCAGTAACAATGACAGCTCCACTTTCCATGATTTCAAAAAATCCACTTCCTTCCTGGAAACTTACAATGAATGTAATGATCCCTGTTATGATTAAACAAAAGAGAAAAACAGATTAAAGAAGAAAAATTAAAAGTATGAATTTTTTTATCATAGACCTATCTAACAGAGTAGCAGAATCATAAAAAGCCTCATAGAATAACTATTAAAAAACACAGGCATACTTTATAAGCAAGCGAATCCATAAGAAACATAAGATGGTGATTGGCGTAGCTTGGACATCGTGAATTGGTTACTAAAATGCAAAAAATATCTCTGTATCTTCCACTCAAACGATTTCCGCTTGTCGTACCGTTAAACATCAAGCATGACAAAATATTTATTTATTAATTAAATAATGCAATATGGCGCTCATTTTATATTATTAATTTATATTTTTCATAATATTCATGTTAATTTTGAATTATTATTGTAAAAATAATAACTTGTTAATAACAACAATGAATTTCTAGTAATAATTTAGGGGTATAAGTGGGACGATTTCAAATCTTAAAAAAGTGGAAAATCCTTAGAAAGTAACACTGACTTTCAAAAAAATAATACAGTAAACACAGGTCCCTAGGTATAAAGAATGAAAGAAATACCAGATCCAGTCAGTAACATACCTATTTTTATGAGTTCTGACTGATGAGTAGGCCTACCCTATTTTGTGTATTCATTAATAGCTACACCAAAGGAAGTTTGTATTTTACATAAAGAATTAATGGGCCTCGTGTCTCTGTTAAATAACAATTATGTGCTTCTAATTGTATTCTGTATTTATCATAGGTAATACCATGAGTGACATGGAAATTGCCAAAAAATTCCCGAGCGATGAAGTCGAAGGGAATTTATCTAGGGTAGTTCCAAGTCACAAGTTATACAATTAATATGTAATACGGTATATAATTAATAAATTTTATTTAAATTGAATTATTTAATAGATCTATCATTTTAGATTCTCAGAGTAGGCCTGCTATGAAAAGGTATTTATTAGGCCTACATATAATCTATGTTGCTTTTTCTGTGAACAAAACACGATCAGTTAATAAAAATTCATTTATTCAAGTAGCCTATTGTTTGCTGAAATTTAATATTACTTGAAACACAATTATTTATAATATTGTTATTATAGTTCCTAATGATTCATACTTGTAAGTAGGCTACTGTTTCATTAAATATAACATTTGCACATATCAACAGACGCAGATAGTCAGCTGGATGGTTTGGATGTGACCAAATCGAAAGGAGGAAAATGATTAGCTTGTCTCTCTGAATTCATCTCACACCTCTCCAAGACACTTGCCTTTATCCAGAGCATACATTCATGCTATTGAGGTTATGTATTTATAATGTTTACAGGGGTAATTACAGTTATTAAGTGGCAGAATTGTACTTTATGAGATTGTGTCGGCAATGTCTGTCCTTCTGTCTGTGTGTCTGTATGTACGATAATTCAAATATGCTTCATTGGGTTTTAATGAAACTTAGTATATGCATTTATAACATCCGTGGGAAGAAGCCTATTTATTTTGGACCAAATCTTTACCTGTACTGGTACCGGAGTAATGACTAATTAAAGGTCACATGCTTTTTAAATGGAAAATCTTGACTATACTACAAAGCCGCATTGCTAACCACTGAAGGCCTTGACTCCAATGCAGTCAGATGTTTGCAAATTTATTATATCACGCCTTGCTTTTGATGTGAGGCATGTGTTTTAATTTCATTCTTTTGTTATCCCACTTAATCCTTCATGCATATGCTTATCAAAATATATAAATATAAATATAAACAAACATAAATAAAAGTTTTAAAAAACATCTAGCTGTTGAATAATTAAACGCAGCTGCTGTTGATATAATGTTGTGCATTCTATTGAAATGTATGGCTACCGATATCTAGGCCATTGAGCTAGAATAGAACTGGAGTTAGGAGTCCAGCACAGCCAGTGAGGCCGACTGTTTCGACTAGCTGCGCCTGGAAAATCTGGCAAGAAGCTATTTGTCTGCTCAGCAAGAAATGTCAAGTAGGCATCATATATGCCTGAAGATTTATTGCGATAGAGTGAACATTACCTTACCTTTAACTCCAAATAATTTATTTTTATCAATACGAATGGTTTTACCCGTGACTTCTCTTTCATTATGTAAGTCTAACCGACAAAATTGCGCGTATTCAATATAACATTTATTACTAGGGCCCAGATTCTTATGTTTTAAATTATTTTATTCCTTGCTAGTTAAGTGTGATATTTGAATATAATTATTCGTTTCATTGTCAAGAGTTACGTTAAATTAATATTACGTTGAAAAGTTTAGAAATTAAAATATATTTTATGTTTGATAACACTTTTAGGCAGTACCAACTGCAATCGGTCACATTAGCTATTTACATCAATACACATCTTTAAGAATCTAAGCTATGAATATTTACAATCTTACAAACTTAATTACACTAGTCAAAATTATTATTCTAAGTTATACTAATGCCATAACCCAAGTGACACTTCTTGAACAAAATATACTTGCAGATTACACATGTAATTAGTTACGCTAAGTTGCTCTATTCTATTTGTAAATCTGATTCTAAGTATTCTTTAACATTATAAAAAGGATTTTTAAAGCTAGGAATATAGCTTTTTGTGAAAACAAATTTGGGGACATTTCTTGAAGTTTATATGGTAATTTGTTATATAATGTTGTCCCAAATTTATTTTGATTTCTGGTCTGATAAATAAGAACTTCGTGTTTGATAGCTTTTTATGTTATATTTTACTAATGACAAGACATAAAAAATATACACATTTATTATTGTTAGTAAGCCTGTCTCAATTAATAGTGGTTTGCAATGCTCAATTTTTTAGCATTGGTTATTATTCTAATTGTTTTTTTCTGGATAAATAATACTTGATTAATTCCTACACCATTTCCCCATAGGCTACTACTAGATCACACCTTATTATGCTCTGAAAAATGCATATTAGGCAGTCTTTGCATAATCTGAAGATACTTACTTACTTACTCACTCTATGGCAATGGACAATTCCTAAGCAAGCTAAATTAATATTATGTTTTATGGAACCCGAAGGTTCATTGCCCCGCTTACTTGAGTCCGCCATTCAACCCTATTCTGTGCTAACTCCATCCAGCCATCACTCGCAAAACCTACTTCCCTTGAATCTATCCTAATATTGTCCTCCCACCTGCATCTAGGTCTTCCAAGTGGTATATTCCTTTCGGGTCTCCCCGTCAATATATTTTAAATATGTCTTTCTTCCCCCATGCGTCCGACAAGTCCAGCCCATTTCATCCTCAATTATTTAATTAGCTTTATTATATCCGGTGACGAGTACAGGTTATGAAGGTCGTCATCAAGCCGTTTTCTCCAGTCCCCATTTTAATCTCTCTTAGGCCCAAATATTTTCCTAAGCACCCTGTTTTCGAACACTTTCAGATTTTGTTCTCCGCGAAGAGTAAGCGACCATGTCTCACATAATGTCTCATATAATACAACCGGCAGGATAATTGTATTATAATTTTTTATTTTTGGATTTGTGAACATTAGACGAGAAGTTAAGAGTTTCTTACCCGCATAAAAACTACCATTTCGTGATTCGTGTCTACACTTAAATTCGGCCTTAATATTATTTGTGTCTGTAATTATTGCTCCCAGATAAACAATTCTTTAATCTACTTATTAAATAGATTAGACATGAGAGTCCTTTACAAATACTTCTAATTTAAGTTAATCAGTTTCAATCATTACCTACCACAGCTCATTCTTTTATGCAAAACTAAGTCTGCCCATTGTTGTGTTTTTTTATTAGTTCTTCGATTTATCCATCATTGCCATCCTACCTGAATTATGATATAGGCCTATCCTAAAATTGCTAAATTTGGATTAAGGATTAATTACTAAATATTATATTAAACGTTATTATCACAATAAAATATACTTAAAATGAATGATGACGATTTTGAAGTAGAACAATATATTTCAATTTCTAGAGATTTCAACGTAATACTAATTTAATGTAATAAGTGTAGTATTGAATACATGCTATTTTGTCGGTGGTTAGGCCCACATGTATGGAAACGACAGAAGTCACGTAAAAACATACGTATTAATATTAATCTTAATTATAATAATGACATACTTTAAATATATTAATATTAATTATTCTTATAATGCATGCAAGAAGAACTGTCTTACAATCATTCGTCAACAATATCTTCAATTTCCAAAACCAAACATGTGATAATTCCATACAAGAAAGGCGATTTGACGTTTCGTATTGAGCAGACAAATAGTTTCTTGCCATAGTTTCCGGGCGAGACTAGTCGAAAAAGTGGCCTCACTTCTTAGTACAGGGGAAAGGCTGAAGTGCTAACTCCAGGTATAAATGGAGCTCAATGATCTAGGCCTACATTATATTCTAATGTGAGTATTTTTCAGTTTAAACATTGCTATTGAAGCAAATAGACCTAATGTAATTCCTGACAGATGGATTTCAGATTGAATTTAATTAATTCATAACCTATACTGCTGCTTTAAACCTGAAACAAACATGTCAGTGAATCGTAGGCCTACAGTTATATCTTAATATTATTGCCAGTGCATTTTGTGAAATGTTGACATATTTTAAGAATTTCTTATATCAATGTATAAGTATGAATTAATGTTAAGAATCAAACTTTAGACCTTTGTTCTGCTGTAAGCCCTGCGTAATGGATTGTTCTGGTGCTAAACTTGGAGATCTATTACAAAAATAACTTATTTTCTGCATATGCCTATCATAATTGCAATTATCACTGATTAAACAAAAGCATTCTGGCACTTTGTTATATCAGTTTAGCTGATTTTATTAAATGCCAATGTTGTTGAACTGCTGTATACATATTTTCCTGTAAAATATTATAGTGTTGATTCCAGAGCAGATGTAAACGTAATATTCACGAATTTGCACAATAAATCTTAATGTAGGCCTACTGAGAAAATGGTGACATATATATGTTAAGTTACTGCCTGCAGAGTCCCAGGCCTGATCAGAATATAAAGAAAACAGGATATGTCTTTATTACTTCTGTAGGAGGTGATAAACAAAATTTGATAAATACTGAGTGAATCAGATTTGTGATTGACTGATTTCCAACTCGTTCTTACAATGAATTTTGATTCAAATCTAAAGAAAGGATTATGAGCTAATTAGTCTGTATAATTAATATCAAATGTTGTGTGAGGTCTTCTCTATCATTGACAAAATCAACATCTCTGTAAAAATATGTGAAGGTGAATAATAGGCCTATTCCATTGCTTCATTATGTCCACTGTAGTTATAATCAGAATTGAGCTCTTATTGTCTTAGACTTAAAATGTGAACATTAAAATGGGATAATAAATATGAAAGTAGTGTATGTGATTGTTATCATTGTATTTTTGAGTTTGTAAAATAGGCCTCTCAGACAATCAGGTTTGATGTACTGTATTATATTTTTTCCATATTCTAATCATTATAATAATCTAATTTTTAATATTAATATTTTATTCTCGCAAGCAAACTAATTTTGAAAGTGTGATCTGGCTCTTCACCCAAAAACAGTAGAATCACATTGATTTAGACTATGTGTAGAAAATGTGTAACTTACATAACAGTGCAGTAAACCAGTGAGCTGCATTACTGGCAAGGCCAAGCTTGCTGCAGTTGTCTCCATGGCAGTGGGTTAGCAAATGGCAAATAACTATCTTTTGCTGAGATAAGAGCTCAATGATAACAGGGCACTACTTGTTTTGAAAATAGGGCACTACGATTGATTTCAGATTCATTCTTATAAATGTTTGGTCCAAATCCAAAGACTGATATATGAGTGAACTAATTTGTACAAATATATTCAATTGGAAGGCAGACACTAATTTTCAGTCTTCTTAAATACAAATACTGTTACCTTTTTTAGGTATAGTTGTAGCTCTCAAGAAACGTAGTTTCTCAAAAACAATTGAAAATCCATGAAACATTTGGCTTCTGTGTCGAGCAACAGTGTCCCACACAAGAACCTATAAAATAGAATTATAATGTTGAACTATTTCAGTAGATTTACACTATTTGATTCCTGGTATTATTGTTACTTTGGTTTAAGTGCTTTCAACTTGGAGCAGGATCTGAGGATGATCATTGTGATAGGTGCCAATTATTATATGTGAATTTAATTAATCACGAGTGTTGTTGAAGTTCTGATTTCAGGGTTAGTTTCTTAAGATTGCCTCAGATATGTAAGACTCATCATAGGGATAAGAAGAGATAAACAAACTCAGAAGTATTGGAATAATTGGCTGGATGCAATTATTCAAAACTGAATTCAAAATATATATACAGTAAGTACCAGTATATATCATTCACAAAAATTAATCAGAAATAATGTAATAATCTTTAAATAATTTAAAGTTTGCAACTGAAATTTATAAATCTGAACATTCAATGCATAACTTACATGTAGACAAGTTCCGTTATCATAAGCATGGAGTTTGCTGTGTATAACAAAAGCCATTAGGTTCTCAGACTAAGTCAGAAATTACCTTTGCTTTTTTTCTGGGGGTACTTGGGGATAAACATACCCCTTACAGATTTTTCCAGTTTCATATAGGAGAGAATCATTAATTTCCACAATTTTAAAATCTGGATAAATTTGTGCAAAACCAAATAATGAAAGTGATTATACAGATTGTTTGCATTTAAGTAGCTATTTTTAGTGTTATGTTTGTTTGTTACCTAAAGACATGGTTTTTGAGAGGTGGGGCCTAACATTAGCACTGTGATCAGGAAAACAAGTGAGCACTACAGCACCGCTGCAATGGTAACCATGACTCAACATTACCGTGTGCTCAAGAGTTTATTGTATCCCTCTGAATAGAGGACTAAAATCTTACCCTATGTGTTGTAGGGTATCAGATGTTGAACATACAGGACTATAAGTTGTGTTCCCTTCCGTATTCGTGAAAGATCAAGAAACCCTGTGAGCTTATTGCAGCTTACAGGCAGAATTGATATGTAGGCCAATGTAGAATTTAAAAGTCATATATCCTTATGCATATTGTCTGGAATTCCACTTTCTTTCAAAATATGTGGGTAAGTCTGACTATGTTCCGTGAAGTCAAAAGCGAGAGTAGGCCTACCCCTTAAATTTTCTTTAGAGAAAAAGTATTGAAATTACCATGGTTGAAAATTGAAGTCCAATTAATTGCTTGATGAAAAGTTTCAGTCTTCCATAACTTGTAGCCACATGCTATCACCACACCGCCAAGAGAGATTCTGTTTTGCTCAATTTTCATTCCATAAGACCTTCCTAATTTTACATGTAGGCCTACAAATAATGATTTGACTGGATAGACTTTTTTCAAGATCAGTACATCCATGATTTGACTTAAAATTTTATTGGCTATAACATTTAAGAAATGTAATTCACCTTGTGACATTGCAGATTTGAAGAGAGAAGGAAAGCAAAAACCACTGAGTGTATATAACGTAATTACTGAACATAATTTCTCATAGATATTAAACTGTTGACAGGGAGTGCTTACTCCTGCGCACTCACAGGACGATTTTAAATTTTTCCACTGAAAATGAGAGAGAAATGGTTGGAAGTGGAGTAAAGAGTCTTAGACCAAGCAGTGGGGAGAGAGGTGCCCAGCACTGAGAGTGTACCCTGTAAGATTGGTGCACAAGCACCTAGGAAAATTAGAAATTGAATAAGAGTCATACAGAGAGCAGTGAGAAGAGAGATCCTTACTAGCCGTCACAGAGAGCAGATCAGGAAAGAGAGATCTGGTGAAGTGTGGGGGGTGTTCCCCATAAGGAGGTGCACATGCCCGTATGAAATGCGAGTTGTCTGTATCAGAAGTGGAACGTCCAGAGATGTATAATCAGTACAGGGGTATATTCTCCGGAGATGAGTCAATTGCCACAGGGTATACTCTCAAGTGAAGAAGAGTGGTATGAGATGTAGGCCTATATAGTAATGCAGCTGAAAGTTGGTGACTGAGGGGACGTGACTGACATCTTGCTGCGATCTGATGAGTTATCACCGAGGGGGCTGACTATCTAATCCAGAGGCTGAGGAACTGCCTGGTAACTCTTCATTCTAAACTTCCCCAAGAAAATGTAAGAGTGGAAGGACAGTGACCAGTGACTATACATGGTGGACAAACAAAAGCTTGGTTGGATCGAGGACTGGTTGAGAGTCGAAAATGGAAGGCATATTCACCTGACGATGTGAGGAGCATCCAATGTCATGGATAATTACACACAAGTAGAGAAAAACTTTCTTTAGTTTTTTTTATAACAGTAAGGAGCAAATTTCATGATTGTTTAACCTCATTAATTGTACCCATGGAGGTTAAGAGAAAAGTAGAGGTAGAAAAATAATTAGATAATGATGTTAAAGTGGTAGGTCTATTTAGTTTAACTGGTGAAGAATTACAAAGAATTACTATAATGAAAGTTGTTTAGAAATAACCACTCTGAGAAGTAATAGTTGTCTAGGGAGGGTTGTGAGATGTTGGGGCATTAGGTCTGTATCTGAGCGTGTATAGTTCCTTAACTAAACGGAGGTTAGTTTGAGGATGCAGAAAATGAAATTTCACATGTGCGAGTATAGTGCCTTAGCTATATCAAAATAGGGGATGATGAGAAAGTGTTCATCACCCATACAAGGAGATCAGTAAGTTAGGTTATTGTAAAAGGAATATGAATAGATTTGTTGGGAAGGGTTGAAATTAATTGAAAACTGAACGAAGTATCAAGCTAAGGTTAGAAAATACAGAGAGAAGTACGTGGTTATCAATGAGAAGTGAAGTTAAACTAAAAGAAAAACAAATTAAAGTAATGTAGGCTTAACTGGGAGTGAGAGAAAGAGAAGAATAAAAGTGGGTAGGTGGAAAATCAATGAGAGATGTACAAGGTCTGTTAGAAAAGTATCTGACCTTATTTTTTTTGCAAAAACCTGATGGATTTGAATCAAGCACGCTTGCATGAGCTGATCTTGAACCTTCGTGCACATGTGTGAATTTTTTCTCGCCTGTCGATAGCGTCTGTTGCTGGCAAGCAGCATTTGAGTGAGGTAGTGTGTAGTGCTCTCGTCGAATTTTCATTGTGACTACTGAAATTTGGTTTCCGGGTCATACCCGTATACCAGGACTCGTCACCACACATTATGGTGTTCATGAAGTCAGGGTCACTGTTTGTGGAGTTCAGCATGTCCTTGTGAGACTTCAACACAAAGTTGCTTTTGCTCCACCATCAGCAACTTCATCATGAATTTCGCCGCCACTGTCTTCATGGCCAAATCTTTGGTCATAATTGAATGTGCCAAAAAAATGATGATGCCCACCTCTTCCGCAATTTCTTGGATACTCACACGACAGTCCCGCATCACCACAGCGTTCACTTTGGTAATGACCTGGTCATTTCGGCATGTTGATGGCCGTCCGGAGCATGGCTCGCTCTCCATCGATGTGCGGCTGTCTTTAAACCAGTTGTACCACTCCTTAATCTGCGTGATGCCCAAAGCATCATCACCGAAAGCCGTCTGAATTTTCCGAATGGTTTCCACCTGGCTGTTGCCCAGTTTCAAATACACTGAATAAGTAAATACCAACATATCAGGTAATTCACAACCCAGGTCCAACTCTTTCCACCGGTTATGGATATAAAATTGATTAAAACTGTTATTAAAACTTATATACAGTGGATAAAATTTTACCTTTAAAACGGTCACTACGTTTCAGCCTGACCGTTTTAAAGGTAAAATTTTATCCACTGTATATAGTCAGCTGGTTAACATTGTATGGCTTAACAAATCTAAGTGATAAAGTTGATTATTTTCTGTCAATCTTCTCAAAGATCACTGATGCAGCATTCCCTTTTGTACGATCACGTATTGGACCAAAAAGAGGGAATAACAAAGAGTGGTACAATGATGACCTCCATAAATTAAAAGAAGAATGTACTATGTATTACAAAATGTACATACACAATGGCAAGAAACAATATAAAGATAGATACAGTGAATTACAAAAAAAGTACAAAAAAGCCCTTAAGGCCAGTAAGAAAAATTATTATTCTAATAAAATCAATGGTTCAATCAATAAACCTAAGTCTACTTGGTCAATTATTAATGATCTGATAAATAAGAGTGATAGGAGTTCTACTCCAAATATTGACCTAGACGCTGAAAATTTTAATTCTTATTTTATTGACAAAGTACATGACATTGTCAACAACATACCAAGTGATTTAGATCCAATGAATCTCATGAACAACTTATCCAAGCCTCAGATCAGTTTCCTATTTAAACATGTAAGTGTTGAAGATGTTTACTCTGTCATACTAAATTTAAGTAATAGTTCATGTCTTGATATATATGGCTTAAACTCTAAAATCTTGAAATTAGCATCTGTGTATATTTGTGAACCTGTTACCCATATATTTAACAACTGCATTGAGAAGGGGTACTTTCCCAATACTTTTAAAGTTGTCAAAGTTATCCCTGTTCATAAGAAAGGGAGTAAATCCGATTATGGAAACTATAGGCCTATAAGTATAATACCAGTGCTATCAAAGGTCTTTGAAATATTACTAAACAAACAAATAACCATGTATTTTGAAAGCAACTCTATATTTACACCCTCACAATATGGATTTAGAATGGGACATAGTACTATTGAAGCTGTACTTGCATTTATTAAAAAATGTTTTGAAGGCATCGAGAAGGGTGATCATGTTGTAAGCCATTTTTTTGATCTATCCAAGGCTTTTGATACAGTTTCCCATGACATATTAATTCATAAACTTGTTTATTATGGTTTCAGCGAATCTAGCTTAGAACTTATGCGTTCATATTTGAGTAATAGGTATCAATCTGTTCTCTTTAATGATAATGTATCAGATTATAAGCTGGTAGAGTATGGTGTACCTCAAGGCTCTGTCATGGGTCCTGTCCTTTTTATAATATATATTAACGATCTTCCCTCTACAGTACGGGAGAACTGTCTCACTACCTATCTTTTTGCTGATGATATAGCACTTGTATCATGTGACAGAAATAACTCTATCTGTATTGACAATGCTTCTTCTGACATTACTAAATGGTGTGATGCTAATAACCTAAGTCTTAATGCTAGTAAGACTGTTGAATTGACAATTAATCTTCAACGCTCCAATAGCCTACTAAGGAATCCTGTAAGATTTTTAGGATTATATATCCAAACTAATTTGGAGTGGAATTCTCACATTGACTATGTTGCCAAGAAAATAAGTAGAGGTATATTTATGTTGAGAGTACTAACTCATAACATAGATGCTAAGTCACTCTTACTAGTGTATCATGCCCATATACACAGCCATCTCAGTTATGGAGTCCTATTGTGGGGAGGACATCCTTATGCCAACAAAATATTCATCTTGCAAAAAAGAGCAATAAGAATTATCTCTAGAGCATCGCCTACAACATCCTGCAAACCACTCTTTACAGAACTTAATATACTTACATTGCCATCAGTGTTTGTTTTGAGCTGTCTTCTCTATATAAAAAAGAATGCACACTTGTATAATAAATGCTCTACTATCCATAGCTACTCTACCAGAAACAATGAAAACTTATATATAAATAAATGTAAATTCAGCACCACCCAGAAAAGTTTTGAATATGTTGCCCTCAGACTATTTAATTCATTGCCAAACAAAATTAAGGAGTTATCATATGTTCCATTTAAAAGGTCAATTAAATCTAACCTGTTGTCAAATACCCTGTACAGTGTCAAGGACTTCAATGACATTATCTGGTGAAATGTGTACTTCTATATTTTATCTCATTTGTGTTTATTGTTATTGTTATTTTATCTCATTTGTGTTTATTGTTGTTGCTAATACATTGTACAATGTCTGTGGCAAATAAATCTAATCTAATCTAATCTAATCTAATCTATAAGTTTTAATAACAGTTTTAATCAATTTTATATAAGTAAATACCGCTCACTCTACTCTATTCCCATTGTTCAAAATGTCCACTAGCACAGAGGTGCCATCTGTTGAGTAGGAGTGGTCAGCAGCCTCAGATGCTACTTAAGGAACCTCTAAAGCTGCAGAAATAAACTAATTTTTCAAAGTCCAGATGACACAGTAACCTATTTTTGTGCTTGATAATGCAGGAATTAGGTTGAGAAATAATATAATTTACATTACAACTAGACTAACTTAATTAAATAACGATAACGATAATTTTTTGAAGTGAAACTTCTTTAGCCGCGGTAGGAGTAAATCAAGACTCCATACCTAAATTAGAGCCTCTGGACAAAATTTATCGGCCCTTTCACGTCCAAGAAATACTTAGTTTCCAGAGGGGGGTTGCGAGGCGATGGGCTTACCACCTGTCCCTCTACCCTCTCTCGGAAAATAAGCATATCAAAATTAGTATAGGAAATGAAACCTCCGCTTGGAGGCCCCTTCGCCCCACCTGGGGATCATAGGGTAACAGGAGTAAATCAAGAGCTTGCATACGCTCAAAATCATCACGAAATTAGTATTACGCTCAAAATCGTCATGAAATTAGTGAGGTGTGACGGAACGGACTGCACAGAAAAAACAATCAACTCAATGATTAGGCTTATCCAAAATTTAAAAAATCTAAAAAATCTAAAATTCCAAAATAAAAAAATTCAAAATTTAAAAATTTAAAATCCAAAATTTAAAAAATCTAACAATCCAAAATAAAAAAATAAAAAATCCAAAATTAAACAATCCTAAAAATAAAAATATTCAAAGATTCAAAATTTAAAAAATCCAAAACTCCAAAATTAAAAAATTCAAAGATCCAAAATTTTAAAAATCCAAAAATTTAAAATACAAGTAATCCAAAATTAATAAATCCAAATATCCAAAATGTAAAAATAAAAAAATTCAAAATTGAAAAATTAAAAAATCCGAAATTAAAAAAAATAATTAAAAAAATCAGAAATCCAAAATTTAAGAAATTCAAAATTAAAAATTAAAATATCCAAAATTAAAAAAATTAAAAAATCCAAAATTTAAAATATAAAAAATAATGTAAATAAAAAATTTAAAAAATACAAAAAATTCAAAGATCCAAAATTTAAAAATCCAAACTAAAAAATTAAAAACCCACGCCCTTTTTTTTTAAAGTTAGTTCCTATCGAAAGTAATTGTTTCACTTTAACACATTTTCGTGAAAATTAGTATTTAATTTTAATTCATAGAATTTTCAAAATATTTTGT
Organism: Ectobius pallidus; assembly: GCA_964059195.1. Lineage (NCBI taxonomy): Eukaryota > Metazoa > Arthropoda > Insecta > Blattodea > Ectobiidae > Ectobius > Ectobius pallidus. Next base: position 91,545,357 of record CAXKWD010000001.1, read on the forward strand.
ACAATACCGGTATATACTTTTTTTTTTTTTTTGGATAGTTTGAAATTTTTACATATAAAACAATTCGGATGGTAAGCCAATTATGAACATCTGAATGAATTAGTCTTGTACACACTCTAAATAACGATTTTACTTATTTCACTCTAAAACAACTCATATTTCCATCTACATGTACCTTTACATCTGCTGAGAAGCATTTAGTTTTAATATCCGTGTATACCAGGTAACTGCACTCACAAGCTAGTTATAATATTTACTTGATGCTAGAATACGATACATTTTTCACAGTTAAAATGGTTATTAAATTGTAATGTTAATGTACCGGTAAGTTGATGTATATGTGGATATTTGGTTCTGTAGATCTTGTGATGAATGAAGCTCAAGGATATAGAACACATCAGCATACATACAATGTATATTGCATACTAAAGTATACGAGTACTTAGTCAGGCCTATGAATTTCATTTTTGCAAGCATTGACCAAAGAAATTCAAGTACTGATGAAAACAGTAGTAGGCTATTTTTTGATAATGGAAAGCAGGAAGGATGTTGAGAAATAATACAGTACATATTTACAATATTTAGGCCTACACAAGGATAGTTATGTTTATATTGCTGTATTTACAGAAATGTATAATATTGACATAGAACTGTATAAACTTACACAGTATTTATCCAGTTGATCACAATTATGTGGTATATGATACATCATTTTTGGGTACAAGAATATACATGTTCATAACTGTGGCGGCTATTCACCCACTCAGCACACATACGTAAAATATATGTAAAAATTGCGTTATCCCTAGATCTAGGTAATGTATATCACACATATTGGTTAAATAAAATCTACGTATAATATACGCTCAAATGTCCCACTTTTTGATGTATATCGTACGTCTATTCATGTCAATACAGACATATAATATATATCAATTATACGAACAATCGCATACATACTAATGATGTACAATATCTATACGTAAAAAATATGTCAAGATGATCTATCAAACGTATATTTTATATATAATTTATGTAGCCTATATAGGGCCTTTGGTTCATAAATGTACACTGCTCACATACATTTTACATATACTATCAATACATGAGATATCAATAACTAAAAATGTCATCAAGAACACTTTTTGTGATTACTATCTTGCAGTTTTTTGGGACTTCTTGCTGAGGTATTTTGCAATTATTTATTGTAAGCAAAACACTGAGATCGCTCATAATACACACTGAACCAAGAATCTTCGGAACATCATCATTAACATCCATTAAGCACAGCACTAGCCTTTCTACTGCCATTATGCTAATCCACTGCCCTTTAAGTCCTTCTGTTACACTTAGGAAATACTGCATCACATCTTCCAAACAATGCAGAGCTTGTCATTCAACATAACTTTTAAGTTCTTTTAAGCTTTCTGCAACTGCTTGGTTTAAATTTTCTTCTTCTGCATCAATTAATCTTCTGCATGATGGACCTGGTCTTGACAAGTACTCAGGCAGATTAGGAAATATTGATGGTACTGCACCAAGTCTCAGTTTAGGGCAAGTTCTAGTAAATGTTTTTATTTCACCGTTAACTACAAATGTCTCTGTTCTTGTCACACTCTCTTCAGGAAAATACTTCACACAAATAACAGGCTTGCTTACCCCTGTAAAGTCTGTAGGAATCTTTCTATGACATGTCTTCTTAAGTTCTTCGTCTTTTGGTAAAGAAAATGTACTAACACTTTCATGTTGTGACTTGTAGTTACTTTTACAGCCAACAACACTACAGCACCTAGGCATTGTGAATTCCTGAAACAATTAAGAAATACTTTAGCAGCGTTATCGTAAATTATTATGATCAGAGCTAATTACCACAGCATCTGTATTATAAATCAGTTTGCAAGTCGTTGAGGTTATGATAGGCCAATTTATGTATGTGAAACAAATCTTGCACAGGGACTTACCAGTACTGTTTTATGTGTAAATGTTTTTCTTCTGCCACATTTAATCTTCTACATGAAGGAGCAGGTCTTCACAAACATTCAGGTAGGCCTAAATTAGGAAATGTATTCTAGGATCTAGGGTATTACCCTACAGATCACTGCACGTTGCATAATATTTCGTCAGCTTTAAATACACATGTACATTTATTCTTCGTTTCTATGTTATATACATAGGGAGTAGTTGCAACAGAACAGTGCAATTCTCTCCACACACAATTTCTTGTTAATAAAACACTATAAAAGAGAAACTTATACTCGCAACCACCAACAGCCAACAGCCAACAGCCAACAAACAAGGAAACAACCTTGAATCAGCAGATCTACATTGCTGACGTCACAGACAAGATGGCCGCCAGTCATAAAAAATAGTTCTACTGAATGTACGGATGTAATCATTTTAAACCATTTTTTAAATTAATTTCTGATTAGCGTGAGTAAATTTTATTGCGTTCCCTTAATTTAACCAAATCGATTTACTAGAGTAAAACACAATAAACCGGTGTTTACAATGTACAATTCTAGATGATAAATTTACGTATAGTTGGTAGGTAATTTTGATGTTACAAATGAACAATCAAATCGATTTTGTTTTATATTTAATCTTACTTATGTAACAGTAACTTTAATTTTGATATATTATAAATATAAAGCAGGATTAAATTACAACAGTTTTTATACATGTATATATTGGACATAAAATATACGTATAATTTACGTTTTGACTTTGACCAATCGTAAGATATATATGTAGCTCTAAAATATACGTATATTATACATATCGTGCTGCGTGGGCAGGGGAAGTAGGTGAAGTAGCACTTCACCAGTATTTTTCCTTTACAATACGTATTTTTTAAGTTTATTTTCCATATCACGAATGTTTGTTCTTACTATAATGTATTTCTACAATTTTGAATTTCCCTCCACTACTGGTGTCAACGCTAGGAGGCAGTGAGCTCCCAAGTCCTCCTAGCATTGAAGCTGAATATTCCCAGATGCTTGGGTAGTCTGTTCCACTAAAATTAGCTAAGGATCCACTAAGGATGGCAAGCAGCAGTTTTCTCGCTTATCCCACGTCCGCTAGGTGACGAGAACAGACTACCCACGAAGCCGTCCCTTTTGTTCAGCAGCTCACACTGTTAGCTCGGAGAAAGAGGTGGGCACGTTAGATCTTCCACCGTCTGATGGTCTGACGCCGCCAAATTCGAATGTGTTAAATTCAGAAATACACGGATTCCACAACCCCGATTAAGAATTCTGTCGCACTGGGAACACTATAAGCGACTTCCTCTACCTCGATAATTAAAAATACTATTTTCTCGTCTCTTATTCCATTTCCGGGGAACTCTCATGCGGTTTTCCCTGCCCTAATTATTATTATTATTATTATTATTATTATTATTATTATTATTATTATTATTATTATTATTATTATCATCATCATCATTATTATTATCATTATTATTGTTATTATTATTATTTTTACTTCCTCTGCCCGTACCATAGAGGAAGTATTGTTTTCGACCCCCAAATTCGAAGTTGAGTTTTTGATATAAATGCACGTTTTGAGGCCCCCTGAATCCAAAAATGCTATTTTTGGAAACATGTCTGTGTGTCAGTGTGTCTGTCTGTGTGTGTGAAAAGTCTGTGAACAAGCTAGCTCCAAAACGGAAAATAGTATGAAATCAAAATTTCGTATTTGGGTAAGGTACCTTCTGAAGATGTGAGCCGAAGATTGGCGATAAGTTTCCCTTATTTTTAAGGGGACTTTACATGAAGAAATTTTCGTTTTTCGCGATTTTCTCAAAAACGGCTCTAACGATTTTCTTTAAAATTTGCACATGTGTTCCTTTTACTGAGAGCTAAAACTTAAATTTGAAACTTTTTTTCGAAAAAATTCCCTGAAGGGTAGTTACAAGCCACCCACTGTTCACCCACTATTTGTAGAAAGTTTGTCTTGCGTGATGAACAACTGAATATGCGCTCTTTCATGGCCTCTTATTCTATAAGAATGTGAAGTGATAAAAATGTATTGTTGGCCATGCATAGAGTAAAGAAGTATCTGAAGGAAATATTCGATAAATTTCGGAAATTATTCTTTACGGCGGAAAGTTCAATAAACGTCTGCAGTCACTTGTTCTTTTTTTAAGTTTGTTATATAGCCTGTGCTTTTAGTCGCATCGTTGAAAGAAGAGGTATTTATAGGATAATTAGAGTAAAATTGTGTCTTGCGATTCTGTACAAGGATATGTGAATTATTTGGGCAGAGGAAGTTATGTGACTTTCACATCAGATTTTTTGTGCTATTTTCTCTCGTCACACAACTCACACAACGTTCGACGAGATGAGAGAAATTAGCAAAAAAATAATTAAGGTAGAGAAAATCGCGTGAGAATTCCCAGAGATGGATTAAGAGACGTGCAGTTTAGATAGGCCTACTAATAATTTTAAAAATATTTTAAGTTTGCTGTATGAAATGGTATTTGCAGCACACCCTCGTTTTGAGCCATGAGCCGCTATTGGGTGAATTCCATTATTAACATAAGCATGTGGCATTTTTTTTCTCTTCACCTAATTTTCCGGCCACGAGCCGCCACTGGTTCATAACTTAAACTGTTAAGGTACAGTGGTGCAAGAATAGTACCAGAAATACATACAATACAAAGAATACAAAGTACAAAGTATTTATTAATTTATTAGAATTTTTATTATATTTTCATACACAAAACACAACAGAAAAACGTTAACTGTATCAGCTGACGAGTAACTGCCCACTCCTGGTCACTGGCGGCGCTAGTAGTAGCATGTCCCGGAAAAAGACAGGGAGTGGACGGTATTACTTATTGAGAGTATTTGCCAGTTTCAGACAAATAGCGCTGCTCCAGTCATTCCGTTATTTTCCTTACAACAACGAGAGCACTACACACTACCTCACTCAAATGCTGCTTGCCAGCAACAGATGCTACCTACAGGTGGGAAAAAATTCACACATGCGCACGAAGGTTCAAGGTCGGATCACACAAGCGTGCTTGATTCAAATCCATCTGGTTTTCACCAAAAGAAAAAGGTCGGATACTTTTCTAATGTAGTTAAACAAAAAAGTAATTCATAATTGGGCCTGAGAGAGGGAAATAGCAGAGAGTAGAAGAAAAATTAGAGGAAGTTTGAAAGTAGGTATAGGAAGTGTGCAGAAAGAACAGAAAAGATTGTAAGTTTTCAATAAAGTGTAGTAGAGGTAACTCTTGAAAGTTTACCGCTAATATATGTTCCAACGATTATCCAAATCTCTGAATAGTCATGAAATCATAGGACATAAACTGTTTAATAAACTATCTGTATCTACTCAACATACTCATATCATTGTATTTAGAAAAAGATTACATAATTGGTTAGTTTGTAACCCTTTTTATACCTTGGATGAATACTTCAATTGTAATAGTGTAATTTAGCTTAAAATATGTGTTATTTGTAACTTAGAACTTAGTAATTTAGCTGTAGTTTAATATCATTTCTATTTTTAGAACTTTGTCTATTGCTGTAATGGCCTAACGACAATTAAATTAAATTAAAGTAGCAAGGTGATCTAAAGCTAATGAGGCCAGAAAGAGAGAGATGAAGTAAAATACCCTGAAAAGGTTTGCATCTGGTTTGAAAAGAATTGAAATATAAAAGAGAATTAAAGCAAAAAATGTTTTGCTTGACAAGGCTTAGTGGACTGTATTAAGATGCAATCCTTTCCGAAATTGAAATGAAAGAATGAATAAATTAATCCTAATTTATTGATTCTGACGTTAGCCTGTGAATAGATACATTGAAATACACTACAAATGTTGTGAAAACACTACAACTTTGCACTGTTCACTGTTCTGAACTTCTGGAGTGTTGACGTCACATTGAAGTTAGATGGTTCGGTGTTGTTGAGTTTAGCTTGAAGTTACAATCGATGAATTACTACACTGTGTCACTTAATCTTGATAGTTATAAATACAATATGTTTTGACTTTGTTTGATGAGATTTCACTTGTGTGAAGTTCACCACTCGTGTTTGTGTTGAGATTGGTTGCACAATAATTGGTCATTTATTGTTGGATACACGAAAAATGTCACAATTAAACGTATGAAAATTCATGATTTTCGAACAGTTGTTATCGTTGTTTTGAGATTAGAATGTCAATTAATTGAATGTCTGAATTAGTACACTATGACATGGTTGCGCCATGTTGCAAACATGTTGATGTTGATTGTGTTTTCACGAGTTATTTCGTGATCGATAGATTAGTGAATTGACAAGTGTCAGATTAGATAAATGAAAGACGTGCGCGTTAACGTAAAATACGAGCCTCCGGCGATTGTAGGAATTAGTTGATTGAAATTGATTAACCGGAGCCCGTACTACGTAACGCGATCCTTCTTGTTGAGGTTCCTGAAGCGTCTCTGAAGCGTCTCAGAAGCTACATTCGTATATATATTTAATCGAACTACGCGTTACAAGTTTTCCATCTCAAGAAAAAGACATTGGCTAATGAATTCATTGTGAAATGCTCTGACCAATAAAAACTTATGTTGTGATATTCAGGCCTGGTATTCAGCAACAATTAGTAGCTGAATGCCGAAGAAAGCGTATGTACGCAATTTCAAAAGAATGGCCTTTGTGAAGTTGAAAATGAAGTATATTTTGGACCCAATTGCAAGTGATTACATGATATATAAATCATAAGCATTTATTATAAACTTTAAAATATATTTACTTGTAAAGGTTATGAATTTTGTAAGACGCTATTGCCATTTTTAGACGTTTGACTTGATGAAAAGTTTTCCTACCATGTATTGAAAGAATTACAAAGGTATGAAATCTGAAGTTACTCTCAGAATTTGAATACGTGAAATGAATTACTATTAATTAGCAATAAACTAAATTTGGCGGATTCTATGAAAATTTACGAGTGAAATAAAAAAGGCATGAAATGTTGGTAGGGCCTAACAATGACTCTTTTAGACACTAGTGACCAAATTAGAAACTAAACAAAATGTCATGGCCGCTAATGTTTGTAAACACATTGAAAATGACAAATTATTAGAGTTAATGATTTGTGGTGAATAAAAACTCTGGATTTCGTCAAATAAAATGCAAAATTTCTACATATATTTCGCTATTTAAAAATTGAATATCGTAATAAAAATGGGGGGGGGGGGAAAGAAATCTTGAAAATCAGCTTTTAAATCTAACTGCATTTTTCCCGTACACTGATAATTAGAATTAGAATTAGCCCGTTTCATCCCTAAAGGGCAAGGTGGCTGTTATATATATCAAGAAACATCCAGGAGTGATATGACAATGTCTTGAATTCATATGAAATAAAAATGAAACAGCTTACCTGATTTACTTGAGGTGCTTGTATTTTACTTTAAAATTAAATAAACTCCTTACTTTACATTGTGGTTACGGCAGTTAAAAAAATGCACAAATTCATCCGAAAATATTTTATTCGTTAACATGTAGATCTTAAAAAACAGAAGTACGAATAAAGTTAAAATAATCACTCGTCATCATCATCACCATCATTGATGGAAAACAATCTATGTTTCTCCCCGACATTGATGTTTTTGAAGTGAAACTTCTTTAGCCGCGGTAGGGGTAGATCGATATCTTGTGTTACTTTAAAAATCATCACAAAATTAGTGTTACGCTCAAAATCATCACAAAATTAGTGAGGTGTGATGGAACGGTCTGCACAGAAAACAATCAACTCAATGATTAAGCTTATCCAAAATTTAAAAAATCCAAAAATTAAAAAATCCAAAATCCAAAATTTAAAAAAACCTAAAAATCTAAAATTAAAAAATTCAAAAATTAAAAACTTTAAAGATCCAAAATTTAAAAAATTCAAAATTCCAAAATTTATAAATGTAAAATCCAAAATTAAAAAATTAAAGAAACCAAAATTTAAAAATTTAAAATCCATAATTAAAAAATAAAAAACCAAAATTAAAAAATTGAAAATCCGAAATAAAAAATCCAAAATCCAAAATTCCAAAATTAAAAAATTACAAGATCAAAAATTTAAAACATCCAAAATAAAAAAATCCAAGAACCCAATATTTAAAAGTTCTACAATCCAAAATTGAAAAAAATCCAATAATCCAAAATTGAAAAAATCAAAAAATTAAAACAAGTTTCACTTCTGTCGCGTGGCGTTCCACGCACACTTTTTTTTTAATATTCACAGTTTTTTGCATTAATTTTCGTGGATATACATACTGAGTCGGACATTCAGGCTGTATTGACAACATTTCCAAAAACATCGATAGTTTTAATGGAAATATTTCAGTTTATTTATGAATGTTGCCTAATTTTCTGAATCCATGCGTTTTTATTTTAAATATACATCGATGTTTTCCGTCAAAATAGATCGATATTATCGTCACATCGATGAGTACCGCCGATTTTAACATCGATAGTGAATATCGTGGGATTCGGCGGGAAGCATGGCGTTACAGGTTACAGGTTACAGGCCTCCAACACCCACCTCGTTAAACGCGAGATTGTTGAAATACGTAACTTACAGGTTGTTTTAATTCATTATTAAATTTTTATTATTATTCTGCTATTATATAAAGACTGGAAGAATAAATCGGCAGTTTGTTTACTTGTTTCGGCCGTGAATTATCCGCCGACATCTTGGTGCCAGAAACTCCTTCCTCCACCCTCTTCCTCTAAAGTCCCTTCTTCAGTTGACCTTGAAATCTTCGCGTTTCAAATAAAGCCGAGGACTCACGTTTTCATCAACGGCTCACATTTTTAGTTAAAATATTTTCCATGGATAAAAAAATACAATATATTTAAGAATGAGTTAATTTAAAGTATAAGTATTTCGCGTAAAAATGGGATAAAACCTTAAAAACCGGGTATTTCGCGAAAAGTGTCACATTTCGCGAAACTTCGCGAATGAATAAATACATATTTTGAATAAAAAAACACGAGAAACGAATTTATTACAGTAATTTGAACTTCTATTACTAATTTCGTGTTTTGGGGATTAACGAAATGTGACTATCCCTACAAATTATGCAAAATAAGGTAAAAAGATAAAAAATATACATTTAGAAAGATACGCAAAACCCTTTGAACACAAAAGAAGGAAAACACTTTACATTAATAAATGTTGTGCTGAACTCTATAGAAGTTAAAAAGAGGAAAAAATTTTGTTGGCTATTGAAAATTCAGATTGAATTGTAATTTATGTTCTTTACAAAACAAATGTGATTAGATGAAAAGAAAAGAAAAAGAAAGGTATAATGATTTACTAGCATACCCTGTGCTAGTTTTAGACCCATTTAGGCATAAATCCTAACATACAGAGTGGCGCATGAAATGTCATACACTGAAAATATGTAATAAAACGTTTAATTTTGGGTTCAGAACTTTCAAATTTTATGACGATTAGCCTTAGTCCATGCATGGTTCGTTAGAAGACAGCACTTGTCAATGCAGCGCATGCGTGGTGTCACCCGATTCGATTTGTGAAACATTGCGCATTGTGCGCATTTAACATTGTTATTATTTGTGAAACATGGCGGACAAGGGTCGGTTGACGCTCAAACAGAAAGTGAAGACGGCGTTGATTTACGCGGAAACGAGTGTATCCACGACTCAGGAACGTTTTCGTGTTTATTTTCGTACGTAGTATTTTTCAGGTCTTGTCTCCCATCTAAATTTCTATTCTTTTCAGGACTTTAATGAAATAATCTATGTAAATTAAAACATGTAAATATACATTTTATTTTTAATCATTTGATTTCTGCCCCTTCAGGCAAATAAATTGAATTTTTATTTATTTCTAAACAACTGTATTTAGGCTGTTCAGACTCTAATGAATTATATTGATAACTAAAGTGTGACATGATTTTAGTTGTTTTTAATGTAATTAACCTGTACATTAATTTTATTTCAAAACACATACATGTATACAAAAAAACTACGAAATTACAAAATTAAATAAGAGAGAAACAAGAAGTTGCTGTTCGTCTCAGTATTTTAAAACTTGATCCTCGTGGGAACCCAATTATCCTCTGGGCGGGTCCGTATTTTAATTTAGGTTAGCTTTCCTTGGGCGGGAACCTTGCACATCCTTCCACAATTCCCATAGGGGGGTTCAAAGTGTGGTAGCAGGTTTTGTGGTTTTTGTTCCACAATTTTCTTTCATTTACATTGAGCCCTTAGTTTAGATTTTGTTTTATTGTCGTACTCCTGTCCTTAGTTTCTGAGCAGCATCCGTTTTTGTTTCTCTCTGTTTAAAATGTTTTTAATAAATATTTCTTACAGTAAATTTAATTTAAAATTTTCTTTTTCAGGAATATTGTGAATTTGTATAAAAATAATTGTAATTAAATTAAATTTTATTTCAGGCATTACTTAAAATGTTGTAACTTTATTTCAGGGTTAGGTTTTAATTTGTAAAAGTCCAACTGTTGTATTGTAATGAATTTTGTCAGGATTTAGATTTTAAACATTGTAAAATTGTGTGGCATGTCAAATATGTACCGTATTCCTGTTGTTCCGGAGTATCTCAACCGTGAGGAGTTGATTTATGAACTTGTCGCTAGAATGGTGCCGGTCGCTGCCACAGACCGAATCTCTGACATGCGGAAAAAGCTTGAGGAAACTGCTCACTTGCCGGTGGATCTTGCTGTCCTGGCTAACGGTGAGTTAGAAACTCAACATGATCTTATAGTAGAACAAGTCAGAAACATAACCATGTTGATAAATTTAACAAAATTGTCTGCTTCTCAAGAAAGAAAGTTTGCAGAAAAAACTTAAGCTTCTGTTTAATCAAGTTTCGGATCACCTTAGTAAAATTCAGAAGCCCGAGACTTATTGTAAATGGCTGCTGATTTTGGAGGAGATTACTGGCCTTTTGGACCAGTTGGACCATATCAGTAATTTACCCACTGTGTCTAATCTAGACAAAGATGGCGAGCATGTTCCTGTTCAGACTAGTGTGTGACACCTAAACATACTCCTAAAGTTACTAGCAGCCCTCTTTCACATCAGAGTCAACCCGTGTGTCCTGAATCTGTTCACCTTCCTGTTCCGCAACCTGTTAATGCTATTTGCTCTCTCAATTTTGGAACCTTGCCCCATCCTTTGTCACAATCCTTGGAGACAGTTTATAGATGCACGGATAGTTCGCTGGAAAGAATTTTGGATTTTGTGAAATTTATTTGTGAACTTCGCAGGCAAGCAGTTGTTTTAAATTTTAACCAGTGCTCATTATTGGCTATAGTAGCTGCTAGACTTAATGGTGGGCTCAGGGAAGTAGCTAATGAGGCTGTCCTTGCAGGTTTAGATCTTGACGCTTTCCATGTTAAGTTATTACAAATTTATTTCCCGGTTAGAGCTCTAAGTTCTCTTATAAATAGATATTTTTACCGTATACAAGAGGAAAATGAATTTTTTCCACTTAATCAGACAGTACGCGGCTGTTTTCAGACTGGGCCTTAGTGAATCGGATATTGTTAATAACATTCTTGATAGTATGGCTCCGGCGACTAGGTCGCAAGTAATCTTTGAGAAGAGGCCATCGTCATTTCAAGATTTGGAAGCATTGTGTGCTCGAGTAAATTCAATAAGTTACTCTGATTCGCTTCGTCCTGTCTCTATGCCTAGTCATGTAAATAATCAACCTGGATATGATCGTGGTCAGGGGCGGACTGGCCCTAGAAATAACTCCGATTCCTCTAGAACCAAGTGCTTTCAGTGTGGACGGTTTGGTCACATGAAGCGTGAATGTCCAGATCTCAGAAGACCGTCTGGTGGGGGAAATGATGATCGTATTGCTGAAGGACAATGATGTAATGCGCATCCCGGACGTCAGGGCGTGCATCACATCAAGTCAAGCCACGATCCGCATTTCCAACGATCCATGGCTAGTCGAACTGAGGGTGTGAATGATTCTGTATAGAGAAGTATATCTGGTTTGAGTGATTGTGTTGCTTCTGTATATAATTGTTCTAAAGGTGGGATTTCTAGGGGCAGTCCTTTTGTAAATAGTAACCCCCGTGGCTTTGTATATAACCCTAAAGTGACTTGCAAAAATAATAAGAGGCTCAAAATAGCAAATTGTGTGTCGCGCAATAGGCGGGAGTGTGTGTCTGCAGGGATGAGGGGCCTGGTTGACTCGACTTTGAGTCTGATTGAGGTGGAGACCTGCAAACATGTCATTTCTGCTCTGCTAGACAGTGGCGCTACCGTCTGTTTGCTTTCCATGAGTGCCTACAATAGGGTGTCCGGTGTGGAGAAGGTGCCAAGGTTGACCAATGACGTGGAGCCTTGTAGGACAGCTGACTCAAGGTCCCTCGTCATTGCAGGGAAAACCAAATTGAAAATCCGTGTCCTCGACTTTACCTGGATGGTAGAGTTCGTGGTAGCGGACAACTTGGTTATGCCCATGATACTTGATGCCGACTTCATGCAGCGTTCAGGCCTGTTGTTGAACATACAGGAACGGCTCGCCTTTTTCAAGTTTAGGCCTGCGGCGAAAATACCTTTCGTCGATAATTACTATTGTCGGCCGACTAAGTTAAAATTAGATGAGCCACCAAAATCTTCTTTGGGCGTAGAGTCAGAACAATTAATAAACGCAGTGGGCATAGATTTAAGCCATTTGCCTCAAAGTCAAAGTGAGAAAGTTAATTCTTTGCTTCAAGATTTTCCGGACGTGTTGACTCCCGAGTTGGGGTTAACAAATGTTCTTGAGTATGAAATCGAATTAATTGACCACCAACCGGTTAGGCGTCCGCCATATCGTTTGAACCCTGTTAAGATGCGTATACTAAAAGAACATATACAAAAAATGCTGAACAAGGCGTTATTTGGAAATCTATGTCTAACTATAGCAGACCTATATTTCTTGTAGAAAAATCAGGTGGTAAGTTCCGCCTGGTGGTGGACTACCGATATCTTAATGCCAAAATCAAGATTGACTCAGTGCCTATTCCCGATATTCATTCTTCTTTTACTTTCTTCTCCAAGGCCAAATTCTTTACCTCGTTAGACTTGAATCAGGCATATTACCATATACCTTTTACTGAACGTTCTAAGCGTCTGACGGCCTTTGCAACTGACTGGAATTTGTATGAGTATTCCGCGTACCATTTGGGTTAGCCACTGGTGGGCAGGTCCTGACCAGGCTCCTGGATGACATTTTCTCAGATATAAAGTTTGTCTATGTCTTCCACTACCTAGATTTTTGGTCATATATTTTGAATCCTTTGAGGAGCATCTAGGTCACGTGCGAGTGGTGCTCGAGCGCTTGAGAGCTGCTGGACTCACAGTTAACCCGGAGAAAGTCACTATGGCTGCCAGGAAGCTGTCGTTCTTGGGTCATATAGTTTCTGCTGAAGGAGTCACTATTGATCCGGAAAGCACTCGTGCGATCCGTGAATTTCAGTCGCCCAAAGATGTAGAGGGTGTAGCTCGTTTTCTCGGCATGATTAATTTCTTTAACAAATTCATTCCAAATTTTGCTGACATTGCTGCCCCTTTAAATGCCTTACGCAGAAAGGGCATTAACTTTATTTGATCTGAGGCTTGTCAGAAAGCATTTGATGAACTTAAATTGCGAATAGTTAATCCTCCTGTTCCCTTGATCCCTGATTTCTATAGGAAATTCATCATTCAAACCGATGCCTCGCATGTTGCGGTAGGTTGTGTGCTCCTACAAGATTCTCCCGATGGTCGTAGGCCTATCGCCTATGCATCTAGAACTCTTACCGCACAAGAACGCGTGTACAGTACTTATGAGCTTGAAGCATCGGCGGTTCAGTTTGCAGTGGAGAAATTCCGCATGTACATTGAACATTTCGAGTTTGAACTGGAAACAGACTGTCAAGCTCTCAGCTGGGTTTTAGCCAAGCCTAGAACCACAGGCAGAATAGCTAGGTGGCCCATTAGATTATCAGCTTTAAAATTCACCGCAAGACACATTAGAGGCTCTGATAACAAAGTAGCAGATGCATTATCACGTATGTTTAGTGTAGAAGAAACTCAAGAAATAGTCCCAGATAAAGTCATTTTCCCAGATGTTCAGCCTCAGCTAGTTGCAGGCATTCTGTCTGAATTTACCCTAGCTTTTAAGTCTATTCAGGAATTTCAAGCCAAGGATGAAGAACTTTCACCTATTATAGAGCGTATCAAAGCTGGTGACAAGAGTACCCAGTATGTAGTAAAGTCTGGCATTCTGTATAGTGCGCCTACTAGGAGAATACCATCTCGTATCATGTTGCCTTCCGCTTTAATTGACATTGTGTTCAGCTATTTCCACGAGACAGCGGTAGGTGGACATCTCGGAATTGACAAAACAAAATGAAAAATTAAGGAATACTTCGTTTGGAAAGGCATGGATGCCGATGTCAAAGCTCGTGTAAAGGATTGCCAGATTTGCGCCTGCTCTAAGCCCGCACAAATGACAAAGGTAGGGTTCCTTGCCTCCGAAGTTCCTAAAGCACCAATGGACCGACTCTTTATAGATTACGCCTACTTGGGAAGTTTCCTAGGTCAAAGTCTGGTAATGCTCACATTTTGGTTATAGTAGATTCATTTACAAAATTTTGTTTGATGTTTCCGGTTAGAGAAACTAATACTAGTGTCACTATTGAATGTTTGAAAAAAGGTTTTTGCAGTGGTTGGATTCCCTCGTTCTTTAGTGTCGGATAATGCCGCTTACTTTGTTTCGAGGCAATTCAACAAGGTTTGTTTTGATTTGGGTATTACATACATCACTACTTCTCCGTATCACCCACAACCGAGCCATGCCGAGCGATTTAACCACAATTTAAGGCTGCTCTGATTGCTTATCACTCGGAGGATCATTCCTCCTGGGATAAGAATCTTTACTGGCTTCAGTTTGCGTTTAACTCTGCGAAGCATGAATCCCATATGTACCCTCCAGTTACTCTGATGTTGGGTTTTAGACCAAATAATCCTTTATGTAATCTCTGGTACATAAACGATTTGCTCCCTGACCCTCCCTACAACAAGAAAGTTAAAGAAATGTGGAAAAAGGCTGCAAATAATTTAAAATTGTCTCACAACAAAGTGATGAACAAGTATAATAAGGGCCGACGTCAAGTTAATTTTAAAGTGGGCGATGAAGTGTTTGTAAGAAACTTTCCCCGTAGTGATGCAGCTGCGACGTTCAGCTCTAATTTGGCTCCTCGTTTCCATGGTCCGCATGTGATTGTTGAGTTTCTGTCTCCTGTCACGGTGTTGGTGCGAGATCCATCGACTGGTAAGATATCTAGATGGCATGTTAGCCACGTGAAAAAGAAATGTTTTCCTGTTTGTGTAAAAATTTTAACTTCCAGGTTTGTTTCTTTAAATTTGATTAGGTATATCAAACATTTATCTGAATTGTATTTAATTGTGTAATTTGAAAATAATTCAAAATGTAACTTCAAAATGTTCCCTCCCCCAGTATAGTAAAATTCTTGGAATTTGGTGTTGCCGCTTTCGAATTTGTTTCAGTTATATATGGGTCTGTAATTCTGATTGGGATCCACGCTGGCATGCTCTTCAAGATGTGGGAATGGTGAGCGACAGCAGAGAAAAGTCTATCCTAATCATTTGCACGCTACGTTGAACATGGTAGAGCGCAGGCTACTCACGTGAAACCAACATCCAGAGATGTCTCGCCTAGCTGCCGCCAAAATTTCACCACATCAGCAAATGTTCTCGCTCAAGTGTGGCTACAAGGGACGGTCTTGTGTAAGTGCATCCGGCTGACCCCAGTGGGACCTGACGCGATACCGGGCAGCACAAGGTATGACACTTTCCTTTAGACCCCCGCATGAAATGGCCCGAGTGTAGTTCTGAAGTGCTAGTTCTCTAGTTGTGTTGGATATGCCTCCGTTTTCCATTCAGGACCAGGCACCGTTTGTGTTGACGGGGCATCCAACAAGGCGAAACTTCTGGTTGAATATATCCCAAAGATGACTTCCCAGACTCGACCAGTGCAAATTTTTGAAGGTAGTGATAAATTAACAGGGTAGCCTACCAAACTTGTAGTGACAACACTAATAATCTTCGGCAACTATAAACAAGACTCTCACTCTACAGTCAAATTCACCTATTATAGCATGACCACATCAGAAGTTCTCCCACCAGAAAGTAAATAAACTTTAGTTTTGAAATTCTTTGAAAGCAAGCAACAAAAAGATAGATCACTCTCACTGCTTAAAGCTGGAAGTTTTAAGAAATGATGGGGGTGATTTGAGCCGGCATTCCCGCCGTCCCAATTGTTTTTACATAAAGTCAGCCTTTTTAATGTTTACGTAGCGTGGCGCCGCCTGGCGGCGAAATGTGGCAGTTTCCTTAACTTATTTCTGTGCTCCATACATTGCCGCTATCTGGCTGTAGAATATTAAAATTATTGTTACCCGGTTATGAGCTGACGTCACGTCCGGCATCCTCTCTCTCTCACACAATGGTCGCCATGGCTGTAAGCTTGTACATGTTTCTGGCGGGTAACGCCAGAGCCGTAGAGTAGGATTCCTTGCGTCTTCAGACGTAAAAATGTGTTGATTGTGTTCGCCAAGAACCCTAGTTGATGCAGAAATGTTTGTGGTAGTTTCTATTGAGGCATGTCTGTAGAGTACCAATTACAAAACCGACGTGGGTCACGCTTGAGCATGCCGGCTTTCTAGGCTATTGGCGTCTTGCTTGTGTGTATTAAAGTCCTTTTCCTCTCACTCATTTGCTTCTATTTCTATTATGTTTCTTCTTCGTATTGTTTAGATATACTAGTATAGCTTAGTTCTGATTCCTTTTCTTTATTGTTAATGTAATGTGAAGTCATGGTTGATTGCAGCTTTTCCCGCCCTTGGCGCTACTAGGCGTCTATTTTGATATTCGGTCATCCCTTGTAGTTCTGCTTTCTCAAACGTTTCTGCGTTAACCTATTTCATTTAAGTTACACATATTATCATTTTTGCCCCTTTCTTTAATTGTTATTTTAGTCATTTAACTTAGTATATTTCTCAACCCCCCCCGACCAATGTGTTTGAGGCCTACATGTTGGACCGAGGAGGCAGCCCAACCGTAGTATTTTTCAGGTCTTGTCTCCTATCTAAATTTCTTTTCTTTTCAGGACTTTAATGAAATAATCTATGTAAATTAAAACATGTAAATATACATTTTATTTTTAATCATTTGATTTCTGCCTCTTCAGGCAAATAAATTGAATTTTTATTTATTTCTAAACAACTGTATTCAGTCTGTTCAGACTCTAATGTGAAGAACTCCACACATTTTGTGGATATTATCAAAAATATCAAATTGAATGACACAGATATAATGGTCAGCTTCGATATAGTGTCATTATTTACGAGTATCCCAGTACAAGAAGCTATACAACTAGTAGGACAAAAACTAATAGACAATAACCTCTCAAAGAATGGGCTAAATTAACAGAAAGCTGTTTACTGGAAACTTTCTTTGAATTCCGCAAAGGTTTTTACAAACAAAACATGGGCATGCCTGTGGGTTCTCCCCTATCTCCTGTGGTGGCTAACATTTTCATGGAGAATTTCGAAAATGCAGCACTAAGAAATAGTGAATTGAAGCCTCTGTGTTGGCTGAGATACGTAGACGACACATTCGTAATCTGGCCTCACGGAGAAGATACATTGACAACTTTTTTAAATCATCTCAATAACTTGCATAGAAACATAAAGTTCACTATGGAGAAGGAGAAAAATGATAGGCTGCCATTTCTAGATGTGCTGGTCAAAAGAAAATCAGATGGGTCATTAAGCCATGCTGTATATAGAAAACTGACAAACACAGACAGGTATCTAAACTGGTCTTCACACCATCCTCCTTCAGTTAAGAGAGGAATTATAAACACCCAGTCCTCGAGGGCTGTTGAAATCTGTGACAGTGATAACATTCGAAAGGAACTGAAGTCTTTATCTTATACCTTTCGGTGTAATGGTTATCCATCTCGTGAAATACGAAGATGTCTAAAGAAAGTGGAAAACAGACTATCTGGAAACCAAATAGACTTAACAGATCCTACTGAAAAGCCGCCACCTAAGTCTAAGGCCTACCTTCCCTACATCGCTGGAGTCACTGACCAGATTCAAAAAATTTTAAAGAAATATGACATTGAAACAATTTTTACTCCTGTCAACAAATTGGAAGGGTTTTTAAGAAGAGAGAAAGACGAAATCGACATTTTACATAAAGCGGGAGTCTACTCAATTCCATGTATGTGTGGAAAAGTATACATAGGACAAACTGGACGCTCTCTGGATGCCAGAAGAAAAGAACATATAAGACACCAAAAACAAAACAACACTGACTTCTCCGCCATAGCATCTCATTCGGACGAAACGGGTCACAAAATACTTTTCGATAACATAGCTCTTCTTAAAAATGAAAACAGAAAATTCCCTAGACTTGTCACAGAAGCAATAGAAATCATTAAACATCCCCATAACATAAACAGGGAAGATGGGTATAAGATTAGTGACATCTGGCGTGAAACAATTAAAACTTTAACACTGACGTCATGACAACTGCGACTGTTTACTAATCACAGGCACTTATTTTCTTGCAATTCTTTCTCAGAAGAAGGACACGATATGTTGTCCGAAACGTCAGAAGACACCATAAACACGATGCGGCCTAACCCGGATATTAATTACTATCATTTTAAGTCAGTGGCGGATCGTGGGTGTAGGAACAGGGTGTTGCACTATTGTACGGTAATTATAATTCCTTTATTGCAACCAATGGCCATAGTATGATGAATAGAGCTCTGATGGAATATGTGGCAGGGGAAACAGAAGTACCCCGAGAAAACCTGCCCCGACCCCATTTTGTCCACCACAAATTCCACATGGATCCACCAAGATTCGATCCCGGGTCCCAGCGGTGGAAGGCGAGCAATCTAACCACTCAGTCATGGGGGAGGGGGTGGTTTTACATGAATTAAATACATAACCTGATAATATATAAATAGTCGCTTTGCTCGTTCGGGGCTAAACCTTCAAACTCCCAGTGGGGCTCTGCCTCTCTGTGTGGTTCTAAGAAAAAGTTTTTTTTTTTTTGTTTTTGTTTTTTTTTTAACTGACACTTTATAGAAGAGATACATTAATTGCATTTAGACTGCCGTAGCCCATAATAACTACTTAGCCATCCTAAACCTTAAAAAAAACTGTGTAACGA
Source organism: Ectobius pallidus (assembly GCA_964059195.1). Lineage (NCBI taxonomy): Eukaryota > Metazoa > Arthropoda > Insecta > Blattodea > Ectobiidae > Ectobius > Ectobius pallidus. The sequence goes on from CAXKWD010000001.1 coordinate 91,564,584, forward strand.
CTTTAAGATTTTTCTGGGGTAAACATAAAATTTAGAACATTCTGGAATTTTCTCGTCGGTTACACGCTAAAAGCTATAAGTCTGTCAAATTTCAGATTTCTAGCTCATGGGTAAGTGGTTAAACATTAGGTTGGGTTCGTTCCCCAGTACTTAATCAAATTTTTCTGAAGTAGGGAGGTCTGGAATGGGGTGTACTCAGCCTCCTGATACAAATTGAGGAGATACTTGATTGAGAAGTAGGATGTCGGATAGTAGGCCTAGTCCCTCTAGGGATGTAGAGCCAGGGAGTTTAGTTTAGTGTCTAATAGATAGATGAAATTAGCAATATAGGTTCCGCCACAAAGTGGCAATTGCATTGGCAATTAGCATCTCTGTGAGGGACTTCATAGTTCATAGCTCGCGCCCTAACTTGCTTGCAGACAGCAGCCGACGCGACGTACTCTAGCGGTTGTTCGCAGAGTGAAAGCGACGACGAAAACCTTTAAACCCCGGGCGGGTTACCACCAAGTCAAGCCTCTCGCACCCGTTACTAGCCGACAAGAAGAGGCAGCAAGTCGTGGCTTTTCTAATGCAACAACCCCGCGCATTTAAATGTTTAAATGATTTAAACTTGTTAAATATCGCGTGAAGCGTGTTTATAGATAATAAAAACCTACCACAAGGACGATTTCGAAGTAGTTTAATAGTAGGCATATGCAGTACTATAATAAAAAAATCAAAATATTCTTTACATTAAAAACTGGTCGTTGTGCAACACTGCAACATGATCAGAGGCCGCCACTGTTTTAAGTATAACTCTGGCCGTGGAAGCCTGCGAACTAAGCTAATGAATTAAATTGATAACCAAAGTGTGACATGATTTTAGTTATTTTTAATGCAATTATTCTGTACGTTTATTTTATTTGAAAACACATACATATATAAAAAAAAAAAAACTACGAAATTACAAAATTAAATAAGAGAGAAACAAGAAGTTGCTGTTCGTCTCAGTATTTTAAAACTTGATCCTCCTGGGAACCCAATTATCCTCTGGGCGGGTCCGTATTTTAATTTAGGTTAGCTTTCCTTGGGCGGGAACCTTGCACTTCCTTCCACAATTCCCATAGGGGGGTTCATTACGTGACAAACTGCTCATAGAATGAACATGCATTTCAACTAGAGGCGGACTCAAGGGGAGAGGTGCACGCAATTCAAATACGCTGAATAATATAAATAATATTTGCTGGAGCTTGTACCTTCTGTAATTCATTAGGGCTGTGATAGTGTAGTGATAACGATTATATCCAGAGACATCAAACATACACAGAAGACTACCATCTTAGTGACTGAATGCAAACACAAACACTTAGGTTGAGAATTGTATAATATGGACAGCAAAAACATTAATATAAGAAAAATGTACATATCACTTTCATCTATTATCAGCTTATTATTATACGAGGGGGATCCAGGAAATAACGACCATTCGCGCATACCTGCCGCGCAGCTGACTCCCCTTCCTTGTTTGAAGGTCAACTGGCTTCCTTAACATGTATTCTCATAATGTTGTGAGTACTGGTTGCAACAAGTCGCCACTGTGCATTTTGTGTTCATTTCAAATGAACGACGTGATTGATAATCCTGCCGACTGTGAGGTGAGGAGTGTGATTCGATTTTTGAATGCCAAACATTTGAAACCTGCAGAAATTTACCGGCAATTGAAAGAAGTGTATGGTTATACTGTAATGAATGAAAGAAATGGGAGAAAATGGTGCGAAATGTTCAACAATGGGCGAACAAATGTCCACGATGAAACTCGACCCGGACGCCCATCCCTGATCACAGAAGACCTGAAGACTAAAGTGAACGACAGAATCTTGCAAGACAGGCGCACATCACTCGACGAATTGCATATTGCCTTTCCTGACATTTCTCGTTCTTTGCTTGGTGAAATTGTGTTGCAACATCTTGGCTACCACAAAATCTGTGCACGATGGGTTCCACGGCAACTGAGTGACCAACACAAAACTCAGAGAATGGCCTCAGCATTGACATTCTTGATGCGATATCACACAGATGGAGATGCCTTTCTTGATCAAATTGTGACTGGTGATGAGACCTGGGTGTCTCACAACACCCCAGAGACCAAGCGCCAATCACGTGAGTGGCATCATCCCTCATCACCCAAGAAACCGAGAAAATTCAAACAGACTCTCTCAACAGAAAAAGTCATGGCTACTGTCTTTTGGGATCGCAAAGGTGTTCTTTTGCTGGATTTCATGCCAAAAGGCACTACGATCAATGCAAATTGTTATTGTGAGACTTTACGAAAACTACGGCGAGCCATCCAAAACAGGAGGCGAGGAATGCTTTCGAGAGGAGTTGTGCTTCTTCACGACAACGCCCGCCCGCACACTGCTGCTGCAACTCGAGAATTGCTAGATTAATTCGGTTGGGAAATCTTTGATCATACGCCCTATAGTCCAGACCTTCCTCCTAGCGATTTTCACCTTTTCACTAAGCTGAAAGACTTTCTGGGTGGTACGCGTTTTGGAAGTGATGAAGAGTTGAAGAAGACAGTAAACACCTGGCTTAATGAACTGGCGGCAGAGGAGTATAACACGGGAATTCTAAAGCTAGTGAACAGATACGACAAATGTTTAAATGTGGGTGGTGATTATGTAGAGAAGTAAAGGAAGCTTCAGTTATGTAACAGACTTTGTTTTTTCAAATAAATATGATTTTTTTAATTACTACAACAAAACGGTCGTTATTTCCTGGATCCCCCTCGTATTATTAGTAGGGTTCAGATGTTTATGACATGTCATATTTTTATCATGACCTCCATTATCGCCACAAACACAAATTAAACATGAATCGCACTTTGTTATCCTAATTGAACTGTTTTTATTTTGCACATAAAGTCATATCGATGGGTGAAAGGCAGAACATCTTAAGCGCCATTTACATTTTTTTTCAGGAGGAGCAAAAAACGTTTTGCTTAATATTTATTAAGCCAAACTGAATAAAATTTTGTCAGTATGCAGCTGGGAGGAGCAGAATTACATATACATCAGAGTTGTTTCTTGAAACTGATTATTACTTGCCAAAAAGGTTCTTAAGTTGTTTTGCCGGTAACTACATTGTTGGTATAAGTTATCCTACAGTTACTTGAGATGTTCTGGTGGGCATAGTTTTCTTCAGGCTATTGCTTAAGATGTTCTGCTGGAGTACACTTAAGGGTATAATTTTCCTACTTAGTGAAATATTTACATGAGTGTCAATAGTCTTGGATGTTTGGTAAGGAATTTTAAGATTCTGGGATAAAATAAGATGTATTAACCCTTTTTAACGATAGTGTTCACATAACTAGCCTATACACATTTAAGTGATTGAACTTATAATAAAAAAATTCTATAACATTAAAGCAAGAAGCAACAAAATACAGACAATATTAAGAAATGAAGTTATCCATGATATTTATTTGGTATAGTACCTTTAGAGCATACTCCTTTCATTGACCACCAAACACTCAGTTAGAGACTGTTTGCCAGAAACTGATGAGGACGAATAAGCAAATTTAAAAAGAATTGTGATTAACTTAGTTCTGTAGTCTAATTCTATTGTTAACATGCTGCATTCTATTTACAAGTTATTTGTATTTTATAATTATTTTTTTGCAACAAAAAACTTTTCATTAACCACGATTGAAGAATGTTAGTCAGTAACCGATGAGGTACCCGGCCGCGGTCGATGGACGTAAAAGTCCTGGGCACGGAGTTCTCCGGGAGGGATTTAAGCTGGAGGGCCTATTAGAGCCTCTGGATAACATCTCTCGGAAGACTTTGGAAAAGGAAGCCAAGAGCTTCTCCACCAAAGGGGCAGCCTTCTAGGCTGACGTGCGAGAGGTCTCTACAAACTCTCTTCAAGCCCCCCATGGGAGGAAAAAAAAAATGATGAGGAGGATAAATAAGTAACTTTAAATTGAATATTGATTAATTTTTCTTTCAAACATAGTAATGTACTTCATTTCTTAATATTGTCTGTATTTTGTAGCTTCTTGCTTTAATGTTTTAGAATTTTTTTATTATAAGTTCAATCACTTAAATGTGCATAGGCTAGTTATGTGAACAGTATCATTAAAAAGGGTTAATACGTCTTATTTTATCCCAGAAACTTAAAATTCCTTACCAAACATCCAAGACTATTGAAACTCATGTAAATATTTCACTAAGTAGGAAAATTATACCCTTAAGTGTACTCCAGCAGAACATCTTAAGTAATAGCCTGAAGAAAACTATGCCCGCCAGAACATCTCAAGTAACTGTAAGATAACTTATACCAACAATGCAGTTACCGGCAAAACAACTTAAGAACCTTTTTGGCAAGTAATAATCAGTTTCAAGAAACAACTCTGATGTATATGTAACTCTGCTCCTCCCAGCTGCATACTGACAAAATTTTATTCAGTTTGGCTTAATAAATATTAAGCAAAACGTTTTTTGCTCCTCCTGAAAAAAAAATGTAAATAGCGCTTAAGATGTTCTGCCTTTCACCCATCGATGTAATGTTCAATCAAATAAGCAATACAATCTCGCACACGACTAAAAGAAATAATGCTAAATGGAATGCAGAAAGCGCGCGTGGTCCGCAAAGCGAACCAAACCATTGTTACGTCACATTGTTAATGTTATAATTAGAAATAACTCTAATTTACTACATAGTATTATTACTGATTCTTAATGTGATTGATTTTGACTGAAACAAGGAGATTTTAAGCACCCTATTAGCATTAATTATAAAAATAATAAATTATCTTAAGCGCCAACATTCAGAATTAGTCCCGAAAGAATTATCTTAAGAGCCAAACATTTTATCTTATGCGCCACTTTGGGCTGGCACTTACGATAAAAATGCGGGAACAACTCGTTCTTTAAGCTGTTTTGCCGGGCATTAAAATAATTATTTGGTTCTTAAGATAAAATACACCAGCATTTTTCTCCCGCCACAGAAGGAGTTCGTGCAAGATCTTTTGCCAGGACATAAAACTCAGTTGCCTCTTTCTATTCATGTTAAAAAGTCAATTTTAGAAAAAGTGGCGGTTAAGATGTTTTGCCTTTCACCCATCGATATTTTGGTCATTTTTATATTTGTAATTTAACGTCATATTTCAGTTATAAATTCGGTAAAAGAGCACAATGATGCAGTATGTGCATTAAATTTCAACTTAAATTTCTTTCACAAATATTTTGATATTACTGTAAATGAAATGTGAAGAGAAAATAACAAGTAATGCTTCCTCCTTGTTGTTAACAACTTCCAATAGACATGTTTTAAAAATATTTTCAGTTCACGTTTGAAGTGGTATCTGGAAACATTAACAGAATAGAAGTTTTTTTACAAGAAAAACTCTAAATCACCTTAAAATTGTTAAAAAGGGATGAATTAATGTGATGTAATAATTTAGTGTCCTTAAATGTTTTAAATTGAAAAATTTATTTTTAGAAAATACATCATAATTATGATGGCATATTTAGGATTTTTGGGTCATATTTGATCATTTTTAAGGTTATATTTCAAGTCATATTTTCCACTTTTTTAAGTCATAAATTTCCGAACCCTAATTATTAGTCTACATACTGTTATTAGTATTATTGTTGATATTATTAATGTTATTATGTTATGTGTTTTTATTACTATAATTACTGTCACTATCATTATTATTTATCATTTTTATATTACTATAGGGATTTATTTTTTCTATTTTATTAAGTGCCAGTATGGTACTTTATGAGATTGTGTGGTGGACGAAAAAATGTCTGTCCGTCTGTCTGTCCGTCTGTCCGTCTGTCCGTCTGTCTGTCTGTCCGTCTGTCCGTGTGTCTGTACGCACCATAAAGGTTGACGCTCACTTGCCCGAACAGACCGACCAGACCGACACGGAAAATAATAGTTTGCATGTTTCTTGATGGGTGAACGCTTACCTACCCGGCCAGAAGCACCGTCCTTCCGCGGAAGACGGGAAGCTATTCTTTGGGTCCGATTCGAGCCGAAACTTCCGATGCTTCGGATGGGGTTCGATACTATTCGTATGTTTTCGCTAGCGTTCGGATGACCACCCCTATTCATTTTACTCATTTAACCTTCAAGACTCGAGCTGGTCGCAGCTCGCTACCCTGTCAGTGACACTGGGCACTCAGACTCAAGAAAGCTTCCTTGCTCTAACATGCATTTGTGTGATTCCTGCTTCAGAAATTGGTTATTTACACTAAAAATCTTATGTGAAACACTCACATTACTTCCTTTACCCTTCGTATTAAAGCATAAAGTAGACGGCTTAATTGCAGCAGTTCGCTTTCAGTTGTCTCAGCCTCATGAATGTATTATTCGCGAGGCAAGACTTAAAACTAGAGTTTGAGTATGTGATGAATGGCTTATAACAACACTTCAATCAATTTAATTTTTAAAATGATCAAAATAAAGTTGTAGTTTCTAGTATAAGAAGTGTCTCGTGTTACAAAATTTAAACAAAATTGTTAGACCCGTTTCGAGAACAGAAATAAATTGCTCAATCATGTAAAGTGGTAGTAAAAGTAAGAAAAAGTCATCGTCGATCTTCATATCACATCCCCAGAAGATAAAACTGAAAAATAGAATTTTGTTTTTATATGAGTTTTCATTCTCCAGCTGAAGAGTTCTCACAGACTTACAAAGGCGTATTTCTGAAAATTGTATTTTTGAATTGAGGGGATCTACAAATGTGTATTATTGTTGAAAACTCAACATTCAATTTCATGGTCGAGCATAATACTTCCTCTATCTACAGTATTTATGGTATGGGTAGAGGAAGTAAATGGATGGAATAGCACAAGCATACGCAAAGCCAAGTCGTACAACAATAAATTTTAAAAAATTCAATTACTGCGAGAGATGTGTTAACGAATCGGAAGTAAGATATTTCAAAACTTTAAAACCAAACATTAATATTTATTTGTAACGGTATACCTACTAAGAATAATCCTGGTTACTTTCGCATGTCTTTTAAATAGGACCATTAAAGTAATGCACGTGTACAATACTATTCAATATTATCTTATTACATATTTAATTATTGAATAGGGTATCCATCATATTTCATCACCTCTAATTCATGCAGAGTTTACTTTTGCAGTTAATGTTGGTATAAAATAAAGCTAAATTTTTCAATTTTTATAATATCAGTGTTGCTTACCATTTATTAGATATAACATGCTATATCAATATTATAAACAGAGTGGGCCTACAATGGCCATAATAATATTAATAATGAATTATTAACTAATGTGAAATAGCATAGATAAAACTAAAGGTAAGTCAAGTGATCCCTGTATGGCCCAATCAGAACCATATGGTTTCCAGGAAGTTAAAGCTCCCGGATTGAGACATATCGCACATGAAGGTGGCAAGGTTGTCAGCCCTATGCACCGGCCGTTATTTACCCCTAAGAATACTCCTGGTACTCATTTTTGTTAGAGGCTGAGTCGACCTCAGGGCCATAGTGCCACCAGAAGGATTAAGCCAATTGAAAAGTCTCAACGACCTCATCGGGAATCGAACCCGCGGTTTGTAACGCAGTGCCATAACCACTACACCACGGCGTACCCCAGCATAGATGAAAGCTTGAAGAAATTAGTCTTTACGAAAATAATTAATAATCACCTCAATGATAGGAACAATATCATATGAGAGGATGTATTAAAATATTAAAGATGTGGAATGGTTCAATACTATGTAATTTGCAAATTTATATGAAATATTGAAGAAACTGAACCATTGCTGCACCCCACTTAACGACTGGCGCTTGAGTGATTGATGACGGACCAGACAATTCCGCATAGTGAGCGTTGAAACTGCCGCGGAAGACGGACGGCTACTGATTTCTGTTCGGTCTGCTCGGGCAAGTGAGCGACAACCTTAACTCAAATACGTTTTTTCGGATTTTCATGAAACTTGGAAAACACATTTATAATGTCCATGGGAAGAACCCTATTGATATTGAACCAAATCGGTTCACCGGTACCGGAGTAATGCCCAATTTAGTGCCTATTTTAATAGATTATGGCGCCTTTCTAATAGAAAGGCGCCATCACTCAAATACGACGTATCGGATTTCCATGAAACTTAGTATACCCATTTATGACGTCCATGAGAAGTGCCCTATTGAATTTGAACCTAATCTGTTGACCGGTACCGGAGTAAAACCCAATTTAGTGTCTACTTTAAAGGCGCAATAACTCAAATACGCTTTATCGGATATTTATGAAACTTCGTATACGCATTTATAATGTCCATGGGAAGACGTTTATTGATATTGGACCAAATCGGTTGGCCAGTACCGGAATAATGCCCAATTTAGTGTTTTTATGTTAATATATAAGAAGTCGCGATAACTCAAATATGCTTTATTGGATTTTCCTGAAATTTTGTATACCCATTTATAATGTACGTGGAAAGACGTCTACTGATATTGAACCAAATCGGTAGACCGGTACCGGAGTAAAACCCAATTTAGTGAATATTTTAAAGACGCGGTAACTCAAATACGCTTTACCGGATTTTTATGAAACTTGGTATACACATTTATAATGTCCATGGGAAGACGTCTATTCATAATGGATAAAATCGATTGACCTGTTTCGGAGTAATGCTCAATTTAGTGCCTATTTTATGGTAATATACGTATTCGAAAGGATTTATAAAAAAAATGAAAATCAGTTATCTTGACAACATAGCCTATTGTTTTACTGTGATTTTATAAGGCCTTGGAAATTGAAATACAGGTAGCTATGACAAAAAACATATTAATTGACATGCGCTTATCCAACTAGACCGTTAAAATGACCCAGGTGGCCGAGATGGTAGACCTTTCTTCTTCCGTAAGCCCTGCTTAATGAATAAATCTGGAGCTTAACTTGGAAATCAATTTAAAAAAAAACATATTCTGCATATCATAATTGCAGTCAATAACTGATTAAACAAAAACATACTGGCACTTTGTTACATCAGTTTACCTGATTTTATTTTATTCGGTATTGTAAATGTAATTCTTTGTTGATATTATTAATGTTATTATTTTATGTGTTTTTATTACTATAATTACTGTCACTATCATTATTATTTATAATTTTTATATTACTATAGGGATTTATTTTTTCTATTTTATTTTATTCGGTATTGTAAATGTAATTATTGTTAGGCCTATTATCCAACGTGAAATCATGGAAAGTAATGCATGTAATATTATTCTGATACGGGGCATGCTGATGATGTTCAATAAATAAGTATTGAAAGAAAGAAAGAAAAAGTCCATCAGAACTCGTTGCAACTAACTGCACCCTCATTCACTATGCAGAGACCCTCTTATTTTACAGCTTTCTCCAGTCTGTTCCAGCTCATCCTTTCCTCAAGTATCATGTTAAAATCTTTAAAATATTATGCCCAACTTCAAGACTTGTTGGATTTAGTGCAGAAAATATTACATAGTATGTGTAGGTGATTAAATATCACAATTGTTTATGCTATTTTTTGAGTGCCGATATGAGGAATAGTTAGTCTACCTGTTTATTTTGTAAAAAAACTACAATAACTGTGTCAAAATTATAGGCTACCGTATGCCATAATTTGTGCTGACTCCCAACTGGTTTTATCTGTGATACACAGTGATGGGAAAAGTACAAAAAGAAAGTAATTGGGCTGAATTACAATTACCTGAGAGACATTTTACTTAATTACAATTAAAAATTACTTTTTCAAAAAGTAATCAGTAAAATTACAATTACATTTACAATTACTTTACAAAATGTCAGTACCTAAAAATTCCTTGTTTTTGGTTTGTTTTGGGCACAAGCCCAAATTATTAATGAACAAACAAACAAAAAACACATCAATGAGAATATTTTCAGAAACATTGAGTAACTTTTTGTTAATATTAACTCTAATTTGGATATTAGTTGCAAAAACAGTAATGATGACGATATAGCAAACAAGAATGTTACTAATACTAATGACTACTAATTTGTAACAATTACAATTTTATTTTGGGAAGTAAATTACAAGTAGAAATTACATTTTTTTTAAAGTATTGATTACAAGTAAATGGGACCAAAAAAGGAATTGTTACTGTAATCTGATTACTTTTACTCAATTACTTCCCATCACTGGTGATACAATAGTAGCTTCTCTGTACAAATGTAATTATTGTATGATAAACCTTTATCTGATATCACAAGGATCCAGAAAACATAAAAACAAGTAAATAAAAAAATAAACAAACAAAAAAAAAAAATATATATATATATATATAAAAAAGGAGGTAATTTGGATGACTGATGGTTTGGAAGACTGACATTTGGATTATTGAAGTTGCACTATACCCAATAAACAATACAGTACTATACGAGTACAATATACTCACAACATATCCCATTGCAGGGAAAAGATTTCTTCCATCAATGACATGACCACTTAAGTACTCCATATCTTCAGTCTTCAGGTTTATTTCCACAGCTTGCTCACTGGCTAGGGTTGGATTCTAAAACCAAAAGAAATAAAAAAAAATAACACATACACCTCAAATAATTATATTAGATACAGAGAAAAGGAAGAGAAAATAGAGTCAAGTCACTGCTGTGTAACATGGTGTGGTTACCTGAGTTCAGGCACATTTGAATATTAGCTTCCACTAAAGTCCATGTATTTCAGTAAATTGATCTTTGAAGTTTAATTATAATAATAATAATAATAATAATAATAATAATAATAATAATAATAATAATAATAATAATAATAATATTTATTTTCCTCATTGCCATACATAATGTACAGATTGAGATGTCGTGGTTTAGAATACAATTTAATTTAATTTATAACATTATTAAAACAGTAATTTAAGAAATATTTAAAATTTAATATTATAAAAGTCATGGACGCTATACAGTGGGTTTGCCAACATTGTCTTTCTGACAGATGTTTTAAACATATTGAATGACATATTTCTTATTTCAGTTGGTAAGAAGTTATAAAATTTAAAAGCCAAGCATATAAAACTATTCATAGTTGTGCTATAATTAAATTTTCTTAAATAAATATTGGATCTATTACGGGTAGAATAGTTATGAATTGCTGAACATGTGGAAAAGTTATGCAAGTTGCGTTTAACGTACAAAAGGCAGTCCAGAACAAACATTGATGGCAAGGTAAGTATTCCTAGTTCCGTAAAAAGTGGCTTACAGTGAGTTCTCGAAGGTACACCACATATCATTCTCACAGCTCTTTTCTGAAGAATAAACAGTTTCAAAGCTGAGGTGTGATTGCCCCACAAGAGAGTCCCATAGCTCAGATAACTATGCATGTGAGCAAAGTAAACCATTACTAGCGAGTCTCGTAATAGCGTTTGTCTTAATATTCGTATCATGAATATTGCTTTGCTCAGTTTGTTGGCAAGGTATTCAGTATGTGTACTCCAGCCCAGACCTGCTTCGAGGTGTATGCCGAGAAACCTAACTGAAGAATGCAAATCAAAGCTATGTCTATTAAATGAGAAGTTAATGTCTACAGTCTTATTAGAGTTAATCTTGAGCTTATTGGCTTCACACCATGCCATTATTTTAGATGAAGATTCATGGAGTTTGATTTCCAACAATGCCTGATTTTCTTGAGAAAGACCAATAGCCAGATCGTCTGCAAACATAAAAGTATGAAGGCATTCATCCTTGATGCAAGCTGGGAGATCATTTATATAAATTATAAACAGTATGGGACCAAGAATGGAGCCCTGGGGAACACCGAATTTAACAGGTATAAACTGAGACATTGTACTATTAGAGCAAACAGATTGATACCTGCCTTTTAGATAAGATCTTAGAAACAAAATACAGGAGTTGTCAAAACCATAAAACTGCAATTTTTTTAAAAGAATATCATGGGAAATTGTATCAAACGCTTTGGTGAAGTCATAGAAACGACCACTCATTAGTTTGAAATTTTCTAAAGCTTCAAAACATTTCTCCAAAAACTTAACTATTGCTTCAATTGTATTATGCGAGGATCTAAAGCCGTATTGGTTTACAAACAGATTATTACTTTCGAAATAGTTAGTAATTTGCTTATTTAACAATATTTCAAATATCTTTGAGACTGTGGGAATTATACTGATGGGTCTATAGTTAGAGTAGTCAAGTTGATTGCCTTTCTTATATACAGGAATGGTTTTAACATACTTAAAGTTATCAGGGAATATACATTCATCAATACAAAGATTAAAAATGTGCGTTAATGGTTCACAAATAAAACTTGCGGCATATTTAATTATTTTTGGACTCAGACCATAGACATCTGTGCAAGAGCTTATCCTAAGCTTTGAAATTGCAAGATAAACATCCTCCACTTTAACATGGTTAAAAGTAAAAATAGTTTCAGGTTTTGTCAGATTATTTATAAAAGAAAATGAGTTATTGTTGTCATTGAACTGGTTTGCAATTTCGTCTACTTGATTGATAAAATGATGATTTATTTTTTCTGCGTCAATACTGGGAGTATGCCGAGGTTTCGAATCCTTGTTCAGTAGTTCGGTGACAACAGACCAGGTACTTTTAGACTTATTATTGGAATTATTTATTATTTTAGAATAAAATTCACTTTTCGCCGATTTAAGAGCATTCTTGTATGCATATTTAAAACGTTTATACATATCTTTAAATTCAACCATTCCATGATGGGTTACTAAATTATAGTAGAGTAGACACTCATCTTTTAGATTTCTAAGCTCACTTGTATACCACTTACAACTGTTACCACGACTTCGTTTAATGGGCACTAATGGGAATGCAGTTTCAATGGCATTATTTAATATTGAGGTAAAATAGTTAACTTTTTCATTAAGGTTGTCAATTAGTTTAGTTTATTTTCATTGTTCTATCTTACATAAGATAATGGGCATGTCAATGCAAATATAAATACAAAATTCTAAAATACAAAATTACAAGGCAAAGCAGTATAACATAATATATTGTAGTGTTAGTATAGTTAGTATATTAGTCTATTCATGAAATACAATTACAGTACATGAGAAAACGAAGTGAATTAGATTTCTAGAAACTCTTCTGTAGAATAGAAACATTTTTCAATTAAAAATTTGTGAAGACTTTCTTTGAAAGTTTTATCATCGTATTCCTTCTTTCTTTGTGGGTTGTCTTGTGGCCTTTGTTTTAACTCTTCTCTTTCGTCAATCATTTTCAGGGTGTTGTTTGTCAGCTTGGTGTTTCTTGCTGAACATTTTCCCTTTGTCCTGGAGTTCTTCGCTGCCTGTTACAATATCAGTATATAGCTATTGTACCTCCATGTCACCCTTCTGCTGTGTTTCTTGTATAGTGCAGTTATTCATTGCATGGCCAGTCGGCTTCAAAGGTTTCGGTGTTTCTTTATGTTAATTGATCTGACTAATTCGGTCTTGGGCTTCCGCTTTCCAAAACAAAAGCAACGTTGCAATATTCTCTCATTGTTATCACTGACTTCAGTTCTTCCTTCACTTTATTCAATTCACACATGTTATTGTTTACTGTAACTTGATCTTGCAATCATGCATTTCACTCCATGCGGAGTAGACGAGTAGCTGTCAAAATCGCCACAGGACATTCTTAGATTTTGAATGGCTGGGGTAACTAGCTGATTGGTGTGGTAAAAACAAAGAACATGGGTTGAGCTGTCGGCAAACTTTTCCTCCTAACGAAAGGAAGCCGCCTGGCCATGCAATGAATAACTGGACTATAATTTCTCTCGCACTTCCTTCCTGTATTTTTTTGGTCCATGTCTCTTGGGTACCTTTCTCTTGTCTTATAGATGTGATCTCTGTTTTTCTTTACCTGTATTGTCATTCTGATCATTCAATGGTCTTTGTCAAACTTTATGTCATTCATTGTTTGTATGTCCTTGACTTCCTGTAGTCTATTTGTTAGGATGAAGTTGATTTCGTTCTTTGTTTTCCTATTCAGGGCAATCCATGTCCACCTTGCTTCTGGGTTTTTCTTAAAGAAAGTATTGATTATTTTCAATCTGTGGCCTTGTGCAAACTGGATGAGTCTGTCTCCTCTGCTGTTCTCCTCCCATGTCCATATGGTCCCATGGGTTCTTCGCCTTCATGTTGTTTGTACCCCACCTTGCTGTTAAAGTCCCCCATGATGATTGTAGTGTGTGCCTTATACTTGTATAGTGTTTCATCTAGGAGGTTATAGAAATTCTTTGCTTCTTCTATTGTACTTGCTCCGGTTGGTGCGTATACTTGAATTATAGTATATGTGTGGCTGTTTATGTTTAGGGACATGCCTATGATTCTTTCTGAGATGCATGCTATCTCCTGAACATATTCCTTTAGATGCTTCTTTATCACAAAGCCTACCCCTTTCTGCCCCTTTGTTTCCCCCACATAACTGAATAAATCCCCAGTTTTCATTTCTATGATGGCTTCTCCGAGTTTTCTTACCTCACTCAGTCCTAAGATGTCTACTTTTAAGTTTAGCAGTGCATTATCTAATTCCATTGCTCTTTCGTCTGTTCCTAGGGTTCTAACATTGAGTGTTGCTATGCATATTTGTTTCCCTCTTTGCCAGTTCCGTTTTATCATCTTGTGTGAGGGACTATGGCGTCCTGTTAATAGTTTTTTGGCTTCAGTTCGTCCCAGGGTACCCATTTCCCGTTCATTAGGATCTTTTGTTATCTGACTCTCACCTCTGTGTTCCCTCTTTCTCGTTCCTGACGTGCTATCTGTCTCAATGAGCTCTGTATTTCTCGCTCTCATTTGGTCAGGTCACTGTGTATGTACGTGTCCTGTCCTCTTAGTTTGGCATTGTTTGTGACAATTTTGAGTTTTTCCTCGAAGCTCTTGAGGGTTACTCTGACTAGGCCTCTGTTCGTCTTATCCTTTCCTATGTAGAACGCTGCATCTGGGGAGATTTCTGCGTTGACTGTGCTCAGAATTTCTCTCGCTTTTGATATTATGTTAGCCTTGTTGTCCCTGTCCGGTGATAATTCCTTGCTTTTGATTACAATGTTGTTTCTCTACACGTTGCTTGTCCTGCTCTTCTTTTCGTTGAATTCTTCCTGCTAGTCTTTCTATCTCCACTGCTGCTTTTTGAGACTCGTTTGTTATCTTGTTTTTTAGGATCCTATTGATATTTTCCATTTTCGCATCACTCTTTGTCATTTCCGCTCTGATGGATGTTATTTCTGCTCTTGTTTCGTTGACTACACCTAGAATTCAAAACTTTAATTGGTAATAAAAAAATTAATAAAGGATCTTCTTTCATTTTTATTTCCCTATTTTCTATTATTATATTCAACAACTTTCTGGGTTTATTCCCATTTATTTTTACCAGCACCAGCCAAATGTCGAAATACAGACAAATCAGTGGTAGTGCCTCATTTTGGGATGATGGACATGAAGTTGACAGGGATCCAGAACTACTAAAATGTGTCCATGGACACAAGGAGCTTTCAGCCTGGGAAAGGATTTTTATTCACAAAAAAAGGAACGAATTGATGAACTTCGATATCCCGACCAATGAGGACCTCATCTCAAAGTTTCTACCACGTCTGCGGGAGGGTACCATGGCACTTGAAGTATAACTGTTGACAATGGTTGCGGAGGCACCAAAACTAGTACAGGTAAACTATACCAAAAGTGAAGTTTTTGTGTAAAAATTCAACTCTTATATAATTACTATAGTGGGTGATAGTTTTCATGAACTCTTCACAGGCATTACTTATCTCATTATGGTTGTACACATTTTCCCATTGATCATCTGATATAGCAGATATTTGAAATAATTGATATTTTCATCATTAATTATTCTTAGTCATGAACATGTGCATACTCCCGGTTTTAATATATGGAGCACAAACATGGAGCTTAACGAAGAAGCACAGACAAGCCATAGAAATCTGTCAGAGGAAAATGGAGAGGAAAATTTTAGGGATCACACTAAAAGATAGGATACCCAATCATGTAATATGCAGGAGGACAGGTATGAGGGACGCAGCAACCACAGCAAGCTGCCTAAAATGGAGATGGGCAGGGCACACCATGCGACTACAACCCACCAGATGGACATACAGAATAACTTCATGGGACCCTAGGACAGGTCAAAGGCACATAGGAAGACAGAAAACACGCTGGTCAGACGACATCAGGCACACCTTTGGTAACCGATGGACGACGCAAGCCAAGGATCGTCAAACCTGGAGACACCTTATAAAACTTAACTTGGACACTATCAAAGACTGATCTCTCCCGGACTAGCTACCCAGGTCTGCAAGAACCCAGCTACCTTTCATAGAAAGAGGCCCTTGCCCGATAGGGATGTTACGGGCTAATACTAATACTAATGAATGAATGAATGAATGAATGAATTTAGCCTCTATGTCCCATGAAGGGCTAGGGCCTCCTACAAGAGGGGAAGCTCGGGTAGGTAAAGTCCGCGTGGTGAGCTATTTCACACGGACGGTGCTTTGTACAGTCACTTTGCAGTTCTTAAAGTTTATTCTTTTAGTTTGGTATAAGGTTGTTCACTTGTTGCCGCCACTCTTTTCTGTTGCGAGCGATGGTCGACCAGTTCACACCCAGTTTTTGTTGGAAGGTGTCTGCCCACCTTCTCCTCGGCCTGCCTGGTGTTCTCATGCCTATGTAAGGGTCCCACATAGTGATTTCTTGCGCCCATCTGCCTTGCTGCTGTCTTGCTATGTGACCTCCCCACTTCCACTTTGTCCTGAGGGCTTGTTGTGCGATGCTCTTTGAAGCTGTGATTTCCTGCAATGCCTTGTTGGAGACTCTGTCTTTCAGTGTGATGCCAATTATCTTTCTCTCCATTTTTCGTTCACATGTTTCGATGCTTGTTTTTTGTCGCTCTCTGAGGGCCCAGGTTTGGCAGCCATATGTTAGAACTGGGAAGATGCAAGAGTTGAGGACCTCTAGTCTGAGCTTCCGGCTTATGGAGTTGTTGAGTAGGATGTATTTCAATGACCAGAAGGCTTTCCAGGACTGTGTTATCCTCCTATGTATTTCTTTCTCCATTCCTTGATTGAGTGAGACAGTTTGCCCTAGGTAGATGTACTCGTCCACACTTTCTATCTCTGTATGATATGATGATATGATATGATATTTATTCACCAGTGGTATTGTAAAATACATGGCTTCGTCAATTGTGGATATATAATAATGAGAGAAATGCGCACATTTGTGCATATGTACATAGAACTTATACCTAATTGCTGAATGCAAATACAGAAAGTGTCCATTTTATCAGAGTTTACATCTCATTATCCTGTATTTGGGAAGTCCGTTATTCCTAGGCTGAAGAATTCCTCTAAGTTGTAGAATGGGGTTTTCACTAGCCACTTAGATATTGTGTTCTTGAACT
Organism: Ectobius pallidus; assembly: GCA_964059195.1. Lineage (NCBI taxonomy): Eukaryota > Metazoa > Arthropoda > Insecta > Blattodea > Ectobiidae > Ectobius > Ectobius pallidus. Next base: position 91,582,010 of record CAXKWD010000001.1, read on the forward strand.
CCTGTGCATTCAGTTCCTTGATCCTACTTGGAATTTTGTTGAAAACTTTTGTGGAGATCACATGAAAGTTATTTTGTACCTTGGACTGTGATGGGTGTGGTAATACTATTTGACATTATTTTTGTTTTGCTGTAGTTTATTAATAGCCCGATCGATTTGCTAAGATCGCTCAGTTCTGTGAGCATTTGTTGCAGTTCGTTGGATGACTTTGCAAATAATACAATGTCATCGGCGAATCTCAGGTTGTTTAGCCTTCTGCCGTTTATTTTAATGCCGTATTTGGTGTCCCACTTGAGTTTCTTGAAGACTTCCTCCAGTGCACTTGTGAACAGTTTCGGCGATATAGGATCGCCTTGTTTGACTCCCCTTTGTAGTCTAAAGATCTGCCCTTCCCTTTCTGTCTTCACCTTGGCTCTGCTCTGGCTGTACAGTTTGTGTAGAATTCTGATATATTTTGGCTCAATTCCTTGCTTTTCCAGTGCTTGCAGGACACTCATATGTTCGACCGAGTCAAATGCTTTGCTGAAATCGACAAATGCCATGTTTAGTGGAAGGTTGAATTCATTGGTTTTCTCTATAATCTGGTTAACGGCTTGGAGGTGGTCTGCTGTGCTGAATCCCGATCTAAAGCCTGCTTGTTCATTCGGTTGATTTTCGTCGAGGGTTTTTGTGAGTCTCCTTGTTATTACCTTGGAAAAGAGTTTATATATATTTGACATTAGACTTATTGGCCTGTAGTTGTTGAGGTCGTCTTTTGGGCCCTTTTTGTGCAGTAGGATCATTGTGCTTGTTGTCCATTGTTCGGGAATGATTTCATCTTGCAGAATTTTGTTGAATAGAATGGTGATTGGGCCTATTAGGGGTTCTGACCCGTATTTCAGGTGTTCGTTCCATATTTCATCTTCTCCTGGGGTTTTTCCATTCTTCAGTTCTCCAATTGCATTTCTAACTTCGCTCTGAAGAATAAGCGGGGGCATGGCGACGGTTTCTTGGGTGTCTTCAGTTGTAGTGCTTAAGGGTGAGTTACTTGTGAATAGCTGTTTGTAGAAGTTTGTTGCCTCTGTTGTGATATCTTGTCTGACAGTTGTGCGGTCTCCAGATGGTTTCTTGGCTCCTAGCATCCACTGTTTGCCTTTGGTTTGGCTTTTCCTTACATTCTTGATCGATTTTGTGTTTTCCAGTATCTGCCTTGTCTTGGATGTGCGGTGTTCTCGAATATCTGTTCGTATCGCCCTCTTTGTTAGTTTGTCTACTTCTCTATATTCTGCTTGTTTCTCTGGCGAGTTTGTGCCTGAATGGCGTAAGTTCGCCCTTTCATTTATAAGTGCGATGGTTGATTCTTTGAGTTTGTATTCCGGTTCCTTTGTGTGTGCGGTGTTTGTCGCTTTGCTGCCTGCGTGTAGTATGGCTTGTTCTATCATCTTGTACATTTCTGTTATTTCCCATTCCGGACTGATCGGCTCTCTTGATATGTGTTCTTTTAGTTGTGTGAGATAAAGCTCTTTGTCCAGTGTTTCAATCCGTGGTCTGGCAGGTTTGGCCTTGTGTGGGTTTCTCTTGTTTAGTTTCAGCACCGCTCGGACCATTCTGTGGTCCGTATCGAATTTTAGTTTTTGCACTACATTTACGTCCTTGACGACTCGTAGAGTGTTACTCATGATGAAGTCAATCTCGTTTAATGTTTTCTCGTCTGGGGATCTCCATGTCCATCTCTGATGTGGCTTTTTCTTGAAGTATGTGTTTAAGATTTTCATTTCGTATGCTTGTGCGAATTGTATTAGCCTGGTTCCCCTGTTGTTCCTTATGCCATAACCATGTGCGCCGATTGTATCCTCTTCTCCTCTGTCTCTGCATCCTATTTTGCTGTTGAAGTCCCCCATCACAAAGTGTATTGTTGATCTGTATTTATCTATTGTGGTTTCTAGTAGCTCGTAGAACTCGTCCATTTCGTTCTCCTTGCTGGTTGATGTTGGGGCGTATGCTTGGATGATCGTGATTTTGGATCTTTTTGCTTTGAGGCCTAACACCGCTATCCTTTTGGACACTAATACTAATACTAATACTATTTTGTAAATAGCTTTAGTATTGGTTTTATCTTTGTTAAACTTTCCAGATTTATGCAATAGATTAATTAACTGACCAAAGTGGTCTGAAAAGCCAGTTTCTAGTACTGACGTTGTATACCGAAATGTATGTGTATTTATGATTATTTGGTCTATAGCAGTTCTGACCTTTTTTTGTATCCTGTTAGGTTCCTTTATTACTGCTTGCAGGCCATATATATTCAGCAAATCTTCTATTTGTTTCTTTTTATTACTATCCTTTAGGAAATTTATAATAATACGATTTGAGTCTTAAGTTTATAGTATTCAAGAATGCTTTCCAAATTTCGGAGAAATATTTACAATGTTATTATTGTTTATAGAGGATTATGTAAATCATGTACATTATATTTGTTTTCATTATCCATTTTCCAAAGCAAAACTATATCAACATGTATGAATGAGATATCTATCAAAAAAAATTTCTCTCCAATCGGGATTATTTACATTTTTTGTTGTGTATTTTTAATTTTATTTTGGCTATAAAATTTAACTAAATTTACATCAATGTCCTACAGTGATATACCAAGGGGGACTTTAAATACACAGTATAATTTATTACTTCCTCTGACCTTACCATAGGTACTATAATTAGAAGTAGTTTTGTATTTAATCTTGAAATTCTAAATCCAGTTTTTACATAAATACATGTTTTGAGGTACCCAGAATCTAAAAATACTACTTTTAGAAACATATTTATGTATACATCTGCGAACACTATAGCTAAAATTACAACTATATGAAGTAAGTAGAGCTTAAAGTGTATATTAGTTGACCATCAATTCTTAAGGTACAGCCATAATGAATAGAGGAGAAAGTGTGATGACTGAGATAGTTCACTGGTTCCGCCGCTAGGTAGCAGTTACTCTGCTTGAGATTCGCGGGAGCAAGATTACTACGGGCGGTATAGGAAAAATTGCAAACACTCTTAAACAAAATAATACATTAATCTATTTCAAAATGACTCACCTTATCTAAATTGAATTGTTAGATACTTTTGACAATTTTCGGGCTGCTTTACACGTCTTGGAAGATCTCATCTCCATAAATAAACATGGCCGTGTGTAACAGTAATTTCTCAGATTGCAAGAAGCTTGACCGTAACATTTCGTTCCACATCTTTCCAAAATCGAAGATGTTCACAAGCAATGAACAATTATATAATATAGGTATGAAACAGCTAAGGGATGATTTGAGCTAATATTTTGTTGCCTAGAAAATAGGGTAGAGGGTATGTTAGTATAATTTCATGAGAATTTGTTAAAGAATGTACATTTGTATAGAAATAACAACGTATAATTAGGGTAGAAAACAGCTAAGGGACATTTTATAAATTAATATTAATATTACATTGTATAGAATATTACTGAGTATTAATTTGTATTAATATTGTATTAATAGTAATATTATTTATATTAATATTAATTTTCTCCTTGCTGTATGGGGTAAGTTATGTAGGTGAAACACGGTCAAAAGTGTAGATTTGTGTACAAATTATGTGAACAGAGATAATATAAACTAAGGGATGGTTTGTGAATTGCAGGGCAAGGAAAATTTCATAAGCAGCACTACAAAAATAGGGCGCGTGATCTTTAAAATTGGCGTCTCAACATCCGATAAAGACGCACATACGCAAAAATTGTTTTGCAATGCATTCTACATATATCACACAATATTTCAAAGCATTTTCCCTGATTTTTTCATAAAAAAATTCAATCCTCTTGCCTTAACTACAGCCCGCTATTTGCTCAAACCCTCGACCATTCGCCGTTCGCTGTAACTGATGTACGTCTTATGTTGTTAAATTATATTATTAAAAAAAGGAACATGATATTAAACTAATAAGACATTTGCTATGATAATTATACATAAAAATTACTAATGTAAGTGAACAGAGAATATGATAAATAATCCAATAAATGCATAAATAAAAGTGGTGCAGTTTTACTAAGTTAGAAAAAAGCTTCATTCACTCCTTTTCCCCAGCGGGTCAATCTTGCAGTATGGGTACAAGTAGTCAGTTAATATAGAATTATTATTGAGTCCACGAATAAATTATGTAACAATTTTTACGTTATTTCTGGTATTTTATGGAAAAGATGCCTGCTAATACCTCAATACCATTCTGATAGTGTTAGCTTTAGAGTAATTACTATTACTCGTTAACCATTATAGATATATAGGTGGTACTCGATTTATAATAAGATCCAAATATTTCACTAAACCTTACACGCTTGATCTCTTTCTAGACACAAAAATAAAATAATAAATGTCGCATTGTCAAATTTGCTTCACCCTCAACATTTCACGATCGTCCCACATCATTCAGACAGCTGTAGCGTCCGGAATAATTACCACTCAATTACTCGTAAACCATTCAAGATATAAAAGTGGTACTGAATTTAAAATAAAGTTGAAATATTTCACTAAAACTTTCTCGCTTGAAGTTTTTACAGGACACAAAAATGAAAAAATTTGTCACATAGTCAAATTCCGTTTCACCCTCCATGAATTTTGTGTAATTGGTGATGTTTATATAATGAAATAAAAACATTTATGTCCTCATTTTTTAAGTCTCTGTTTTAACCATCAGAAGGACTGTGTTGTGCAGATTATTTCTGCACAAATTTCACAGAAATAGGACCAAGGGTTAATTAAAGATTGCGAGTTTAATCATAAGATGCCAAACTATCATGATGCAGCATTGAGAAGTTGAAACGCAAACGAAGGTGCTGCCAGTGTTTCGGTGGACCGCCGCTCTCCCTATACCCACCATTGTATTAGCGGCCGAGTCATCACACTTTCTCATTCTATTCATTATGGTACAGCTATAAAGTTTTGGTGTAAAGTTACAGCAGGTACTCTTCCAAGTCCTTAATTTGTAGGTGTTCTGTCACAATGATTTTTCACTCATACATCTGGAAATGAATATTTCTTTATGAGTACCTGCTGAATGTCGTATAAGAGATTTTGTGAATTATGTTGATGAATGGAAGGTCGCGTTTAAGCATACTACATCCTTCTACAAGAATGCAGTAGACTTTCGCATTCTTAACCACCTCAAGAAATTCTCTGAAGGCTGATTATAAGTCATTCATTTCATACATATACTTGGATTTTTTGGGCTTGCCTCATAAATAATGTGACTTCAAACGAGGCTGACACAAGTGAATGAGCACTACTGCAATTCAACTGTGTACTCTATAGTAGAATATATTAAGGGTAGAGGGAGTTATGTGAGTGTTTCATATCACATTTAAAAAATATATATATTAATTATATTTGATATTGTAATTATGTTATAGTGAATTTTTGTTAAACTAATTTCAACCTAAAATATTATGGAAATAAATATTTTCATTTATAATATTGTTTCACTTTAAGTTTCTTGTGAATACAAATTGTATTATAGTGATTATTATTGTAAACTTCTAAAAACGAATTCTTGCATATTATGAAAATAATTATCTCATTTCTATTACACTGTTGAAATTTGCTGATTGATGGGTTTGTTTCATGCTCTATTATTCCCTGGATTTCTTTCTTCCATCATTCAAAACATGGGTTTTGTTCCCAGTTTTCTTTATGTCTGTTTTATTTTTTATTCTGGTTTTCATGATTTGTACTCTTTGTGCTTGGATTTCCCTGAAATTGAAGCCAAATTTCGAATTTATATATGTAACAAGTACTTTCTTGCTGCTTCCTTTTTCAATCGAACTACTGGCAATTATTGGGAATTTGAAGAAAAAAATGTATTATGTTTTAAAACTTTAATGAGACTTGATAGAATTATTTTTCTTCCTCTTCCTTTATGCTAATGTGGCTGTGATCTGAATACCCTTCTCTATGAAGACCCTTGTTTGTTTTCATAGCTTTGTTTATGCAAGTGAATGTTCTGCATGGGTAGCCAGAGTAGGAACTCTTTGCTCTGAGTCGGCATGTTCCTGTCACTGCAATTTTTTATGCATATGACTTGTGAGTGACTTTACTTCTCTGCAAGGAGAAGCTCTCACTTTCTGTTTTACTTTTATGCATATCAGCCAATTTCTCAGCTTCCGCTCTCTTACACTCTTACTCTTTTCTTCTTTCTTCTTTATCTCTTTCCAGCTTCTGTTTTTTCTATTTCTCTTTTTGACTACTCTTTTGCTACTTCTCTCTCAATCCCTCTTTCTTTTTCTTTCTTACTCTTCTCTCTCTCCCTATTATTCCCTCCCCCTCCCTTCTTTCTCTCTGTCTCTCTCTCATATATATTCCTATTTAAAATCCATCAAATTTCTCTGCTAGAATGACAGGTTATTTTAGAAGGTACCTTTGGAAATATGTTCATCTGAATCATATAACTCACCATTTTTTTTTTGTAATTCCCAACGTCCCAATCCCTTGAGTGCTCCCACCGTACTAATGGTGATATCATTGGTGTTCCCCGACTTACGGGGAACTGAACAGAAGGATAGAGATTAGCCAAGTGTGGTTGCAGTCCAAGTTCATACAAACTAATAAACAAAGAAAGAATTAGATAAGTTTTACCTTGAAAATTAAAATTGAATACACTCTACGTCATATCAAACTGGAGACTTAAATATGCAAGAATGCAGTAAATTTCAACTATCTCAACTTATCCCAAGAGAAGTTCTAGGTAATATGTTGCATGGGTCGTTGCGTGCGAGCATCTTGCTTAGACTACAGTTTGCTTGCTTTTGTTTATGTTTTTGAACTACAGTGCCTTTTTTTTTACTCGTGGCCGGGCGGTCGGCTGAAGGTAGCTGCGAGCGCACAGTGCTTCTCACCGTTCCTGGCTCCCGCCTTTCTCCCCGTCACGGCCGTCAGTGCACACACACAGCACACCAAACACCAATTTTCTGGTCATGCAATGGCATTTCGTGTACAATATCGAGTTTTTCTGCTCTCCAGTACCTGTTGTTTTGTGTCGATACATGACCATGTAAATGAAACCATGCTTCGTCTGTGAAAAAAATTAACTTTGGGTCCATAGAACCATCATTAACTTTACCCAACACCCAATTGCAGAAATTTACTCTACTCACAGTATCACGTGGTTGCAGTTCCTGAACTATGGTTATCTTATATGGTTTTAATTTCATAAGCTCCAAGCCGAGAATTGTGAAACCCACGTTTCCTGTGATAACCTACTCAGAGATTTTCTTGGGCTACGTTGTAACTTTTGTCCTATCTCATCGAGTTTTTTCTCTGTAAGTACACGGCGAATTTTTTTTATATTTCTTATCAAGAACAGAACCCGTTTCTCTGAATCTGTTTACAAGTTTACGAACTGTCTCTCTGTGAGGCACAGGGGTACCAGGGAATCTGTCTACAAATAGCCGTGTCACTTCTCTATAGAACTCTGTTTGCACATAGGAATCATACATGAATATGGGGTGTGCTAAAGTATACACACTTCTTGGCATTATAACAGAACTATCACAATTTAACCACAAAGAAGAAAACAAGAACCTCCGCTAGCAACGATCGCACATGCACTGACGGGGAGAAAGGCGGGAGCCAGGAACGGTGAGAAGCATTGTGCGCTCGCAGCTACCTCCAGCCAACCGCCCGGCCACGAGTCAAAAAAAAGGCACTGTATTACTCAGTATTATTATGGATTAGGTAAACACTGCTGGTATGTGGTGTACTTGTTCTTTAACTAGTTTTGTCATTTTTTTTATAGTAGGCTATCTTAAGTATTATAAAATTATCACAAAATATTACAAATTACATAGGATTAATCTACAGTGATGAAAAACCAAGGTAAATAAATATCCTCATTTAATAATGATGAAACATAATTTACAAACTTTCATATCTCACATATATATTACTAGCAGTTGTTTAATTAATTCAGTCTCAAGATGTGTTTTAAATAATTTATTTAACAGCAAAATAATTAAAACATATTTATTAATGAATAAATGTGAATAATTCATAAACTAAACAATTAATAATTAGGCCTATAATTAAACAGCTAACAATCCAGCTTTGATGTGCATTCCACAATATTAGAAAGAGCCACCCGGGAGAAAAGGTCTCAGATTAGAGTTCCCTGGCCCAAAACACCCCTGCATAGTGAGTTCCATCCAAATAATTCAAAGTTGTCCTATTTAGGCCTAGATTCATTATCGCTCTTGTGTCCATTTATGTAAAAAATCAGATCTCTGCATCCAATAACATTATGAACAAATGAATCTATCAGAGTGGGCTAACAAAATCGAAACAATCGACAATTCCGTGTGTTATGTCGAAAAAATCATGATGCTCTTATTTCCAATTTATGACATAAAAAGCAAGGCCTCCTGCCCAATTAATTTCACAATTGAAATGTATAGCAAAAACTGATGATTTGATAACAACAAATATCACGTTTTCTGACAGTTTTTCATTCATAACTCACAAACAAAAGTGAAAATTAAAAATCCAACTTCGTGGTGCATTTGACCACCCTTCAGTCCATTTGTGTTAAAAATTTCAGATCTCTGCATTTAGTAGATTTGGCTAGGCATTGTGCACATACATTATACATACAGACAGAAAACAATTTCCTCTTATTATATGGATTCTGAAACAAAAGGGAACACATTTCACTAACATGGGAACTGTACATGTTGTCATTTCGAAACCTACCCTCAAATTTTGCACATCGATAGGTCTTCAATATAGACGAACACATGCAAAAAATTAGCTGTTCATATGAATTTTAAGTGGGTGAAAACTTATTAGAACACATAAGTGGAGGTATTATACACTATACTTCACTAGATTTTACCACTGACCTGGACATGTTTCGGGATTCTGTCTTTATCCCATTGTCAACAAACTCCAACTGTTGGAGTTTGTTGACAATGGGATAAAGACAGGTCAGTGGTAAAATCTAGTGAAGTATAGTGTATAATACCTCCACTCATGAGTTCTAATAATTATTAACTTCACTGTGTAAACTTCCTACAATACTTAGGGTGAAAACTTGTTTGTTTTGTTCCATAAGTAAACAAAGGCGGGCACTTGTAGAGCTTGCTTGAGTAGCCTGCATGCTAGGAACAAGTGACATGGCAGGGTGTGTGACAGAGGGAAGGAGCTGCCTTGTTACTTGCGGTAAGTGTTTCTCTAAATAAATTTTATATAATCATTTGTACTTTTCATTTCCACATTTTAAAACTATATAATCTGTATAGACGGTTAGGGGTTGCTTATGATTGTTAGTGTGTGTGTAGGTGTTATAGAAGTGTGAGTAGGCCTACTCAATTTGTGTGATATTTGAAGATATTTCCCTAGAAGCAAATCACAATACCAGTGCTTCAATCAACTTAATCTCAATGTTGACATTTATTGTGTAGTCTTTAAGTGTTAAGAACTTGGACCAACTTACTACATAACAATTTTACTCGTCATTATAGGCCAAAGTTAAAAAAAAATTAATGTAAACAGCACATGAGATTCACTTAGCTAATCCTAAAAATTTAAGAAGGTGCTAACTATTTCACAAGATCTACCGAATTACAAACATGTGTATCAGAGGAGGATATTATTCATTATTGTAATATTATTCCCTCCTGTAGTGATAAGGAAAATGAGAGATGGGCAAACTACACATAAACATATATCTGCCGTGGGATTCGGAAACATTGTGATAGCTGATGCCAAGCATATGCTAGTTAGGGAAGGCCGCTACCCTCTCCTGCTGATAGTTGTAAGAGGCTTCTCAATATTTCAAATTTACAAGATTCGCAATTAATTTTCACCCATTAAAAATTTATATCACCAGCTAATTTTTGGCATGTGTCTATGTGCAGTGAAGATCTACCAATGTGCTAAATTTGAGGGTTTCAACATGACAACCCATATGGTTCCCTTGTAAGCATCAATTATTTTCACCATTATCACCACAATATACACAAATGTTGCAAATTGGTTTGTTCCACTTCTACAAGTCCTTACTGCAAACAAAACATTTTTTACAGAATAAAAGCAGGAAATTAGGGTCTGGCACAGAACTATTTATTGCCTGCACCCTCGGAAACTTCAAGGGCCATTGGTTGCATAATGGTCACAGGTTGCTGAGGGATTATATAATCTGTTATTGTAGACAAACTTAGAAAAATAATATCTTGTAGTCAAAAGTAACAAACCTCGCTAGAGTGAAAATATTCTCTGTTATTGGATTAAAACATTATTACAGTTTTAGTAAGGGTGTGATCAAAATGCTCATATAACGACCACTTGCTGCAGGCTAATGTGAAGTAGGGAGTGGGTTATTGAATGCATTACTGTCTCTGATACAAAATTGATTACACTAGTCTGCATTTTTGAACTTTTTGTCAGATGATTTCTTAAAAGTAAGTGTTCCTGAATCAATTTTTGATGTTGATACTGGAAATTACATCCATTTTTGTCTATCACATCATGTTTTCACAAAAAATAAAAAGTAATACTTTCAACACTTTAATTAATGTAATAAGAAATCAATCACCATTTCATACAAAGTATTTGGTTATAAGCTTTAAAAATACTGTAAAGAACTGTCCCAATAAGTTCATGACTGTTATTTAATAAAACGAAAAGCAAACAGTGTTCCAGGGAATGCACCACTGAGATTTGTTAAAAATTGTGAAAAAAAGTCATTTTTCATTTTTGTACTGACAAAATTCTACAAACATTCTAGTTTCAGAATCTATATTCGTTTATGACATTCTGCGTGTTTAAAGGGCGTCAGGTGACTTTTTAAATGGCCTTGCGCACTTCCTGACTGCTACCTCCTACCCTTAAACATCGTTTATCTAACTATTTTTTTTTTCATCATTTTTCATAATTTAAAACACTCCACACGATGAAGTCTTTATGCAATTTCTCTCAAATTTTCAGCACATGATCTTAATGTGTAGTTATAAAAATCTGTCATATGAATTTTTGAAATTATGAATATTTTATTAGTTATGAATTTTCAAAATGAATATATTTTTGAAATTTTGAAATATAAATATATATAACTTACACTTTTTTTATCTCAGGAACCATAAACCTTAGAAAAAAATCATAAGACAAATTTTTTCTTCATAGTTAGATAAATAAAGTGCATTTGTAAAAAAATTAATTTTTGAAAATTTTCATCGTGTGGAGTATTTTGAAAATCGCTCTACTTTTATACTATGAAAATTAATAACTCAAAAACTTTTCAAGATATTAGGATGAAATTTTAAACCATAAAATAAATGCATGAGACAAGTGTATGGTAAAATTTTGAGCTATATTGCTTGAAAACTTTCGATTTCAGTAATTTCAGTGGTGCATTCCCTACAAACTTTCTCCTTTTTGACTTACTTGCAGATCCTCCATTATTTCTGTCCCTCTTCAACATCCAACAATAATCCGCCATCATATTTTCATTCCACCTTCCCTGGTACCTATTCTCCATCTCTTTAATATCCTGGTAGAAGTATTCACTATGCTCTTTACTGTAATGTCCCAGATTTTTCGGAAAGTAGTCGATATGAGAGTGCAGAAAGTGCACTCTTACACTCATGTTACAACCTAACTTCCTGAATTTTTCCAACATTGTTTCAACAATGTTCCTGTAATTTGGATCTTTGTGATTCCCTAGAAAATTTTCGGTAACAGATGATAAGGTGGTCCATTCGTCTTTCTCTCGCTCATTCGTTTTTTTTTCAAAATATTTGTCCATCAGTTTTCTGATTTACATACCAACGAAAATTCCACCTTTCAATTTATTGTGTGTGATGAAGGGAGATTTCATAGAAAGGTAATTGAAGCAGGTCCCATCTTGTGGTAAAACTCTTATAAACTGCTTCATCAAACCCAATTTGATGTGTAATGGTTGAAGCAAGATTTTTTGGGGGTCTACGAGCTGTTCATGCAGGATGTTTTTAGTTCCAGGAATAAAATTTCTCCATTGTGCCAAACTCTCACGCTCCAATGGTTTTGCTTTGCCCAATTGTCCCATTCACATAGAAAGCAAGGCATTTTTGTGTACCCAGCTTGTTGTCCTAATAGTATTCCTGTAACTTTGAAGTCACCACAGATAGCCTAAGCCATTTGTGTACCTAATACTGAATATTTTTAACAGTACCTTCATGTTCTCAAATGTCTCTCTCATTTAAACTGAATGGGCCACAGGAATGGATCCATACACATTCCCATTATGCAGTAACACACCTTTGAGGTTCCTCTTGGAGGAGCCAATAAAAATATCTCTACTCAGTAGGATCAGGTTCAGTACCATAGAAGTGCATAAAATTATTTATGTTATTGCAGTAAACCAATGAATCTCTCTGTGAGAATAAAGCAAGTAGTTTTTTTTTCTCTGTGTCTGTACCATGAAAAATGTTTTCAGTAGCAGTAGCAGCTTTGAAGAGGAAGGACGTGTTGTAAGAGCGCTCTCATAAAACACAATAATGGTCAGAGCTAAGAAAGGAAACAAAAATGGCAACGAAGCAGAAGGGAAAAATGAGGATGAAATTGAAATTGTAAACTTCCTGAGGAAAATGTTCGAAGATTTCAAATCTTCTCTTCAAGCTGAAGTAAAAGAACTTAAACAGGCAGTACAATTCATATCCGACAAGTTCGACACCTTCTCACAAGAACTAACTGAAACAAGAAAAGAACTTCAAGATACAAAGAATGAGGTGCGAACCCTGTCACGTGAGAATGAATTCCTGAAAAGAGAAGTGGAAGATTTGCAACAATACTCGAGACGTGTCAACATGCTCATCTTCGGAGTACCTGAGTCTTCGAAAGAATCTGTATATTCAATAATATCGAACATATCAGAAGCCATTGAAGCACCAGAGCTTGTGTCTGATATCAGTGTGGCACACAGACTTCCAGCTAGACAGGGGAAAACTAAGCCAATTGTTGTGAAAATCTACAAGAGAAGCAGTCGGGATAAGTGGATGAAAAATTTCAAAGAGGAATCCAGGAAGTATGCAGAGGGTCCGGGAATACCTTCACAAAAAATCAACCCGCAGCTACCGGCTTCAAGAATATCTGTAGGCGAGCACCTGACTACCTACACCCGTGATCTACTAAATGCAACCAGGGACTTTGCAAAAGAGAGAGGCTTCCAGTTTGTGTGGACTCGTGACTGCAAGGTATTTATCAGAAAAGACGAAAGAAGCCAAGCCCTTAAAATCAGTAGTCATAACAATCTCAAAAACTTGTAATTCAATCACATGTCATGAATCTGTCTCTCAAAATATTGTATAAACTGTATCCCTCAAGTATATATTTTTATTTTTGTCCCCAACAATGGATGGTTTATTAGATGAATTAAGCAACTATTCCGACAATTCAATAACGACAGTCTTGGAAAATGCCGATTCTTGCTCTAGTTTCATAAACAAAACAATCCATGATTTCAAAATTTTTCACTTAAATATTCGGAGCCTTAATAAACATTTTTTAGAATTCTGCACTGTCTTGCAAAGCCTAAAACAAGATTTTGATTTCATTATACTAATGGAAGCCTGGTTAAGTCATGATATTGGGTTTGATTTACCCGGTTATACAAAAAACGTTGAAATGAATAAGTACAGCAAATGCGATAGTTTAGTGGTCTATTGCAAAAATAATATAGACTTCACTCTCACTGACATAGAAATTTCAGAATGTAATTCTTTGCATTTAAATTTTACGTTTGGCAACAATACATTTTCATTAACAGCTATTTATAGATCACCGAACACCTGTAAATGTGATTTCCTTGATAATTTTGAACGTTTTTTAATAAATTCAAAGCAAACAGATAACCATCTAATTGTTGGCGACATAAATATTCAGATTATGGAAAATAATTTAGATATTACTGGAAACAGGTATATGGATATGTTACATGCACATGGTTTTGTAAATTTTTTAAATGGCGTTACGAGACCAGGCTCGGAAACTTGCTTAGACCATATATTTGTTAAAACTATCAAGAAATGGACATTTATACCAGGAATTTTCTGTAGCGCCGTAACTGACCACTATGCCGTTTTTGCTCTACTAAAAAATCCTAATGGTCACATTTCGAAATGCCCAAGTTCTCAACAATCTATGCCCATTTCAAATAACATTAACAATGAAAAATTAGTCTCGCTTATTGAGAGAGAAACCTGGGACTCTGTGTATAAATGTAAAGATCCAAATACTTCTTTCCAGTTATTTTATAATTTAATTAAGAAATACATAATAAGTAGTTCGACCAGCAATCAAAAGCTTTCTCATAAATTCAAAAAAATTAAGCCATGGATCACTGTAGGCATAATCAAATCTATTCGTACTAGAGACAAGATTGCGAGAAAAGTAATTCATGACCCAAACAATGAAAATTTGAAAAAATATTATAAAAATTATAGAAATATGCTGACTCTTGTTATAAGAAATATAAAGATTAGTTATTATAAATTAAAATTTGAAGAATATAAGAACAACTCCAGGAAATTTTGGCAAACTGTTAATGAAGCCACAGATATAGGTACTGAAAAAAATAAATCGGTTTCAGAATTAATAAATGAAAATGGTACTCACATAACAAACAAAGAGGATATCGCAAATGAATTTAATAAATACTTCTCAAAAATAGGGCACAGTGTAACCTCAAACGTTAATAAGACATCGTCAGACTCTTCAGAGTACAATAAAACAGCCATGAATCCAATTTCATCTATGTTTCTCAGTCCTGTTAATGAATGCGAAATTTTTAACATTGTGAAGACCTTAAATAATAATGTAGCTCCAGGCATTGATGGAATAAAAAACATTACATTGAAATCTATCATTAAATATATTGTAAAACCTCTTGTCTATATTTTCAATCTTTGTTTCACAGAAGGTGTTTTCCCCGATACTCTAAAAAATGCTGTGATAATACCTTTACATAAATTCGGGAAAATGAATGATTTAAACAATTACAGACCAATATCTCTACTTCCGGCCTTTTCCAAGATACTAGAGAAATGCATAAAAGTTAGGCTACTAAACTATTTACAAAAACATGAAATTATATCAAAAAATCAATTTGGTTTCCAGAGCAACATATCTACTGACGATGCTTTTATTAACGTTACAGGTAACATTATTAAAGAATTAGATAAAGGTAATAATTGTTTAGGAATTTTCTTGGACTTACACAAAGCTTTTGATACTGTTATTCACTCGATACTATTAGATAAACTGAATAAGATAGGAATTAGAGGAACAGTTTACAAATTATTTGAATCATATCTGAGCAATAGATGTATAATGACAAAAGTAGACAGCCATATAAGTGAAATATCAAACATTGATATTGGTGTGCCACAAGGAACGATATTAGGACCAATCTTATACTTAATATATGAAGGGTACAGGGGAAGAAGGCGGAATGTCAGTGAATCAAAGTTTTGCAGGAAACGATTTTTAAAGTTTGAGTACTCTAAACGCAGATGTATGAAATCAATTATGAATACATTTTCGTTCTACAGTAAGAATAGTGTGTTTTGTACACGTGGTGTGAATATCAAGTTCTGAAATTAACTCAATCATGTGAAAAAATCGTAAAATACGAAAAAATGTCCAACGGTACAGGGGAAGAAGGCGGAATGTCAATAAATCAAAGCTTTGCAGGATACGATTTTTAAAGTTTGAGTACTCTAAACGCTGATGTATGAAATCAATTATGAATACATTTTAATTCTACAGTAAGAATAATGTGTTTTGTACACGTGGTGTGAATATCAAGTTCTGAAATTAACTCAAACGTGTAAAAAAATCGTTAAATGCAATGAAATGCACAAACATTTTGAGGTAGTAGGTGAAAAGGTATAGTTATGTTTTATGTGGTCATCGCCTACATTTTTACATAACTTTTAAGTTATTAAAAATTGCAATTAAACATTAATTGCAGTACATTAATTATTCCTTATGAGGAATTGACTGATAGAACATCTGATCAGTGTCGAACAAAATTTCGTCAAATGGTTTACATCTGCGTACTTCTCCTTTGAAAGTGGGATAAAATCTAAAACAAAATAAACGCAAAGCAGGTAATGATTAGGTTTATAAAAATTAAAGGAGTAGAAAAGACATTTCCTTAAAATTTTAGGAATTACTGATTTTTTTTGTGCAGTAAAAGGACGAAAAAATATTTCTACATGTAAACAAACATGGGTTGTGTCATTAGTAAAATAGAAACACTTAGGCGCATAAAATCGAAGGCAATGATTAATTTTTAATATCATTACTAGGTTCCGATTTTTAGATTTTATTAAAAAAAGTTATTCCTCAGGTTCGCGAGTGACCCCTGGTGATCCCGTAAGGGAATATTCACAGCGGATTTATTACCGGGGTGCGCCAGTCCCCTACCTACTTAAACCTAAGGAGACACACACACACACAGTCCTGAACCCGAGAAAGACATTTTTCTCTACTGAAAAATCCACGACCCGGCCGGGAATAGAACCCATGCCGCCCAAATGACTCATCCACGGCGGCGGACAGGTTTTATAAACCATGTGTTAATTTTTTAAACATATTAAAATCGTTTATTTCTTGTTTGTTTTACTATTGTCAGACAACACTCACTAATAATGGAATCTGGATAAACGTAACATTACACCACCTAGAAATTAAGCGCCAAACTGTCACGTCATTTTCCTGTCGGCATTTCCATTTGCGGTCTGGTCGGATTATATTATTGTTTATTGCGGGTAAATAGTAGTTTGCACTTTTAAACCCAAGCAGATGGCAGACTCTGTTGCCAAATTAATCTAATAACAATAGTAATATAACACGAAATTTCAGCGATTCTTTGCTCTCGTTTCCGACTGACATTTGGCAACGTTTTGTAAATATACTTCAGCACGCGACTATTGATGAGTATGTCCTTCTTGCATTAAAGAAACAACATTATCGGTGCGTTTAGAGGACAGTGAGTGCTCTCGTTTCCGACTGACATTTGGCAACGTTTTGTAAATATACTTCAGCACGAGACTATTGATGAGTATGTCCTTCTTACATTAAAGAAACAACATTATCGGTGCGTTTAGAGGACAGTGAGTGCCATTGTCTCCTGACTCGCCGCCTTATTTCGCCGTGACGCGTGGACATTCCGCCTTCATCCCCTGTACGGTGAAATTTAAACTGCTATTTTCTCCTTACCGTACACTTTTTTCACCGGTTTCATAAGCAACACTAAAAGAGTGCTCAGTCAGCTACCAGATGGGCTTGATAACTAAATTTCCGATTTTTCTTGACATTCCGCCTTCTTCCCCTGTACCCTTCATATGTAAATGATTTGATAAATTTAAACCTAGATTAAATAAATGGCTCCATATTTTCATACGCAGATGACACTGTTGTGATTTTCAGTGGTCATTCATGGGAAGTAGCATATAAATACGCTAATACAGGCATGAAAATTGTAAAAAAATGGTTCGATTCTAACCTTCTGTCACTAAACGTGGATAAATCAACATTAGTTCCTTTCTCATTAACATCTACTGGTCAGATAGCACGGAAAAAATGTACAAATTTAAATTTAATAATACATAATTGTAATTTTGATGTGAATTGTAAATGCTTACCACTGAAAGAAACAGCCGTTGTGAAATATTTGGGTATTTTTATTGATCAACACCTTAAATGGTCTCACCATGTTAACTACATCTGTAATAGACTACGCAGAACAATTCATAAATTTGTCATTTTACGCCACTGTATGCCCATTACTGTTTTACGTTCCGTTTATCTAGCACTTTTCCAGTCCATTATTCAATATGGCATTCTCGCCTGGGGAGGATTAGCGAAAACTACCCTTAAGCCCCTATGCCTTTTACAAAAAAGAATAATAAAAATCTGTCTAAGAAAACACATTGATTACCCAACTAGCCTAATATTTTCGGAATTTAATGTTTTAAGTTTGGACCAAATTTACAAATTTTCTATATTAAAATATTTTCACAAACATCGTATAAAATACTCTTCCAGTGATCATATCTACAAAACTAGACGAAATACTACTTTACTCCTATTAGAACCCAAATGTCTCACATCGGCAGGATTAAAGCATAGCATTAATTTTGGACCGCACTTCTATAACTCAATTATCAGAAAATATCCTGATCTCTCAGCATACTCCACTGTTAAATTTAATAGATATGTAAAGAATTTTTTGTAATTTTTTAGCTTTTAAGTAATTTTTGTTTCACTCCTTTTATGTATTTATGTTTAATATATATATTTTTTTTACTTTCTTTTTTAATTAAGCACATTATACACTCTATTTCTTTGTCTCTCCTCTTTCTTCACTTTGATATTTTTGAAACGGCACCCGAGCACGAGCAGTCTTGCTCATTCGGGTGTATTACTAAATTTAATACTTCTTGTGAAGATATAGCCTATATCTCTTTTACTCTTTTTAAATAGTAGTAGTAGTAGCAGTAGTAAGTATTCTGCCTTCCGGCAGGTTTTCAAACTTGGTACGCGAATTTTGTTTTCCAAAACTGTCTATCCTCTGCTTCCTCCTTCAGCATCCAATATTTCCGCTTTTCCCTTAAATCGTCCAACAGCTGAATTCTTCTTCTTCCAAGTCCAGTTGTACCCTCCAGTCTTCCTTCTACGACATCATGTAATAAGCAGTTCCTTCTGAGAATGTGCCCAACCCAGTTTGCTTTCCTCTGACGAATTGTGTGTATGATTGACTTCTTCTCACCCACTCTACTCAGAACCTCTTCGTTTGTCACCATGTCCATCCACTTTATATTTTCTATCTGTCTCCAGCACCACATTTCAAAACTTTCTAAATATTTCTTCTCTAATTTCCTCAAAGTCCATGTCTCTGATCCATACAAAGCAATACTCCAAATATAACACTTCACCAGGTTTTTACGTAGCTCTAGGTTCAGACTACTAGTTAGCAGAGTTCTCTTCTTCATAAATGCTTTCTTGGCCATGGCAATTCTTGATCTTATCTCCTTGGTCAGTACACTTCCTAAGTATTTGAACTGGTTCACGTTCTCTAATTCTTGATTTCCCATGATAATTTGAAGCGGCTCTTCTCTCTTTGATATCCTCATCACCTTCGATTTACCTATGTTGATTTCCATTCCATACTTTCTTCCTGTTTCCACCAGCCTGTCAATCATTCCTTGCAATATTTCTTGTTTCTTTGCCAGAATCACCAGGTCGTCCGCATATTTGATGGTGTTAATAGCGTATCCTCCTATCACAAAATCCCTAACTCCTTCTAAGGCTTCTTTTGCTAGCCAGTCTCCATAAAGGTTGAACAAGATGGGTGACATACAACATCCTTGACGCACACCTCTTCCTATTTCTACACTGTTGGTCACTCCATGTTCTAGATGCACTTTCACTTTTTGTCCCAGGTACAAATTGCGGATTAGTCTCCTGTCCTTCCAGTCAATGCCTATTTTTTTGAGTATGTCCATTAACTTTTCCCAGTTCACTCGGTCAAAAGCTTTTTGCCAATCAATAAAGCAGACACACACTTCTTCGTTGACCACTAAAACTCTCTCTGATATAATCCTTAGCATTCCAATTGCATCTCTAGTTCCTTTTCCTTTCTGGAAACCAAATTGGTCTTCTCCTATTACGTCTTCTATTCTTCTTTCCAGTCTTCTAGTTAGTATCCGTGCCACAATTTTTCCTACGTGAGATAGCAAGCTGATAGTTCTGTGATCACTACACATCTTGGCACATTTCGTCTTCTTTAGTGCAATCATAGTTACCTCTAGGAAATCTTGAGGCCATTCTCCAGTGTCATAAATTCGGTTGATAAGTTTGGTAAGTTTCCTCATCCCATTTTCTCCTAATTCCTTCAGTAGGTCCACTGGTATGTCATCGTCTCCTGTGGCCTTTCTATTCTTCATTTCTTTTATGGCCTTTTCTACTTCATTCTTCAATATGCTAGGTCCTATATTATCTTTATCCACTAGTTCTTCTGTTTCCATCTCGATGTCTTGTGGTCGATTTTGCTTGTCGTAAAGCTTTTCTATGTAATTTTCCCATATTGTAAGAACTTTTCCAGGGTTTGTAATTAAATTTCCATGAATGTCTTCTATTCCAAAAGTCCGTATTCCTTTATTTTCTTTAGATTCTAACTCCATCGCTTTCTGATACATTCCTTTTCGTCGAAGCTCCATAATTTCATCACAGCTTTCTTTAAGGTAATTTTCTTTTGCTCTATCTGTCTCTCTTCTTAGTTCATTATTCAATCTCTTATATTCCACAGCATTAGTATTTTTGTATTTCCTTCTTTCTTCCATCTTCTTTAACATCTCTTGTGTTACCCATGGTTTCCTATTTATTCTGTCTATTTTTCCAACTTTGTTCTTCAACGTGTCCAAGAAAACATTTTTTTCACTTTCCCACTCACTTTCTACAGATTCACCAACATTTTTTATTTCATGTAACTGTGTTTCCAATGACTCTTTAATCGAGTCCTTGTCATTTCGCAGTTTTTCTAAGTTCCATCTTGGATTTCTTTTACATGTCCGCCTAATCCTTTTCAGCCTAGTCTCTATGTCTGCTACAAGAAGATTGTGGTCTGTGTTGATGTCAGCATTTGGAAGAGTCTTCACATCTTTCACACTGCCCCGGAATCTCTGCTTGATGAGAATGTAGTCAATCTGGTACCTATTAATATCCTCAGGGCTTTTCCAGATTGTGCTTCCCTAATCCATAAGGACCCACAATTTTTTTCTCTTGTCCTTCTCCTATGACACTGTTGAAATCTCCCATAATTATGGCATTCACTTTACCTCTTCCTTCTTGGTACAATATTTCGCCTATGTCTTCATACATTTACAACTACTATTTAAATAAAAAAAATTTAAATAGTAGTAGTTACAACTACTATTTAAATAAAAAAAAATTAAATAGTAGTTGTAGTTAATTTTGAATTTTGAAAATGGTTTTATTTTACTTGTATAAATATGTATTTGTATTTGTATTTGTATTTGCAATTCTATGTAATAGTGATAATAAATAAATAAATAGGCTAGTTAAATGTTTTCAATAGGAACATTTCTTAATAAAGTATTTGAAACTTACTGATCATACTTGCTTGCTGTAACTTATCATCATCATTACTATTTTTGCAAGTAATATCCAGGTTAGAGGTAGGCCTAATAATAAAAAAAGTTACTCAATGTGTTTGGAAATATTGGTATTGATGTGTTTTTGTTGTTGTTGTTTTTTTTTCCATTAATTTGAGACTAGGTAACATCCCAAGCAGCTTTATTACTGAATGGCCCAATAGTTTCTGGCTTGTACCCAAAGAAAAGGGAATTTTAGGTACTGCCATTTTGTAAAGTAATTGTAATTAAATAAAGTGTATCTCAAGTAGTTGTATTCAGTCCCATTACTTTGTTATTATTTTTTTGTACTTTTCCCATCACTGCACTGTAGTCAAGTAAGCAAAATTGTACATTTACCATACCTACCTTCCCAGAGATACAAAGAGATGATCTATGCTGCTTGAGGCACCAAACTGTGAAAGACCAACAATTGCAGGATTTTTAACATGTGTATAGCTCAGTATAGCTCGAAGGAGTCCATTTGGTGAAACATCAATGACGATGGCATTTTTTGGAATATTTCTTGAAGCCTCATTGAAGAGTACTGGATTTAATAAATTGTTTGTAAAATATTCTGCTGAACATCGATTTGCTGAAGCATTTTCAGGTACTGAAGAACTGATCCAACATGATGAACGTGATTTGGAATTTGGTATAACCTACAGAGGAAACATAAATTACCATATTAACTTAAAGAATAGGGATGGATGAAATTTCTAATTTTTAACAGCCCTTTTTAAATATATAAAGACATTGTGTTATTTGTTCTTATAATCCTTAATGTGTATTCTTTATTTTTATCATGCCTATATTAACCCAGATAACGCTGACATCCTTCCAGAAGGAAGCGAGCAGCAGTAGATAACATGTTTATTTTTTGAAAGTTCTTCAATTACTCGCCCGAATGCAGAATCATATTTCGTAACTAGAAACTGCACGCTTTAATTTTTATGTTATTTTAGTCTTCGTTGTTGAGAGGTTAGTAGTGATATTTAGCTGTGAGGTTACGTTTCTAACAAAATGGAATATGTCGAAGACCTTCGGATAGATGGGTCTGTGTTCTATGTTTTTTTCTTATTCTTTTGTTGCAAATTGTTATTCATTTATTGCCTTAAATATCTTCTTTACCATAGTGATTCACCAAACAAACATTACGAACAAAATTGTAGGCCCCACAGCCAACTTTCATAACGCTTCCTTCCAGAAGGACGTCAGCGTAATGGGAGCCTAAAAATTTGTTTGTGAAATTCTTTTGAAAAATAAAACCTGGTGTTTCATTATTGTAAAAAAACATCTGTAAGTGAATATTAATTGGAAGATTAAACTACTTCTTAACTTATCTAAGGCGTCCAGACCTAGTTGGGGCTTTAATTACTCCATACTGAAAATTATTTATCGTGGAGCGATTGAGCCTCTGCTTTTATATTGTGTTGCTGCCTATGAAGAAATTTTACATAAAAAATGGGCTCAGAAAAAATTACAGCAAATACAAAGAGGATTTCTTCTACGAATGATAAGAGGTTATCGTACAATTTCTACTGATGCTGCCCAAATTATAGCTGCCATAGAGCCCTTATATTTGAGTGGTCTCTTCTTGGCTAGTATAAATAATATTGAGAGGTCGAAAGATCCCCGATATTGTCTCCCATTTACAACTACAAACACCGGTACATTGGAGTTTACTCGGCCATCCAGCACATTATAACACCAGTTTCATGCAATTGTGTTCTGAACTTATAGACCAACATTCTTACTACATTTATACAGATGGGTCACGTTACATTAATTGTGAAACTCAAGAAGTTATGGTGGGATGTGCTTTTGTGGTTTATGATAATAGTGTTTCTGAAATTTATTCTGCTTTGTATAAACTATCGTCACACTGTTCTGTGTTTCAAGCAGAATTGTTCACCATAAAAGAAGCTTTTAAATGGTGTATTGATAGTAGCAATAGTGCTTGCATAAACAGTGACTCACAGTCGGCTTTACAAGCCGTACATGATAAATATAATAAGGATGCACTAGCCACAGACATTAGACATGCACTAAATATAAGCACAATTCATATTTGTTTAACCTGGGTCCTAGGTCACATGGGAAATGTAGGAAATGAGAAAGATGAATTAGCTAAGTTAGGTGCCTCTTTAAATGTTAAAACTTCCTATAGTTTATGCCCTCTATCCTTCATTAAGAAAACATTAAGAGAACATATGCACAGCCAATGGGATCGGATTTGGCAAGAAACGAATAACGGCAGCACAACGAAAGATTTGTTTTTCCCAAGAGTGCAAGATAGAATAGCTTGTACACTTTTGATTCTGGATTATATTATGACTCAATTCTTAACAGGGCATGGGAAATTTAGTGATTTAAAATTTCTACCTCTGCAAATTGTAAATGTAAAGAGGAAAGTCAATCTGTTAGGCACCTCTTATTTCACTGTCCATTATTTACGCACGAACGTTATCAGTTAATATTATATTTAAATTTTCTAAATTTTGACTTTACTACACCAATCTGCCGTCTCTTCTTAAATAAGCAAAGTTACAAAGTTGTTTTAAGTTTCATGAATAGTGTTTTTGCAAAATTGTAATATGTATATGTAGTTTACTGTATACTCTGTATATATGTTTAATCTATAACCCTAATATGCCATCTGGTAAAATAGGGTTCTGATTTTTGGGAATTCAATAATAATAATAATAATTGGAAGATGACGTAAATATATCTTTCTTTGTGTCAAACTAACAGTCGCATGAGTTTTTTTTTCGATGATGACGTGGTGAATTTGCTGGTGACATATACAAATCAGTACGCCGCAAAAAGAAATAGGCTTGGAGACCTGTCGTATAATATTTATATTATAAGGTTAAGAGAAAGGAATTGAGTTTTCGTTTAGTAGAAATGTATAATTCAGATATGCGGAAAAGGTAATTGTCAGACAGATGTGTTGAAATTGGGTTAAGATACCAATATTTACGACACAAGGAAGTGTTAAGTCAGATTGTAGAGTCAGCTGAATGCAAGCATTTAAAACAGCAAGGTGAACATTTAAAGAGTGCTGAGATCAGCTTGCCCTAGTACTGTACATTATAAACATAATAACAAGTTACTGACTCAGCCTCAGAATCTAGTCCTTTTCCTATAAATCAACATAATAAATGATACCTATTTTCCCCTCCCTAGAAGAGTATAAATAGCAAGGATATTGTATGATATGTGGATTTTGTCTTCGGTCAACGTTTAACACAACCTGTTGCTGTATAGTATGTATTTATCAATAAACTTCTAGTCTCATCTGTTAACCTTCGTTTTTCACTTACCTCCGAGGAGGTAAACCCACGAAATTACTTGTGTGAGCTACTCTGGAGCTGCAAGATGACAACATGACATCTATATCTGCCACCACATCTACGTAATTCAGGGTAGTATCATGCATTGGCGTGTAAACGGCGAAGACACACTATCCGTCAGGAAAAGAGTCGTCGCCGCTACGCGACATGGTGGCAGCGTTGTGGATCACCGGAAAACGAAGCATCTTTAACTCTTCACTGCAAGTATCTCAAAAACAAGAGGCAATTTTGAAAACCGCAAATAAAATTCAAAATTAGTGCACAAAAGTTATTCGGACGAGTAGCCTCTTGGACGAGAGATACTGCAGCTTCTTCTTCTTCATCATCTTCTTCTTCTGCTGGTGACGTCGCATACCGAGGGAGCAGACATCACCACGCCTTCTTTCCTCTAAGGAGTACCCGAATTCCGGTACTTCCCGTTGAAGATACTCACCGTAGTGCCTCTTCTGGACGAAGCCAACCTGAGGTCCGAGGACTATCACCAGGGTGGTGGCCACTTCGTCAACGAACCTTCTGTCCTGGGTTCGGGAGGAGCAACTCTGCCAGTTCCGAGGAACAGTGTCTTCCCTTCTACTATCTTCTAATTGTAAGTACATGTGTTGTTTAGTCGTAAGATAATCCCCATTAGAAATTCGCACAGTCTCAGTTGTCGCCAGTTTTAAGTAATTAATTACTTTAATTAAGGAATAATGTAAAGAATAATGAAGTAAGTAAGATTAAATTCATTGCACTTTCATGGTAATGATTGATGATTAATGTTAATCAGACTGTGATTAAGTGAGAATAAAATTTAAATTAACAAGAGTCAGGAATAAATCAGAACAGGAATATTGAGAAGTTTATTGGAGTAAGGCTAGGTCGTACCGTGTAATTAATTGCAATGATAATTGAAATGTACGCGAAGCGGTATTTTTAAAAATAGATTAGAGGAAATATCGATTGAAGAAGTTATCAATAAGGCAACAGCTGAGAAGGTGATCGAAGATGTAATGTGAACCCATACTGGACCACAAAATTAATGAAAATCCACAGATTAAGCAAGAGATTCCAATGTTTTACCGGGAGAGAGAGAGTATATATAGGCCTATATACAGATAAAAGAGAAAATCCCATGGGTAAAGTTAAGTAAATGCAGACTTGCGGGAGAGCAGTCTTGCGAGAGTGTATGCAGTAATGCATGGATCCTGGGTCTTAAAGTGAAAAAGATTCCAGAAGGCGGTGAATATCGAAAGTCACTTAGCGCAAAGGGTAGAGAGGGTGGGAGTCATGAACCCAACTCTGGCAACGTATTGCACAAAAAAAATAAAGATAGCCACCAGAGAAACCTAGAGAATGTTTGACCGAGTAGTCTAGCGATAAAATTGGGACTACAGAAAATCCATTCAATTCATATAACATCCGAGGATTTATATGAAGAGGTTGGATTAGTGTTGTAGAGAAAAAGCAATTTAAAGAATCAGATGTGATTGAGAAAAAGCGATTTAAAGAGAATTAGTTGTGCTTGACAGAAAGCAAGTTGTGCTTGAGAGTAAGATTAACTTTACTTATCTTATGTTAAAGTTTTTCTTGGAAGAAAAACCAGTTAAAAGTACTTATAAAATAAATTCTGGCAATTGAATCAGAATCAGAATCAGTTATCTGTAACGAGAAAAAGGTTTACAGTGCGATGAAGTCTAAATAGTAAATTAAATGAGGAAGTTAACTAATTACATTTTTTGAAACAAAATTATAGGCGATCAGATCAATTTGTGATAATGTTTTCTCCTTAACAGCGAAAACAGAGTAAAATAAATGAAGATAAATGTTTTAAGTTCAATCATTGTATGAATAATAATAAGACAACGACGGATTTACAAGAAATATCAGTAGCTTTTTATATCAGAAGGAATAAAAAATAAATTGTCAGTTACATAGGTTAAGTCCTAACATATGATAAATACTTAAGATAAATAGTTGAGTGAGATTTTGTAAACAAAATAAATTTTTGTTGTGTAATTATTAATTTAAATGCCAAGAGTAGGTTCACTGAAAGTATTCCACAATTAGAAAGAATTGTTTTAAAATAAAATGATAAGAGATGACAAGACAAAAATATTTTAGATTATCGTATGTTGAGGAATGTGCTGATGAAAGTATTAAAGAAATGTGTTTAGCTTTGAATGTTGTGATTACTGAAGATCAATTAAGTTCCTTTGTTTTTGTTAAAATTAGCTATTATAATGTTTCATGTTAGCAGATTATTAGGTTAGATCAAGTGTAATTAAATAATAATAATATTAATAATATTAATACGATAATGATAATAATAATACGTCGTCCAATAGAATTTGTTTGAAGATGATTTAAAAGAGCACAGTGTTAAATTGCATGAAGGTAAATAATAATAAATTAATGTCTAGTTGGAACCAATCAAATGAGAAGGTGTGAGAACAGAATTAAACTATTTCGTTTATTTAATAAAGACAAGTCAGTTTATTCAAACGGAGGAAAGTTCCAAGAAGTACTGAATTTTAAAAGTTAAAACACCAAAGATGATAAATCATGCGTAATTTAATAATTGATTATAGAAAAATATAAACGAGTTTGGTCAGAAGTTGAAACTTGTAAGGAATATGTTAAGAATAGATCATGAATGGGAATGGACAGGAAAGAAGTAATAAGTTTTTAATACGTTAAAACATTATTGAATGTACGAATTAGTTACTGGATAGATATTTGAACAAAATGGCATATCAGATAGTTTGTAAGTGAGGATAGGAATAAAAGTTTGGTGTAAGAATAAGGAGCTGTGAATTAATGTTAAAAGAAATTGGCAATGAAGTAATTTATCAATCTGAAATAAGCTTTAAAATTACAGAATAGGAAAGGATTGGAAAGGAAGGGGACTTGTGAGACTCACAATGGAGAAGTTCGAGGACAAAGTCAAAGTAATGAGGAACAAAAGGAAACTAGCAGGAGAAGAATGCTTTATAGAGGATGACATGACGAAACGGGAGAGAGAAGTACAGGCACAGATACGCAAACGAGCAAGAGAAGAACGTGAAAAAGGCAATGAGGTGAAAATTGGATTTCAAAAAATCAACATCAATGGACAATGGGAATTCTGGCAAGATAACCCTCCAAAAAACGACCAATTTCCACGCTCCAACTAGAAAGCACCCCAGTCAACGCCTGCAGACCTCTTGGACAGCAAAAACTGGCAAAACACACAGGACAATGGATTAAGCTAGCAACATTGAATGTTCAGACTCTTATAGGGGAGCATAGACTTTTGGAACTGGAAGAAGCAGTAAGGGACATGCAAATTGACGTAATTGGTCTAAGCGAAGTACGCAGAGAAGGAAACGAACTACTTGAACTACCGAACGGACAACTCCTGAGTTACACGGGCACAGGAGGTGGTCAACGAGGAGTAGGCTTCTTAATATCCAAGAAGATGAAGCAACATTTAACGGAAGCAATAGGGATATCGGAAAGGATCACCGTGGTGAAATTTAACATCAACAACACGACAGTAACAGCCATACAGGTCTATGCTCCAACACAAAACACCTCAGATGAGGAAGTGGAAGAATTTTACGAAGAGCTAGACGATACCATAAACACTCATAGAGCAAATATTAATTTTGTATTAGGCGACTTCAACAGCAAGATAGGACACACTAGGGGCGCTAGAGAAACCCCAGTAGGCCCATATGGAATAGGCGAACGAAACGCAAGAGGACAACGGCTCATCCAATTTGCCGAAGGACAGAACCTTAAGATCACCAACAGCTTCTTCAGGAAAAATCCAAGAGACAGGTGGACCTGGAGAGGACCAGGCGGGGAGGTTAAAAACGAAATTGACTATATTCTAAGCGACAACCTACACCTCATAAAAGACGTAGGAACAGTCAAAGGCCTAAGGTTCGACACGGATCACAGGATGGTACACGCGACAGTCAATATGCAAAGGAAAATAATAAGACGCAAACTCCTCCACAAACGGAAACCAAAAGAAGGGGCCCTAAACCCTATAAAGTTTGAACAAGAGCTACAGGCAAACCTAGAAAGCAGAACACGAATGGATCCTAACCTCACCCAGGAAAACTACAATAGCATCGAGCAGAGCATTCAAAAAGCAGCCACAGAAGCAGCAACACAAGGCAAGTCCAGGCAGCAGTCGAAACTCAGCGAAACCACACTCCAACTAATAAATAGACGAACAGAGGCATACACGGCAAGGGATGATAACGATGAATCTAGGAAGCATTACACAGAACTAAACAGAACCACAAAAAGAGCCATTAGACAAGACTTACGCAAATATAAAACAGAAATAGTAGAGCAGGAGATGAAGAAGTCGAAGTCATTAAGGAAAATAAAGAAAGAGCTAACACAAGGCAAAAAACTCATCAAACAAGTCCAAACAACCAATGGAACGAAAGCCACTACGAGAATGAACATAGTGGAGACAGCCACAGCCTTTTACGAACAACTATACCAGAGCACACTTGCTACTTCAACCGAAGGACTGTCTCAATTCATCTCAACTCCTCTAGAAGAAGTGCAGGACGTCCCTACAATATTGAAGAGCGAGGTTAGAGCAGCAATAAAGGAAGTGAAGGTAGGCAAAACGCCAGGACAAGACAACATCACCAATGAACAGCTAAAGGCGGGAGGTGAAGAGCTAGTAATACATCTAACAAATATTTTCAATGAAGTCCTCAAGACGGAGAATATCCCCAAGCAATGGCAATCCAATAACATAATACTGCTGCATAAAAAAGGGAATAAAGAAGACATCAACAACTATCGCCCGATAAGCTTAATGTCTAACATATATAAAATATTCTCTAAGATCATCACTAAACGGATCAACCGCAATCTGGACGAAAACCAGGCAGAGGAACAGGCAGGATTCCGTGCAGGTTACTCCACTACAGACCACTTACACACAGTCAAACAGCTTTTAGAGAAAACCCAGGAATTCAATCAGGATCTTTATCTGGCTTTTATAGATTTTAAGAAAGCATTTGACACAGTTGAACATGCACCACTAATAACAGCCCTAAAGAACCAAGGAACAGACGATAAGTACATAAGAGTACTAGCCAAACTATACTCCAACATCACGGCAAGAATTCAACTTGATAAAGAAGGCAGAGAATTTAAGCTACAACGGGGGGTGCGTCAAGGGGACCCAATGTCACCTAAACTCTTTATAAGCTTACTGGAGAGTATATTCAGAGGAATAGAAGGTGATTACGGGGTCAACATAGATGGGACAAAGCTTTCCCACTTAAGATTTGCAGACGACATCGTGCTTTTTGCCCCCACACCAATCGAACTACAATCACACATTAACGCTCTGGTAAACCTAAGTGCAGCAGCAGGTCTAACCATGAATTCAGCAAAAACCAAACTAATGACGAACAGAAACGAAGTTGCCATCACACTAGCTACTAAGGAACCGCTTGAGTATGTCCATGAAACCACCTACTTGGGGCAGATTTTCTCATTCCAGAATAACTCAGACAAAGAAATAGCACGTCGCATCACAGCAGCATGGGCAAAATTCTGGTCCCTTAAATTCATCCTCCTAGATCATTCATACAAGGTTCACCTAAAGGCCGAAGTCATGAACATGTGCATACTCCCGGTTTTAATATATGGAGCACAAACATGGAGCTTAACGAAGAAGCACAGACAAGCCATAGAAATCTGTCAGAGAAAAATGGAGAGAAAAATTTTAGGGATCACACTCAAAGATAGGATACCCAATCAAGAAATACGCAGGAGGACAGGTATGAGAGACGCAGCAACTACAGCAAGCCGCCTAAAATGGAGATGGGCAGGGCACACCATGCGACTACAACCCACCAGATGGACATACAGATTAACTTCATGGGACCCCAGGACAGGTCAAAGGCACATAGGAAGACAGAAAACACGCTGGTCAGACGACATCAGGCACACCTTTGGTAACCGATGGACGACGCAAGCCAAGGACCGTCAAACCTGGAGACACCTTATAAAACTCAACTCGGACACTATCAAAGACTGATCTCTCCCGGACTAGCTACCCGGGTCTGCAAGAACCCAGCTACCTTTCATAGAAAGAGGCCCTTGCCCGATAGGGATGTTACGGGCTAATACTAATACTAATACTAACTATATCACTAGTCAATGTCAGAGCAAAGTCCACTTATGATAGCTAAGGCAGGTGAGTGAATCAAGTTTCATTTTACACTTGTGCATTATCAGCTGTAGGAAGCAGAATGCTGAATTAACGTGTTGTTATGGACAGAGTGGCATGAGTCAGTGTAACAGTAGAGCAAAGTATTCTTCTTAAATGCAGATTAAATCACAGAGACAATTTTCATTGAAATCATGTTGAACTAGGCATGTCAAAAAGCAAATTGTACATTAAGATATACAAGTTATGAGAGACAACATAAGGTTAGGTAAAATTCATGACATAATGGAAATATTAAAAGTTTTCGTTGAATAAGTAAAAAGAGTTTGTAAAATAAACAAAAGTAATTAAATAAATACGTTAATGTAATGATTGCGAATAGAATACCAATCCTCACACTGAATAGCATAGACTTCATAAAAGTATGATAAGAGTAGGAAGAAAGACAGAATTACCGGGTAAGGTAACAACAGAGAGAAAATGTTATCGAAGTATAACTATTGTGTAATAAGGTCAAACGGAGGTTTCTGAATCTGGAGATGGATGAGGCAATGAACTGCCTAATGCATATTATGTTTTTGTTAGCAAGGGGCAAAATATAATATGAGTACGAGAGGACGTACAAGAGAGAAATTTATGGTAAAACGTAAACAATTGGAGATAAGACTAATGCAAATATTAGTTCAAGAGTAAGAGAGTACGAAATCATGTGTTCGTAAATATACCCTTAATCTGAGGAAATGGATTTCATAAATTTTGTGTATGGAGACCTTGCTAAACTTATTTATTAAGTCGGGACAATGTTAACCCATCATCTAAAAAGAAGTAACATTGTAACATTTGAAAAGGAAATGGATTTCATAACTTTTGTGTATGGAGACCTTGTAGACTTATTTATTAAGTCGGGATTGATGTAAAACCGAAATCATCCAAAGAGAAATAACATTGTAAAAAATGTTGGGATAATATAAGAGAAGAGAAGAGAAAGAGGAATGAATTTCATAAATTTTGAATATTGTAGACTTATTTATTAAGTTGAGAAAATGTTAACCTGTCATCCAAAGAGAAACAAAAGTGTAAAATTTTAAATAAAAGAAATTTACTCAGTTTTAATTATGGATCTTTGAGAGAGTGGTAAGAAATGTCAGGATAATAATATCTGTCAATCTCGAAAGATAAGGAAAATTGTAAGATTTTAAAGAAAAGAATTTAAAGTAGTTTTTTATGTGTTTTTGGGAGAAATAAGAAATATTGATGCACTTTAAAACATCGGAGGAGAGAAAATTGTGAGGTTTAGATAAAAGAAAGTTGATAAAGTTTTAGGTATGAGAACTTGTGAGAGATGTAAAAGATAATTTGAAACTACGTAGTTTACGAAGGAATGAAAGAAAATGTACAATTGATAGGAAAGAAATTTATTTAAAAAAAAAAATGTGTGTGAGTTCTTGCGAGATTCATGAGAAATATGAAGAAAAGAAACCTGTAAGGTTTAGGGTAAAAAAATTAAATAATAATTTTGGGTACGAATTATTACTAAAACCATGAGATAAAAGTAAAGTAATCGGGAAGAAACAGATTGTAAAGTGTAAGAAAAAATTTATTAAATTTTTGTGTAATAATTTTGGAAACACAAATTACCATTTGTATTTACCATTGTAATTACCATTAGCAGTAAAGAATTCGATGGATGGAAACATGAAAAGAGTTTCTTTAAAATCTGAATTTTGGAAAATAAGTGTATTAAAATTTGCTATATGATTAATTGCAATTGAAATTTTATGAAAATTAAGTATATTAATGAAAATATTAATATTAAAATTAAGAATGATTGATGCAAACATAAAGAATAAGAATTAAAGAAAAGCAATTTTTTTAAATATGTATGATTATCTTTGAGTATTTAAAGAAAATTTAAGGATGTATGAGTATGTAAATGCAAAGAGAAAAATAAGTATTTGTGGAGATAAGAATTTTATTAAAATTTGGTGTATGCATGAAAATGAAAATAGTAAGTTGTTTCGCTTATTATTTGCAAATGAGTTAAAGGAAGTATAAATTACTCAGATCACAGTTACAGTTAAATTATATTTTGATGAAGTAGAGGAAATCACCTTTGTAAGGATAAACAAAGAATGTGTATTTAATGAAAGTAGTCAAGAAAATTTGTGTTGTTTTAGTAGAACTTGGTAGGAAGTCATCGATGGTAAATTTAGTTTAAATTATGGTAAGTAAATAAAGATTGATTTACAGATTGAAAAAAAAATGTAAAGAAGCGTTAGGGAGATAAAACAACGGAATTATTTCTTAAGTAGTGAAAGAAATAAAAGTATAAATGTTAACTTAGTTAATGAAAGTAAATTTGGTAATTGTTTTTAGAAAAAGAAAAGAATTTTATAAATCAGTAAGCAAAGGTACGAGGAATGATAATTAAAAACGATTAATGACATAAATTAAATAGTGTCAGGTTAAATTTAATCAGAAATTGAATAATTAATATATTATAAAAATATATACACATCAAATTAATAGTATTTTGAAATATTAGTATTAATTAACGTCCATATGTTACATTGAATTTTAG
Organism: Ectobius pallidus; assembly: GCA_964059195.1. Lineage (NCBI taxonomy): Eukaryota > Metazoa > Arthropoda > Insecta > Blattodea > Ectobiidae > Ectobius > Ectobius pallidus. Next base: position 91,615,306 of record CAXKWD010000001.1, read on the forward strand.
TTGAAATTAAGTAAGATATTGAGATATGATTGCAGAAATTTTAGCATAGTTATGAGTTGAGAAGTGAAACGTCATTTCAACCAAATCAGAAGTGATAACATGTAAATAAAGTAGAGAAATAAGGTCACATTAAAATGTGAATCTCCTTATTGAAGTAGTTAATGTTGAAGTAGTTAATGAAGTATGAAATTATTGAAATCAGTAATTCAAGTTTAAAAATAAACATTTAGTATATGCAATATAAGTTATTGGATTAAATAAACATATTAATAAGAGGTGAAATAGTTCAGAAAGAATTCACAAGTAAAAGCAATCAAATAAATTCACGTAGGTATGAAAATAAAATATTTCGTATTCAATTACATAACAGGTATAGGATTGTGTTGTGTTTTGGCATCCTACTACTGAAGTAATAACAGACCTGTTTAAAATTAAATGTTTTACGAATATTCGTACAATTTACTGGTAATTAACGTCGAAAGTAATTAGAGTCGTTACTAATCTTTAAAAAATAATAATAATAAAAGTTTACATATGAAGCATATTAACAGAATAGTAAAAAGATATGTACGAGGCTAATATATCAGTGTAACGGTATTACAACACCAGGAGTCAATTGTCTTTTGAAAAAGAACATATATGATAATTTTAAATATGATATAATACCAATGTATATTTTGTTATATTTTGACAAGAAATTAAGTAAAAAGTCGATTAATTTATAATTTTAAAAATAGATTGTTGATGAAGAAATTATAGATTTTACTTGGTATTATGTGTTCTTTTCTTAATGAGATAAACAGGAGGAATGTGGTCGTGCTGTTGTTTTGCCTAGAAAAATAAAATCAAATGTTTTATGTATAAGTATTTTCAAGCAAGTGTATAATTTTAAGAATTGTCAAAAGAAACACAAGTATGGTACAGTATCTGAGAATGAATTAGAATTAACAACAGGTTAAGAAAGAAATGTTAAATATTTTGGAATGCAAAGAAAAACGAAAGAAATAGTACAAGAAACAGGAGTTTGAGAAGGTATTTCTGATTAAGGAAAAGTTTAGTGAAGAAAGATAAAGGTAGAAAAAGTCTGAGGTATATCTACCTCGAGCCATGGGCGTCGGCATGGGGGGGCAAGGGGGGCAATTGCCCCCTCCTGGATTGCCTTATGGAGTCATTTATTTGTGGTACTCTTTGTCAACCTGCAGTTGTTGGATGGAGAATAAAAGAAATATAATTACTTTTTAATGAGTTTAGCAAGTATTAACTAATTATAATTATAATATGTATTTATAATAATATGTCACTAAGGCCGTTGCTCAAAAGAGCGTATTCTGTTAGCTTAAAAAACCTCTTAGCCTCGTCGAATTCAGGTGGGGTTCAAAATGACGATCCGGTTAACTAAGTGAATATTAATGTGTTTAGCCTAATCATTTGAGGTCCGAAATTGATTTTCGGTCGATCATAATAAAATATCATTTGTATAATTTCAATGTTGATTAACTTCAATCAGGAATTAGTTCACAGTACACTTATTTAAATTATTGTCGTAATTTACTATTTGTTCATTATAGTAAATTAATTCTTATTATTATAGAGTAAAGTATAATTTAGCCAAATAAATAAGGATCAATATGTTAGGAATTATGTTGAGTTTGCCCCCCCCTTAATAAAATTCCTGGCGACGCTACTGCCTCGAGCCTTTTCGTATGGGAGTGTTAAGTCAGATTGTAGAGTCAGCTGAATGCAAGCATTTAAAACAGCAAGGTGAACATTTAAAGAGTGCTGAGATCAGCTTGCCCTAGTACTGTACATTATAAACATAATAACAAGTTACTGACTCAGCCTCAGAATCTAGTCCTTTTCCTATAAATCAACATAATAAATTATACCTATTTTCGCCTCCCTAGAAGAGTATAAATAGCAAGGATATTGTATGATATGTGGATTTTGTCTTCGGTCAACGTTTAACACAACATGTAGCTGTATAGTATGTATTTATCAATAAACTTCTAGTCTCATCTGTTAACCTTCGTTTTTCACTTACCTCCGAGGAGGTAAACCCACGAAATTACTTGTGTGAGCTACTCTGGAGCTGCAAGATGACAACATGACATCTATATCTGCCACCACATCTACGTAATTCAGGGTAGTATCATGCATTGGCGTGTAAACGGCGAAGACACACTATCCGTCAGGAAAAGAGTCGTCGCCGCTACGCGACAGACCGTTCTAAAGAAGAGATGAAGTGTTTCATAACTTTTATTGAGTGGTTATGTTGACCCGCCACAGAAAGATAACATATATTGGGAAAAGTCACCAAATGCCCATAACATATTGATTTCCGAAACTATGGCAAGAGATCGATTCCGATTTATAATGTGGAACTACCTTTAGGTGATTGATTTGCTAAAGTACGGCCACTAATAGATAAAATAAATGAGAAATGTGTAGAGTACAGTTCACATATACAAAACCACTCCGTAGATTTTAGCATGGTACCTTACTTTGGTAAACATAGGCCTAGTGTAAAACAATTCATCCATGGAAAGCCAATTAGGTATGGCTATGAATTCTGGTGTGGTGGACCTAGTTTTGGGTACCTAAGCTGGTTCAAGAAGCTGGTACATTACCTGATAAATATGCTGAAAAAAGACTTTGATATGCTGACTTATATTCACAATACACACGAGTGTATTTTGGCAATTTCTTTACCTCAATACCTTTACTTAGGGATCTGCATAAAAGAGGAATTGAAGCCACAGGGGCAATGAGAGCCAATAGAATTTGGAAAGAGTGCGATATGACCAACAGTGATGAAGAAAACACCACGGGGTACATACGACTTCAGGTCTAATGACACAAGCAACGTTCTCGTCCATAGATGGAATGATGATAGTGTGGTGAATGTGGCTACTAACTTTGATAAAGTTTTACCAACTCACAAAAGCAAAAAAGCGATTTAGTGTCGATCAACCACAGTCATCCACAACTATAATACACAAATGGAAGGCTTTGACAGAGCTGACCAAAACATTTCTTTGCACCTTGTATCAATCAGAGGCAAGAAATGTTATTTCCCTAACGTTGCATTGTTGCAGAACAAAATGTGTGGCAACTTTACCGGCAAGATGGCAGTAAATTAGATCATCTATACTTTCGCCGAAGACTAGTCACTACTATTTTGGAGTCAAATAGAAGAGTGGCTTCAAGAGGACGGCCATTGGGTTCATGAAAGGCTCATCCTCGGTTAGAAAAATTGGAGCATTATGTTGCCGACCTACAACCAGACAGTGTTACAGGAAAGAAAAAACAGCTCCATTGCTGACAATGCCACAAGAAAGCTACAAATCAGTGCGTGAAATGTGTTTTGTCACTTCGTGTAACATGTTTCGTTGCTTATCACACAAAGCAAAGTGAATAACAACAATAAAGTACTCGAAGAAGTGTATTTAATTATTTTCAGTGATAGGTAAATTTTAATGTGCATTACACTGACGTCCTTCCAGGAGCATGGGCATTATTTCAGGAAGTATGTAAGTTACAAGAATAAATCTCATTACTGTATGAATCTTTAGTTAAAATGAAGTGTTTTATGCAATTTAATAAAAGAAAACGTGTTAAAAATAATTCCGCACTATCTGGGTTAAAACAGTAAGAGGCTATTTTTAAATGTTTCCTGCCTATATAGGTGCCTAAAACTAAAATTTTTAGGATCCAAAAATCTGATATTTAGTAATAAGGCAAAAGAATTTAATGATATAGTGTATTTGTAGAGGTGTGATTTAAAGGTGAATATTTCATTTTTAAAATCTGGCAATTTCGTGTATGTTTTGTCCCCTGGAAAAATAAGCATTTACAATGAAAATAGTAATTTATGTTATTTTTTATTATTGTAGAAACAATCCCACAACATGGTTGAATTGTTGCTTCATTATGTTCTAGCCAGTTATTTCTTATATGATTTATTCTGCCTTTTACATTGTATGTTTTAAACTCTGTTCTAATTGCCTCATTAATTTTTTGTCTAAAAGTGTGTAGCTCGCTACTGAACGTAAGAATTTAATTTCTGCTGTCTCTATCTTTCTTCTATCTGATCTAGTAAGTGTCCAATTCTCACAGACATATGTTAACATTGGTTTTGCCATTGTTTTATAAAATTTTATTTGAGCTGCTCCTAATGTTTTATTTTTCAGTGTTCTCCTTTTTGTTCCGCACATGCTATAGAATCTGTTTAATTTTATATTAATGTTGTTCCTTTGGCAGTAGGATACATTAAATACCAGATAATTAAAATTATTTACTTGTTCTATTATTTTATTACTCATTACTGTTTTACATCTTAAATGGTTTGTCCCTTGGAATGCCATCACTTTTGTTTTCTTCTCGGAAATTCTCATATTGTAATTACTAGCTATTTCATTTAATTTGTGTACTGCCATTTGCAGTTCGTCTTCTGTTTTAATAAATATTACTTGATCATCTGCAAAGAATACGGTGTTGTTTATTTTAAAATTTACATGTAATTTTTCTTGCCATTGTTTAATGACATCGTCAATATATATACTAAATAATACTGGAGACATTGGGCAGCCTTGTTTAACGCCTTGATTTGTTTTAATTAGCTTGTCACTATTGTTAATTGATATATATGTTGCAAAATATAAGCTTTGAATTGATCTTATTAGATGTTCTGGGTAGCCTCTTTTATGCATTATCTTCCAAAGTTTTATTTGCATTAACCTGGCTTTCTCGTAATCAATAAATAATTGTCCTATATAAGTTGGGAGATTAAATTCTCTTCTTTTCTGGATGATCTGTTCTATTATAAATATGCAGTCTGAACAAGAATGTCCTTTCTGGAATCCATTTTGTTCTTCTGGAAATATATATTCATTTATTATGTTTAATCTGCGAGTTATTATCTTTGGAAATATTTTATAACCTGTATTTAGTAAACATATGCCTCTATAATTCTGGCAATCATTTCTATTTCCTTTTTTAAAGATAGAATATACTTTTCCTCTTTTCCAATCTTCTAGTACTTTACAGGATTTCCAGCAGATATTTAATATTTCTAAGAATCTTCTCTTCACTTTGTCCGGCATATATTTTAGGAGTTCAATATTAATATCATCCGCTCCAGGAACTTTTTTGTTTTTAGACGTTTTCAGTGCATTATCCAGTTCATCCGTTTCAATAAGATCAATTTCTGCCATTGTAGATAGTGTAGGATTAATATTCTCTTAATCTTCTTTTGTCCATAATTTACAATAATGTTTATTCCAATTTTCTTCTGAAATATTGTTTATTTGTGCTGTATCTCTTTCTGTTGAATTTAGGTGTCACATCATTTTATATGCTACATCTTGAGTTCCATGACAATCCTGTTCAATAGTACTTACATATTTGTTCCAGTTTTCACGTTTCAATTTTCAAACTTCTCTCTTTGCTATACACTTTTATGTTTGCATTTTATTTTATCTTCTACAGACTTTGTTTGTATATTTCAAATATGCTTTTTTCTTATTATTTATTATCTTTTCTATTTCTTTATTCCAGTTTTTTATACCTTTCCTTTTCCTTTTTATTCGTCTCCTTCCTAGCACTTCATCTACTACTTTTAAAAGCATTTCTTTAAAATCAGGCTATCTTCGTTTATATTCATACTTATGGCAGTCGTGAGGAGTATAATTTCCTTATACTCTCTTGTTGTAGCAGGTGAACCTTATATTTCTTTTCAATTTTTTACTATCTCCATCTTCTTCTTATATATCCATTTCATTGGTAGGCCTATATTTACTTTTGTAAGTACTAAATAGTGGTCTGAACTGATGTCACAGCCTCTATATATGTGTCTTCTACATATGGAGATAACTTTTTGTTGGCTAAGATATAGTCAATTATAGTTCTTGTTTCTCTCCCTGCCCATGTGTACTTGTGAATGTCTTTATGTCGGAAGAGGGTATTGGTTATTTGTAAATTATTATAGTTTACAAAATTCCTTAAAGTTTTGCCGTTCTCGCTCAGAGTTATTTCTCCATTATTACCTATCAGTTTTCCCAATATCTGTTGGCCTACACGAGCATTAAAGTCTCCTCCTATAGATATATAATCTGTTTTATTTATAGAATTTAAATGTGTTTGTAATGATTCATAAAATTCTAGGCTTCCTTCTTTTTTGCCCTCTTCAGGCGCATATATACCAACTGTTAAAACTTGAATATTTATTAGAAAAAACGTTACGACTGAACTGATGAACGGCAGACTGTTAACTGAAAAACACATACATATATCTGCTAACTGCCGCCATTACAAGACATTGAGATGGCAGCACACCTAGTCCTTAAAAACAGCGTTGCCAATAGCAAAAACAAAAATACATACATAGAGAAAGCAAATTGAAGTTCATAATATTAAAACTTCCCCTTGAACTTGGGTCACTCTCTCCATGCCAAGAAAGGTTCTCAACAGTTCAAATTGTTTTTTAGGTAAAGCTTTGGTGAGAATGCCTGCTAGCTGATATTCACCATCAATATGGTCGATTCTGATGTCACCAACCAAACACTTTTCTTGTACAAAATGATACCTTATGTCAATATGTTTGGTACGTTGGTGGAACTCTGGGTTTTTAGACAAACGAACAGCACTCGCATTATCAACTTGCAGAATAGGAACTGATGTCACCGGAGCAATGTCATCAAAGAGGCGTTTCAACCACACAAGTTCCTTGGATGCCTCACTTGCAGCTACATACTCTGCTTCTGTAGTACTTAAAGACACACACTGCTGTCGACGACTTGCCCAGCCAATGGCTCCTCCACTGTATTTAAATGCATCACCAAAAAGCGACTTTCTTGTTATTGTATCACTGGCATAATCAGCATCACTATATGCCTCCAAGACACCAGGTTGAAAACCAGACTTGAACAGTAATGCAAAATTAGTCATTCCTTTGATATACTTTAGTATTCTTTTCACAATTGACCAATGTTTGTGTTCAGCTTTATCTAAGAATTGAGAGCAATATGACACAGCAAAGGCAATATCTGGTCGTGTAGCAATTGCCATGTACATCAAACTGCCTACAGCTTGTCTGTAAGGTATGTTTTCAGAGATAATTCCTACAGTATCTTCCCCTGAAAACTTCCTTTTTCTTGAGTTTTGTCCATTCTGTAGCGATAATCTTAATGATTTATGTATAGCGTAGAGCTTTATCACTGGTACTCACTACTAAATTGTGGTATTTTGTTACCTGTTGGAGCGCTTTCAACCGCATGGAGCGGCCATCTTCAGCAACTGACTTCCGTGGTGTTGTTGTTGTTGTTGTTCTTGTTGTTGGGAAGACATTTCTGGATAACTGTATCGTACAGCGCGTGCGATTTGAATTGTAACTGTTCGTTTAGGATGTTGGTGTTGTCTTGTGTGGTGTGTCTGTATATTTCATATTGTTCGAGTGTGTTGAGTGTGTGACCTTTGTGGTTAATGTGTAGGATTTCCATGTCTGTATTGATGTCAGCGTATTCGTGTCCTGTGGTTATTATATGGTTTGCATAGGCGGAGTCTGTGGTTTGTTTGAGAGCTCGTATGTGTTCTGTGTATCGTGTTTTGAAACTTCGGCCTGTTTGTCCTATGTAGAATTTTGGGCAGTCGTTGCATTTTAGTTTGTAGACTCCTGGGTTATTGTATTTGTTTGTGTGTTGTTTGTTGTCTGTGGGTTGTATTTTGTTGATTGTTTTGTTCTTTGTTCTGAATGCTATTTTGTATCCTTGTTTTCTGAATTGTTGGGCGATTTTCTGTGTATGTGTGTTGAAGTATGTGAGTGTGATGTATTTGTCTTTTTTCTTTTCTGTGTTTTGGTCATTTTTCTTCGTTCTGATTTTGTGTAGTAGATTGTCAACGACTGTGTGGTTGTAGCCATTGGTAATGGCTAAGTGTTTTATGGTGTTAAGTTCTTCTTTGTGGTCTTCAGCGGATAGTGGTGTGTTTTCAAGTCTGTGGAGCATGGATCGGAATGCAGCATGTTTGTGTTGTGTGGGGTGATTGGAGCTGTTGTGTATCAGTGTGTCTGTCATTGTGGGTTTTCTGTATATTTTGAATTTATGTTTCTGTGTGCTGTCTTTTGTGATAGTGAAATCTAGGAAATTGAGGGTTTTGTTTATTTCAAATTCTGCTGTGTATTGTATGTTTTTGTGGATTTTATTGATGTGGTGTAGTAGTTGTGTGCATTGTCTGGTGTTGCCTCTGTATATTTATTTATTTATTTGATACCCATTAGACATTTACATGTGTTAGGCTTAGTAAGATTACATAAATATTAAGTCCAGTTAGTGGTGAGGTGTTCTCTTACAGTGTAGAAGTTGTTTCTTAACAGCAGCGATTTTACTTTCTTCTTGAACAGTTGTAAGGAGTTTAGCGACTTTGAGCTTTCAGGTAGTTTGTTGTAGAGTTTAGTACCAGTGACAATGTGACTGTCAAGTGTCTTTTGAAGTCTGTATCTATTGGGTACTAGATTATTTCTCCCACGAGTGTTGTGATTGTGAACATCATGTTGTACAGTTGCTGCAGGAAGATTCATATGCATAAAGACAAGGTTAAAGTATACGAATAAGGAGGATAATGTCAAAATTTGATATTCAGCAAAGAGTGGTACACAGCTATCAAAGGGACCACAGCCTTTTATAGCGCGCAATGCCTTTTTTTGCAGCGTGAACACATCACTGGCAGCAGGGCTGTTGCCCCAGAGCATAATGCCGTAGGACAAGTGCGTATTGAAGAAAAAGTGGTAAGCCATAAGTACAGCATGAGGGGGCAGAGCATTTTTTAATTTCCTCAGCAGGAAGATAGCACTAGACACTTTTTTACATAGCTCTTGAGTATGTGCTTTCCAGTTGAGTTTGCTGTCCAAAAAGATACCCAACACTTTGACAGAGTCAATGTCCTCAGACATATGATCAAATGTAAGAGACTGAGTTTTGCTGGGGTTCATACAGAGACCATGAGCAGAGAACCATTTACTAAGCTGGGCCAGTATGTAGTCAGTGTTGCTGTCGTCATTAGTTGAGTTCAGTACGGTGGTGTCGTCAGCATACAGAACAAGTCTTGCTGGAATAGCAGAGTGAAGGTCATTAATAGCTACTATAAATAGGAAGGGGCCAAGGATGGATCCTTGGGGAACACCTGTTGAGATTCTTTTATAAGATGATAGTTCATTTTTGGTAAAAACCGCCTGATATCGTTCACTTAAGTAGGACTTGACAGTGGCAAGCTCCTTCCCTGTTACGCCATAGTGTTCAAGTTTCAAGCAGATAATCTCATGGGGTAAGCAATCAAAGGCTTTAGTGAGGTCACAAAGGTGCATTATGGCTCTACTCTTATCTTCAAAGGATTCCAGGATGAATCTGACAATCTCTTCCACTGCTAGAGTTGTGGATTTGTCAGCACGGAAGCCATATTGGCTTTTGTAGAAGTAGCCATTGGTTTCAAAGTAGAATTCTAGCTGTTTATACATAATAGATTCGACAATTTTAGACAGAATTGGTACCAATGATATTGGCCTATAGTTCACAGGCTGGTCTTTAGCTCCTTTGATGATATCATCTACGTATCTGTGCCAGTAGATTATTTTGTGTGCGTGTTTGTTGTTGTGGAGGATTTTGTTGTGTTCTATGTGTTGGAGAAATATCTCTGCTAGTATGCTGGATATGGGGGAGCCCATGGGAAGGCCATCTGGTTGAGTGTAGTGTTTGTTCTCGAAGGTGAAGTAGTTCTGTTTTGTGATGGTTTCTAGGATGTTTATGATTTCTGTTATGTGTTGTTCTGGTGTGTTGTTTTCCTGTAGTGTGGTCTTTAGGATGTTCAAGGTTTCTGTGATTGGTATGTTTGTGTATAGATTGGTGATGTCGAAGGATGCTAGAGTTGAGTTGTGTGGGATTTCAATGTCTTTGATTTTCTGTACTAGATCATTGCTGTTCTTTAGTTGTGTTTGTGTGTTCAGTTCTATGTTCTGTCTGATTATATTGTCCATGTATTTGGCTAGTTTGTATGCAGGGGCTTGGGTGTAGTTGACGATTGGTCGTATTGGCATGTCTTGTTTGTGTACTTTTGGCAGGGCATTTAATGTTGGTGCTGAAGGTTTAATTTGTTTTAGGTATCGTTTTCTGTTTTCGGGGATTATGTGTTTTGACCTGTTTATAACCTGTTTTATGGTGTTGTGGTATGCCTCTGTGGGGTCTGATTTCATTTCTGTGATGTTGTTTTTTGTTATGTAATCATGTAATCCTTTTTCTATAGGAGTAGAAACAGGATTAGCATCACTCATGTTGAATCTTTCCAAAACTTTATCAGCATAACTTTGTTGACTGATAGCAATATCACCACTTCTCAGCTTTTTTATCTCTACACCAAGATAATATTCAGCATCTTTGTATGTTACCTTGAACTCATGCTGCAATTCTTCAAGGAATTGATTCTTAATCTGGGGCGTTGTGGCAACAAGTCCATCATCAACATGTAATGCTAGCAACAACTTCTGTTGTTTGTCATTACTGCAAAACAAACACGGATCAGCATTGCTTTCTTTTAAGCCAAACTTTTCCAGAAATTCTTTAAACCGCTTGTTCCAACATCTAGGGGACTGTTTCAGTCCATATAGACTTTTGACTAGTCGACACACTCGACCTGAGTTGTAATCATAGCCTTCAGGCTGTTTCATATAGATTTCTTCCTGTAAGGTCCCATACAGAAACGCAGTTTTGACATCAAACTGTGTCAGATCTAAATTTTCATTTGCTGCAACACTTATTAAAGCACAAAGGGTTTCAAATCGTGCCACTGGACTGAATGTTTCAGAATAATCCACTCCTTTTCTTTGAGAAAAGCCTTTAACCACCAGCCTAGCTTTGAAGCGATCAATGTCACCATTTGCATGATACTTTACTTTGTATACCCATCTGTTTGCAATAGCTCGTCTTCCTTCTGGCAGGTCTGTTAAATACCAAGTATCATTTTCTGATAAGGATTTTATCTCTTCATCCATTGCAGCTTGCCATTCACTTGCATTTTCTGACTTTAGTGCTTGATAGTAATGTTCTGGTTCTAGCTGTTCTGCAATACAGCATTCAATAAAACATTCAGGTGCTTTTAATTCTTTTCTATTCCTCAACTGTCGATCATTTTGAATTTCTTCAGGAATTTCATCTGGATCAAACTCAGTTCCAGTACAGTCAGGATGAATATCATGAATGTTAGGCTGTTCTGGCTCAATTGCAACAATGGCTTTTGTTGATGCAGATTCAGGAGAGAATACTACCTCTCTGGTACGTTCTATCTTTCTTGTACCCTTGAACCATACCCGATAGCCATCAACTTCATCTAAATATCCAACGAGGATTCCTTTCCGACCTCTCGGATCCCATTTTTTCTGCTTCTGTTTAGGAGTATGAACAAAACAGTCTGTGCCAATGATTCGAAGATGGTCAAATCTTGGAGTTTTACCACAAAAAACTTCATAAGGTGATTTTCCTTCAACTGCTGATGTTCCAGTACAATTCAGAATGTGTACTACAGCATTGACTATTTCAGCCCACAATGATTTTGGTAAATCTTTTGCAATCATGGTTGATCGAGCTAAATCAGCAAGAGTCCTATTATTTCGTTCAGCAGATCCATTTTGTTGGGGTGTATAGGGTGTACTGTATCGAAATTCTGCACCCATTTTCTGCAACAAACCTTTGAAAACTTTGTTATCATATTCTAATCCACCATCACTGAGAACCGCCTTGATTGGCTTCTGCGTTTGATTTTGGAAAAAGGCACAAAAATCTTCAAATTTAGTTACGGCTTCTGATTTATGCTTTAATAAAGTACACTTTCCTATACTTAGAATAATCACCAGTAAAACATACAAAATAATTAGAACCACCCATTGATTGTTCTTCCATAGGCCCACAGAGATCAGTGTGTATAATATCACCAACAGCTTTTGCACGTTCTTGACGACTTTTAAATGGTAATCTATGCTGCTTACCAAGCACACATGCTTCACAAAACTCGTTATCATTATTCACTTCTATGCCTTGAGAATGAAGAAACTTTTTCACATGTTGCTTGTTTAAATGACCAAGTCTTTCATGCCAGAGTTGAAGAGAGTTTACTTCATTTAGTTGAGCTTCAGAAGAGGACACTGTAACAATGTTTGCTGCATTGTTTACCTCAGGCAATATTTCCTTGCATAGTAATCTGAACAAGTTACCTTGTCGTATTCCCACAGCAACAACACCTTTTGGCTTTACAAATTCACATTTGTCATTGGACATGTTGAATCTTGACCCATGGTCTAGAGCTTGACTTACAGAGAATAAGTTTCTTGAAGCACCTGGCACATACAGTACATTTTCCATTATACTGTCTTTCCAGCTACCATGAACCAGCATTTTTACACATATCTTGCCATGACCATACGCTTTCATTGTTGAGCTTTTTCCCACTCTCACTTCTAAAGGACACCTGTATTTTGTGAAACTTTGAAAGTAGTCACTTCTATTGGTCATATGTTGTGTGGCTCCTGTGTCAATGACCCATGTGCCATCACTATCAGCTACAAGGCACTCACTAATAAAAACTTCTTCGTCTTTAGTTCTTTTTCTCCTGCACAGTATATTTCTTTGCTGTATAATCCCTTTTCATGTGGCCCCTTTTGCCACATCTGAAGCATTTATATTGCTTCCCCTGCTTGTTTGTAGGCTTGTCAAGTTTTGCAGCACCATTCTGAGCTTTTCCCAGACCACCTTTAGCTAGTAAAGCAGATAGTTCAGTTTCTCTAGAAGATTCTGATGATCTTCTCTGCTCTTCTGCAACTAACAGTTTTTCCAACTCCACTAGTGTCTGTTGCTCTTCAGATCTTGCACACCAAGCCATTTTCAGTGGCTCAAAATCACTAGACAAAGTTTCCAAAAGCTTACTCATTACGACAAAGTCGTTTGGTTTTATGTCTAAATTGGACATCCGTGATACTATGCGTTCCAATTTCGCTATATGCATAGCCATTGTAGTTGTTGGATCTCGCATAAACAACGAAAATTGCAACTGGCATGCATATTGAGCTTGTTTATTTTTCTGTTCAAAGAGTTCATGCAGTTTCACCCATATTTCTCTAGAAGTTTTACACATAGATACGAGGTCACACATTCTGGGATCTAAAGTCCTTGAAAATATTCCTCGAGCAGCTCTATTACCTTTATTAAAACTGGCTAGGTCACTTTCGTACTTTTCACGAACATTCACCGTCGCATCTGTAGGAACCAGTTCCGGTTTTATGATCTCACCAGAACACACCTCGTATGCATTTTCTTTCTCCATTAACAAACCTTCTGCCATCCATTTCGACCTTGCCCAGTTTTCTGAACCGAGGAGTTTATCTGTAGCAAATAATTCCATAACTTCTTAGTTCATTAACCAAAAACAGGTCATCAGTAGAACACGTTTCCTTTGGTTTAACACTCGTTACTTATCCAGCACGTAGTAGGACACGATACTGGGCCCATAACCTGTTAGAACTTGAATATTTATTAGAAAAAATGTTACGACTGAACTGATGAACAGCAGACTGTTAACTGAAAAACACATACATATATCTGCTAACTGCCGCAATTACAAGACATTGGATGGCAGCACACCTAGTCCTTAAAAACAGTGTTGCCAATAGCAAAAACAAAAATACATACATAGAGAAAGCAAATTGAAGTTCATAATATTAACACAAACAACAGTGAAGTGTCCTCTTGGCATTCTTATTCTTATGTTAATAATTTGGTCATTCACAAAATTATAACTATGTACAGTCGGTCAAATAAAAAACGTCGGGCGGTATTTGATTAAGTATCACGAACGAGCATATGCGCATGTACAGGAAGACTTAAGGTTAGGTTCACACCTGCCTCTTGTCTCTCCATGTATTTTCTTGATTATTTAGTCAGTTATGTTCCAAAATAAACATGCATAGAAGGCTGTGGCTATGTCTCACATCCGCCATATTCTTGTTTGCAAATTCTTATAATATTACTAATTAATAAATTCGCAAGGAATATGATTATTCAAGGAGCATTTTTTTTAAAGATTTGATTTTATAATATCGGTACTTGTAGTGCAAAATCAATAACTTACGTTCAACTTCTGCCACCAATCTAGCATCGAAATACGCCGGCCAGATCCACGATTCCTATGAAAACTTCCGGTCGCATTATAGTGAAGTACCCACCTCTTTAAGAAATATGGAACCTTCTCGCTGCTTCAGAGGCCGAAAAATGCAGGTCAATTACAGCCCTAACTACACTTTCTCTCAAGCTAGCATTTGTATGTGGTGCGATGACAAAGCAAAATGAATTATGACAATACATTAAGTTGAATATCGTGTATTGCGCTTTCCGCGTTTTTCATTTTTCCCTCGTTCATTTTTTCCCTCCTGTCGCATGGCCTCATATGTTCCGAAAAAATGACTTGTATTTTATGTTTTTTATAGGAAACTTGTGAACTAATGCGTTAAAACTTTAATTTTAACTGCATACGAGTCCCGACGTTTTTTATTTGACCGACTGTACAGTCAACAAAGTCAATCAGGAGAGCAAAGAAGGAGACTACCGAAGGGGAACAATGGATTTTAGGAGCAAAAACACCAGATGGCACCAGGAAAACAGCAAGAAAAGGTATCAACATAGCAGCCACATGCTTCTACAAGCAGTTATACACGAGTACACTAAAACCCAACAGCAAAAAAGGGAACACAAGCATAGTAGGAGACTCACAGGAAACAGTACCCCCCATAATACTCAGCGAAGTCAGAACAGCCATAGAAGATCTAAAGGAAAACAAAGCCCCAGGCGAAGACAAAATATTAAACGAATACATGAAGATAGGACAAGACCAACTACTAATCCCAATCACCAGGATCTTCAATAAAATCATAGAAACAGAAATACTACCAACCCAGTGGCTGACAAGCACAATAGTACTACTGCACAAGAAAGGCAATAAAGATGAACTAAATAACTACAGGCCTATTAGTCTAATATCAAACCTCTATAAATTATTCTCCAAGATAATCACCAGAAGAATTACAAAACAACTGGATGGAAATCAAACACAGGATCAAGCAGGCTTCCGATCGGGTTACAGTACCATAGACCACCTACAGACCACTAAACAAGTGATGGA
This sequence comes from Ectobius pallidus, assembly GCA_964059195.1. NCBI lineage: Eukaryota > Metazoa > Arthropoda > Insecta > Blattodea > Ectobiidae > Ectobius > Ectobius pallidus. The sequence goes on from CAXKWD010000001.1 coordinate 91,630,510, forward strand.
AAAGTCAGAGGAATTTAACCTCCCACTGTTCATAGCCTTCATCGACTATACCAAGGCATTCGACTCTGTGGAGCAAACTAGTGTCTTCCAAGCACTGTCTGAACAAGGAGTGGAGAATAAATACATCAGGCTACTATCCCAACTATACAGAAAATCACAGGCTAAGGTAGCAACAGAAAGAGTTGGACAACCTTTCAAGCTAGGACGAGGAGTGAGACAAGGCGACCCCATACCCCCAAAACTGTTCACCAGTCTTCTTGAGAGTATTTTCCGGAAAACAAAGTGGAGGAAAAGTTATGGAATTAATATGAATGGGTACAAAATCACAAATCTTAGATTTGCAGATGATGTGGTCCTGTTTGCAACAAATGCTCAACACTTACAGGAAATGATACAAGAACTGAATAATGCCAGCATCCAGGCAGGGTTAGAAATGAATATGACAAAAACCAAAGTAATGACCAACAGACAGACAACCCCAATCAAGGTAAATATGACAGAACTTGAATATGTATCAAAGTACGTATATCTGGGCCAACTAGTATGCTTCCAGCAGAATATGGAGAAAGAGATTAGGAGAAGGATGGCCATAGCATGGAAAGCCTTCTGGGCACTAAAATTCATCCTACTAGACAGAACTCTCAACAGAAGACTAAGGCTGGAAGCATTGGAAACAAGCATCTACCCAACAATGTTATATGGATGCCAAACATGGAACCTGACGGAAGGACAGAGAAAACGGATTCAAAGCTGCCAAAGAAGAATGGAGAGGAAAATTCTAGGGATAACCTGGAGGGAAAGAATTTCAAATGCACGACTAAAAGAAATGACAAAATCTAAGGACATCTCACAAAAAGCCATGCTTCTAAAATGGAAATGGGGAGGACATGTGGCACGCCTCAACAACAACAGGTGGGCACACATTTCAACAACGTGGGACCCCCGTAATGGCAAGAGAGACCTTGGAAGACCAGGTACCAGGTGGGCAGATGACTTCAAGGCGGAAGCAGGCGTACATTGGTCCACAATGGCCAAGGACAGAACCAAGTGGAGAGCAAAACTAAAGGAAAATGACAAGACAGTGCTATTAAAACAGTGGTGCAAAATCAATGTTGTGGAAAAGACAATCCCAAGACAGACTTCAAGTCAACCTTAGAAGGTTGAAGATCATATGGACTAGCCCTCCATATGTGATACCTAATCGAGCTAACCCTAATTAGGAGGCCATAGCCCTTCATGGGACAAATAAGGCTTATTCATTCATTCATTCATTCATTCTGTTTTGTAATGATTTTTTCACAAGTATTGCTACTCCTGATGATGCTCTTACGTTCTGAGGGACACCACTATATAATAGTAAATAATCTTTATATTCTTTTGTTCCTTTCAATTTTTTCTTTGTTTCTGTTAGTTTGCCAATATCTATATTCATATTTTTCAATCCATTTTGTAATTCTTCCTCTTTATTCGTCAGCCCTATTACGTTCCATGTAGTGAGTTTCAATTTTTCCATATATCTATCTCGTTTGTCCTTGTTCATAACTATGGTCTTCCTCGTTCGGTCAGTCTGGCTTATCCCTTGATTATCAGTAAGAGAATGTCCCCATGGCTGCATTAAAGGTGCTGCGCAGGGTAAGGTTGATGAAGGGGCTGCATTCTTAAAGCTTTCGACCTAGCTCTTTTGTGTATAAACCCCTACAAAGAGGGTTGTTGCTTCCGCTCTTCGAGCCATGTTGATAGCATGGTCTTTAATTGTTGTTTCAATTGTTTCTGTTAACATTATCAGCTTGTGCGTTTCACTTTTATTTTCCACATATTCTTTGAAAGCACATGTAATCTTACACTTCTCACACAATTTACTATTCCCAGGACAAGCAAACATCCATGCAATGGCACCAACTTTTGAAAACATTGGGTGGGCTCAAAAACTTTATTTTAAATTTTTTTGTTTTTTGTAACTACTAAAACAAATAAAAAAATTAATTAAAAAAACCACACGTGAACTCTCCATTATGTAGCTCGGCATCTGCAAATAAGTATTTCTCCTAACTGGAGTTTTCTCAGTAAATTCGTCACAAGCATCATTATTTTCTTCTTCTTTTCTTAGATCAATCGACTTTTCTCCCTAAACACACCAACTTTTTCATGGACGTCCCACAAGGGGTGTAGTACCATGGAGTTTAGTTTAGAATGAACATTGAAGCAGATATTGATAATAAGACTAATCTTTATAATATATTGTAGAAAACCATCAAGAATTGAAATCATTGTATGATTTACATGAAAATTTGTCTCTTCCATTGAAAACATATCAACTCATACATATTAGATAGCAAAGTTTTTTTTTTATAAATATATCGAAATCATTTTTATCAGATAGTTCTAGCTTAAATTAGTTTTTACCGGAATTGTGTTCCAATGCATTCCTTTCCAAATACAGCACTGCCTATCCTTTGAAGACTACAAAGGAAAACTCAACAATGTAAGATACCTAACTGAAATTAGAGGCTAATAATCACACTCATTGACAATCTACTACACAAAATAAAAATAAATAGAATTTACCAATAGACAATCACTGCAGAAAACTCAGACACAAAGTGGCATTCAAAGCAAAGAACAAAATGCTTACCAGAATACAACCTAGAAAAATACATAACACAGAAACGAACGTTAGGACAGGAGTAATAAGTGTCCTAAATTCTATGTTGTACAAAGGGGCTGAATTAATTAAATTCACTTGGAATGGGAAGACATAATGAAGTGGAACAATATTAATACATGATATCTTGAAGAACACTCACTACTTCATTGTAATTAATTGTTTACTAGTAACCGATTTTCAAGAGGACATACCTGACGATGCAAGGGATGGCCTCTTGAAAACCGGTTGCTAGTTAGGAGGCCTATCGGTAATTAATTATAATGAAATAGCAAGTGTTCTAAAAGGTACCGGTATTATGTATTAATAAAAACGCTGAAACTTCAAAACACCAAACCAGCAGAGGATTACAGTATTGCTTTTGAAAATAACATTATACAATGAGCAGAAAACAAGCTGTGTGCTGCAGCACTGATCCACCACTGAATTCTTGTGATACACAATTTCCTATATCAGACATTCAAAGAAGTTTTTAAGCTGTTAGTGTGAAGTTGTGTTCAGTATTTATATTATCGATGTTGATACTGAACACAACTCTCATTTCATCCTATCTAAGAAAGATAAGAATATGCTAAAGTCCTTGAATAATATTACTTTGCTTCTATAAATTTTTTGCGCTTTTAAATAGCCTATTATAATAAGGATAAAAAAAAATGATGATAAACAAAATATCAGCAATAATAAGAACAAAATGATATATGGATTCATTATTATTTCTACATCATTGAGTTATTGTGTCTAAAATAGACGTTATATGCATGTTCAAAATGCGTTACTTCATTATTTTGCTTGTATTATTGTGCATTTTTTCTAATATCGATTTTACAAATATTATTTGAAATGTATTATTTGCAAAATAATTTATTTTTGTTAAAAGGCCATGATAAGTCTAACGTGCAAGTGATGGCGTGACAGCCATTAATGCAAGTGATGTTGGTTAACACCATTTTCAATGTGACTGGATGTTTCCCTGTGAACACTAAAATCTTGGTCTTGTTAATAGATGAATTCAGATTTTATTCTCTAGATATGTTATTAAGGAAAAAGATTGAGATTGTAAGTTGTCTTCAGTTTCTCGTAAAATCATTAATTTGTCTACAAATTAATGTCTACAAGAGAAGCCCAAAATATTCAAAAGGAAACTAAAAGAATACTTGATTAAACAGGGTTTCTATAGTATAAAGGAATATCTAAGTATTAAGGAATTGTAGACTAACTTAGTAATAAGAATATGCTAAACTCAGATTAACCTAGTTTAAAAAAAAAATGACTATGTTCAAAATTGTATAAAGGAATAACTACGTATTAAGGAATTGTAGAATAACCTAGTATTAAGAATATGCTAAAACCTAGTTTTAAGAGCTAAACCTAGTTTTAAGAATATGACCATGTTCAAAATTGTAAAATGTGCAATCAACGAACAATAAATTATTATTATTATTATTATTATTATTATTATTATTATTATTACAAATAAAAGTATTGAAAGATACCAAACTCAATTTATAGATGTCGTAACGCCAGTAATTTCAGGCTGTTATTTTGAATTCCTTTCCAAAATAACCTCCTTTTGAAAAACATACTGATTCCAATAGTGTTTCCTAAGCCATGATTTCAACATAGCCCCTTCAACTTATGTACAAGATACTCTAATTTTGAGCCAACAAAAGAATTAATTATCAAAGCTTGTCTACTCTTATATCTCTAAAGCTATAGTAACTTCCAGGGAAAGGAGGGGTGGCGAAATGAATCTTTCTTAGAAAAATGGGCTAAAATAAGTAAAGGGATTGTGGCTAAGAAAATATCTTATGACAAACCTCAAATATTAAAAATGAGGAATTTTTGCTCAGAGTAAGAAAAAAATGGTTTTGGTCTATAATTGAAAGATTGCAAGTCCAAAATGTAATTAAGATAAAGAGGCCCTTAAAGGTATGCCAATGCGACCTATGTATAGCAATTGTGATATGTAAAATGTTTTCTGGGATAATGGCGTGGATCATATTTACTAATAACTATACTCCTTGGCGGTACATCCCTGAAGGAACAAGGCCTACCACCCGACCGCTGCGTCATCTACCATAGGCAGACGGCAGGATTGGGGGGCATGTGGTAAGCATGCCGATACCCACGGCCATTAATGGTGGTTTCCATGACCAGAGCTGCTACTTCTCTATCAAGTAGCTCCTCAATTTGAATCATGAGGCTGAGTGCACCCCTATCAGACCTCCCTACCTCAGAAAAATCCGAGGAGGTACCGGGGATCGAACCCGGGCTGACAGATATGTAGTCAGCGACGCTAACCACAAGACCATGCTGGCGGCCTCATAATTACTAAACATCAATATAATATTGTATGCAATAAATTACAAATGTGTTAGTTGCTACAACTAGGTCATAAGAAGTCTAGAGAAAGATTGGGACAAGCTAGGATGGTGTCTGGGTTAACTCAATTGGTGGTATAAATAAGACCAAGCCGCGGCTCAAAACTCACTAATTCATAGCAGCTGCTTGGTTTGGTATAAATAAAATGCGGCTTCCTCAACCACCTGCCTAGCCGTTGCTCAACGACCTTGACAGCTCAGCCGCTGCTTAGGATTTGGTATAAATAAAACTAAGCCGCGGCTCTCTGTTGGTAGCAGCGGCTTGCTTTTTTCTGAGGCATCTCATTTGCGGACTCAGCTTGCTCAAGTGAAGTTTTTAATCGTATTGGCGGGGTTCATGGGGGTGATTTTTTAACCAATATGAGTAATTTATAAGGAACGTATGGATTATGATGTGCACAGATGTAAAGAACCGGTTGTACAATAAAATTGTAAAACATGTGTAACTTAACTTTGTTACTTTTCTTTATTATTATAATAATAATAATCATGAAATAATACATCATTATAAGTCTAACACATTCTCATATTTTACTGTTATCAATATGAACTAAAATATTTCAAACGTGAATAATTCTGTTAACACTATTTCAAATTGTAATGCTGTAAACTAAATAACTTCAAATCTATTATGTAGCAAGTAGATTCAAAACGAACGTATTTTATGAATTAATTATGGAAAATAATTAAATATTAATAAAAGAACTACATATATATGTAGACCTACCTTCTTTACTAATAGCAAAACATATTGAAATAAAAATGGAAACTCCATCCTCTTACAAAGCTATTTAATGTGGGACAAAATAAGCTGATCTGAACAAATCTCACACCCTTAAAAGCTTATCCGGGTTTTTTTGTCTTGCTATCAATTTGACTATGCCCCCTCTTCAAACAAACATAAATACTTGGAGGGAATGAAAGAAACGGGGTAGAGCACCAGCTTTTAGACTCTTCAGTGGTACAGTCTGCACAAGAGCAAACTATTAAAACTGCTAAGATTATAAAATATCCTAATTATTTACCTAATAGGTACTAAGTATACTTGTGATTTTAGGACAATTGCCTACTCTGTTAAGTATTATTTAAAATGTTAAACTATAATACGTTTCTATGACGGTACAAGTAAGCAAAATATCGAAATGTGCTTATTAGTATAAAATGTTAACTTTTGTTTATTAAAATTAAGTAAAATTATATCTGTCTACTGTTTTAGTTAAATGCTTAATTCATTAATTTACAAGCCTAAACATAATTTTTAGTGCCCTAAAATCAAGGTTTTCTAATAAAACATGAATACTAGAGAATACTGTAGGATAAAAATTCCTCTGACACTGGGGCTTGAACCCAGGACCTTTTAATACTAGGCCTAGAGATGTAACAACTACGAGGACATGTTCACACTCTCTTGTCTCTTTCCTTTCTCCCAAAGTAGCTTTTCTTTCTTTAAATTCAATACTTTTATACATTATATACTGAACTTTAAATTTTAAATCGGTCACAGACAGTCAAGTGGCATGTTTGTTTACACAGCTGCCATGTGCCGAGCGGTATGGGATGCAGGTGTTCAAGCACTTGCTACCAGTAGCCTGAGCCGCGGCTTCGCACGGAGGGGAAGTTTTTATTTATTTCAAACAGCCAGCCGTTGCTATATTCTCAACCTTCTCATAAGCAACGGCTAGGTAGCAGTGGCTTTGTTTTATTTATACAACCAAATGTTGGTGCATTTGCATGCAAAAGAGAAATAATGTGAATAAACTCTTTGCAAATATCAAGATTTCATTTTTTCTTACTTTCTTCAGATTCTTGGTAATAGAAGGACCAGCTGAAGCAGAATATTTGCTATGGAATGCGAATTTGGCACTGTTAACTGTCTTGAAAAACACTCCAAGGTCATGCAATATCTTGGAGAATTTTCTTATCTGCTCTTCTGGACCTGCTAGTGTACATAAGTCATGACCATCATTACATGCAATTTCAATACCAGGTGGACACAATGGTTTGGCTTCATCTGCACCAAATGCTGAAATGTAAAAGAAAACAAAAAAATATATAAAATATACCATGTCATCTTGTCTACACAACTCCAAAAGGTAAAATTGCAGTGAAGTAGCAAATTATTGTCTAAAAAATACGTGGAATCTTTCAAAATACAATTGATTTATTTCAATCAAGAAGTTTATATGATTAAAAGAAAATTGTTGATCATACTGAGAAGCAAGCCCTCCTTTGTTATACAGAAATGTATTTTTTTCTTATCAAGCTTGAATTTACAGTGTTTGATGCTTCATGATTTATTTGAATAAATTCTCAATCAATGAATTGCCTTAGAATAGTTTCTTTGACAAAGAGTGCAAAGATAAACATCATATGACCCTGATGATAATAATTTAAAGTTAATCTATAGTCTGCCACACATGACAGAGATGTAGCCTATAGAGGAAGGAGATGTTTGAACAAACTTCTCTGTAGATTCATGTGCATTCTCTGTCACTCACTCCATACTACCGAACAAGTATGTCCTTTTCAGTCTAATTGTTCATGTAGCAACTGAACTGGATATTAAACAACAGGCAAAAATACACTATAGTCCAAAACAAGGTTACAGATGAGGGAAGAATTATTTTGAATAAACTTGCCAAATAAATTGACACCTTTATTGCGAACAGGGCCGTGGAGAGAAAGGAAGGGCCCCAAGGACAAATATTCCCGGGCCCCCATCAAACATTAAATTCACCACTGAAACCCAACCTCACCCTTTATAATGTATTCAACTAAAAGATTATGTAATGATATTTATGAATTTGTGTGGTAGACAGGAAAATGTCTGTCCATCTGTCTGTAATACGCTTTATCGGATTTTCATAAACTTGGTATACACATTTATAACGCCCATGGGACGAAGTCTATTGATTTTGGATTAAATCAGTTGACTGATGCTGGAGTAAAGCCCACCTTAGCACCTATTTTATGGTAATATATAAAGCCCGGATTTTTAGGCTTTCATAAAAGGTATTTTAGCATTTTATTTTCATGGAATAGCCCGTTTTAGGTCTTAAACAAAAGATTTTAGCTGCCTCAATAAAGCACTAATATTAACATCAAAACTGTATTATTATTTTGACACAGTTATTCTATTTTTTTTTTTTTTAAGAAAAGAAACAAGTAGGTAACTATTCCTTGTATCAGCACTCAAAAAATTGCATAAACAATTGAGAAATTTACCCTTTGCTTATACAATTATTCTTTATTTTTATAGTATTTTAATAAAAAGTCTGTAATTCAATGAACGAACACTAAAGAAGAAGACAATTATTAAAAAATAATGTGTTCATGAAAATGTCAACTTCATTCGAACCGCACATGCATATTAGTAAAAGTATTTTCAATTTCAGTTTCAAAATCCGAAAGAAGAAGTCTAGTAGATAAAGTGAAAGATAGCTATGTTTAATTACCAGGGCCCGGATTCTGATGACCTAAAATTGTTTGAAAAATTACCTATAAAATGACCCTAAATTTTAAAGAAAATGACTTCATAATTATAAAAAATGACCTAAAAACTGATATTTTACTTATAAAAAATTATTATTGTACACACAAAGTTATAGACAGTGATGGGAAAATTACAAAATATAGTAATTGGGCTGAATTACAATTACTTGAGAAAAAGTTTACTTAATTACAATTACAAATTACTTTTTGAAAAAGTAATCAGTAAAATTACAATTACAATTACAATTACTTTACAAAATGGCAGTACCTAAAAATTCCTTCTTTTTTGGGGGGGCGCAAAAAAGTAATCAGTAAAATTACAATTACAATTACTTTACAAAATGGCAGTACCGGTACCTAATTTTTTTCTTTTTTTGGGGGGGCATAAGGGCAGAAACTATTGGGCCATTCAGCTAATAAAGTTACTTGGGACGTTACAAAGTCTAAAATATTAATGACCAAACAAACAAAACAGATCAATATCAATATTTCCATACACATTGAGTAAGTTTTGTTAATATTACCTCTAACCTGGATATTATTTGTGACGATGTTAGCCTATAGCAATTGAGAATGAGAAGAAAATTTCAAAATATACTTAAATAAGAAATGTTCTTACTGAAAACATTTTAACTGAAAAAGTTTTGAGAAAAAACAAATATAGGGTGCATTTTTCGTTCTTTTTTAAACCGAATCTGTAAATCACTTCAGTTTCACTGGGGTTAAAAAGAAGGCCATGACAGTTCATGTAGCAAAACCCATAGAGTGACATTTACAATTGTGAAACCCCGCAACACGCGGCGTAATATTGCAGAGTCACAATAGATTAGATTTGATCAAATTAGAAAAAGACAAATACCGGGATCCAGAATCCTACTATCAGAATTATATTTGAATGTAAATCACTGGTCCTCATACAGCATAAATGAATTTTCAATGCCAGAAGCAGTATTTTCAACAGAGCCTCTAATGCTCGGTAATTAACTTTGAAGTTGAGGTTAGTTTGAGCTTAGTTTTATAATGTGGAACACATAACCTTCTTTTCAAAGAAAGGGATATAAATAAATTTTATAAGCTGAGAACAGATATTTTAATTTCTTGAACACGTCTTGAAATAAATGGAAACTATACAGAAATCTAATTAAATGTAGTATCGCTCCCCGTAAATTGCTCTGACTATGGTCGCCATTGAAAAAAAAAACACACACACACACAAAATACTTTCGACTTCCGCTCATCTCAGCTGATGTCGCGTCGCCACGTTTTTCCGCAGAAATGCTGACTTGCCATGTCGAATGTTGCGTCACTGCTTTGAATCGCTACAGTTTCGCCGCAGCAAAGTAGTGTAAAAAAGAACGGCTGATAGCCCATGCAGCAAAACCCGTAAAGCCAGATCTGACCTCGCTTCACCACCGCTGCAGCGACCTTACAGCGATGCTGCAACAGCTGTAATGCGCTTTACGTTCGCTTTAAAAAGAACGCAATATTCACCACCGCTGCAGCGACTGCCAGCGAGTAGAAAAAAGAAACATTGCCAAATTCTCAATTCGATACTTTTCGATTACTAAAATGTAACGATTACTCAAAAGTAACCATTACAATTTTATTTCTAGAAGTAAATTACCAGTAAAAATTACATTTTTTAAAAAATAACGATTACAAGTAATGGGACCAAAAAAGGAATCGTTACCGGTACTGTAATCCGATTACTTTTACTCAATTACTTCCCATCACTGGTTATAGACTAGTTTTTACACTGGCGAGTCAAAATTTGGCATTTCCTTTTGTGGTCTGCCGGATTGTATTGTTGTTTAATTGAGGGTAAACAGTAGTTTGCACTCTCAAATCCAAGCAGGTGGCAGACTCTGGTGCCAAGTCAATCTAATAACAATAGTAATATAATACAAAATTTTGGCGTTTCTTTGATTCTCATTTCCGACTAAGACATGACAACACATAACACCGATTTTTTTCTTGTATTAAACAAACAACACTTCAAAGACAGCACCGCTAGCGACGAAAAAAAATTAATACACTCAATGTAAATACATGAAAATGACTAAACAAGGAAGCAAATGACACGAAAATGAGAACATAATGACCTGAAATAAATGCCCTAAAATATAAAATTGCATAAAATGACAAAAATGACCTAATAAAACGTACTTCTATAATCTAGAGGCCATGATTAGGATTTATCTACAAGCTGGCAATGTCTATGCAGCATCGATTAAAAGATGACATGTCATTAGAATTCGGGCCCTGTTAATTACTTATTTTTGACAGGCTTGGCAGAAAATGACTCTATCATCAGTTGTGAAATTGGGGTCTTCCTCAATTCACTGCCAGAAAAGTCCTATTTTTTAAGATTTCTGTTTAGGCATGTCAAATTATAATAAGCACAATAAGGGTAGGTACACCACACAACTTGACTTCCGATCTACAAAAATAAGTAGACTGGAGTGTCACAAATTTGTTCCTTCGATACACTTCTCTGTCTTCGGTCAGTGACTTGTTATTTGAAAGTTGAAACGACAATGGATTAGTTGCAGATTTCAAAATATTGCTGACAGCAGACGGCTCAAGTTTCATTTCCTGCGAAGGTGGGGCGGCACTTTTTCAGTTACAAAGACGAGTGACAAAGTGACATATACATTGTTAATTTCAGTGCGTTGTATAAATTTATTTTTATTATGTCTTTCACATATTATATTTTCTTTTGTATTAAATTAGAAAATCTAGTTAAATTTTGTTGTTGTTGCAAAAGTCCTCTTAAGCTCCTAGTTTTCAGCAAAAGTTTCATTATCCCCTTTTAGGCTTTTTAGCCCAATTTATCAGTTTTTAGGTTCTATAAGATCCATATATTCGGAAGCAAGGGGCATGAAACGGAAAAATGTGTTAAAATGTTCTCATTAGAAACAGTTTTATCTGTATGTACCAAAATTAATCCTTTGAAAATTATTTTAAATGTTGAGTCCAAAAGGATTTCTGCTCCTACTTTTCAAAAATAGCAATTTTTCTTCAAGAATAATCCGTTTTAGATTTACTGATTAATTCGTGTCACCGTTATACGACAGGACAATACAGTTAAAATAAACACATAAGACATAACTTAAGCTGTTTATTGACTTCTAATCACTTTTATTTTAGAATAAATTTAGAAGATACAGCCCCGGCTGCCCCTCCCTCTCGTCGGGCCTGATTGCGAAGAACACATTTGTTACACATTTGTGGCCCACACTGTAAAATATGAAAATAAAAACAGTACAGACCACTGCAAAGCATTTGTCCAAACACTACTACAATTTGGTGTAGTAGTGAGTGTCAGTTAAAAAGTTAAAAATTTAACTAAATTCACATTTAATTATATCACTACAAAATGTACAGAATTCAAGAATTTAATACATTTATTGCAGGAAAAAATAATATTACCAGAGTCTCTTTGGTGTAAGATGGCACAGTTGAGAAAACTGAGACAGAAGATGTTTGGCAGAAGTCAGGTATTGAACAGAAAGAGATAGAAACATACTATTATACTATTATGAGAGGTTACTCACTCCCCATTTTGTAGCTGACCTATGACGAGGGTGGCATGGGAGAAATACCGATCAGTGTAATTGCAAGAAGTAGTGGTAGTCAGTGAGGTTTATGTGTCTATATTAATTTCATCTTCTGATCCTACATCACTTTCATCAGAACCTGAATCGCCTAAATTCGTAATAAATTTCCCCAACACCAAAACTATAGTGTATTTGACGCAATAAAACCCCTTAATTGTTTTTGCATGAACACTGGCATTTTTTCACTGCACAGAATTCACTTTTTTACTGCATTCCATAACAGTTTTTCTTCAGCGCTGATGCTAACAGAACTGGTATGGTATCGTATTTTACTATATGGCCCTTAACCTATGCCTTTAATAGTTCAATATGGTTTAAGTCACAATGTTATGGCAGTAAACATATAACAGTGTCGTCATCTTGTTTCATAATGTGTCTTTCTCATAATGCCTGTGATTGTCTTTACTGATTTAATTGAGTCATATAGTACTGATTTTTTTTTTTTTTTCCACGGGATCAAAATTAATATTTCCTCCACTTAACCATGCTTGCATGTCTGATTTTAACACGGAGTAGGTAGGAGGTATATCTTGAATTGTAGCTAGCATTATCCTTTACTGTTATTGAATTTGGAGGAATATTAGGAATTGAATTTTGATCAAATAATTTTTGTAGACCATTGCATCCAGCTGTTCCTTGGTGACTTAGATTTGAAACATAACATGGCCAAGGGCGCCCATATGATATTTTCTAGGGGGGCCAATTTTTTTAATTAATTTATTTTTTGTTGTTTTAATTTCTTGGGCCACTTTGTAACATTTTATTAATAATATAATAAGTGCAAAAATGATGTAGCCAGAAAATAATTTCGGGGAGGGTCGAAAGTGACGAAGGGTTTTGGGGTATCGAATACCCCCCAGGAAAGGGTGGTTGAACTAATGAAAATCACATTTTACGCTGTTTTTGCACTGAAAAACTAGTTAGCAAATTGGTTTACTATACTCTAAGATATGCCAATGTAAAAAATCCCTTTAGGCAGGCCTACAGGCGGAGGTAGATTTCGAAGTGCTTTTGGTTTAATTTATTGTTGCTGAATAGCACTCTTCTTCTTTAGCCTTGGCATGGCAAACCTGCAGTAAAGAGGAAGAGCCTACAATCAATTGTTTTGACAACAATAATAGGATATAATATTCTGGGAGGCCGTGCGCAAGATCAGCAATGAATAAAATTAGCAAAGCCGCAAAACAAGACAAAATTATGATATTATAATAATTCTTTCAAGTGTTATTATTTTCAAACATTAAAATCTCGCGTCATATGAGAGCTATCAAGAAACTATTTATTGATTTGTAGAGTACTCATCAAGAGCTTTTCAACGATACCCCACAAGACGTGGTTTCAAAAGTTTCGAATTTTCATCCCCACCCCACCCCACCCCCACCCCCACCCCCACCCCCACCCCCACCCCCACCCTCACTCGAACCCCCGAATCGTTGGTGTCACTGTGAACTCCATAGGGAGTTCTCTAATTTATTCAAACAAAGTTTCCCTCTATACTTCATAGGGGCCGAGATATACATTTTTAAAAATTTCAACCCCCTCCCCCGACCACCCCCTTGGGCCAATTTTTCCCATTAACGAACTTGTCCGAACTATTGGGCCTAGAAATAACATAATAAAATTTGGTTCAAATATCTTCAAAATTACGGCCGCTATCGTGTAAAGATATATATATATATATATAAATATATATATAAATATCACAAATTTTTTTTTTTAACGGGCGGTGGTTTCGTACTTAGGGGAGCATGAAACGTAAAGATATGAAAGAATTTTTCGAAAATCATAAAGTGGTATCCATTGCAATAGGTAGATTTTTCTTCGAAAATCTACCTAAAAGGAAATTGTTACTTAAGTTGGAGGTCCACCCCCGGAAAATTTTTAAATATTGAATTAATGAAAATCACATTTCCTGCTATTTTAGCACTGAAAAACTAGTTACCAAATTTGTTTACCATACTCTAAGATATGCCAACATAAACTAGAAATTGTTACTTAAGTTGGGGGTCCACCCCCGGAAAATTTTTAAATACTGAACTAATGAAAATCACATTTTATGCTATTTTAGCACTGATAAACTAGCTAGCAAATTTGTTTACCATATGCTAAGACATGACACCGTAAACAAGAAATCATTACCTAAGTCAGGGGTCCACCACTGGAAATTTTTTTAATATTGCACTAATGAAAATCACATTTCCCGCTATTTTAGCACTGAAAAACTAGTTACCAAATTTGTTTACCATACTCTAAGATATGCCAATGTAAAAAAGAAATATGGTACTTAAGTTGGGGGTCCACCCCCGGAAAATTTTTAAATATTGAACTAATGAAAATCACATTTCCCGCTATTTTAGCACTGAAAAACTAGTTACCAAATTTGTTTACCATACTCTAAGATATGCCAATGTAAAAAAGAAATTGTTCCTTAAGTTGGGGGTCCACCCCTGGAAAATTTTTTAATATTGAACTAATGAAAATCACATTTCCCGCTATTTTAGCACTGAAAAACTAGTTACCAAATTTGTTTACCATACTCTAAGACATGCCACCGTAAACAAGAAATCATTACCTAAGTCAGGGGTCTACCACTGGAAAATTTTAAATATTGAACTAATGAAAATCATGTTTTATGCTACTTTAGCACTGAAAAACCAGTTATCAAATTGGTTTACCATACTCTTAGATATGCCAACGTAAACAAGAAATTGTTACTTAAGTTGGGGGTCCACCCCCGGAAAATTTGTAAATATTGAACTAATGAAAATCACATTTTATGCTATTTTAGCACTGAAAAACTAGTTAGTAAATTTATTTACCATACTCTAAGACATGCCATCGTAAACAAGCAATCGTTACCCAAGTTATAATACTTATTACTATTTATAAGAAAAGTTAAATAACACATGGAACAATGGAAATAATAGTCTACTCATTATGTTATGAAAACAAAACGACTGCTACATCATATTTGACACACCAACAAAACTTGTTTAATTTAATTTTTTTTAAATACAAAAATAGAATTTTAGGTTTTGATATTTAGGGGTCTGGACCCCCCTTTCCTAATCCACTGTGGATTCTGCTTCCATGTTGTCGATTTGGTAAAACTTCTGCAAACTTGTTATGTCTCTACTGACCTCTAAATAATTGTCTTGAAAGAAAAACACCCAACTATAATTAGGCCTATTAATATACATTTTTCATTTTCCCTGAGAGCTAGGGGGGGGGGGCCGCGGCCCCCCCTGCCCCCGGGTATGGGCGCCCAAGAACATGGCATTAGTGATAGAGCCAGATTCAGAGTCCTCATATAAGACTATTTCCTTGCTCCTTTTCTAATGTATTAACCCACGTTTTGCCCAAATAACTCTTTGAGATTCCGTAATTATGTAAATATCTTACTACCACAATGTCTTTCTATAAAAATGTTTTCTCCCTGATTATTTTTTACATACCGGAAATTTAAGTGCTCTAATACCTTACACAGCACCCTTTTGCTACTGTTAAACAAATTTTCCTGTAGTACGACATAAATATATTCATATATATATAAAGGGAATCACATACGTGATTGCCAGGTGTGTTTGACCTCTCATATTGTCAGTTAGAAAAGCGTGATTTATAGCAGCAGCAGATCAACTCTAGACTTTGTAGGAGTCCTATTATGCAACTTTTTGCAGGAATTCATAGAACACTTTAATTTTCAGCTGATTTTCTTTTCCCTACTATCTGATTGTCGTCCAAGTAATACCTTAGTTTCCTGAGGGTGGTTGAGAGGCGATGGGCTTACCATGAATGAATGAATGAATAAGCATAACAAAATTCATATCGGTAACAGAAACTTCCACTTGGAGGCCCCTTCGCCCCAACATAGGGGCTATAGGGTTCCAGACAGGGGCGGATCCACGGGGGGGGGGGGGAAATGGGGGAAATTTCCCCCCCCAAAATTTGTAACATTAAGCACAAATTATTGAAAATTTATTAGAACACAACCCAAATACTTAAATTAAAGCAACGACATTCATTATTTTGAAATACCTTTGTAAGAAAATGCTGAAATTTTCATTTTGTTTTCAATTGTGTACTGGATATAATTAATTTTTATGAGTAAAAACTTCCCTCTCTACTTTAGTTCCCCCCCCAAAATGTCTCTCTGGATCCGCCACTGGTTCCAGACAGACAGACAATCTGATTGTAATGGTTTACCTTCTTTACCAACACTAAACAGGATGATGATGATGATGATGATGATTATTATTATTATTATTATTATTATTATTATTATTATTATTATTATCACCATTATTATCATTATTATTATCATTATCATCATCATCATCATCATCATCATCATCATCATTATTATTATTATTATTATTATTATTATTATTATTATTATTATTATTATTATGGTATTATTATAAATGTCAGTGGAATAAAGGTACACAGTAGGCCCTTAACCCCAACATCAGATAAAGGTGAATATTATAATGTAAAGTAAAGTGATCCCTATACAGGCCATGGAGGCCCAGAGGGTTCCAGGAGGTTGAGGCTCCCAGATTTTGGACATTCGGCACGTGAAGGTGGTAAGGTTGTCAGCCTTACGCACCGGCCGCCTTTACCCCCAGGATTGCTCCTGGTACTCATTTCTGTTAGAGGCTGAGTCAACCCCAGGGCCATAGTGCCACCAGAAGGATTAGGCCAATTGAAAAAATCCAACGACCTCATCGGGAATCGAACCCGCGACCTTCCGGTCTGTAGCGCAGCGCCTCGACCACTACGCTACGGCGTACCCCAATATTATAATGTACCAGTATTTTAAAAAATATAAAATAAATACTTAACACAAACACCACTCATAGTAACAAGCCAGTCTGCTATTCAATATAAGAGCTGAAACACATCTGGCAATTATTTAAATGATAAATTTCTGGTTTTACCACGTTTTTTCTATACAACCCTACTCCATCCTAAGCTTAGTGAAATAGTGGAGTGAGTAACTTTTGGCTACCTGCTGAATTTGAGGCATAATTTAATAAGCAATGCTAATTAAATATGAAATGGAATTAATTTAAAGCAAATTGTTAGTAGTACTTGACAATGATTTTAGTATATCCGGTGAAAGTTTCATTCCCACGGGAAGACGTGTACCTGAACTCAAAATGAGTTCGGTCTTTGCTAAAACAGAAAATTTACAAGCTGAAAGATAGTAGCCGCTTCGTAACTACAAAGGAATATAAAGGAATAGGGGATATACTGTTTCAAAAGAAGACAATATTATTTAGGTGTTTCTAGCAATAAAACCCAGGTCCCATCGAATAAATTGTGGATACCTGTGGAAAGGTGAAGCTCTTGCTTAAACTATGAGATCTCAGATAAGACACGATTGCTTCTTGTGAATAGAATTTTAAGGCTATGTTATGATGATTTTAAGCTACGAAATGAATGCGTAAACATGTGTTGTAAGGACTTAAAATCGTAAAAAAAAAATATATATATATAATTAATGTGTGAAAATTGGTGTAAACTCCCTCTTGCTAAGAATTCGTGATTTCATTGGCTGAGTTGCAATTATAGCAATCGCCAATCAAATCACAGAAAATAAATGTAGCCAATAAGCAATCAGGAGAGGCGTACATTCTAGGGTAAAATAGTTAGTTGATTTTTGTCTTTGCAAGGTAAAGAAAACACTTCTAAACTATAACCGATAGGGTAAGGTTGTGAGATCACTTCTTAACCACGTTCGGTATGTAAAGTAAATACTGGTGTTTAACCGGTCGCTCAAGAAAATTCATGTGTGCTAGAATAATTAGAATAAAGCAAAGTAACGAACCTAGTGTTTATAGGATAGAGGTACATTACTGCCTCATAGGGAATTATAGGTATGTTTCTAGTGTAGATGTATGCCACAAGGCGTGCAGTGTATTAGGCTCGTTGTGGCCTAAGAAATAGACGCACACATGAATAGCTTCCAATATAACATTAAAGAACCGTAACTATAAAATCAACATCGCTATCATATAAATGAAATATCTTTCAGGTGTACCGTGATTTCATGTTACTTGTGCTACTTGTTTAGTAAAAAAAATAAACTGAAGACCTTGTTATATCAGAGATAATGTGTACAGGTGTAGTTATTTCTGTAACAATGATCATCCAGCCCTGCTTCCAGTCATCTACCCTGAGAATGGACCACATCAATGCTCGAAGATCGACTGCTGCCGAGGAAAGTGGTAATTATAAATACGCTATAATAAATCAGTAGAGGACTTATAGCCTATAACCACAATAGTTTCTGCCACAAATTTTGTGCCAAGTAAAAGCAGACATACTTTATTGTAATGCTGAAAGTAGTTCTCATGAAAGGAGTAATCAGGTGATAAAAAATTATGGTTGACTGGGCCATACACTACAGAGATGTTTCTTTGCTGCTAGGAGTTGGTATACAGAATTAGTTATTGGACAAAACCACCAGAGTTCCACCACACACTGTACGTTGGAGATAAAATGATTAATAACTCCATAGTGTGGCCTGCTTATGGCACAAGTTTTATTTAATCAGGCCTATATCCCAATTACACGTCTGATTTCGAAATGTACTTCTCATATAACTTTTCATTAGTGTACTTGTAATGTGCTTATAATTTCAGTTTAAAAGAATTTGTCAAAAGTCAATTAAACAGAGGAGGTATTTGATTTTCACTTTTCAGTAATAAATGCAGCATTGCTCCAAACAAGGGTAATCAGTAGAAACAGATTGCTTGATTTAACTCTACGGGCAGATAACTTCCTCTTAAAAAATTGAACTTCATAGGAAGTATATTTTGCTCTGATCATTTGACCTAATAGCCTATTGTTGGCTAACCTCTAACTTACATTGAAAGAAATATTGTTCCCTTCCTAAAATGTTTTGAAGCAGATATTACTTCTTCACAAACTCAGCTGCAGTGATAACTGCATACAAGGCAGTGTATACATCTAACATTTTCTTGTGTTTTAATTCAGATGATCTGGATGTATTGTTATCATTAAGGATATGATAGCTGATGTTTTTTATTTATTTTTTTATTATTTTTTTTTTAAAGCTGTTCTATGAGTTTGTGGCCTTTGAGGGGGGGATTAATTCCTTCAATTTTCATTAAATAAAAGTACATATTTAATTTCCATTGTTGTTGTACTTGGTCCTAGTAATGAATGTTAAAAAATCTATTGAATTTATTTCTTGGCTTTCTGATTAGTCTGCCTCCGTTCGAGCCCTTTTTCCTCTACAATATAAACCACTTCCCAGACAGGCTCCCTTCTCCCAGGAGATGGCAGCAGAACTTGCTGCTGAAAGGTTGGTTACAGTTATTCTATCACCAAGTTAGAAGCCCTCAAAACCATTTTTCCTTCACAACTCTGCAACTCTCTTTTCAGTTTGGCAGGTATCTCACATTTGTCCTACCAGCATTTAGGTTACTATATTGATTCTCTTCATGAACTACACGAGGTTTAATACAACTTATACTTACACACTGTAATCATCATCCCATCAGTGGTTTTTGCTTCAATACTTGCAAGAGCAATATAATAGGCTGATAGTACTGCCTGTTCAACTGTGAGGCATCCATCCAAGTATCCACAAACCAACTCCCCTATAGAGTGTCCTATTATGCCATCCGGCTTTATGTCTACAGCTTTCAGAATGTCCACAAGTCCTATCTAATATAGAAATAAAATGTATTTTTTAAAATCAAACTGACGTTAATATTATGGGTTATGCCTACAACAATGTATTTCACAGCATGCTGTCTTAGATCAATAAACGTCTAACAAAAACCATTACCATTAGCCTTCAAATAATTATTTATGAAATAAAACATTACAAGATAAGGTTGAACATCTTACCTGATATGCTATATTGGCTATAAAGCAGTTAGTAACATCGGTGAAGATTTTGTGATCAGTGGTTGTGAGTATGTTGATTAAGTCAATCTTATGAGGCTGCAGAGCAGACTGACATTTTTGTATTACTGTTGCAAAAACAGGAATTTTGAGAAGTTCCTTCCCCATGCCTGGCCATTCAGATCCAATTCCAGAGAAAACAAACCAGACAGGATTGTTTCTTTTGGGAATAAACTGAAAAAGATTACATGCATACTATTAACAAATATTATTGTTTCTGTAAACATCTGGAGACAGACACTTTTTGCATTCTTTCAATTTTTCATAGCTTGTTTATGTTCTACTTGAATGTAGTTAGTGTATTTAGATTTTCCTTTATTGCATTAACCCTTTCAGTACCACTTTAATACTGTCCATTTAAAAAGTCTGAAATTAACGAAGTCCAGTCATTTAGGTTTCAATAGATTAGCACATTTTTTTCATATTTTAAAACAACGTGTTATGCACTTTTCCAACTGTCCTTGTTCAAGGACAAAAGTATTCAAAGGTAGTAATTAGTAAGAGTAAGTTAAACAATTTTAATCAATCTCAATTGTTTAAAAAAAAAAAACATATTTATTATACAGAAAACTTAAATTATGAGGTATTTACATAATTACTGAATTGATTGAATTGTGCAGATTGAACAAGAACATGTTATACTCTAATATGAAATCTGCGGAAACGATTTCTGTCTTTACTGAGACAGAGGTGGCTCTGACACTTTTCACACCTGAAATGAGATTTTCCTTTGCAGTTTGGCATTTTACATCACCCTTCTTCCTTCTGATTGTTATGAACAGGGAGATGGTCCACACCATTGTTTCTCACTTCAGACAAAGGAGCACGCTTCATTTGCTTCTGTTTGTCTTCACATACTGGAACTGGAGCCTCGCCAGCTGATGGTCTTCCATGCTTTCTAGCTGGGTTTAGCTGTCCCCTTTTGGTAAGACCCTCACTTATTCACATTCTGAAATGAAGGAGGTCCATCACATTCTTCTTTGGAACCTTGCAGATCTTTGTGTGGGTTTTGTACTCCAGCCAACTATTTGTTATAGCCAGATCTATGGCATGGAATACCATCCGTAGAGTCCATTTCTTGCTGCGGATGAAAATTCTATACAGACTTATTAAAAAGTCTAATTTATCCACACCTCCCATTGATGAATTGTAGAGCTTCACTATTTCCGGACGAGGAACGTCAACGTAAGTTTTCTTAGTCTTATCCCACCGTCTCGCAGTGTCTGTCATACCAATGCCTACGAAATTGGAAGCAAGATTGACAGGATTGTTGTCCAACCATTTCACTGCTACACAGTCACCATCTTGGCTGAAAACCTCTTCCAGATAACCTCTAGGCATTTTTTTAAATTTCTTTGCCAGAAATGAATGGGGGACTTGAAAATCTATTCAATTGTGCCGTGCCTACAGCCAGAATGTTGCTTGACTTCAGAGCCTGTAGTAAATTGGACGATGTAAGAAAGTTATCAAAAAATAATTGATGACTATTTGTACCTGTAATAGTTATTCTTTTTGATAACTGTAAAACAACACTGGCTCCATGACCTAGTTGTGTTAGATCTCCATCAATGTCTGTCGTCTTCCCCTGGTAGATAAAAATTCATATGCTATGCCACTTTCACCACATAGTACGAATATTTTGATACCCCACTAATGTGGTTTATTCTTTATATACTGTTTTGCAGCACAGTTGCCCTTAAAAGGGACCATCTGTTCGTCAACACACAAATGTTCTATTTTTAGCTCGGTGCAACATTTCTTGATGCTGTCATAGATGGGTCGAAACTTCCAAAGTTTGTCTTGGTTATTCTCCTCTTTTTCCAGATTGTTCACAAGATGCAGATTAGTGTGGAGCTTGAAAAATCTAATCCTCTGCATACTGTTCAAGAAAACATCAAGACCTAAGGCAGCATCCCAGTAAAGACCCACACATGGAAATTTCAGTGTTCCCATTATAATATGCAACCCTATCAGAATTTCAATATCCTTAGTGGTGCAGGGCTGGAAATTTGCATCCCTTTGCAGTGCATATATGTTTGTCATCTCACACATTCTTTCAAACAAACTAGATGGAATGTAGCGAGAAAAATTCTCCAGTGGTGTAAACGGCTTGGTAATTTGAACGTCTGCACCATTTGTCGGCAGAAACCATTCTGTGGACTGAGGACTGAAAAATGTTTTGGGCTTTGACCACTTTATATGCATACACTGTGTCAAATTCATACTGTTGGCATACCAGGGTGGCTGACTCGTGAAGGAACGTTACAGGCTAGCCTCACCTGAGAACGCTAAAATTTAAGTATATGATTAACCCTAGCTTTAGTACTAATTTTCAAGAGTTTCTGTCACTGGCACTCCTAGACCACAAGTTCCCCAGAACACTCTTAAACTCGTCCTCCCATTGTGATTTCTGCCTTCTAGCACTTCTTTTCCCAGTTCTGGGCTCCCACACTGTCATCGCATGTATCCATCTCTACGGGTTGATTCTCATGACATGGCCTGCCCACATCCATTTTAATCTGGAAGCAGTAACCATCACATCTTTTATAGATGTCGCCTTCCTGATGTCTTCATTTCTCATTCGATCTTTCAATGATGTTTAGCAGCCTCCTCTCCATCTTCCTCTGGAAGATCTGTAGCATGTTTTTATCTTTTTTAGTTAATGTCCATGTTAGGGATCCATAAGTCATAACTGGTAGAATGCAGGTGTCCAGCACATCCTTCTTTGTCTTCATGCTTAAAGGAAAAGTAAACTAAAAATTCAGTGTCACTTTCTTCGTACGGATTGAAAGAAAATGTTTTTATTAAATGATATTCACTGTTAGAAATGTTTTATACCTTCACATTTAATCACAAAACGAATATGTTTATTGTAACGCGGTGGGCGCGTGACGTCACGCCTGACGAGTGCTTGGCTCAGTCTCGCCCGGTGAAAGAGAGTTCACAGTATTCTGTGTACTGTTACAGTTTTTTAGTGAGTATCTGTTCAAACAATGGTTTATTGTTGTGTTGTGGGGTGTACATACTCATCGTCGAAGAGTGATAACACACTTAAAATATCTTTCCATCGATTTCCCAACAGAGATAAGTCACCCGAACGTTATAAGTAGGGCCCGGATCTTTATGACATGTCATATTTTTTTCCTTAGTGATGTTACCATAGCAAATATAATTTAAACATGATATCATCTAATGTGATTAGAATTATGCAATTTTCATTGGTCATATAATGTCATATTTTAGCTTTTTCAGTATTTTTTGTCATTTTTCCATCATTTTTCATATTATGGTCATATTTTCAATCATTTTTCATTTTTTCCCATGCTTTTGTTTTTTTTATTCCATTTTCATTTGTTTGCTTACAGCCGTCTCAGAGATGGGATTTGAACACCCCTGAATTGTTGCTTGTAACTTCTCAGTATTTTCATTCTAAAAATACTTTCACAAAATATAGGTTGGCCTACGTATATTTCTGAGAATTATCAGAAAGAGAGAGATGCATAAAAAGGGACAGATGCAAAGAAAGCAAAATTTATTAATAAAGATTAATATTAGGCCTACTATTTATTAATGTGTTCTCATAAAATTTTAATTGCAAAAACCGACAAGATTTTGAAAAAAAAAATTGTCTCTAGGTCATATTATTAGTCATATTTCGCCATTTTTTAGGTAATAAATGCTTGCATATTTCTAACAGTTTTAGGTCATAAACATCCGGGCCCTAGTTATAAGCAATGGCCGATAAAAATAAAAAGAGAAAAATTTGTTCCTAGTAAATACAGTACGGTTTGTTCACAACATTTTGAAGGAAATAATACCGAGCTTTCGGTACAGTTACGAAAACAGTTAACTGGAGAAACCCCGCAATCTGTTTAAAAAAGAAGTGCTGTGCCATCACTTCTTTTGCGTGGGAAATCTGAAACACCGCCAATGAAGAAAAGAAAATCGTCGTACTTGAGGAAGAAGGAAATGAGAGAGTTGTTGCAAGATTCGAACAGTAATCCATCAGTATCCGGGAATGGACAAATCATGAATGTGGAATCTAGTATTTATGACGAAAATTCAGTTTCTAACAGCGTAGGCGCTCAGTGTGAACTAGGAAATGAAACTTATGTCAATGTTTGCTCAGATTCATTGAATGTTTGTTCTAGAAATTGTGATTTAGATAGCTTTTTTAGCATTTCAGACATTTCTACTACTGCAAAAGATGATTCTGAATCTGAAAGTGACTCTGTTCTTATCTTGAAAAATATTTTGTTTTTGAACTGTATTAGCTCTAAGTATTAACTGATAACGCCTGGCAACTAGTGTATCTTTATTTATAATAACGCTATCGAATGAGGCAGGTTGTGTTATACAGTCCACAACCCCCTTCTGTTCACAAATTACTTCAGAGTCCCAACAACACACACTCTCGTGGCCCTTTTTCATATGTAGGCTATACACAGCCCACATTCCATATTTTCTTTTCTTCCTTGCAATTCTTTCAATAATTCCTTGTCATTTTCTTTTCGTGTGAAATTAATTTGTGAATACCGAGATTTGTCCTTATAAGGTAACATTGCAGACATCTCTATCAACAACAAACACAAATGAGACTTTGTGGTGTATTAGAAACACAGGCGCGAGCATTACAGTAGCTGTTGTCCTGCCAGCGAGTTAGTCAGGAGTGACGTCACAGGAGCGTTTTACTTCACCCGTACAAGGCGTAATATTGGGCACCTGAAGTTCACGAGATCACCATTCGTTTCGTAATTCAAAGCTCCGTGCGATGAGATTAAAATAACAAAATGGTATTTTTTTAGTTTACCCTTCCTTTAAGGATTTGTCTAGTAGGATGAATTTTAAGTTCCAAAATTTGTTCCACGCTAAAGAGATTCTTCTTAAAACTTCTTTTTGAATTTTGTTGTCAAACGATAATATTTGACCTAGGTGTACATATTCTTTTACACTTTCTATTGTGTCATCGTTAATTTTGATTGGTTCTTCTGTGTAATTTGTCATTGTTTTGGTTTTTTGACATTGATACTAAGGCCGACTTTTTTGCTGGATTTGCATAGATTTGTTAGCATGACTTTGGCTTCCTCGTGTGAGTCTGCAAATCTGAGATTAAAGAGCTTTTTCCCATTAATATTTATTCCATATTCAGCATTCTGCAGAAAACTTCTTCCAATAGAGCTGTGAATAGTTAGGAGAGATGGGGTCACCTTGTCTGACTCCCTGCTGCAGTAATATATCCTCTCCTGTTCCGTCTGTTTTTACTTTCGCTCTGTTGTGAAGATATAACTTACCCAGTAGTCTAATATACTTTGCATGAACTTCTTGTTGACTAAGTGCTTGAAGAATCTATAGCTGTTCTACGGAATCAAATGCTTTAGCAAAATCAACAAATATTATGTATAGTTTCAAGTTAAATTCATTTGCTTCTCTATTAGTTGGGTCAGCACCTGTAGATGGTCTACTATTGAGAATCCTCATAGGAAGCCAGCTTGATCATTAGGTTGATTGTCTTTGTGAGTATTGTTGAGAAGAGTTTGTATATATTTGCCATAAGACTAGTTGGTCAATCATTATTTATGTCTTCTTTAGGTCCTTTTTTATTAAGAAAAATGATCATATTTGTTATCCACTGTTTGGGAAGTTGCTCAGTTGTTAGTATTTTATTGAATAGAAGGGCCATATATTTTTGTAGTTCTTCTGAATGTACTTTGAGATACTCGTTTATAGAATAGAATAGAATAGAATTTTATTTACACATACTTTTACATACATAGTTATCTACATCCACTTTAAACATCTCTTATCTATAAGTCTAGCACTACCCACTAAGAATCCCCTCATACTATAACCCCTGGGTTTAGTGTATGAATGGGGATTCTGGTTAACTTACCACACCTTTCTTGATTATTTTACTCCTGATCTATTTCCTAATTTTTCTCATCCACTTCTCTCTCATTTTTCCTAAATACTCCCCTACATTCCTAGTCTTTTCTTCTCCTCTGAATTTCAACATCTTGATGGTTATTATCTCATTATGAAATTTATCCCACTTTGTCTCCCATATTTCTTCCCTTCACCGTCTTACCCCTTCACATTCCGTTAAGTAGTGTGATATTCCTTCCTCTTTATTATATAGTACACAACCTTCCTCTCTGTCCTTCCTTAACCTTTTCAGATATATCACCCCTGTTCTCATCCATGCATATCCCTCTCTTCCTTGCTTATCACAACAATCCACATATTTCTCCCTTCCCCACTCTGTTTTAATTACTCTGTATAATCTTAAAGAACTTTTGTTTACAAAGCTCGCCCAGATCTCTTGTCTTTCCATGTCCTCTACTCTTTTTCTTACTTCCCTCCAAAATCCTATCTTATTACTTTCTCCACGTTGCCAAATATCCCCCCTTCCAACTTCTTCCAGTATCCTTTTAATTTTTTCCACCCAATTATCATGCCTCCTACCTTCATTTAAATACTTCATACATTTTTTCAATGTGTTATCCTCATCCACATTATATTGCGATACCAATATTTCAAAATTCTTTCTACTATCATTCCTTTCCTTCCTACCCTTCCTAGCTCTGCTAATGCCACTCCCATTGGTGATCCCCTAGGTAGGCCTAGCACTTCTGTACAAAACATCCTATGTACAAGGTCAACTTTCAACCACCCCTTTGATCCCCCCCATATTTCAACCCCATATAACATTTTTGCTTCCACCACTGCCTCATATAGGCATATTCTCTCTAACCATATAACTGAAATATTTGTAATTTTATACATACATATTCTAACCGCTCTCATAGCTGCTTTACCTACTACTACCATTTTTTTCTCATGTGCCTCCCACCCCCCATTTGCAGACATTCTCATCCCCAGATAGTCAAATTCCTTCACTACATCCAGAGGTTCACCATTCATATACCACTTCTCCTGCTTCCTCAGTTTACAACTTTTTTTGAAAACCATTACCTTTGTTTATTCTTAAACCCCATTTTGAACAAAATTTGCTAATTTCATCAATTGCCCGTTGTAGCCCTATTATAGTTACTGCTCCAACTACCAAATCATCTGCATATAGGAGACCAGAAATTTGTCTTTTTCCAATTACCGGACAGTGTGGATTACATTCTTCTACTCTTTCCAATTTATCATCTATAAATAAATTAAACAATATTGGACTTAATTTGCACCCCTGCCGTAAACCCAATTGTTGATCAATAGATTCCGAAATTACATTTTTTTCGCATCTTAAACACATTTTTATTCCTTCATATTACTTTTTAATCCCAGAAATAAATTCTTCGCTCACACCTTTAACTCTTAATTTATAAACCAGTGCCTCCCTATTAATTAAATCAAAAGCCTTTTCAAAATCTGCAAAAAACATGTACACTCTTCCTCTTTTTATACTCAAATATTTACTTACAATAGTTTGCAAAATCATTATATTGTCGATTGACCTTCTTCCTTTCCTAAATCCTGCTTGAAACTCAGACAATTTACCCTCTGCTTCAGTCCACATCTGCAGCCTTTGTGCCATTACACCTGTGTATATTTTGCTTAATATGGATAGCAAACTAATACCCCTGTAATTCTCTGGGTTTTGTACATCTCCTTTTCCCTTGTATAATGGAACTATCATACTAGTCTTCCAGTTTTCTGGCATTATTTTCTTTTCCTTCGCTTTGTTCAGTAAATCAGTTATTATACCCATACCCCTATCTGTACAAGCTAACATCTTCCAAAATTCTCCCAGTATGCCATCTAAACCCGTAGCCTTGTTCCCTTTCAAAGTTTTGATTTGAAATTCTACCTCTTTATTTGAAATTTCCTTATCTAGACAGTCAATCTTTGTAGCTGCCACACCTAGCTGGCTCTCTCTACTCCACCTCCCTCCTGCCCCTACTAGTTTTCCAAAGTACTCTATCCATTCTCTAGGAGTTATCAAACTCACTGTTCCTTTATTCTTGCAAAGATTCTTTGCAATCTCCATATCTGCTTAGTATCCTTAGATTTCACTACTTCCTTGACCTGTTCGCACATCTTCATTTGCCATTCTTTCTTTTTTCCTTCCATCAAACATTAATAACCCCACTTACACAACACAAAGGTTTGTCTATCCTCGTTCGATTTTGTTCTCCTCCATCCTGTCAATTCCCTAAATACTTGCTTTTTTACTCTTTTACATTCCTAATCAAACCAACCCACCCTCTTTAATTCCTCTTATTTTTCACTTCCATTGTAACCCCTGCTCTTCTTAACATTAATTCTAATCTTTCTGAAGCCAGCTGTATATCCCCCGAACATATAGCCTCTATGACCCCCACCCTTAATATTTCACTCTCTTCTGTATTTATACTGTGCCAAAATTTGTCCCTTGCCTCCTCTTTCCATTTAAAACATCTTATAGTTTTTGTTCCCATTGAATTACTTTCTGTTTCTTCTTTCCTGCCTATGTTCACTTTTAACATTAATGGAAAATGGCAACTGTCCACTACCTCATTTAATACCTTAAAGTCTGCAAGTCTCTCATCGATTCCTTCACTGCACATAGCATAATCAATCACACTTTAATGAAGAAAAAAAAAAGAAAGAAAGAAAAAAAAAAATTACTCTGTCCATTAGCATTTGCAAATGTAAATTCACCCTGTTTATCACTTCCCCTGCTTCCATTACACACTATTAAATTATTTTCCTTGCAGAATTCAATCAGCTTACTACCCTCTCGACTAACTACCTTATCCCTACTGTTCCTCGTCAATTCCTCTTTCTCCCAATCACAGTCATTTTCTACTGTCACAGTTCTTATTTGTTCTATTCCTACTCTTGCAGTAAAGTCCCCAACAATAATAAACTGCATGCTTGGATACCTCTGCTTTAAGTTATCGATTCCTTCACTTGGTGCTTTAAATAAATTTGCATTATAAAATTCCGACGTTTGAGGAGGGTTATAAATTATCCCTAGACCTATGTACACCTCTGCATTTTCCACCTTTCTTATCTTTACCCATAACACTTCCTTGGACTCTTCTGGCTTCTCTTCACTTATGTTAATATTGCTACTGTTTCTAATAAAAGCACCAATACCTCCTGAAGCTCTCCCCCTATTGTCTTTTCGCGCTCCATGTTTTCCTATGTAACGGTAGTCTTTCTCCCTCTACACACCAGGTCTCCACCACTGCTATTATATCACCTAATTTCAATACCCCGTACACTTCTCCACTAGAAATCTTTGATTTTAAGCCTTCTACATTCCAAAACACAATCTTACATTCCTTCTGCTATTCTGAACTATAGTTGACGCCTTTAAACTTCTATAATTTCGCGCGATATCGGGTAATTCTTTCTCCTGCCACCCCTGCATCTTCCCTACCCACTTGCATCTCATTGACCTCATGCATATTTCGCTCAGCTGTTCTTCCTGGTGACTCAGTTGTGCGTATATTGTCCTGTCTGTCATATTGTGATATTATCCGCCGTGACATCGTGCTGCTCACAGGTTGTAGGCCTATTTCCCCTCCCTTCCACTTCCCCAACGCTCGCTGTTGTTAAGGCATTGCCGGCTGTCTCCCTGACAGCACGTTGCCCCTGTTCTACACGCGCCGTAATTTTCTCTTCTTTTCCACTCCGGTCATTGATTGCTTTGTGATTTTGATGACTCCAGATTTCCTTTCTTCCATCAACCCATAATTCGAGTCCTTTTACGAATGCTTTCCTGCCTTCCTCTCATGCTAATTTCATTTCTTCCAACAATACTTTTCTAAATTGTCTATCCTCTGGTCCATAATCCTGTTCTACAAAGATCTGTGTCCCTTTGAATTCTTTTTTGCATTGCTGAGAACTTACCATTTGAACTTCATCGTTGCTACTTCGACCAGTATCGGCCTCTCTTTATTGCCTTGCTTTCCCAATCTGAAACAGTTTACTATCTCCCAGCCGTCTAGTTTCAGCCCTAGGTTGTCTTCAAATAGTTTCTCTACTATCTCTGTTAATCGCATCTCTTTTATCTCTTTTACTCCGAACAAAATTAAGTTCGTTTTTCTTCTTTCTCTTTTAGCTCTTCTTTCTGTCGTCTCGATCCTCTTCTTACATTCAGCTATTTCGTCTTTTATTTCTTTCTTCCAGTTTCGCAGTATAGTCCCTACCTCCTCGAATTTACTGTCGATTTTCAACTCCACATTCTTTTCCATGTTCTTTAATTCTGTGATGTCCACTGTGATGTTACTTATCATAGATTTTAACTGTGCTATCTCTTCTGATAGAGGTCCTGGGTTCAGCTCGATGCCTCCGATGACTAACAGCAAGGCCAATATTATCGCTATCCATAGCTGTTCTTTTGAGGTATCTCCTTTCCCTCCCGTTATAATTTTTTTGCTCCAGCCCGCATAGCTTCCTATTCTCGCCCTGTAGTTTCTAAATCTACACCCATCTTGACCAGTCCTTTCCGCCTCACGAAGCTCCGTGTAAACACAACCGCTCTCTATCGTTGCTCGCGCCAGACTCGCCTACTCGTTTATAACACTGTCCTCACCTGGACATTTCCCTCACTTCAGGCTTTGTAGTGCAGCTTCAGCTTCTGAGTGTAAAATTGAGGGGACTACTTCTTCTTCATTCTTTAGGTTGTCTATATATTGTACAAGTTTGTTTCTTCTGCCATTTGTAGTGCTTGTGTAAAGATTTTTATAGAATTCTGTAGCTCTTTCCACAATTTTACTCCTTGTAGTTAACTCTTCTTCTGCACTAGATTTCAGCTATGCAATCCAAACTTTGCCTATTGCAGCATCTTTTTTAATTATTCTTATCAATCTTGTTGAATTCATTACATCTCTTATTTGGGTACATCTCTTATTTGGGTACATCTATTGTTTCTTATATCTCTTCTTATTGACCTTTTCACAAGTTTGTTGTTTTTGCAGAATTCTATTTTTGCAAAGTCATTTTCAAAACTTTTTTGTTTAACTCTTTTCTTCAGTAGTTCTTGTGTTTTTTCGCTTAATTTCGATTTCCTACTATCAGATCTGTTTTCGTTCACTGCTTTCACCATTGTGTAAAGGCAGGCAATTTCAAGGAGCTTTCACAAGATA
This sequence comes from Ectobius pallidus, assembly GCA_964059195.1. Classification (NCBI taxonomy): domain Eukaryota; kingdom Metazoa; phylum Arthropoda; class Insecta; order Blattodea; family Ectobiidae; genus Ectobius; species Ectobius pallidus. The sequence continues at coordinate 91,661,696 of CAXKWD010000001.1, forward strand.
CCAAACTATAGGTAGATTAGAAATGGAAATTAGGTTAGAATGGACTGTAGATTTCTGAAACCCTTGCCTTTGCCTATACATAAAAAAAGCAAGAATTTATAACGTTCTGGTGAATAAATGATATTTATTTTAACACTAAAAAACACTGAGGTTATAATACACTGAAAGATTGATGAAGTTGATGCTTGAAGAGTTGATGATCTTGAAGAGATGATGAAATTTCTTGATGTTAAAATGTTCTGGTAATAATTAAAACTGTAGCAGTTTGTAATAAAGTTTAAATTAAAGTTCCAAATAATGTTTATAAATTGGTTGTGATAAAATATTCTCCGTAGAGTAGTAAATTACACTTACTGATGTGTGATACTTAAAATGTTTATTGTCTATAAATCTTGAAGTTAGATGAATATTAATTACTTCAGTCTTGCACAGAATCCCTTCAAATTCTCTTTATGTTTGTATTTGAAAGGAATGTATTATGTAAGACCTTCAGTAATTTAAGTTAAATAACTCTTTGAAATGTGTTGTAATAATGTTCACAAAGAAAACGAAGATGGTGAAATTACAAGTGTCTATATGACGTCACCTTGGCGTGCCTATGCAAAGCGTCCCAAAGCGAATAAAGAAAGTTTACAGTGAAATTCTTCCTTCACGCAGAAATTAATTATAATTAATTGGAATTGTTTCCAATTAAAAGTTAGATAGATGAAATTGAAGATTGTCTTCAAATAAGAGACTTATAAGGAGTCACAAGCTATGTTGTTAGCGTGCCCACGAGATGCTCTTGATGAATGATAAATTAATAATCAAATTTCTTAGCTGAAAATTGATGATTTAAAGATGAAACTCAAATCCTTGCTGGATTGAAGATTCTAGTTGAAAATCAGCTTCCAGATCCTTGGACACTGTAGAATGCTGATGATGATGATATGCTGGGAACACTTTTTCCCAAGCAGGAATGAATGAGAACCACGACTGTCTCCTTCAGACTCGACGTGTGAACTAACTAAATGAACGCCTTGAACGGTTGTACTGGCTATGTGAGGGAAATCCCAAATAAACTTAGCAAAATTATATTTATAAGAGAAAGCGTCACAAGTAATTCTGACGTGAAAAGGATATTAAAAAATGCAATGGACAATAATACCATGGATTTAAAGTATAAATCAAATATAAAAACTATATAAAAAATCTATATAATAATAAAAATTTGAATATTTGTTTGAGAAAACTACGTGAGTTTTTTTGCTGGAAATTGGCAACATTGAAAATCAAAGCGAGGCAGTATCGATATATTGTCAGATCGAAGTACACTCACGAAATGATTTCACAACGTCAAATGACTGTCACCATGCAAATATATGTAATAAACTTATTATTTCTTTTAATAAACAAATAATTGTTTTAAAGGAACAATATTAAATATGTAAAGCTGTGAGTATGATGCCAGACACTTTAACATTATTCTAAAGTCCGTGGAACATGAATATCAAATGTGAATATTGCACGGTTTGAATGTGGGATTAGGTTGCTTACAAACTATCTTAATTAGCTCAAATAATATTTATTATAATAGATTATGCAAAACTAAGTTCAGAATCGCAATCTACGTGTCAAATATTAACTCTGAACATAAATGTGAAAAGATCTACAATAAAATGATCTTAATGTAATGTCGTAATTTTAAGCCTATGTTTTGGCTACGAAAATCATAGTTTTACTTCCAAGTTTTGTGTAATTATACACATTGTTTCTTCTAATCTTGAGTATAGATTTTGGACATTATCTGAGTTTTCTGTTTATTCCATTAAAGTTTTTGTTTAAACTTTTTGCGTAGATGTTTTTGTCCCAGCACGATGTTCTTTGTATGTTATGTTTATATCGTCTACTTCTGAGTTTCTTCTTGCTAATGTTAATAACTTCTCTAACCATTCTGTGATCCGTGTAGAAGTTCAACTGTTTTATGACACCCACATCTGACACAAAGTGCATGCTGTCACTTAGGATATAGTCAATCTCGTTTTTCACGACGCCGTTGGAGCCACGCCACGTCCACTTGTCTTACATAGGTTTTTTGAAAATGGTATTGGTAATTTTCAAATTATGGCTCTGTGCAAAATGTATCAGCCTTCTTCCTCTGTCATTTCTACTCCCAAGTCCATAAGGTCCTACTACCCATTCCTTTTTGTCTTCTTTTCTTCCCACTTTGCTGTTGAAATCTCCTATGACAAAGTTGATATTTGTTTTATGTGTACTGAAGACTTCTTCAAGTTGATCATAAAATTCATCTATTACTTCTTCTGTGCTTTCTTGTGTGGGTGCATATACTTGAACCACTGTCATTGATATTTTGCCAAAAGTCATCTTCACTAGTGCTATTCTTTCATTTATTCCTATTATACCTTCTATATGGTTTCTTATCCTTCTAGAAATTAAGAATCCTACTCCTTTCTGGCCTCCTTTTACATCTATGTAACCACTTCTGGTTTCCACTATATTAGCTTTTACACTGTTTAGTGCTTCTTCTAATAGGGATGTAGCTTGCCAAACTTCTCCGACAGATAGCGTGGGTGTACTAGCCGGTATGCACTAGCCATCCATAACTTGTTTTTCCAGTTGTCGTCTGCTGGCACCATGCTTTTACATGGTGCGAGGCTACGAGGATACTTCCTTATCTACTGGGCCCTTCTAGAATGTTTAAGTGTCAAAAAAGACAAAAGAAAAATTACAGCAGATAGATGCTAAACAACACTAAACAGGAAGGATTAACTAACAAATGCTGTGAGATATTTCCGATATAGACGACATTATTTTGTACTCGACTTGCAGTAATTCTAGAAGGGCCCAGTAGATAAGGAAGTATCCTCGTAGCCTCGCACCATGTAAAAGCATGGTGCCAGCAGACGACAACTGGAAAAACAAGTTATGGATGGCTAGTGCATACCGGCTAGTACACCCACGCTATCTGTCGGAGAAGTAATATGTTATCAATGTATGAATATTTCTATGCAGTGTTGCGATTGGATATTTTTTAATTTCTAAGTTAATATTAAATTTGCCGTGAGCATTGAGAAGATGTTATGGACCATTTAAAAATAGAGTATATTACAAATACAAATAAATTAAAATTACGTAGTAACACAATGATAATTACAGTACATTGTGTTAATTTTATACCTTTGTTAAACTATATCTTTAGTGCACCTTTATATTTAAAAATCACTTCCCTCTTTAATTTATTTAGTTATTTTAGGCCTATTTAAATTACTTTGCTGTATAAATATGTGTGTATTACTGTAACCTTCTATTGCATCTGAGATCAAAATATAAATTCTGTGATTTCTAAATAGCCAAGTTAGATTGACGGCCTCGAATAAAGAGTGTGACAATAGCGTTGCCAATTTAATAGGCTACATAACTTAAGGTATAATTATTAAATTCTGCCTTTATAGTCTGCTATGTCATGCAATGAAATATTCTTAACAATATTTTGTCTCATAACTAGAAATGAAAATCATGTAGCGATGGTCTAGCATACCGATAATAAAAGGAATAAGAAAGAATGAGGAATGAGAAGAAAAAAGGAAAAAAAAGGTTGAATCGATTCTCAAGATCTTTTTCTTTTTTTAACTATTATGGACAGGAAACGGTAAGTTTTCGTGTTGTAAACACATTTTAATATTTTGATTTTGACTACTTTTTTTATATGACGGTATAGCGTAAATATGCATTTGATATAGGAAATACATAATACGTGTATTAAAAATGTCTGCGAATACACACCACATATATCAGTGTTTATCAGGTATAACAATTAGTATTTTACTGTCTGAACCCTAGAGGTATATTCTTTTAGTTACTTTGAATCGCCAAATTAGCAGCACTATATATAAATATTCATATTTGCATAACATTTTGTACATTGGGAACATAGTAATTTAGTTATTATCGGGCATTTCTCACAGTATTTATCAGCTTATTCTTCCTTCTTTTTGACTTATATAGCGTCTACCTTTTGCAATTTTTCTTTAAGGTTTTTCACGGTAATATATTCCGGAAGTGTCCAGTATGCTTCAATTTTTCTGAAGACAATTTTCACTTCATTATCTACATTGTTATGGTTGGTTTCAATGTCTGGAGATTTTATTATAATATTATTCCTTCTCTATTTCCTTTGTCTTCTTCCCTCTCTTATTTCTAAATACCTCTGATCAAATATTAAAAATTAGGAATACTTGATTGTTTCTTCGATAACACTGTTTTATTTTGACTTTGTAGTAAATACTTCGACCCCGCATAAATCATAATATATGTGCAAACAAAGAATATAAAATTTACAGTTCAAATAAATAATGAAAAGGAACACACACACACATAAAAAAAAGTATACTGTAAATCATACACTGTGTTGATGAAGTGAAAGCAATGGAAAATTACTATTCCGACATTTTACATCTAGATTAGTAAGATTTTACAGCTTTTTGGTACTACCGTAATGCTTCTAGTCTTTCTGCTTTCTTCTGTAAGGAGAGTAAATCCTCGGTAGTGATGGCCAGGAATATCTTGCGAGTGTAAATCATTTACTAGATGCACATATTCTGTATCTACTGGTCTATTTTCAAACTGAAAAGAAGAATGGATCAAGTAAAATAATAACAATGGTGATAGTAATATTTAAAAAAATAAAATAATAATATAATCAAATATATAAAAACCATCCTGCTTATATAATATGTCATGAACGCACAGCCTATGCCACCTATTAACAAGACAGTATTTAAATGTGAGATTAATTGCCATAGTAACCAGGAGAAAAAGCTAGCATTGAATGACTTGGACGAACCTGGGCTAGGGAACTCGATTCTGAAGTAATTTTTTTCTCTGGGCATCACACTTTAATTGTGAAATGTACATTGAAACTGGGATTTTAGTTTGTTAATTATAAATTGTTTTAATTGTTTATGCAGGATTTGGGTAAGGTTCATGAGTGTATGGTATGTTTTAATAATTTAATTTCGAATCTTTATGCCCATATGGAAAGACAAGATTGGTTCTATTCATTTAGTTACCATATTTGCCGGCTTATAAGATGCACTTTTTTCCTTTGAAAATAGGTCTGAAAAACGGGGTGCGTCTTATACGTCAATACTCAGTTTTTTTTATTACATTCATTTCTGGAAATTTCCTCTATTCGGATTTACCCCGTATATACTCAAATACTACCCGCGTATTAACTTATTTGAATACTGGACTCCTCTCATCTGAATTTCAACATTTTATACCATATCGGCTCAATATAACACGATGCTTTGTAGTAGCCCCACAGTATAGTGTAACAGTAGCGAAGCTGGAATGTAAGGAAAATGAGACAAAGAAGACGCTTTCTTATTCACATAGTCCGCCAGTCTGAAACAAAGCTTTACACGTACAGATACCAAGCAAACAGTGCAGTATAACCAGAACCACTAATTCAGGGAAAGTTCGGTGAATTTCCACGCGACTTTGACCTTGGGTCAGACGCACGTCATCGCTTGTGGATTCCCACTGAACAGCTGAATTGAGAGTGTTGTTGTTGAAAATCTTACGCTGTGCGTCTAAGACGGAGACATTTCGGCTGGCTGTTACCATGCACATTATTTTAGACTACCATATGATCTTATCATATTTAATGTAATGTAGGTATGTAATGTTAATTATAACTGTTTAATTAAGAATAAAACTGGCAAAATAATTTTATATTTGGGCCTATAGATTTTTAAAAAATTTCCTTTTGAAAAATTTGAGTGTGGGTATTATTCGGGGGTGGGTAAAGTGTTCGCTATAACAGGCCATGGAGGCCCAGAGGGTTCCAGGAGGCTAAGGCTCCCAGATTTTTAGACATTCGGCACATGAAGGTGGTAAGGTTATCAGCCTTACGTACCGGCCGCCTTTACCCCCAGGATTGCTCCTGGTACTCATTTCTGTTAGAGGCTGAGTCGACCCCAGGGCCATAGTGCCACCAGAAGGATTAGGCCAATTGAAAAACTCCAATGGCCTCATCAAAATCGAACCCGCGACCTTCTGGTTTGTAGCGCAGTGCCTCAACCACTACGCTACAGCGTACCCCTTCGGGGGCGGGTAGTATGAAATTTTTTCTTGTTTCCTTGCGGAGTGTGGGAATATTACAGTTACGTAGAGTTCAGTATTACCTGATATTTAAAATACTGTAAATTCATTATAATGATAAGTAATAAAGTTTTATCCTTCAAAAATGTGTATGTTACAGAAAAACATTATCAGTCTTACTAATAATCCAGTTGTAACATTTATACCAGGAATATACACAGCTGAGGAAAGAAAGTGTAGCCTACTAATAATTGTTGCATAAGGCAGAATGTGTGCAACCTTTACACAGCCTGGCCCCCTTGTTTAAACTTGACGTAAATAATCAAGATGGCCGATATGCGTAACAGCCGGTCGCTTCGTAGATGTCTGAGATTGAATTTTGAGGTTATGCATCCATTCTTAAGGTAACTTGTTATGAAACATTCGGGGCTACTTTTGCGGAATTATAAACATTGTTCCTTGTTTGCGGGACATATTTCCATACTTGTACCCATGATTACAGCTTTCTGAAAACAATATAATGAAATACTGAAACTACAATTAGTCTGCAGACGATCCATCGTTGTTTGCCCGCTACACCGATAGATGGCGTTCAGCAGTCCTTTCATAGCCTGAGGCTAGGAACGTCATGAAAAGCGTGACGTATTTGATGACGTTGGACGTACAAACACTGTGTAAACTCGGCAGTTACACACCTATTATTGGTAATGCGGCTTATGCAGAACTTGCACGGTGAACAACCAAACAACCGTTCAACGCAGGTATAAGCAGCTTTTATTAGTAAGGCTGTTAAAGTAAGAATAAAATTATGTAATTCATGCAATTTATGAGGGTCGTGCAAAAAGTAAGTTTCCCTGTTTTGTTAAACAGGGAAAATTTTTTGTGGGACTCTCATATTTGAGGGATTTTTATTACATATGTAGTGGCAACACTGAACCTGTTAACATTTCTTTACAACAATCAGTTTGGCATCATTAGCTTCTTAAACATGGAGACACCCTTACTCTCTCACGCTGCCGTCGAATTGTGTTCTGTGATCTATTTTCTCCAAGCTAAAGGCAAAAATCCAACGTAAATCCACCGAGAAATTGTTTCTCTGTATGGCGCAGGTGCGATGAGCGTCCAAATGGTGCGAAAATTATGTTCTGCTTTCACAGAGGGCCGTCAGAATGTTTGTGATGAACATCGCTCCGGTCGTCCTTTGACTGCCACTGAGGGGGACGCAGTGCAGTGCAGTTCAGAGATTGTTGAACGTGATGGGCACCTCACCCCTGACGATATTTATGCTGCCTTACCTCCCCACATTGAAATCAGTCGCAGGTCAATGGCTAACATCTTAAAAAAAAATTTGGGAATGACAAAAGTGTGTGCACATTGGGTCCCCAGTGAGAAAGACAGTTGATCAGCTTAAAAAGTTAAATTGGGACATTCTGCCACATCCATCCTACTCCCTAGACCTTTCCCCAAGTGACTACTACCTGTTTCCGAAGTTGAAAGTTCACCTGGGTGACAGCACATCCACAACAATGATGATCTCAAGACGGAAGTCAACCAATTTTTGAAGGAGGTGGCGCAAGTGGAGTATGAGGCAGGACTGAAAATGCTTGTACCACGGTTACAAAAAAGGCATTGAGAAAAACGGTGACTATGTAGAAAAATAGTTCTTGAGTCGAAGAATCGAAAATTAAAAGAATTTTTTCGATATTTCCTGTAGTTTTTTGTCTAAAAATAAGGGAAACTTACTTTTTGCACAACCCTCGTATGTAAAAACGATGTATGTGTTAATACATACAATGTTATATTTATTTTTCTGTTAAATAAATTATTTAAATAAAACATCTAGCCATTGAGTTAATAATTGTGGGTGAAGCCATGGGCACATGCTTGTATAATATAATATTTAAGTGTGTTAGATTACATTGTTGGGTACTGATTTTGGCTTCAAGGCATTTTCTCAACATCAAAGTAACAATACTAACATTCTTTGAGTTTGTTTCTTTCTTTTGTCCCTAATTTTCCACAAAAATGTTTCTAATGCTTTGATGAATGTTTCATTTCTCTTTTTTACAGATTTTCATTATTACTAGCTCATTGGTCAAATGTGCTCATTCACTCTTGATTAGGTTCCTGTCTTTCCAGTTTTTTGTTGATTGCATTTTACTTAACAATATGTGCACTACACTCTATTTTCCTCCACACATGAGGCACATGTAATTCTCTATATTAGTTCTGAGACCTGTAGTCTAGACCATGCCATTCCAATTGTATCCCTTTTGTCACAGATTGCTAGGTATGATACAGATGCTGAAAGTCCTTTTATCTTTCTGTAACTCTCAATCGAAATTTTGTTATTCATACTGCTAAATATGTTTTATTTCTCTGTATCTTTACCGGTTTTGTTGTGATTTTGATTTATTTTGTTTCCCACAGATGTCCTGGGCCTATATTTTTCAATTAACTTTTTAGGGATCTTGCCAAATTTTGATTGTGAGAATTTGATTCATTAAATTCATAACAAATTTTTACTATATTGCCTTCCTTCATTTTGAGTTTAATTTACTTCACTAGTCTGACCATTATCTCTCCTCTATAGCTAGGTTACAATATTTGTCTGCATCCAGTTTCTATTACAACCCCAGCACTCTATTGCATAAAATGTTCTAGATTCTATTAACAATTTAATACTGAACCGAGAATGCCAATGCTGATATTTGATGTTTTCAATAAGCATAAATATATCACATGCAGTGATGACTTTCTTTTAAAAATGGCACTCTTTATTTGCTTGGTCCATCCTCCTTCTAAATCTGATTTCATGCTTAAGTAGTAAATATCATTTACCATACACGTTTTTCACCAGCTGGGAACCAGTTTTCTAGTGCTTGAGTTACTTTTGGTTCTTCAGTACAACTATTTTGGATTTATCAATATTAACAAACAATTTCCATTTATTACAATCATTTTTAATTGCTTTCAATGACCTTTGTAATCTTATTATTGTTTGCAAATTAGGTCATCTGCATACAATAGTGCAGGAATATTTTTTTGTACTGTTAATTACTGGAACAAATTAATTGATTTCGTCAATACAATATGTCATCTGTGATTAAATTTAATAAATAAGAGCTGAACATCCTTTATCTTACTCCTGTTCGTTGTTTTACTGTTTTTGTTACCATTTGTGGTTTAAATTTTACACAGAAATGGTATACAGCTTGTACATTTCTAATCATTTTCCTCCTAAGGCCTTTCTTTAATAATTTGTGTACCTTGTGCAAAACTTTTCTAAAGTCTATAAAGACAAAATAAACTCTTTAACACATATAATACCCTCTTTTCACAGGTAAATATTTGCATATCATTGTAATTAATATGAATATCTTATTGGTTAGTATATTAATAGTATATTAAATATTAATTAATAGTAGGGCTACCGGTATATTAATAGTATAGTATATTAATTAATAGTATATTAAATTTTTCTGCCCATAAGCTTATTCTGTCTGCTGGAATACCTACATATATTTTCCCTACAATTGGTAATATTGAAATTCCTCGGTAATTATTTGCACAGTTAACACCACCTTTGCATTTGTGAGTAGAATGTATAATTGCTACTTTTCATTTGCTTGGAATCATCCCCTAATCAATGCAACTGTAAAAAAAAATGTTTAAATGATTCATTCTTACATTGTCGTTGCAAAACATCTTCCAATATTCACTGAGAATCCTATCTAATTGAGCAGCTTTACCATTTCTTGATTTCTCTATGGATTTCAGAATTTGTTATAGATGAATCTAAAACATCTATGTGACCTATATTATCTGTATTATTATATGTGTTAAATAAACTTTCAAAATGCATTTACCATTGACTTGGATTAATGTTTCCTGTTTTTACCTATCTTTAGCCATGTCGTTAATTGCTTTCCACAGATTCTTGGGGTACTTTTGCAATCCGTACCACCTTGGTTTTGACTTGGTTTCATCTAGTAATTGCAGGTAATGTTTTCCTTCTTTTGTGTATTGGATTTTGGTACAATCGAAGCTATTCATTTTTTAAAATAAGAGCAAGCCTTCAAAACTTGTTTTTTTTTTATATTTTCTCGACAATAAAAGTTATACCAACTTCTTTTTCTAACATGTGACTTTTCATGCTTATTTACCCTCTATTAAGGGGGGACATACAACTTTCGGTGAAATTCATAGGTCAGAAATAGGTGAATTTCATTATTTTTACACAGCAATGAATCACTCTACAATCTTGCAATCTGATGTACATTTTGTTCACTACTTTTACAATTGCATAGGCCTACTATTTTCAAAATTAATCAAACTGTTCCAGTTATGGGTGATTATCATATCAAAATGGCAGCCACGTTTCATGTACTGAAATGCCGTTTCCTTGATAACTTCGGTAAATATCAATATTTCTGATTGATTATTTTTCAGTGTTTTTGTTAATATCATATGAGCAATACTCATAATCATTCATTTAACATTAATACAAGTAGTTTATTTTTTAAATATATATATTTTAATTAAAATTAAAATAAAAAAAATATATAAAAAAAAATTCTTATATTGTAGATATTCCGAAGATTGTAGATGATGTTGTTCATATGATGTTTGCAAACAGATAGAAAAAAGAATCATTGAAAAATAATGTCATTTGTGGAAATTATCATGGAAACGGCATTTTAGTGCCTGCCATTTTGTAATGATAACTACCCATAACTGTAACAGTTTGATTAATATTGAAAATAGTACGCAATTGTAAAAGTAATCAATAAAAAGTATATCAGATTGCAAGATTGTAGAGCAATTCATTGCTGAGTAAAAAATTAAAATAAAATTCACCTATTTCTCACTTATGAATTTCACCGAAAGCTGTATGAACCCCCTTAAACCCTTATGTACTCTGTATGTAAGAAAATTCATTATGTATCCTTTACTTTACTTAGTCGATCCTCTTCTACCATCTAGTGTCGAGGTTTTTAAAAGAGATTTCCACTTAACACAGTCTCTCGCCATTCTCTTTGCTTCATTTACATCCAGTCCTTTTCCTTTCAAGATCTTTTTCAAATGCTCATCCTAGGTTTGCCTAGGTTGTCCTTTTAGTTTCTTCCCCTCTACTCTGGCTTGCCACACTTTTTCTTTTTGGAATTCTTTCTTCATCCATTCTTTGTATATGGCCAAACCATCTCAATTGTGAGGATTCTATTTGCTGTTGGATAGGTTGAATTTTTAAACTCATTCTAATTGTCTGGTTTCTAATCTTATCTCCTTTTGTTTTCCCTTCTATCCTCCTTAAGCATCTCATCTCATTTGCTTACAGTTTACTGATATGCATATGCATAATGGCCATGATTCGCATCCATATGTTAATGTTGGGATATTATATTGTTTTATATACTGTCAATTTAGTTTTCTTTGTGATTTCTTTCTTATTGATGAAGTTCCAATTTAATGCTTGATATAATCTTCCTGTTGTTGCTATTCTATTGTCGATGTCCTCATCTACAGTAGAACCCCGATAATTCGAGCTAATTGGGGCTGAGGCTACCTCGAATTACAAAAAACTCGGATTATATGGAAATTTCACTAAATCAATGGGTAAATCGCAAATAAATGTTTAATGAGCACAATAACGGTTTAAATAATAAATAAATAAACAATATAGTAGGCACATACCTGTGTTACGCCTGTATGCATATATAGTCAAACATTTCCAATTTGCTACATCGGCATCCTTTAAGGATTAAGTCATTGTCTGACCCTTAATGGAGTGGAACGGGGAAGCGATGCTACTAGGAAAACACTTTTAATTACCATTGTAGGGATTACTGTAACAATACAGTATTCTTTTCTGAAAGGATGGGGAAATATGCACTGTACAATTGATTGACACGAGGTCCCGACAAAGAAAAATCGAACCTAACGGTTTCTGTCAATCTGTAATAGAAATGCATTAGCAGTCTGAAGCCAAGGTTATTTCTGTGTATTATGAACAAAAACCCTAAGTGGGACAGTTTTACCTGCATTTTTGTACATGGAAAAATTTAAAGAAAGCTCAAAATGTAACACATTCGGAAGTGCGTAAAACTTACTTGCGGAGACCTTATAAAAACAGGATTTTACTCTAGTTTTATGGACAATTTTAATTTTCTTAAGACCAGCTCGAATTACACGGAACCTCGAAATACCGGGGCTCGAATTACCGAGGCTCTACTGTATTCTTCCGTCACTATTAATAATACAGCCCAAATATGTGAAACTTGTTACCTGTTCTATTAATTCTCCTTCTATCTTTATTTTGTGTTTTTTATGTTCTCTGCTTATTATCATGGATTTAGTTTTGCTGGTACTAATTTTCATACCCATTTCCTTTAATTCTTTGTTCCATAGATTTAAATTATGTTGTAAGTTTCTTCCATTATTTGCCATTAAAACTAAGTCATCTGCAAAAACTAATTGTGATATTGTTACAGGCTTCATAAGCCAATGCCTACTTTAAGAGGTTTTATATTTTTCGAGACCTTTTTTAGGATATCATCCAGCAGGATAATAAATAGTATGGGGCTCAAAACACAACCTTGTCTCACTCCCTTAGTCATGTAAAATTTATTGGAGTGTACATTGCTCATTGCTTGTACGGACATAATTTGTACAGTCATAATAAAAGCTATTAAATTCTCTTCAATTTTCTGTTTCCTTAGAACCTCCCACAGTTTGCCCCTAGGTACTCTGTCGAAGGAAGGCCTTTTCTAGGTCAACGTAGCAAAGGTGATCTTCCTTGTTATATTCTGTAGTTTTCTCTGACAATTGCCTCAGGGTGAAAATTAAATCTTGTGTGCTTCAGTTGGATCTGAAGCCATATTGGCTCTCTTCGAGTTGGGATTCTATTTTTTGTGTTAATCTTTGTTCTAGAATTCTTGCATAAATCTTTCTTAGTACACTTAGCAGAGATATTGCCCTGTGGTTCTCACAGTTTCTATTATCTCCTCTTTTATAAATTGGGATAATTTCTGCGACTCTCCAGTCTTTTGGAGTTTCCTTATATATCAAAGCAAGGTTTATGATATGGAGTAGTAGTTTCTTTCCGGCTTGTCCCATGTATTTGACCATTTCAGGAGTAATCATATCATGACCTGGAGCCTTTCCATTTTTAATTTTGTCAATAGCCATTTCTAATTCTCTGTCCAGTATCTTATCTTTGTTCTTCTAGATTTATAAAACTTCTTTGAATATTCGATTTTATGTTTGAGCCTTCAAGTAGATCAATAAAGTGTTCTTTCCATCTGTTCATAATATCTTGCTCTTTTGTTAGTATATTCCCATCTTTATCTTTGATGAATTTCAGTGAGCATTCTTTATCTTTCCTTAAAATTTTTAGAACCTTATAAAATAATTTGGTATTTTCTTTATAATTTTCTTCCATAAAATTTCCAAACTCTTCCCATGATTTCTTCTTCAGCTATTACAATTTCCTTCGTTTTTTGTCTTTCTTCCTTATACTTTTGATAATCTTTTGATGATGTTAAATATTTCTGCCAATTTTGTTTCTTCCTTTGCACTTGATGTTTAACTTCATCATTCCACCATCTAGTTCTTTTTTACTTTTTTCACATATCTTTTCTGCCGCAGTTAAGATTACTTGTTTAAAGTTTCTCCAACTACTCTCTAGATCTATCACGTTATTTATTTCTCCTATGTTGTCAATCAATTCCTCTACTTCCTGTTTATAAGCTTCTTGGTGTATTTTGTCTTTAAGCTTGTATGTTTTAAAGCTTCTGTTATATTCTTTTGCCTTGATTTAAATCCTTCTTTATTTCCCTCTATTACCATTACCATAGTGAGTGAATAATGGTCACTACCAATTTACGGTCCTCTCTTTACTCTGGCATCCTTAACATATTTCATTTGGTCTTTCTGAACCATAATGTAATCAATTATTGATTTCTCATTCCTGGAAGGTTCAGCCCGTGTATATAAACGTATTCTCTTGTGATCAAATTAGTATTTGTAATTATAAGTCCATTCGTAATACAGATGTTTAGTAGTCTTTCTCCCTTATAAGTAGGCCTACATGTTTCTTCTCTATATTTGCCAATAACATGTTCTACTATTTGAGGATCATTTCCCACATTTGCATTTAAATCTCCTAGTATGATATTGGTTCCTACTATCATATCATCTAGAGTGTTTTGGAGTTCTTCATAAAATATTTCTTTCTTTTCTACTGCTTCATCTTCGTTTGGGCCATATACTATTACCAAATTGATTTGTTGTTCACCTTCCTTAATCTGTACTGTCATAATTCTTTCATTTATACATTTCCAATTTATGATATTTCTGACATTATCCTTATGGATAATACAACCCACTCCTCCCCTTGCTCTTTCAACTTATGAAACACCACTATATATAAAAATATATCCACCTTCTAGAGCCTCACAACCTTGCCCTTTCTTTTTAGTTTCTGTAATAGCCAGATATTTTATTTCTGTCTTTCTCAGTTCTGGGATGAGCTCTACTTCTTTTCCAGTTATGCTTCTTATATTCCAAGTACAAAAAATCATTGACCTTTTTCCTTGCCAATTTGTCGCTAATTGATTCCGTTCTAGTGTAACATTTTGGTTTCTTTGAACAAATCCATTTTTACTAGATAGGGGTGTTGCCCCTCTGCCAAACCCCCAACCTGGAGGGCCAGGTTATTATGTTTCCTACGTTTCAATATAAACTTTTTTCTGTGTTTGCTTCAATCCCCATTAAGGAAATTTTATTAATTTCTTCTTGAAGTCTATTGGAATGTAGAATAACATTGAAATTGTGTTTTGTTTTTTATGTGAAACATCACCGAATTTAACCCACTTGTGTGCCAAAATTTAACATTTTTATTTGCCATAGTAAAAAAGGATCCATATTATTTGAAAGTACAGATTTCTGTATTGCAAACATAAATTACAAAGGCAATGTAGGCCTACTGTAGGAGTGAGTTCTGGTGTGAGTGTCAGGGGTACTACAGATCAAAAAGTTAGCTGGGTTTTGGCATTGGCTTTTTACACTGCCTTACATCAAATAAAAAACACACATAAGATATTCGGAAAAAATAAATATCATTGTACATCTCTTATCTACAAAAACTATAAAAATTCATTTGAAAGTAATATTGTACTGCAATCATTAGCAACTGAAATATAAACATTTAAACTCTGTACTGTTTTTTACCCCTCTGTGTACATTGTACAAACTTGCATGGCTGCTGTAAAAACTAAGGTAAGACCTAGAAGTTAGAAACAAATATCACAAACTTATCAAAATTAAATGAAGGGTGGTTCAAAAAGAGCGCTGGTTTTGAAACGGCTGGTAAAATTCTGTTTGTCGGTTGGTGACATTGTTTTGTTTCGTTTCTATTTCCAGGAACATTCCGATTGTTGATGCAGTTGGAATTTCTCACATTCTGTGTCTAACCATGGAGCAGTTCACTTGTGAGCAACGTGTGCTAATCGTGAAAACATTTTATCAGAGTGGAGAAAGATATGCAGCAACTGCCAGGCGACTTTGCACGATTCTAGGGTGTAATGAAGCATCGAATGAATCTACAGTTCGCAGACTGATGAAAAAGTTCTATGAGACAGGTTCAACAGTAAACCTCAAAAGTCCTGGTCATCGTTGTCGTTCTAGTCGAAGTGAGCAAAACATTGCGGTGGTTCGTGACAGTGTGGCTGTTAGCCCAATGAAATCAATTCGTTGCCATTCCCAACAATTGGGATTATGATTTTCTTCAGTACGGAGAATCCTCCGGTATGATCTCCATTACCACCCCTATAAAATTTAGTTGACGCAGCAGTTGAAAATGACGGATCACCAGAAGAGATGACAGTTTGTTGAGTGGGTTCTGAGAAGATGACAGGAGGACGACGGCTTTCGCAAACAAAATCATCTTCAGTGATGAAGTGCACTTCCACTTGAATGGATTTGTGAATAAGCAGAACTGCCATATCTGGGGTTCAGAAAATCCTGCATGATCCAAGAAAGAGAAATGCATCCACAAAGAGTGACAGTTTGATGCGGCTTATGGTTGGGCGGCATAGAATTTCTTTGAAAATGAGAAAGGACAAGCTGTGACAGTCAATGGAGATCGATAGCGTACGATGATAAGGGAGTTCTTGTGGCCTCATTTGGATGGAATGGACATTGAAGAGTTGTGGTTTCAGCAGGATGGTGCCACCTGCCATACTTCTCGCGAAACAATTCAGTTGATCCATGAGAAGTTCCCAGATCACCTCATTTTGCGCAATGCTGATCATCAATGGCCATCAAGGTCATGTGACTTAACTCCTTGTGATTTTTTTCTTTGGGGTCATCTTAAGTCATTGGTGTATGCCAATAAACCCCTTAACATCCATGACTTGAAAGAGGAAATTCGACAAGTTGTCGGCGAAATGGAACTGGAAACTTGTCGTGCAGTCATAGTGAATTTCATGGACAGAGTTCTCCCATGCCAGCGCGGTAGAGGAGGTCATATGCCCGACGTAATTTTTTATACATGAAATGGGAAGGTTAGATGAACATGTTCATGTATTTTGTTTATGTTTTTTGTTAAAATAAATTTCTTAATTCCATATATCAAACCGGCACTCTTTTTGAACCACCCTATACTTAAATTGTTTAATTAAATTTAGTAATAACCAGTTCCTTACATCTTTAAGGATGACATCAACAGCTTCTTCTGTGCGTCCAGAAGCAAGAACAAGTCTTGGAAGCGAATCAGCTGGAGCACCACCGTTAATTTTTTTATTCTCATTCCTTTTCAATAACAAATGTGCATTTCCCCCTCCAAAACCAAAGCTATTCACTGCTATTAGATTGCCAGGAAATGGATGTTCTTCTGTTACAATCTGCAAACAAATATTGATAACCCATAATAAAGGAATAAGTGCAGATACCTCATTTGTAGAGATTATTAATACTTATCATCAGGTCCTGGATTCTGATGACATGTTGTCTTTTTATTGATAATAATAATAATAATAATAATAATAATAATAGTTTATTCATCCTCTGAACATTTACATGTTATGGGATATGCTAACTATACAAGATCAGACAGAGTTGTGTTACAATTTGCATATAGAACAGAGAGAGAAAACATTAAATCTTATATACATTTATTTACAGTGAAAATAATTCAGCATTGTGGCATTTTTCTTCAAATTCCTCTATACTGTATATGGCATTCTTTGTTAAGAATTTTTTCATGTAGGTCATGAAGTGTTTTGTTTTGAGGTTTCTAATTTTGTGTGGGAGGTTATTATATAGTTTGGGACCTATGTGCTTATAGCTATTGTGTGTTTTTGTTAGTCTTAAATATGGGGTGTCTAGGTCTGTTTTTTGCCTTGTGTTGTGGGTATGGATCTGACTGCGTTCACTAAAAAGATGTTGGTTCTCCTTTGTGTAGGACAGAGCATGAGATATATAGAGAGATGGTTGTGTCATGATGTTGCTGTTCCTAAAAGCAGTTCTACACGTTTTTTGGTTATCTATGTTATATATACATCTAATGGCCTTTTTCTGCCATTTGAATACGGTTTCTGCTCCATGCTGCATAGACATTGCCAACTTGTAGATAAATCCTAATCATGGCCTCTAGATTAAAGAAATGCATTTTTATTAGGTAATTTTTTGTCATTTTATGTCATTTTATATTTTTAGAGCATTTATTTCAATTTTACATAATTATTTTGTCATTTCCATGTCATTTACTTCCTTATTTAGTCATTTTCACGCATTTACATTGAATATATTAACTTTTTTTTTGTCATCTAGCTATCATAGTCCTCAGTAGGCCTACTGTCTTTGAAATGTTGTTTGTTTAATGCAAGAAGGACGCATTCGGTGATGAAGTGTTGTCATGTCTCAGGTGTAAATGAGAATCAAAGAAACACCATAATGTTGTATTATATTACTGTTGTTATTAGATTGACTTGGCACCACAGTCTGCCACTAATAAACAATAAACAATAATATTATCTGGCAGACCGCATAAAGAAAAACCGAAGTTTACTCGCCAGTGTCTCAGTGCCAGTATAAATTTCCGTGAGGAAAGAACATTCACAACAATTACAGTTAGCAGAGGGATTTTATTTTTTACTTTTTATCATATTTCAAGTATGCACCCATTGTTTCGGCAGATGTGGAGAGGAGCTTCTCCATGTATAAATGTATCGTTTCAGACAATCAGAGGTCATTTACCTTCGATAATCTCTGTATGCTGATAGTGATTTACTGCAATCCTGAATAAGGTAGGGCTTACAAGCTCCCCCTCCCCCATATGGGTAATATTTAAATAAATTATTAGTTGGTCAATATAATGCAACATTTTTGTAGGACCTACTTTAAAAACAATTTTCATACTTTTCTTCCCAAATGCTCCAATGAAGAACAAAATTTTTAGACCTACAACATCCTTTCTGCATTTACAGTTTTTACAATTATGTATGAATTAGTCTATAAATTTGTGTGTACAATAATAATTTTTATAAATAAAATATCAGTTTTTAGGTCATTCTTTATAATTATTAAGTCATTTTCTTTAAAATTTAGGGTCATTTTATAGGTCATTTTTCAAACAATTTTAGGTCATCAGAATCCAGGTTCTGCTTATCATGAACCAGGCTCTGCTTATCTTCGTTATTTTGAAGAGATGGTCCTCAAAAAATAATTCCTGTCAAAAGAAGTTTGTAGAGCATTTTTCATTATGTGTTAAAAATGATTTCTCCTCTTTCCTGTCTAAACAATTATGTCAGTTTTTGTAATAAAAGCAAGGAAGGTAGAAAAAGATATATATTGCTTAATTGATATTTATTTAAAAAAATAAAACAACACATGGAAAACATTGCTTAGAATAATGTTTCCAATGATTTCTAGGCCCACTGTATTCAAAGTTTTGCTGGAATGAATGATTATCATCTAGACTGACATACACTTTTATATAAGTATTTGCTTTAAGTATTTACTTTACTAACATTACATTTGCCGTGAAAGTTTTCTGAAAGTCTAAAAATATTTGGAAAGGGCACTAGAAATTCCTTCATATCTAATTTAGCTACAGATACAGGAAAACCTTTCATCATTCTTTCTGACTTTTCTATTAATTTATAACACATAATTAAGTTTCAAACAAGTGTATGCTTTTAAACTTGCAGATGTATTCAGGGTTAGTTAAAAGTCCTGCACCACCTAATAAACAATAAACTTGCACAGAGGTATCTTTTGTGGGTACTTTCTGAAAAGCACTCAATAAGCACTATTCGAAAATATAAACATATAATGGGTATTCCATTTAAAATAACAGAGTTGGAAATACTTCCAGTTAAACCGGTAGTCCGCAAAGTTCTGTATTAACATTTTTGAGTTCTCCATGTACAGCTATCCCAACACACCGAGTTTCATGTCAATGAACCACATGCTTCAGAAATTATTTAGGTGGTGCAGGACTTTTAACTAACACTATATAACTAAATTTTTAACATAAAAATTATTACTTTTCATATTCATCATCAAAAATAACTTTCTTTTCACTATACAAAACCACAAACTTGGTAAAATTATTTTAATGTGAACTTAGTAATTATACATTTTTAACCTTTTTTTACTGACACTCATTACTACCGTATGTTTTTGGAAATGTTAATTACTTTCAACAACTGACTCTCATATGTCATATGTCCAACAGGAAGATGATTGTGTATGATTTTGTCATATAGTATGTGTTTTAAGGGTGTGACTCTTATGGTTAATGTGTAGGATTCTCATGTCTGTATTGATGTCTGTGCATTTGTATGACAAGGACAGTTACTATGAGGAAATAGAATGAACACTTGATCAGCTTCTATCATATCATATGAAAGTTGTAGGCCTACTAGGAGATTTCAATGCAAAAGTAGGAAGGGAGGATATTTTCAAGCCCATGATTGGGAACGCAAGTCTCTACTTACAGAGCAATGACAGTGGGGTTAGATTAGTGAATGAATGAATGAATGAAATTAGCCGTGAGTACATCCCATAAGGGCCATGGCCTCCTGCCTATGCAGGGAATAGCTCAGTAAACTTAACTCCTTAAGTGAGCAAGTCCTAAGGAGTGATTTTTGACACTGTCACACTTTCACTAGTCTCTGATGTGTAGTCATGGGTGACCCAGTAGTTTCCAACTTTCCCTGTCTTTTGCCACTCGTGACCACTGACCTCCTGCTACCATTTTGAACTGGTCAGCCCATCTGGTTCATTGTCGTCCTACATGTCTCCATCCTGATCGTGGATCCCACATGGTCATTCGATGTGTCCATCTACGTTGATCCATCCGTGCCACATGTCCCCCCCATTTCCATTTCTGGGTTAGTGCTTTTGTAACCACATCACACATGCCTGTTCTTCTACGTATCTCTTCATTTCTAATCTTATCTCTCAAAGATACTTGAAGGATTTTTCTCTCCATCCGTCGTTGGCAGGTCTGGAGTGCCTGTTTTTGCTTTCCATTCAGAGACCATGTTTGGCAGCCGTATGTCAGAGTTGGTAAGACACATTTCTCCATTACCTCAGATTTTGTACTTATTTTCTGCTTCCTATCCATCAGAATAAATTTTAACGACCAGAATTTCTTCCATGCCAGACCTATCCTCCTTTTAATTTCTTTCTCTGTGCTTGTATGGGGAGATATGTTTTGTCCTAAATAAACATAGTCTTGTACATATTCTAGGGGTACCTGGTTTAAATGGATTGGCTCTTCTGCAGCATTTGTCATTACTTTCGTTTTTGTTGTGTTCATAGTTAGACCTGCCATTTTGCTGACTGTATCTATGACCATGATCATTTCTTCTAATACCTGTGCGGATTCGGCTACCACTATGATGTCGTCGGCAAACCTGAGATGTGTGAGTTGTTGGCCATCTATGTTGATTCCATACTCTGGTTTCCATTCTATTTTCCTGAACTGATGCTCTAACAGGCTGGTGAATAGTTTAGGTGACAGAGGGTCACCTTGCTTTACTCCCCTTTCTATCTTGAACTCCTTTCCCTCCCTTTCTGTTCTTATTTTGGCCTTGCTGTTGTTGTACATTTTTCTCAGGATTCGGATATATTTGGTTGGAACTCCCTGTTGAAGTAATGCTCCTAATACGTATTCATGTTCCACAGAGTCAAATGCCTTGTTATAATCTATAAAGGAGATGTAGATTTGTTTGTTGAACTCATTCGTCTTTTCTATCAATTGATTAACAGTTTGGAGGTGATCAGTCGTGCTAAATCCTGTCCTAAATCCTGCTTGTTCCACTGGTTGGTTTGCATCAAGCATTTTCGTTAGTCTTCTGGTAATGATCTTCATAAACAGTTTGTATAAACTGGATGTAAGACTGATTGGTCTGTAGTTATTGATGTTGTCCCGTGCTCCCTTCTTGTGCAGTAAGATGATTCAGCTCGTTTCCCATTCTGTTGGTATTACTTCAGATACGATTATCTTGTTGAACAGTTCTGTGATTGCTGGTATTAGATCCTCTTGCCCTATTTTTAGAAACTCATTGTATATGCCATCTTCACCGGGACATTTGTTACTTTTCAGTTCATTTATTGCTGTTCTTACTTCGCTCGGAAGGATGTGTGGGATGTCCTCTGTGTTTCCAATTTCTACACTAGGGTCATAGGTTGGACCTTTTGTTGTTATGTTGCTTGTATATAGTTTGCTGTAGAACCCTGTGGCTTGTGTTAGGATCTCGTCTCTTGAAGTCTGTCGTTTCCCCACGTTGTCTTGCACACCTAATATCCAATGCTTCCCTTCTGCCATCTGTTT
Organism: Ectobius pallidus; assembly: GCA_964059195.1. Classification (NCBI taxonomy): domain Eukaryota; kingdom Metazoa; phylum Arthropoda; class Insecta; order Blattodea; family Ectobiidae; genus Ectobius; species Ectobius pallidus. Next base: position 91,683,648 of record CAXKWD010000001.1, read on the forward strand.
TCGTATTTTTCTGACTGATTTGGAGTTTTCAATTACCATCGTTATTTGTTTGTGGTTGTGTTCTCTGATATCTCTTCTTATTGCACGCTTGGTGTCTCTGTTTAGTTCACTGTAGGTTTCTTGTAGTTGTGGATTGGTTTCTAGCTGTACCTTTAGGTGCTCCCTTTCTTCTATCATATTGATGGTTGATTCTTTGACCTTGTTCTTTCTCGTCTGCCCAGATCCTGTGCTCCTAGAGTCTTTGGCTGCTTGAGTTATGCATTTTTCAATGTTTGAGTATACTGTTTGTGTTTCTTCTCCCTTCTGTTTGTACATTTCTTGTATGTTTACCTTTAGCTCAGTTAAGTACTGTGACTGGTTTAGCTTTGCTGGATCGACCAACCTTTGTGTGTAGTAGTGTCGTTTCCTTCCTTTAATGTTTATTTGAGTGCGGACCATTCTATGATCTGTATCAAATCTTACACCATTTAGCACTTGTATGTTACTTACATCTCCTATCTGATCTGTAAGTATAAAGTCAATTTCGTTCTTGATTCTCCTGTTGGGTGCTTGCCATGTCCATCTGCTGTCTGCTGGTTTTTTGAAGAAGGTATTTACAATTTTCAGTCTGTGTGCTTGTGCAAACTGGATTAATTTTTCGCTCTTCCATTTCTTGATCCATATCCATATGGGCCCAACGGCTCTTCCTCCTCTGATTCTTTATGTCCTATTTTACTATTCATGTCCCCCATTACAATTGTGCTGTCTGCTGCATGGTTATTGAGTGTGTCTTCAAGCAAGCTATAGAATTCGTCACTCTCCTCTTCTGTGCTATTTTCTGTGGGGGCATAGACTTGTATTATGGTCATTGATCTATTGTTGATGAGAAGAGACAATACTGTAATTCTTTCTGATATCCCGTTGATGCTGGTTACATTACTTTTCATATGCTTCTTGATTAAGAACCCCACCCCTTTTTGACCTTTCGTCTCACCAATGTAGCTAAAAATGTCTCCATTCTGTTTTTCAATTATTGCTTCACCTGATCGTCTGACTTCACTTAATCCCAAGACATCAAATTCGATATTTTTTAGATTAGTATGAAGACCAAATTAGGAATGCTTACCAAGCTGAGATTTCAAATAGATTTGCAGTTCTAGAAAACACTGCAGAACAAGAAGCTAGAGATGGTATAAATATCGATAAAACCTGGGAAAGCATTAAAGACAATATTAAAGTATCAGCAAAATAAAAATTAGGTCCTCATGAACTGAAACCAAATAAACCGTGGTAAATGCAAGAAAGAAGGCGAAACTACAGGGACTAGCAAATCTGACGATTTGAAATGCATATATAAAAATAATAAACATCACTGTAATGCAAGGTTTAATAATCACATTTCTTAGAGCAATAATTGCCATTTACAGTTCTTCCATTAGTTTCTGTTTGTTTTGAAAATTGTGTCCGATAAATGACGACCACCATTTTGTAGACATTCATGTAGCTTTGAATTGAAGTTTTCCATCACTCTCATTAGCATGTTGTTCAGTATTGCCGCTATTTCGTTCTGAGTAGCTAATTTAAGGTCATCTAGTGTATGAGGTCTTCGAACATACACTTTTGACTTGAGATAGCCCCAGAAGAAATAATCACACATCGTCGCCCTCCCTCACAGCATACCGCTGCTTTGGGATTATCAGACCTTAGTGTTCAAAGGATGTTGCATTTGGATCTTCATTTCCACCCATACAAAATGGTAATCGTTCAGAAGTTGCTTGAACTTGATCTTTAAAACCGAAGAGAGTGTGCATTTTGAACATTGTGAATGATGGTGCAATCATTCTGATGTCTGACAAGGCCCACTTCCATCTGTCTGGATATGTAAACAAGCAAAATTTCCACTATTGGACACCAAATAATCCCTGCGAGCTTCATGAACGGCCATTGCATAGTAAACGTGTAACAGTGTGGTGTGGTGTGGCCTATCGGCATAATAGGCCCATACCTTTTTTGAAGAAAAGGGCAGGCAGGTTAATGTTAATTCAGTTCGTTATGTGCGAATGCTGAATAACTCCTTAAGGCCGGAGTTGGCCAGACATGGAATTAATTGTCCAAACATTTGGTTCCAAGAAGATGGTGCTACTGTGCACACAGAAAAACTCTCAATGGGCCTGGTCCGGGAAATGTTTCTTGGATGTGTTCTGTCAAGAAATGGTAACCTCCCCTGGCCTGCTCACTCCCCGGATCTGATGATGTGTGATTATTTCCTCTGGGGTTATCTCAAGTCAAAAATGTATGTAATAACTATTGAGAAATCTCTCTTATCATCATAGAAAATTTTGACTAATATACTTCTATCAAGGCTTGAAGCAAGGAGATGCACTATTACCTTTACTTTTTAATTTCGCTTTAGGACATGCCATTACAAAAGTTCAGAAAAACAAGGTAGGCCTAGAATTAAATGACAGTCACTTGATTTTAGCTTATACTGAAGATATTTGTCTGTTGGGCGGTGACATAATAAAGCCAAAGAGAGAAATGCAGAAAGCTTTTTCGAAGCCTGCAGGAATGTTGGATTGGAAATTAGTGAAGATGAAACTAAATATATGGTCATGAAACATCAAAATAATGTGCTACAAAATATTAGAATAGCTGGTAAATCATTCAAACAATTGGAGAAATTCAAATATCTGGAAGCAATAATTACAGACACAAATAATGTTAAGGTAGAAGTTAAGTGTAGACTCAAATCAGGAAATACCTGTTTTTATGCAGTTCAGAAACTCTTATCTTCTGTCTTCTGTCCAGATGTCTAAAAATAAAAGTTTATAAGACAATTATGTTGCTGGTTGTATTATTTGGATGCGAGACTGGTCGCTTACTCTTTGGGAAAAACGTAATCTGTGAGTGTTCGAAAACAGGGTGGTTAGGAAAATATTTGGGCATAAGAGAGTTGAAAATGGGGACTGGAGAAAGCTGCATATTGACGAGCTTCATAACCTGTACTCATCACCAAATATAGTAAAGGTAAAGTGATCCCTGTTACAGGCCATGGAGGCACAGAGGGTTCCAGGAGGTTGAGGCTCCCAGATTTTGGACATTCGGCACGTGAAGGTGGTAAGGTTGTCAGCCTTACGCACCGGCCGCCTTTACCCCCAGGATTGCTCCTGGTACTCATTTCTGTTAGAGGCTGAGTCGACCCCAGGGCCATAGTGCCACCAGAAGGATTAGGCCAGTTGAAAAACTCCAACAACCTCATCGAGAATCGAACCCGCGACCTTCCGGTTTGTAGCGCAGTGCCTCAACCACTACGCTACGGCGTACCCCCACCAAATATAATAAGGGTAATTAAATCACTGAGGATGAAATGTTCTGGACATGTTGCGAGCATGGGGGAGGAAAGACATATCTAAAAAATATTGTCTGGGAGACCTGAAGGGAAAAGACCAATTGGAAGACCTAGACATAGGTGGGAGGACAATATTAGGATACATTTAAGGGAAGTAGGATTTGCAAGGGATGGGTGGATGGAGTTAAAGGCTGGTATATGTAAGGTTGCCTCATTCCCGTAAGAGCTGTGGGGAGAGTCCTACACTGCTGTGTGACGACACCCCTAGCCTGCGCGAGGATTAAGCATTTTTATACAATTGTAATGATGGGAAGAAATAACACGAAAACACCATCCTTTTAACAACAATAGGCCCCTAATAAGTGTTTCCGAGGTGAAGATAGAATGCATACGATCCTACATATAAAGAGGATTTAACAAAAAAATAGAATAAATATTTAATACAGGTACAAATAAGAATAGTGCAGCTTTACAAAATTAGGAAAAAGTTTGCCTTGACTCAGAAAAAAGTAGTCTAGTAGATATAACTTAGATTATGCTGAAAGATTTTAATTTTACATGTCTAGGTATGTTTACATATTTCAGGTAAATCATTCTAAATTATGGAAGGAGGCTTAAAAAGAATAGACTTTGGTATATTCTGCAATATTCATCTTGACTTAGAAAAATAAATTTCTCAATTAGATCAATGTGCAGTTGTGTATTTTCCATATTTATTTTACATGAAATTAAGTTAAATTAAACATCTATAAGATGAACCAAGACACTTCTGATTGCAATGTACTTGTCACAATTTAATTACAGAGCTTATAATCATAGATACTAAACAATTATTAAAACCAAAGAGGAATAGACAACAGGGAACAATGCTTTCCAGAGGCAGAAAACTGGAAGATGTAGCCTAGCTAAATAAAATGTGCGCAAGGAATAACAATTATTATATATAAACCAGTCTGTATTGTTTGTACAACACTTTGAAATAAACATTTACAAATGATTCAAAGTGATCATAAATATAACAGGTATACCTTTAAATGTATACCAACCGACAGCATTTAAATGGTCGAACAGTCCGAGACTCAATACTGAGAAATTTAGTCATGTTTTTCATGTAGATATGGATTTTAAGACGCGCTTATAATAAAATAATGAGTCAATAACTCACCTTCAGTAGGAAGTGGATTCTTTTGCAGTTAACAACAGATCCATTGTTGAATATTCTTCCCCCCAACCCAGTGGGCGAGGCCCAGTCAGGTTTATAGGTACTTTCAGTTTCTGAAAGATGTTTTATTAGGGGAGTCCATAAATAAAATATTCAAGAATTTTTACTTTAATACTGGTACTGGAAAAGAGGATTCCTAATTCCTCGAAGCGTTATTAAAACATTATACTGTACCTACACTAACATTGTAATTATTTAAGCGGCATTAAAGCAGTAATGGAATTAAATAAAAAAACACACTCTGGTACACTGACACTTGAGGTGATAAAGTTATGTATAGGCAATAAGGATTCACCAACTATTAAATTTAGGCGTTAATTATAGCACATAATATGACGTAACTAATCAGAACTTTGAATTAATATTAACACAGCACTTGTGTACGACACTTGAAACTAGAGCTGTCTAACAATGAACTGGTGTTTTAAAGATTTTTAAAAGGGAGTTTCTCTTCAAAATTTACATTTTTTACATCTGAAGGGTAAAATCACATTTTCTAACCCTTAACCCATCTTTCAGGCGGTGGGAATTTTTGAATAGAACATTCTTTTGTCAAATATAGTGTAGGTGGTCAGCTCAACAAGGAAAATTTTCTACCTGTCTATAAACTGTTAATAGTGTGCGGCTGTCTATAAATAAAATGGACAGGCTCTTGTTTCTACTGGCAATGTGTATGAATAAAGAATTATTTACAGAAGGGCAAACTCCGCTCTGAATGAGACAAAAAAATCGTATAGGCTACTTCCCATTTTCTGAGATATAACCAAAGAGTTGTAAAAGTACTCCAATAAATTTAAAGAGAGAAGCCTTGCCAGAGAAATGTAAGATGTTTGTGCGTTTTCTTTATTTTGACATCCGCAGTATGTTTTACAGAAACCAGCAGCTTAAATATTTTGTTTCAAATGTCTCATTATATGCCTATTCATTTGAGGCCTGAGCACTCAGAAGTGGTCTCTCTATTAAGCCATACCCCCTGTAAGATCATATGTAGTCTATCTTTACGGAAGCCTGTATTATTATAGTTAAAAATAAGTTTTATTCCCATCATTGCCATTGTATGTAGCTGTTTAAATCCTGTGCAGGGTGTCACGTTGTGAAAAACGAGTGACGAACGTGAAGAGGAATCCAAGTCAAAGAGAGGTCACTGAGAGGAGCAGGCCTAGCCCGCTAGGGCGGGTGCATTATGCACTTCGCCAGAAAGCAGTAAGAAGTCAGCGAAAGAAAGGAGAGACAGACTTGGGAAGTGGAACAGGAAGGTTGTGCAGAGAAGGAAGGTTGGGCCAACGAGTAATTGGAGTGAGCGGCAGTTGTGGCGATGGAGTTGTCTGACGTTCTGTATCAGAACGTAAGCTGAGATGGACAGCTGAACGAGAAAACAATGACCGATGGCTGTGGAGATATAGCTATTGGACTGGGACGAGCCAGAGCGTTGGTTGGCTTATGTCGTGGCCGCTGTAGCGAACACCAGCTAGAAGAGGAGAGTATGGTCGAGTCTAAGTGGTGCTTAGATTCGAATGGAATCCATTAGGAGATGGACACCGACAGAAGAAGGATTGAACATGAAGGGAGAAGAACAGCGCTGGTCTACTGCTTGTCGAGTATCAAAAACTGTTATTTTAAGACATTTTGAAACGGGAGATTTTTAACTATAAATTTTAGTTCTGGTTATTCTAATTTATGGCTGACGAGCAGATTATCTTGTGAGAAATGAGTATAATAATTGTATAAAGAAAGGCAAAATAGAAGGAATCAGCAAGTTAGATTATTAACAGTTTTACTGTAGTCCTATGCTTTCACTTTCTGTCGGGAAGTTAGAAAAGAAATTAGGTTCTGGAGGAATTAAAGAAAGAATTGTTATGTGATTTTAAGTATGAGGGTAAGATTTTTGAAAGAGTTAAGAAAAGAATTTAATCAAAGCCAGAGTTAGGTTGATTAAGGATAGTATGTGTAGTGAAAGAAGAATAAGTAATTCACTTTGAAAGGAAGATAGAATTGCAGATTATAGTATTTCAAGTTCATGAGATAGAAGAGTTAGCTTAACAAGAAGTTAGGTGAGAAAGGAAGCTTTAATAGAAAAAAAAGTAAGAAAAGTTACTTGAGGGTGAAGGATAGTTTCGTAATGGGGATTCATATGGGAATTCAGAAACACTAATGTTCACAAACCAAAAAGAGGAAAGAGCGTAAAATGTTAAATAAAAGAAAGTAAAAGCTTAAGATAGTTGGCGAGCTAAGGCCCCCTATCTTAAGCAAAGGATTGGGAGATCGATTAAGTGTCATACTCCCTAAAATATTGTAAGAACTAAATTGTAGTAATGGAAGTAGGTGTAATGAAAAAGAGATGGGTTAGTGGTAGTATAAATTAAGATAGTCGGTGAGCTTAGGCACCCTATCGTAAGCACAGGACTGGGAGATTGAATAAGTGTTATACTCCCAAATGTTTTGTAATATCTGAATGTTGAGTTAGAAATGGCTATTAGTTAATTTATGTGCGCGTTGCTTTGCGCCTTATCAAAGCAATAGAATAAGGGAGACCGAGGAAGTGATGTACTCCTATTGTTATGAATCAGATAAAGAATATTGCACCTAAAAATAGAAAGTTGAATAGTAAGTTGATTGTGGTTAAGATTTAACCTAACAGAGAAAAGAGTTAAAGTTAGTTGAAGAAAATAGAAAGTTGAACAGTAAGTTGATTGTGGTTAAGATTTAACCTAACAGAGAAAAGAGTTAAAGTTAAAGTTAGTTGAAGAAATTTGGGAAGAGAAGTGAACTTGGAAAAAAGTAAAATAAAGTCTAGAAGCCTAGTGGCTTAAGAAAATGTAATTCAAAAGTGATAGTCCAATCGAATTGTCAAAAGTAGATGCAAAATTTAGGGTAGAGCTAATTTTTTTATATGTCTGGGATGGTTTTGAGAGTAATTTCTGACATTTTGCCAACAAAATTTTTTGCCGCCGGAGCCGCCATCATGAAAAAACTTCAAAATTTTCTATTTTATTTCTGTTTTCGCCCATTATCTGCCAAAATACGCACCTGACAAAATATTTTATTATTTATCCTAAAAGTGGACTAAATTTGACACAGTGTTAGGTCAAATTGAGTTTTCTACCATGAATAGTTTCGGAAATACAGCTCTCCGAATTTCAGCAACATTTTGCAAAAAATAAAAAAATTTGAACTTTCAACTAGTTTTTGCTCGCTATCTTCTAAATGACCAAACCTTGAGTAAAATTTCGAAGGATAACTTTTAAAGTAGAGTAAATTTGCAACAAGTTGAGTATTTAATGTTTTCATACCTATTATAGGTCACCAGATACAGAGGTATCTACAACTCCTCACATTTCAGAAAACTTATCGAAGGTACGAAAGTCTAGTTTTGCCTAGGATATTCTAAATGGCGTTTATCAGTAAAAAACCTGTGTTGTCTTATAGTTAAGTTTTACATTGTAATTAACAACCAAAACAGTATTTCCAACAATTTATAATGATAAAAGACTAAAAAAAACAATGTAAACAGAAAATAAGAAAAGTTGGTGTAGGTACAGCATTTTGATTTGGAGAGAACGGCGTTTTATTTTAGAAGAACACTTTTGCAGTGTCCTCCGAAAAAAATTACTTCCTATAGCATATACAGTTGTCCCAAAATGGAAACATGTTATCGGAGGAATGGCGCTAAGAGGCTCTTTGTCACTGCTCCGCATACCGTTCTCTCCGGATACATCTGTTTTTATGTGTTTGTACCAGGCAACCTTAGGCATTTTGAAATATTTGCAGACAAATTATGACTCAAAGGTTTCAGTTATCTTCGATGGTTATCCTTCTGACGCTAATCAAACAAGCACAAAGAATTGTGAGACTCCGACGGGCTACGAGTCCATCTCCTGATGTCATCTTTGATAGAACTACTGTTTTGAAAAGTTCACAAGAAACTTTTCTCACCAATGAAAACAACAAGAGGCGCTTCGTAGAATTGGCAAAAGCTGGAATAGGCTGTTAAAGATGCAGATGTCTTGATTGTTAGCACTGCCTTCTCAAAAGCATCTCAATACGACACTGTCTTTGTAGTTGGGGAGGACATAGACCTTCTTATTTCCTCACTACATTACCATCCCCTCATATAAAGAATATATATATCCAAAAGTACGGAAGAAGCAAAGCTGCAGACATCTTCTAATCAAGGCAGTCATTTCGCCACAGCTTCTCCAACATGCTGCTGTTCATCCATGCTTTCAGTGGTTGTGACACAATATCTGCAGTTTTTGGCCACGGGAAAACCCACTTCTGTTCGCCGATTTTGAAACATCCTGAACTAGAAGAGGAGGCTAATGTAATTCTGATCCCTCAAGCTACATCAGGAGAAGTGGCTGAAGTGGGCCAACATTTTTTGGGTCACTTATGTGGAGGAGACCCTGCTACACAAACACTTGACAAACTTCGGCACGGAATATTTGTAAAAGCTGCAGGAAGAATGAAATTTAACTTAGCGAACTTGCCCCCAACCAGTGATGCGGTTCAACTTCATGCCATGCGAACATACCACCAAGTTCAGGCATGGGTCAGTGAATACAAAGACCCTTTGAAGTGGGGCTGGGTGAACACACCAAGAGGCCTCTTTCCCCTTAAAGCCAAGAAGCAGCCAGCTCCAGAATCAATTCTGAAAAGTATTTCCTGTACCTGCAAGAAGGGGTGTTTAAACCCTTGTGGGTGTCGTAAAGCTGGATTAAAGTGCACAACGATATGCAAACATTGCAATGGGCAGTCGTGTGAAAACATACTAATAGTCCTGTCCTCCGACAGTGAGGATGATGACACTCCTGATGAGCCAATTAATTCGTTTTTGGATGAAGACGCTGAAGAGTACTTTATCAACACTGGCTAGATTGTGAACATCATGGACGAAATAGCAGACGTCAACTGCCCAAGTCCCTCTAAGTGCCGAAGACTATGAACAAACAAGTTATTCAATGCAATGTTTCACCAGAACTCCAGCTAAATAAAATCTTTTTGTATATAAATGAATGTTCTGTGCCGTTATTGCTCCTAACTTGTAGGCACATGCATTTATTCAATCGTTGCTGTATATATATTTATAAACCTCTGTATTTTGTGACCTGAAAGAGGTAGGATAAGTTTAAAGTACCCAATGCAATGTTTCACCAGAACTCCAGCTAAATAAAATCTTTTTGTATATAAATGAATGATCTGTACCGTTATTGCTCCTAACTTGTACGCACATGCATTTATTCAATCGTTGCTGTATATATATTTTTAAACCTCTGTATTTTGTGACCTGAAAGAGGTAGGATAAGTTTAAAGTACTTGACAAGTTTCAAATTACCTCTAGTTTAAGTTTCCATATGGAGTTTTACTGTAGGTTTGGACATTTAGAAGATAGCGAGCAAAAACTAGTTGAAAATTCAGATTTTTTTATTTTTTGCAAAATGTTGCTGAAATTCGGAGAGCTGTATTTCCGAAACTATTCATAGTAGAAAACTCACTTTGATCTCAAACTGTAGAAAATTTAGTCTACTTTTAGGATGGGTAATAAAACATTTTTGTCAGGTGCGTATTTTGGCAGATAATGGGCAAACACAGAAATAAAATAGAACATTTTGAAGTTTTTTCAAGATGGCGGCTCCGGCGGCAAAAAATTTTGTTGGCAAAATGTCAGACCTGGCGCTATCAAAGTGTTGGAAGACCAATTAACAAATTATAAAACAGACATAGTGGCACTGCAAGAGATCAGATGGGTAGGGACAGGTATTGTAGAAAGAAAGAACTTTGTTATATACTATACTATCCGCGCGCCATATCTTGAGCGCTCGGCTCCCTAGTCCTCATTCGGTAGGTTTCGTTCAACTTCGTAGGTTGAGCTGACAACATTGAAACACGAAGTACGCTATACACCCTGACATCTAGTGGCTTCAATACTAAACTTTCATTCTGTCTCAGGAACCTTATTTATTTATTGACATTATCTTTTCTGACGCATGGAGTTATGTGGAAAAATACAATTTTTCGAATTGCTTATTTCACAAACACGTCACTGTACATCCAACACTTTCCTCACCTCTTTAAGAATTCCGTATGTGCTAATTTCTGACACTCCCGTGAACTCTGATGTCAATTTCATGGACTGAAAGTTGAGCGAACTTTTCACAAAACGTATTAAATACGTTTAAAATTAGGCCACTAATTTTCTCCACTTTTAGATGCCTTACCTCTCTTATGTTTTACAACACGAAATGGTGAAGCATGTTCTGCTAAGACTCTTCTTCATGCTTAAAACTAGTCATCCAGTGTAAATATATTGAGCCTATTTATATAACATTCTCTTCCCGGAGGAAAATGATTTATTTCATAACTAAAGCCTTGTGACGTGTTATTAATTGTTACGCAATACCGTCACCACGTTATATTATTGGACTGCATTAAAATCCTTGTCTATTAAATGTCACTACATAAAATAGCGAGGATGATTCATCGGAAATAATTATCCAATTCGGCATCCACACTTACGCTGTTGACGTGCGCTTACCATATTCGCGATTCTGCTGAAATATGATTTCTTTGGTTGACAACACTGCAGAAAGACTGGCGGAGTAGCTATGTTTTGTTCCCCCCAACCCTCACTTCCCCGTAAATCCAGCGCTCAAGATATGGCGCGCGGATAGTAGTTGCCACCCTACAGACCATATTTTTGGCACTGGGTTCATGGTGAACAAAAGATTAAAACACTTGATAATGGATTTCAAAGCCATAAACCATCGTTTGGCATATCTGAGAGTAAGAGGCAGGTTTAATAACATAAGTATGATATGTGCACATGCCCCAATTGAGGCCGCTAGTGAGGAAGAGAAAGAAGAATTCTATGATCAACTAGAACAAGTTTGTATGAGGTGCCCAAGGCATGATGTTAAAATGATCCTGGGGGATATGAACGCAAAAGTTGGCAGGGAAAGCATGTATAAGCCAACAATTGGAGCATATAGTCTACATGAGGAAACAAACAATAATGGATCTAGACTAATTCAATTAGCAGTATCATTAAACATGGTGGTGGGCACAACACTTTTCCCAAAGAAAAACATTTATAAAGGAACATGGGTATCCCCCGATAGAGGAACATGCAACCAAATTGATCATATAATAATAGAGGCACAGCATAAAACAAAACTGATCGATACAAGAACATACCGAGGGGCAAATGTAGACTCAGACCACTATCTTGTAATTGCTATTATAAGGGCACGATTTAATAGGCCTAAGTATAACAAGCAACCAGTCCAGCGAATAGAAAGATATAATATAGACCAACTAGCACAAGAACAAAAAAAGGAGGATTTTCGGAAAGAACTAGAGAACAGAATGCAAGGACTGGAACTAAATGGAATTGTAGAGAGTGCAAGTAGTCATGAATTCTGGGAGGAAATGGGAAAAAATATGAGAGAGACAGCAGAGAATATACTAGGGAAGTTTAGAAACCACAAACAAAAATCGGATTGGTTTGATGAAGAGTGCAAACATGCCACAGACGCCAAAAATGAAGCTTACAAATTCATGATCCAAGGACCAAGAACAAGAGGGAAAGAAAACTTGTATAAAGAAAAAAGAAGAATTGAGAAGCAAATACACAAGAAGAAAAAGAGGGAGTGGACGATTGGAAAAAACGAATGAATTAATTGAGAATGCAGAGCAACATAAGGCAAGGCAGTTTTATAAAAATGTAAAGGACCAGAAAAATATTTTTAACCCAAAATCAGCGAGTTGTAGAGATGAGACTGGTAATATACTCTCTGATACACAGGAAATACTGTCTTGCTGGACAAGGCATTTTAAGAGTATCTTAGTGGAAGATCAGGAAGAAGAAGAAAGATTTGTACTAGAGAGGGGATATGAGGGAGAAGAGGAACCCCCAGAGGTCATAGAAATAGAAATGGCAATTGAAGATACAAAAAACAATAGAGCAGCAGGAAAAGACGGTCTGCAAGCAGAACTGTTTAAAGGTAAAGGAAGGACATTTGTACAAAGGATGAAGGAAATAATGAGCATAATATGGAGTACCGAGAAACTACCAATGGCATGGAGGGAAGGGGTAATATGTCCAATACACAAGAAGGGAGATAGGCTTATATGTGCAAACTATAGAGGCATCACGCTACTAAACATTGCTTATAAGATCTTTGCGAAAATATTAAATAATAGACTGAAGCCTTATGTTGTGAAAAACATCGGGACATATCAGAGTGGATTCATGCCAGGGAAATCAACAGTCAAACAGATTTTTGCAGTAAGGCAGATACTAGAAAAGTGCAATGAATATAACATAGGACTCCATTTTCTGTTCTTGGATTTTAAAGCAGCTTACGACAGTGTCAACAGAAATGAATTGTACAAGACATTACTTGAATTCCAAGTACCAGGAAAGCTGATAAGACTGATAATGGCAACAATGGAGGATAATAAATGCAGAGTAAAAGTGAACGCAGAACTGTCAGAAACTTTTGACATTAATAAGGGATTAAGACAGGGAGATCCCTTAGCCTGCTTGTTATTTAATGTCATTTTAGAAAAGGTAGTAAGAACAACTGGAATACAAACAACAACACTATTTTTTATAGAACATCACAGATTCTGGCATTCGCTGATGACGTAGTCATCATTAGTAGAAATATTACGAGTCTGAGAAATGAATTCGAGAGACTGAGTGAGATTGCAGGACAAATGGGATTAGTGGTCAATCAGGAGAAAACCAAATATATGTTTAGTGGGTACTCAAGGATTTCAATACCAAATGAGCTTAACATACAGGAATTTACATTTGAAAGGGTCAAATCATTTAAATACTTGGGGTCAGTGTTAACAGACAATAATAGCATAAATAGTGAAATAAGAGCCAGATTGATAGCAGCTAACAAGAGCTATTTCGGACTAGCAAACCTGTTAAAAGCAAAGAACATCCCTTGCAAGATCAAAATTAAAATCTATAAAACTATAATAAGACCAGTGTTGATATATGGTGCAGAAACCTGGACCCTGACAAAAAGAGAAGAATATTCTCTGGGATCGTTCGAAAGGAAGATCCTGAGACGAATATATGGGGCGGTAAAAGAGGGAGGAGTATGGCGTAGAAGGTACAATCATGAACTATATCAGCTATTCAAAGAACCAGATATAGTCGCCATAATGAAAGCAGGAAGAATAAGATGGCTTGGTCATCTCATGAGAATGAGCGAAGACGAAATAGCCAAGAAACTACTGTTCAACGAAACTGGAGGCACAAGGAAGAAAGGAAGACCCAAGCTCAGATGGCTTGATAGTGTAACAGACGACTTGTTGGCATTGGGAGTGAGAAACTGGAGGAGAAAAGCACAGGAAAGACAGATATGGAAAAGAATTGTAGAGGACGCCAAGGCCCATACATGGCTGTAGTGCAGTAGTGATGATGAATTTAGGCTTGAGTTAAAAGTAGATTCGCGTAAAGCGAATAAAGGTTAAAAAGGGAAAAGTGAATAAAAGTTAAAAGTAAATTAAAAGCAATGAACGTGAAACTTTGCTTAGAAAGAAAAAGGTTAGAAAAAGGAGAAAGTTAAAAGTAAATTAAAAGCAATAAACGTGAAACTTTGCTTAGAAAGATAAAGGTTAGAAAAAAGGAAAAGTTAAAAGTAAATTAAAAGCAATAAACATGAAACTTTGCTTAGAAAGATAAAGGTTAGAAAAAGGAAAAAGTTAAAAGTAAATTAAATCAATAAACGTGAAACTTTGCTTAGAAAAGAAAAGGTTAGGAATTGGTAGAAAGAAAAAAAGAAAGAAAAGGTTAGAAAAAGAAGGAAAAAGAAAAGAAACTAATAATTCTTATGAAAGTTATTATCAATTAAATAAATGAAATAAGGAGAATTGTTAGTAGAGGGTCATATTATTTGATGCCCACATAGTTTAGTAGTAGGCCTATGGAGGACTGAACCTAGCATAATTAAGTACCGGTAATTATTGAGAGGAAGTACTAGAGTTTATCGATGGTCAAGGCATTCATCCTCCCCACAAGCAGTTATATAGGCTACTTGTCAGGGACCTTGTCTATCGAATGGTCGAAATTATTTTTTTAGGCTTTTTCTTACGTCACCGGTTGCAGGAGAGATGTCAGGTTGGCTGTAACTCAGAACCTAGACATAACTAGCTGTATCACCACAGTTCAATTCTTGGACATAGGCCTAAATTTCACTTTCTTTCTTCTACATTGTCTTTACTAGTTATCTTTAAAAAGAAAATTATTCTTCTTGGAAGGGACAGATAGGGTCAGAGTACCATAGGGTTATACAGTAATTGAAAGTTAAAGGAAAAGAAATAGAATATAGTATAATAATTGGAAAGAAACATTTATTAGAAGGAAATTTATATGGTCGTGTTGTGTATTAATGAGTGAATTGTAAGAGTTATGGTTGGATGATTATGATGAAATGTATAAAGTTTTGAGGCAGTGAGCCTGTGGTTAAATGAGGCAGTGGGCCTGTTTAATTGAGCGAATATGGCGCCGTATCCATGTAAAGGTTAGGTTTGAGATAAGAGGAAATGGTGATTCTCGTGAGCGTTTGCGGCACCTTAGCCGTAAGGTGGTGAGATGACTAGGAAGTGTCTTCTACGTGTACATCTGTATTAGCTAAGGTAATATATTATTATTTCATTGTAATGACTGGAGACCAAAAGAGTTTAAAAGAAAGTATAGAAAGAAATAAAACTAAATGGTAGAATACTAGAGAACACAACTAATATAAAAAGGGAAATGTCGAATGGTGTTTCATAGATTAAATGTTGGTAAAAATACATCATACACATCTAATGATTCTATTGGATTAAAGGTAGTTACGATAGAAATAAAAGGTTAATGTAAATGAAAGAAAAAGAACCTGTAAAAGACTGATTTTGAGTTAAAATAAAAATATTGTTAATTGTGTTAGAAACACATAGTTAGTATTCTATTCAAAATATATGTATTGTACCGGTAACTCACTTAAAATATTAGAACCCATTCCATTCTCGACTGTCTAAAAGCTGGCTGAGAGGCAAATATATATATAGGGCCTATATATATATATATACTATGTGAACGGACTTTAGTTAGAAGTTAGTATAGAAAAAATATTGAAGAAGAAATAATAATGATAATTAATCAGTGGATGGATAAGATGGTGATTTGTGGATGGCGCCCTTAACAAATAAGTATTTGCACAAATAGAAGAGAAATCTGTTGAGAGTAATTTAAAGTGAAAAAGTTTAGGAACACCCTGTATGGTGTTGTTATTTAAATAGTATTGGAATGTCAGAGTGTACTGGTTATAAGACAGGTGTAGTTACGTAACCACTGAACTGGGTCACTGTCACAGAAGACGATCGGGTCATAGAACTTTATTACATAAAGGAAAAGATAAAGGATTTGAAGATTTTGGAATATAATAAGTTAAATAAAGCGAACTAAAGCTAAAGTACGTCACAAGGGCTAGGGGCTACATCACACCCTTTTGCTTAATACGCATGCGCGTCGAACGAGACAACTTTGCACATACCAGCCTTGGATGGAGTTAGCACAGAATAGGGTCGAATGGCAGGCTCAGGTGAGCACTTTATTGAACCTGTGGGTTCCATAAAATAAATAACATTCCTTTAGCTTGCTTAGGAATTGTCTATTGCCAATGAGTGAGTGTGTGAGTGAGTTTATTAGGTAATTTGCATAGACAAAATCTATGTTTTGTTTGAGAACTCTAATTTATTCTGTGTATCACGTATTGAAATTTCAGCTTGTTTGTCCAATTAAGAATTTTAGTTTACATCACACAGTGTGAACAAAATTCAAGAATATATTTTCCTGTAACAGAGATGAAGGTAATTTTGCATTAATATTCTCACCCTTTTACATGTAATTGTCAGATAATGGAAAAAGTAGGCCTATACAATTCCAGCAACATGTAGTTTTAAATAAAATGAAGTTAGAGAACTTTCAGTATACAATTTCACCCAGAGTATGCCATAGTTAAAATAGAAAATTTCTGACTATAGAACTGAAAGGAATTTTAATATATGAACTCTTCAGTATTATGTACTGGTAATAATATATTTTCGAAATATTTGCAGCTTGCTTACCTTGAATTTACCCTTTACCAATCCTTCTACATCAGATCTAAGATTTTCCAAATTAATATTAGGAGGGATGAAACCTGACTCCATTATAATTATTGCTTTTGTGATAGAAACAAGTCCTGCTGCTGGCTCTGTATGTCCCACATTGGATTTCACTGATCCCAAAAGTAAAGGCTTTTTTCTATCTTTCAAGAAAACATTCTGCACAGCCATCAACTCCTCTGGATCACCAACCTAGAATTATTAAGTATGAGGTTCTAAAAACTTGTGTTTATTATTCTGTCAATAACTTTCATTTTCAGAGAACGTCACAAAGAAATAAATTATTATGACTGCAAATCTAACACAGTTAGACCTGATTTGCACACATGTTAAGGTACCTGTAAAGATAAAATAAAAAGTACAACTAAGAATTCCTTATAAATCAGATTTAAATACCTTGTCAAGTCCTTTTAAAATCATATATTTTTGTTAAGAAGAAGGTACGAGGGGGAGACCGAAAATAAGTTTCCCCTCTATTTTTTCCCAGGAAATCAAACAGCAATGTGAAAGACACCCATACACCATTGGGTATTGCTCAACCGCGATCCAGCAGAGCCTGTGCAAAGTGGATAGGAGTCTCTCAGTCTGGTCTTGGTAGCTATGAAGAGAAGGTGCATTTTGATGTCGTGGACAAAGGAGGAAGTGAAAGCTATTTTCTGCTATGAATGGGAATGGGGAGTATTGGGAGCAGAAATCCATAACCGCCTCATGGAAGTCTATGGGCCAGATGTGATGTTGAAACAAATGGTGCAGAGATTCAGTGAGGGGCATCAGCAAGTGCTGGACACACCGAGACCTGGATGGACGTGCACGGCCACTACAGACGAAGATGTCAGGATGGTGATGACATGATTAAAGTGAACCAGCGTATCACCATCGATGAAGTAGCAGAAGAACTTGGATTCGGACATGCGCGAGCACACAAGATCATCCAAGACATTCTTGGATACCAGACAGCAGGATGGGTGCCTCGACAACTGACCACGAACCACATGGGAGTCAGCCTGGAACATCTTGCGCATTACCATCGTGATGGCAATGACTTGTGTTTTGGATTGTGACGGAGGATGAAACATTTCACGCCCGAATTGAAGGCTGCATCTATGGAGTGAAAACATCCATCATCACCTGTCCAAAGGAAGTTCAAAACAATGCCCTCTGCAGGTAAAGTGCTCCTCACAGTGTTCTGCGATGTCCAAGGGGTTTTGTTGCTGAACTTTTTGGAGGATGGAACCATCACTGCTATCCGGTACTGTCACACCCTGTCGAAATTGAAGGAGGTGATTCGGAAAAAGCAGCCTGGCCTTCTCCTATCTGGCGTTCTGTTGTTGGATGACAATGTGAGACCACACTCAGCGATGGCAATGCAAAACCATATTGCAACTCTTGGTTTGGAGCACCTAGCCCATCCACCATACAGTCCTGATCTCACACCCAGTGACTTGCATCTGTTTCCGGCTTTGAAGAAGACTCTTGGTGGAAGGTGCTTTGGGAGCACTGTTGATGTCGCACAAGCTGTTTGACACTTCTTCTGTATGCAGAGCCCTGATTTTTTCCTGGAAGGCTTTTTTAAGCTTCTAAATCGGTATGACAAATGTATCAATGTACAGTATGTGGTAATTATGTGGAAAAATAAAAGTATGTCATATCTTTAATGTATCATTATATTTTTTTTTCTTTCATCCACACCTCTGTACACAGTCGCCAGGGGAAACTTATTTTTGGACTCACCCTCGTATAATACACCATTCTGACCAAATACTTTATCAATGAGTGAAAAGGAAAGTATCCTAATTTAAAATCAATATACATAGGTTCCAGATGTGATGAAAACTGTGATGCTCTTCAGTCTTCCCAAAAGTGAGTCCATGTTCTCTTGGGAATTACTTGTCACCCAATTTACCATGTAGTACAGTAGAACTTTGTTATAGTGACCTCGGTTTGTATGACATCTTGTCTATAACGTTAAACATTCCGTGAAACCAATTAATTCCTCATAAGACATATGCTTTTCTCTCTTGCTTAATACGACCAGTGCTTTTTTTTCCTAAAAAAGATTTAAGGGTAGTCTTGCTTTCAATTTGGCAGAACATTGCCAGACATACCCACATGTTTAAAACGAAAGTGGAATCACACAATATGCATAAGTTTATACAAGGTCCTCTGAGGTGGATTCAGTTCATACACTTTATTCTACCCATAAGTTGTACTTTAGTCTATGATATGATCACAGGGTCTTACACCTTTCACCAAAAGACATTAAATTTAAAATGAAAAGTACTTATACCTCTATTTTAAAGAGTTGGGGACTGACAGGTTTGTGACCAACTTCAGAACTACTGCAGGGTTTGATTTTATTTCATTTTATTTTATTTTATTTTGTCCATCGGAACATATTACATGTTATGGAATATAAATACAAGGATATAAATTACTGATCATCTAACATGTATATAAGTGGAGTCATTTTCACAAGGGTACATATAATTTAACACATAAAAAACAACTGCAGAATAGCCAGAGACAGAATGTCATGTGTCATGTCTAGACCTGGGATTTTAGGCTCTAAAAAATTAGATTTAGGCACCTAAAATAGGCTTTTAAAACAAGTATATAGGCTTTTAAAAGAGAAAATAGGCACTTAAAATATGCTTTAAAAATGTGTAAATACACAGATAATAGACTTTAAAATACTACAATATGCTCTTCAACTGTAGCATGATCTTTTTTTACTGTAAAAACGTGGTATACCTATTCTCATCAAAAATAATTGCAAAATTAAGACAGAATTAAAAATACATTTATCAAAAACAGTTTTGGATTATATGAAAAATTGACACAACATGTACCTACCTGCTTACTATATACCTGCTACTTGTTGTTTTGAGCTAATCCTCCCCCGCCAGTCAGAATTCCTTTGGGGACAAATGTTTGGGAAGTTTCTATGAAAAACCCACCCTTTGCTGTACTGCTCTTCATTCAGCTATATCCATTAAATGATTGTAAAAGTTACAGAAGTTGAATTTTATTTTAAATGTGCAAAATAGGCATTTTAGGCACTATAATAGTAAAAATAGGCTCCAAAGGTCCAAATAGGCATTTTAGGGCACTATAAAACTCTATAAATATAAGTGATCTATCATGAAATGTCAACATATTTAAAAAATTTCATGTTATCTCATAAGAAATAAAATAGGCATTTGCCTTAAAATCCCAGGTCTAGTCATGTCATACAAATAAATGCAGTTTTAATCCAAGACGAAAGAGATGCAACAAACTCTAATGTTGGATCCGTAACATTGGCAACATAGTCGTGATTATCATTGCAGCGGTGCTATAGCACTTACGGTACTTGTTTTCCCAATCGCAGTGCTAATGTCAGGCTCCACCTCTAAAAAATCATGGGATAAATAATGAACATAACATTAAAAATAGCTACTTCAATGCAAACGATGAGTATAATCACTTTTATTATTTTATTTGACACAAAATTCTCCAGATTTCAAAATTGTGGAAATTATGATTTTCTCCTATACGAAACTGTAAAAATCTTTAAGGGGTATGCGTACCCCCACGTATCCCCATAAAAAAGCACTGCATATGACATACATAAATGTATCTGCCTTGGGTTTAATGTCACTCTAGTAGATGTCAGAAAAGCAGATTCTTAACTTTAAATGCAATTTTCTTCCTACCTCAATTTCCAAGAATTGCATCAATACGACATTTGGCAATGGTATAAATTTATCTATTTTCAACAGAGTAAAGTGATTCTATTGTATACATTCACCAAAACCTATTGTCCAGGGCTTGGAAAGTCATTATTAGCAGGTAGCTTGTGGAATGTGGACATCCTTTGCTTTTTTTTAGAGACAAGTTAGTGGTGGTGGAGAAACATAAGATATAATTGTTATTGGTTTTATGGGAGGGGGAAAGCTCTGGTCACAGAAACATCATTATCAGCCTTGGGTGTTGGCATGCTGACCACATACCCCAATCCTATGCAGTGGTCAGATGTTAGGCCTAGTCCCTACATGGATGTAGTGCCACAGGGTTTAGTTTTAATATATTTATAATATAGGATTCATTTTATGATGACTGTAACCCCATTTCTGAAGACTGAACAACAGTTAAAGCTAGCCAGTTGAAAATGTGATATATTAATAAAACCTAACTTACTTCATCCTTTTCTAGCCATGATTTTATTTCTGATTCTACATGTATTTTATACTATAATTTAAAAAAATAAATTCTTTGTAGATGTAGATATCTCGTTCTGTAGATGCATTTATCCAAAGAACAGTTGTGAGTTTTGCTTCTGCTCTCTGTGTGTGGTTTTATATGTTTTCCTTTCCTACTATTGGCCTTGGTTTCCCACTGTGCTGCTTAGGTATTGAGAGAGATACAAGGCTGATTATGCATTTCCAAAACTGTCAATTCTAACATTCCAATTTAATTATATGTACAAGTCAAAAGTAAAAGCATTTATGTACTCGCCCTTTCAACCTGGGGATTGTAAAATGCAAGTTGAATAGTAGGCCTACTTATATTCTAGATGCCTTGTATGAAATGCACAGACAGCCCTGACCACCCTCAAGACAGCAGAACCATATTTCAAAGTTACTTGTCAGCTTCAAATATCTATTGAAAGGCCACGGAAAAAATTCCTCTAAACACTGAGCTGGGTAATCCGCTCTGATCACATTTTAAAGGAAAAGTTTTAAAGAAAGAACTGGCTGGCTCTCTGGCTCTAAACATGAACTGCCTTGGTCTGCCATCTAGTGCCGATGCTCTAACCACCTTTTTTTTTTTTTTTCCTTTCTTTCTTTTCTTCCCTACATAGTTCAATTTATTGATTAAAGTTTCAAAACACAAGTGTTTTATGCCTTTATATACGGTAAATGTGGATAAAATCATGAGTTTCTATTTAGGACGTGCAATTCTGCTGTCACAACTGCAGACGCACAGGCATTATTGTTCATGTAAGATCACTGTTTTTGATATAGGGGAAGTGCATAATAGTCCAGGACTTGACTGCAGTCCTGTAGGAAAATTTGAGTAGGGAGAATTTTTTTACAGGAATGTTTAGTAGGTGTCCTAATAAGTTTTTTGAGCTTGGGTGGACATCCGCCACCTGGTATATTTTCCAGCTATGACGTCATCAAAGATCACAAAACTGCTCATATCTATGATAATACTTGATTGATTTTCATGCAAATTGAGTCAGTATGTTGTAATTACTATTTGTAAGGTGTATAGCAATATGTTTTAACTGTCACTTGAGATAAGTACACGAAAATTTAAAAAAAATGAAGTGATTCGTCATCATCAATGGAATTGTGAAATAGTTTAAAGATTTTTGGAAATGGTATTTGTTTTATGTACCTTGTGTATCAGGGTTTATTTAAAAGATATTATTTAAAATAATGTTCTCGATTTTACAATAAGCTTTAAGCAGTCTCCTAACGAAGTCCTGATTCTCAGTCATTTTAAGACTGATTCATACACGATTGGCGCCTTTGATAACTTTGTCCATGAGGAATCTACCTTATCTGGTACAGAAGTTTCTCATGACACTGTGTGTGCACTTTTTTCAAGACAACCCACTAGATATAGCTGTTAAACCATACATATTGGAGACTGGTATCACACGAGGTTTGAAAGCGATTCAAGAGCTTTTTCCATGCCAAAACATACAATCATATTACACACCAGCAAAGCATCCTGATCTCCCAAGCGATCATGAAATTTACTTTTTTCTTTCTTTCTTTTCTTTTCTTTTTTTTTTCAAAATGAATGAGGATGGGAAGAAGCAATACGAAAATTCAGACATGTTATGGCACACTTCAAGAACTGCACGACCTCTTCTGCACAGTTCCGATGTTGACACAGATTACGAGTTTTCTACTCCAGAAAAAAAACCTTGAACAGCTTGTACCATCGTGGAGTACTTCCAATGCACTTAGTTCAAAAGAGGATCTACAGCAGAAACAATGTCAACGCAAGCTAAGTGTTTTTCCATCATTTTTTATATGTACAGTGACTAGTTTCAATTTAAATCATCCGCTGTGCCTTCTTGCGCTGATTCAGCTAAAATTAGGCGCAACATTTCATCAGCTTGGTGTCACGCGCTTGTGTGGCAGGTGCTTGCTTGAGGGACGCTGTTCGTAGCATCGTTTGGTTTTTCAGTTCTCTATCTGCAAGCTTACCGCGCTTTTAACAAAGGCTCCATTCGCCCTTTGTCTTATAACCGGTAACTATTGATATAAAACTTCCATTATAAGTTTTATTTATTCAAGTAAATTATCTATCATAATTTACATAATTTGCATAGTTCAAGGCTTATTAGATCTGTTCGTTAAGTCACTAAAAAAGCATTTGTATGGTGACGTCATCAGCTCATCAGTGAAGCAAATATTTAGTGAAATTAACAAGTTCCAATAACAGTGAACACGATAAAATAACTGTATTCATCGTTACCAGTATTTTCATATATAATTTATTGGTGATTTACAGTTTTACATAATTTCATATAGTGGAACCAACTTCTACATATACAACTTTCTTCAAGGCAATGCCGACAGACCCTCATAATCCGCAGTAAATAACTTGAAATGAGGGTGTCTTGGACAATAGAGTTGTATATTCTGGATTTTCAGCATGTTTTCTTGGCGTTGAACTTGCCTGACAGCCAATAGAATTTCGTATGCAACCAATCAATGCTCATTTCTGAATTTTTGACATACTCCACGTGGGCACCAGACGAGTGCCTTCAGTCAGTATACCATATGCCATATACCACTCCTTAAGTGCCAGACAATGGCTTAATCCTCAAAGCGTCCCGACTGTCTACATAGGTCTAGCCTCCACTATACACGTGGTGTAATATTACATTTGGCGCCATTTTATTTCATTGTATTTAGCCAAGTGTTACAACAGTTTATTCAAGATTATTACTCATTCAATTTCAGTTTACTAGTGTGAATAAATTTGTGCATCGTTTTCAATGACATGTTTTAGATTGTAATCCAATAATATTCCTGGGATCTCTGATTTCAACGTCCTGCGAAACATAGTCCACTCTTGCTCTAATACGGTCCTCCATCTATCCAGAGAATTAATTTACTCATCCTATGTACCTTCCATTGTACATTCTCTATTCTACATTGCTCCTATTTATCCGGATTCCCTTACGAACCCTACAAACAAGTTGGATTTTCCCTGTGATTTCAAACCTAGTAACTCAGCATGCAACTGTTTACATAGCTTTATTGAATTTCAATAGTATCCTCGACCATTTGGGCCAAAACTACCTTCCAGTAAGCCTGTGACGAAGGTGTTTATGCTATTGCACGCTAAGTCCAGCTAAGCAATTCAGATAAGTTTTCATATATTGTACTGATGTTGGGAGAATTTCATATGATTAAAATTGTGCTTTGTTGTTTAGATAAATATCTTCGTGGAAAGGAATACCCAATGTGTTCATTGAATGCTCAGTGTTTGGGGTAAATGTGGTAGAGTTGGTTTTAAATGGGAACAGCTATGTGAGGGGAGTAAAAGGAATGTTTAGGATGATGGTGAAATCACTTTTGGAAAAACATTCTATTGAGTCTTATGCATCTGAGTTTGAAAAGTTACTTCACATCCAGCAGAATATTTATTTGGCATGGGGAAAAAACATATCATATGGATGTAGATGTCAATGTAGAGAAACTCCTCACAGACTATGATATATTTTTTGGCTGTGGAAGGCAAACATCAGAAAAAATTTTTGTACTGGGACAATTTTCTCAAACTGCTCCAGCTTCCTAGAAATTTGATTCGTTCCAATAGACAAGGTCTCTGGGAACTGCATCTAGACACATTACAGAAACTTCAACCACTATTTGCCTTCTTTGATTGTATTAACTATCAGAGATGGTCTTCTTTATATCTGGAAGACATGATAAGACTACCCGAGACAGCCCCAGAGGTGCATGAAAATAATGTTCATGAAGGGAGAGCACGTTATTAAGCGGTATGATCATAAATTTTCAACTGTTGCTGAGGATATGGCATTGGAATAAACCATTAATAGATCACAAAAGAGCTCATCTGGCATCGTAGGGCTTACTAAACAAAAACAGTTTGTAGTAGAATGAGAGGTAACACATCATGAGCGTGTGATGATATCAAATCTATTTCGGGAAGTAACAGACTCCATTGCTTTTGTCAAAGGTTTGAACATCCACCATGAGTTTTCTAAGAAGCAAACCCAGTGCTTAGATGCAAAGGTGTCTTCAATTTTGAAATACTGTATATATTTCAAAAGGTAACCCGTTGGATATGCTTCCTAATCCATTACACAATCTACTGACAAATGCACACAAAGATACAAAGGAAAAGATATTAAATGTATTTAAGACTGGTGACAACTGCGCAAAACACGGTACGTAGTCAAAGCAATAAGAATCTCAAGTACCATCCACAAAGACATTCTACCAGCATTTCATAGCACTAAAACACCAAGCGCAGAATATCAGATTAGATTATACAAGTAAGATTGGCACAAAAAGAGCAGCTCTTCGTAGTGCATAGTGCATATCTGGAAACTTTGGCGTATCATTTGACTGGGATGACATAGAACAAAGCCATAAATCTGCAGAATACTTAGTGCTGTTCTCACGAAAAGGGTCATCTTGTAAATCTTCAGATGATCTTAGATTGTGCTATATGATCATGCGAAGAATATAGACATTGAAGATTTGCCACCTACAAGTAAAATTGCTAAAAGCCGTTTGTTGAGATCATATTTCTACATATACCTTCAGCGACACTGTATTGTTGATGTGCTTGTTAGCTTAGATCTATGTGAATTTGGTTTTGCAGTGATAGAAGATGATTTGATTCCAGGAAAAAACTTACTATCTCCCACTGATTTTATTGGAGCATGCCAATTCCTATTGCATTTGTAGGGAAAATGAAGTAACCTGTTGCAGCTACTATAAGTGTGGTAGTAAGGGGTTAGAGTCACCTTTATTTTCAGATAATCTGAACATGTTTCAATATAATCAGTTAATCACTGTTTGTATCCATGATGTTATGTATTTACGTAGTAAAAGAAAATAATAAAAAAATTAACAAAACTACAATTTTTAAAGGAAAAATAAAATTACATTTAAAAAAAAAATGTTGTTTATTTATTTAATGTGACAGTCAAAAACATTGGTATATACCTTGCAAATATTAATTACAACATACTGACTCAATTTGCATGAAAATCGATAAAGTATTAACATAGATATGAGCAGTTTTGTCATCTTTGATGACGTCAAAGCTGGAAAATGTACCAGGTGGTGGATGTCCACCCAAGCTCAAAATACTTACTAGGACACCTACTAAACATTCCTGTAAAAAAATTCTCCCTACTCAAATTTTCCTACAGGACTGCAGTCAGGTCCAGGACTATAAAACTTATCGTTCATATAATAAATGACTTCGGGGTCTTATGAGTTACAAAATCACATGGGTTTCTGATAAAAGAATTGTCACTTTTAAGGTTAATATCATAAAACTTCTGAACTTGTTTCCGTAAAATTACATGAAGCATTTGCATATTTAAATCATCATGAATCTGGATAGTCCTAGTATACCAATTTGATCCATGTATAATTCGTAAGGCTTTATTTTGCACAGTCTGTAGTGATTTGAATATTGTCTTTGGTAAATAACACCAAGCAGGTGAAGCATATGTTAGAATAAGTAGCACAAGTAACTTGTAAAGAGTAATCTTCCTTTTTAAACTTAAAGCAGGAGATTTCAAAAGAGGAAATAAATGAGATATTCTTGCTTGACCCTTCGACTTCATGTATTCAACATGTCTATGCCAGAGCAGTTTGCTATCCAAAATAGTTCCAAGATATTTGAAAGTATTTGTAAAATGAATTTCTTGATTGTAGATCTGTAGATTTTCACGTGGTCTTTTCTTGCATCTTGTAAACATTATGGCTTGACACTTTTCTGGATTTATTGTGATTCTCCACTTGTTGAACCATTCTTCAAGGTGGTCAATGTGCCTTTGCAGACTAGAAACAGCAGAAGTGGGATCATGATTTGTGATATAGATTGTTATGTCATCAGCATACATTAACGTTTGTGTGAAGTCATTTGTAGGTATGTCAGTAGTATAAACACAGTACAATAAAGGTCCTAAAACTGACCCTTGAGGTACTTCAGCTTCAATTTTACGAGTGTTAGACAAAAATCCATCAACTTTGACTTGAAAAGTTCTATTTTTTATGTAGCTCTCTAACAAAACTGTTAATGCCAGTGGCATGGATAAGTTAAGTTTATATATCAGACCTGAATGCCAGACTTTATTGAAAGCCTTGGCAACATCTAAGAAGAAGGACACTGTGTATAGCTGTCTGTTGAAAGCGATGGAAACATCTTCTACTATTGACAGCAGATTGTGGTTTACAGAACGTCCTTTTTGAAAGGCAGTTTGCCAAGATGGAATACTTTCGTTTGTGGAAGGCAGCATTCTTTTAAGAATAATTTTTTCCAGGAGTTTGCCATGGGTATCAAGTAAGCTAATCGGACGTCTGTTTTCTGGATAACTTGGTGATTTATGTTGCTTAGGTATGGTGATTATATGTGCATGGGAAAGTATTTTAGTCAAAAAGCTGAATTGAATATCTTTGTAATATGACAAATTGTTTTTTGAGGTAGATTTTTTAGAGCTAAGTTTGGCACCTGATCAGGTCCAGGAGATCTAGAAGATTTTGTAGTTATTTAATTTCCCTTCTTACTTCAGATGGCAAAGTGAAAGGTATGCTATTTGCATCGGAAATTGTAGATAGTTTTGATACTTCTTCAACAATGTGTAGATTAGCACCAGAGAAATCTTCATGAGCAGATGGCGCAGTGAAGTTTTGAGTAAGGTAATCAGCAATAACTTCAGCTTTTTCTTTAGGACAATACTTCAAGCCTGAGGATGTATAAACAGGATTTGATTGTACACAGCTTCCAGGTTTGATTAATCTTCTAGAGATCTTCCAAAAAGTATTACTAGACCAGCGTCCTTGACATCAGCTTCAAATTTGTTAACTTTATGTTCCTGAACCATTCGGTGAAGTTTGTTTTTAAATTGTTATATTGAGTTTTGTCAATTTCATTTCTTGTGTGCTGCCACTTTTTCCTAGCTTGGCATTTCAGCTTGCATAATTCTTTTATTTCTGGGTTTAACATAATATTGCTGTTATTTTTATAGAAGGTAGTCGCCTGGAAAAGTGCATGTTTGACAGTTTGAATATAAATGTCTACAGCTGGATCAAGTTCACTCTGTGTATTAATTTTTAAATTTCCTGGAAGAGAACACTGAAGATAATCTCTGTAAATATTCCAGTTTACATCTGCTTTCTTTTTCTTACTTAAAGCAGTAGCAGATGGGATGTGGTCAATTATTAAGAAAACGGCATTATGGTCTAATGTTAAAGCTTGCACTGATTCAATATATAAAGGTGTAGGAGTTGAATTTATTAATGCAATATCTAAAACATCTGGTCTATGTAGATTATAGCAAGGAAAATGAGTAGGTTCATGAGTAGCAGTGAAAATTTGCATGCATTTCAAGCAGGTGTCTTCTTGTAGTGGTGAGTTTTGAATTCCACGAGGTATTTTTAGCATTAAAGTCTCCACAGTGGATGTAATTATCAGACATATTATGTAAAAGATCAAGATCTGCTTCCAATAATTGCAAGCTTGGTGAACAATATATAGCACCAAACTGAAGGTGTTTATTGTTAATTGGTATATTAACAAAAATAGCTTCTAGATTACTGAACACTGGAGTAGCTACATAACTATGGTGTATAGTATTTTTAATGGCAATTGCAGTGCCACCGTAAGGAGCTCGAGGACCATCATTCCGATAAATGGAATAATTTCTAATAGTGATGCGTTTGTTGGCTGTTAGATGTGTCTCATTTATCAGTAATACATCTACGTCATACTCTTTGAGAAACTCCGATAGTAAATTCTTATCTCTTAAAATTCCATTTGGGCAATTCCATGGGAACGGACTGACAAAGCACAACATTTTTTTTTCAATTAAACATCAAATGCTACTACTTCTCATTTATTTTCTTAAGATGTGTTCATACTGCATTAAAGACTAGACTTTAAGGTTCATTTTGGTGTACCTCTATTTTGAAATATCCCTCAATAAAAATTATTTTCTCACCTTTGAAATTCAGGTAACGGACTGACAGCTTGTCAACCTTAGATTCAGGAATACAAGTTCAATCAATTGATGCTCTGAAATATAGGGAATGAGAATACTGGCTACCAGCTTAATTTGTTTGACTAATGTCTGGAAACATCTCATATAAATATAATTTGTCTAATTTAAAATCGTTGATAGCAATTCATTAAAAAGTCCAAAGTAACGGTCTGACATGGTGAGTAACGGACTGACAGTCTCTGAATTTTTTGTTTACAATCTTGTAAATCTGTATGTAATTTCAATAGTTGATTGTAATTCAGTCAGGCTCATTTATTTACTGCTGACACCACTACAAGATAAACATTATACTCATAATTATGACATTTAGATATGTCTATAGGCCATAGTTATTTTATTAAATATTTACAAAATTAATTTAGTCAGTTCATTACCTTTTTAGTAGAGAAATGTGTCTAGGTACTTGCCTAGAATATCTACATTTGAAAGTAAATTTCCATTGCAAATTACATTACATATTATATAATATTTGTTTATTATTATTATGTTTATTTTTATTTTTTCATGTAATATTTCACAGAAATATACATTCTGGGATTAATAGTTTTCATGGGACAGTTTTCCAAGTGAAGGCTGATGGTACACATTATTCTGCAACTCCTAGAAACTGACAAACTATCCTGCATGTAGAGAGAATCGCTGATTTTTGCATCTGGATAAAAGTGTTCCTCTACAAACCAAGTTGTTCTAGGTTCCTGAGTAGCTCATGAGGAACAACTCCTGTAGCAGATATTATAAGAGGGATAATCTGCACATTCTTTACTTTCCACAGGTGTTTTATTTCTTCAGCCAACTCTATATATTTCCGTTTCTTTTCCTTGGAAGTTTCCATTATGTTCCGAGTGTTTGGTACAGCTACATCAATTATCATTGCAGAGTGCTGTTTCTTGTCCTTGAATCAGAAGTGCAAGCTCTACTATGACTGACCAAACAGTGCCACATAACCGGCCTGACATCGTCGTCATGGACAAGAAACAGCACTCTACAATGATAATTGATATAGCCGTACCAAACACCCGGAACATAAAGGAAACCTCCAAGGAAAAGAAGCGGAAATATATAGAGTTGGCTGAAGAAGTAAAACACCTGTGGAAAGTAAAGAAGGTGCAGAGTATCCCTCTTATAATATCTGCTACAGGAGTTGTTCCTCATGAGCTACTCAGGAACCTAGAACAACTTGGTTTGTCGAGGAACACTTTTATCCAGATGCAAAAATCAGCGATTCTCTCTACATGCAGGATAGTTGGTCAGTTTCTAGGAGTTGCGGAATAATGTGTACCATCAGCCTTCACTTGGAAAACTGTCCCATGAAAACTGTTAATACCAGAATGTATATTTATGTGAAATATTATATGAAAAAAAATAAATAAATTAAAAAAAAAAAAAAAATAATAATAATAATAATAATAATAATAATAATAATAATAATAATAATAATAATCAAAGATTATATAATATGTAATGTAGTTTGCAATGGAAATTTACTTTCATATGTAGATATTCTAGGCAAGTATTAGCCCTAGATACATTTCTCTACTCAAAAGGTAACGGACTGACTAAATTAATTTTGTATATAATAAAATAACTATGACTTTTCAAATAATTATTACTTCATGGGCTTGAAAGGCACCTAGTATAAGAAGAAAAATGCTATGCATATCATTCATAAGAGTGTTAGGTTTAAAGCAGAAAAACTTTTTTCTAATTTTAAGTAATGGACTGACATTATTTTGGAGCACTCAAAAATTAGTTTTTCATTACATTTAAATTAATAATTTTGGAAATTTACAAGTAAAATCTTAAAGATTACATATTGTATGTGAAATTAACCCATTTACACCTCCAGAAACCAAATGAATGAAAGCTCAGCCATTTTGGGAACTTATACAAAACTGCACGGTGTATCAGTGAACTTTTTTAATGTCTCTTTAGGGCAATTTTTGGAAAGGCAAATATTTTTGGGGGGCAGTATAAAGTGCATAACCTGAAAGAGCAGGTTTTGCTGATTAATTCTATGTATAGGCTAATATTGCAGCTTTTACTTTGTTTTAAAATTTACTGCTCTAGTTGACATTTCTGTGGAATTGCCCATTTGCATTCCAGTAGAATAATTTTAAGTGTCTGTTTATAGTACCCATTTCCTTAAGGACAAATCAGTTCTGACATTTCATTTATTATTATTTAGATTTTTGATAGAATGTTATTCTCCTATTTGATTTTTTTCATGGCATTTTTAAATTTATCTAGATAATAAGAAACGTCTTTGAACAAAGTAAACAGATTTTTTATGTCTTGAAAGACAGAGTTTTCAGTTCTTGCTTGGGCATTTGTTGCACTAGCAAATTCTCTCTGCGGCAACTGTGGAAAATTGCGTTCATTTAAGACAACATTCGTTTGTCTTGTTAGTTCCCTCCTATTTTGAATGCCATTTACATATTTCACATATTTGGGACAATCTTTATAATTAGCAGTGTGCTCCTGTTGACAGTTTGCACATTTAGGTACAGAAGTAACGTTTGTAGCACGTTTGTGAGGTGTTCATTTCCACATCTCACACATTTTGGTTTCACATAGCCTTATGGCCAAAGCCCTGGCACTTATAACATTGGAGAGACCCTTGTTTACTGATATAATCCTCCATACTTATTTTCAATCCAAATAAACCTGTTAAAGTATGGATGTCAGGAACATCAGGAGAGGCATAGGTTGTGACAATCCATAAAGGCATTGATTCAATAAATGCTTTATTTGTTCTTTTGTCGATCTTCTTTCGTTTCATTTGCTTAACAGAGTCTACAGAAAATTTTCGAGAGATCAGCTCATTTTGAATGCTCAGAAGATCTGTTCCTAAGGGGAGGCCTTTTATTATGACTTTATGCATTTTTGCTTGATTTATTGGGAAAGTATAAAACTCCAAGGCTTTATTATTTAAGTATTCTTTGATGTTACTGTAGTCCTTTTCATTAACACAAAAAAGTTTTATCCCTTGTGGACAGTATTGTCCGGTGATGTCTTCGGAAACGATATCTTTGATTTGTTGTCTGAACTGAAAATAGTTTATTTTGGTCAGTACAATTATAGGTGGCGGCTTCTTTACCTTTAGTTTAGGTATCTTATTACCTTGCATGGATGCAGATGTTTTCGTACTTGTGCTGGTGACAATCGTGTAGGTACTGTTACTTGATGTAGCTTCAGAGATTGTGTTAGACAGATCCATGGAAGTCGCATTTGTTAATAAGAATAAGAATAAGAATAAGCCCGTGTCATCCCTTTATGGGCAAGGGCCTCCTGCTGTGATGCAGGGTGAGCTCACTTTTGAACCTGCCAGGGGAGCTACTCCTGACAGATTGAACTTTCACTTCACTTGTCACATCTGTTTGTTGTCGTATAGTGTCCGTTATTCATGTCCGGCGTGGAGTAGTCGTTTCTCTAACTCCTTCCATGTGCGTCGGCATTTTGCTACTCTGGACCACTGGCCACCCGCTATCTTCTTGAATAGATCAGCCCATCGTACCCTCGGCCTTCCGACGGATCTCCTGCCAGTCCTTGGGTCCCACATTGTGACTGTCTGTGTCCATTTTGCTTGGTCCATTCGGCAGAGGTGGCCGCCCCATTTCCATTTCAGTCGAAGTGCAGTCTCTATGATGTCTGTCATTCCTGTCTTACGTCTAACCTCTTCGCTTCTAATTCTGTCATGCAGGGAGATGTTTGTTATTGTACGTTCCATTTTTCTCTGGCACCTCCTCAACAACGTTTTGTCGTTTTCAGTCATGGACCAAGTCTGACACCCATATAACAGTACAGGGTTGATGCAGCGTTCTAAGACGAGTCTTTTTGTTGCTAGTGTTTGTTGTTTGTCACCCAGTATAAATTTTAGGGCCCAGAATTTCCTCCATGCTTGCGCTATTCTGCTCTTGATTTCTTTCGTGCTGGTATTGTGGAAGGATACTGTTTGTCCAAGGTAGATGTATTCCTGTACATAGTCCAAGGGGTGGGCATCCACGATAACTGCTGCTTCCTGGTCGTTAGTCATTACTTTCGTCTTGCTGGGGTTCATGTTGAGACCTACTCTCTTGCTTGCCTCGTTTAGTTCCACCAGTTGTTTTCTGAGTTCTTCTGCTGATTTTGAGAATATTACAATATCATCTGCGAATCTTAAGTGCGTGAGGTTACGTCCATTTATGTTTATCCCTAGCTCATCCCATTCCAGTTCCTTAAACACTTCTTCTAACAGGCTGGTGAAGAGCTTGGGTGAAATTGGGTCGCCCTGTTTGACGCCTTTCTGGAGTGGAAATTCCTCTCCTTCTTTATCCATTCTGATTTTTGCTGTGGCATTTGCGTATAGCTTGTCCAGGATTCGGATGTATTTGAGCGGCACTCCTTGTTTATGTAGTCCTAGTAGTACTTGACCTTGGTCCACTGAGTCAAATGCCTTTGTGTAGTCTACAAAGGCTATGTACAGGCTTGTGTTGAACTCTTGTGCTTTTTCGAGTATTTGGTTCAATGTCTGTAAGTGGTCTGCTGTACTGAATCCTGAGCGGAACCCTGCCTGCTCAGGGGGTTGACTCTCATCGAGTATTTTTGTCACTCTTCTGGTCATTATCTTACTGAATATTTTATATAGTGTGGGTGACAGACTTATGGGCCTATAGTTGTTAATGTTGTCCTTAGGGCCTTTCTTGTGGAGCAGTATAATTGTGCTGGTCTTCCATTCCTGAGGTATTACTTCCGTTCTTAAGATCTTGTTGAATAGTTCGGTGCATTTGTTAAGACTTGGAATCTATTTTGTGTTGGTATTGATGCTTTCTGTGACAAACGAGAAGCGGTGAGTTGAGCAGAGTATGTCTTCATTTGTTTTTATAGCGGGCATGAACTCTTCTGTTGTTTTCTCACTCTCATCTGTTTCGTAACTGCCTCAAAATATAATTGAGGGGCTCAGTGGAAAAATGACCCATCTCAACCGAAGGTCGATTTTTAGTTTTGTGCAGAATTAGTATCGTGCCCCCATCTTCTGTCAGCATATAGGAGATTATAGTCCTATCTTCATCCCAAAGATGGTATATGAGGCTTTCTTTTAGGGAACAAATTGGAATATCGCAACGTGCGAGTGGAAAAATGACCCATCCCAACTCCAGTCACATGACAATGTCCTGCCTGCCTCAGCATGCACCATACAGCTGTTGCTTCACTATACAGAATGGCTGATGCGGGAGTAAGTTCCTGTGCAAACATTGGTGCGATATGTGATGATTCAAAGCATAAAAGAAAGGAAAAGAAACAGGAAGGAATGCATGAAAATGAAGACAAAATTTTACATATTGGTGGGGAAAGAGTATGTCACAGCCTCTGGAAAAGATGTTCCTAGAAAAGTTTGGGCAACGTGGGAAAATGTTCTCAGACAACTTATTGCGTATATGGAACACTCTTACAAGGAACAAAAGAAAAATATTGTTTTTATTTCTTTTCATTAAGAGACTAGGTCTATATGCCTTGAGTAATACAGTACTGCCTACACAATATCCTGACTTCAGGAAGATAAAGAAGATAAAATATGATGACATTATGAATCTTTTGAAGTTTATGCCTACTGTTCAACAAATAATTTTATAGTGGCCTAAAATCTGATAATGATGAAAATGGTAATGTTTACATTGAAGATATAGGCCTAGATTTAATGTTCATAGGCCAACTAGTTCAGTGTGGAATATGGAACTTATGAGTGTGTAATTTAATTACATTTTTGTCACCATTTAGGGTCTAATATTTTTTTTCTTATTAACAAACTTGTATTTACTAAAATGAGGCTAAGTAGCAGTTAATCATTTGCAGGAAGAATGTTTATTCTATGTACTAGAAACACATTAAATTTCATTGAACTGTGACTCATACATTTTTGGCAACATCAGATTTAATAAAATCCCATTTATCTCCAAACTTACTCCAGTTGGGATGGGTCTTTTTCCACTGATCCCCTCAATTTTTGAAGGCCATCACTTTTAGCATTGTTGGGTTCATTATTGCTTTCAATCATAGATGTTACTTCTTCGCTATTTACATTCAAACAAGATTTTAACTTACTTGAATTTTCAGATGTACAGAATAGTCTCGATGCTTTCTCGAAAGTAGGCAACTTTTCAGAAGCTACGAAACTGTTTTGATTGGCTGTGTTCATGTTTGGAAAATATCACAAACACTCGCACAATAAACCAAGAAATTAACTGTTAAACACTTAATTGTATAAACTTACTCGTATTTTACTTGCACAAAAAAGAAGGCACAAAACTGCTCTGAAAACAGTATCTGCTGATACAAAACTAAACCCACGTTATTTGATATTAAACATAGTTGGAGCACTGATATTTAAAGGACGTACCATGATACGTTAGTTCAAACGGAAGTATGAACCACCTTTTAAGCATAGAACTGTTTTAACCTGTCATCTAGTTGCAACGGAAGGAATCCTGCGGTAGTTGTCTCTCCCCTCAATAGATAGCGCACGCTGGCTTCTTCTCCTCTCAGCCCGCCATCTCATGCCACCATGTCATTCTGCCATGGTTTTTACATAGCAACAACATGTAAACACACTCTTATATATTTGTTTCATCGTTCGTCATTAGTTAAAATATCTCTCCAGTGTATTTCTTGGTGAATTATCTTCTCCCTATCTTGGACTGGTTATCATTGGAAACTCGTTGCCTAGCTGTTTGTATGTAAGTATCCTATTGGCTATTTTTGTGTGCGTGTATGTTTGGGTTGGAGGTGATGCTTTGTCTCAACTGGTCGCCATGCCGTCCGCACACACTACTTTTCTCTGGTCAGAAAAGCTCGGGTATTTTCCAACTTTCATGCAGGCCTTTGATCTTGGAAAGAGGTGAGAACTTCTGTTTCTTTTATTTACTTAATTTTGTTCTAATTAGTTTTATATATCTATTAGATTTTAAGTCATTATATAGAATGCTAAGATAGTGTGGGTTCGGCTTATTGGGATTCTCGTATCCTCTCCCTTTTAGTTATGTAATTCATCCGGGTGTGTTCTTACTAATTTATTTGTCCCCTGTAATACGACTTGCCTTCCCGTGCATATTATTTCTGGTTTACCTGGGTTTTTTAATTTTATGTAATAATATGTAGCACGCTACCATAAGGGTGGCTGGAAGCCATTTGTAATTTTGACTTTCCCTTTTGTGATATAATTTGATTCGGGCTTCTTTCCTTTTTCTGTGCTTTGAAATTTGCTTCGTTTAGCCTATAAATTTATCTGGGATTTTCTCTTCAGTTTGATATTGTGCCCTCCTTGTTCCTATTAGGTTCTTTAGCATTTTCCAGTAATCTGTTTATCTATTCCTTTGCTGTAATGTCATTTGTTTTGGATGACCAGTTCCGTATCCTTTAACATCCCAAATTGGTGGTGGGATGTTAATGTATTTTATATTTTAAACTAAATAAATTTTGTGTGCCACCTACAGTATATTAAATACTAGGGATATATTTGGTTTATTACCTATAAAGAATTTATTTACATTTTTAATTCTTCTTATTTAACCATCATATTTGGTTGGAAATAAATCAAATGAAATATTTATTATTTTACGCTTAATTATTCTCATTCAATCAATAATTTCAATAAGGAGCATGTTTGAATGGAAACTGTAAGAAAAGCGAAAGCTTGAAGAAAACTGAACAGCCTACTTGTAATTTTTAGCTACAATAATCATCCTTACTGTTCTTCCTTTTTTATTTAAAGTAAGCATCTATATTTATCAAAGTATAAATATAGATGTTTCAGATTGCACTGTTCCATCCTGGGGTATCCTTCCTTGTTTAATACCTTTGGGTGGGCTCAGTGAACAACACTTTCGATTCGTGGGAGGGTCCCTGCATTTAGCTGAACGCTTCAATAAGAAGAGAGGTGCTACAGCTTTCTACCAGTGAAGAAGTGAGGGAAGCAGTGGAAACAAAGTTCTCCAGGATAGTTAAGGTAACGAATTTAGTTAGTGTGTATTTAGTAAATTTTATGGGGCGACGGTGGTGCAACACCTCTCTTAGGAGAGTTCCAAATGTGTGTGAAACATTGGACAACAGCAGTTGAATAAAAGGCAGAGTTACCATCCACTGACATCTAGGCTCTTTGTCATTGTGATCCGGATGTGTTCCCTACAATAAACTTTTGTTGAAGACATTATTACTTTGTTACTTATTTAATGAGTGTTATTTTGAAAGAATGTTCTTATTCAACACTGAGATGTTTAAAAAGATGGGCGTGATTGGTGATGGCTGAAGATCAACAACTGGGATTAACATTACTGGCTATGTATAGAGGAAATGCTGAAAGGGTTGATGCACAAAAAGAGATTGAAAAATTTGCAGCAAAAAAATGCTGAAGACTTTCCTTGGTTATATAAATTATTAATTGATTTCTTGCAAACCATTTAGTGAAAGGTAAAAAGTTGTATCTTTGATTAATAATTTTATGTTATTTTGAATCATAAACATTGTTTAACAGAACTGTCTCCATCTATCTAAAGTTTCATTTTATAGAGATTATAGAGGATATCACCAGATGTCACTGTTGTTCTGTTCTCTTTCATACAAATTAGTAATTATCCATTTCATTCATTTTAACCACTACAAATACTATTATTCCTATTACCATTTATTCCTACTCCTATTTACAATTCAAGATAACATAAATAACTATTTCGGCAATAAAAATTTGATCGATAAACTACAACAGCTATTCCTGCATATAAACTCTTTCACTAGTGTTGTAATTTTGTCTGATCCTAGCTCAGCTTATACAGGGTGTCCGGGAAAAACCTAGTGAAAAAAAAACTAATCATATTTCAGACAGTAATTTGTTTATTCACTTCTGGTTTCCACAGACAGAATAAGAAACTCAAAAAGTTTTGTTTATTCACTAAGTGAGCTCGATATGAGTGCCATTTGTGGCTCGGGTTACTTCCAGACGATACTAAATCTTCTGCCACACACTCGAGAGCATCTCCAGAGTAGCCAGCACTATTGCTTCGATGATTCGGTAGTGTAAATCTGCCAAGTCTGCCACAGGTGTTTCATACACTCGATCTTTCACAAATCCCCACAAAAAGAAGTCTAGTGGGGTCAAGTCAGGTGATCTTGGTGGCCATGGTGTTGGTCCCCCTCGGCAAATTCAGGAGTCTGGAAACCTTTCTTTAAGAGAGGAGCGTAAATTGTTGGAGTAGTGTGGAGGAGCTCTGTCTTGTTGGAAAATTGTTCCTGGTGGTAATAATGGGAAGGCATATTGCTCCAACATGTCCAGATAGGCCATAGAAGTAACTGTAGGCTCACCAAAGAAAAATGGCCCAATGATGCCTGTTTTCAATAGACAGCACCAGACTTTCACATTTGGGGTATCACGCTGGTAATCAACCACTAGGCGAGGGTTCTGTGTTCCCTGTGCCTATTGACTTTACCACAGACATGAAATGTGGCTTCGTCTGAAAAGCCTATTTTGGACAGGTATGTCTCATCTTTATTGATCAGTTCTAAAATTTGCTCCGAAAACTGCCTCCGCCTCAGGCGGTCATCTGACTTTAAAGCATGAAGAAGTTGCAGTTTGTAGCAACGTAATAGTTTATGAACGACGTCATGGACGGTTGATTTAGGCATATTCAGCTGCCTTGATGCCTTTCAAATTGATTTTCGTAGGCTTCGTCCAAAAGCAACCTGCACCCTATCAACATCAGCCTGTGTAATGCGTGAATTCCTCGCTTTTCCGGTTTGACAAACAACACTGCCTGTCTCTCGTAATTGTATGTCCCAGTGTAGGATGCTGTCACGAGTTGGTGGATTTATGCCTCGATCCGCACTCTTTCACTGATTGCATTTCAGCCAGCCACAAGGCACACTGAACCTTGTCCTGTACGTTCCACATTGTAGAATGTGATTTGTTTGAGAGGAAAATAAAATTTTATAAAGTAACTTGAAATGAAATGGATTACAGACATGACTCACAGCAACAATGCATAATCTTAACAATTACGGATAAAAACAAAAACACAAGACTAGTACAGCCAACCAAACATTCGGAGTTTCTCTTTCTGTCTGTGAAAACCAGAAGTGAATTAACATCTTAGTTTCTG
Organism: Ectobius pallidus; assembly: GCA_964059195.1. Lineage (NCBI taxonomy): Eukaryota > Metazoa > Arthropoda > Insecta > Blattodea > Ectobiidae > Ectobius > Ectobius pallidus. Next base: position 91,722,770 of record CAXKWD010000001.1, read on the forward strand.
AGATATAATTAAATACTTTCCACTAGGTTTTTCCCGGACACGGTGTACTTACTTAAACCAGGAATTATTCAATCCAAGATAAATGAGTAATGAAATGCAAAAACTGCATCAGAATGCTTAACAAGTTAAATAAGAACATGCTAACTGGTTAGCTAGAAAAGGAATCTTAATAAAACAACATAAATCATCATCCTTTAAATCAGATAAACCATTAACCAAACTAAAAATAAGAAATCATGTTGATGACCTGATACAGCACAAACTGACACCAAAAAAAAAAGATGGAGAAAGCTGCTAACACCTAATATTGTATCAGACAGCCCTCAATCAGATGCAGTTGCCTTATTTTGTCTAGAAACTGGTTATGAGTGTCTGGCAGAACATCTTCACCAAATTAAATTTGCTGAACTCACCACATTATGTTTTATGCAAGGATGTCAGCACCATCATGAACAAATAACATCTACCAGTCTGTAAAACTCTCCAGAAAATGCTTAAAGAGAAGAATTCCAAATAAGCAAATCCATAGTAAATGATGTTAAATCAGAAGCTTTAGAACATTTGAATACTAGGCCCTACTACTATTTATATCTGGCACTGGCTCTTTCAAAATTACTGATGGTTCAATATACTGTATTCCATTTCCAATTCTTTACTTTTTCCTTCTGTAGCACCGCTACATGCAATTATTTAAATCGAGCAGTACCAGACAAGACTACACGTGAATACTTAAGTGGAGTACACATTTTTTTTTTACTCAGAAATATAAAATAATATATATTACTCATATTCCTATTATAGTATTGGAAATTTTGTATGCGTATTTTGCATATGTATTTGATTTATGTATTTGAATCATTTGGTATAGATTAGTTTATTTCCGTAATAGTTGGTTCGGCTGCCTTACTTTATTCACTTCTTTCTGCTTGCACGGTTATCTCTTGCGACTACTCTCGCCAGGCGGCTGACGTCATGCGCAAGCAGCCACGCGCTTTGTCTCTGGCTGCAACATTCTATTCCTATCTCAGTCGAGTTGATGAGCGGAGCTTTTCTTGTTAGCATGTGTTGTACGTTTGGGGTCTGTCTACGTGGATCAGCATTGTTCAGGTGAGCAGAAATACTTGGTTTGGTTAACACTATATTTCATTTCAGTAATAACTTTATTTTTTATTATTTTCTTGTATTGTAACTTATAAATATGTAATCTGTTTTCTGCTCGTCTGAACGTGCCATCCTAATTATTTCGGCCATGATTCTAAATTCCTTTGTCTGCCACGTGGGCAGCCTGTATGAATGTTATGTACAAATGTAGGTGAATGGTGCTCGTCAACCAAATTCTTACTTTCCTTTTCTTCTCAAAATTTATTATGGCAGCCGTTTTGATAATTCTTTTCTATTCTTTCACAATTTGACCAACTCATGAGATCTCATATTATTGCTAGCAACGCCATATTGCCGAGTTGGCATTTCGACGTCAGGCATTTTTGTTTTTCTTTTAAATCCATACAGCCCCATGCTACTAAGCTAATGAAGAAGTATATAAGATGTTGTATAATGTATTAAATTGATTTGTCTCTTGTTGAAGTGAAATAATTTAAAATTATATGTAACATTTGAACTTAAAATTTTCCATTGGTGATAAATATTTCAGTACTCGATATATTCTATATATTTTTTTTATATGCACCAAAGTTGAAGTATATATTTAGTAATGCATTTGTGCTCAGATGGTAGAAAGATTAACCTGCCATATTAGTTATGTTAAATTTCCAATCAAAGTTATGTAATAAAATCACACTCTCAGAATTTTCTTCTTTCATTAATATATTACTTAAGTAGGCTTATATTAATATCCAGTCCCTTCCACTATTCCTTGTATATTTGATGTGTAGTTGGCCTATATATATTCCTTGGCTGATATACTACCCTGAGTGCTGCCGAGGGGGATTCTTAGGCTGTTCTGAAGTGATGTCTACAAGCCAACAGGCCACTGCAGCTACTATACTACATGGTAGCCGCACTAACTACACAACATGGTAGCAGATCGATCTGGAAATCCAGAGTTTTCTGCAGCCCTTGCAGCCCGCTATTGCTTTACTCCTAATTCTTGGATGGACTTCTTGGATGTTGTGGATCAGTGACTTTCTGGTAGCCAAGTCCAAGCCAGTCTTCGCACAGCATTCTCACGGCCTATATATCCTATTTTTCTGCAGTTGTCTTCCCATACTTTTGCCCATTGCCCCGTCTGAGTGCTTGTGTATATGTTACTGTCTTCACGACTTGCTTTGGCACGTTGTGCTTTGGGGAGGGGGAGATTTTTACCCATTTGTACTCATATATCTCTTGTTTGTTTTTCATGTAACCATGGTGCGAGAGAAAATCTCTTTCGATTTGCTTCGAAAGAACGAGTTACAGTATGAAGCTACCATCCGTGGCATTTCTGGAATTCAGTCCATGGGGGTTGAGGCTCTTCTCACTGCCATTCGTGAGGTTGTACAAACTGAAATGACCATCGCCACTTATTCCATACCAGAAGTTGACCATGAGCTTCTGTGTGATCAGCTGCACGCCGTGCTTGCTCAGTTGGATGAAGCTGTCATTGATCTACAGGATGAATTCTCAAGTAAGAGATATAAAAGAATCTTTAATAGAGTTCTCCATTTTTTTAATTAAACTCAAGATTATTTAAATACCGAAAGAGATTTACATAAAACTGGTTTTTATAAGACAATCCTTGATGCTATTCCTGAATGACATTCTTCTTCTTATGGTGAGGAATGATATGTACTGTAAATAGATTATTGGGCAACACTCACCAATGTTTGTTGATCCCTTTGATAACCCGTTGTCAATAGTTGCTTAATCTTGCGTGAAGCTTTCGTCTTCTTAATAAAATAATAAAACACACACATTATATAAAACGTAAACACTAAAAATTGCAACTTCACAACAGGAATCACATCACAACGTTTCACGAGACAAGAAGAACGTCTCGCATTTTCAAGTGAATATTAGCGACGAGATGTTCGGTCGCGAAGCCTTTGTGAACGTCTAAACATGACTGTGACTGTAGGTGCATCATTTGAAGTTGAAAGTGGAGGGGGTGGTTGTTCTTATTCTTATTCTTTTCCATGGTTGTTGATACAACTTTACTTTTGCTATTAGCCTCTTTAATTTCTTCGTCAACTAGTTTAAGATAAGCCTGATTTATTTCAATAGACGGTTTAGATATTGGTGATGATTCCATGGCCATGAACAGAGATTCTGCTATATTTCTTTTTTTCAATCTGTTTCTTTATAAACAATACATGATTTGTCCCAATTAATACTATGTCCTGTTTCTAGTATATGTTCACATAATTTTGATCCATAAGGATCTTTGTTTTGTACTTTTTTTATGTGTTCTTCTATTCTTATGTTAACCGGCCTCGAGGTTTGTCCTATATAACTTCTTTCACATGAACATGGTATTTTATAAACAACATTTTTTTGTTTCTGTTCAAGATTTTCCGGTTTTATTCTTACAACCTTAGTTCTGATTGTATTATTTGATTTGAAAACAGTTCTGATGTTGTATTTATTATTAATACGTCGTAACTTTTCAGACAAATTTCTGATGTATGGAATGCATACAGTGGTTGCTGGTTTCGGTCTATCTATTGTATTCTCTTCAAGAGACTTGGAAGCCCTATTTATGGCTCTATTAATGGTTTTATTTGGATAACCACTCTTGGTTAGACAGGTTTTTATGAACCCAAGATCCTCTTTGAAGGATGTGTCATCACTGCTGATCTTTTTTGCTCGTTTTATGAGGCCTATTGCTACCCCTAACTTAACATGTTCAGGATGAGTAGATTTGAAATTCAAATATTGACCAGTGCTGTTTGGTTTTCTATAAACAGTCGTGGACCAAACTCCCGATGTTCTTTTGATCATAACATCCAAGAATGGTAATTTATTATCTTTATTAATTTCAAGTGTGAATTTAATTGAGTCACATTGGGTATTTAGAAGTTCTTGAACAGAAACAAAAAAATGTCGTTTATAAAATACCATGTTCATGTGAAAGAAGTTATATAGGACAAACCTCGAGGCTGGTTAACATAAGAATAGAAGAACACATAAAAAAAGTACAAAACAAAGATCCCTATGGATCAAAATGATGTGAACATATACTAGAAACAGGACATAGTATTAATTGGGACAAATCATGTATTGTTTATAAAGAAACGGATTGGAAAAAAAGAAATATAGCAGAATCTCTGTTCATGGCCATGGAATCATCAGCAATATCTAAACCGTCTATTGAAATAAATCAGGCTTATCTTAAACTAGTTGACGAAGAAATTAAAGAGGCTAATAGCAAAAGTAAAGTTGTATCAACCACCATGGAAAAGAATAAGAATAAGAACATCCACCCCCTCCACTTTCAACTTCAAATGATGCACCTACAGTCACAGTCATGTTTAGACGTTCACAAAGGCTTCACGACCGAACATCTCATCGCTAATATTCACTTGAAAACGCGAGACGTTCTTCTTGTCTCGTGAAACGTTGTGATGTGATTCCTGTTGTGAAGTTGCAATTTTTAGTGTTTACGTTTTATATAATGTGTGTGTTTTATTATTTTATTAAGAAGACGAAAGCTTCACGCAAGATTAAGCCACTATTGACAACGGCTTCACAAAGGGATCAACAAACATTGGTGAGTGTTGCCCAATAATCTATTTACAGTACAAATCCTTGATGCTCTTTCTGAATATAAAACAAAATTGCTTAATTTAAAGAGTCTTAATTCTAATTTGGTTACCATTCAGTCAGAAGCTAACCCCATCTCAGATGTTTCACCTTCAGTGGTTCAGTCCTATGTACTTCTACCTATTAATGTTATTTCTTCCAGCAATTCACCCTCAGTGGATCAGACCGGTGTGTCATTGTTAAATATTCCTAATGTAGGGCAACCTACCATTACTGTTGTAACGGAAGGCCCACATCAGTCAAGTGTGTCCATACCACATAATGTTATTAGCTCTGTTTCAAATTCAATGCATAGTGCTAATGTTAATGTCCATATTTCTATGTTTGCTAAACTGCCTCACCCTATTGCCATGTTACTTCAGGGGAATCCCCAGTTTTCTGTCGATACATTGGAAAAGATTTTGGAATTTTTGAAATTCTTGTTCTATTTATCTCATCATGGTAGAGTTTTGTATATGACAGATACTCAGTTATTGCAAGTAGTGTTTCCTTATGTAAGTGGTCAGCTTACGCAGTATATTTTGAGGGCGATTCAAACTGCTATGCCTATTGAACAATTTCATACCCTGCTCTTGAAAGATTTTGTACCTCAGCGCATTCTCGGTGTTTTGGAACAAATTTTTTTTATCGAACACAACGTTTTGATGAAGTGTTTGCCGAATTTGCTCAAGACATTAAGTTGTATGCCAAGCTATTAAGATTATCCCATTCAGAGAGTTATATTGTAAGAACTATTGGTCTTAGTTCTAGTCACTTGGAAATACGATCACTTTTTCTAAGTTTAACACCCCCTACTACATTTTTTCAGCTTGACCAAGTGATTTCAAATTTTACTGAAATGAACTTAGCATGTCTGACACCAGTTTTTCCTCCAGTCATTTCTACTGCTTTACCTCCTCCTGTGCAGACACAACCAACTCGTCGCTCTACTCAGTGTTGTTTCTGTGGTAAAATTGGCCATTCAGTCCAATATTGTTATGCGAGACAGAATAATGCTTCTCGTTCTTCAATAACTCAGAGTTCAAATGTTCATTCTGTTAATGGATCCAGGCCATTTTGTAATTTTCGCCGCAAGTTTGGTCATAGTGAGAGTAATTGTTTCCAGAGGTCTTGTACGCAGCCTGCTTTTCATAGATCCCAGTCTGGTAATTTATGACTAGAGTCGCTTACTGTCCCTGACTGTCCAATTGTGTGCGCAGCTTCTAATATGTCACTCCCGTATATCTCTTTGATTCTACATAAATATCCTACCTTTGCTTTATTGGATTCTGGTAGTAGTTATTCACTGATTAGTGCCCCATTATTTAGAAAACTAAATCTTACATTAATTCCTTTTCATACTGCTATTTCTTCAGCCATTAATGAGCCACTTCAAGTAATGGGACGTGCTAGGATTAAAATTCGAATCTTGGATTTTTCTTGGTATTTTGAGTTTTTGGTAGTGAAGGAACTTGTAGTACCTGTAATTTTGGGTGTTGATTTTCTATCCAAGACTGGCATGTTGCTTGATTTGCAGTATTCTTCTGCATTCTTTAAATTTGCTCCCACTTCAAAACTTTCATTTGTGTTTAAGCCGATTTCGGTGTCTAAGCATAGGCCTATTAATAATGTATCTGCTAAAGCCCATAATGTTCAGGATTTTCTTATGGTTGATGATCAGGATCAATCCATTGAGTCTCTGGATTTATCTCATCTTTCTGTTGAACAACAACGTTCTTTATATCAGGTCTTTGATCAATTTCCTGAAGTTTTGACCGATAAGTTGTGCTTACATATCTTATTGATCTCAAGGATCATTCTCCTGTAAAGCTCCCTCCGTACCGGCTTGCTCCGCCGCGTATGGCTATTCTTCGCAAGCATATCGACTCCATGTTGCAACAAGGTATCATTCGACATTCCACCTCCACTTACTCGAGTCCTATTTTTCTTGTCCCAAAAGGCTCGGATGATTATAGGCCTGTAGTTGATTATCGGGTTCTGAATAGCAAATTGTTGGTCGAATCAGTTCCATTACCCGATATCCACTCTTGTTTCCATTGGTTCGCCAAGGCGAAGTTCTATACTACATTTCATCTCAACAGTTCCTTCCACCAGATACCTTTGTCGGAAGACTCTTTTCAGCACACTGCATTTGCAACTGACTGGAATTTATTTGAGTACACGCGAATTCCATTCGGGATCGCTATTGGTGCTCAAGTCTTGACTCGCCTGCTCGATACTCTCTTCTCTGACATCAAGTTTCATTACGTCTTTAATTTTTTAGACGACTTGGTAGTCTACTCTAACTCCTTCAAAGAGCATGTCTTGCATGTCCAAGAAGTGTTGTCTCGCTTGAGCCGTGCGGGCCTGACAGTCAAGCCTTCCAAGTTGCGTGTCGCTACCCCCCAGTTAAAGTTTCTTGCCATATTCTAACTCCTCTAGGTCTCTGTATCGATCCTGATCGGACCAAGTCGATCAGGGATTTTCCACCGCCTAGAGATGTCAAAGGCATTGCTCGATTCATGGGGATGATCAATTTTTTTGGAAAATTTGTGCCTAAGTTAGCCGAAGTAGCTTTCCCCCTTAACAAGCTCCGTAGAAAAGAGGTACCTTTTGTTTGGGGACCCGAGCAGCAGGGTGCTTTTGATACTCTTAAAGTAGCTATTTCCAATCAACCTGTGTTAGCTGCCGCTGATTTATCTCGTTCCTTTGTCTTACAAACCGATGCTTGTGGCTCTGTGGTTGCTGCTGATCTTCTCCAACAGTCTGATTATGGCAGGAAGCCTATTGCTTATGCGTCCTGTACCCTAAGTAAGCAGGAAAGTAAATATTCTTTCTATGAGCTTGAGGCGCTTGCCGTTCTCTTTGGGATTGAGAATTTCCGTATGTATTTGGAGCATGTGCCTTTTGAATTAGAAACTGATAATCAGGCGCTTTCTTGGGTTCTTGCTCGTCCCCGAAAATCTGGTCGTTTAGCTCTTTTGGCACTTCGTATCTCAGCTTTCACATTCACTGTTACCCATATACGTAGTTCTCAAAACATTGTTGCCGATACTCTATCCCGTATGTATGACAGTTATTCCCAGGTTCAGGAAATTTCTTCTACTCCGGTTGACACTACTATTCTGACGTCCATTTTGTCTGATTTGCCATGGGCTCATGAGGGTTTATTGTCGGCGCAGGACCGAGATCCTACTATTGCTGCTCTCAAGCAGCGGATCTATCCTTATGTAGTTCGCAATAAGATGCTTTGTTGTCAGACTAGGCGTGCCACTTCTCCTAAAATTGTATTGCCTAATAGTCTTATTGATGTGGTATTTCAATATTTCCATTGTTCTCCCGTTGGTGTTCATTTGGGAATTCACAAAACCATTTCTAGAATTAGAGAGGTTTGTTTAGTTGGGCATGTTCCCTGATATCAAGGCTAGAATTCGTGCCTGTTAGGTATGTGCTCTCAGCAAGCCTGCTCAAACTAAGTTATGGGGTCAACTTCTTCTAATATTGCATCTAGGCCGATGGAAAAGGTTTTCGTGGATTACGTGGGTAAACTTCCTCGTTCTTCTGCAGGTAACACATACATTCTTGTTGTCATAGATGCCTTCTCTAAGTTTGTGTGGTTGCGTGCTGTGAAAGATGCTACATCCAAAACCACCATTGCTGTCCTTCGTTCCATCTTCGGATCCTTTGCTTATCCCAAAATTTTGGTTTCTGATAATGCGACACAGTTCACCTCGCATAAGTTCAAAAGTTTCTGTTTAGATTCTGGCATTCAGCATGTAACTACGATACCCTACTATCCTAATGCAAATCAATCTGAAAGAGTAAATAGAAATCTTAAATCTGCTCTGATTGCGTTCCATTCTTCTAGTCATACTCAGTGGGATACGCAATTGGATTGGTTACAGCTAGCTTTCAATTTATCTCGCCATTCTGCTCATGGATTTGTTCCGTTCAAGTTGCTTTTGGGATACTCTCCACATTGTCCATTGTCAAATCTTTGGTCACTGGAGGATTTGCTTCCTGATGCTTCTATTGGATCTGATATCAAAGATCGTTGGCGACGCGCCAAGAATAATCTTTTCAGCACTCATCTCCGGAATAAAGAGAAGTATGACCAAGCCCATCGTCCTCCTACATTTTCCATTGGTCAACAAGTTTTCCTGTTAAACCATCCCAAGAGCAGTGCTATCAATAAATACTCTGCTAAATTGGCAGAAAGATATTCCGGTTCCTACCTTATCACTGAACAGTATTCTCCTGTATCCTATTTACTGTCTGATGTTAATGATTCTTCCAATATCCATAGAGCCCATGTATCACAATTAAAAAGGTATCATCCTGCTGCAGTAAGTAAATGATATGGCTTACGATGATTGGTGTATGCTTGGTAAAGTTAAATGTTAAAAGTTTTGTAATATTTCGTAGAGCATGGGGCTACAAAGGTATATTTTGGTTGAGCATGGGGCTCTTATAAAGAAAATATATATATATTAGTGTATAAAGTATATTGAAAACTCTAATTCATTAACGTTTTAAGAGAAAGAAAATATTAAGTATAACTTTAAGAATAGATATTGTGATTTTTCTAAGAAATAAAGAAAACATATTTTCCTTTAATGTAAAATTGTCATCTAAGGTGTGCACACCGAAGTCTAAATAAATAAATAAAGGAATTCCTATTACAAACTCAAGTTCAATTTAAAATATGTATCGATTTTTTTAAGTGCTATTAATGCAACAAAGTTTGAATACTTTATATATATACTAGTGTACGTGTGCTCCACTGAATGTTGGTACTGTCCGAGTGCTTTGCAATTTCAGCCCTCTCACTGTGGGACCTCATATGTACAGCCTGAAAAGATGTATTCTGGCTCGCTCCGACCTTGCATGGGATTCTCGACACCCTGCATCTACTTTGACCAAATACTCTCAATAAGAATACCGCCCACTCTACTCTATTCCCTTTGTTCAAAATGTCCACTAGCACAGAGGTGCCATCTGTTGAGTAGGAATGGGCAGCAGTTTCAGAAGCTACTTAATGAACCTATATAGCTGCAGAAATAAATTTGTTTTTCAAAGTCCTGATGACACAGTAACTTATTTTTGTGCTCGATAATGCAGGAATTAGGTCGGGAAATGACATAATTTACACTACCGCGAAACTAACTTAATTAAATGACGATAACGCTAATTTTTTAAGTAAAACTTCTTTAGCCGCGGTAGGGGTAAATCGAGAGCTTGTATAACGCTCAAAATCGTCACGAAATTAGTGAGGTGTGACGGAACGGACTGCACAGAAAACAATCAACTCAATGATTAGGCTTATCCAAAACTGAAAAAGTCCAAAAATTACAAATTAAAAAATCCAAAATATAAAAAGTTAAAAAATCCAAAATTAAAATATACAAAAAATAAAAAATCAAAGATCCAACATTTAAATAATCTAAAATTTCAAAATCAAAAATACAAAGAACCAAAATTAATAAGTCCAAAATTTATTTATTATTTATTTATTTAATATACAATTTCATTTAGCCCTATTTCACCATAAGGTACATTAGGGCTATAGTTCTATGTCAATTACAATTTATAATATACCTGTTATCTTGTATACTAGAGTAGCCTGTTTTGCTAAAGTTTAAATAAAATTATCGTAAACTCTTAAATATAAAACAAATGAAATAGTGGAATTCTCTACAACAACAATCCTTGCTAAAAATTTTTAAGAGTGGTTTATCATATTTAACACCACAATAGTTTAAGTGTCCTGTTAAAGAAAATCTTTTCCTTTCAAAGAGTGGGCAATCAAATAGTAGATGTTCTACGGTCTGGTTTTCTTTACAAATACATAAATAACCATTCTCCCTTATAATATTAAACCTTTCAAAGTAAGAGCCAAAAATTCCATGACCTGACAAGAATTGTGTTAATACAAATTCAGGTTCAATTTTGCTTTGAAGTCGGGATTCAATATTTGGAAAAAATAATTCTTTTGTAAGTCCAAAATTTAAAAAATAAAAAATCCAAAATTAAAAAATCTTAATATCCAAAATTTAAAACATAAATATCCAAAATGATAAAATTCTAAAATATAAAAATAAAAAAATTAAAATTAAAAATAAAAAATAAAAAATAAAAAAATACAAAACTAAAAAAATTCAATGATCTAAAATGTAAAAAAAATCAAAAATCAAAAATTAAAGATTTAAAAGATCAGAAATTTAAAAAATCCAAAATCTAAAAAATCAAAAAACCCAATATTAAAAAGTCCAACAATCCAAAATTTGAAAAATCCAATATTCCAAAATTGAAAAAATAAAAAAAGTTTCACTTCTGTCGCATGGCGTTCCACACACACTTTTTTTTAATAAGTATCAAAACTAATTGTTTCACTTTAATACATTTTCGTGAAAATCAGCTTTAAATTTTAATTCATACGATTTGCAAGATACTTTGTACAATATATACTTTTCTTTTTAATTCGAAATTTTTACATGTAAAACAATTAGGATGGTAAGCCAATGAACATCTGAATGAATCAGTCTTGTACACACTCTAATTAACGATTTTACTTATTTCACTCTAAAAATTATTATTACTACCATAGACGGCACATATCATGCCACCTACATAACCGGACATTTTCTTTAGGCCTATGTTGTATTTATTATTTTACTAGAATTTTTATTATATTTTCGTACACACAACACAACAGACAAACGTTAACTATATAAGCTGACGAGTAACTGCCCACTCCTGCTCACTGGCGGCGCTAGTAGTAGCATGTCCCGGAAAAAGACAGGGAGTGGACGGTATTATTTATTAAGAGTATTTGCTTTGACCTTCACGGGTCCGGCACAGCGTTCGGTGTTGAACCAGCTCCTGTCATACAATACAGCTGGAATGTGTTGACATACAAGCATATGACTATCTGTATCTTCTGTTTCTGCGATAGACTGATGTATCAGTGAGTGTTTTCCTGGAAATGGACTCTGGGGACCTCTACTCTTCAGCCACAGACAAGTAATATTTATACAAGTAACTGTACATGACACTACTGTCACTCATCTTACACAATGTTCAAACTCTTCATAGCATCTCTTCTGGATATTCACTACTGTGCTTCCTTCTCAGTGACTGTTTGTGAATTTTTGGGCCACGAGTGGCCTTTAAGGGGGGGCGAGTCTGTAGCACCGCTACATGCAATTATTTAAATCGAGCAGTACCAGACAAGATTACACGTGAATATTTGAGTGGAGAACACTTTTTTTTTTTACTCAGAAGTATAAAATAATATATATTACTCATATTCCTATTATAGTATTGGAAATTTTGTATGCGTATTTTGCATATGTATTTGATTTATGTATTTGAATCATTTGGTATAGTTTAGTTTATTTCCGTAATAGTTGGTTCGGCTGCCTTACTTTATTCACTTCTTTCTGCTTGCGCGGTTATCTCTTGCGACTACTCTCGCCAGGCGGCTGACGTCATGCGCAAGCAGCCACGCGCTTTGTCTCTGGCTGCAACATTCTATTCCTATCTCAGTCGAGTTGACGAGCGGAGCTTTCCTTGTTAGCATGTGTTGTACGTTTGGGGTCTGTCTATGTGGATCAGCATTGTTCAGGTGAGCAGAAATACTTGGTTTGGTTAACACTATATATCATTTCAGTAATAACTTTATTTTTTATTATTTTCTTGTATTGTAACTTATAAATATGTAATCTGTTTTCTGCTCGTCTGAACGTGCCGTCCTAATTATTTCGGCCATGATTCTAAATTCCTTTGTCTGCCACGTGGGCAGCCTGTATGAATGTTATGTACGAATGTAGGTGAATGGTGCTCGTCAACCAAATTCTTTCTTTCCTTTTCTTCTCAAAATTTATTATGACAACCGTTTTGATAATTCTTTTCTTTTCTTTCATAATTTGACCAACTCATGAGATCTCATATTATTGCTAGCAACGCCATATTGCCGAGTTGGCATTTCGACGTCAGACATTTTGTTTTTCTCTTAAATCCATACAGCACCATGCTACTAAGCTAATGAAGAAGTATATAAGATGTTGTATAATGTATTAAATTGATTTGTCTCTTGTTGAAGTGAAGTAATTTAAAATTATATGTAACATTTGATCTTAAAATTTTCTATTGGTGATAAATATTTCAGTACTCGATATATTCTATATTTTTTTTTTATATGCACCAAAGTTGAAGTATATTTTTAGTAACGCATTTGTGCTCAGATGGTAGAAAGATTAACCTGCCATATTAGTTATGTTAAATTTCCAATCAAAGTTATGTAATAAAATCACACTCTCAGAATTTTCTTCTTTCATTAATATATTACTTAAGTAGGCTTATATTAATATCCAGTCCCTTCCACTATTCCTTGTATATTTTATGTGTAGTTGGCCTATCCCTATATATATTCCTTGGCTGATATACTACCCTGAGTGCTGTCGAGGGGGATTCTTTGGCTGTTCTGCAGTGATGTCTACAAGCCAACAGGCCACCGCAGCTACTATACTACATGGTAGTTGCACTAACTACACAACACGTCTTCCTTTTTGCAGACAAAAGAACAAGTGACATGGGAGTAGTTCCTGAAGACTCTCCCCGGTAAACTAAAGAATAAAATTAATCTGGTTGGTATAATTCTTCATTAAACATCTTTTCGGTATCAAGGGCTTTTAAAATCAGATTTTAAAAAATGTTTGGAAGAGGTAACAGCTATTTTAAAAATATTTTGGAAACAGCAGAATGGTACATTTTTACTGTAGGCCTACTTTGTAGAGTCTGTTTCTTCTTTACACCTGTACACAAACAGCATGGAGTAACTGTTTACATCAAAACCAGATTAAAAACTATGACAAAAGAATACAATAAAAATAAATAAGTAAATAAATTAAATGAAAACAGTTCTTAGCCAGTTTGCAATATCTGGGATGTCAACAGTTTCTAGGCTGTATCCAATTATGCAAGAGTTCAGTTGTGAGTGAATTACTTTTTTATCTGAGTATTAATTTTTTGAGTGCTTCAATAAATGCTCCTTAATTATAATTAAGGAGCATTTCCTCAAACTTGATATATGCAATCAGTTTTGAAATTGTGTTAAACCTGTCATTAGCAGTTTAGTACAATATTTAACTTCTACAGCATCCTGTGAATCGAGTTTTAGCTAAAGTCATACCGTATGTTATATATATATAGGCCTAGGTAGGCTACTTGAAATCGTTATGATTCCAGTTGTTACCTTAAAAATCTGGTTATTAACAATTACAAAAGATCAGAAAGGTAGTAATAAACATTAATAAATATCTATATTAGCCCTATCTACAAGATTGGTAATGATAAGATACCATAACAAAAAGAAGCAAACCATACCTTTGTACCAGTACCATGAACTTCAACATAGTTGACCAATTTAGGGTCAAGACCCAACTCTTGATAAAATTCATCAAGTAATTTTTGCTGTATCTTTCCAGAAGGGTAAGTAATGCCTTTGTCTTTGTACCCATCACAGTTTGTTCTAATGTGAACTATAGTTGAATATATTCGCTTTGCTTCAGAAGCTTTCTGTATAAATGCTGCACATATTGCCTCACTTCGAGCATAACCATTAGCTAGTACAAAGAAAAGAAAATACATAAAATTTATTAAGTAAGTTTCTTTGCTGAACTGAGGAGGGGGGAAAAGGTCTTATTTCATTCACAAGGTCAAGTAAATATGGTAGCTAATTGTTCAGATTATCATTACAAATTTTAAAAATATGTTTTCCACAATTCGCATAGTATATCTCTGGTTGCTTTTCACTTTACTTCAGCTCATGAATGTAATGGATTTACTACAAAAAGCTCTACTAACCATCCCTGTCAAAAACTTTGCATTTTCCATCTGGGCTGAGAACACCAAGTTTATGAAAGTGCAATGAGATGAGTGGATTCAGGCAGAGGTTGCTACCACCCACAATGGCAGAATCACACGTCCCATCATGAATAGCTTTGTAAGCACGCTCAAGTGCATACATGCTGGAAGAACAAGCAGTATCTACTACATATGTCGGTCCTGAAATTAACAATGCACATAAAATCCATGATAAAATGCAAATTGAAAATAAATATATGACCAGATAGATTTGTGAGAATAACTGTAATATGCTTGTAATGTATATATTTTTACTTCCTCCTGTTCCATAGGTGCTGTAGATAGAAGAAGTATTATATTCGAACCTAAAATTTAATGTCAAGGTATTAGAATTAACAAACATTTTGAGGTCTCCTAAACATAAAAACAGGATTTTTGTCAAACCTGTATGTGAGTGTGTCCATGAACAGCATACCTCTAAACTAAACCAAAGTATTGTATAAAAACGAAATTTTATATTTCGATTAAGTACTTTCCGGTGATGTGACATGAAGCATGGTGGCAACTTTCTCTTATTTCAACCACCACTTTACGTGATGAAAATGTAATTTTTTGGAATTTTTCCGAAAACTGCTCTTCTGATTTTGTTTAAAGTTTTTAGACAAAACAAAATTGTTTGAAACATTTTCTCAATTAAATTCTCTGATGCTAACCTACCCATCTCATCTTACTAACACTCAGACTTTTCTTAGTCTCGCCTAGTATGGCTCTGATTGAGCTTAAACAACTGAAGGCACGTTCCCAAAATTTGGCCAATTACTAAAATATGAATATGAAGAGTAGAAAAGCTATGTGAGGGTTTCACAAGAGATTTTATACTGTTTAGCTGAATAGGTGCTGAAAATAGATTGTTGGAAGGTTGGCTGGAAGCACTGAGCAGCAAATCTAATCTTGAACATAAATGATACAGTCAGGCCACTTGGAAGAGACATAAGCCTACTATGCATTGTAAGTGTACAGTGAGGGTACAAAGTGGGCATATCCCCCCCCCCCTTAAGTTTTATGAATCATTCTTTATAATGGAATGTAAATTCAAGTAAAACATGCTTAAATTAAAGAAATTCTTGTTATTGTTGTTTTGGAACAAAAAATGTGCAATGTGAAAATTTTACAAAATATACAACATAAACATGAATTATGTTAACTTCAATGGCGTAGTGTAAGGGTAGACTGAGACTGATTCTACCTAAATAATATAAGAAAATAAGTAGATTCATAAACAAATAAATAAAGGCAGCATCATCCAAGTTATTAATCATTATAAACTTATTAGCCCTGTCATCAGAATATTTTTACTGCTGTATACCCCAACCCCTTCTGCTTTTATGCATTAACTTGTGGTGTTGTGTGCTTAGTCAGCATCAAAATCTCATGATGCGGCAGTAAAGATGAACTGAGACTGAGCAATAGTCCAGTCTGTTGAGTCTCACCAAGTGCAAGTTATATGACTTCTCGCACTAAACGTTAACCTGCTTGTTGCGAAGACAAGCCAAATTGATTTGCAAGAGCGGCATGAAATCACAACCAAAGACACTGGAGGTAATTTTGAAATTATCTTCAGATACCTGCTCACTTGAAGAGCGCCTTAGCTGGACAATAGAATGAATAAGGTAAGGGTGTGGTAACATAAACATTACATTCCTCAGTCATTACTCACCCAGTATTGAGTGCGGTGTTACTTTGTTTTAAACTAGTGATTGTTTCCATGTCTCATGATTTAATCTAATAAGTATGGACAATTCCATGGATAATACCATTTTTGACTCTATCGTATGAACAAGAAATGTGAACTAAAAGGTAAAAGACCAACTCCTACGCTTGATTAGGCATTTTTTACTTTGAACCTTATTCTTTATTTTTTAATCAATGTAGTTTAGTTAAAAAAATTTATAAGACAATTATCTTGCCAGTTGTATTATATGAATGTGAGACATGGTTACTTACTCTTCAGGAAGAACATAATCTGACCCTATAAAACATAAATATATAGTTATAAGAAAGTTAAAATAATTCATAAAAGCCTCAGGCATACGAAAGGTATGTGTCCTCGTATGAGGACTGCTTGCTTGAATCCTCCCTCTCTTTGATTGGAGATCAGGCAGTCATAGTGCTGTTATATATGTAATTTCAGTGAAATTATTGTAGTCTTAGCATATGAGTATTTCAGATATTGGACTAAGACATCCAGTTATAACAGAGAACATAAGTACAAACAAATACGAGAAATTAAGAAGCTATTTATACTTTTACACTTCACCGATTCCCCTTATATTGTAACGTTGTACGTACGTTACGTATAAAAAGTGCTATGGACCACGAGGGAACTATTCATAAACAACGGAAACCATAGAAACTATCGATACTGTGTCAGTTTTGTTTGAATTACAGGAAGAGGAAAGTGCGCATGCGTGTGCGCAGGAAATGGAAAAAGAAGACCGTTACGTCTCAAGAAGGGAGGGGAGAGTAAGCATCAGAGAGTCGGCGAGAAGAGTCAGAATTGGAAGGCTGAAGTAGAAGGTTGTGGAGTTGGCGGACGAGGCCTGGAATGAGCGGCAGTCATGACGACGTAGTGGCCTGACGTTCCCTGTCAGACTTAAATTGGGAGGCAACTATCAAAACTGGAAATCAACGATCGATGGCTATGTGGAGATAGCTGTGGATGGGAATGAGCCTGAACGTGAGTTGGCTTATGTCGTGGCCGCCGACAGCGAACATCCGCTGGGAGTAGAAGAAATGGGCCGAGTCTAAGTGAGGTTTAGATATGGAATGGAATCCTACAGGAAACGGACATCGGACAGAAGGGTGACAAGATGAAGGAAGCACTACACTAATCTACTTCTTGTTGAGTATAAAAACTATTAATATCAGACACTTCATTTGGGTTTTTGAACATAAAAGAGTATTGATAACTCTAGTTCTGTAGATTCTAACTTATGTTTGACTAATAGATTTCTATTGTAGAAATGAGAGTAAAATAAGACTAGTGAAAAATGTTAGAAGTTGTAACAGCAATACAGTAATCCAATGTTTCCACTTCCTGTCGGAAAAGTTAAGGTAGAAATAGTTGGGAAGAGAGAAGTAAGTAATAAGTAGAAATCTCTATACTTTGGGTGTTTTTAAGTGGTTGAACCACTCACGAATCCATAAGCTAGGTTCAGCTGGTGATGCTTATAAATGCTTTTATATTTTTAAGACAGGTCGCGAGAAGAGTAAGGAAGAAATTATAAGGGGCATGAAAGTAATCCTTATTTGGGCTTCTCCCACTTGGTTTTGGTTCAGGTTACAGATGGATATCTACATGTTGGATGGCATGCTGGCCTGCAATATTTAGTTGCTTTATGAATAAAGAGATTCACTAAGAGATGGTTTTGAAATAGAGCAGAGCAAGTGTAAAGGTAGAGAAGGATAGAAATGAAAGAACAGAAGCTTGGGTGATGGTGGCTCGCTTAAGAATGAAAGTAAGGATTAGTTATGTAGTTAGTTAAGGATAGGTTGTGTAGTTCAAATTCAGAGTTAGGTTAAAAGAGAAAACCTAGAAAAAAAAAGAAGATAAGTTACTTAGGTGGGGTTAATTAGTTTCGTATTGGAATATTCACAGAGGAATTCAGAAACACAAATGTACACCCAAAACCAAGAATAAGTAATAAGAGAGTATAAAAGTTATAGGATTAGTGAAATTGAACTAGATAGGAATTTGAATGAATGACGACCAGAAATGAAAGAACATAAGGGTTGAAGAACTTAAGGGTTGAAGTAAATTTAAGAGAAAGGGCGAGTAGTATTGAAAAATCACTTAAGGTGAATGTAAAGAGGAGAGTAAAGGCTCGTGTCCACATGAGAGCTGAGAGTGCGAGAAACTCTCGAGAGTAATCTCAGGTGGTGTGTCCACTAGAGAGCGCTAGTCCAATCCTGAGAGTAGCTGAGAGTAAAACTCGCGACATTACTCTCAGAACCGTGTCCACTGAAAAACAAAACTCGCGAGAGTCAAGCTTTTACATTGCGCGTTTACTGATAAATATGGATGACCGACAATGTGCTGCTATCATAGTAATGTACAGAATCTTAAAAGAGAAGCGAAAGAAAAAATGTTGGGTAAGGAAATGGGTTCAGCGTCGACAGAATATGGGAGCATGTTCAACGCTCTTGAACGAATTACGCATGGAAGATCCTAATCAATTTAGGAATTTTGTAAGAATGACAGCAGAACAGCTTGAAGTACTAATGAATCTGATAGGCTCGGGAATTACCAAGAAAGATACGAAAATGAGAAGTGCAATTCCTGCCAAGGATAAATTAATGGTGACATTACGCTTTTTGGCATCAGGCAAGTGGTCTTTATTTCATATTATGATGAAATGAGTGGATCTGTTCTTATTATGTAATATAATGAATACCATGAACTCATGCAATATAACTATAATAATTAAACAGGAAAATTTTCCCTGAGCGGGAATCGAACTTTATTGTCTGCTTCGTAAGCTAAAGCCGAGAACTTTCAATTCCCCAAGAACGTATTCAATCCTATTCCAAATATTTCTCCAGGCCCCCTTCTGAACTCATTACAGACGCCAACACATCATTTTGCGAGGTGTAGGCCTATACCACACTGAAAACCTGATTCGATTCCCAAACAGAGCAAATGTTCTTCTATGGAATATAATCCAAATCTCTTAAACCACATGAAACTCGAAACACTAGTAACTATAATAATGACTATCCATACAAGCTTTTAATACATTTATATTTTTACACTACAAAACCATTGTGAACATTAATCGGTAGGCCTAACTCTTTAACATAAATTCAAGGCAAAGTAGGTTTCTTTTTAGAACATTCGCACAACACTCATTCATTGAATTGCCTTCCAAACAATAGATGTACTAAATAATAGGCTAATGTACCTGAGACACATGAAATATATTTTTACAGGCGATTCCTACCACAGCCTTCAGTATGTATTTCGCATACCAGTATGCTCAATTGGCAGAATTGTGAAGGAAGTCACAGTTGCTATATATAACAAACTGAGGGATACATATTTGAAGGTACGTGACTTCTGTTTAGCTATGTATGCTGTGTTACTTTAAGATTACCGCCCTCTAGAATTTTCCCAGAATTGAATTGTCCTAATGTCCGGCCGAGAATAATAGCTTACACGAATTACACAAAAATATTTCATTCTAAAAAAAATATATGAATTCATCACTGCATGGACTCGCAATTTTCTCATTTCACATTCCTACACAGACTAATGGTTCCATTGCGAGAGTGAAAAGCTAATGATTTGACTTAAAATTCAATGAAGAATGGACTGGGTTATAACTACTCTTTTACAGTGGCAGATGGCAGGCTTGGAGGGCGTGTAACCATGAAAGACTTAAACCAAACATAGCCTATTTCATTACATTTTTCGTTTATGAGCTATGTTGTTCACAGGACACACAGACAGACACAGATGTTTCCGAAATAGTTAATGAACTTAAAACGTGTGACTCGAAAATATATTATTTCCTCTAAACTCCGGAACCACAATATCAGTCATTCAGGTAGAGGAATGTTAATATAATAATTGCATGTTTTTCAAGGAATCTTCATGTCTTTCAATCTCGACGTGCACAAGTCCACCCAACAATGAGTGTATCGTCCACCCAACAATGAGTGTATCGTATGTAAGGACGAAATTAAAATAAAGCATCAAACGATTTTGAACCATACATCTGTATACATATTAATGTGTTGACGATGTGTATAAAGGTTAATTGAGAATGAATGATCAAACTATCTTGAGCCAAAATGTATTCCTTTGCATTTGCACTTGAGCAGTAGCATCTTTCGTGAAGTAATTATTGCGTAATACCATCCGTAAACAATATGATTCACAATTAAATTGAACAATTTACCCCAAAATGCTGAATACAGTATTTAATATTGTTTTAAATATTGATGTATATATTCTTATGTACTCTGTTCGTTCTAATCATTCTTTAGATACCGGTAGGGTAACCAAAAGTTTGTTGCTATTATTCTCGTGTCCCAAAAAGCTTATGGGTAATATATGGTAATCCTCGTTACAAATTATAAGATTCCAGTTCATTGGACAATTCATGAACCAACGAGTTAGCGCTGCCATTCCTATTAATATTTTGGGGGTTTGAACCCCCCCCCCCCCCATTGATTAAAAAAAGGAAAATTGTTTTGTTTTTTTAAGTCTGCCCATAAATTACTTAATACAAGTATAAAGCGTGGGAAGCTTAAAACTCGTTATTTTGCATCTTAATTTTTAAAATTTTCCGGGGGAGGCCCCCGGAAGCTTAAAACTCGTTATTTTGCATCTTAATTTTTAAAATTTCCAGGGGAGGACCCAGACCCCGCGGATGTTATAACCCCCCCATATGGTCGGCCTGGTTACGCCTATGCAGTGAGTAATCGCGACAGAATGCAGCAGTTCGGTTGGCTCTTGAATTATCCAGTTGTCCTAAAATCCAATACAACTAATTTTCAAATGCATATGTCCAAATTCAAAGAGGTTCAGTTGAAGCCCCCTCGTTTGTGTTTATGAATATAACATTTCCTTCTTGTATACCATCTAATGATGTGAAACAGGCAAGTGATGTTGATGAAGATGAAGATGTAGATGTGTTACGAGACCAATGCTCAGCCTCATCCTCATCGGCTATGCGTGCAACAATTCGTCTTATTTCACTTTTTAGCCTGCTTTTATTAAAGTCTGATTTCAGGCTTTTGAGCTCTAAAGCTACATATTCTCCGAAACGATCGTGATCATCCTTAGGTTTTTTCATTATTTCAACAGCTTCCTGAAATAATCTATCAGAACATGTTTCTGAGTTTCTTTTTCTTCTTTTCCCTCCGGCTTCAGAATGCTGTGCATCTACATCTTGTATTTGGACTCCTGTAGGGTCTGCCTCATCTCTGCTGGAACGTTGTTCTGGCTGAAAAAAAAAAGATTGGTATTTTGTACCGTACAAATAGAGTTTACAAAGATTTTATTATTTTTTTAAATATTATTTTCAGTTTCCGAGTTCTACTGATGATTGGTTGAGGCTAGAAGATGATTTTCATCAAATTTGGAACTTTCCGCACTGTTTGGGAGCTCTAGACGGAAAGCATGTAGTCATCCAACAACCACATAATAGTGGAAGTTTGTATTTCAATTACAAAAACTCTCACAGTATCGTCTTAATGGCCGTAGCAGATGCTCATTACAGATTAGTCTATATTGATGTAGGCTGTAATGGAAGAGTGTCTGATGGAGGAGTATTCCAAAACAGTTCTCTGCATAAAGGCCTAGAATGCGGAGATGTACAGCTCCCTATGCCGGAACCATTGGCAGGGAGAAATATGCCTGTGCCATATTTTTTTGTGGCTGATGACGCCTTCGCCATGAAATCGTATATCTTGAAGCCATATCCCTTCCGAGATCAACCTGCACCAAACAGGATATTTAACTATAGATTAAGTAGAGCTCGGCGGGTAGTAGAAAATGTATTTGGTATCATGGCAAATAGATTTCGAGTTCTTCGGGCGCCAATTAATTTACAGCCTAATGCCGTTACAAATGTTGTTTTAGCTGTATGTACTTTACATAACTTCTTGATTTCCACCAAGGAATGGAGTTCTCATTATTTATATAGTGGATCTGTTGACTCAGAGGACCCCAGAAGTCATGTAATTGCACCAGGTGACTGGCGAGAAGACACTCCACCAGAAAGTACGTTTTTCTCGTTGAAGCAAGGAACTCGCCACAGCTATGCAATTTTGCAGAAAGACGTGAGGGACGAATTCAAAGAGTATTTCATGAGTCCAGTTGGAGAGATATCATGGCAGTATGGTCACATCATGTAAAGAATTAAGTTCTTTAGCCATTTTTACAAAATGTGTACATTGACTAATAAATTCTGTATAAGCTATGGAAAGGAACTGAATATTGTATTTAACGGGTCGCTTACGTGGGTCACAGGAGACAAGCTTTTAATCTGCAACAATGAATGTTGCGTGGTTAATCAGTCATATCTTTATCCGTGTGAAATAAACGATGTTGTCATTCTTAATTTCTAGTTGTATTCTGCATTAAGCTTATATTAAGGTTATGTCTGGCATCACATGTTTTGATCTCACGCAAGCAATCCAATACTATTCAAGACATTTCAAAGACTGTATATTATATTTTTATGGATAGAACACGGCTTTATAATAGCTAATTAATTATTAGGTTATTACTCACCATATTTGACTGAGAGGGCATCGCGGTTAAAGTTGGGACGATGAATTGGAGAGATGTAAAAAACTTCCACGTACTCTTGAAAGTTTCATCTGCCCCAGCTCCACTTTTCCTCTGTTTCATTTTCTTCAACTCCTGCGAAACCTGGAATAGAATAGAATAGAACATTTTAATGTGTGCGATTAAAAGAAATAGTGGTGTAAAATGTAAAATATCAAGTAAAATAGACCTTTACTTACTTGATTTCTCAAATTATGAAGCTTTCGCTGCACTTCCTGGCTTCTAAAATTCAAAGATTCTGCAACCGCAGCAATAATTCTATTTTTCTTTTCTCGATTCCTGTACTCAGGTTGGCTTGTGTTCCACAGACATTCGTTTTCTTCGTAAAAGCATATTAGTTGAGCAGTTTCTTCGTCTGACCAGACTTTCCGCTCCATCTTGCTGTCCGAGAGGACTCGCAGCTATCTGAAACCTATTCGAATTGTGCGAGGTGCTCTCAGAGATCGCTCGCAGGGATATGTCCACTTGAGAGTTACGCGTTCAGATGTCGCTCTCAACAACCTCTCAGACAGCGCTCTCAGAGGCGTGTCCACATACCGAAATGAAACTCTCGAGAGTTTCTCGCACTCTCAGCTCTCATGTGGACACGAGCCTTAAGGTTAAAAGAGAGAACCTGATAATTCTTTTATAGTTGTTATAAATTAAATGGAATAAAAATAACTAAGAATTATAAAGGTAGGGATACTATAAGGTGATGTGAACACTGGAAGTATAAAAAAAATAAAAAATAAAAAATTAAAAAAAGGGAAATTAAAGTAAAGTCTAGTAGTAGGTTTGGTCCGAACCTAGCAAGTTAGTAATAATTACTAAAGGATTTCTAGAGCTCATCGATGTCCGAGGCGTTTATCAGCCCCAAGAGCAGTTAGAAAACTTGTCAGGGACCTTGGGCATCGATTTTTCAAAATTAAGTTTTTTATAGGCCTTTAACATTTCACCGGTTGCAGGGGAGAGGTCAGGTTGACTGTAACTCAGAACCTAGATCCCGCCACTGTATCGGAGGTCTATCGCCATAGTTCAATCTGTAGATATAGATCTAAATTTCCACTTCATTCTTCGATATATTGTCTTTACTATCTATCTATAAAAACTTCTTCTTTGACTGGACAGACAAGGACATGCTAGTACAGTGAAAAAGTAAAATAGAATACATCATAATTGAAAATGAACATTTATTAAAAGAAATATTTACATTGTAGGGTTTGATACAATTCTTTGTTGTGAAATTCAATTGTTGATACCGTAAATGGTTGTTGCAAGAAATATTGCTGTAGAATTCGGGAAACAACCTGTAACATAAATTTAGAAATTACTTGGTGGGAAGGTAGTAAAC
Organism: Ectobius pallidus; assembly: GCA_964059195.1. Classification (NCBI taxonomy): domain Eukaryota; kingdom Metazoa; phylum Arthropoda; class Insecta; order Blattodea; family Ectobiidae; genus Ectobius; species Ectobius pallidus. The sequence goes on from CAXKWD010000001.1 coordinate 91,747,063, forward strand.
CAGTATAACGCTGAAATTAATTCAGAATACTAACCTTATTAAAAGCAGAAAGTTTAATGTAGTGCTTCATCCTGTAAATGTTAATTTTGGATAATAATGATATATAAATAGTTATAATTGTAAGAAATATATTGTTGATGAGCAGATCTTTGATATAAATATATAAAGAATTAAAACTAGTGCAATTTAAAATTAAATCTGTAAAATTAGTACACACAACCTGAATATTGTTGAATAAAATATTATTGTTATTTGTTGGAAGAAAATTTAGTTAAAGTGGCTTTATTTTTCAAGTGATGAAATAAACATATTAAGTCCTTTAAATATTAAGAATCCTACCCTATCTCCACTGTATAAAAGCTAAGCCGACGTACTTGTATATATAACCTTGTATATACATAAAATATTTTGTGACTGGACTTAGAAAAAAAAAGAAAAAAATTATAATTAAGAGAGAAATTAATAGTGGTGATAAATTAATTTGGGAATTAGATGATGAATTGATGGATGGCGCCCTATATAAGTATTTCCATCAATAAAAGGGAATTTTTTTTATAACAATGAAATTATAATGAAGAAGTTTTAGAACACCATGTAGATGTGGTGCATTGATAGTAGCATTGGAAAGTTAGTATGCGTGTGGCGTACCTAGGAATGTTAAAACAGGTGCACTTACGTAACTGGGTAACTAGGTCACTGTTACGATAGTTTATCAGACGTCAGAGCAGATCACGTAAAGATATACTATTGAAATTAATACTAATAAAGTAAAGTAAGTTCGTCACAATATTCCAGAGACCAACACAGACCAAGCATTCAAAATGAAACCATTCCCTACTATGTGCACTAATCTTGTCACCAAACTATAAACCCAGGGAAGTTTCATTCTGTGGATGAAATGACGATACCCTTCAATGGTCAATCATTATTGAAGAACTATTTTCCTAAGTAACCAAAAAAATTGGAAATAAGTTGTGGGTAAGAATGGGGATTTCTGGTTATGTCTAGCTGCTTTGAGTTATACCAAGATACTTTTGGAGGTCAACCATCTGAATGTGGAATTTCTGGGGACAAAGTGCTGACAGCCTTACCATCTTCTTGTACTGAATGTCTCAAAATCCCAGAATCGCATCAGTAGATGACATTACAGTTATCAGATGGATGGAAAAGTCTTCAGTGCATCCAGTTTCTTCATATGCTGAATTTCAACCAGAAGAAAGGAGATGGTGGAGAGAAAAAAAGATGTGGAAGTTGATTGCCCCTGCAGCAGGGTTGATCTAATGGACTCACTTGCTTCACTCTAGGCTATCACAATTATATCAGAAATCATAGGTGGTCCATGAGTATCTTTTATAATATGCTCAATGTTACAATGTTACAATGGCTATTATGGAGGATGGCTGAAAAATCTTCCATGGACCTATTGGAGTTCAAGAAGAGGGTTGCAATAAGTCTCATTTATAGTGGAAAAGCCCAGAATCTTTGGGCGAGAAAGGTCGTCCAAGCAGCAACCAAAATTCACTTCCACTAGGAAAACTTGTCACAATGTTCCATAGGAAATGACAACAAATGGATTTGGAGATTTTCCACAAAAAAAAGTGATGCTAAAATTGCAGACAGATATGATAAGTACTGTAAAAGCAGAACAAGATATATCTGGATGAAATGTATTGTGCCGCTTTGCCCTGAGTGTTCTGCAAACTTCCATACTAGCAGTAAGGTAAAATATGAATATTTATGGCCACATGCTGTACAATAATTTTTGTTCATTTTGTTTTATATTCATACAAAACTTCTTTTCTTCTTCATGTGCACTGGAACTTTATTACATTACATTGTTCCATCTTGTGCATGATGTCCTCATATGAGGACGCCTTATTTTTACAAAATTTTCACAAATAACTCATGACAACGTATGGCATTTTATTTGCATGTGTTCAATGATACAAAACAGATGTTAAATATTTTTTGTCTATTAATTTGAAAAATCATGCATGAGAGGGTTAATATTTAAAATGACCTCCACCTCAGCTTAATACGGGCTAAGACATCTATGTTTGCTGATGATACAAATCTCCAGTTTTCACCAAAAGGTGAATGAAACAAATAGTAGTTTAGAGTTTTTTCTGAAAGAGAAAAAACTCTTTCTAAATACCGGTAAGACAATATATTTATATATATATATATATATATATATATATATATATGCTCTTCCATTCACAAACTCTTATAAGCAACTTGCAAGTTAGACTTAATAACACAGTAGGCCTACTGACCAAATGAAATAGGCCTACTACAAAATTTCTTGGGCTATGGATTGACCAGGATCTTACTTGGGAAACACATATAGCACATTTAAGTAACAAACTTAGCTAGTTTGTTATGCTATTCGTATACTCAGTCAGATATCAACAATACTTGCATTAAAAACATATTTCAGATGTGTCCAATCAGTATTAATTCCTTTAAGGAATTATGGAATTCCTTTTTTGGGACACTTAACAAAAGATAAACAAATACTGCAAAAAAATTACTAAAATAATGCTCCATGAGCTAGTCAGGACACCTAGTAAACCGATATTCGAAAAATTTAAAATCTTGCCCCTACCATCCCTCTGTATATTAGATACTGTAATGTTTATACACAAAAATAGGAATATTCATGAAGAATTCGCAAATACGTCACTACTAGACAAGAACAACTAACAGTATCCGTTTAGATTGTCATAGAACTATCAGGAGCTTGAACAGCATTTCTCATATAAGTTTTATAAACTACCTAACAATCTTAAAGTTCCAAACACTCAACATTCTAAAAACCAAGTTAAAACTCTACTTCTAAAATATTTATTTTACGATATGCCGGTACAAGAATTCCTTAACTCTGTGAAAATGTTTTTCAGAATTCTATATGACATTCTTACAAACATATTGACTATGAACATATTAATACTTAATTGTAAAAAAATATATATATAAATGTGTAGTTTTATTAATTCTGTCACTATTTGTTTTGTAATAACCAAAAATATGCCTCTAGAATTAAGAAGACTTACAAAGCTAAGACATTGTTTCCTAACAGCTAATAAAGATTTATTATTATTATTACTTTATTATTATTATTAATATTATTACTATTACTATTATTATTACTACTGCTACTACTATTTATAATAATAATAATAATAATAATAATAATAATAATAATAATAATAATATACAGGATGGACCGCTCGAATGTCCCTAATTTCATTTGTATGTGACGGGTGAACGATTGAAGATAGAAACTTACAACAACGTTTATATGAAAGAAAAACTCAACAAATTTTGATATCCACGTCACCACATCTCTATGTGAGCTCCAGCAGTCACTGTGACGATATCAAGCCGATGAACAATTTCTTGCCAAGTACGTTGGAGTATGTCTTCTGAAATGCTCTCAATAGCCTCTATGATGCGCTCCCGAAGATCACGAAGGTCATTGACTGGGGTGGCGTAAACTTTATCTTTGACGTAGCCCCAGAGAAAGAAATCAAGCGGTGTTAGATCAGGAGATCTCGGGGGCCATGTGATAGGTCCTCCCCTACCAATCCAACGGCCAGGAAAAATGTTGTCCAAAGTCATACAAACTTCATTGAACCAGTGAGGAGGAGCGCCATCTTGTTAGAAAAGGATGTTAGGCTGCAGTTGTTCAATTTGTGGAAAGAAGAACTGCTCCAGTATGTCAAGATATGTGGTACCATGGACAGTTTTCTCGGCAAAGAAAAATGGTCCAATGACTTTATTCTGCGACAAACTGCCCCAAACATTCAACTTGGGACTGTCACGAACGTGCTCTTGTGTTGCGTGAGGATTCTGCGATCCCCAGATCCGCACATTATGTCAGTTTACCTTGTCTGATACATGGAAAGTGGCTTCATCCGAGAAGAAAATCTTGGACATGAAATCAGGATCAACGCCGAGACGGTTTAGCACCGTATTGGCGAATTCCACTGGTTTGGGCTTGTCATTCGGCTCAAGACGTTGCATTACCTGCACTTTGTATGCATACAGTTTGAGACGTTTGTGGACAATTCGTTGCAATGTGGATTTTGGTACCTGAAGTTCCCGCGAAGCTCTTCTTAATGACTTCCGTGGGCTTCGCTCATATGCGGCTTGAACATTTGCAACCATTTCGTCGGATGCTCTGCGACCACCACCATGCTTCTTTAACACAGTTCCAGTAGTTAAAAATGTATCGTACCACTTCTTTATGCTTTTAGCAGTTGGAGCATCATGGTTCAAGACTCGCCGAAACTCCCTCTGAACTCTAACAATTGATTTAAACTCCGCATACCACAAAACAGTTTGAGCTTTCATCTGCGGTGTCGCCATTTTGATAAACGATAAAATCTAAGAATGAAAACCGTATCATTGCACCATCTACCGACAGAATTCGAAACTTGTTGAGTTTTTATTTCATATAAACGTTGCTGTAAGTTTCTATCTTCAATCGTTCACCCGTCACATACAATTGAAATTAGGGACATTCGAGCGGTCCACCCTGTACTTTATATAGGTGTATATGAAATAGAATCCTTATGCAAAATAATAACATTATTTTATTATTTAAAACATTAATACAATGGGAATTAGTGTATCATTTGAATAATTGTAAATTCATATTTTAAAATCCAGTTTACCCAGAACACATTGTCAAGCTACGCCACTGGTTAACTTACAACACAAATACAAAATTATTATACCATTGCATAAAAATTTAAAAACATAAATGTGCTGAGTTATCCTGTGGTTTAAGTAGTTGTATCAGTAAAGTTCTGATGTTATATGGACAGAATGCTTTCTTCTCGTAATAAAAAATGAACTTCTAAGAACAGAGTAAATACATGTTAACATACCTGTACTTAAGTAAACTTACTTACTCAATGGAAATAGACAATTCCTAACCAAATTAAAAGAATATTATCTATTATATGGAACCTGGAGGTCCATTACCGTGCATACCTGAGCCCGCCATTCAAACCTATTGTGTGCTAACTCCATCCAACCATCCCTCGCAAATTTTACTTCCCTTAAATCTATCCTAATATTGTCCTCCCACCTACATCTAGGTCTTTAAATAATTAATAATATAAAATTTAGAACAGGAAAAGCAGATGAAGGTTCCTCCAGCCTTAGCAAGTTCACTCCATCTTTCAGGGAAGATAAGAACCAGAGTCAACCACTTTTGCAATTTCTAATTCATCTGGAAACTGACCACAGCCTATTAATAAATTTGTTATATAACTTAATGAATGTACAATGTGTCTGTGACAGTTTTCAATAACACTATCAGAGAATTCATCTATTCCTGCTGATTTGTTATTCTTCAACCTCTTTATAATTGTTGTGATTTAATTTACAGTTAAGTCTAGATGGGTATAGATAGATGAAATTACTCTGTTGTTGAATAGTAGGCCTAACCCTACCATTGCCTGCATCTTGTATTTGGGTAGTGAAAGTATCAGGCTACTCAAAGGTTATGTGCTATGTCCTTATAATAATTGTTGAACAATTCTGCTATTTCTTTTGGATCTGTTGAATTAATACCATTGTTATTGATTTTATCGTTTCTTATAGTTTCCCTCCCTTTACCTATTTTTTGCTTAATAATATTCCACATTGCTTTAGATTTATAACTTGATTCCATTATATGTTTATCATTGTGTAGTTTCTTTGCTTTTTCCAGTACTTTATTGTACCGGTATATATTTTTATACCATTTATAATATTCTTTGAATTCTTTTGTTACATTTCCCAATTTTGTAATTTTACTAAGATACGAGGTGCATCCATAAAGTAACTTTCCCACAGGCCTCTAACGGAAACACAACACATATTAATGGAAACATTTATTGTAACAGATACAAAATATTGAGCTATTTTTCAACATATTCACCACCGGAATTCAGATATTTTTCAATCTTCAGTACAAGAGGTTCATGACTTTTGCAATTCTGCTTGGTGATCATCTATAAAGCAAGTTTGGTTGCTCATGAAGGAAGTTAATTAAAAACACAGTCAAATGTACAGAACAAAATTGAGGTAAAACAGGGGAAAATTTTGGGATAGCATATTGTCTCTGGTTTATTCCCACTTCCTTCACTGCTTGTTAGAATATATAATTGGAAGGAAAATTCTATATTCCCCTGCCAGGTAAGCAAGCTTATTGGCAACTTTGAATAATACAATTATCTCATGCTTTATAACTACTAAGATAGTCTTTTATAATAGCCTAATAATAACACTAGAAGATTTTGTTTAGATAATGTTTAGTATTCCTCATAAATATTCTTTAAAAAAATACAACTAATGAAAATTTATATTGAGTTTTTCCCTATCGTATTGGTCAGTATGATGTATCCAGTTTAGCTTTATGTCATGTATCTACACAGTTGCCATATCGCTGCATGTGGTTCCCAATCCAGAACCTCGACTGGCAGGGCTTTGTAGTTACCATATGCAAGCACACTCCAAGGGGTCTTCCAGCTGGGTGTGGGTAAGCTGCCATACCTGGCAGACATTTATAATTATGACCCTCACTGTGATTGAATATATAAATAGCATTATACTTTGGGAATGTTTATAATCCATTTTGTTTACAAATATTTATTCTGGAATTCATTATATCTAGTTAGTTATTTACATCCATAATGTTTTATTCAACTCTAAACTGGAATCCATGTTTAACCTGCTTTTTTATTAGCATTTTCTAATGTGCAGATGGATGAAAATGTATGGGATGCTAAAGTACGATAAGGGAAAAAAACTTAATATATCCTCAAGCAATCTTAATTTTAGGTTTCAAGAAATATTTCAGCTTGAAAACGGTTGATGTGAATTCACCATCGTAACATTACAAATAAAAATAAAATAGGAAGGCTGAAATTAAAAATATAAATTTCTGTTCTTTTTAGAACATGTAAAATTTAAAGTCTCACCTTTAGTTCCAAGCCAATAAGCAATACGAGAAGGAATCATTCCTCGAAGACTGCCTTTGATGACTAAACCTTGAGTCCCTAAAGTCTCAAGAATTCTTACTCTCTCTAGTTCACTCAAACAGCATCCCACAAAGATACCCACTCTCTTCCCTCTTAGAGATTCAGGATTCACACCTACAAATGACAAAAGATAACTTATAATCAGTGACCATTCCATATTCTTCTGTGATGCCTCTAGATTTTTACAATGACTCTAGGTTGTTCATAATGTAAATAACTGCACTCAGAAATGAATTACCAAACATTGTTATTTTGTAAACATCCTGAGATTAAACAGTGTTATATGCAGCAGACTCAAAGAGGTAATTTTTGTAATTATTAGAAAATTGTGAGGAAAAAAGACATACACGATAGTCATGTGAAAAGGGAAAATATACATAACTACCCCACAAGAAATTGTAGAAACTTAAATGTAAATACAGTTAGGTTAACGAGAACACAGGAGTACCACACTCATTTAGGTTTAAAAATATTTAACAACTTTCCGGTGGCTTTTTGCAGTTTGCCTGTTGAAGTTTTTTCAAATAATTTGCTTGTCTGGTGTAAAACTAATCCTTTTTATAGTATTAATGACTTTTTAAACGTACAGTTTTTAAATAATAAACTAGATTTTAAAATTGTTTGTAAATAAATCTATTGTCTTTAGAATTGTTTACGCATAAATATCTTAGGCCTATAGTTTAATGATTTTTTAAATGCACAGCTTTAAAATGACAAGCTAGTTTTAAGAATTATTGTTAGGACATAAATACGTTATGTAGCCTTTTAAAAGAGGTCATATTTTATCAATGTAGTAGGCTGGTAGCCTACCAATTACTGTTGCATGATGAAGTCTATTGCATTTCTTGTGAAGTGCTTAATGACGAATAAACTTGTCTATTGTCTATACCATATTTTCAAAAAAAATTCCTAATATAACTAGTGCTCACAGATATCATCAAGACGAGCTTTGGCTTGATTACATAGAAATATAACAGTGGGTCCTGAACAATTAGGTAGATCTGATATTATTCCTAGTGGTTTGAGAACTGATTTTGGTAACAATACAACATCCTGTACCAGGATGTCATTAACCCTGCAGTGCTCGCGCGGCGTCTGACAGACGCCAGACCACATTCATTTCGCCATATCTAGAATACCTATGAGGCCATTGTGCTGACCTGCCATCTACCTTTCGGTCAACTACTCTTAAATAACATATCCTAGCGGCAACCCTCCAGTTTTTGCCTATCAAGAGTGGAGTGACGTTATTGTTCCAAAAATGTAGATGGCGTCTGTGAGACGCCGTGCGAGCTTTACTGTTACAAGGTAAGATACTGGTTTAAAACAAATTTCTTGCAGAAACTAGTGATCATAAACCTACAATACCAATCTTTTCTGATGGAAATTGGTTATCTTTAGGCTTGGCAATGAGTGGAAAGGAGAAGAAATATCATAATCTTTCTGATCCAAATGATTGGAAGATAGTGCAAAGTTGCTAGAAGAAGAAGAAAGAACTTGATTGCAATAGTGATCCTAAAGAAGACATTGCGGAGTCTAGAAGTGAGTCTACGGACACTGAACAAGAAGCAGGTGATGATCATGATTATAGTGAATGTGATAGGCCTAAATATTTTGTAGCGCGGAACAAAGTTTCTAAATGGAATAAGAAGAGATCAGTATCTAGTAGTAAAAGTTGTTATACCTAAACAGTCTTAGGACAATAATAATTTAAAATTATTTAAAAATGGTTGCATGCTTAACAACATTGTTTTATTGTTAATTAATTAAAGTCATAATGTGCTAATATTGATTTGTGTCCAATATGATTAGTTAAATGCTCATTTTCAATAAATTGACATAATACACATATTTTTAAGTAAGCAATGTATGCAAAACATGTTCAATAATATTAAGTGAACAATGACAACCCTCAATAAACAAATTGAACACTCAAAACAATATAAAACAATAGAAACAACGTAAAACACGAACGGCGTCTCTCAGAAGCCGCGCAAGCTTCTATGTCCTAAAATTGCGTGCGAGCACTGCAGGGAACCCTGCAGTGCTCGCGCGGCGTCTGACAGACGCCAGACCACATTCATTTCGCCATATCTGGAATACCTATGAGGCCATTGTGCTGACCTGCCATCTACCTTTCGGTCAACTACTCTTAAATAACATATCCAAGAGGCAACCCTCCAGTTTTCGCCTATCAAGAGTGGAGTGACGTTATTGTTTCAAAAATGTAGATGGCATCTGTGAGACGCCGCTCGAGCTTTACTGTTACAAGGTAAGTTACTGGTTTAAAACAAATTTCTTGCAGAAACTAGTAATCATAAACCTACAATACCAATCTTTTCTGATGGAAATTATTTATCTTTAGGCTTGGCAATGAGTGGATAGGAGAAGAAATATCATAATCTTTCTGATCCAAATGATTGGAAGATAGTGCAAAGTTGCTAGACGAAGAAGAAAGAACTTGATTGCGATAGTGATCCCAAAGAAGACATTGCGGAGTCTAGAAGTGAGTCTACGGACACTGAAAAAGAAGCAGATGATGATAATGATTATAGTGAATGTGATAGGCCTAAATATTTCGTAGCGCGGAACAAAGTTTCTAAATGGAATAAGAAGAGATCAGTAACTAGTAGTAAAAGATGTTATACCTACACAGTCTTAGGACAATAATAATTTAAAATTATTTAAAAATGGTTACATCCTTAACAACATTGTTTTATTGTTAATTAATTAAAGTCATAATGTGCTAATATTGATTTGTGTCCAATATGATTAGTTAAATGCTCATTTTCAATAAATTGACATAATACACATATTTTTAAGTAAGCAATGTATGCAAAACATGTTCAGTAATATTAAGTGAACAATGACAACCCTCAATAAACAAAATGAACACTCAAAACAACATAAAACAATAGAAACAACGTAAAACACGAACGGCGTCTCTCAGACGCCGCGCGAGCTTCTACGTCCTAAAACAGGGGTGCCAACAGGGGGGGGGTTAAGACGCAGACTGCGTCATTGAAATTTCTGGGGGGGGGCAAAATATGATCGTTTTATGAATTTTCTGGGGGGGGGGGTTAAAAATTGTTGCAAAATTAGCGTTTTATATGTTAAAAATAAAAACGGTCAAGTTTGATAACTTGAAAAGGTCTCTTCTAATTCTTTAGAAGTGAATAGTCAACAAATTAGCGAAACGCATTTCCTTGTAAACAACTGCCGCAAAACGAAATTGATCACTCTGTGCCGATATAGCAGCGACTGCGAACCATTGTTAGTATAGTGGAGGTATTCATTGTGTGGCCAGGAGGCTTTAAAGAATTAAACCATTAGGTCGGTGTTTCTTTATGTTAATGGATCTGACTAAATCAGTCCTGGCTTCCGCTTTCCAAAACAAAAGCAACGTTGCAATATTCTCTCATTATTATCGCTGATCTCAGTTCTTCCTTCGCTTGTTGGTATAATAGAATTATTGGAGTATTAGTTCTTACTGGGTTATTACAGTCTTTGTACAATGCCGCCTGCAAGAATAATATTATTCTCGGAAGTGATTTTACTGCACTCAAAAGCACGTGCCACCTTATAATAACGGGAGGGAAGGTGTGGAAAAATCTGTCTATAAATAATGCTGCATTCTTAATTTGAAACTTGAGGTTATGGCTACTGGTTTCAGTCCATCTCGGCATCCCGAAAATGCAAAAAAAAGAAAAACAGCAATCTAAATATAAGTGTTTAGAATTATTGTGCAATGCCATTATTAGGCATGACAAAATATGGCAAGAAAGAAACATCCGTATACACTGAAACATAATTTAGACATAAAATAGAAGTTTACTGAAAGTAAAAGCAGTGGCGAAGATAAATGGAAACCATATATTGATGTAAATCCCAAGCAGATTCTTCAAGATAAAGATGAAGAATTTCGACAGCCATGGGCTCCCATACCCAGGGGCGGGGGGGGGGGGGGAGGAGGTGCAAGGAAAAAAAATGTATATTAATCATTATTATAGTCAGGTGTTTTTCTTTTATGACAATTATTTTAAAGTCAGTTAAGACATAAAAAGTTTGCAGAAGTTTTACCAAAACGACAACATGGAAGCAGAATCCACAGTGGATTAGGAAAGGGGGGTCCAGGGGGTTTGGACCCCCAAAAGTAAAAACCTAAAATTCTATATTTGTATTTAAAATAAATATTTATTTAATTAAACAAGATTTGTTGGTGTGTCAAATATGATATAGCAATTATTTTCTTTTCATAACATAATGAGTAGGCCTATTATGTCCACTGTTCCATGTGTTCTTCAACTTTTCTTATAAATGATAATAAGTATTATAACTTAGGTAACAATTTCTTTTTTAAGTTGCCATGTCTTAGAGTATAGTAAACGAATTTGCTAACGTAAAATGTGATTTTCATTAGTTCAATTAAAAATTTCCCGGGGTGGACAGCCGACTTAGGTAACATTTTCTTGTTTACATTGGCATGTCTTATGGTAAACGGATTTCCTAACTAGTTTTTGAGTGCTAAAATAGCGTAAAATGTGATTTTCATTAGTTAAATATTTAAAAAATTTCTGGGGGTGGACCCCCAATTAGGTAATGATTTCTTATTTGCAATGGCATGTCTTAGAGTATGGTAAACAAATTTCCTAACTAGTTTTTCAGTGCTAAAATAGAGTAAAATGTGATTTTCTTTAGTTCAATATTTAAAAATTTTCTGGGGATAGACCCCCGACCCCCTTTTTGAGGGGTAATCCAACCCACCCGGCACTTTCAACCCTCTTCGCAAATATTTTCTGGCTAAATCATTGTTGCACTTATATTTTTATATTATTAATATAATGTTACAAAAGTGGCCCAAGAAGTTAAAGCGACAAAAAATAAATTAATTTAAAAATTCCCCCCCCCTAGAAAATATCATATGGGCGCCCTTGTCGACACTCACTCAGGTTGGGGGGGTGAGCAATGAAGTTTGGGGGGGGTGAGCAATGAAGTTTGGGGGGGGGGGTGCGTCATGAAGTTTGGGGGGGGTGGGCACCCCTGCCTAAAATAGCGTGCGAGCACTGCAGGGAACCCTGCAGTGCTCGCACGGCGTCTGACAGACGCCAGACCACATTCATTTCGCCATATCTAGAATACCTATGAGGCCATTGTGCTGACCTGCCATCTACCTTTCGGTCAACTACTCTTAAATAACATATCCAAGCGGCAACCCTCCAGTTTTCGCCTATCAAGAGTGGAATGGCGTTATTGTTTCAAAAATGTAGATGGCATCTGTGAGACGCCGCCCGAGCTTTACTGTTACAAGGTAAGTTACTGGTTTAAAACAAATTTCTTGCAGAAACTAGTAATCATAAACCTACAATACCAATCTTTTCTGATGGAAATTATTTATCTTTAGGCTTGGCAATGAGTGGAAAGGAGAAGAAATATCATAATCTTTCTGATCCAAATGATTGGAAGATAGTGCAAAGTTGCTAGACGAAGAAGAAAGAACTTGATTGCGATAGTGATCCCAAAGAAGACATTGCGGAGTCTAGAAGTGAGTCTACGGACACTGAAAAAGAAGCAGATGATGATAATGATTATAGTGAATGTGATAGGCCTAAATATTTCGTAGCGCGGAACAAAGTTTCTAAATGGAATAAGAAGAGATCAGTAACTAGTAGTAAAAGTTGTTATACCTACACAGTCTTAGGACAATAATAATTTAAAATTATTTAAAAATGGTTACATCCTTAACAACATTGTTTTATTGTTAATTAATTAAAGTCATAATGTGCTAATATTGATTTGTGTCCAATATGATTAGTTAAATGCTCATTTTCAATAAATTGACATAATACACATATTTTTAAGTAAGCAATGTATGCAAAACATGTTCAATAATATTAAGTAAACAATGACAACCCTCAATTAACAAAATGAACACTCAAAACAACATAAAACAATAGAAACAACGTAAAACACGAACGGCGTCTCTCAGGCGCTGCGCGAGCTTCTATGTCCTAAAATAGCGCACGAGCACTGCAGGGTTAATTATCCATCGTGCCACAATCTCTACCTTCAAATTCTACTAGTTGTTATTTTTCTCTATAAGGTAAGGTGCCCAAGATTCATCCCCTAACATTGTAGCCTGTTTTGATGAATATATAAGTTAAGGTATTAAAATTTGACATGAAATGACTGGCAAACTGTATCATTCCTCTGTAAAATCACGGAAATGAAACTCAAGTTTTTAATAGGAAATGAAGAATATCACGAAAATTGAAAAAAAAAGTGTTATTTTATTTCTTGTTTGCTTTTTATTTATTTATTTATTTATTTATTTTCTCAATACAGTGTTTTTTAATCCATCCCCCTCCCTTTTCTCTGCAAAAATAAAGAAAACTGGCTTAAAATCATATCTTGATTAAAAAAGAACTGTTGTTAACGTATTTAAACTGCTCTGGATGTTAAGGCTAGCATAAATTTCATATTGATTTTTATTTGCATCAGTTAATGTTGTGTATGATATTTTGTAGTCTCTTGTAATGTATTACATAATATTGCATAACTTTGAGCAACAGTTGCAGTTACGATGTGATCATTGCATGAGTAATTCCCGCGTCTGCAAGACCGCATGCTGGCAGCTTCAGTTTATGTCCAATGCCTGACACTAATGAATGTGTAGGTGACTAGCTCTGAGTTTTACCACTGTTTGTCTTCAACAAAACATGCATAATTAATATTGAACTGATCTACTAATTGCATTAATAATTCTGTGCAACAACGTGAAGTAATAGTGAATTTAACAGTATAAGAACTGTATTTCTTCTAGTATCAGTGGATTGTGATTGCATCACTGAGAACAGTGACATTCTACGTAATATCATTATTGTATACGGACCATTATATTTAATCTTGTGTTTAATTGAGTTTAAATAATACCAGAGTGAAATTCAATGAACATTGAGTTATTAATTCAACTTATTCACATGCACTAATAATTCAGTGCCACGTGTAGAATAATACACATCACACCCATTCTACTATATTTTGTTCCACAGGGCCGATTGTAAGTGAGGGTGCTGACGCGAACACAGTTATTTAACATCTTTTTGTTTCCTCACGGTCAAGATTTTATGTCCTTGCACACTGAATAAAAATAGTATGTCATTATTACATGCTGTTGATACTGGGATTGCATCATTTATAAGACCTTTATCCTTCCAAATATAAGCCTTAGATGAAAAATGGAAATAAAAGAAAAAGAAAAGTAAGTTAACCAATTATAATGTTGAAACATATGCCCTTGGCAAGAGTTAGGTTAGGTCAGACATTTCCTGCTAGATATATCTCACATGATTTTCCTATTGCTGTCACTATGTGTCCCTATAATTAATAAATGTCCATGTATTTTTTGTTTGCTTTAAGGAAGGTTTAAAGGTTAATTTCCCATAAAAACATGTCACGCTTATCCTGTTACTGGACTCATCAAATAATATGATTAATCCAAATTAAATGTGGTTATCTCTCTCTGGAAATTTAAATAAGCACTGGGAGAAAATCCTTATGTAATTCTGATGGATATATATATATCAGTCAATGTATACATGGACTTGAAGATAAAGTAATTTAACAAAGACACTGGACAATTTCATTTCATTTAATTTATTCCTTCAAGTCATACAATGTAGGGAAGGATGTGGTACAGTGTAACATGGGGCACAGTGTAACATTTTGAATTTAGCGCCAATGAGTATGTTGGTAAGCCTGGTTCTACACTTGTTCCGGTCTGCAGTGGTTATGTTTTCGTTCCTTGCGTTTCTTTTTAAGCGGAGCTAAAGCGCTTTACGAGTGATGCATCAAAACCGTTTCTTTTTACATTTTGCTGCAGCTTTGATTTACCCCCACTCTACTACCCATGCAGCGAACTCAAATCTCGCTTTACGACTGATGCATGGTTTCGCTGCACGAACTGTCATGGCGGACTAGGTGATCATCGAAAATTTCCTTGATGGATTTAACATCATTGTTCAAATTCCCGAGTACGAATGCCTTCTTCAGCACAGTTAGTATCATGTGATTTTACCTGTACATCATATTGTACAATAATTATTATTGTCATCCCAGCATAACTGTTATTTGCACGTGTTTTAACCATGTTAGAGGGATGTAAACATTGCCGGTCTCATTGAGCAAGCTGTCAGCTGATCAACTTTGCCGTTCTTTTTTGTCTGCAGCGGTCGTCAATCACTCGTGCATCACTTGTAAAGCGCTTTACAGGTTTTCTTTAAAAAGAAACGCACTGATAGCATCATATGATGGATGCATTTCCTGGTCTGCTGTTCACAAGGTCGAACTCAAAGTGATTTGCGGTAAGTAAAGTAAATTTTTATGGTTGTTCTTTATAGTCAATATCTCGTAAAATATAATTGATTTGTTCCCACTTTCTTTCTGGATGAAATCGTCATATATTTGAATAATGCTGTGCATGGTGTCAAAACTTTCTGCCATTAATTGAATTCGTAACATAAACGGAAATGGAAAATGGTACCATGGGGCACAGTGTAACAAGTTAACATGGGGTACAGTGTAACAGTGTTACATTGTACCCCACTATGAAATATAATTTATAATAAATATTACACGGGTAGTTAAAGCTGTTGAATTATTATTTGTACATTTTAGGAGTGTATATTAGTAATTTTATTTATATATAGCCTTGTATTTTCTTTATTACAGAGTGTAAAAATGGTGCAGAAAAGGAAAAGAAGAAAATACATTCGTTTATTTACTAAAACTGATATGAGGCTGCAGCTTTGATAAAATGTCAACTATGGAAATCTTTCTAGGTAACCTATTGTGCTATATTACCTTGTTATTGCATAGGCTTATTGGTACATGTGATATTAAATAAGTTTTAATGGAAATGTGGTTTAAAAATAATAACAAAAACAATTTGTATTGTTTCAGATATGTTAAAAGAACACAGAATAATGAAGGCATTGAAATAAAAATGTGTCCCCAGTATGACATTTGCAGAGTTTTTACAAATGAGCAAGAAAATGCTTTAGTTCTATATTTGCTGCAGTGTGCTAAGATGTGATATGGACGAGACTCGTACTACAACTGTACAGACCCCTAGGAAGGTATTTGCACCAAAAGGGATTAACCAACTTAACAAAGTAACAAGTGGAGAAAAGGGCATGCTTGTTACTACAGTTGGAATAATAAGTGCATCTGGTGTTGCCCTTCCTCCAGCAATGGTTTTTCCAAAGGTCCATTTCAAGGACCATTTGCTAAAAGGTGCTCCGCCAGGAACGCTAGGACTTGCAGCATCATCTGGATGGATGAATAAAGAATTGTTTCTGCAGGTCATCCAGCATTTTGTGAAGCACTCACAGTCATCTAAAGAGAACCCTTCACTGCTGATAACCATGAGAGCCATCTTGCAATTCAGGCAACTTTAATGTTTAATAAAAGTGTTTTCTTCATTTAGGCCCCTATTATGAAGGATTATTTAGGCCTGTATTTTTAAATTTTGTGTTTTGATATAAAATAAAATATGAAGCCATAAAATGTTATGTTTTTAATGATTACCTGACAGTAAATTCACTCAGTATCCAATGTTACACTTTACCCCAGACCTTGTTATAAGGTGCCCCAGTACTGGGGCACAGTGTAACAAAATATCACATAAAGAATATACTCTATTTAAGTACATTAATTGCGTAATTGCAGGGTTTTGGTCATTGCAAACTACTGTCTGATAATGAAGGAACAATCCTACTTCAAAACAAATTTGATTTCAAAAATATATTTGTCAAAAATGAGAAAAATAACTTTTTTGTTACGCTGTGCCCCACCCTCCCCTACATGGTACAGTGATATAGGAAACGTCATACAAATACAAATACAATACATAAAAATAATACAATAACATAAATAATGATGAAACATGAAATTGAGTTAAGAGCTATAAATGTAACTTAAATACCCTAAATGCAAATAAAATTTAAAAGTAAAGTTATAAATTATAAATATCAACATACTTAGATATAAGAAAATGTTAGACATCTCTTTTGAATAATGAGTGAGGTAACTTGCTACTATATAATAATAATAATAATATTTATTCACCATTAGGGATTACAAGAATCCAAAGGCTTCGTCATACTTAAGAACTAAAAAAATATTAAACAAAACATACCTATATATACAGTACACACTCATACAAAATGCAGACATTAGAACAAAATAATACAGAGTACAATAAGACACTGACATTTAGAATTTTACTTGTGATTCAATTTTGACTTATAGAAATGGAGAGGAAAAGAGAAAGAGGAGAAATCAGGAGAAATCACGCAGCTCCAATTACTCCATAAATTATTATCCAGTAAAAATGAATTTATAGAGTCAGTAAATTGGCGGAGATGAAATCTTGAGTACTATAGAAAACATGCTCCATAAGAAGATTTCTCACTTTGGTTTTGAAAAGTGTCTGGTGTGCTTAAAAGAGTGGGGAAGTTTATTGTACAGAATTAGACCCGTGTGATTGATGAATTTTAAACTTCTGGAGGTTCGGTGGGATGTGAGATGAAAATCATTAATTCCTCGCGTGTCGTGGTGATGGTGATGGGAGTTCTTTGGAAATTTCGGTTTGTTTGAATGTATGAAGCAGACAGTCTCTAGAATGAAGATGCAAGGGACAAGAAGAATATTTAATTTTTTGAAAAGAGGCTTGGTATGCGTGCGGTTGGAAACATGCATCATAATTTTGATAATCCTCTTCTGGAGTTTGAATATCTGAGTTAGATTGGGAGAGGTTCCCCAGAAAGGGATGCCGTAGGAAATTACAGAGTTGATATTGCCGAAATAAAGAGTACGGAGCAGTTCAATATTACAGAATCTACTTAAAATTCTCAAAGCATAAGTGATTTTACATACTTTTTCAGCGTTGTGGGAGATATGTGTATTCCAGGATGACTTGGAGTCAACCCAAATACCCAGGAATTTAGAGGAAACAACTTCTTTTAAGCAAACATTATTAAACATAATTTGTAAGTTTGCGAGGGAGAAAGGGCAAAAATTTATGTAATTAGTTTTGGAAATATTGAGGTGCAATCTATTGTAATTTAGCCAAACCTGGAGATTCTCCAAAGTTTTGTTAGCTTTAGCTTGAAGCTGATCGCTGTCTATATCGGAAATTAGGATGTTGGTGTCGTCAGCATAAAGAATGTTCTTGGAGAGCGGTAGATAAGCCGGGAGGTCGTTGATGTAAATAAGGAAAAGTAGTGGGCCCAACAAGGATCCTTGAGGGACACCGCAATTCACCTGCAGAAGGTCTGAATTCTGGGAGTCGATTTGGACCATTTGCCGTCTATTACTCAAATAAGAGGAAAACCAGGCATTTGCGGTTCCTCTAATACCATAATTATCCAATTTTTCAAGGAGGATGCTGTGGTTTACTACATCAAAAGCTTTAGTTTGGTCGAGGAAGATACCAATTGTGGGATTTTTATTATCAAGGGCCGAGAGGAGGTGTTCAGAAAAGGAGTAAAGAGCATCATTGATAGACTTATTTTTTCTAAAGCCAAATTGTGAATGGGATAATACTTCATGTTTAGGTCATTACTCTATTGAACATGGCTTTTTCAAGAATTTTTGATATAGCTGATAGGAGAGAGATAGGTCTATAATTTTCTACATTGTCTTTCTTTCCCTTCTTGAATACAGGGACTACTCTCGCTTTCTTAAACGCATCAGGGAAATAACCGGTTGATAAAGAAGCGTTAACAAGTGAATAAGAGCGCAGTGGTATGGGACTGTAATTGAACACCATAGGATTAGGGGTGCTGCGATCCCATTCGAGAGAAAAAATGAAATGCATAAAAAATTGAAAAAACACAAACAATGCCTGGATTGATAAGGGATCAAATGAATAAAACATAGCATAGCTCGTAGCCTGTATAATAAAATATATTTAGAAAAGAACAAAAAACACTATAGAAATCAACACTGAGCACTGTAAAAAATTATGAAAACACTGTTACACAAAAAAAAGGTAATTCAAAGGTTGATTTGAAAACGTTAAATCTTGATGCACTGTTCTCTTAAGAATTTAGTTTTTTGACGATGGTTGCAGTGAATATTGTGCAGTGCTGTCAATGATGAAGTTACATAAGTTGACGTTGACAAGTGGTTGCTGTTTATGTTGGCAGTGATGTTAATGTTGTTTGAATATACATAATTGTAGCGGGCCGCATTGGTGCTTTGACTACTAGGCCGCGTGGGTTGCAATGATGATGCTTGAATGTCGACAAACGTAGCGGGCCGCAATGGTGACTTGACTATTGGGCCGCGTGAGTTGCAATGATGATGCTTGAATGTCGACAAACGTAGCGGGCCGCAATGGTGCCTTGACTACTGGAACGCGTGAATTACAATGACGATGCTTGAGTGTAGAAGGAGCGTAGCGGGCCGCAATGGTGACTTGACTACTGGGCCGCGTGAATTGCAATGACGATGCTTGAGTGTAGAATGAGCGTAGCGGGCCGCAATGGTGACTTGACTACTGGGCCGCGTGAATTGCAATGATGATGCTTGAATGTCGACAAACGTAGCGGGCCGCAATGGTGACTTGACTACTGGGCCGCGTGAATTGCAATGATGATGCTTGAATGTCGACAAACGTAGCGGGCCGCAATGGTGACTTGACTACTGGGCCGCGTGAGGTGGCAATGATGAGTACATTGTGCGCACTCCTGATGATGACCACGTGGTTATGACACAAGATGGCGGCCCGGCGGCCCGCCAGCCAGAGCTGGCGGACTTCACCGCTTGACTTGATGAATCTTAGCCGACTGGGGAGACTGGAGGCGGGACTTAG
Organism: Ectobius pallidus; assembly: GCA_964059195.1. Lineage (NCBI taxonomy): Eukaryota > Metazoa > Arthropoda > Insecta > Blattodea > Ectobiidae > Ectobius > Ectobius pallidus. Next base: position 91,766,980 of record CAXKWD010000001.1, read on the forward strand.
CTTACATAGTAATCGATAAGTGGGCATGGCTTCAACTTCTGATTGGTGGGTGACCACGCCTCCTGGCCAATCAGAGTTAGTTATGACGTCACATCAAGGATTGCCATAGGCAATGTGAATAAAACATTCCCTGAAGGCAACAAAGGAAATGGCTCCTATTGTTCAAATAATAGAATTTGTGATCTGAACATACCATGGAAATGAATGGTTTTGCTGCGTAGGTTAATTTGAAATATAAATTTCTAACTTCTAAAAAGAAGCTAACAGAATATTTGAGAGTTCCATTGTTTGGCCCATGCAAAACGCATTTACGAAATACTATTAAACACGTGAATAAAAACCTTTGCATTCATGTGTTGAACGATTTATATCAGGGACCTATTTAATGCTATACTCAAAATGTAGAATAATTAAGCATAAGTAGCTTAACTGAATTAATTATAAACATGTGTCTGAGGACTGCAGATTCAGTGATATTTTAGAAAAGTTGGTACACTGTTTTGTGTAGTCAGTTGTCATGCAAAGAACTTAACAGAGAAGACAGCCAGTTTAGTAAACTGTAGCCAGTCAACCTCTTGCAAAGAGCGCAATAAGAAATATAAGACAGTTTGGGAATGCTGCAAGCCTCGTGGTTTAATGATGCATGGGAAATAATATTCGTATAAATGCTTCAAACCAAACAGAAACATGATATATATGAATCATGAAGTAAGCTACAATAATAAAAGAGACAGATATAAGCATGGTTAGCTCGGGTGATGAAAAATTATGGTTTAAACTTCATAACCTCAAAATTGTAAATTGTTTGATCACCATTCACATGATTAATTAGGGATGTGATTTAGGTCTTATAGTTTATTAAAAAATGCCCATTTGCTCGCGTGACGTAACAACAAGGTCTGTTATTGGGTCGAGTAAATAGGGACATTGCTTTATTAAAGACATTGGAATGCCGTCAGGTCCTGAAGAGATTTTGTTCTTGAAACCACAAATGATTATACTTATTTCTTCCGAGCTAACAGGACTCAGAAAGATAGTATTGTTGACTGTTTTGTCCTTAGTAACTACGGTAGGAGGACTTTTATTGAATTAAGGTTTGAGGCGATATTCACAAAATATGAGTTAAAAGTGTTAGCGATGTCAAGGGGGTTTTCAATAATATCATTATTCATACTCAATTTGATATGTTCACGATTGTTATCGTGGTGTTGGATTTCTTTTTTAATGTTGTCCCAAATGGCTTTACCCTTGTTCGAAGCTGCATTAATTTTATTTGAAATGGCAGTTTTTTTGCTTGTAGAATTACCTTTTTTAGAATCTTAGAGTATTCATTGACATAGTTTCGGAAAGATGGATCGGAAATGGTCTTACTGAGTCGCCAGAGCAATCTCTTCCTCCGGCAGGATGTGATTATACCCTTTGAGAGCCACTTTTTATCGTGGTAACATCTATTAGAAGTTGTATGGATTTTAAGTAGGGGAAAGGCAATGTTGAGGTAATGGGTGATAGTATCAGTCAAATTAATAGCTTTTTCCTCAGCACTTGAATTATTGAGTATGTCCAACCAAGATTCATTGGACAGTAAGAAGTTAAAATAATTTGTATTTTCAGGAGAGAAAAACCTTTTCCATGAGATTATTTTGTCATTAGTACTGCTAGCATCCTGGATCAATGCAGAATTTAAAGATAATATCAGGAAGACTGCATTATGGTCAGATAGGCCTAGATCAGTAGGCCTAGTAAAGGACGAAGAGGAGAATACATCTTTGTCTAATATTATTTGATCAATGCAAGCTTGAGAGTGATGGGTAATGCGAGTGGGTGCATCAATCAGTGCTGAAAGGTTGAAAGTTTGAAGAAGTTGGATTAGGTCGATTTTTGAGGGGGAGCAATCCAGCAGATTTATGTTTAGGTCACCACAGATTATTATGGGATGTCATCCTTTTTTAAATAATCTATCAGTGATCCAAGCTTATTTAGAAATAAGATTGGAGAAAATTTAGGTGACCTATATATACAGATGTCGGCCGCGGTGGTCTAGAGGTAGCGTGCCCGCCTCTAGATCCGCAGGGCGCGGGATCAAACCCGGCCGCGGTCGATGGATTTTTCAGGACGTAAAAATCCTGGGCACGGAGTCCTCCGGGAGGGACTTTAAGCTGGGGGTCCCGTGTCGTAGATTTACGGCACGTAAAAGAACTCCAAGCCTAAATTAGAGCCTCTGGACAAAATTTCTCGGCCCTTTCACGTCCAAGAAATACTTAGTTTCCAGAGGGGGGGTTGCGAGGCGATGGGCTTACCACCTGTCCCTCTACCCTCTCTCGGAAAATAAGCATATCAAAATTCGTATAGGTAATGAAACCTCCATTGGAGGCCCCTTCGCCCCACCTGGGGATCATAGGGTACCAGATACAGATACCAGATATATACAGATAATATATAATCTAACAGAAAGCCAAGTTAGTTCAATAACAGCATACTCGAGTATTTTTTCCTCGTTAAAGCAAGTAGTGTGGGTTTTTTGATTGAATTGAAGGCCCAGGTTATTTCTTATGAAAATGGCTACACCTCCGTTTTTATGAGAGGTACCGGTACGGCAGTAGAAATCAGCTAGAGAGAAGTTAATTACATTTACAAGGGAGATCTCATTCATATGGAGCCAGAGTTCAGTTAAACATAAGATGTTGATGTAAGAAAGCTCAGATTGTAGTAGGATATTTAGCTCATCGATTTTTGAACTTAAACCCTAGATGTTAAGATGCATTAATGTTAAGTTAGGCGGTCCAGAATGTTTGTTGGGCACAAAAAATCTTTTAGATGAGATGGCGGCCTGCTGACTCGAACAAATCTGGAGATGCCGGGTTCAACAGCAACAATTCCTGGAGGCTGATTTTCAGACTATGTGGATAAGAGTGATGATTCCAAACTAGGAGATGAATTTGGGAGGCTAAGATGTTTCGTTAGTTCTTTTGCCTGAGAGCATATTCCAGGCTTTGTGGGTTGAGGTGTTGAATCCGTTTGTTGAATTGAGGTTGAATTTACAGGTGAATCCTCACAGATTGAGTCAAGACTCCCATTTGGTGATAACATACAGTTGTCTTGGTGGTCTAAGGGTTGCTTCGTCTCAGACTCCTTAATGAGTGGGGTAGTCTTAATTTGTTGAATATGAATAGGTTTTGAGGACAAGTTAGCCTTAGTGATGGATACTGGAAGACTGTAGCTAGTGTTCTGCATCGGAATACTTTTTTCAACGCGTTGACAATCTGCTCTGGTAAACAATACTTTTTTGGCCACTTGTTCTGTTAGTAGATCTTTCCCAATAGAGTTGAGATGCTGGCCGTGTTGTGTAAAGTGATGTCTCCTGAGTGCAGATCCATGGAGGACATCTATATTAGGGAAGCGGAGAGAAATTTTGTTGATCCCTCTAACTATGTTTGTAATAATAATAATAATAATAATAATAATAATAATAATAATAATAATAATAATAATAATTTTCTTTTCTTTTCTTCTTTAATTATTTTATTTTCTTTCTTATTTTCTTTATTAAACCATTTAGGTAATAGACCAAGTCAGAAGTACAAAGATTACATACATAAATTACAACACGAATTATATACATAATTCACAACCAATTTTACAATATAAGTGAAATTACTACATTAAGTTTCTTGTACATTTACTAACTATCATCATCAAGATCTAAAGGCAATGCCTTGTTGTAGTAGCCATGTCTTCCTCTTCATCGCTGTTCTCTTTAGATTTTCCTATGACAGCACGTCCATATCCTTTATCATGTTTTTAATAAATGAATTTCTTGGACGTCCTCTTGATTTCTTTCCCAGTATTTTCCCTTAAAAAATGTTAATGAGTAGATCATTGTGCCGAAATGTATGACCCACTAACTTTGCTCTTCTACTCTTAATTGAATTCAGAAGGGATCTCTCTTCCATCACTTCATTAAGCACTTCTTCATTTTTACTATTACTAACTATAAATTCTTAAAGTCATATTCGAAATATTCATTAACAGTATAAAATGGGTTGTCAACAAGAATTTTTTAAGAATAACTTATATTTAGATAAATTAAATAAATAAGAATTTTATTCATATATACACACTTAATAGGGATGTAGCTCGCCAAACTTCTCCGACAGATAGCGTGGGTGTACTAGCCGGTATGCGCTAGCCGTTCGTCATTTGTTTTTCTAGTTGTCGTCTGCAGGTACCATGCTTTTAAATGGCGTTCCATTTTCCCAGATCGAAAAATATGTTTATAATTTTCCATTTTTATAGAGGACACGCGGCAATTAAACGTACTTCCTTGATTACTGGGCTCTTCTAGAATGTTTATGTGTCAATAAGACGAAAGAAGAATTAGAGCAGAAAAGCTCTAAATAACACAAAAAAGGAAGGATTAACTAACAAATATTGTGAGATATTTCCGATATAGACAGCATTACTTTGTACCTGACTTGCAGTAATATGTTATGAATGTATGAATATTTATATGCAGTGTGGCGATTGGATATTCTATAATTTTTAAATTAATATTAAATTTGTCGTGAGCATTCAGAGGATGTTAAGGGCCATTTAAAAATAGAGTAAATTGCAAAAAATACATATAAATTAAAATTACGTAGTAACGCAATGATGATTACAGTACATTGTGTTAGTTTTATACTTTAGTTAAATTCTATCTTTAGTGCACCTTTGTATTTAAATATCACTTCCCTATTTCATTAATTTAGTTATTTTTGGCCTATTTATTTTACTTTGCTGTATAAATATGTGTATAATTAGGCCTACTGTTGGTGTAGCCTTCTATTGCATCTGAGATCAAAATATAAATTCTGTGATTTCTAAATAGCCAAGTTAGATTGACGGCCCCGAGTAAAAATTGTGACAATAGCGTTGTTAATTCAATAGGCTATATAACTTAACGTATGAAAATTCTTAAATTTAAAATAAATTGCCTTTATATTCAGCTATGCAATGAAATATTCTTAACAATATTTTGTCTCATAACTAGAAATAAAAATCATGTAACGATGGTCTAGCATACCGATATACAAAGAATAAGAAGGAATGACAATAAAACAGAAAAAGGTCTAGTCGATTATCAAGTTCCTATCTTTTTTTAACCATTCTGGACACGAAATGGAAGTTTTCGTGATATAAACATATTTGAATATTTTTATTTTGAATACTTTTTAATATGACGGTATAGGCTAAATACGCATTTGATATAGAAAATAAGTGATATTTAAAATGTCTGCGAATACATACCATAAGATATCAGTGCTTATCACCTTATATCAATTAGTATTTTACTGTCTGAACCCTAAAGGTATATTCTTTTAGTTACTTTGAATTATACCCAATCGCCAAAATAGCAGCACTGTATACAAATATTCATATCTTCATAAGATTTTGTATGTCGGGAACAAAGTAATGTAGTTAATAGCGGGCATTTCTCACAGTATTTGTCAGCTTATTCTTCCTTCTTTTCGACTTATATAGCGTCTATCTTCTGCAATTTTTCTTTAAGCCTTTTCACGTAAATATATTCTGGAAGTCTCCGGTATACAAAGAAATGCGATTAGTAGCGCTTTACCCGCTACAGAAATAGAAACGTTCGAACGTATTTTTCAGTCTGCTAGATGAAACGCCATTTAAAAGCATTGAACCAGCAGACGACAACTCGAAAAACAAGTGACGAACGGCTAGCGCATACCGGCTAGAGCAGTGGAGACATCTGTTGGTTCTAGTTCGCTACATCCCTATTCTGTTTTCCACTCAACTTCACTTATATAAGTAATGACTTACACATAATGCATTTCACAGCTTCTTAGCTGCATCATCAGATGAGGTCAACTGACGAGTTTGCTGGAAGACCGGTAGATGTCTCTGTTGGGCGTATCAGTGTAGTGATGAGGTCGTTTTCCTTTGGGATATCGAAATTAACCAAGTTATTCCTGTTCCTTTGAATGAAAATTTTTTCCCATACCGTTAGTTCTATCGGTTTTGTTACAGATTTTACTAATTTAATGTCATCTTCAAATTCATGTCCCGTGGTCCAAAAATGATGTGCAACAGCCGACTTTTCTGTTTGTTTGTACTTTATATTTCTTAAGTGTTCCTTATGCCTTATATTTAAATTTATCTTGGTTTTTCCAATATACAGTTTACTGCAATTTTATCGTCGTTAAACCCCTTTGTTACTAGACAAAGTCAAGACCACAATCTAGACTTAACCCACTATGTACAGTCGGTCAAATAAAAAACGTCGGGACTCGTATGCTGTTAAAATTAAAGTTTTGACGCATTAGTTCACAAGTTTCCTATAAAAAACACAAAATACAGGTCATTTTCGGAACATATGAGGCCATGCGGCAGGAGGGAAAATTTTGAACAAGGAGGGAAAAAATGAACGCGGAAAGCGCAACACACGTAATTCAACTTAATGCATTGTCATAATTCATTTTGCTTTGTGTCATCGCCACATACAAATGCTAACGTGAGAGAAAGTGTAGTTAGGGCTGTAATTGACCTGCATTTTTCGGTCTCTGAAGCAGCGAGAAGGTTCCATATTTATGAAAAGCAGCTCAGAGGTGGGAACTTTACTATAATGCGACCGGAAGTTTTCATAGCAAACGTTGATCTGGCCGGACGCGTATTTCGATGCTAAGATTGGTTGCAGAAGTTGAGCGTAAGTTATTGATTTTGCACTAGAAGTACCGGTATTATAAAACGAAATCTTAAAAAAATGCTCCTTGAATAAACATATTCCTCGCGAATCTATTAATTATTAATATTATAAAAATTTGCAACCAAGAATATGGCGGATTTGAGGCATATAGCCACAGCCTTCTATACATGTTTGTTTTGGAACAAAACTGACTAAATAATCAAGAAAATACATGGATAGACAAGAGGCGTGTGTGAACCTAACCTTAAGTCTTCCTGTACATGCGCATATGCTCGTTCGTGATACTTAATCAAATACCGCCCGACGTTTTTTATTTGACCGACTGTACATTTAAAACCTGTATTCATAGTACCATTAAACTATATTACACTCAAAAAATTCAGACACAGAGTAGAAAGGGTTGTTAACCAGGTAGGTATACACCTTGCATTTGAATAGATTTATAGGCAATTCAGCAAGCTGTGATGGTAGTGTATTAAACATTCTTTGACCTAACATTTCATAACTATTTGATGACTTATGTAATGAGGTTATAAAAAATAATTCCCTTATGTAGTATGGTTGAGTGTATTGTAGTAGTTCTAATGCTGTTCAAGTGTAATTTATCCTTTTTTCCAGTTGAGTACTGATGAATTTCATTGTTTACAGTGAAATGGTGGATATTCTTATGAATATAACAAACAGTCTCAATGATGTATATGCATGGAACTGTTAAAATAAGTAGTTGACGAAAATATGGTCTGCAATGAGTATCCCTTTTTAAATTTAGAATTATGCGAATAATTTTCTTTTGTACTATGAATAAGCTGTTTAATGCCCGGTTTCTACAAACTTGTGAATTACCTATGGGTAAATTATCCATGACAAAAGAATTCCATTTCACCCACAATGATATAACGAGCAAGGCCTTGGAGTTGTACAGTTAATTTAAATCAGTAGGCTTTGATTCTCATTGTTCAAATTAATATTGATCCGACAAATAGGTTAAATTTTATCCAGCCATCCATGAAAGGATAAATTAACCCGACGATTTGCCCTTGGAAAGATCTAGCCCGAGTTTGTAGGAACATTTTTTATGTCATTTTCATATCTACCCAGAGGACATTTATCTAGAAACTCGCCACAGGTGTATGTGATTGATATCTTTAAATTATTTGTGTTTGTGTGGTGTTATTCTTGTGTAAATTCTGTCCATTGGATAATTTGAATGAATGAATGAATGAATGAATGAATAAGCCTTATTTGTCCAATGAAGGGCTATGGCCTCCTATTTAGGGGGAGCTCGATTAGGTATCACATATGGAGGGCTAGTCCATATGATCTTCAACCTTCTAAGATTGACTTAAAGTCTGTCTTGTGATTGTCTTTTCCACAACACTGATTTTGCACCACTGTTCTTATAGCACTGTCTTGTCATTTTCCTTTAGTTTTGCTCTCCACTTGGTTCTGTCCTTTGCCATTGTAGATCAGTGTACGCCTGCTTCCGCCTTGAAGTCATCTGCCCACCTGGTACCTGGTCTTCCACGGTGTCTCCTGCCATTTCGGTGTCCCAAGTTGTTGTTGAGGCGTGCCACATGTCCTCCCCATTTCCATTTTAGATGCATGGCTTTTTGTGAGATGTCCTTAGATTTTGTCATATCTTTTAGTCGTACATTTGAAATTCTCTCTCTCCAGGTTATCCCTAGAATTTTCCTCTCCATTTTTCTTTGGCAGCTTTGAATCCGTTTTCTCTGTCCTTCCGTCAGGTTCCATGTTTGGCATTCATATAACATTGTTGGGTAGATGCTTGTTTCCAGTGCTTCCAGCCTTAGTCTTCTGTTGAGAGTTCTGTCTAGTAGGATGAATTTTAGTGCCCAGAAGGCTTTCCATGCTATGTCCATCCTTCTCTTAATCTCTTTCTCCATATTCTGCTGGAAACAGACGAGTTGGCCCAGATATACGTACTCTGATACATATTCAAGTTCCGTCGTTACCCATAGGTAATTCGCGAGTTTATAGAAACCGGCCATAAGTCACTTGAGGAGCCCCAGACAACAATGCCATATGTTAAAATGCTTTGTACATAAGCAAAGTAGACAGATTTTAGTGTATGAATATTACAAATTTTTTTTAGAGTTAAAAGGACATAGTAAGCTCTATTTAATTTAGTAATAGTATTCTGTACTTGGATTTTCCAGTTTAAGTGTCTGTCAACGGTTATTCTTAGGAACCTAGTGTGCGAACTATAATGAATTTCTTGGTTGTCAAGCATTATTTTGGGAGGATTGTTTGGAGTTGTTCCCTTACTGATATCAAAAGAAATGCTGACTATTTTTTTCGCATTGAGAACTAGATTATTTCTGGCTAGCCAGTGCATAATTTTATCAGTGGACTGACTGATAGATGTTTCAAGCTCACTTTAAAAATACATTAGCAGTGTGAGAATGTTGACTACTGACTAGATGCATGGTGGGCTGACTAGAACTGAAACTGACTAGCGACTACTCAAACTCGAACTGACGATTACTACTACTGCGACTCGTAGTGACGACTAGTAATGACACACACTCTACTGTACTGTACTGGCGTTGTTGCTGGTGAGCGCGGTTTATACAGTCTCCACGCGGGATGTTCTGGAACTCGGAGACTCGCGAAGCGAAGGCGCTGGAGGTCAGCGGGTGCTTCCAGAACTGTGAGGAATGTGCAGCTTCTAGCAAAATCTCGTTGCTCAGATGCAATACACAACATTTCCTCCCTCAATTAAATTGATGGCTTTGGCGAATTTCAACTTGGAGAGTACCTTTGGGGTGGTCGATGTCGGCGGGTACATCTTCGCGGGATGTGGGGCGTCTGAGGAGTAGGTGGTCTTCCATTTTGAGATTCAGGCATCGCTGGTTCTTGAGCTGGTGCTGGCGCTGGTGTAAGTATCTCCTGGGTCGGTGTCCTCCCGCCTGGTGCTTGTGTTGCTGGTGACTCATAGAAACGAACTCGTCTTTGACTTGATCACTCGGTGACTGGAGATGGATCCTTGTGGATTGGATCCAGCTCATTGTCAAAGATGGTTGCATCTCTGGCGGTGCTGGAGAATGCCCAGATTTGATCGATGTGGCGCTTGAGCACTCTTCCTTGGTAGTTGATCTCGTAGTAGAAATCTCCGATGCGTCCTGCTACTGTACCGGGAAGCCATTTGTTTAGCTTGATATTGCCAGATAGAAAGTAAACCTTTTGTCCGGTCTCCAGGGTACGAAACATTGAGCTCATTTGTGCTCGTTGTTTTTCCATGACCTTCGTGTAAATGTCGTCAGATCTGGTCAAGTTGATCTTTGTTCGAAGATCTCGTCCCAAGAAAAGTTGAGCTGGAGACTGGCCGGTGGTGGAGTGTGGAGCCTTGCGATATTGTCGAAGAAACTCGTTCAAGTTTGCGTGAAGAGTTCCCTTGGTTGTCTTCATCGCATAGAGGGCATCTTTGACCGTTTGCACATAGCGTTCAGCTTGGCCATTGGTTGAAGTGTTGTACGGCGCAGACAGCTTGTGGTTCTTCACACCACTAGCCTTCAAAATGTCTTGAATTCATCTGCAATGAATTATCGGCCGTTGTCCGAGACGACAGTGATCGGCGCACCGTAGGCTGTGAACAGGTCGTCCATGATGGCAACTGTTGCAGCTGCTGTTGATGAGGTTGTGGGATTCACCTCGAGCCACTTACTGTAGGCGTCAACTAGAATCAGCAGCATGGTGTCAGCCACTGGGCCCGCGTAGTCGAAATGGATCCGTTCCCATGGTGCTTTCGGGTACTCCCTCTGGTGATCGTGGAACTTGGGTGGTGCGTGCGCATGAGTTGCACACTCGGTACAACATTTGACGAGTGCCTCGATATCTGCGTCGATGCCAGGCCAAAACACAAAGGAACGTGCTATGCCTTTCATCTTCACTATCCCCAAGTGAGCTGCGTGCAGGTCGTTGAGGATGGCGTCAAGGTGGGACAACCACTCGATGTTCAAACATCAGGCAGTTGGCGGCGAGCTTGTACTTCGCTTCAGGTGCCTTGTAATTATGGCGGCCAAGATCTTGTCCAGTTTCCAGGATTTTGACTATCTTGTCAAGATGGGCATCCTTCCTGGTCTCGCGTGCAATAGCTTCCGCTCTGACTTGTAACTGTTGCACTTGTTGGAGTATAAACAAATCAAAATCATCAAAACTCTCTGTGTCTTCCTTCTGTGGGGAAAACGAGTTCTGTACGAGGTTAACTGTAGATGGTGGATGCGCTGGAGAGCAATAGTCAGCGTTGACATTGGCCTTTGAGTCACGAAGCACGTCTGGTACGTCTCGCTCTCGGGTGAAGACAGGCGTGGATCCAGCCCTCAGGTGCATCTTCGCCGGCGGGCCTGAAACCTTTACAGGGATGTTGCTGAAAACATCCTGGTAGCGAGCGAGGGTGTCATCCAATTGTCTTTTTTGTTGAACGGAAAGAGGGTGTACAGCAGAGAGCTTGTGAATCGGGTCAGGTTTTGCAAAGAGGCGGTCTAAGTTGATCTCTTGCACAAACTCTGATATCTATTCTCGGCCAAGTAGCGCCTCGACTTCGTCGTCGATCACATAAATGTTGAGGTTCCTGGTCCTGGCCCCAATGGTTACATTTACTGATGTCTTGCATATGCAGTTCATGCGATGACCAGTGTAACTGACGAAGTTCCGATCACTTTTCTGTATCATAAAGCCTGGTTTGATCAAGGAGACCTTTGATTTGCTAATAGTCAAGCAGGGGGCTCCGGTGTCGAGTTCCATTTTGACGGTGGTTCCCTCTATGTTGACATCAATCAGTGGCTTTGACTGGGACTGGACTACTCCGATAACCTCAAAATTGTTCAGGTACTGCACTTTGTCGATGTCCTCTACCGGTTGCTCTTTTTCGGACACGTGATTTGTCCTTCGTTTTGTTGAGAACCGACAAACCTTCCTGATGTGACCTTTCTTGCCACACTTCAGGCAATCCGAGTTCCGGAACCGGCACTGGCTGCGAGAGTGGATTTCGCCGCAGCCTGCGCATGTTGACTGGTTTTCCTAGGAAGAGGCCTGGTGATTTCCTTGCTGACCCTTCGATTGGCTTGAGGGCCCTTGTTGACGATGTGCAGATTTGTTACGTGGGTGCCGTTGATTGTTGCTCTTCCGTGGTGGTGGCTTCTCATAGTCTAACCGACTGGTTGACTCGGTTTTGGCAGATGCAGTCTTAACCTCGTCAGCGATGTTGTGAGTAGCTTCGAGTGCGTAGGCTATTTCGTACGCAGCGGTGAAGCTCTCGGGTTTCTTGGCAATGATTTCATCACACATTTCCCTCGATTGCAAGCCTGCGAGGATCTGCTCGATTAGCATTCGATCTAGAAATGTTCCTTACTCACAGTAGGTTGCTGCTTGGCGCAGTCTCAGGGTGAAGCTGGCAATGGATTCTCCTGGATTCTGCACAATACTCCGAAATTTGATGCTTTCTGCGAACTTGTTGGGAGCTGCATCGAAATGAGCTATCAATTTCTTCTGTAGCTCGCTGTACGAGAGTGATTCCGGGTCTCCAGGACTCACAAGGATCTTCAAGGCATCGTTGAGTTCTGTCCCCATGTAGACACGCGCGTAGTGTGCATGCTGATCCTCAGGGATTTTACTCAGGTTGAGTGCCCTGGTGAAACGCGTAAAATAGTCGGCAATTGTGGTCCCATCGGTGGTCATACGGCTGCATGGTGATCTGCGGTGGACGGAGCTGTGTGGGTGACGCTGATTCTGTTGAGGACTGACGAAGAGCGGCGGCGATCATACTAGGAAGTTGCTCGAGTAACGTCCGTGTTACGTCAGCCATGATGAAGAAGAGTCGAGAACAGATTCACTGACACGCTTAGCGATGAATTCGGTTCGGTGCTTGTGGTTGCGTTGAAGTTGGAATCCTGTTCGTGATGCACTCTCGCTTCACTGGTAGTCGATGTTAATTATCGATCCCAGTAGTCGATGTTATTTTTCGATCACGCTTCTGACACCACTGTTGCGTCGTGGGTTTAGCCAAATACTCTCAATAAGAATACCGCCCACTCTACTCTATTCCCTTTGTTCAAAATGTCCACTAGCACAGAGGTGCCATCTGTTGAGTAGGAATGGGCAGCAGTCTCAGAAGCTACTTAATGAACCTATATAGCTGCAGAAATAAATTTGTTTTTCAAAGTCCTGATGACACAGTAACTTATTTTTGTGCTCGATAATGCAGGAAATGCGGGAAATAACATAATTTACACTACCGCTAAACTATCTTAATTAAATGACGATAACGCTAATTTTTTAAGTAAAACTTCTTTAGCCGCGGTAGGGGTAAATCGAGTGCTGTGTAACGCTCAAAATCGTCACGAAATTAGTGAGGTGTGACGGAACGGACTGCACAGAAAACAATCAACTCAATGATTAGGCTTATCCAAAACTGAAAAAGTCCAAAAATTAAAAAAAAAAAGAAAAAATTTAAAAAGTTAAAAAATCCAAAACTAAAATATACAAAAAATTAAAAATCAAAGATCCAACATTTAAATAATCTAAAATTTCAAAATCAAAAGCTTCAAAGAACCAAAATTAATAAGTCCAAAATTTAAAAAATAAAATACCCAAAATTAAAAAATCTTAATATCCAAAATTTAAAACATAAAATCCAAAATGATAAAATTCAAAAATATAAAAATAAAAAAATAAAAAATTATAAAATACAAAACTAAAAAAAATCAATGATCTAAAATGCAAAAAAGATTTAAAAATCCAAAATTAAAGAATTAAAAGATCAGAAATTTAAAAAATCCAAAATCTAAAAAATCCAAAAACCCAATAATAAAAATTCCAACAATCCAAAATTTAAAAATCCAATAATCCAAAATTGAAAAAATAAAAAAAAGTTTCACTTCTGCCGCATGGCGTTCCACACACACTTTTTTTGATAAGTATCAAAACTAATTGTTTCACTTTAATACATTTTCGTGAAAATCAGCTTTAAATTTTAATTCATACGATTTGCAAGATACTTTGTACAATATATACTTTTTTTTTTATTTGAAATTTTTACATGTAAAACAATTTGGATGGTAAGCCAATGAACATCTGAATGAATCAGTCTTCTACACACTCTAATTAACGATTTTACTTATTTCACTCTCAAAATAACTATTACAACCATAGACGGCACATATCATGCCACCTACATAACCGGACATATTCTTTAGGCCTATGTTGTATTTATTATTTTACTCAGGGGTGACCACCCCCCAAAACTTCATTGCTCACCCCCCAAACTTCATTGCTCACCCCAAACCCAATTGCCTGTCGACAAGGGCGCCCATATGATATTTTCTAGGGGGGGGGGCAATTTTTTAAATTAATTTTTTTTTGTCGCTTTAACTTCTTGGGCCACTTTGTATTTTATATTAATAATATAATAATTGCGGGGAGGGTCGGAAGTGCCGGGGGGTTTCGAATACCCCCAAAAAAGGGATCGGGGTCCATCCCAGAAAATTTTTAAATATTGAACTAATGAAAATCACATTTTACGCTATTATAGCACTAAAAAACTAGTTAAGAAATTTGTTTACCATACTCTAAGACATGCCAATGTAAACAAGAAAATGTTACCTAAGTCTGATGTCCACCCCGGGAAATTTTTAAATATTGAACTAATGAAAATCACATTTTACGCTATTTTAGCACTGAAAACTAGTTATGAAATTTGTTTACCATACTCTAAGACATTTCAATGTACATAAGAAATCATTACCTAGGTGGGGGGTCCAGCCCCGGACATTTTTTAAATATTGAATTAATGAAAATCACATTTTAGCACTAAAAAACTAGTTAGGAAATTTGTTTACCACACTCTAGGACATGCCAATGTAAACAAGAAAATGTTACCTAGTCGGGTGTCCACCCCCGGGAAATTTTTAATTGTTGAACTAATGAAAATCATATTGCACGCTATTTTAGCACTGAAAAACTAGTTAGCAAATTTTTTTTTACTATACTCTAAGACATGGCAACTTAAACATCAAATTGTTACCTAAATTATAATACTTATTACTATTTATAAGAAAAGTTAAATAGCACATGGAACAGTGGACATAATAGGCCGACTCATTATGATATGAAAAGAAAATAACTGCTATATCATATTTGACACACCAACAAATCTTGTTTAATTAAATAAATATATTTTTTAAATACAAATACAGAATTTTAGGTTTTGACTCTTGGGGGTCTGAACCCCCCTTTCCTAATCCACTGTGGATTCTGCTTCCATGTTGTCGATTTGGTGAAACTTCTGCAATTCAAATAATTGTCTTAAAAGAAAAACACCTGACTATAATAATTAATAATATACATTTTTTTCCTTGCGCCCCCCCCCGGGTATGGGCGCCCATGGCTGTCGAAAGTCTTCATCTTTATCTTTATAAAGAATTAAAAGAGACCTTTTGAAGTTATACCTATAGAACTTGACCGTTTTTATTTTTAACATATAAAACTCTAATTTTGCAACAATTTTCAACCCCCGGCAAGAAAATTCGTAACACGATAATATTTCCCCCCCCCCTAGAAATTTCAATGACGCAGTCTTCGTCTTAACCCCCCCCCCCCGTGGGCACCCTGTTTTACTAGAATTTATATTATATTTTCGAACACAAAACATAACAGACACACGTTAACTATATCAGCTGACGAGTAACTGCCCATTCCTGCTCACTGGCGGCGCTAGTAGTAGCGTGTCCCGGAAAAAGCCAGGGAGTGGACGGTATTACTTATTGAGAGTATTTGATTTCGTATTCATCTCTATTGTTTTGGTATCTAGCATATGGCCAACATCGGCCGCCATTTTGTTTCACCTTCCGGTCTGTATTGAAGTTGGTCTTGTATAGAGGAATAGATCGGCAGCGTCGTATCCTTGACTGCAGGTGGCAGTGATGCCGAGTCAGGGGTGTAGAGGGGCAAGGGAAGCAGTGCCGACGCCATATTGGTATCACCAACGTGTCCGCTTAAGTACCATGTATTCATTACGGAAAATTGTTTTTCTTCCTACATAGTCCCGAATATATAGTGAAATGATGAACCACAGTATTGTTTGGGAATTCCTGTAATTTCAAATACATACTATACCACTATATTGGAGGTCAAATTAACATTCACTTATAAATTTGCCAAATTACTATTGCTTAAACTGGGTCTATTACGACTATTTTCATTCAATACTGGTTTACGGAATAATTGTCTGGGGAAACTGCAGCGAATGGGAAAGCATCTTCAAAAGAAAAAATCATACGAATTATGACCCATTCATCCTACAAATATTAACATTACCTTCAATATATTTACTAGAGCTTCTAACTCATGCACACATTAATTTTGACCAATACAACACACAACATACTCACGAACACAACACCAGAAACAGAGTTGTTAAAATTCTGTTCCCATATATTAACCCTCCTAGAGCATACACCACAATACATGGGCATAAAAACATACAATAACATTTCAAACGAAACAAAAGCATTAAATAGCAGATAATTCATAATTAAAATTAGAAACTGTTTTTTGCAAAGAACATATTACTTAATCAGAGAATTCCTTGAATGTGAGGTTAACATATAATTATAATTAATAAAAAAAGTGTGCGTGGAACTTGTTTTAATTTGTGGATTTTTCAATTCTGGATTGGACTTTTAATATTGGGTTTTGGACTTTTTTTATTTTGGATTTTAAAGATGTTTGTTCTTTAATTTTTTAAATTTTGGACTTATAGACTTCATAATTTTGGATTTTTTATATTTTAGATCTTTAAATTTTTATTTTTTGGATTTTTTATTTTTAAATTTTGGATTTTTTAATTTTTAATTTTAGATTTTTTTAATTATGAATTCTTTGATTTTTTAAATTTTGGATGCATAGATTTTTTATTTTTGGATTTTTAATTTTTTAAATTTTGGATCTTTGGACTTTTTTATTTTGGAATTTTCGATTTTTTAATTTTTAATTTTATTAAATTTTGGATAAGCCTAATCATTGAGTTGATTGTTTTCTGTGCAGTCTGTTCCGTCACATCTCACTAATTTCGTGACGATTTTGATCGTAACACTAATTTCTTGACGATTTTGAGCGTTACACAAGCTCTCGATTTATCCCTACCGCGGCTAAAGATGATTCACTTCAAAAATAGTAAAAGAAATCATTCCATTTTCAAGCACTCATTAATAGCACTAGAAAAATAATTACATTAGTGTTAGATTTTCCTTATTTGTAATCATGATTTACAAGTAATATAGTGTAGGCCTAAGGTAGAATATTCTTAGTTTCAAACTTTAGCAAGTAAGCTCAAATTAACGAGTCGCCAGTTTACCAGCCAAAGCTGAATAAATGTAAAAGATATGTGACTATAAATTAACATTGTCAACATTAACATTCATCCTATAGAAGTATCTTCTGAAAACAGACTTAAGACTATTAGGTTCTACATGCACTTTGGCACTTTTGTTATACAGTGAGTCCATTTTATGAGGAAACCTCGCATCGCTGCCGCATTGCCGCAGTGCATTGTATTACCGAAGCGGAATTACAGAAAGTGGCAAATAATTTGTTTAAACGATGTGAGGCATGTTTTTCTGCTGACGGGGGTCATTTTCAACAGTATCTCAAATAAATGGTGAGTAATAAGCCTCTACATGTAGGCCTGTGTTATGTTAAAGTCTTGATTTGCCGGTAGTAACGGAACACGATCCCCGCCGTTGCAAGCACAACAGCGGGGAAAGTGTGAGCAGGGGCAACGCTGTTAAAAAGTTTCCGCATAAAATGGATTCCCTGTATCAGTTTACTTGATTTTATTATAAGTTAGTACATAAGTGTGACGTCTACTGCTGTAATGACCGAATGACAATAAAACTGTATTTATTAATTTATTTATTGGATTGTGAAATTCCAATTTAAACAGCTTTAAAAAGCATTTCTTATTTGATTCCCGCGCCCGCTTCCCTTCATTTCGTCAGATTGTTGGTAATCGCAATATGGCGACGCAGCGAACGCGTTGACTTCAGTCCCTCCCCTTACGCTGCCGATCTATTTATATCTGTGGCCATCACAATAGAGATGTAGCTCGCCAAACTTCTCCGACAAATAGCGTGGGTGTACCATTGAAATGAATACAGTAAACAGTTCAATGGGGTGTACTAGCCGGTATGCGCTAACCGTCCGTCACTTGTTTTTCTAGTTGTCGTCTGCTGGCACCATGCTTTTAAATGGCGTTCCATCTTCCTAGTCCGAAAAATATGTTCGTAATTTTATATTTTTATAGAGGACACGAGGCTACTATACATACTTCCTAGCTTACTGGGCTCTTCTAGAATGTTTAAATGTAAAAAAGACGAAAGAAAAATTACAGGAGATAGGCTCTAAATAACACTAAAAATGAAGGATTAACTCACAAATATTTTGAGATATTTCCGATATAGATGACATTATTTTGTACTCGACTTGCAGTAATGTGTCATCATTGTATGAATATTTATATGCAGTGTGGCGATTGGATATTCTTTAATTTTTAAATTAATATTAAATTTACCGTGAGCATCCAGAAGATGATTTATGTATAGCGTAGAGCTTTATCACTGGTACTCACTACTAAATTGCGGTATTTTGTTTACCTGTTGGTGCGCTTTCAACCGCGTGGAGCGGCCATCTTCAGCAACTGACTTCCGTGGTGTTGTTGTTGTTGTTGGGAAGACATTTCTGGATAACTGTATCGTACAGCGCGTGCGATTTGAATTGTAACTGTTCGTTTAGGATGTTGGTGTTGTCTTGTGTGGTGTGTCTGTATATTTCATATTGTTCGAGTGTGTTGAGTGTGTGACCTTTGTGGTTAATATGTAGGATTTCCATGTCTGTATTGATGTCTGCGTATTCATGTCCTGTGGTTATTATATGGTTTGCATAGGCAGAGTCTGTGTTTTGTTTGAGAGCTCGTATGTGTTCTGTGTATCGTGTTTTGAAACTTCGGCCTGTTTGTCCTATGTAGAATTTTGGGCAGTCGTTGCATTTTAGTTTGTAGACTCCTGGGTTGTTGTATTTGTTTGTGTGTTGTTTGTTGTCTGTGGGTTGTATTTTGTTGATTGTTTTGTTCTTTG
Source organism: Ectobius pallidus (assembly GCA_964059195.1). Taxonomy (NCBI): domain Eukaryota; kingdom Metazoa; phylum Arthropoda; class Insecta; order Blattodea; family Ectobiidae; genus Ectobius; species Ectobius pallidus. The sequence goes on from CAXKWD010000001.1 coordinate 91,785,838, forward strand.
TTCTGAATGCTATTTTGTATCCTTGTTTTCTGAATTGTTGGGCGATTTTCTGTGTATGTGTGTTGAAGTATGTGAGTGTGATGTATTTGTCTTTTTTCTTTTCTGTGTTTTGGTCATTTTTCTTCGTTCTGATTTTGTGTAGTAGGTTGTCAATGACTGTGTGGTTGTAGCCATTGGTAATGGCTAAGTGTTTTATGGTGTTAAGTTCTTCTTTGTGGTCTTCAGCGGATAGTGGTGTGTTTTCAAGTCTGTGGAGCATGGATCGGAATGCAGCATGTTTGTGTTGTGTTGGGTGGTTGGAGCTGTTGTGTATCAGTGTGTCTGTCATTGTGGGTTTTCTGTATATTTTGAATTTATGTTTCTGTGTGCTGTCTTTTGTGATAGTGAAATCTAGGAAATTGAGGGTTTTGTTTATTTCAAATTCTGCTGTGTATTGTATGTTTTTGTGGATTTTATTGATGTGGTGTAGTAGTTGTGTGCATTGTCTGGTGTTGCCTCTGTATAGTACGATGATATCATCTACGTATCTGTGCCAGTAGATTATTTTGTGTGCGTGTTTGTTGTTGTGGAGGATTTTGTTGTGTTCTATGTGTTGGAGAAATATCTCTGCTAGTATGCTGGATATGGGGGAGCCCATGGGAAGGCCATCTGGTTGAGTGTAGTGTTTGTTCTCGAAGGTGAAGTAGTTCTGTTTTGTGATGGTTTCTAGGATGTTTATGATTTCTGTTATGTGTTGTTCCGGTGTGTTGTTTTCTTGTAGTGTGGTCTTTAGGATGTTCAAGGTTTCTGTGATTGCGGTATGTTTGTGTATAGATTGGTGATGTCGAAGGATGCTAGAGTTGAGTTGTGTGGGATTTCAATGTCTTTGATTTTCTGTATTAGATCATTGCTGTACTTTAGTTGTGTTTGTGTGTTCAGTTCTATGTTCTGTCTGATTATATTGTCCATGTATTTGGCTAGTTTGTATGCAGGGGCTTGGGTGTAGTTGACGATTGGTCGTAATGGCATGTCTTGTTTGTGTACTTTTGGCAGTGCATTTAATGTTGGTGCTGAAGGTTTAATTTGTTTTAGGTATCGTTTTCTGTTTTCGGGGATTATGTGTTTTGACCTGTTTATAACCTGTTTTATGGTGTTGTGGTATGCCTCTGTGGGGTCTGATTTCATTTCTGTGATGTTGTTTTTTGTTATGTAATCATGTACTTTATTAGTTAGATCTTCTGTGTGTATGATGACTGTTGTGTTACCTTTGTCTGCTTTTGCAAAAGTGAGGTTATGTTCTTCTGCTTTGTGTTGTATTTGTTTTGCTGTGTAGAGTTCGCTGTGCTTGTTGTTTTTGTTGTGATGTGGATTGTTGTTTGAGATTTGTGTGACGGTTTTACTGAGTTCATATCGGAGTTTGTTTTGCTCTATTGTGTTGGTTTGTTGTACTCCTGTTTCTGTGTCGATTATCATTTTCCTTAGATTCGTGGAGTTTTCTTTGTATTGTAAGTTGTGTTTTAGTCCTTTCTCAAGTAGTTTTGTTTCATTGTCTGTGAATGTGACATTCGTAAGGTTTACTGTTCTTGGGTGGAAGTTGTGTGTGGTGGGGATGTGTGTTCTCTGCTTTGTTTGTGCTGTTCTGAGCTAGTTTAACTTTTTTGAGTGAGTTATCTCAATTTTCTTAATTTTGTTGTACATCCAGGTGTTTGTGTGACGTCGTAATTCCTCGACATATTCAGGCCATATGTTGTGGCGATTTTGATGTGCGTGTGTAAAAGTTGGTTGTTCAGTTCGTCTTTTTTCTTGTATAGCTGTTTTATGTTTTCTTTTATGTAGAGTGTTCTGGTTTTCGTTAGAGTTTTTTGTGCTGCAACGGAGTTACTTTTTATGTTGATCTTGGCGTATTTTGGTGTGAGGTGTTCGTGTAGGCATGTTTTGTTGAAAGCTATGTGTTTCGTTGTCTTCCTAACCTTCAAAGAGATGTTCCGGTAGTCATGGACGTAGGTTGGCCGGACCGTGTTAAATTCTTGAGTTTTGTCCATTCTGTAGGTAAACAAAATACCGCAATTTAGTAGTGAGTACCAGTGATAAAGCTCTACGCTATACATAAATCATTAAGATTATCGCTACAGAATGGACAAAACTCAAGAATCCAGAAGATGTTATGGGCCATTAAAAAACAGAGTAAATTACAAATACAAATATATTAAAATTACGTAGTAACGCAATGATAATTAGTTAATTACAGTACATTGTGTTAGTTTTATACCTTTGTTAAAGTGTGGCTTTATATTTAAAGATCACTTACCTGTTTAATTTATTTAGTTATTTTAGGCCTATTTATTTTAGTTTGCTGTATAAATATGTGTATATTACTGTAGCCTTCTATTGCATCTGAGATCAAAATATAAATTCTGTGATTTCTAAATAGCTATTTAGAAATCACAGAATTTATATCTAACTTGGCTATAGCCAAGTTAGATTGACTGCCTCGAATAAAAATTGTGACAATAGCGTTGCCAATTTTATAGGCTACATAACTTAAGGTATAATTCTTAAATTCTGCCTTTATATTCTGCTATGACATGCAATGAAATATTCTTAACAATATTTTGTCTCATAACTAGAAATGAAAATAATGTAGCGATGGTCTAGCATACCGATAATAAAAGGAATAAGAAAGAATGAGGAATGAGAACAAAAAAGAAAAAAAGTCTAATCGAGTCTCAAGATCTTTTATTTTTTTAAAACTATTATGGACAGGAAAAGGTAAGTTTTCGTGTTGTAAACATATTTTAATATTTTGATTTTGAATACGTTTTTAATATTATGGTATAGGCTAAATATGCATTTGATATAGAAATAAATAATATTAAAAGTGTCTGCGAGTACACACCACATATATCCGTGTTTATCACGTATATCAACGAGTATTTTACTGTCTGAGCTATATTCTTTTAGTTACTTTGAATCATACCCAATCGCCAAATTAGCAGCATTGTATATAAATATTCATATCTGCATAACATTTTGTACGTCGGGAACATAGTAATGTAGTTAATAGCGGGCTTATTTGTCACCTTATTCTTATTTCTTTTCGACTTAAATAGCGTCTATCTTTTGCAAATTTTCTTTAAGCATTTTCATGTAAATATATTCTGGAAGTGTCCAGTATACAAAGAAATGCGCCTAGTAGCGCTTTACCCGCTACAAAAATAGAAAAGTTCGAATGTATTTTTAAGTCTGCTAAAATGAAACTCCATTTAAAAGCATGGTTACCAGAAGACGACAACTGGAAAAACAAGTGACGAACGGCTAGCGCTTACCGACTAGAGCAGTGGAGACATCCTGCTGGTTTTAGTTCGCTACATCCCTATTGGAACAAAACCCAAAGAGGAAGGAAAGGAAAGCATGGCTCTACGTGGGTCGATTGACGCAATCCACAACAGTAGAAAATGTTACCCAGTACCTGGAAAAGAATGGCATAACAGGAGAGATAATCTGCGAAGAACTAACCAAAAGAGGAAGCATGAAGGCCTTCTAGGTAGGCATAACATTTTCACATAAGGACGAAACCGAAGACCCAATGTTCTGGCCAGAAGGGGTTTTCGTTAGACGATATACATTTCGGAGAGGGGAGCCTCCCTTACCTATTAAAGGGGAACTGAACTAAAAAATTACATATATATTTTATTTACAAATGAGTAAGAGCTCTGATTGTTTATTACTATGGCGAAAATAAAAACTCGATCCAACTTACCGTTTCCGAGTTGTAGCGCTCTATAGCAGCGCTCGTGACGTCACTTGGTTAGCTCGGGTCGGACAGGGAGCATTACACACGGAACAGCCCCAACACAACATAATATTAGTTTTATTGTTGCACTCTTTATTGTTGAGTATCCATTGTTAGAGATGTGTGTTCATTAACATCATTGACAGTTTTCTTTACAATATTTTGCCTACACTCAAATGTTTTCTTGTCATAGTTTCTCGTATAAACCCAATCTCCACATGATTTAGAAAATTCCACCGAACCGCCCACGACTCTTTTTCCTTGATGGAAGTTGTGGTCAAGAGCTGCTATCATTGACCGTAAATACATGCCTTCAAATGAAAAATGGGTTCTTTCTGGTACATATTGAAAACGTTCGCTATGATACGATTCAAGACTTCCTGTGTGACAAAAATGATTGAGATGCATAACATCATTTAAAAATCTGGTATTCATAATGATGTTATATAGGTCGGTAGTCTTTCGAATGCTTACTGAGCCATTTAGTATTTTTAATTTTATCTCCACTTAGCAGATCGTGAGCACATGAATGGTACCTATTTCTAATTGCCTTCCTAACTATGAATGTTAACAATGTGATTGAGAATTGAGGTAAATCTCTCCTTTAGCAGTATACTGTCATTCTCACACGTAGACGATGCCCACCATAAATGATTATAAATTGATTGTTTCCATTCATGAATGACGTAGGATTTCAGAAAATTGTTAATCTTTTCATTAGAGATTTAGCAAGGTGCCAAACATCAAATTCATGATGTTTGTGTGAAAATTTGTTTTTCATTAAAGCTCTAATGCCTTTGTGTCTGTCCGTTAGGAACAATTTAATAGGGAGTTTCTCATTCATTGTGCTTATTATTTTTTCACAAGCAGATCTTTCAATGTCACCAGCTACAGTTCCTCTTTGTACAATTACAAAATCTAGTATCTAGTAATCTAGTAATCAAAATCTAGTAAAATCTTCTTTGCTAAATTCATAATGGAATATGTCAAATACTTGGCAGAGAAACCAGGCGAGTCATATTGTCCATCTCCACATAAACTTAAATTTAAATCACTCATAGCATCTACATAGTTAGCTTCTTTTTCTTTTAACCACGTTTTGTGCACGGAAGGAAATACAAATTTATTTACAAGCCTATAGAAGTATGATTCAGAAAAAAACAATAGCTTAATAGAATTTGAGAAAGCTGATACATAAGTAAATGTTAATCCGCATAGGTACATTCCTGAGGCTATGAACACATTACTTTTTAAACTTCCACCTATGCTTCCAGATGACCACTCGTATGTATGCCCATTCACACAATGAGTTTTTATTCGTAATATTACTCCTCTCGTTTGAACTTTACGTTCATTAACTGGAGCGCCACATGTTTGGCATGTACTGAACAGTGTAAGAAGGGCACTTACACAGACAAACACACACAAAAAAAAATTCCGACAAGTTTATATTTTCTATGCCATCTTCTTCTCCTTCACTAGTGATTTCATCGGAGACGTAATCTTCATCCTTTTCATCCGAGGTGTCATGTTCATCAATGTAGTTCATACAGACAGAATTTGCAGCTCTGTAAATTTCTGTGCCTATCCCACACTGTATTTATGCGTCAGTATTCAATTCTACATGCATACATTCATAAACTTGTGTAGCTTCTCTTTATTGTTTAGAATCAGTTATTGAATTGTCAATTAATTCCTACACTTCCCTCTTTTTAAAGTAATTAGACTTCCTTTTATTGGGAGAAGGAATTTCTTTACTTCCTACTAAAAACTTTGAAGGTACCGCATTGTTTTTAGTCTAGGGCACCTGAATTTTTCATCCTGTAATATTCTGATTATTAAAATATCCGATTCATTAAAATCATCTTCTATAAATGCTTTCCACATACTCTAGAAATTTTTTTTGGAACAACATTTTTACGTTTCATGCAAGAAACCCATTTATTGTACAAAGTCTGTTCTTGTTTTTATAAGGGAATGCATAGTAACCAACATTTCTATGGACACCAGAATTATTTGAACAACCGTAAGCACTGCAGCAGGCATCTTCACTTACACTACACAGTAAACAATACTAGGGAATACAAGACCGGCACCTTTCACACAGTACCGGAACAAGCCAAACTAAACCTGCTGACGGCGCGGCGTGTTAACCGCGTGACGTCACAGTCTTGCAACACTATAATTTAAATTGCTCACAGAATGAGAATGAGCGAACATAAAAATAAATGGTTTTCGACTCTGCACTTAGCGAGAATCATATTTTATTTCAAGATAAAGTAAAAATTTTCGTTCAGTACCCCTTTAAGGGGCGACGAAAAGAAGTAGCTGACAAGGACAAACAAGCAGACACCCTAAAGTTATTCCTATGGAATATAGAAGGAGCGAAAAATATTAGCGAAAATATGGGTATTGATAACATTAAAGAAGACGTAATAATATTAACAGAAACATTCCTAACGAAACCAATAGCCAAGAAGGAGTATTACGCTTTCCACTCACTGGCCACACAAAGCCTAACAGGCAGACCTAGTGGAGGAATCACGATTTTTATAAAGCCAACACTAGCACCAGCAAGAATAACTCACAAAACGAAAAACATACTAATGATCACATCAAATGTAACTACTATTGTAGCAGCTTATTTTCAACCGGAAATGACCTCACCAGAGGTAATTGACAGCTTCAGCGAGGCCCTGCAGAAACCAAACCACAATAACGCAATCATCATAGCTGGAGACCTAAATTGCAGAATTGACAAAAGCAGCCCAAAAACCAAAAGAGTCATGGAATATCTAGAACAAGAAGGTTTCTGTGTAGTAAATAGAGCATCAGAAGTAACCTACATCGTTCACAATGGCACCTCCACAATATATATTGTCCTCACAAACAACAAGGCAGTAGCAACACAACAGAAAGTAGACACTTCAAACCCGATAATGAAACATCTGCCGGTGAAAACAACCATCCAGGTGCAGAAGAAAACAGTAAAACAAGAAGCGAAAGGAAAAACAATAGTAACCAGAAAGATAAACGAGTCAGCTATAGATCATAAAGTTGATACAAGGGAGAGGTGCGAAGAAATGATACAGGCAGGACAAATAAATGAGGCTGCAAATGCAATCGAAGAACTAATGCAGGAAGTAATAATCACAAAACCCTTAAGTCAGAGGAAAGCAACACCATGGTTTGACACAGAGTGCTACAGCAAGAGGAAAGAAGTAATTAGGGGCGGAATTCTGGAATCCTCCTTTCAAGCTCCTTCACTTAAAATGGGCCTTCAATCCTCCTTACATAGCCATTCGTACTCTGGAACTTTCCTTGTTTCGCTTTTGGAAGGATGGCTCCTTAAAGATGAAAGGGGGCCTGTGATGTCCCTTAAGAAGCACCTTTTCTTATTCTCGAACCTCCCTGTTAGTTTAAAGGAGGAAGTAAGAGAGTTTCCTTATCTTAAATACTGAAGGAAGCCGAGTGGTCACCTTTTTCCATCCTCTATAGTTTTCAGACGTCAGTTTTCTCACTTATGTGATATTAGATGGTGGATTTATTGAGTTTATGCAACTTATATCAAATTTCAGATTATACTACAGCAACGTAGGTTAACGATAATGGTACGAAATAATTATTATATTATCTAGAAGTATTAAATAAAAATATGACTACATAGATACGACACAAACAAATTAAACTCATTATTATGGGCAAAAAAACCGTGAATTTCAAAATAACAGTCCATAGTGAGCAGAATATCTATTAAATAAGCTCCATAAATAACTATTTTTGGAAAAGAGTAGCGTACTGTATGTAGTTCATTATTGTCTATTTGTTAACAATTTAAGATTAGATATAGTATAAAGTGATCAATGTCACGATAAATGACATTGAAGCGCGGATATAAAATACGTAAATTAGGCCCATAAACATAACTCTTACATATCCATATAACAAAGGAAAGGAGTACTGTCTAATTAACCTTAAAGAATACAAATATATTTTTTTGAAAGCCAACTATTAGGCCTACAACTGTTTAATTGCATGTATTTTTGATCTCAATACTTATGACAAATCAAAGAGGAACATAATAATAATAATATAATAATAATAATAATAATAATAATTATATACATTTACAGTTTACTTACCTGCGTGTAAAGCTGTATGTACATAAATATATACCTGTTTAGTTAAACAGAGAAATAAATAAAGGAATAATAATAATAATAATAATAATAATAATAATGAATACAGAAATAATAGCAATAGACCTAACAATGACAATACCATTAAGAATCATTATAGTAGTAGTAGGCTAATAATAGGCTATAATAAAATATAATATAATAAAAATATAATATATACAAATATAATAATAGGCCTTTAATATAAATATAATAATAATAACAATATTAATCAAGAGTACCGGTAATAGAAGCAGCTCCAATATTATAAAAATGCTAGACACATTTTTTATATCATAGACTACACAGTCTATGTTCTCAATAAAATAGTACAGTATGCTAATAAAAAGAGGGTAGTTCCACCAAGCGGTACGTAGTTTTGTTCTGAGTATAGGCCTATGCACTTTTAACTTTAGAGCAAGTTTATGTTACCATTCTTTAGGCCTGATGTTACAGGTTAATGTAAGAAAATGCACAAGTCAATGAAAGACGATGAATTCCCAGTTTTTTTTTAGTAAGAAGAATATAATACTTATTCAAGCACGTTGATCAAATAAAACACAAAAATGGAAACAGCACAATTTCATATAAAAAAAAGTAGCTTTTGGGTGGATTTGAACGTGAGACCTCTTGATCACTAGTCATGCATGTTACCCCGAGACCAAGAACACACTGTAAGGAGGTGTTGTCCATACCGGGTAGCAAAGGAGCTTATCGCATCAGTGGCTCATAGAATAGAAAAAACACTTACCGTATTTCGACATTGGACTTTACTTCGGAGCCCTGCTAGTTTTCTTATGTTACATTATTGTATTATTTCATTCATTGGTACCATAATACGCTGAATATTCTTGTGGTAAATGCGGATGTGTGCCTCGCTGCAGCCCCGTACAGCGGAATAAAGACGCTGGTTACTACCTATGCATATTCTCAGAGCTTCATGTTGTTATTTATTAAGAGGTCAGGAATTACTAATCTGACATGAAATTAAGTAAATTTCAATTCTGTAATTTAATTGTCAACAATTTTCATAAAATAAATAGTCATTATACAACAGCACTTAATGTATAATCGAACATATGGGAACATTTGTTTTCCATGCAGATGCCAACTGTCCATGGCAACTGAAGGAGGCTTTATAAGCTGTCCTTCATTGAGGACGCTATAAGAAAGAACCGAGAATTTGATTTTGCATTTGAAGAAGGTGCCTTCTTTTTACCCTCCTTTACTAAGGAAGGTTTCAGGAGAAGTTGAAGGCTTGTTCCAGAATTCCGCCCTAGGAACCTACACTCAGCAAGAAGCACGAATACAAAAGAAACTCTTGCAAAATACAATAAAACCAGAAGAGAATACAAAGACCTCATTAAAAGCAAGAAGAAAACCTACATAGAAAACAAGGCACAAGAACTAGCAGAAAAGTCGCGACAAAACCCATTCCAAGCATGCCGACCAAGACAACCACTGTCACCACAAGAGATCGAAATGGAAACCTGGACAGACCACTTCACCAAAATTCTGCAGCATAAGAACACAAGGCCAGAGACAACAGATCGTATAGCACAAGCTGAAGAGCTAATAATCACCAACACAGAAGTAGCAGCAGCTATAACAAATGCAAAGAACAATAAAGCAGCCGGCCCAGATGGAGTCTTCTATGAACACCTAAAAGCAGCGCAACCATGGCTGTTGCATACATGGACTGCACTCTTCAATGCCTGCACTAAGCTACGAAAGATACCGGAAATATGGAAAAGATCCATGCTAAAATTGTTGTACAATGGAAATGGGGACACCAGCAAACTAGACTCCTACAGGGGCATAGCCTTGGAAAGTACAATTTTCAAAATCTTCACCGCCATCCTTACCAAGAAACTACCGGAACTTGTTGATCGCCAACTTCCCGATGAACAGTTTGGATTCCGCAAGGGCAAATGCACACTGCACGCAATTGGAAATCTACTAGAAGACATCAGAGAAGCTAAAAGAGAAAAGGGAGGAAAACTCTTCACAGTGTTCGTCGACTACAGTAAAGCCTTTGACCTGCTCAACAGAAACATAATAGTGGCCAAACTAAAGAACCTGATCGGAAAGTACCACCCAATTGCCCTGATAATAGAAAACATCTTAGCAGACAATTATATCACCGTAAATGACAATGTCACATTTCAGAAGACATAGCCCAATGGAATGGAGTTCTCTAAGGTGACCCCCTAAGCCCCCTGCTATTCAATATAGCTACGTGAGATGTGGTAGATGCAGTGAAAAAGAACAACCAAAACGCTGACGACATGGTCATTGCATCAAAACAGCGAATAGACCTGCAGAAAGCACTAGACAACCTAACAACCTGGGCGAGTCACAACGACTTATATATTAACAAGACTAAAACCGTTGCCATGGTATTCAGAAACGGTGGAAAGCTAGGACTACATGACAAATATATATATTGCGCAGGAGAAAAGCTAGAAATACAGTCGACCAGCAAATACTTGGGCATAACCTTGCAACCACTCGGACAGACCTTCTTGGCTCATATCAAAGACAAAACAACGCACGCCCTTCTAGCCATGAACGACATTCAGAACCTCCCACGTTTATCAATGGAAACAGCAATGGAATTATTCAGACTAAAGATCACACCCGTCGTCACCTATGGCCTGACACTGATATGGGACTACCTTACAGAAAGGAGTATGGAGGCAATCGAGAAAGTGAAAGCAACCTTCCTGAAAAAAAGCACTATGCGTATCGAAGACCACACCTTCCAGGCTAGTATCAAATACTCTCAATAAGTAATACCGTCCACTCCCTGTCTTTTTCCGGGACACGCTACTACTAGCGCCGCCAGTGAGCAGGAGTGGGCAGTTACTCGTCAGCTGATATAGTTAACGATTGTCTGTTGTGTTTTGTGTACGAAAATATAACATAAATTCTAGTAAAATAATAAATACAGCATAGGCCTAAAGGAAATGTCCGGTTATGTAGGTGGCATGATATGTGCCGTCTATGGTTGTAATAATTATTTTTAGAGTGAAATAAGTAAAATCGTTAATTAGAGTGTGTACAAGACTGATTCATTCAGATGTTCATTGGCTGACTATTCGAATTGTTTTACATGTAAAAATTTCAAATAAAAAAAAAAGTATATATTGTACAAAGTATTTTGCGAATGCTATGAATTAAAATTTAAAGCTGATTTTTCACGTAAATGTATTAAAGTGAAACACTTAGTTTTGATAGGAACTTATTAAAAAAAGTGTGTGGAACGCCATGCGACAGAAGTGAAACTTTTTTTTATTTTTTTAATTTTGGATTATTGCATTTTTCAAATTTTGGATTATTGGACTTTTTAATATTGGGTTTTTGGACTTTTTAAATTTTGTATTTTTTAAATTTTTGATCTTTTAATTCTTTAATTTTGGATTTTTAATTTTTTTACATTTTAGATTATTGATTTTTTTTAGTTATTGGATTTTTTAATTTTCGATTTTTAATTTTGGATATTTATGTTTTAAATTTTGGATATTTGGATTTTTTAATTTTGGATTTTTTATTTTTTAAATTTTGGACTTATTAATTTGGGTTCTTTGAATATTTTAATTTTGGATTATTTAAGTGTTGTATCTTTGATTTTTTTATTTTTTGGATATTTTTATTTTGGATTTTTTAATTTTTTTAATTTTTTTAATTTTGGATTTTTTATTTTTGAATTTTTTGATTTTTTATTTTTGAATTTTTGGACCCTTTCAGTTTTGGATAAGCCTAATCATTGAGTTGATTGTTTTCTGTGCAGTCCGTTCCGACACACCTCACTAATTTCGTGACGATTTTGAGCGTTACACAAGCTCTCGATTTACCCCTATAGTCCAGGCAACGAACGAAAAATAGAACAAAAAAATCGTGTAGTTTTGAAATTTTGCAGAGTTGTCGGAAGGAGTGTCCTGAACAACATACTAAAAGTCCCCGAAGGTGGGGGGTGAGCGGGGGGCAGGGGGGCCCGCAGAAGGTCCACGGTTTTAGGTTTTTCGCTTATATCTAAACAATGGTGCATCGTAGACGAAAAGTTGCTATATACAAAATTCAAGCTGATAAAATGTACTACAAGTTTGATCCTACACATTACTTTCTATTCCCAATAGTTTTCGAAATATCCACCAGCGAAAATGACAAATTTTCGAAAATAGCTCTTTCTCCTTGCGCTTTTCGACACGCTTTGCATTCTAGCGCTTCAGCCCTTAAGTATACAGCAATGTTCTCATGAAAGAAGTTGTAGGAAGCTAAATTAGCCTTAAAATGAGTAGTCATTTGTTATTTTGTCTTCAAATGTTCAAAAGGTATAACAATTTTAAGTTTCCGTCAAATTTCGAGACTTCGAAAGAAAACCGTACATCGCACTTTCTCTATATTTAGGTGTTATATCTCTGTATATAAGCTGCATATTGTGTATTTACATCATGAAACAAGTGGAGAAATGTCACACAACCATTAAAGTTGAATTTATTAAAAATCCGATCACGGTACAAGCACAGTAGGCTACATGTAATGGAAAATACATTATATTCCAGGCAAGAAAGGAAAAATAGGGCCAAAAAAATCGTGTAGTTTTGAAATTTGTCAGAGATGTGGGGGAAGGTGTCTAAACAACATAATAAAAGTCCCCATGGATAGGGGATGATCGGGGGTGGGGGGCACTTTTATATGTCATTTCCCTCAGTTTTCCCAAATACACAAAAAAAGTATTGGTTCTAGCAAAAAATAGTTTATGCACAAAATTAGACTACATAAAAGTTCTTATAAAATTGATCTGAATGATATTTCTGTAGAATTAATAGTTCAGGAAATAGAAGGATATGAAGTATGACATAGTTCTGGAAAATCTGTTTTACATGCACCTATATAATATTATATTTTTTAACAAAAAAGAAGGATTCATGATAATTAAATTATCATTATGCCAAGCAAGCTAACTAGTTCTTAGAAAAATATACTTATTAATGGTTAACGATACACACAAAACTCATTATTATTATTAATGTTATTTTTAATAATAATAATAATAATAATCTTGTGGTAAAGCTTAGCCGTTTTATGTTTCGTTAAAAAAATTAAGGTATTTTGAAAAATGGTAAGGAATTAGATATATTTAGAAATTGTAAGAATACTAAACCTACCTATTACTTTAAATAAATGTTTACTTCTCTATCTAGATAACTCCTGAGAATATTTGCACATCATATTTTGTCACTGTGCAACTCGGTGTGGGGGAAGATGTGGATGCCGAAAATCTGGTATTAAATGCTCATCCTTTTGTGGAACCTGTCATGGTACATGCACCAACAGTACATCATTAGAAGAAGGAGATGAGTTTAAAATTGATAACGTTCAGGCACTCCTATATAATGTTGTAGGCCTATATGTGTATAAATACTGAGTGTTCGGTAGGTAGAAAAATATAACCCTAACTTATCATACGATGGACTAGGATTCTAGTATTGGAGACTGAAATAAATAGACAACTAAACATTTATTTAAAATACTGTGTAGGCCTACTAAGTCTTATAATACCTAAATATATCTAACTCTTTACAATTTTTCCAAATGACATTTAAAACGAAAAATATAACGGCTAATAGACCTGATTTATATTTCTTATATAGAGCACTCATACCACGTGATTTTTATAAGCTTTATAACAACAACAATAATAATAATAATGATGATAATAATAATAATCGTAATGAGTTTTATGTGTGAAGGTACCATTAGTACGAATATTATTCTAAGAACTAGTTAGCTTGGTTGGCAACAGGCTAATTTAATTATCATCTGCCTTCTTTTTTGTTAAAAACTATAATATATAGGTGTATGTAAAACATATTTTCCAGAACAATGTCTGATTTGATTTGATTTATTAAGTCCATCGGAACATATGCATGTTATGGGACACGTCAATATAATTACAAATACAAATATAAACTTACAGTTGAAGAAATATGTACAATATGAAAATTTCTTTACAGAGTATAAAATATAGATATTAGCAAATTATTGACTTATATTAATTTATATCTTAAGTACCAGTTTTATAATTCAGATAAGTAAAATTATAAAAAATAAAAATACAAAAAATAAAAATACAAATACAAATACAAATACAAAGGTGCTGAGTTATCCTGTTGTTTAATTATTTATATCAATAGGTTATAAATACTGAATGATCTCTTCTAGTAATAAAAATTAATAATTAGGAATAGGATAAATACCTGTTAATGTAGTATTCAAATAGTAACTCATAATTACATGACAATGTAACATAATGAAGGTAAATAAATGTCACACTTCATATCCTTCAATTTCCTGAACTATTAATTCTACAGAAATATCATTCAGATCAATTTTATAAGAACTTTTATGTAGTTTAAGTTTGTGCATAAACTGTTTTTTGCTAGAACCCATACTTTTTTGTGCATTTGGGAAATCTGAGGGAAATGACATTTAAAAGTGTCCCCACCCCCCGCTCAACCCCTATCCATGGGGACTTTTACTATGTTTTAGGACACCATCCCCCACATCTCTGCCAAATTTCAAAACTACATGATATTTTGGCCCTATTTTTCTTTCTTGCATGGAATATAATATATTTTGCATTACATGTACTGTGCTTGTGCCATGATCGGATTTTTAATACATTCAACTTTAATGGTTGTGTAATATTTCTCCACTAGTTTCATGACGTAAATACACAATATACATCTTATATAGGTTTTCTTTCGAAATCTCGAAATTTGACCGAAAATTAAAATTGTTATAATTTTTTAACATTTGAAGAAAAAATTACAAATGTCTACACATTATAAAGCGAATTTAGTTTCCTACCAAATTATTTCATGAGAACATTTCTGTATACTTAAGGGCTGAAGCGCTAGAATGCAAAGCGTGTCGAAAAGCGCGAGGCAAAAGAGGTTTTTCGAAAATTTGTTATTTTCGCTGGCGGATATCTCGAAAACTATTGGGAATAGAAAGAAATGTGTGGATTAAACTTTTAGTAAATTTTATCAGCTTAAATTTTGTATACAGCAACTTTTCGTCTACGATGTACCATTGTTTAGATATAAGCGAAAAACCTAAAACCGGGACCTTCTGCGGGCCCCCCGCATACCCCCCACCTTCGGGGACTTTTAGTATGTTGTTCAGGACACTCCCTCCGAGAACTCTGCAAAATTTCAAAATTAAACAATTTTTTTTTCTTCTATTTGGTGTTTTTCGACGTTTATTGACTGGACTACTACCACGGCTAAAGAAATTTTACTTAAAAAATTAGCGTTATCGACATTTCATTAAGTTAGTTTAGCTGTAGTGTAAATTATGTTATTTCCCGGCCTAATTCCTGCATTATCGAGCACAAAAATAAGTTACTGTGTCATCAGGACTTTGAATAACGAATTTATTTCTGCAGCTATATTATGTTCACTAAGTAGCTTCTGAGACTGCTGCCCACTCCTACTCAACAGATGGCACCTCTGTGCTAGTGGACATTTTGAACAATGGGAATAAGGTAGAGTGGGCGGTATTCTTATTGAGAGTATTTGCTAGTATACGCCCTGGCTAAAGAACCATTCTTCCTGGAAGACCTTAGGAATGACCAGCAACCAGCAACAACCGCATGGGATCAAACAATACAGAAAAGAAGAGAGAAGATGTCCAGCATACAAGAAGAATTTTACTCATCTGACGGAATGATATACAGAGACTGGACCAATACAAACTTTGAACTGAGACATGTGGTGACTAGGCTAAGCGTTCATGGCTTCCACCATAAACTGTGCAAACAAAGCTATTCCACGAGCCCACTAGTGACTGTATCTGTGAATTATGTGACCAGGAATGTTGAAAGTACCACATCGAACTGTGTACAGAGAGGACAAAGTCAATCACGGGATACAGTAAAGAGACCTGAGAGACTAACCAACGATACATATTGTGACAAGGGCTCGTCGGGGTTCAAAATCAGAACACCGAGTTTCTAATTGAAGGATGGAGGATTCCTTATTTCCTATCAAACAATGGTCAATACAGCCAGAAAACTCCTGAATGTTCTCCAAATCACTCTTCTGTCCGGTGCTCACTTCCACGTCACAGCACTGTCCCAGTTCCGTCCAGATCAGCTCACCAGCTCCTCCGTTCACTAGTTCCTCCGTTCACCCTTCTCTCCGCTCACTAGTTCCCCGTTAACTAGGTCTTCCGTTCGCGGGTCCCTCCGTTGACTAGTCCCTCCGGTCGCTGGCTCCTCAGCTTCCCAAGTCAAAGTTACTTGAGGCCGGTTCACTCCGTCCGGGTCCTCAGCTCCTCAAGCCACACTTACTTGAGGTCGCGCTGATCAGTGCTCTCCGTCCAGTTCACACTCTGACGCTGACTCTCTCCAGTAGTGTAGTTTTGTTCATGACGTCATTGGAGGCGCATGAGGGGAGGGAGGCGCCATTGGAGGCGCTGGAGGGGAGGGGGGCGCGGCTATGACGTCACGGACCACGTGACAGGAGGCGCTGGAGGGGAGGGAGGCGCAGCTATGACGTCACGGCTTACGTCAAGGAGGGGAAGGTGGGTGTGGCTTATGACGTCACAAGTGGGCGTGGCTATGACGTCATGACCTTTGTCAAAATGGCGTCGGTTCCGGTGCCTATTGCAAATGGCGGACCAAGCGCGAAATTCAAAATTTGGAAATTCTTAATAGCGGTATTTATGAAAATAGCTACGTTTCCGGTTCCTATTTCAAATAGCATAAGGTGGGAAATTTAAAAATTGTATTTTGGTAGATGGCGGGTGATTTGAAAATTGCGAATGGTGGAAATTGGATATTACAATTGCAAATGGCGTAAGGTGGGAAATTTAAAATTTTGGTAGATGGCGGGTGATTTGAAAATTGCGAATGGTGGAAATTGGATATTACAATTGCAAATGGCGTAAGGTGGGAAATTTAAAATTTGTATATTGGTAGATGGCAGGTGGAATGTTTTACGTCATTATTCCAAATGGAGACAATGCTTACGTCACAAGTGGATTGCTATGACCTATCTCAACAGTGGAATGAGAGGGGAAGGTGGAATGTTTTACGAGATAGCGATATTTTAATCCTTTGTAAAATTTTTACAAATACGGTAGCTAACGTCTTAAAACTATATTTTATCATACAATTTTGTCATAAGATGATAATTTCCCTAAAACCTAGCCCTGAGGTCTACTCAGCCTCTGGCTTACAAAAAAACAATAGATTTTACTATTAACCTTCAAGCATCATCCTTCAAGTTGCGTAAGCATCATCCTTGGTCTTTAGAGGGAATAAGAATATATCATAAATCATTATTCATAGACGTTTTGTAAAATCAGTATTACGTTTTATATACAAATTTTTTCTCAACGCAGAACTGTGCTAGCATTGTTTCAATGCACTGAGATTTTGATGAGGTAAGCTAGCCTTGACGTATAAGATTTCAGCTTGCTAGCTCTTACCGTACGGTGGTCATATGATGTAGTAGCGAGTATTCTTATCGACACTCATATAACCTTCATTCAGTGAAAATCTTTCCTTTTAAATCTCTATCGTAATATTATGACACCACAGTCCAGTAATAAGTCTTGCATTCTGTAACAATGGAAAAATAATATTGAGTTTTAAGACAAAACAATAAAAATTACGTTTTATGTCTTGTCTAATAATATTAATACCGCTACATACCTGTGTAGATGTAGCCTAGGTTCAGAATCGACTTCTTCACCATCTAGCGCCTTTGATATTATATCGTCGGGGACTCCGTCCCAATATTGCTCCATATGATCTGTGGAATGAGAATAATATTGCATCACCTTATAATTATTATTTCACGTACCATGTCTGCGAGTGGTTATGGTTATGTTGTAGAAGATAAACGGTGTATGTATAAGGATAATATTTATATTAATATTAATAAAATTATCTAGTGTAGGTAGGTCTATATTTTCACGTTTATAATATTTAGTAGAAATATTTCAGATAACGGAAGAAGTGAATATTATTATTATTATTATTATACACTCTGGGTGGTAGTGATTGAATTATCAAAATAATTCTACCAATCAATCTATATTCTCGAAATAAATTATATTGTAATCTAATAGAATATAGGCTATGTATATTTAATGGAGAAATTATTATTTGTTAGGAATATTACACATGTGGGTTTATAGATTTCTTAAGATGATGTTAACAACTAAAATTAATTTTGAATAATAGCTGTGTTATATTAAACTAGACTAGTGTACTACACATATTGATGAGTAAAAAACATATAGGCTCGCACTATAAACAATGTAGAAAATAATTTATGTACTTACCCATGATGTTATTGAATATTCTTGTTAGTTGAATTATATCACAATCAATCTTCGCTAACAGCTCTTCACCTGAAGAGGGTTTGATGTTCATATGAATATATTGCAACTTTCAACCTCGTATTTAAAAGCTAGCGGTCGAACATTACACGAGGAGCAGGTCTGTAGTGATGACGTAATGGACTTTAGCCTCGCAACGGGAAATTATTTATTTTCCACCAATGAAATGATAATAGTTTAAAAATGCTAATGACGTAATGAATTGTAGCCTCGCAACAGGACAAATATATTTTCCACCAATGAAATGATAAAAGTTTAAAAATGCTAATGACGTAATGAAATCTAGCCTCGCAACAGGAAAATACACGGTAAAGTTTAAAAAAATTGATGAAGTCATCAGTAATTAGATATTTCACTTTCCTCAAAGAGTGAAGCCTATAACATTATATGCTTGCGAAAATGCATGTTCATAATTTCTCACAATAAATTGATGACAGATGTAAATTCTATCCTCGCAACGGAAACTTGATGTATCAGTATATATCCGATATTTAATTCTGAAAACGTGTCTTTGGACATTATATGCTTGCAGAAATAAAATATTCATTTTCCTGCAATAAATGCTGACAAATGTGTTATGTTATACTCTATATGAATACATTTATAATAATATAAGGTTCCTTCAGAGATGAAACATTGGTTCAATATATAATACACAAGACATATGTCGAGGATTCTTCATTACTGAAAAGCCCTCTACCCGGCCAGGAATCTAACCCAGACCCATTCTGCGATGAAATATTACAATTTCAGCTTTTAATATATCGCAATAGAATTGCGCTGATTATCAAATTACCCACGCAGCACGATATGTATAATATACGTATATTTTAGAGCTACATATATATCTTACGATTGGTCAAAGTCAAAACGTAAATTATACGTATATTTTATGTCCAATATATACGTGTATAAAAACTGTTGTAATTTAATCCTGCTTTATATTTATAATATATCAAAATTAAAGTTACTGTTACATAAGTAAGATTAAATATAAAACAAAATCGATTTGATTGTTCATTTGTAACATCAAATTTACGTACCAACTATACGTAAATTTTACGTCTAGAATTGGACATTGTAAACACCGGTTTATTGTGTTTTACTCTAGTAAATCGATTTGGTTAAATTAAGGGATCGCAATAAAATTTACTCACGCTAATCAGAAATTAATTTAAAAAATGGTTTAAAATGATTACATCCGTACATTCAGTAGAACTATTTTTATAACTGGCGGCCATCTTGTCTGTGACGTCAGCAATGTAGATCTCCTGGTTCATGGCTGACTGTTGGGTGCTTGTGTGGCGTATAAGTTTCTCTTTTATAGTGTTTTATTAACAAGAAATTGTGTGTGGAGAGAATTGCACTGCTCTGTTGCAACTACTCCCTATGTATATAACATAGAAATGAAGAATAAATGTACATGTGTGTGTATTTAAAGATGACGAAATATTACGCAACGTGCAGTGAATACCCTAGAATACGTTTCTTAATGTAGGCCTACCTGAATGTTTGTGAAGATCTGGTCCTTCATGTAGAAGATTAAATGAGGCAGAAGAAAAACATTTACACAGAAAACAGTACTGGTAAGTCCCTGTGCAAGATTTGTTTCACACACACATAAATAGGCCTATCATAACCTCAACGACTTGCAAACTGATTTATAATACAGATGCTGTGGTAATTAGCTCTGATCATAATAATTTACGATAACGCTGCTAAAGTATTTCTTAATTGTTTCAGGAATTCACAATGCCTAGGTGCTGTAGTGTTGCTGGCTGTAAAAGTAACTACAAGTCACAACATGAAAGTGTTTTTACCAAAAGACGAAGAACTTAAGAAGACATGGCATAGAAAGATTCCTACAGACTTTACAGGGGTAAGCAAGCCTGTTATTTGTGTGAAGTATTTTCCTGAAGAGAGTGTGATAAGAACAGAGACATTTGTAGTTAACGGTGAAATAAAAATATTTCCTAGAACTTGCCCTAAACTGAAACTTGGTGCAGTACCATCAATATTTCCTAATCTGCCTGAGTACTTGTCAAGACCAGGTCCATCATGCAGAAGATTAATTGATGCAGAAGAAGAAAATTTAAACCAAGCAGTTGCAGAAAGCTTAAAAGAACTTAAAAGTTATGCTGAATGACAAGCTCTGCATTGTTTGGAAGATGTGATGCAGTACTTCGTAAGTGTAACAGAAGGACTTAAAGGGCAGTGGATTAGCATAATGGCAGTAGAAAGGCTAGTGCTGTGCTTAATGGATGTTAATGATGATATTCCGAAGATTCTTGGTTCAGTGTGTATTATGAGCGATCTCAGTGTTTTGCTTACAATAAATAATTGCAAAATACCTCAGCAAGAAGTCCCAAAAATCTGCAAGATAGTAAGAACAAAAAGTGTTCTTGATGACATTTTTAGTTATTGATATCTCATGTAATGATAGTATATGTGAAATGTATGTGAGCAGTGTACATTTATGAACCAAAGGCCCTATATAGGCTACATAAATTATATATAAAATATACGTTTGATAGATCATCTTGACATATTTTTTACGTATAGATATTGTACATCAATAGTATGTATGCGATTGTTCGTATAATTGATATATATTATATGTCTGTATTGACATGAATAGACGTACGATATACATCAAAAAGTGGGACATTTGAGCGTATATTATACGTAGATTTTATTTAACCAATATGTGTGGTATACATTAACTAGATCTAGGGATAACGCAATTTTTACATATATTTTACGTATGTGTGCTGAGTGGGTAGTCATACAATACATAATGAATGCAGCATTTAAAAAATTAAAGGTACTGGACTGTGGTGTCATAATATTACGATAGAGATTTAAAAGGAAAGATTTTCACTGAATGAAGGTTATATGAGTGTCGATAAGAATACTCGCTACTACATCATATGACCACCGTACGGTAAGAGCTAGCAAGCTGAAATCTTATACGTCAAGGCTAGCTTACCTCATCAAAATCTGAGTGCATTGAAACAATGCTAGCACAGTTCTGCGTTGAGAAAACATTTGTATATAAAACGTAATACTGACTTTACAAAAGTCTATGAATAATGATGTATGATATATTCTTATTCCCTCTAAAGACCAAGGATGATGCTTACGCAACTTGAAGGATGATGCTTGAAGATTAATAGTAAAATTTATTGTTTTAACTTGTAAGCCAGAGGCTGAGTAGACCTCAGGGCTAGGTTTTAGGGACATTATCATCTTATGACAAAATTGTATGATAAATATAGTTTTAAGACGTTAGCTACCATGTTTATAAAAATTTTACAAAGGATTAAAATATCGCTACCTCGTAAAACATTCCACCTTCCCCTCTCATTCCACTGTTGAGATAGGTCATAGCAATCCACTTGTGACGTAAGCATTGTCTCCATTTGGAATTATGACGTAAAACATTTCACCTGCCATCTACCAATATACAAATTTTAAATTTCCCACCTTACGCCATTTGCAATTGTAATATCCAATTTCCACCATTCGCAATTTTCAAATCACCCGCCATCTACCAAAATACAATTTTTAAATTTCCCACCTGATGCCATTTAAAATAGGAACCGGAAACGTAGCCATTTTCATATATACCGGTATTAAGAATTTCCAAATTTTGAATTTCGCGCTTGGTCCGCCATTTGCAATAGGCACCGGAACCGACGCCATTCTGACAAAGGTCATGACGTCATAGCCACGCCCACTTGTGACGTCATAAGCCACGCCAACCTTCCCCTCCGTGACGTAAGCCGTGACGTCGTAGCTGCGCCTCCCCCTCCAGCGCTCCTGTCACCTGATCCGTGACGTCATAGCCGCGCCTCACTCCCCTCCAGCGCCTCCAATGGCGCTTCCCTCCCCTCAAGCGCCTCCAATGACGTCATGAACAAAACTACACTACTGGAGAGAGTCAGCGTCAGAGTGTGAACTGGACGGAGAGCACTGATCAGCGCGACCTAAGTAAGTGTGGCTTGAGGAGCTGAGGACCCGGACGGAGTGAACCGATCAGCGCGGCCTCAAGTATCTGTGACTTGGGAAGCTGAGGGGCCAGCGACCGGAGGGACCCGCGAACGGAAGACCTAGTCAACGGGGAACTAGTGACCGGAGAGAAGGGTGAACGGAGGAACTAGTGAACGGAGGAGCTGGTGAGCTGATCTGGACGGGACTGGGACAGTGCTGTGACGTGGAAGCGAGCACCGGACAGAAGAGTGATTTGGAGAACATTCAGGACTTTTCTGGCTGTATTGACCATTGTTTGATAGGAAATAAGGAATCCTCCATCCTTCAGTTAGAAACTCGGTGTTCTGATTTTGAACCCCGACGAGCCCTTGTCACAATATATATCGTTGGTTAGTCTCTCAGGTCTCTTCACTGTATGCCGTGATTGACTTTGTCCTCTCTGTACACAGTTCGATGTGGTACTTTCCACATTCCTGGTCACATAATAAACAGATACAGTCACTAGTGGGCTCGTGGAATAGTTTTTGTTTGCACAGTTTATGGTGGAAGCCATGAACGCTTAGCCTAGTCACCACATGTCTCAGTTCAAAGTTTGTATTGGTCCAGTCTCTGTATATCATTCCGTCAGATGAGTAAAATTCTTCTTGTATGCTGGACATCTTCTCTCTTCTTTTCTGTATTGTTTGATCCCATGCGGTTGTTGCTGGTTGCTGGTCATTCCTAAGGTCTTCCAGGAAGAATGATTCTTTAGCCAGGGCGTATACTAGCAAATACTCTCAATAAGAATACCGCCCACTCTACTTTATTCCCATTGTTCAAAATGTCCACTAGCACAGAGTAGGAGTGGGCAGCAGTCTCAGAAGCTACTTAGTGAACATAATAATATAGCTGCAGAAATAAATTCGTTATTCAAAGTCCTGATGACACAGTAACTTATTTTTGTGCTTGATAATACAGGAAATAGGCCGGGAAATAACATAACTTACACTACAGCTAAACTAACTTAATTAAATGACGATAACGCTAATTTTTTAAGTAAAATTTCTTTAGCCGTGGTAGTAGTCCAGTCAATAAACGTCGATAAACACCAAATAGAAGAAAAAATTGTGTAATTTTGAAATTTTGCAGAGTTCTCGGAGGGAGTGTCCTGAACAACATACTAAAAGTCCCCGAAGGTGGGAGGTGAGCGGGGGGCAGGGGGGCCGCAAAAGGTCCCGGTTTTAGGTTTTTCGCTTATATCTAAACAATGGTGCATCGTAGACGAAAAGTTGCTACAAGTTTGATCCACACATTTCTTTCTATTCCCAATAGTTTTCGAGATAACAAATTTTCGAAAAAAGCTCTTTCGCCTCGCGCTTTTCGACACGCTTTGCATTCTAGCGCTTCAGCCCTTAAGTATACAGCAATGTTCTCATGAAATAAGTTGTTGGAAACTGCGCATGGTCCAGAATACGCGCTGCGGCGCGCGGCAACACCCGTTAGCGCGAGCTCCTCCCTACAGGCCTTCCCACACGAAGCGTGGCCCAATCGCTGTGCCGTTGTGACGCCCACTAGCGCTCGCTCGTCTGCCGCCCGTCCACTAGGAGGCCGCGATGTTTCTAGACTCCGTCGTTCTGGCAATTTCTGGGTGAATCCTTTTTCTGTCAGTTTCTAGGTAAGTCTTTTCTGGGCTTTGTGACAATATTAACAATGCACATTGTGCGTATTTCAATTATGATTATTCAATTATTATTATTACAGTCAAATGGCGTCATATGCGGTCCTAAATCGCATCGTTTAAATGCCGGGCCATGTGCTTTCCATGCGGTGTTTGTTTAATAGTGACTCAGTTGCTCCTCTTCTTTTGACGATTTAATGGTTATATTTTTTAACATTCTCAATAAAATGGGCAGGTCATGTAGTGTACCAGGGTGCATATCGAACTATGATGCAACTATGTCTCGGTGTTTCCAAAGGAAAAATCAATGAGAGAAAAGTGGGGAAAAAATAGTTTTATGCCGCGCACTAGGCTTCTCCCACAACTCTTTAATGGGACCTGCCTGGGAAGGTGGGGTTTAGGGTTTCGTTGCAGAAGAGATTCAATGTGAGACATAATAAACCTCGCCTTATTCAGTATATTGCTCCTAAACTAACATAAACGTTCCTAACCTAACAAAACGGCGGAGCTTGGCTAGTGCGCGGCATAAATCTATCTTTTGGCAAGGGTTCAATATCACAAACTGTGTCTTTCTCGCACCACTTAATAAGGGAAAATGGTACATTGCGACTCACCCAAGTGCCCCACTCCTACTCTCAATCTGTCCCCTAGTGGCGGCATTTGAACTACTAGCAGTGACGGTAGCGCCATCTCATAATGAACTGATGAAACAGAAAAAATGATTTGTTTCTTCTTTTTTCTCTTCCTTTCCCGTCTCCTTCCTCTCTTCCTCTCACCTCCTCTTCACCCTACCTACCTATGTGAGACCTCTTCCTATTAGTAAATTTTGGAATGACCGGGATTCAAACTCGGGATCCCTAGCATTATAGCTAGGAGTCTTGACCACTATGCTGTGAGCAGTGGCGGCTATTCAGGGGAAGTAGGTGAAGTAGCACTTCACCAGTATTTTTCCTTTACAATACGTATTTTTAAAGTTTATTTTCCATATCACGAATGTTCGTTTTTACTATAATGTATTTCTACAATTTTGAATATCCCGCCACGACTGGTGTCAACGCTAGGAGGCAAGTGTGCTCCCAAGTCCTCTGTCCTCCTAGCATTGAATCTGAACCTTCCCAGACGCATGGGTAGTCTGTTCCACTAAAAATGGGGGCGTGGGCTCATGGAAACCAGCCGTTTTCTCGCTTATCCCACTGTCTTCTTACTGAGGGGATCAGACTACCAAGTGAAGGTGAACAGTTCTCTCAGTCTCCACCAGACTTCTCTGTAAAGAAGTCACGTGATATTTACTTCTTTCTGCATATAGGAATAGTCAAGCGTCCACGGTGCCTTCTACGCATGCGCGACCTTCCAGCTGTCGACAATTGTTCTGTTGTTGTCCACGCATGCGCGATAATCCAGCAGTCGACAATTTTGTTCTGTCGTTAAGTTCATAACATGGACAGTTTATTCTTTTCCAATATTTAGGAAGCATGAGATCACGTTTTTAAAAATAATATTAATAACTAAAGAAAAATGAAATATTAGAAGACTTCACTTTAATTAATAGTTTCTGTAGAGAAAATCATAGTGCAGTGTCAATTTATGCTAAAACCCCTCTTGTTGAAGGTGCTGGTATCAACGAGTCCTGTAAAAATACAGAACCAGTACTCCAAGATCGTCACGAAATTAATGTAACGCTCAAAATCGTCACGAAATTAGTGATCTGTGACGGAACGGGCTGCACAGAAAACAGTCAACTCAATGATTAGGCTTATCAAAAATCCAAAAATTAAAAAACCCAAAATCCAAAATTTAAAAAATCTAAAATTAAAAAATCGAAAAACCAAAATAAAATAAAAAAAATATTCAAAGATCCAAAATTCAAAAATCCAAATTTATAAAATAAAAAATCCAAATATCCAAAATTTAAAAATAAAAAAATTCAAAAATAAAAAAATTAAAAAATAAAATATCCAAAATTCAAAATCTAAAATTAATAATAAAACATCCACAATTAAAAAGCCCAAAAACCCAATATTAAAAAGTCCAACAATCCAAAATTTAAAAAATCCAATAATCCAAAATTTAAAAATCCCTAAATTAAAACACTTCTGTCGCGTGGCATTCCATACACACTTTTTTTCTCTTCACCTAATTTTCCGGTCACGAGCCGCCACTGGCTGTGAGTGAATGTTGAGCATTGAAGGAAGCTTTTGTATATTAGAGTTATGTTAGGGGGATTTCATGAGTTTTGACTCAAGAATCAGTTTTTATAATTTTGAGATATTTTGTTAGTTATGAAAAGAGTAGTGTTGGTACAAGGGAATTTTCCTGCATCAATTAAGCCATATTTAATGTTATAATACGGTGGTTTTTATAATTGTTAAATATTATGTAAGGTACAAGCGTATTTTTGTATTGTGAAATAGCCTTTTTTGTTGCAAGGGTCGTTTTTATAATTATGAAATATTATGTGGAGGTGCAAGGGTATTTTTTTATTGCGAAATATTAGGTGACATGTCAATTGCAATCATGCATTACTGGCGTTGAGCAGCGGCTACAGGCATGGCGGCATGGGCTACGTTGAAGCGGTGCAGGCAGCACGCGGCAAGCAGCCAGGTGAGTGGCGAGTGGAAAGGGAAGCAGGGTGAGTTGCAAAGTACTAACTTCCCCTTAATAAAATTAAGCCAAAGATCCCCAAAGGGTCATTGTAATTTATTTTTAGATAATTTAGAGAGATTGTTAAATTACTTAACGCAGCCTATTTGGAAAAACTATGCATTGTTACTTGGTGGGGATATAAACTAAGAATTTGATGTAACTAAAGATAAGCCTAAAGTACAGGAACTAAAAAACAGTTTGACAGTTTGATTTAAAATGTGTCAACTATAAACCTACCTGTGAAACAGCCTGTTTAGACAACATTTTCACAAATACTAAGAATTCTAAGGATGCATGCCAAGTGATATTATTTCCTGATTCTGATCAAAAGTGCTTGCTATACAATTTTGAGAGCAGTATTGACTTAAGAAATAATCAGTCTACAGGTCATTTACCTTACAATGCATAGCCTACTCAAAAGTAGTGAATTCTAGGCCCATAAATGAAGAAAAAATCAGTAAGCTTAAGGATTCTCTTAATTTAGTGAACTGGTTAAACATTTTTAATAAGCCCCATGTACCATGTCAGGTAGTGTCGGCTGAGATCGACTTTGAGAGGTTTTTATGTTTTTCAAAAAATTTATGATGAATGTATCCCACAAAAGAAATGTAAGGTAAACATAAACCAATTGCAGTAAAAAAAGAAGACACAAATGTAGCATAGCTCTTGGTATAGGCTACCCCACAGCTAGCTGCAATGAAAAAGTCATCCTGTTTTTAGACGTGCACAATAGCTTGAAATCTCACAACTCTCGATTAACCTATGTAAAATATAGGAATGAATATCAAAATGCCATTAAAGCAGCAAAAAAAGCAGGTAACTATAGTTTTATTGAACAATCTAGTAATAAATGCAAAGCAGCATGGAAACTAATAAATAACATTGCTAAGGATTCCAACAAGGAAACCATAAATATTAATCCAAATGCGTTCAATGACTTTTTTATAGACTCTGTTATTGATATAAGTAGTACCATAATCAGGCCTAGTGTAGACTCACTAACGCTGCTCCTTAAAAATTCTGATAGGCCTACTCCTAATCAAAATAGTTTTGTCTTTTCTGAAGTATCTTCTGGTTTTATTTTAAAAGTTGTTAATAATTTTAAGGCATCAGACAGTGTAGATATTTATGATATTTCATGCAATTTAGTTAAGAAAATAATCAATTGTAGGCTATACTATACCCCTTAACCTATTGTGTCAACAAATGTTTGCGTGAGGGTGTCTTTCCAGTAGAACTTAGGCTAAGCTATCTAGAGTTGTCCCAGTATACAAAAAGGGTGAAAAAAGCTTAGCTTCTAGCTATAGGCCAATCTCTCTTGTACCAAGCTTTGCAAAAAATTTTGAAACTGTCATATATCACCAACTTAGTGACTATTTTGAGGAACATGGTAAGTTATATTAAATGAAGCACAGTTTGGTTTTAGAAAGATAAATCCACAGTTGATGCCATAGTTACCTGGGTCAATAATATTAATCAAGTGTTTGATGATAAAGGCCTTGCTCAGGCTACCTTTTGCGACCTGAGCAAAGCCTTTCATTGCGTTGAACATGATGCACTAAAAAAAAAACTTGATTTTTACGGAATTGGGGGTACAGCCCTGAAACTTCTTAAGTCTTACTTGGAAAACCGTAGACAAAGAGTTAGTGTGGGTAAAGAAAACTAGCATTGCACAAGTCAAGGTGGGAGTCCCACAAGGATCAGTTCTGGGTCCATTCTTGTTCTTTGTCATGATTAACGATTTACCATCTCATGTTGTAGGGTCACGTACACTCTTATATGCAGACGACACAACATTCATCAACTCGTGTAATGATCTTAGTAGCCTTAAATCTGTTAGTGACACAACAATAATACAGGCATCTTATTGGTTTGAGGCTAATGGATTCTTACTTAACGAAAACAAAACTCAGAAATTATATTTTAGCTTACGGGAAACGTTACCTGATGATGATCCAGTCAGTGTCAAGTTCTTGGGTTCAATTCAAAACTATCTTGGGACCCACATATAAATTACATTAGCGGTAAATTATCCAGGGTGATCTATTTATTAAGAAGCCTTAGAAACTATGTACCGGATAATTATGTTAGGTCATCATATTTCTCATTTTTTAAAAGTTTTATCGTATATGGAATCATTTTATGGGGAAATTCCTCACATGTCAGAGATATTTTACTTTTACAGAAGAAGGCCATTAGGGTTATAACAGGATCTTCCTATAGAGCTCACAGCAGACCACTATTTACAAAATTAAGAATTATGACAGTCACTAACTTATACATTTACTATGTATTAATCTACACAAAAAACAAGCATGCTGATTTCATATGTAACTTAGAAACAATATACATTCTTACAATACCAGAATTAGCAGCCACATTTATATACCACATTACAGACTCTCTAAATCACTGTACAGTTATGAGGTTATTGGACTGAAACTTTATAATAAACTACCCTCCTCAATATGGAACTTAGCATTACCAAGATTTAAACAAAAATAATTATATGACTGGCTGATTGACAGACCTTTTTACGAATTAAGTGAATTTTTTAATGTGACATTATAATGTAATTACTAATCTTATGTCAATTTAACATTTATAATATATGGTCAATGTACACTGAGTCTCTCTTGGACTGGGGCCAGGCCGGGCCTGGCCGGCCTAGGCGAGCGATGAAACGTGACTGCTGCAGTGAGTCAGATATTGCAACATTCCGCTTGGCCAGCAGTTGGAGTGCATGCTTGTGAAGGTGAAGGTCAAACACAGCCTGTGCTCTCATGTTACAAAGTTATATAGTGGTCTTTGTCTTAGTTCTGTGCCGATATTTATATTTGATAATATAAGGCACACTATATTGTCATAAGAATTAGGATGTGGGATTAAAGTACGAACTTTGTTCAGCCCTGAGTATGTGCTGAGAGAGCATTATTACGCAACAATGGCTTCTGTCTTTCGCCTAGCTGGGAGGAATCTTCCATTTCTTGGCTGTCAGGAGGGGAGGAAGTTTTTCCCCTTCACTCGCGCATGAGCCTCACAGCGACTGCAGTACCCCCTCGCAGTCAGCGACGAGCCGCTGTGGCTAGAGCAGGTTCATATCGCTCAGTCTATTGGCTGCGTATCTTTTGCATAATTCTTTTGTTTTATCTTCATGTTTTAATATCGCCGATTGGTGGCACTTCAAAGGCGCCATAGGAAGAAGAGGGGATGTTATTATAAAAGGATTAGCGTGCCTTTGGCTCGCCCTCTCTTATTGTCAAGCCTTCAGCTGGTCAACATGTGGAACAATACATCACAAGATGGCCGCCCTCTCGGCTTACGTTCAGATAGAAATCTTCCATCTCTTTGAGGTATGTACAACATCTGTTTGTTCTTTAAACATCCAGTGATTTTATTTAAGTTTTAATGCATAGTTATGAAGTAAATATTCTGTTGGGGTGACCCGGCTTGTTAGCATGTCTGCTTTCGGTGGTTTGTTTATATTATGGGGCATGGGTTCTTGTTTTTATTTTCACTTAAATAGTTAAAACATGTACTTCGGATCTTGTAATTTCTGTTGCCGGTCACCACCAGTTGTGTGATTTATTTATTAATGTGCAGTGTTGTGCATACTCATTGCAATGATTAATCTAAATTTTATTCTCGTGGCGCCATTCTTTGCACACATGTTGAGGCGATAAGTGAGCCTTTTTCTTCCCACTTCCATGGGGAAGGGAAAGTTACTTCTGCAATAAGGAGGTAAGATTTTGTGTAAATAATATACTGTTTTAAAGGTTCTGACATGTCTTGCAAATTACGGTAAATAATTTTATTGCACGTGCTAAATGAAATGTGAAACTCTTAAGAGCTAGACATAAGTTATGTTGTGAATTTGTGTAAACGAGATAAGTTTTAAACAGACATGTCTTGTACATAATTTTAATAACTAATATCAATTCTTATAATATTATGATAGGCCCTCAGTCTATTTTTAATACTTGTATCTTATGGGCTTCACCAAATGTAATATTTTGTAACATGTCTTGTACATAATTTTAATAACTAATATCAATTCTTATAATATTATGATAGGCCCTCAGTCTATTTTTAATACTTGTATCTTATGGGCTTCACCAAATGTAATATTTTGTAACACGGTAAAATAATGTTAATGCCATCAGCCTATATGAAATGTAACTTTTATTTGCTCTGTGGCATAACCCTTTGTTTGTTTATTCAGTATTTTGATTTTGGCCATCAGCCTATGGATTTATTATTTATAATAAATTTTAATCATTGAGTTTTCACATAGACTGTGTTTTCTCATAAAACACTTTCGCGAAGGGTATCTAAATTCATTTTAGATCCCCTTTGTTAAGAAGTGCTCCTTTCCGCTCTCCATAAAAGCCATTTTATTTAATCTGGGAGCCCTAAAGAAGAAGCACGCTGTCCACAACAGTCAAGAATGAAGAAGTAAAGTGAAGAAGAGGAGTTTCTGGCTTAAAAGAGTGGGGGGCGTTTCAGTTCACATTTATCATTAATTATGCCTCGATCTGTGTTCACAATACAACATAGGGTATTTATGTACGATAATTATGTGAAAACAGAGTCTTGCAGAGAAGTCGTTAGACGATTCAGAACACAGATGTAAATCCTCCAGGTAGAGAAACCGTTCGACGACTAGTAAACAAATTTAGAGAAATGGGTTCTGTGCTCGATAAGAAACAAAGGGTAAGAAAACGTGGGCTTACTGAGGAGAAATTAGACGAAATAGGAGAAAGATTAGAGCATACGCCAACAAAATCCCTAAGACGACTTGGACAAGAAACCGGTGTTTCGAAGGCCTCAGCATGGCGAGCTACAAAACTGTTAAGTTTCAGCATCTCCTGTAATAAGGTATGTCCCTATTTTCGCTATTTTCATGGCCATGCACGAACAAAGTGAAAGAAGTGAGAGAAGTGCCGTGCAGTTCCTACACCTCGGGGCGCAGGGTGACGACTCGGCGGCCGCATGCACTTTTGCCGCTAGCCCAGCCTCCAGTCGAGAGAGACTCACTGTATTAGATTCTTTCATATCTTAGTTGTTTGAAATAATTTTAATTTAAAAGAATAGCCTGTATAATAATAATAGCCAAACTTAGCTCTTTGCATTATGGACGTATACTGTGTGTATATACTTGCCTAATTATATTAAACAATGACAGTTACAGTGTAATACAACAAAGTAGGCTTCGTAAACTTATAAGGGTCATTCTCCAAAAAAGAGCAGATTTCAATGTTAGAATTTTTTTTTAAATTATTTTTTATTTTGGACCAAGTAATTTTTTTTATGTAATATTTCTTTCTGCAGAGTACTACTGAGGTACTTTCCCTACTTACCGAGTGGTATTTTGCATTAAATTAACAAGGTTAGAAAATGGCGCATTCACGGCGGTGAGAAAATAGTAAGAAATAGTAATTATATAGAAGTTATGTGAGAATTGGATTTAATTTACTGTATTAAATGTTATCATGAAAAAGAATAATATTTATTACCATGCAAATGGATTAGCACACAACTTTTTACTTATTTTTATCTATGTTAAAATAGATTATCACCTTAAAATCAAAACTTTAAATCAAAACATGATACAGTAAAACCTGTCTTAAAGACCACCCCTCTTTAGCGACCACCTCCTTTAAAGACTAATTTTTCTAGGAACCGACAGTAAAACCCATAAGGCCAATGTTATTTGTACCCCTATTAAATGACCACCCCTCTCCCCGACCAACGACCAGAGTTTAATTTTCGTTAAACTCCTCTATAACAACCAAAATCGTAAAAAAAAAATTTACTCAAATGATAGGCATTAATCAGCGTTTGAAGAGAAATACTGATGAGGGCACTGCAATTTTCAATACAATGCTTTGGGTTGTTTGCTTTTCCCGTTCTGGGAAAATCCTTACAGTAGACAGCGTACAAGTACTGTACAGCGCATGGCGTGAAAAGAACACATTCCAATCTCCTACTTCTGACCTGCTTGTTTCAATACATTCAATAATTCATGCCTTTATTATCTACATGATCGCAGTGACTCGGGGGGGGGGGGGAATTCTATTTCTTATGAAAACGTTTATTCCGTGGACATGAGGGGGTTCTGAAATTCTTGATTCTAAGAAACGTGCTGGACGAGTCCCTTTCATTGTCCACCAAGCAAAATGTAATGTAGGGAAAATAGACATGTCTTTCTTTTCCTGGAAAACACCCAGGTATACTGTAAATAGAGGCTCGGTGTTCTTGACCTGCATAGATTAAAGTGTCTTATTGTTGTGCTGAAAATTTTAAATATATTAAAAGTAAGTAATATTCAACTGTGTGTTACATAAGACACCTACTGTATTGTACCGTATTTATTCTATTGTATTTTCAGTTTCAAGACATAAAAATACATTCCTCCTATTAAGAGACCACCCCTCTTAAAGACCACTTTTTTGTGGAACCAGCGATGGTCGTTATATAGAGGTTTCACTGTATATTCCCACGCAGCACGATATGTATAATATACGTATATTTTAGAGCTACATATACATCTTACGATTGGTCAAAGTCAAAACGTAAATTATACGGATATTTTATGTCCAATATATACATGTATAAAAACTGTTGTAATTTAATCCTGCTTTATATTTATAATATATCAAAATTAAAGTTACTGTTACATAAGTAAGATTAAATATAAAACAAAATCGATTTGATTGTTCATTTGTAACATCAAAATTACCTACCAACTATACGTAAATTTTACGTCTAGAATTGTACATTGTAAACACCGGTTTATTGTGTTTTACTCTAGTAAATCGATTTGGTTAAATTAAGGGAACACAATAAAATTTACTCACGCTAATCAGAAATTAATTTAAAAAATGGTTTAAAATGATTACATCCGTACATTCAGTAGAACTATTTTTTATGACTGGCGGCCATCTTGTCTGTGACGTCAGCAATGTAGATCTGCTGATTCAAGGTTGTTTGTTGGCTGTTGGCTGTTGGTGGTTGCGTGTATAAGTTTCTCTATTATAGTGTTTTATTAACAAGAAATTGTGTGTGGAGAGAATTGCACTGTTCTGTTGCAACTACTCCCTATGTATATAACATAGAAACGAAGAATAAATGTACATGTGTGTGTATTTAAAGCTGACGAAATATTATGCAAGGTGCAGTGATCTGTAGGGTAATACCCTAGATCCTAGAATACATTTCCTAATTTAGGCCTACCTGAATGTTTGTGAAGACCTGCTCCTTCATGTAGAAGATTAAATGAGGCAGAAGAAAAACATTTACACATAAAACAGTACTGGTAAGTCCCTGTGCAAGATTTGTTTCACATATATAAATTGGCCTATCATAACCTCAACGACTTGCAAACTGATTTATAATACAGATGCTGTGGTAATTAGCTCTGATCATAATAATTTACGATAACGCTGCTAAAGTATTTCTTAATTGTTTCAGGAATTCACAATGCCTAGGTGCTGTAGTGTTGCTGGCTGTAAAAGGAACTACAAGTCACAACATGAAAGTGTTAGTAGGCCTACATTTTCTTTACCAAAAGACGAAGAACTTAAGAAGACATGGCATAGAAAGATTCCTACAGACTTTACAGGGGTAAGCAAGCCTGTTATTTGTGTGAAGTATTTTCCTGAAGAGAGTGTGACAAGAACAGAGACATTTGTAGTTAACGGTGAAATAAAAACATTTCCTAGAACTTGCCCTAAACTGAAACTTGGTGCAGTACCATCAATATTTCCTAATCTGCCTGAGTACTTGTCAAGACCAGGTCCATCATGCAGAAGATTAATTGATGCAGAAGAAGAAAATTTAAACCAAGCAGTTGCAGAAAACTTAAAAGAACTTAAAAGTTATGTTGAATGACAAGCTCTGCATTGTTTGGAAGATGTGATGCAGTACTTCCTAAGTGTAACAGAAGGACTTAAAGGGCAGTGGATTAGCATAATGGCAGTAGAAAGGCTAGTGCTGTGCTTAATGGATGTTAATGATGATGTTCCGAAGATTCTTGGTTCAGTGTGTATTATGAGCGATCTCAGTGTTTTGCTTACAATAAATAATTGCAAAATACCTCAGCAAGAAGTCCCAAAAAAGCTGCAAGATAGTAAGCACAAAAAGTGTTCTTGATGACATTTTTAGTTATTGATATCTCATGTATTGATAGTATATGTAAAATGTATGTGAGCAGTGTACATTTATGAACCAAAGGCCCTATATAGGCTACATAAATTATATATAAAATATACGTTTCATAGATCATCTTGACATATTTTTTACGCATAGATATTGTACATCAATAGTATGTATGCGATTGTTCGTATAATTGATAGCCTATATATTATATGTCTGTATTGACATGAATAGACGTACAATATACATCAAAAAGTGGGACATTTGAGCGTATATTATACGTAGATTTTATTTAACCAATATGTGCGATATACATTACCTAGATCTAGGGATAACGCAATTTTTACATATATTTTACGTATGTGTGCTGAGTGGGTTGTCATAAACTATTAGGCTATATGGTACCAGTATCTTCTTTAAACAAAAATAATAAATGCAGACAGTTAAATATGTCATCAATTACAACATTAATTACACCTCCATGGATAGGACTCGAGAGTAACAGTAACGGAGGTGAGAATTCTCTAATTTGTCAAACAGCTTGGGAACATTTGAGGTTAGAAAATTTCAGTTGTAGAGTTTAACTTTGCATTCCTTATTATTATAATTTATAGCAAAAGTAAATATAAAAACATACAACTTTACCGTTGGGTGTAGGTAACGGAGGTGAGAAAGTCCAATTACCAAATCTGAATTTAGCCCTTTTACACAAACAAAGCAACACTTAAAAGCACACTGACAGCTTGGCTTTATATAAATGATAAGAAAACTGCCAAAAGTTGGAGTCCAAGGAAAATAGAAAGACTACAGTGCCATCTCTGTGGAAATAATTGAACTTTTATATTGTTCCACGGAGGTGAGGTCTCACTTTGGGACAGGCATGTTTAGTCCAAAAAATTGTCTTTACAAAATGATATATTTTCTTTTCAGTTATTAATGACTCATATTTTGAGCTGTTTGTTCTTGTTATAACACTAAAATGGAATAAAAATTAAAGTCTGTTGAATTATTAAGAATGAAAATGACAAGTCAGGCATCGGGACATACCACGGAGGTGAGATCTCACATACTGTACCCTAAAATGCAGAAAATTGTAACTTTTGTTTAAAAAGTGGAATATGGGATCAAATAGACCTTATATTTCAATCTAACTTATCATAATAATTCATAATCCATAAATACTTATTTTACACCAGAAAATCAACTGCGACATGAATCTGCCCTTTTCTGGAGAATAACCCATAAGTAAATTTATTATATTCAACTTATTTTTCTTTAAACTATGATTTATTTTATTATATTCTATAATGTATCCTAGTGTGAGGGTGATGTCAATGTTCATTATATGACTCTTTTTATATTGTACATAACACTGTATCTACAATTTGTACTTTTAATCTTCTAATTTAATGCATTTTGACTTTGTCTATTGCTGTATGGGCTTAAGACAATAAAATTGATGTTATTATTATTATTATTATTATTATTAGTAGGGCCTATTATTATTATTTATAAGCATAGCCTATATGACTTGCTGTCCATGTGTTTTAGTGTTCCTAAGTAAATTTCCTTTTGTAATTTATTTTATTTCCTAAAGTAAATGTATATTGGTCTGTACAACATGAGACATTTGGGTTTTATGGGCTTCAGAGAGGTTTATGAATAGCCAAGGAATGTGGTTAGTCTCACACCCTCTTTGTTACTTTCTTTCTACATTTGGAACTCCTTCAGAATAGCTTAGCCAGCCATGCTCTGCCATTAGCGACCGAGCCCTCCAAGCCGCAGGGAACAAAAGAGAAACGATCGGTGCAAGGGTAAAATTTCCTGTCACAGAAAAGATTCAATGTGAGACATAATAAACCCCGCGCTATTCAGTATATTGCTCTTAAACTAATACAAATGTTCCTAACCTAACATAACCTGTCACTGACCTAGAATTTGGCTGTCACTACTTCTAGAAGCCGTATTTCCCTTCCACGCCTTTCGTAAACATCGTTACATGGCACGAACCCCGCGCTATGCAGAATACTGTTGCTAAACTAACATGACTGTTCCTAACCTAACATAACTGTTCCTAACCTAACATAACCTGTCACAAGCCTAGAATCCTTAATGCAGAAGCTTTTTTACCCTTCCACATCTTTCATAAAACATTGCTACAACAGTCGTTAATCTGCCGAATTCAATCGGCATGTAATTATGTTCGTAATATTGGCGACATTGTAGACTTGGTCCTACTCGGTACGGCCCGATTGTGATGGTGGTCACCTTATTCTCAAGTTTAGCGCTACATTTTTTGCTTGTTCTTGACTTTCAATGTGTTGAAAAATTTATCTGACCACAGGCCCATACATTTTGTTACGTGAACACTAGAGACAAGTTCAAAGTAGTGACCGGGTTAACTTTACAGATTGTAGGTGTGTTTTTCCATGATGCTAAGTCGTGGAAAAAAATTAGTGCAATTGGCACTATTGCAAGAATCTTCAGCTGAATCGCTGGACAATGGTACGAAAATAATTATGAACCATAATTTTAATATTAGGTTTGTTCGCAAAGCAGTCAGAAACCAGGAACATATCGTTCGTGCATGCGCTCTTTCTCCACACGCGTTCGCAAAGCGAGAATCCGTGATTCTGATTTCAAACTTCTGTTCGCAAAGCTCTCATTGACAGTTTCTGTACTATAAGAAAAGTTTGCAGGCTCTAGCATGAATTGTTATCAGAGACATGCGCAGTAACCTATTTTCACGTGCCTGACTCCTCCCTCCTATAACATTGCGCTAGATTTATAAACATAGGCTACTTATATGTATTAATAATGGAAGATAATTAAAAGTTTCCCAAAATATAGATTATATTGTCGATGTATATTGCATTTATAACATGTCAAAGGGAAATATATATTTTATTTGCATATCATATCAATTAAACGCAGAAACTATCGATTCCAAATTCTTGTAACCGTTCGCAAAGTGCAAATCACGGGTAAGTTACAGACTGGACATGCGCAGTACAACAAATTCTCAAGCGGTCACGGATTTGCTTTGCGAACAAACCTATTATAATGACATCATTTAAATAATTCAATACAAATTTCTCGAACAAGTATTTTTCATTATGAGTCGTTTTCTGAATGTAAAATAAAATAGCCTAATTATAGCTATTATTATTATTACTATTGTTATTATTATTATTATTGTCATCATCATATCATCATCACCACCATCATCATTAAACTAATGTAATTAAGTTTATTTTATTTTACAGAAGAAACTTCATTACAAGAAATTAATAGCACCACTAGTACATTTTACTAGTGCTAATACTTCTACCACTATTATTACTATTACTATTGTTATGGTTATTGTTATTATTGTTATTATTATTGTTATTATTATTATTACTATTACTATTATTATTATTATTATTATTATTATTATTATTATTATTATTAAAACTGTTAATGCTAGTGCTACAATAAAGTTAAGACTATACGGAATTTAATAAAAAGTGAAACAGGGTGAACAAATGGAAACAATGATTTTATGTCTCTGACATACCAAGACAGAAAACTAGATAATTTATCAGATATTGCAAATGCTTTTAATAGTCACTTTATAAATATTGCAGAGAAATGTATTCCTATAAATAATATTGGTATTAAGGCAGTAGAAAAAAGTGTAGACCTACTGACAAAATCTACAGTTCTGAACCATAAATTTCAAATCGAACTGACGTCCTCTATAGAAATTGAAAATATAATCAAGTTGCTCAAAAGTAAAATCTCATCTGGATGGGATGAGATAAGTAATAAGTTATTAAAAAGTTGCTCATCTGAACTTAGTAAACCTCTCAGTCATGTAATTGTTCATTAGAAAGTGGAATATTTCCAGAAAGATTGAAGCACGCTATTGTTAAGCCCCTGTTTAAAAAAGGCAACAGAAACATACCATCAAATTATAGACCTATATCGCTCTTAACCTCATTTTCAAAAGTTTTTGAAAAAGTTATGTACAACTGCATAATACTCTATCTTAATTTGAATGACATTCTTACTTCATCTCAGTTAGGATTTAGAAGTGGCATGTCCACTGAGAATGCTACATTTCAACTTACCACAGAAATATTGGAAGAGTTAGATGGGAATTTTCTGTGACTTAGCTAAAGCGTTCGACTGTATAAATCATGAAATTTTACTTCAAAAATTGAATCATTATGGGTTGGGTAATTTAACACTTAAGTGTTTCAAATCATACCTGTCAGATAGAACTCAAAAGATAATAATAAATGGAAATGAATCTAACTTAGGGGTTGTTAAAAATGGAGTACAGTCAACTCCCGATTATCCGGGTGCGGATCAACCGGTTTGCGGATTAACCGTTGAGCTATTCCTTAAAGAAAATCTTTATAAAAATATTCACTTAGTTACGGAGGCTCTGTTCCGATATTCGCAAGAAGGAAAATGCTGTCAAAAAACAAAAGAGTGTTAACAGATTATTTCAGCAAAGTGTAAAAATTCCTTGAAAGTGCCAAAACCAAACTGTTAATGCAGTAGTCTTAGTGTTTTATTGTTGTGCTGAAACAGTTTGTGACCTCTGAGGGTGAATGATTCTAGCACTGCAAGACGTTTCCACATAAGCCTGTGTAAGTTTTAAATAATTTTTCAATTACAGTATGTTTAGGTATAATTTTGTTTTAACCGTGTTTTCGTTTATCCGTGAGGTGGCTACCACCCATCACCCCGGATAAACGGGAGTTGACTGTACCTCAGGGATCGATACTGGGACCTCTGCTCTTTTTAATTTTCATCAATGACTTGCCGTGTAACTTAAGTGACGAATCAAAGGTATTGCTTTTTGCGGATGATACTAGTGTACTTGTAACAGGAAAGTCACAAGAACATTTATCAAGAATACCTACAAAGGTTTTTCACGAATTAATTACATGGTTTCTAGCTAATAAAATGACACTTAATATTGAAAAGACCCACTTTATTCAATTTAGAACAAAACAGAGATGTATCTCAAACCTTATAATTAATTATCAAACACATATCATAGAAGAAATTAAAAATTCTTGGGACTACAAATCGACCAAAATCTTGACTGGAAGGCACACATTGACATGATAAGTCCAAAATTGAGTTCAGCATGTTTCGCTTTAAGAATTTTGAATGATATATTAAAACAGGATGCATTACTCATGGTATATTTTGCATATTTTCACTCTGTAATGAGGTATGGAATCATACTATGGGGCAACTGTTCCCATAGGGAGAAAATATTGATTACAAAAACGTGCAATAAGAGTAATATGTGGAAAGAAGAAAAGAGAATCTTGTAAACCGCTATTTGAAAAATTAAAAGTCCTCACTCTCACAGGGGAGTATATATACTCAGTAATGTGTTATATGGTAGATAATATTGATAAATTTCAAACTAATTACAGTGTACATGGGCGTACAACTAGAAACATGAGTGATTTACATATACCAGCTAATTCATTAAAACTCTTTCAGAAGGGTGCTTATTATTCTGCAATACAGATTTACAATAAACTTCCAAGAAACATTAAATTATTGTGTACTAAAAGCAAATGCAAATCTTTCAAAAGATCTCTCAAGGAATTTTTAATAACTCACACCTTCTACAATATGAATGAATATTTCCAGCTTACATAAGTTTTTCAGCTTACAGTTTTGTATATTGTTGTTATAACATGCATGTTTATTCTGATCTGACGTGTTCTATATCCTTGAGCCTCACTCAACATAGGATCTACAGAACGAGATATCTACATCTACATACAACAACATACATCTACATCTATATCTACATACATACATCTACATCTACATACAAATGCCTGGTGATTATTATTATTATTATGAAAACTGTTAATGCTAGTGCTACAAATGCCTGGTGATTATTATTATTATTACTATTACTAATAATAACAAGGCTGATAGCTTTAAAGAAGTTGCTTCATATAGTGATAATCCAATAAAAAACAAAGGGCTAATTTCTTCTGCAGTAGGTATGTTGAATTAATATTTTTCATCACCTGGTTAAGCTCTTTGCTTTGTAAATACTACTGTTTAAACTTTACTAATATTGGTATTAATCCACTTATTTCACAGAGAGTATTTCAATACAAGAACTTAAAAGCATCGAAGGAGCTGCTTCAAATAATTGTGATCCTATAGCAAGTAACGAAGGCGTGGAAATCATTTGTCCTGTAATATTATGTTTAATTAATATTTTTCATCAGTAGCTAATAAGTTTCCCATTTCCTGGTAAATCACACTCGATTAGAATTTGTTTGATGAAAAGCAATGTTGGGTGATATAAAATATTGTATTTTGTTGTAAACACAAAATAATGTGCTCATAAAATTAAAATCCAAATATTGACATTCGAGTATAAACTAGTAAGATTTTAAACATGATTAGTGTCAGTTATTACTAATTTTAACAGTCATATTAATTTCTTTTGTAGGAGTGCAAGAGATATTGAATGTTTCCTCCATTAAAATATGGAATCTGGAGGAAAATATAAAACAAATAATTCAGCCTCAAGAAGAAACAGCATGTACCGAACAAATACAAACCAATCGTCTTTCTGAAAGGAATGTTGGTTGTCACATGGAAGATATCACAGAATTAATTGTGAACACACCTAGTTCTGCCTCTGTTAACAATTCTGATATAAAGCAAGTTAATCAAACTGTTAAATTGAATCATAAAGCAATGGTGAATGCAAAGTCAAATAGAGTAAAAGGAAAATCATATTTAGGTTAGAAGAAAGGGTCCATAGTAATCTCGAAAGACTCGAGGAAAATGAAAGGCAGATGCAATAACAAAGAACTTTGAAGAAAAACTTATAGAGCCTTTCTTTGTGGTAAAGTTAGTGATGAAGAAAGATCCGAGTTGTTTGCAAGTTTTGGATGATTACAACCTGGCCTGAAAAGAGGGGTTATGTTAGAGGTCTTGTCAACCCCAGGAACATTACTAGAAGGAGAAAAAGAGCTCATGAAACACAGCAGTAAAAGATAGGAAAAGTACAGGCCATGATATTTACTTGGGAATGCCGGATGGAGATTGACTTTGTGTGTGTCGCCAGTTCTACATTAACAAACTTGGGATCGGAGAAGACTGCTTCAGGAGATGGACAAGCAATGATAGCAAAATACAAATGTCATCATTTAATGAAGAGAGTGAAGGAGAAGATGATCTACAGAAGACATTAGAAGAAATTAAAGAAAAACAATTTAAAAAAGGTGGTCAAGAGCCTTCAAAAGTGAGCAGAAAAGAAAAGGAAATGAACGAGAAGATAACAATAGAAAACTTGCTTGCTTTTTGCTGAAAGTGCCGAGTCACTAGTGTAGAGCATCTTCACAGAAGTTGTATGTGGAATCTGCATTTTGTTCTAAACTCCACATGTATTAATTGTATACAGAATGATGTGAAGAAAATGGAAGTTCACCTGCCAGTAGAACGACTTTTATGGAGACTTTAGAAACATGTAACATTGGAATCCATTCACCAAGAAAGGATCAGTGCGATTTTTGTTGTTCATTTAAGATTGGTGAATTAAAAGAAGAGGAATATGCCGCACAAGTACTAAGAAAAGATGAAGCTCGTGAGGCGAAAAACAGAGCAAAAGAAGATTCTAGCGATGAACATGTAGTTATCACCATGGACTTACAAAGTATTCTTTTGTGCCCAAAGTTACTGGCATCTAAAATTTACTATAAAAAAAAGCTCCAATTACATAATTTCACCATATATGAACTCCACAATGCTGAGGTAAAACTTACGTTTGGCATATGGCTAATGGTGGAGTTTCTGCAAATGAGTTCACAACTTGCATCACCAATTATATAAGAAACATTCCTGAAGGGTGTAAGAAAGTAACATTGATTTCAGATGGATGCAATTACCAAAATAGGAACGAAGTGTTTAGTGCATTGACCGACATGACTAGATTGAAGGGCATTAAAATTGAGCAGCTATTTTTAGAGAAAGGCCATACAATGATGGAATGTGATTGTGTTCATGCTACTCTTGAGGGTATTTTCACACCACCCGTCAATTCTCCTATGGACTATATAGCAAGGATGCGCCAAACTAGGCTTAAGAAGCC
This sequence comes from Ectobius pallidus, assembly GCA_964059195.1. Taxonomy (NCBI): domain Eukaryota; kingdom Metazoa; phylum Arthropoda; class Insecta; order Blattodea; family Ectobiidae; genus Ectobius; species Ectobius pallidus. The sequence continues at coordinate 91,828,803 of CAXKWD010000001.1, forward strand.
ATATGACATAAAGAATGTTGATTTTTCGTTCTTTATGAACTTCAAAAGTCAAGAAACAAATTTGGGATCACTCAGACCTGGAAAGAAGTGTGGAGACCCAGTGGTAACCAATATTTGACAATTACAGTACCTTCCTGACGGGACAATTTACTATAAGCTGCAGCACAATGAAGATTGGGCTGTACTTCAACAAAGAAGAAAGCTGGGCACTACGTTTGAAGGCTTAAAGAGCTTATATATGGACCCTCTAGCAATCACCCAAACCAAATTTAACCATCTTCAAGAGTTAAAACTGATAATAGAGCGTGACCATCATGCTTTTTATGACAATCTGAAGGTGAAACCAGATAAACGGAAAAGTTAAAAAGACAGTGTTAATCTGAAAGAAGTAACATAGATTTTGTGATTTTGTTATTGACAATACTTTGAGACTCTTTTTGAAAACTGAATAAAAATAATCATTAAATAAATAAAGTGTATTTTACTGTATAAGTTAATTTTTAATTAAATTTCTGTGGAATAAACATGTTATAATATGAAAGTTGTTATCACTTCATCGAACAAAATCTCCTATGTGTCACTTTCATGGATGGAAAAAAATCTCCTATGTGCATGAAAAATAATAAAAAGTCAGTACTATTGAAGTAATACACAATTATATCACAGGAGTTTTATAAATGCATATATAATTACAGCACAATGTTGCAAAAAATAACTTAATAGTCAAATGACCTCTGTTGAATACATTTTTTTTTATTCCTCCTGTAAAATTTCATTTTTTGCACATAGGAGATTTTTCACCGGCAACGACGAAATATTAAACTACTATAACCTGTAGGCCTACACAAAATTACGAAGTCCAGACATATTGGATTGACATACCGGTATTCTAGTCAAATCCGTGATTGTAGTTTAATTTTATTTTAAAGAGAATTAAATAATTTTGTTTGTCTTTTAAAAAGTGTGGGAATATTAACAATGTTTGCAATATAACACGAATTTACATAATATTATTCTTTGATCCTTTCTCCAAACAAAACAAAGAAGACACGGATATATGTTAAATACAGTAACACAAATGAAACAAATAAGATGTACAGGTATACATAATAAGCTGAGGGGTATTACCTAACTTTAAACCATAATGAATTTATTATGCTTAAACCATGCGGTGAAAATATTCTATAGGCAAACGAGCCTCATGTACGTGATGAAACAAAACAGACAGACAGAAAAAGAGATTCTGCCTGTACTCACCATTGCTGTAAGCAATGCAGTTACAGTGTTTTTGGGTGAGAGAGCAACTCCCTATTTTCTGCATTAGCCAGTATTGGTGGTATATTCTTCTTCTTCTTATTTTAATCTTTCTGTCCGGCTACAAGCATTTTATTCCAGCAATACAGAAAATGAGCCAGAAGGGGAAACAAGTGCCTCTTGTGTAGAAATTACCTTCTCAAAGGCTGTTCTATTTGCAGACGACACCAATATGCTAGTCTCTCACAAAAATAGTTCTGAACTTCAGAGCAACGTTAATGCTAACAACGTTTGTCTCCAGCACTGGCTAGAAGACAACAAATTGCAGCTTAATGTTAGTAAAACTGTCTTTATAATGTTCAACCATCTTAAATCTCAAATCCCAATTCAGATCCAGGTTCTAAATCAAAATGTTACTGAAGTTCAATGCACAAAATTCCTGGGTATCTGGATTGACTCGACGTTATCCTGGAACGTTCATGTTGAAAAGATTATAGCCAAAGTCAGTCGTCATATATATGCATTGAGAATTCTTAGAAAAATAACCTCATTAGTAGTTTTGAGAACAATGTATTTTGCCTTCATTCACTCCCAAATCCAATATGGCATTGCTGTATGGGGCATGTCTAGTAAATCCCTGGATTTATTCATTCTTCAGAAGAAATCAATAAAAATTATGAAACAAGTACCCCCTAGATCCGAAAGTAAAACTATATTTAAAGAACTACATATTCTACCACTCCCTTGTGTATATATATTAGAATCTGTCACTTTCATTCACAAAAACAAAGAAAGCTTTAAACTAAATTCTGACTACCACGCACATCACACAAGAACCTCAGAGCACATCCACCTATCTACTCATAGAATTGCATGCAGTCTTAAGAGTATTTTTCACAGGGGTATAATTTTAAATAACAAAATCCCAGATAAGCTAAAAACCTATCAAACAAGTCAATTCAAAAAGGCAGTTAAAAAAATGCTCCTGCATCATATGCCGTACACTGTTGATGAATTCCTGGACCTGGAACTCATTAACTAGATAAGTGTAACATCTTACCTAGTTACTGAGTTATATGATGTAACCTTAATATTGTAATTAATCTTATTAATCTTACCTTCTAAAACTAAAAACTAAACTCCGTGGCGCTACATCCCTGGAGGGACTTGGCCTACCACCCGACCGCTGCGTCATCTCCCGTAGGCAGATGGCAGAATTGGGGGCATGTGGTCAGCATGCCGACACCCACGGCCGTTATTGGTGGTTTTCTTGACCGGAGCCGCTACTTCTCTATCAAGTAGCTACTCAATTGGAATCACGAGGCTGAGTGCACCCCTACCAGACCTCCCTACCTCAGAAAAATCCGAGGAGGTACCGGGAATCGAACCCGGGCCGACGGATCTGTAGTCAGCGACGCTAACCACAAGACCACGCCGGTGGACTAATCTTACCTTCACTTTGTATTAGTTACAGTTAGTTATAAGAATTGTTAGTTATTAGATTTAGATTTAGTTCCCTGACGAAGCCAATATTTCTGTATAGAAATTTACGGTGAATAAATATATTATTATTATTATTATTATAACACTAATTGAAAGCATATGGCCATAAAAGTGCCTTAAATATCTTGAAGTAGAGGGTTCCTACGACAATAAGATTCTAGGGAAAATCCAAATACACGTTGCCCCTTAAGCTACTCCCATCCCAAGCTCCTCCTACTCACTATTGGGATCCGCTGGGGAAGGAGGGATTTAGGGTCAGGAGTAGACATCTATGAGGTAACGGTGGAACTACTAGCAGCATAGAGACGTCTGGCGGAAGTAGTTACCGTATTTTACGGACTATAATACACTCTGGACCATAAGACGCACCTTGATTTTAGGCTGAAAATTTAAAGAAAAATAAATTTAATGTGATTCTAAACTAACATTTTTAAAGGGAATAATATACTTCATTGCATAAACGAATTATAACCTTCTACAATGGAATTTGTGTAAATTGCTTCTAACTTAAAACCTGCGTTGTACGAAAATCTCTTCTGAACAGGTGGCATCAAGCAAATTTTAACAAATAAACTGATTTCTCATGGAAGACTGAAAATACTTTACACCATCTAATCCTCAAATCAGCATACGGTAAGTGTAATGGGACAAGGCTGTTTAGAGGTCATTGCGTTTATTTAAACCACTCAGCAGAGACACTTCTTTTTGTATAAAAGAACTCAACATTCCTCTCTTTTCGTATTATATATCTGGCTTCCGGCTACCCTCATTTTAAGATTATGACAAGTGCACTGATGTACAGTCTGTGACAAAATTTGTAACTAGGCCTATGTTATCATTTACAACACCTTGTTTATAGCTGTGGTATTCCAGCAATATTTACCACAATTTTAATTTTTTTAGTGTCCTTCAGACCATTAGACGCACCCAACTTTCAAGGCTCTGTTTTCAAGGTAAAAAAGTGTGTCTTATGATCCGTAAAATACAGTTGTAGCAGCGCTAGAAATTGGAAAATAATTTTTTTTCTCCCTTTCATCCTCTTCTCCATCTCTTTTCCCTGTTAACTCCCTTCTCTCCTTCACCCTACCTACCTATTTGTGACCTATTTCTATCCTACAAATTTCCGCACCTACGGGGATTCGATCTTGGAACCGCTATCATTATAGCCTATCGCTTTAACCACTACGCCATTAGTGATCATTGGAGTAAGAATTGAGAATTCTTATATTTGAGTTCAGAGATTGTTAATGCATGATAAATAGGAGTTTTGTTAATTAGAAGGATAGTTTATATATAATTGTGAAATGTTATGTTGGTGTATTGTATGGTACAAGGGTTATTATCACATTTTTTATTTACGTAAGTTTAATAATTGGTACAAGGGGTATTCTCGTATTAGTACGGTTGGGGTGCCGAGTGAGCTGTTGCCAGCCGTCAGCTGGTATCACCATGGCAACGGAATATAGAGAGTGGGCGGAACATAAGGGGTGCCCTGTATTTGGATTTAGCCAGTTTCTATATTTTGGATTTCAGTTATATATTGAACAATTTTTAAACTGTTTGCACAAGGATGAAGCTAAATCCTCAGTCCACGATAGGAAATATTTTTTGTTCTGCTAACTGTAAATTTGAAAAGGGGTAGGAGGGTGAAGGAATTCTTGGTCTACACAAACTAGTTGTTTCTGGTATTAAAACTTACCTTTTCTATATGTAGGGGGTTAAGGCCTCTAGTAAGATGAACCGTATAAGAAGGAAAGGGAAAAAGGGTAAAAAATGAATTTGGACCCTACATCGTAAACCAAAAAACAAGAAGTGCACAAACCTTGGGGTTAGTAATCTATTTAATAAATACTGGAGGTTGCTATTTGTTAGTGAAGTGAGCGGCGAAAGCACTGATCACTGATAAAGATCACTGATTACATAATATAAAATTAAAAACAAATAAAATTGAAGAAATTTAACACTGTTTGAAACACCGTCTTGAGTCGAATGATTGATAGATTTAGATCTTCTTGAGTATTGTTCTCTTGAGATTCACTGGAGGTTGATGTGATGACTGCGACACAATCTTGATGCTAGTCACGTTGGCATGTGCAATGAATAATGATTTCCATCACCAAGATTTGGTGAAATAAATTTCCAGTGTTGTACAACCTTGCCAAGGAGAATAATGAAATAGTTACATGTTGTACAGTGTTGTATTGTGAAGCACTTGGAGGTTATGAGCGACGTAGTACACAGTGTTGTGTTATGAAGCACTTGGAGGTTATGAGCGACGTACTACATAGTGTCGTGTTGTGAAGCACTTGGAGGTTATGAGCGATGCACTACATTATTACAAATTGTATGAAGGCGAAGCATAGTAGAATACACTACATTGTAGTAGTAATATATATATAGGCGAAGCGTAGTACATGAATTGTATTAATAGAACCTAATTAGAAGATTCATGTTGTAAGTGGCGACACAGCCACATTGACGATTCATGGCAGCTGAAACTAACTGGTAACCATGATGTCTTTGTTTGGCCGAAAAATCGGCGACAAATTTGCGTGCAGTTCTTGAGAAGAATACTGGCGAAAAGGGCGGGCGTATATTGCCCCGAGCGATTTTTATACGCATTGATTGCGCAATTGGTATAACATAAACAAATTATGTCATATTAATTCTGATTCGATGAGATTTGCAGCCCTGAGTTAGGTTTCACCAATAAGGTTAATTGATTACGCCATTATCAGAATTACCATTAAATTCATTAATTGAAGTCCCTAATTAAAGACAAAGACCTTTCCTTTAATGGTTTAGTCAAACCGTCGATGTATTGAAATGACATATGAACAAGTGAGGTTAAGGATAGGTGTTGTAGTAACATACGAGTTTCCGTTTTCCAATGTGTGGTTTTAGAGATATTTGACATGCTTTATGCTGAGACGGCATTACGGAAAACTATTAACCTAACGTATGGAAAATGTTGCATTCATTTACAGTACGATTTTTCACCGTCTACTTTATGAATTCATATGAAGTTTCTAAATTCCAATCACACAATGTGTCGAAATTTATAATTCGCTAGATTTCACGCGCTGAGCTGGTTTCAGCGTAATCGGCGTTATGTTTGTGATGCTGAATCGATCACAGTGCCTCTCGTGAGCATTTGATGAATGACGATTGTAAACAATATGGCAGCTCTCTTAAGCATGAAAGTATTCAATATTACACTAAATAATTCCTTATACTCACTAAGGCAAACAAATTACATGAATATTTATTATTCACGTAATGGCAAATGTAAATTATATCTAGTAGAAAATATCTGCATTACCTTGAAACCTTAACCTTAAATTCTTAGGCTATATGCTTATGTTTCAACACTATAGATGGAAGGGAGGTATAGTGTGTTAAAGCCATGTTAACCATCGGCATCCTTTAAGGATTAAGTCCCTGACCCTGATAGAGTAGAATGGGAAATCAGCATTACTTGGGAAACGGACTATTCACACTCCATGTGGAGTCAAAGCTTAAGTGTAAAAAATTAAGGAATGCATCCTGATAAGCTGCAAAGCATATTCTATTAGCTGTAATGATTTATTACTGAGAGACCTTTAAATGAGATTCAATTTTTATACTGTTGCTACAAGTTGCTTATTTTGAAATCATGTACACTAAACTGGTAGATCTTGTAATTTGTATGGGATATACTAAATTTAGATAAGACTTTATTGGGGGAAACTCCATATGAAAACATTTTGTGGGATATACAAGGTCTGTTAGAAATGTATCCGACATTTTTGTTGTTGCAAAAACCTGATGGATTTGATTCATGCACGCTTGAATGAGCTGACCTTGAAGCTTCTTGCGCATGTGTGAATTTTTTCCCTCCTGTAGATAGCGTCTGTTGCTGGCAAGCAGCATTTGAGTGAGGTAGTGTAGTGCTCTTGTCGTTGCAAGGAAAATAACGGAATGACTGGAGCAGCGCTATTGTCTTAAACCGGGCAACAGCCAGGTGGAAACCATTTGGAAATTCAGACGACTTTCGGTGATGATGCTATGGGCATCACACAGATTAAGGAGTGGTACAACCGGTTTAAAGACGGCAGCACATCGGTGGAGAGCGAGCCATGCTCCAGTCGGCCATGAACATGCCGAAATGACCATGTCATTGCCAAAATGAACACTTTGGTGATGCGGGACTGTTGTGTGAGTATCCCAGAAATTGCAGAAGAGTTGGGCATCATCACTTTTTCGGCACATTCAATTATGACCGAAGATTTGGCCATGAAGAGAGTGGCTGCGAAATTTATGCCGAAGCTGCTGATGGTGGAGCAAAAGCAACTTCGTGTTGAAGTCTCACAGGACATGCTGGACTCCACAAACAGTGACCCTGACTTCATGAACACCTTAATGAGTGGTGACAAGTTCTGGTGTACGGGTACGACCCGAAAACCAAATTCCAGTCGTCACAATGAAAAACCGACGAGAACACTACACACTACCTCACTCAAATGCTGCTTGCCAGCAACAGACACTATCGACAGGTGGGGAAAAAATTCACACATGCGCACGAAAGTTCCAGATCGGCTCATGCAAGCGTGCTTGATTCAAATCCGTCAGGTTTTCGTTAAAAAAAAAAAAAGGTTGGATACTTTTCTAACAGACCTCGTATGGACATGGATAATTATAGAACAATAAAATTGATCTTACAGACAATGGAATAAGACAATGGCAGATCTACCATGGATGAAACTGGTTGCAGGAAAATATTTGTTGATTTCCAGGTTAGCAGCTGTAGAGGTAAATCACTTCCGTAACATCTCTGGGATCTGTTATGGGTAGGTTGAGTGCGAGTCTGGAGCCTAGCACGGAGCTGATTCCTCGCCCCTTCCCCCAAACACTTCACCAACGAACAGGTTTCAGCACTCAAGAGGCGCCTTTTTCAAATAGCAATGGTCACTCTACAATACTTGTTATTTCTCATACTGTATTTAATTTGTTGTCGTAACTGAAATAAAACTGTCGTCTTTGCTAGCTGTTCTCCAAACAGTTTTCACCTCTTGTTTATGCCGTGAGCCTATCTATTAGTATTTCCGAAGTTTAACAGACAGCCACTTTCTACCAGTGTCAAAGTCAAAAATACGAAATATGAAAAAAAATTGTATAAGTAGTTAACATATAGTTAACATCTGTACACAATTTCAACTAGACGTGCAGAAGCTGAAGGATTTAGTTCTTCTTGCTTTGAAGGGATCACTGCGTATTTATATTCATCATTGTTATAATTTGACATAGTGTTTTATAATTCTATACATTTCTGCTATATATGTTAATGCTTCATGTTTAACAATTCATTTATAGATAAGATTACATTGTATATTATACTTTGTCACTAGGCAGCCTACAGTGGTAGGAAGTGTTGAAAATAAAAATACTTAATAGATTAATTCATAACGTTTCTTTAATAATAATGCCCAGATAGTGCAATGCCTCTTCTTAATATTAATATATATGATAACTTAACATCAGCTTAAAAATAGCATAAAACAATTTTTTGTAAGGAAAAGATATTTTCATACTTTCAACTTAAACATTTGGTATTTAAAATGCATATGAATTAAAATGAAGTACTTAAAATAAAGAAGTATTTTCTAAAACTAAAGACATGCATTATTACTGTAGATGTTAAATTTATTAACATTACAGCCTATACAAAAATAAAGTCCAACATATTAAAATACAACATTTCAACGGATAAACCCATTCGCAAATAGCTTGCATGAAGATATGAAACATTTTTATGAACATGTTCTATTGAACTGAACACTTAAAAATTTTTCACACTCGATATTTATCTTTCTAATATTAAAACCACTGTTAAATGAAATTACTAATGAACTTAAAATAAAGACATCCTCAGGAAATGGAAGTTATGCATGAGTCCGCGCACTTATGGGGACCGATCTTGAAATATTTAGAATTTATACATTTTTCATTCCATTTTCCTCATTTTTTTTACCAAACCCCGGAAGCATTTAGGATAATCCCTAAAATTTTGAGAGCTGTAAGTTTATTTAACCAGAAAAACTATACACATGTTTTGTGATTTTATTGGGTTTCATCTCAAAAGATCCTTGTAATTCAATTATCAAAATTTTGGAACCGAATTGCAAATTTGCTTATTTGATCTCTACATACGTCAAACCAAAATGCTGGTAGTTTACTATACATGAGAATATTATAGGAGAAAAATTCCTCCGACACTGGGACTTGAACCCAGGACCTTTGGCTATTCGTGCCAATGCTCTATCAACTGAGCTAAGCCGGAGTTCAATTCACAGTGCCAGATGGAACCTTCCTCCTATGATTGAATGCCCTTCATGGTCTACCCCACTGACAAACAAGTTATGTCATTTGCAGTACTGTGAGGTGCACTAATTAGTGATTTTTGTGACAGGGCTCCCACTGTTATTGTACAGTTAACATTCAAAATGGATATATGTAAGTATTCATGAACCACAGATTATTGTCTCTGTTGGACATTACATGAGTAGACCTGGGATTTTAGGCTCTAAAAAAATTAGTTTAGGCACCTAAAATAGGCTTTTAAAACAAGTAAATAGCCTTTTAAAAGAGAAAATAGGCACTTAAAATATGCTTTAAAAATTTGTAAATAGATATAAAATAGACTTTAAAATATTACAATATACACTTAAACTGTAACATGGTCTTTTTTTTTTACTGCAAGAAACGTGGTATACCCATTCTTGACTGAATTAACTACAAAATTATTCATCACGAACTATATTCACTTAAACAGATGTTCTTTCACTGGTGGCTTGACACAGTCATCCTTCCCCCTTAATCCTCCCCCTCCCCCGTCAGTCAGCATTCCTTTAGCGACAATTGTTTGGAATAATCAAGTTTCTGTGAAAAACCCACCTCTGCTGTTCTGCTTTTCATTGAGGGATGTCCATTATAAGATTTTAAAAATTACAGAAGTTGAATTTTATTTTAAATGCACAAAATAGGCATGTTAGGCACTAAAATAGGCTCTAAAGGTCCAAATAGGCATTTTAAGGCACTATAAAACTCTATAAATGTAAGTGATTTATCTTGAAACATCCACATATTTAAAAATTTTCATAAAGAACAAAATAGGCATTTGACTTAAAATCCTAGGTCTATTAATGAGAATATTATAGGAGAAAAATTCCTCCGACACCCGGAGTAATCTGTGGTTCATGAATACTTACATATATCCATCTTGAATGTTAACTGTACAATAACAGTGGGAGCCCGGTCACAAAAATCACAAACAGTGTGCCTCACAGTACTGCATATGACATAACTTGTCTGCCAGTGAGGTAGACCATTAAGGGCATTCAATCATAGGAGGAAGGTTCCATTTGGCACTGTGAATTGAACTTGAGCTTAGCACAGTTGGTAGAGCATTGGCATGAATAGCCAAAGATCCTGGGTTCAAGTCCCAGTGTTGGAGGAATTTTTCTCCTATAATATTCTCATAAACAATATGTTATAAACTCACAAATAGCTAATTGTTTTTAATAAACTATTCGTATGGTTAGTTTTACTACTGATCAGTCTAAGGATTTATTGAATAAATATTTCTACGCGAGGAATAATTTGAAGTATTTATTCACATAATTTGAGCACTTTTTTTAATCCAGTTTTGGTCACAACAAAATAATAATAATAATAATAATAATGCAGATTTTAAATATCTGGACTTTTTAAAAAGAGGTCTTATCGTTTCTCAGTTCTACAAACTAAAGTAGAAGCTCTTCATCTCCTATAGTGGGATATTTCCTAGCTTTCAGACCACGAAATGTCCTGCTGTAAGTTTTTGCATTTTTAGAACATCTTGATGTTTTCTCCAATAACGCACTAAAATGTGAACTGTTCCGCGAATGATATTAAACTTTTACTTTGTATTTTTATACTTTTAATTTGTACAATGCTGAGTAATTATTCTTCTTCCCTATGTTGAAGTTTCAACATAAGTACATTGTATTGTTAAGAAACAACTGTAATACCACAGTGCCATCCCCTTCTTTTGTGAAGCAGGTAAAGCAGTTTTGTGAATAAACATTACCTATCATGGAATGCAAGAATTGACCTTTATGAAGGGACTACAAATCCCAAAATTCATACCACGCTGTAAAAAATTTGCATTAAAAACGTGGAGGCAAAATTAAGTTCTAAATGATTGTTTAAATATTAGGGTGTGGAAATCACGCGGAAGTAGATTTTTTACAGTTGGAACTGTTTTTTCATAATATAAAAGTCATTTATTGTTATTCTGATTACACACATATCAAATTCATCCAAATCTGTACATGGCCTGGTGGATTTTTGTTCTTTTTTTGGAGTTCAGAAGCTCTCTGAACTTCTAGGTTCAACATCCTGCATTTCTCTTTTAATTTAATAAAATCTATTTCCTAAACTGCGGAAAAAAATTCAGTGCAAAGGATCGCAACCTAGCCTACTGAAAGTGTTAAAAAATCTTGGATTTCGGTGGAGTTTTGATTGAGTGGGAGCCATTTCACTCTAAGAGCTCAATATTAGCACTAACTAACGAAGAAACTAACCAACTAATAAATAACTAGTAGGCCTACTATCTTAAAGTGAATAAAAATGGAAATAATTTAATGAAAACTTCATAATTATTATTTTTATTTATTTATTTAGCAAACCTGTAGACCAGCAGTACTGGCATAGGATAAAGATAACAATAATAATTTTAAAAAAATTTATACAAAAAATAAAGAACTAGGAAAACAAAAACAATTATATACTGGACTGCACAGTTCACAGGTAAGCACAGATTTGTAACACTTCAGCAGGCAATGATAAGACTGACTACTGAGCATCTAGCCCTGCGCATCTTCCACCCTTCGCTGCATTGCTAGGATCACTTGCTGTTCAGCTAGAGAAACCCAGAGATGTTACGAAAATGATTTACCTCAAACATTACTTAATTGTCCTTGAATAAAGTATTCAGCAAGTAAAGAACTTACCAGCATCCACTATAGCCTCATATGTACACTCCAGTAGGAGTCTGCTCACAGGATCCATGCAGTCTGCTTGCTGGGCAAGCACATCAAAATATGAATTATCAAACTTATTTATTTCTGGCAGCTTTCCACTCCTCTGTGGAATCTCTGCTATTTCTATAAAAATATAAAAAAAATAAAAAATTATATAAGTTATATATATATAATTTTTTATATAGCCTATATTATATACTTTTTATGTATAATATATAATTTTTTATAATATATTATTTTTTATTATATATATATATATATATATATATATATATATATAGTTAATGTAGAGTAAAACTTTGTTACAGCAACTCATTTTGTGGGTATAACATCACTGTGCTTTTAATTGTAAATGCAATTTCTTTCTGTCTCAATTTCCAAGAAACACATCAATACATTGTCTGGCAAGGGTGTAAATTCTTTTCCAGCAGAGTAAAGTGAATCTATTCTATACATTGACCAAAACCTATTGACCACTTGTCAATGCGGACTTCATGCACCCATGATTTTCTTTTGTTAGAAATTGGTTATGTAGGCCTATTAATCATATAATACGATTGTAAAGTTAGTGGCTGAGAAAAACAGAGATGACATATTTGTTGGGTACTTTTGAAAAGAATGGAACGAAAATTAAGTTGCTATGGAAATTATAAAGTAGGCCTATGGTAATGTTGTAGTCAAAGTGTAATTAAAGGGTTTCAACAAATAAAGAAGTGAAATTTGAATTGACTGCGCCAACATTAAATGAAGCTCCGAATTATTAATTATGTTAATCTTCTTCACTTGGCTACATTAAAATTGTGAAAATAATGTACACCGGTAGCCTAACATAAAAAGAATTGAACATGACTTACAAGTGCAGTGTTTCGCTTAAAGGAAGATATTATACAGATTTTTTCTGTCCCTGTTTGTAACCGTGAGTACCAATACTGTATTTATTTCCTTTTCTGAACATTACTTTGAGTGTACTGACTTTTTATTACAATACAGTATTTTTTCAGTTCAGTATTTTATTTCTCAAGATAGTTGTAGTACGGTACCTACACTTCGTATTACAAAAACATACAGCTGATGAAACAACATCTCCTTATCATACAAAGACCAACCCATAAACAAGATACAATCAACCAATTTCTTAGGGATCACGTTGGACGAGAACTTGAACTGGTCAAATCACATAGATAATACATGTCTTAAACTCAATAAAGCAATATTCCTTATACTACAACTGAAAGAGACTCTACCTACAGCAACACTTAGCATGGTTTACTATACCACTTTTCACTCACATCTTGAATACGGAGAAATGTTATGGGGAACAGCTCGTCTTACAGAAAAGAGCCATTAGAATAATCGCAAAATTGAAACATTGAGAGAGTTATTAGTAGTGGACTTTAGGAAATCACAGATTATAATAAGTAATTAGATTAAGTAGGTAGATGTGTTAAAATTAACTATATTTTGTTTCGTATCCAACTGAGGAGTAAAAGAGTCATGGTGTATGTACATTAACTCTCAAGTGGAACCACTTAAGGAAGCTGTGAAAGTTCACCACTTAAAAGGCTAGCCCATCGAATTGAGAGAAATAAACTATATGAATACAATCTTTGAAATCATAGCTACTCTAGTGTAAAGAATAATATATACAGATCATATTAATTGCTAAGTACTATACCATAAAATAGAAACCTTTTAATGGAGTATTCCTTAAGCATAAGATTGCAGAATAATTAAAGCAACCAATCAGAATCCAGATATAATAGAATATTATTCCTATTGGATATTGTGCCATGGGAGGAGGCTTATGTACTTTTCAGGATTTATCCTAAATTTGATTTTGTAGTGAGTTGTGATACAGCACTCGATATGATCAGAAGTTGGTGCTCAGTGCTCGATGTGTAGATCTTACATTATTCAGAAATTAACACAATGGTGAAAGTAGATCATAGATTTATATTTGTCTTTTATAATAGCGTGTGTAACAAGTCAAAATTATTCTCTCTTAAAAAATAAAACTCCATTATCTCTGATCAGTGAAAGTCATTAATCATATTAGAACAGTTCATCCCTCTGATTCCCGAGTCTGTGCAACTACCGACAGGAGAAGCCTGGAGCAGCACCCACAAGAAAACATCAAGAAGTCACAGGTATGTAAATACCAAAAATAATATGAAACAAGTAACGGTTTCATATTTGGCATCCCAAGTGGTGGCTCGAGAAAATCTCTGAAAATTTGATATTGAAGGGAGACACTGATGAATTTATACCCACATGGACTACGAACCACAGACTTTTGAGGACTAGCAGAGACGACTGATGGGATTGAGGACTGGCACGAGAGACGATATGGAACAACGCAGAGGAAAGCTGGGATGGATGGAACCACCGAAAGAACGGGAAACCACTGATGGAACTGGACATCGCCGTCATCATTTTGCCATCGAGGGAAACAACGTTGGACAGTCAAGACATCATTGGATCACTCCAGTACAAGCTAAGTCAAGTGTGATTAAGAATTAATTAAAAGGACATTAATTTATGAACAATAGGTTAAAATTAAAACTTGTTAATATCAAAGAAAATCAATAATAGAATAACTATATAGTACTAAATAGTAATATAAATAATAAAACTAAATTATTGACAAGTTAACATATGTTTTTAAGAAGTGGGAGAAAGGTTACCACAATGGATAGTGAAGAACATGCACAACAATTCTTTTCACAACCCATAGAAATTCTTAATGATAGGGAGAGTAATATAAATGAACCAGAGAATAATTGTAATGAGGATAGCATAATGGAAAGTACTACTATTGAGGATAGAAGTGAGGAAAATAATCCCACTGTAAAAGTGCATGTAAGTGAGGAGGCAAATACAGTCATGGAACCTACACAAGTGGTTCATAGTAAACAGCCTAATCAGATTGATATGATGTTAGCTACTTTGATAAATGAAATAAAGAATACAAATAATGAAATAAGTAAAAGTAGGGAGGAAACAAAAAATGAAATAAATAAGAGCAGGGAGGAAACTTGTAATAAAATAGAAAACCTTAGTAGAGAAATTAAAACAATCAGACAAGAAATCACGCAGGAATTTGATAATAAACTAAATCAAAGTGAAAATAAATTATTTGTAAAGATCAATTGTATAATTACACAAAACTTGAAAGTAAAACTATGATTTTCGTAGCTAACATAGGCTTAAAATTATGACATTACATTAAAATTATTTTATTGTAGATCTTTTCACATTCATGTTCAGATTTAATATTTGACACGTAGATTGCGATTCTGAACTTAGTTTTGTATAATCTACTATAATAAATATCATTTGAGCTAATTAAGATAGTTTGTAAGTAAACATAACCCCACTTTCAAACGTGCAATATTCACATATGTTCCACGGACTTTAGAATAATGTTAAAGTGTCTGGTATCATACTCACAGCAACCCATATTTAATATTGTTCCTTTAAAACCATTATTTGTTTATTAAAAGAATTAATAAGTTATTACATATGTGTTTGCATGGTGATACTCATTTGTTCGTTGTGAAATCATTCAGTGAGTGTACTTCGATCTGCAATATATCGATACTGACTCGCTTCGATTTTCAATGCTGCCAATTTCCAGCAAAAAACTCATATAGTTTCCTCAAACAAATATTCAAATTTTTATTATTATATAGATTTTTTTGTATAGTTTTATATTTGATTTATACTTTAAATCCATGGTGTTATTGTCCATTGCATTTGTTAATATCTTTTCACGTCAAATTTACTTGTGACGCATTCTCTTATAAATATAATTTTGCTAAGTTTATTGGGGATTTCCCTCTCAAAGCCAGTAGAACGTGCAAGGCGTTTCATTTAGTTAGTTCGCACGTCGATTCTGAAAGAAGTGGACGTGGTTCTCATTCACTCCTGCTTGGGAAAGTATTTCCCAATATATCATCATCAGCCTTCTTCAGTATCCAAGGAATTGGAAGCTGAAACTTCTACTACAATCTTCATTCCAGCAAGGATTTGATTTTCACCTTTAAATCATCAATTTTCAGATAAGAAATTTGATTATTAATATCACTCAAACAATAGCTTCGCGTGGTCACGCTTAGCATAGCTTGTTACTTCTTATAAGTCTATTAATTGAAGAAAATCTTCAACTTCATATATCTACTTTTTAATTGAAACCAATTTCAATTAATTAAAATTTAATTTCTACGTGAAAGAAGAACTTCACCATAAACTTTCTTTGTTCGCTTGGTGACGCTATAGCATATGCACGCCAAAGGTGACGTCATAGACTCTTGCAATTTCAACATATCCGTTTCCTTTGTGAACATTATTCCAACACATTTCAAAGTATTTAACTCAAATTACTGAAGATCTTACATATACATTCCCTTCAAATACAAACATAAAGAGAATTTGAAGGATTCTGTGCAAGACTAAAGTAATTAATATTCATCTAACTTCAAGATTTATAGACAATCAACATTCTAAGTATTACACATTAGTAAGTGTAATTTACTACTTTAAGAAATATTTCATCACAATCAATTTGTAAACACTATTTGGAACTTTAATTCAACTTCATTACAAACTGCTACAGTTTTAATTATCATCATCAACATCAAGAAATTTCATCATCTCTTCAAGATCATCAACTCTTCAAGCATCAACTTCAACAATCTTTCAGTGTATATTATAACCTCAGTGTCTTTAGTGTTAAAATAAATATCATTTATTCACCAGAAGGTTACAAATTCTTGTTCTTTCATGTATAGGCAAGGCAAGGGTTTCAGAAACTTACAGTCTATTCCTACCTAATTCCCTTTCCAATCTACCTAACTTGGTAACTTGCTCATCTACTTGTGCCTCCTATACATTTGGTCCTTTCCGAACCGGGATCTGTCCCATAGTGGCCTACGGAACTTTAAACCTATCAATCTTATTATAAGTGGTCCTCCGAAAATATTTCCTAATTTTTCTGAAACCTGCGGGCAAGAATTTGTAACGTAAGGTAAGTCAAAACCATTCTCCTGGCACGACCAGTATTTGAGAAATACAGTAGACACAGTGAAAAAGGGTTTCACAACACCTACTCATTTTATGTTGCATGAACACAAACACAAAAAACAGTGGAAAGTGTAACACAACATACCACACATTATCTTGTACTAAAAATCTTGAAGTTTCTTTTCTCAATTCAATCCTAAAACGCGGGCAAAATTGCACAATTAATTTAACTTCAATCTTATCAAGCAAGTTCAACTTGAATCATCAAAATGACTACTTTGGAGCAAACCCTTGCAGCTTTCAGAGCGAAGCGCGCTCCAGTAAAAGCAAGAATCACACGTCTTTGCAACCTCATACCTCAACTATTTGTAAATGATGAAGCGACCTATAATGATCTCTTAGATAGGAAAGCTAACCTAACACAACTCGTAGCTAGATTTGAAGATGTTCAGACTAACATAGAAGAGTTAGATTTTTCCGATGTAGAACAGGCATATAGAGAGGAAGTAGAAGATTCTATTCTTAAAGCCACTTCATATATAAATAAACTAGAAGCTAGTTATCTTAAATCTAAGGCTGATGCGGAAGCCGAGTTTAAGGAAAGACAAGCCCGCATCGAGGCAGAAGCTAAAGAAAGACAAGCCCGTATCGAGGCAGAAGCTGCAGAAAGACAAGCCCGTATCGAAGTAGAAGCTGCAGAAATTGCAGCACAAAAAGCCATACAGCAAAAAATCAATCACATCAACAGGCTAAATCGCCAGTTCTTGTCCTATGCTCAATCTATTCATGAGTTTGAAATTCAAAATGAAGCAAATTTTCATGAAGCAATCAGTATGAGAACCATGTTTCTCCATTTATTTGATGCATATGAAGACTCAGCTTTGCAAGTCACCCCTGATGAATTTCAAGATATAGATGTTCAGAGGCGAGAGATTGAAATAGCTTATCATCGAGCATTAGGTTTTCTTGATTCCTTGATTTCACAAAATAAGTCAAAATATCAGCCAGAAAAATCATTTTCAAGGCACTCTTCGAGCAAAGGTTCCCATCATGCAGAACCTCAAACAATTCTTCCCAAACTCCCAGAAATAAAACTGCCCCAATTTGATGGTAATCCAATAGCTTGGGTAGAATTTAGGGATACTTTCACATCACTCATTCTAAGTAATAAACATATTACTAATATTGATAAGTTTCAATATTTGAAATCATGCCTCACCACAGAAACACTCTGTATAATTCAGAATATTCCAGTGTCAGATGCCACATTTGAAGTTGCCTGGAAAACACTCACGGAACGTTTTGACAATGATAGATTACTCATGAACACGCATTTGGATCATTTGTTTACTGCGCCTACTATTGAACGAGACTCAGCAAATTCTCTCCAAAAATTTCTTGACCATTTTGTAAGTACGATGCACGCTCTCCAGTCCTTAAAGACTGACGTCAACCTAACAGACTTAATTGTCTCCAAACTAATCTTAGATAGATTACCTCCAGCCGTCATTAAAGAATGGGAAAGTTCTATTAAACCTAATCAATTACCCACATTAAGTGAACTATTTGGTTTCCTAGAGTCGAAAGTGAGAGTCCTTCAGATGACAAATTTAGCGATAGGATCTCAAGCTAAAGCTAATTCTACAAACAACACTAATTCTACACACAATCGCCCCCTCAAAAACCTGCTACTAATAATAATATTGTTTCAAACAACAGCAATCAAAATAATCACAACTCCAGAACGTATAATTCACGTCCTCTTTGTATTTGCTGCAGGCAAAATGTTATCCATGAATTGTATCAATGTGACAGCTTCAAAATAATGTCCCATGAGCAAAGAATGCGATTCGTCAATACTCATAAAGCATGCCAAGTATGCCTTCAAACTAAAGGTCATAGTGGTGTATGTGGCGTATTCAAATGCCGCATTTGTGGTGAAAGACATAGTACAATGCTTCACAATTCTAATCAGCGGTCAAACGCACAAACAAATAATGTAACACGCATGCTGCACCTTCCTTCAATACCAGACCCCCCAAAATGTCTGCATCCCACTGCATTAATCATTGTGGAAGACATAAATGGTCAACCTGTAGAAGCAACAGCCCTGTTAGACACTGGTTCTAGTTGCAACTTAATAACTAATCGCTTATTCAACAAATTAAAGTTGAAAGCTTTACCCAAAAGAGTGCCACTTCAAGGCATCTTAGAGTCTCAAGCCCATATGCACAAGACTACAAACATCAAAATCAAGTCAAGAACTACGCTATGGAATTATGATACACAGGCTATTGTAATTCCATAAATTTCTGCCAGCCAACTGCCGGATAATTATATTGATATTAGGAATTGGCAAATTCCAGCCAATCTCCTCCTAGCTAACCCAAATTTCAACACACCACAGTGTGTTGACTTACTCTTAGGAGTAGAAGTTTATTCACAAATAATGCAGGATGGTATAATCAGTGCTCCTGATCATCCCACAATTCAGAATTCTCAGTTAGGATGGACCTTTTCTGGAAGGTTACCATCACTTAACGCTTCTAGGCAAATGCATTTAACCTCAAGTCATCAAGATGACAATTTCTATCAATCTAGCAATGACAATGTCAGACGACTTGTCAATTCTTCTTCTCCAAGGCGAGTCAAAGGAAATCGCACAAATCAAACTGTTAATGCCAATGCCAATAATGATAAACAATATTCTGCATTCTTAAATGTTGATCAATCAATAAACGATCAACTGTCTAAGTTTTGGGAATTCGAAAGTGTAGCCAATAGTGCACCTTTCCCTCAAGACACACACTGTGAAACATACTTCACAGAAACTACCACAAGAGATCTTGACGGAAGATATGTCGTCAAGCTTCCCTTCAATGCCCCACTAGAATCAATAGGCAGCACCAAGCAGCAAGAATATCAAAGATTTAACTCACTCGAAAATCGTTTGGCAAATGATGCTGAACTTTGCCAGCAATATGGTGATTTCATGACTGAGTATCAGACCCTAGGCCACATGGAGCCTGCGGAATCTGAACAGCCTGAAACCTTTGATTACATAATCCCTCATCACCCGGTGATGAAACCGTCAAGTAGTACTACTAAACTAAGAGTAGTATTTGATGCTTCTGCTAAATCAACAAACAAAAAGTCATTAAATGACATACTTTATGTAGGCCCCACAGTCCAACCAGATCTATTTTCCATACTATTACGATTGAATCCTATTGCTTTTACTTCTGACATCGCTAAGATGTACAGACAAGTACTCATATCTCCTGAACAACAGCATTTCCAACAAATACTTTGGAGGGAACAACCGTCAGAACCCATCAAGATCTTCAATCTTAAGACTGTGATTTATGGCACAGCACCAGCCGCATTTCTAGCAACTCGCGCCCTTAAACAACTTACCATTGACGAGGGTAAAAATTTTCCACTAGCTTCACACCTAATAAATAATTCCACGTATGTCGACGACATAGTGGCAACCGCCGCTAATATTGAAGAAGCCCAGCAAATGGTTTCTGAATTAAACACTTTGCTTCCCATGGGTGGATTCCAACCTAGAAAGTGGAGTTCAAATCTGCCACAACTTCTAGAAAACATACCAGTCGAGTCAAGAGAAACTCTTGATAATCGCACATTTGGTGACTCAGATGCCAGCTCTATTAAAGCATTAGGCTTAATATGGCAACCATCTAATGATTTATTGCGAGTAGAAACATCCATAGATTCTTCTAAACCTTTTGTTAAGTGTACAAGAAGAACACTACTTTCTTGTATTGCGTCAATATTTGACCCCTTAGGCCTCATATCTCCCATAGTTGCACATTGCAAAATCATATTTCAATCCTTATGGAAGGAAACTACCTCCTGGGATCAACTTATACCTGAATCGATCGCCAAAAAATGGCTGACGGTTCACAACCAACTACATTCAATTTCTCAAATTGCTATTCCTCGGTTTGCATTAATACCGAACGCCATTTCAATAGATTTGCAAGGATTTTGCGACGCCAGCGAGCAAGCTTATGGCGCTTGCATCTATTTATGCTCTACCAATCAAGAGGGCGAAACTCAAGTATCCTTACTATGTGCAAAGTCTAAAATTGCACCTATCAAAGCGGTTACAATTCCCAGATTAGAATTATTAGCTGCCCATTTATTATCCAAACTCACACACAATGTTTTGCCTACACTACAGCTCGACATTAATTCAGTAAATTTGTGGAGTGATTCCAATATAGTTTTGAGTTGGTTGAGTCGCTCTCCAACCACACTCAAGACATTTGTTGCAAATAGAGTTGCGGATATACAAGAGTATACTGCAGACTTTACTTGGCGACATGTATCTTCAAGTGATAATCCCGCTGATTTGATATCTCGAGGTTCAACACCCGAGGATTTAATTCATAATGATTTGTGGTGGATTGGCCCAGAATGGCTGTCAAAGGACACCTCATACTGGCCAATCAATAACGCACAAGCTATCTCAGAACCACTGCCAGAAGTCAAGGTAGTAGCTCATATCACTACTGTTGATATTACCTTTCAATCTTGGTTTTCCAAGTTTTCTTACTTAAAATCTCTCCGCATTATGGGTTATGTATTAAGATTCATACATAATGCAAAACCTAATAACCAACGCCTTAGTGGATCTTTATCTCCTGATGAGATAACAAGGTCAATGCACTGCTGTGTAAAAAATGTCCAGCATCAGGCATACGCTGAAGAAATAGGACTATTGTCAGCGGGAAAGGAAATTCCAACCTCCAGTAAAATTCTTTATTTATGCCCATTCTTGGATTCTGACAACATCCTACGTGTTGGCGGACGATTAGAAAGATCTAATCTTCCATTTGAATCAAAACATCAAATGCTATTGCCATGTGATCATGATTTCACAAAGCATTTAATTCACTATACACATTTTCAACTGCATCACTCAGGACCACAACTTATTATTGCTCATCTCAGAGAAAGATTCTGGATTCCTTCAATCAGAAGAATAATAAGAGCTGTAATAGGAAAATGTAACACATGTTTCCGCTTTAAAGCACAGCCTTTTCAACAAAAAATGGCTGACTTGCCTGCCGCCAGAATAACTCCAATACCACCATTTACAAATGTTAGTTTAGATTATGCCGGCCCATTTACAATAAAGTATGGTGGTCCAAGATCTAAAATTACTACCAAGTCATATATTGCTCTCTTCGTGTGCATGTCCACAAAGGCAATACACTTAGAGTTAGTAACCACACTCACTTCTATAGCATTTCTAGGTGCTCTGTCTAGATTTACTAGCCGCAGAAGCATTCCCCATTCGATTACATCCGACAACGGAACAACTTTCGTTGGAGCTTGTAATGATTTGAAACAGTTGACCGACTTATTGTCCTCTTCTGAATTTCAAAATACTGTTAAAGATGCCACCTCACATCTCAGCCTTAACTGGCATTTTTTACCGCCTTACTCTCCTCATATGGGTGGACTGCATGAAGCTGCAGTACGCTCAGTCAAACATCACCTGAAGCGAATGGCTTCAGATCTCACTCTCACCTACGAAGAGCTATCGACTTTGTTAATACAAATCGAAGCTATCCTTAATTCACGACCATTGCTCTCACTTCATGAAGAGATCGATGACTTCCAATATTTGTCTCCAGGACATTTTCTTGTGGGCAAACCACTTATTTCATTGCCATCTCCAGACTTGTCTGGAAGTTACACATTACGCTCTCAGTGGAAAACACTGCATAACTCTACTGTTGATTTGTGGAAGAAATGGTCTTCTGACTATCTTCACACACTCCAAAGGCGTTCCAAATGGAGCTCTAAATCTCACAATGTATCCATTGGTACACCAGTACTTCTCATTGAAGATAATGTGCCACCCTTTAAATGGATTTTAGGCATAGTTGATCAAATTCACCCTGGATCTGACGGTCTCGTAAGAGTAGCTACTGTTAGAACTTCTTCAGGTCAATATAAAAGACAAATAGTGAAACTCGCCCCTCTTCCCATAAATGGAGAAGATTAATTATACTTAATAAATTGTATATAACCTAAAATATTTTTGTAGAAACTTTAAATAATTATAGTTTTGTTCCATTATACATTCTCTTTGTTTGAATAATTATTTGAATAATTATTGCAGGCAATATGTATAATTACACAAGACTTGAAAGTAAAACTATGATTTTCGTAGCTAACATAGGCTTAAAATTATGACATTACATTAAAATTATTTTATTGTAGATCTTTTCACATTCATGTTCAGATTTAATATTTGACACGTAGATTGCGATTCTGAACTTAGTTTTGTATAATCTACTATAATAAATATCATTTGAGCTAATTAAGATAGTTTGTAAGTAAACATAACCCCACTTTCAAACGTGCAATATTCACATATGTTCCACGGACTTTAGAATAATGTTAAAGTGTCTGGTATCATACTCACAGCAACCCATATTTAATATTGTTCCTTTAAAACCATTATTTGTTTATTAAAAGAATTAATAAGTTATTACATATGTGTTTGCATGGTGATACTCATTTGTTCGTTGTGAAATCATTCAGTGAGTGTACTTCGATCTGCAATATATCAATACTGACTCGCTTCGATTTTCAATGCTGCCAATTTCCAGCAAAAAACTCATATAGTTTCCTCAAACAAATATTCAAATTTTTATTATTATATAGATTTTTTTGTATAGTTTTATATTTGATTTATACTTTAAATCCATGGTGTTATTGTCCATTGCATTTGTTAATATCTTTTCACGTCAAATTTACTTGTGACGCATTCTCTTATAAATATAATTTTGCTAAGTTTATTGGGGATTTCCCTCTCAAAGCCAGTAGAACGTGCAAGGCGTTTCATTTAGTTAGTTCGCACGTCGATTCTGAAAGAAGTGGACGTGGTTCTCATTCACTCCTGCTTGGGAAAGTATTTCCCAATATATCATCATCAGCCTTCTTCAGTATCCAAGGAACTGGAAGCTGAAACTTCTACTAGAATCTTCATTCCAGCAAGGATTTGATTTTCACCTTTAAATCATCAATTTTCAGATAAGAAATTTGATTATTAATATCACTCAAACAATAGCTTCGCGTGGTCACGCTTAGCATAGCTTGTTACTTCTTATAAGTCTATTAATTGAAGAAAATCTTCAACTTCATATATCTACTTTTTAATTGAAACCAATTTCAATTAATTAAAATTTAATTTCTACGTGAAAGAAGAACTTCACCATAAACTTTCTTTGTTCGCTTGGTGACGCTATAGCATATGCACGCCAAAGGTGACGTCATAGACTCTTGCAATTTCAACATATCCGTTTCCTTTGTGAACATTATTCCAACACATTTCAAAGTATTTAACTCAAATTACTGAAGATCTTACATATACATTCCCTTCAAATACAAACATAAAGAGAATTTGAAGGATTCTGTGCAAGACTAAAGTAATTAATATTCATCTAACTTCAAGATTTATAGACAATCAACATTCTAAGTATTAAATACTATTAATTAAGTGGAAATGATGGAAATAGACATTAAACCCATGTCTAGGGAATTAATACAAGTAAGAATCAGCCTGAAAAATTTTTTGCCATAGCCGGGATTTGAACCACGGATCTTCAGCTTAACGCGCTGATGCTCTTCCAACTGAGCTACCATGACAAACTCCCGATATGACACTAAATTCTTCAACTGATTCAGAAGTCAAGGCAAACCAACGGGGGATTCTCTTCCTTCGAGAACACAACACCCAATGGCGACCTACACTTTGTAGATACTTTAAAGCCTAGTTATTGTTATTATTTAAATACTATTAATTAAGTGGAAATGATGGAAATAGACATAGTGTCATATCGGGAGTTTGTCATGGTAGCTCAGTTGGAAGAGCATCAGCGCGTTAAGCTGAAGATCCGTGGTTCAAATCCCGGCTATGGCAAAAAATTTTTCAGGCTGATTCTTACTTGTATTCTAAGTATTACACATTAGTAAGTGTAATTTACTACTTTAAGAAATATTTCATCACAATCAATTTGTAAACACTATTTGGAACTTTAATTCAACTTCATTACAAACTGCTACAGTTTTAATTATCATCATCAACATCAAGAAATTTCATCATCTCTTCAAGATCATCAACTCTTCAAGCATCAACTTCAACAATCTTTCAGTGTATATTATAACCTCAGTGTCTTTAGTGTTAAAATAAATATCATTTATTCACCAGAAGGTTACAAATTCTTGTTCTTTCATGTATAGGCAAGGCAAGGGTTTCAGAAACTTACAGTCTATTCCTACCTAATTCCCTTTCCAATCTACCTAACTTGGTAACTTGCTCATCTACTTGTGCCTCCTATACATCAATGAAAATGAAAAAGAATGTAGTTTAAGGAGAGCAGAAATAAACAAAAACATTGATGTTCAGGTGCATTGTCTTGAAAAGCAAATTGTAAAAGCACAAGAACAAGTATTCAAACCTTTAAACAAAGAAATTACTGAAGTTAGGAATGAAACTAAAATAGTTTTGAGCCAGGTACATAGCAATATGCAGATTTTAGAAACAAAAACAAAAGCAATAGAAGAAAGTTCTAAAGAAATTATTCAAAATAACAAAGAACAAGGTATGAAGACATTAAAAGAAGTTGATACAAAAATAGGACATGTTAATAAAGAATTATTGTGCATCTCTAAAAAGGTAGAAGAAATACAAAATAAGGTTTCAGGTTGTGGCGGGAACTATGTTGCTACTGAACATAATGGTGCATTGTCAGATAATTTGGTTGACTTATCTAATAACACAGTTAACGTTGTGCCTAATGAATATAATGGTTCAATAAATAGTGAACAAATTGGTTCACGCAGCAACATACTTCCTAATACAATGGAGTCGCCAGTGGAAAACAACAGTATCGCAGTAAGTACAAATTTACAAAATATTACTGGTAATGATCGGGAGTGAAGTGATTTTACCCATGTACAATGAAAACTCTTACGAAGGTCCACAGAACTTCATAAAAGAATTAACGGAATACTTTGCCATCAAAAATATTCCTCCGCAATATCAAGTTTTAATTGCTGGCAGATGCCTAAGAAACAACGCGAAACAATGGTTTCAAGTGACGATTGATAACGAATGCAGTTATGAAAAATTTTGTAAGCTATTCATTGATAGATACTGGTCAGCAGGACAGCAGTTAAAAACCCGAATGCAGCTTTATACAGGTCAATACAAACCGGGAAGTGGCTTATCAATGTCGGATTATCTAATAAGAATGGTAAAAACAGCCAGGCTATTACAACCCATAATCCCGGATTCAGAAATTCTTGCGCTGATAACAAAACACTTTTCACCTGGAGTTCGAAGTGCATTGTTAGTTGCAAAATTAACTACTGTAAGCGACACTATTGAACTCCTCATTAACCTAGAAATGTACTCGACACCTGAAGGTAATACGGAAAATGGAGGGAACAATAGGAATAATGAAAGAGAAATCCAACCTAGACATAACCAAAATCATTCACAGGGGTATAGGAATAATAACAACCACAGCAGGTCAGGACATAACCCGAATTATAACAACAATCAAAATGGGAGGTATAATAACAGGAATAACACAGAATATATGTCACCAAACCCGCAGAATCAAAGTAACAGAAATACGCAAGTGAATTCATTAACAATACAGAGAGATGATCAAAGTAACCGCAGGCGTAATACACTGGACCAGTTCAGTAGGAATTCTAGTAGAAGGGTGAATGATCAAAACAGGAGGGATGATTCTATAGAGACAAATTCTGAGAACCAGGACCACCAGGATTTGAACCCCGAAGCGAGGGAATTTCATAACAGAAATTAGCCTCGCGACAGGAACAAGATTTAAACTAATTCCTAACAGTAAAGAGAATCCGTTTGCTGTTACATGTCTTACACAACAATGTACTGAAGGATTCATGAATAATAGTTTGCCGGAGAATGTAGGACAGCATAATAATGAAAATAGCATACAATCCATTAATGTTCAAAAACCCATTGAAAATGAAAATCAGAATGATATAAAAACACCCGTAATAACTGTGAGAATAGGAGGAAAGATTAATGTTTGTGCCATTGTGGATTCTGGGTGCACGCACTCAGTGTGTTCTCAAAAATTCTGAGATAAAATGATAAAGAACAAAATTAATATTCAAATACTAAACACAACAGGTTTATTTTGCAAGACAGCTGTAACCTCAAAACAATTCAGAATTGGGTATAAGTGTATTGTTAATGCTGAAATCGGTAATTATAAATGTGAGTTATTTATGCTAACGGTGAATGGGCTTGCTCATGACGTGATTCTTGGATGTAACTTTCTATGCGAACATGGATCGAAAATTAATTTTATGGATAATAAATTAGAATTGTCTAATAATAATAATGATGTAATTCATATACCATTCCATAAAGAAAAGACCCTTAATAAAAATGACAAACTTAGTGATATTGAGAGAAGTATCTTAGAGGAAGACTTTGTAGTGGAAGAAATAACATTAAGTGACCTAAACGAGGCACATATTTTAAGGGGGGATGACCCGAATTATTTGAACATTGAGGACAACAGTAATTTGCCCAATGATTCATGGAGCGTAGTGGAAGAAGAGAATATAGTGGAGGAGAAATATAATTTACATGGGGTAAATATGAGACACGTATACAGGTAAATCGAACAGAACCCTAAACAAAAAGGCGGTGGCGATTAGATCCTGGAGCGAAAGTTGTAACTTCAGAAGAATGGATCACATTAGAGAAAGATAAAAATAAAATAAAACAGAGGAAGAGGACAGTCCAAGATGTACAAGAAACAAGCGATGAAGATCTACCAACTAAATTAACGAGTCAAGACGATGATGCAGATGATGTAGACCTCCTTGAACCTCAGGCTGAGGATTTTGAAACAATGGAGAGTCCAGAAAGTGTTAAAACTGGTGATTTTTTGTTGGCCTCTTTTAAAGGTGGAAAAAGAAACAGCACCACTTATAGGTATGTCATAACGGTTCTCCAAGTGTTCGCAGATAATGAATTTGAAGTCATGGGACTGTAAACTGTGAATGACAAAACAACTTTTCAACAGAATGAAAAAGATGTGTCTGTGATAAATAAATCAGCTGTGTTGGGGAAACTGCCTACACCAAACATGGCTCTGCTTGGAAATCGTTTTAAGTACTATTTTGACAAATTTGTAGACGTGTTTGAGCAGTAGTTACAATTACTGTAGAATTGCTTGCCTCAGGAACACTGAAACATGTTTAATTTTTTTTTTCATCTTTAGTGTGAGTTTGCTTAATGTTTAATACCTCTGTATAATTTTTTCTTTTGATTTTTACAGATCTAGGCAACGTAGAAAAATTAAATATTTTCATGTCTTAAAAATGGTTTTATATTGATACCAGTATCTCAGGAAACCCTGTTTCAATTTAAACCAAACTTTGCCTGATAATACATTAGAACACAACCAATAAACCAGTTATTAGCCAAGATGGGTGAGGCTGAGTACTACACTGGGATTGATTTAACGTCCAGTTTTTGGCAAATAGGCCTAAGAGAAGAGGATAGAATGTACACAGGTTTCAATTTTAATGGAGTTACGTACCAATTCCGAAGAACCCCATTTGGTATTAAGACGTCGAATAGCGCGCTTCTCCGAGCGTTACAAATAATGTTTCCTGACAGTACGAACGATTGTGTAACAGCATACGTTGATGACCTTCTCTTACAAACAAAAACATTTGATGAACACCTTAAACAGCTTGACAGAGTGCTAAATAAATTTAAGGAGTGTGGCAGGAAAGTGAACCCAGATAAAATTTCACTGTTAAAACCCGAGGTAAAATTCGTGGGATACATAATTAACCATGAAGGGATTAAAGCAGTAATGATACCAGTAAAATTTTGTAAAGGTACAATAAAAATGTATTACTGTTATGCTGAGATGAACACTAGGTGAGATAATTGGAAAGGTAAATATAAAACTCTGTAAGAAAATTGTAAAGAATGAGTATGGGATGAAAAGATGATTGCATGTGTATAGCATAACGCAATGAAATCTATAAGCACTGTGGTGTAGACTGAAGTAAAAAAAAAAAAAAATACTAATAAAATGTGTAAAAATAAATGAATGACAGTGAGAGATGAACTCAGGACAAGAAAGATAAAGATAAACACAAGACGGTACTTTAAATGTTGATAGGATATGAATGTTTGCATGAAATAATGAGTGGATGGAAGTATGGGTAACATTATGATAACTGCTTGTAGAGAAAATAATTTTCAGATAAGAAATGTTCTTTAGAAGGAATGTAACTATAACATTAGAAATTCTCAAAACAAAATGAGTAGACTTGAGTGCTAAGCTTACATTGAGGACATAAACTTACATGTGTGAAATTGTCTTAAATTCATTCAAGAAATTTCAATATGGAAGTTAGGCATATGAGAGAGTTATTAGTAGTGGACTTTAGGAAATCACAGATTATAATAAGTAATTAGATTAAGTAGGTAGATGTGTTAAAATTAACTATATTTTGTTTCGTATCCAACTGAGGAGTAAAAGAGTCATGGTGTATGTACATTAACTCTCAAGTGGAACCACTTAAGGAAGCTGTGAAAGTTCACCACTTAAAAGGCTAGCCCATCGAATTGAGAGAAATAAACTATATGAATACAATCTTTGAAATCATAGCTACTCTAGAGTAAAGAATAATATATACAGATCATATTAATTGCTAAGTACTATACCATAAAATAGAAACCTTTTAATGGAGTATTCCTTAAGCATAAGATTGCAGAATAATTAAAGCAACCAATCAGAATCCAGATATAATAGAATATTATTCCTATTGGATATTGTGCCATGGGAGGAGGCTTATGTACTTTTCAGGATTTATCCTAAATTTGATTTTGTAGTGAGTTGTGATACAGCACTCGATATGATCAGAAGTTGGTGCTCAGTGCTCGATGTGTAGATCTTACATTATTCAGAAATTAACACAATGGTGAAAGTAGATCATAGATTTATATTTGTCTTTTATAATAGCGTGTGTAACAAGTCAAAATTATTCTCTCTTAAAAAATAAAACTCCATTATCTCTGATCAGTGAAAGTCATTAATCATATTAGAACAGTTCATCCCTCTGATTCCCGAGTCTGTGCAACTACCGACAGGAGAAGCCTGGAGCAGCACCCACAAGAAAACATCAAGAAGTCACAGGTATGTAAATACCAAAAATAATATGAAACAAGTAACGGTTTCAACATACAGACTCATTTAGAGAAGCTTTTGCTAAACTAGGGTTTCTAACCATAATTCGTGTGTATCTACAATATGTAATTATGTATGTTAAGCAAAACAACCACTCAAACATACAAATAAACAAAGAGATTCACTCCCACTATACTAGAACTCAGGATAACTTCCACATGCAATCACACAGAGGAAAATTTGGTGAAAAAAACATAAACGTTGCAGGATCCGTGTAGGCCTACTACAATTTGTTGCCAAAATAAATTAAAGCATCAACAAACACAATGATTAGTTTTACACTATAGAAGAATTTGTGCAGCACTGCAAACCCCATACATAAAGACCCTAGTGACAAATATCACTGATTCGAATTATTGATATTGGACAAAAAAAACCCATGGTTTGTCTAGTATTCATAGGCACACAAACCATCTGCAGGTAATTGAACTTACTATTTTGTATTAACATAGTATTATAGTTGTATATGTAATGAATTAGCATAAGTTATATTGACGTGTTCCATAATATGATACTGTGTACATAAGAAGAACAAATAATAAATAAATAAATAAATAATGATTGATAAAATTCGAAGTTATGTTAAAGCAGTGTGTAAAATATGCATTAAAGTACCGGTAGTAGTGGTGGATATGATTTATTTTGCGTGGCAGAGTTAAGGCCATAAGGCCTTCTCTTCCACTCAACCAGGTAAAAAGTATAGCCTATAATGTTAGATTTACATGAGTAACAAAGTAATGTATAAGAGACTAATGACTAATACTAAGACTATAAGACCAATTATAGTAATTAATTAATTAATTAAAAGCATAAGTTTCATTAAAAAAATAATGTTACAAGGAAAGTGTTAAATTAAGTTACAATGAAACTTTTAAGTTTCTGAAATCAAGTTATAAGCAGTTATAAGGAAGTTATAAGATAAACAACAGAAGATTAAATAATCCTATGTGCAATGAGAAATGGGCTAGTTTTGTTCAGTGGACAATAATTGTTTAATAAGTGCAGATTTAAAAGAGTGCATATTTGACTACCCCTGATATCTTGTGACAAGGAATTCCAGGAATGGGCTGTGGCAATGGTGAATGAGTGAGAGTATGAGGTTGTTTGATGTCTAGGAATTGATAACAGGAAGTTGTGCTGCGATTGTGTACCACTATTATGGTGGGAGGATAGAAACATAAACTATATAAAGGTTTATTTATATAGGCATGTGAAGGGAACATAAAGAGAAAGAGCTGAGTCTGTGTTTTGGGTGCTTGTAGTTATGTATGTACGTAAAGTGACCGTAATGTGAATTTTCACACTGGATCAGTTGTGATCAAGTTCCACTGTTGCAAGCGAGTAAAACTGAAATAAATGAATATATAAAAATAAGAGATTTATCTTACCTGTAATGTTCATTTCATCTTCTATTGATTGCTAAATTGACATCTTGAACTTCATATGATTTATGTATTTTGGATAGGACAAATCATACAATACAGTTTTCTCTCTAACAAGCTT
This sequence comes from Ectobius pallidus, assembly GCA_964059195.1. Lineage (NCBI taxonomy): Eukaryota > Metazoa > Arthropoda > Insecta > Blattodea > Ectobiidae > Ectobius > Ectobius pallidus. The sequence continues at coordinate 91,860,475 of CAXKWD010000001.1, forward strand.
AATCAGTTTTTCGTCAACCATTTCTGTTTATCAACAATAACAACTATAGAAAAATAATGAATTTTGGTTGAAAAATGTTATCTTGTATTGACAGAACACTGACAAGTACTGAGCGACAACCTCAGCCGAATCGTTTGTGATGGTAACTGAGTGAGATCTTCCAGGAATCGCATGTGCCTCATCATTGTTTAAATCACTTCTATTGAAAAGCAGGGAAGAATAGTTTCCAATTCATTACAGACTCATCACGTTCCCTTTATGTGCCTATAGAGAATTTCACGTTAAGAATGCAGCATTGGTTGTATGGGACAGTCATTTCCACCCCTTTCCTCCCCTTCACACCCCTTGTTATCTTCTTGAGCCATACAAAGCTCGTCCAGTCTGAAGCTAAATGACCTCAACAAGTAGTGTACTTTACGAGTGGCAGTGGTACAATGGCAAGTCATCGGAAACGTGGGAAAATATTAAACAGTGAATGTAGAAAAATGGTATTGTCTGTCTTTGCATACCTGAAAACACACCTTGAAGAAAAAGTATACGCTGGATTGTTGGTGAAACTGCTAAAGCTACATCAATTTCAGAACGTACAGTTTATAAGATCAGGAGTGAGGATTCACACATTTTGAATAAGCTTTTTTTGTAATAAAGTTAATGGATTCAGAGTAGTTTTAGAAATGCTTCCCCATCCAATAACACCATAGGGCTAGAGCTAAATAAACTACTCTTAGAATATTAAAGGTCATACAGTTGCGGAGATTTACAAATTGATATTTTGCTTTTCGTATTTTATTAACCCTGCAGTGCTCGCGTGGCGTCTGACAGACGCCAGACCAGATTCATTTCGCCATATTTAGAATACCTATGAGGCCATTGTGCTGACCTGCCATCTACCTTTCGGTCAACTACTCTTAAATAACATATCCAAGCGGCAACCCTCCAGTTTTCGCCTATCAAGAGTGGAGTGACGTTATTGTTGCAAAAATGTAGATGGCGTCTGTGAGACGCCGCGTGAGCTTTACTGTTACAAGGTAAGTTACTGGTTTAAAACAAATTTCTTGCAGAAACTAGTGATCATAAACCTACAATACCAATCTTTTCTGATGGAAATTATTTATCTTTAGGCTTGGCAATGAGTGGAAAGGAGAAAAAATATCATCTTTCTGGTCCAAATGATTGGAAGATAGCGCAAAGTTGCTAGAAGAAGGAGAAAGAACTTGATTGCGATAGTGATCCTAAAGAAGACATTGCGGAGTCTAGAAGTGAGTCTACGGACACTGAACAAGAAGCAGATGATGATAATGAATATAGTCAATGTGATAGGCCTAAATATTTCGTAGGGCGGGACAAAGTTTCGAAATGGAATAAGAAGAGATCAGTAACTAGTAGTAAAAGTTGTTATACCTACACAGTCTTAGGACAATAATACTTTAAAATTATTTAAAAATGGTTACATGCCTAACAACATTGTTTTTTGTTAATTAATTAAAGTCATAATGTGCTAATATTGATTTGTGTCCAATATGATTAGTTAAATGTTCATTTTCAATAAATTGACTTAATACACATATTTTTAACTAAGAAATGTATGCAAAACATGTTCAATAATATTAAGTAAACTATGACAACCCTCAATAAACAAAATGAACACTCAAAACAACATAAAACGATAGAAACAACGTAAAACACGAACGGCGTCTCTCAGACGCCGCGCGAGCTTCTATGTCCTAAAGTAGCACGCGAGCACTGCAGGGTTAATTATTACACATATATAAAATGTGCTTAGGCTATCCCATTTCAAATACTTAATCCCATATTTCACTATACTTCACTATACTTCCCAATATTTCACTTATGTAGACATTTAAGGTGGAAGGTATTCGCAAACCATAAGGTCTTCACAATGAGAATTATGGATTATTAATTTTAAATGTTCAAGTGGAATTGTTTTAATCCAGAAACTACGAGGGAGAAAGGTGTTAAAACAGTTTGAGTAACATTAAGAGAAAGTTAACATCCAACCACTTTTTTATCGGATTTATACCTGCATTAACATTCTTGTAGGCATCCTCCCACGTTAATTCACTGAAGATCACCACCGTATCATCAGCATAAGAATACGAGGCTCAATTATACTTCTTCATATTTGTTTTATATATAGGCTATTAGAAATAAGATTGGTCCTGGAATTGCTATTGACATTTGCTATTGATTTAATTTCCCTTAGCAATTGATTATATCATTATTTCAATCCTTTAGGCCTATAATTTAGTCTTTTCTCAAATAACACTAACATGTGTTTTGTTAAATTATAATCATTCTGCATTCTTAATATTTCATTTGCCCGACTTTTAGATAAAATTGTGCTGTATGATTCATGAGGGAAATAAAAGTGTGCTGTATGATTCATGAGGGAAACTGTAGGCCTACTCTGCGGATATAAAAGAGTTCAACAGTACAGGAAAATCCCTTTTTCTGAGAATAGTATAACCTTGTCCTTCAAACTCGGCCTGCAGGCAGCATTGTAACAAAGCCTGGAATAGCCCCATAAGATCAATGCTGCATTCTTAGCATGAAACGGTCTATATATAAATAAATCTTAAAGAGGTGTGGAAACTAAGGAATTTGGTGAAGAGATAACACAAGCACGGGGTATAATAAGCACAGGGAGTAGGCTAAACATCTATTTTGCACTCGAAACCAAGACAGTTGTTAGAAATATCTTGAGACATCATGGAAACGAATTTTAAATATAAAAGGAACACAAGTATTCAGAACTTGTTGAAGTTTCTGAAGACAACTCAACACTCAGATCTCCATACAAGATGTCGCAATAGTCGAAATAAGGCATCACTAGGGTGTAAGGTAGAGGGTAATGTCAGTTTATTTCTTCAGTTTTCATCTTTGGCGTTATTAGTTTTATAAGAAAACTTGTTTATAATGACACAATTTTCCTGGTCCCTTGGATGTCGCTATAACCAAGTTCTACTGTATATAGGCTACATTATTTTATTTAAGTTTTCATTCTTATTCTGATTGCTTCTTTACTTGTGAGTGATATTACACTCATGGACAGAGGCAAGATTTTGTGGTGACATTTATTCTAAAAATTTGCATTAATTATTTTAAGTAACTTAGTGGTGTTTGTGTTGAATTTGCTTTAAATTCGTGCTAATTTTCAGGCAGAATTAATGAGTTATGGCATGACTGAAATGAAAATGAACATGTGAGTAAAGTAACATTAATGTTGAAGCCCCTTATTTCCAAATCCAAACCTTGTATGTCAAATCAATATCATCATGAATAGAATAAAAAAATCACATATCAGACATTGCCAAACTGAAACGTACAAGTTGTGACATTTTTGTTCTTCATAGTTATCCTTCTGTTTGATATTGTTTAATGTGGGGGGTCACACTCATTTCACAATGCCTTCCCATTTTTAAACTTTAATATGCTCTAAGCATAATCTATCCACCTGTAATTCACAAATTCTTTTTGATACTAAAAGAAAATTTGCTGGTTAAGCATATAATGGTAAACTCCACCTTTTCTTTCACCAAACCAGCAAGTAGAAATCCCTTGTAAACTCTTCTCACAAAAGACACAGCAGGCAGGGAAGTTCCAAGAAAGTACCATAACCCCTTCAACTTATTTGTTAACTATTAAGCGACAAGAGATGTACAAATTACTGCTAACTCATTTTCGTTAAAATTCTGAGCACTGTTCTACTATGTCTAGATTCATGGTATTAGTCCAGTCAATAAGGTTGAAAGACACCAAATAGAAAAAAAGTTGTGTAATTTTGAAATTTGGCAGAGTTGGTGGTGGTACTGTCCTGAATAACATACTAAAAGTCCCCGAGGGTGGGGGGTGAGCGGGGGCAGGGGGGCCTCAGAAGGTCCCTTTTTTTTTTTAGGTTTTTCGCTTATATCTAAACAATGGTGCACCATAGAGGAAAAGTTGCTCTACACAAAACTTAAGCTGATAAAATTTCCTACAAGTTTGGTCCTGCACATTTTTTTCTATTCCCAATAGTTCTTGAGATATCCGCCAGTGAAAATAGCAAATTTTCAAAAAAGCTCTTTCGTCTCGCTCTTTTCGACACACTTTGTCTTCTACAGTTTCAGCCCTTAGGTATACAGCAATGCTCTCATGAAAGAAGTTGTAGGGAAATAAATTCACTTTAAAATGAGTAGTCATTTTGTTATTTTATCTTTAATGTTCCAAAGTTATAACAATTTCAAGTTTCGGTCAAATTTCGAGATTTCGAAAGAAAACCGTGCATCGCACTTTCTCTATATTTAGAGGTTATATCTTTGTGTCTACGCTATATATTCCCTAGTAGCACACTTTGTTGGCCCAACGGAGGGATTTGGTTGGCATGGTAGGGATATGTTGGGAAAAGGTTCGTTGTAATTTCCTCGTTTGGGCCAAGGCATTTATTGGTTGGCGTTCGCGCCCGCCCTACCATTGGGGTTATGATTGTTGGCCCAACAATGCATTTTGTTGGAATATGATCGCATTTATCTTCTCACCAGTCTTCGGCAATTTCCGGCGTAGTTCATAGGTCATCGGCACAGCACACTTGAAGGTAACGGTCATTCGCCATCTTGATATGTAAAGAAGTTAACGCAGTTTTGATTCTCATTCATATTTCATACATAATATTTGGTAAGCCCTTTGGTTGTTCTCTCAAAATAACGCTATCATTTTTACACAATACTGTATTATGAGTGTTGCATTCATATTATAATTGAAGGTTCGTTCAACATTACAGTACTGTAATTTCCTATTGCAAATTTGTTTCAGATGATTTACATAAAGAAAGGCAGAAGGAAGCAGAGAAGGAGCATCATATAAGCAACGAAATTCCAACTGAATTGAAACGCAGTTCAAAATCAGCAGTTCTACAGTTCAAAATCTACATCAATTGCGGGATTTTCAAGATTTCAAACTTGCAAGTAGCCTACATGGAGCATGCATGATTATTTGTCAGAATCAAGTTTTTCGAGAAGTAGGGCCTACCCAGTAAAAATGTTAAGGTATAAATATTTGATTTATTATTAAAATGTAGATGCCCTCATTATATAGTCTATAAAATCCAGGGAATGTTGCCAGAAACATTTAAATATGATGTTAATCTTTATATTCTCATATAAGTTATAATGTGCACTCCTAGCCTTTAATTGCCGGTACTTCATTATTAAGCTCTATCCACAATGTGCAGTTGGCCGCTTGAGAGCTGCCCACAATATGAAGTGAACATTGAGGTTAGGGAAACATTTTACAGTACAAATAATGGGAAGGAATCGATTTATGGTGCATAATATGTAGGCTATAATAAATACATCTTGCTTTTCATAGTAACCTAATCTATTTCTTTGCACTAGTAGGCCTGAATAATTTTCAATCTCGTAATATGTAACTTGCAGTTGTGGTAGGTAGTCGAAGATGAATTTCTCGACTGCCGAATACCAACTGCTGACTGCAACTGTACTTTGTGAATGGCGTACATTACTCACCACATGTTTTACTTTGACTACCGACTACAGACTGCCAACTGCACATTGTGGATAGAGCTTTAGGCCTAATATGTTAGTTATATAATCAACTCTACCAAGTAACTTGCATTCTATTTGCCTGTATAATTTAAAAACATAGTTCATGACAGGGTTAAAAAATGCATTTACATTATGTTTGAATAACCGTCTAAATCTGATTAGCTTAACTTGATTGCTAGAATGATTTCCATCAAATTGTTTCATCTATCCCTATAGGCCTATATGTGCACTTAATAGATTAGGTTATTTAAAACATCTTTACGAAATCATGTAAAATCTCTTCACAAATTTCTAAAGAATTCTATCTGTTCTATTCTTAATTTAGGCTTACATTCAGTCACAATTTTGGTTATTACCCCAATAGGCTACAGTTTGTAGAATTCAATTTAAAATGAACTCTAAAATGTTGTGTGTAGGCCTAATCAATTTCGCTAATGATCTTAACATCAGTCTTTGTAAAAGTAAAATATTACTAGATTATGGAATAAAATGGGAATAATGGAACTTCTTGCCCCATGCGTTCCCCTTTCCACTCGCCTGGCTGCTTCCCGCATGCCACCTGCCACGCTTCCCCGCAGGTCATGCCGTCATGCCTGTAGCCGCTGCTCAATGCTGGTAATGCGTAATTGCGATTGGCATGTCACCTAATATTTCACAATAAAAATAAAATACCCTTGCACCTGGCATTCAACCCAATTCTGTACTAATTCCATCCTACTATCCCCCACAAATCCTATTTCCCTTAAATCTACATCCTAATATTTTCTTTCCACCTATGTCTAAGTCTTCCAAGTGGTCATTTCCCTTTGGGTCTCCCACTCAGCATTTTTAGATGTCTTTCCTCCCCCCATATGCACAACATGTTTAGCCCATTTCATTCCCTGTGATTTAATTTCCCTTACTATCAGTGAAGGAAGTGAGAAAAATCCAGAGGCGGTATGCTACCCCAAAATTTTTCCCTAACATACCTCAATTTAAAAAAGCACATTCCCTCCTTTACAAAATAATAATTACGTGATGTGCAGGATATGTGATATCCACTTGGTAGTGTTTTTAATTAACTTCTTCATGGGTAACCAACCCTGCCAAGTAGGAGCTCAACACAAGACTAGAACATAATGTACTGTCGATTGACAGACCTTTATTTATTTCACATCACGGAAACCATCAATAACAGCAGTGGGTATCGGCATGCTGACCACATGCCCCCAATCCTGCCATCTATGGTAGACGAGCAGCGGTCGGGTGTAGGCCTAGTCCATGTTTAAGTTTAGTTTATTTATTTCAATAAAGTAATTTTAAAAATATTTAAGACCTATTTAAACGATATAAGAGTCACAACATTTTGTTACCGAGAAATATTTAGAATATATTGGTGTAGTCATTAAGATGGCAACAAAGACCATCACAGGTTATAGTGATAATGGCTACCGATGAATAATAATGAAAAGTAATTATTATATTACGACTCAAAGGAACATTAACAATTTGTATTAAATAGCCATTGATTTTCAATGACGGTATGCTATTTTCCAATTGAAACCAGTGCCGATATGCCTTTGGACCTTTAAAACCAGTGACGGTATTCCATACCGCCTCACTTCCCTCACTGCTTACTATATCTGGTGGCGAGTACAGATTATGAAGCTCGTCGTTATGCAGTTTCCTCCAGTCCCCATTTTCATCTCTCCCATAGGCCCAAATATTTTCCTAAGCAGCCTGTTTTTGAACACACTCAGATTATGTTACAAACTGCATCTTACAATCAAAATTGTAATTGAATGAAAATTAAGAATATAATAAATAGAATTATTATGAATTTTGAAGAGATTTTACACAAATTGTTAAAGCTTTTTTAAGCCTATATTGAAGTCTTTTAAATATTATTTGATAATGAATAAGCTAATCTAAGTGCATAGGTCTATAGGAATAGATGGAACAGCATTTTAGAAATAAAGCTCTTACAGGTTAAGCAAATCAGATTAGACTGTTTTTCAAACATAATGGAAATACGCCTTTTAACCCTGTTATGAACTATGTTTTTAAATTATACAGGCAAATAGAATGGAAGTTACTTGATAGAGTTGATTATATTTCTAACGTATAGGCCTAATAATGGTGATGCTATAACTGGTCACAAGATAGCTGGATAACAAATTAACTAATCACAGTAGGCTAAAAGATTGCACATTGTTACTTATATGAGAATATAAAGATTAACACCATATAATATTGTAAACGTTAATGGTAACATTCTTGGATTTCCTAGACTATATTGAGGGCATAAGGTGGAAAGATCAACTTACATAAATCAACTATTCTCACATTGCATAAAAATGAAGTTTATTAATACATGTTATGTAGTTCATAATATATATATATATATATATATATATCTGACTTATCCATAACTTGTAAAGCAGCAATAACAATAAACTATTCATTATTCATTTCTCTGAATTTTATTTAGCCTATAGCCTAGATTCTTTCCTTATGTTATACCATGTATCACCATTTTTCTGAGATATGGAATTCTGGACCAGGGTGCACATAGCCTCATGAAGACGAGGAGCCACTTGATAAAGAAATAGCGGTTTCAGTCATGAAGACCACCATCTGCCAATGTAGAAGAATGGAGGAAGAAGATGCAACATGGGTAGTAGACCTTGTCCCCTTATGGGATGAAGTTCTCGACCATTGGTATTACAGTGCTTTCACTGTACGACTTGGCCGGCAATCGCACGGGCCGACTATCCGTAACTCATGCATCAAGCGCCCAAGTGATGCCTCGTCTCACCGCTGAAGTCTAGCATGTGATCTGATTGCGTTCACACGTGAATAATTATTACAGCAGTGTTTGTGTTTTTTTATGGTTAAAGTAGTTTTTAGTTTTGCTTGAAGTTTGCTTTTTAAAAATGCCACGACATAATTATACAATAGAACTACTGCGTGCGAATAGCAATTTCCTCAAAAGGTGCCGTAGATGTAATGATGCAGAAGGACGGCATTTCCAACATCTCCTGTGTTAAGGTAAGTTTGTATTTTTATTTTATATTTTCATATTTTATTGTGATTACAATTACGGAAATATATACGATTCGCCGGGAGTACCGTGTTATGTCACGCGCCTGACCTCGCATGCGGTTTATCTGTGACGGTGGAGCGGCCCGTGCGATTGCCGGCCAAGTCGTACAGTGAAAGCACTGTATAACCATCAATAAGCCATCCAAATCCAATGATTTCCCTATATTCCTCCATTAGGTTCTGCTTTTTGTCTTGGTTTCATGTTTATTTTATCATAATTAGGTAGTTGATAAAATATTTTCCTCAGCAACTGCAATTTAAGAATGATTAGCAAGTCCATGCAAATCTTTCGCACTTCGCCCCTTTTGATAGGTGCCCAGGAAAACTAGGCATTTAGCTAACTAATAAATTCATTCTTATACATTCACAAAATACAGTATACGGTTGAATTAAGAGCAACATATGAACTGTATACTGTGTTTTGTCAATCTGTATGAGTGAATTTATTAGTTAGCTAAATACTTGGTTTTCTTGGACTATTATCAAAAGGGGTGAAGTGCGAAAGATTTGCATGGATTTATAAGTCATTCTTAAATTGCAGTTGCTGGGGTAAATATTTTATCAACTACCTAATTGTAGCAAAATAAACATGAAACCAAGGCAAAAAGCAGAACCCAATGGAGGAATGTAGGGAAATCGTTGGATTTTGGTTGGCTTATGGATGGAATTATGTTGGAATTCGGATGGCAACAGTTGGCATTCTGTTGGCATTACAATGATGGCCCAACAGATCGCCAACGAACATTCCCAACTGTTGGGATTTTGTTGGATATTGGTTGGCTACAGTTGGCAATTGATTGGGTAAAACACACTTTGCCAACGGAACCCCGACGGACATTCCTAACTGTTGACCAACGAAACATGGCGATCATTTCCCAACATTGGCCCAACGATCTGTGCTACTAGGGTTGTGTATTTACATCATGAAACAAGTGGAGAAATATTACACAACCATTAAAGTTGCATTTATTAAAAATCCGATCACGGTACAAGCACAGTAGGCCTACATGTAATGGAAAATACATTATAGTCCAGGCAACAAAGGAAAAATAGGGGGAAAAAAATCATGCAGATTTGAAATTTGGCAGAGATGTGGGGGAAAGTGTCCTAAACAATATAGTAAAAGTTCCTATGGATAAGGGGTGACATTTAAAAGTGCCCCCACTACCCGCTTACCCATGGGGACTTTTACTATGTTGTTTAGGACACTTTCCTCCACATCTCTGCCAAATTTCAAAACTACATGATTTTTTCTCCCTATTTTTCCTTTGTTGCCTGGACTATAATGTATTTTTCATTAACTTACATGTACTGTGCTTGTATCGTGATCAGATTTTTAATAAATGTAACTTTAATGGTTGTGTAATATTTCTCTACTAGTTTCATGATGTAAATTCACAATATAAAGCTTATATACAAAAATATAACCCTAAATATAGAGAAAGTGCGATGTACGGTTTTCTTTCAAGATCTGGACATTTAACTGAAACTTAAAATTATTATAACTTTTGAACATTTGAAGACAAAATAACAAAATGACTGCTCATTTTAAAGTGAATTTATTTCTCTACAACTTCTTTCATGAGAGTATTGCTGTATACCTAAGGGCTGAAGCGCTAGAAGGCAAAGTGTGTCGAAAAGCGCAAGGCGAAAAAGAGCTTTTTTAAAAAAAATTGCTATTTTTGCTGGCAGATATCTCGAAAACTATTAGCAATAGAAAAAATGTGTAGGATCAAACTTGTAGGAAATTTTATCACCTTGAATTTTGTAAAGAACAACATTTCCTCTACGATGCACCATAGTTTAGATATAAGCGAAAGACCTAAAAAAGGGGCCTTCTGCGGGCCCCCTGCTCACCCCCCACCCTCAGGGACTTTCAGAATGTTGTTCAGGACAGTCCCGCCAACAACTCTGCCCAATTTCAAAACTACACGATTTATTTTTTCTATTTTTCGTTCGTTGCCTGGACTATATGAAGAGAGAAATATTAAAGACCCGAAAATCAATTATTTTATTAAATGAAAGTTATATTTTTGTAAATTTATAAATGCACATTTTTCTATGCAAAGTAAAAAAAAATATATAGGTTTTTCGTGTATCAGTAGAAAAACACATTATTCTTGAAAATACGAAAAATTCTCAGAAATTCACAAAAAAAAATCTATACCATACATTTTAAAATTATGTCAAATAAGTTACAAAACATTTTGTGTTTTAATTGATCAACTTTCTCATTTATCGTTAAAAACAAAATCTCCTGCCTCTGCTCATGGGTATTATATTATTCTACTTGTTGCCTCCCCCTTTTTCTGTTTGTTCTACTTCCAAGTAAATTGGTTCGTAAATTTTCAGCCCTTGATCTTTGTAATTAGTGATTTAGAGGTTGAAGTAATGAGAAAAGTTATGATATCTAGGTTATGCTGCCCAAAAGACCCGAAAATCAATTATTTTAATCCACTTAGAGGACAGGTTTCTTCCCCTCTTCCCTTGTATACCTGCTGATTAGGTGAAATCAATACAAATATAATCAGATAAACTGAAGTAACAAAGTGCCAGAATGCTTTGGTTTAATCAGTGATAATTGCAATTATGATATGCATAAAATAAGTTATTTTTGTAATCTATCTCCGAGTTAAGTTCCAGATCAATTCGTTAAGCAGAGCTTGCAGAAGAACAAAGGTATAAAGTTTGATACTTAACCTTAATTCATACTCGTATACACTGATATAAGAAATTCTTAAACTATGTCAACATTTCACAAAATGCACTGGCAAAGAACTCTATTTAATGTAGGCCCTATGTAGGCCTAATGATTTCATAGTAGCCTAATATACCTTCTGTACATAACAGTGTTCATGTAGTAGGCCTACTCATTTCAACTTGATAAATGAAATAAACAAACATCTGCCTACATTGTAGTCAAGGCCCTCAATGATTAAGCAAAGTGACATTGTAGTATAGTCATGATTTCCCATTTAAAAAGCATGTGACCTTTAACTTACCGTTACTCCGGTACCGGTCAACTGATTTGGTCCAAAATAAATAGGCTAGGCTTCTTGACATGGACGTTATAAATGCATATAACAAGTTTCATGAAAATCCCATAAAGCATAATTTAATTATCACGTGTACAGGCACACGGATGGACAGACATTTTCCCGTCCTGCATATAATCTAATAAAGTACCATATTGGCACTTAATAGAGAGCTTAATTGTGTTGACATTATAGAAAGTCGCAGAACTTAAAATTATACAGCAAATAGAAGAAATTAATTTTCACTCCTTTGTTCTTACTAGAGGTGTACAAATCTCGATTTTAGCTTGCCCATACCCGCTTGAACGCCAGGCAAGCAAGTTGCTAGCGTCATAGCTAGGAAGCAGGCAGGTTTCTTTACACTTAATGGGTCAAGTCAAACCCAGCCTAGGCAAGTCAGAATAAGCTTGCGACATTCCTATCAGCTAAACAACTGTAGTTGCTAGTGTAGGTAATACTTTCTTGCTTTTCTACATGCTGGTAGAAGAAATTCACCATGCAGATAAATAAAAGGTGGATAAAGTATTAAAATCCTTTTAGCATCTTAACACAATTACTATTTTTATTATTAGGTAGATTTCGAAGAAAAATCTAATCTACCTAATGACTTTCAAAAAATTCGTTCATATCTTTACGTTTCATGCCTCCCTAAGTACGAAACCACCGCCTGTTAAAAAAATTGAGATATTTATATTTATATACAGTATATGTATATGTATATGTATATATATATACATATATATATATCTTTACACGCTAGCGGCCGTAATTTTCAAGATATTTGAATCAAATTTTATTATGTTATTTCTAGGCCCAATAGTTCAGACAAGTTCGTTAATGAGCAAAATTGGCGCAAGAGGGTGGTCGGGGGAGGGGGTTGAAATTTTAAAACATTTATATCTCGGCCCCTATGAAGTATAGAGGGAAACTTTGATTGAATAAATTAGAGTACTCCTTATGGAGTTCACAGTGACACCAACGATTCGGGGGTTTTGGGAGTACGAGTGGGGGTGGGGGTATGGGGAAGGAAATTCGAAATTTTCGAAACTACGTCTTGTGGGGTATCGTTGAAAAGCTCTTGATGAGTACTCTACAAATCAATAACTAGTTTCTTGATATTTCTCATATAAGGCGAGATTTGAATGTTTGAAAAAGTTCTCTTTCCTCTTTTTTGCAGTTATTATTGCGGGTTTGTCATGCCAAGGCTAAAGAAGAAGAATGCTACGCAGCGACAGTAAATTAAAACAAAAGCACTTCGAAATCTACCTCAGCTTGTAGGCTTGCCTAAAGGGATTTTTGTTATTGTTATTAATGATTTTATGATGTTTTCTCGAAAATGTTTGACAATTTTTCCCATGCCGGACTAGTACTACCTTTGTTCATTGATAATTCAAACTGTCCACATTTTAGTTTCTCCTCGGCTTCCTTCAGGGTAAAATTCTCTAAACACATCTGAAGTTCCTCAACTACGTAACTGCACGACTTACCAGTGCACTGCTATACCCAGTTTCATATTCTTTCCGCCAGGCCTTGCAGTTTCCTTAGGTCCTGTGCAACCCATCAGGTTATGAAGAGCTTGTGACTCATAGCGACAGCATTTCTTATCATCGTTGTAATCTGGCTTGCTTTCAAGTCAAGCAAGTTAAAAGCTGTGAATGGTTGCAGAATTTCAAAGGGGCAGGCAAGCTAAAATCAGAATATGTACACCTCTGGTTCTTACACAATGGTTTAGGGGTTGAAATCAAGAAGTTCAAAAAAAAAAATCACCCATAAAACCCAAGACACTGTGCACAAAAACTTTGAGCTTTCCGATCCCATTGTCTACATTTACATACTTAGAGGTTGATTTCAGGGGAGAAAGGAAACAACTGATTTATATCATTGCATTTTATATATGGTCAAGCTTTTTGTGATTAAAATACATTCATTTTTCACCTCTTGTTCCACCCCTTGTTCTACACTGAACCCTTAAATATTTAAATAGAAAACAAAAACCACCATATGAACATTGTTTTCCCGCTTTTTTGGCCCTAAATTTGTTTTTGTTTTTAGCCTGTCTTTAATCATTGCAATGATTTGGTGTTTGTGCATTTTGTATTGTGATCCCATTCATTTTGTTTGCATATTTCATTTAGCACTACACGTTTTAGTTATCTGTTGTAGCAGTAATTGTCTCCACTAGTTATATTTCATATTTGCTTGGCTAGTTGTTCTGCGAGTTTGTTTCCCCTGACGTCCAGCTTTGATGCATTCAAACTTGAGTTCCCAGTTCTGCATTTCAGATGTCTTTATGCTCCTTTATTTCTTCAGTGAGGTATGAAGTGTATCAAGAAATTTTCGGAGTGCCCTCAGAATGAATTTGTCACTCAGCCGCCTTTTATTCTTTTGCATACTGCACTGCATCAGTTTTCTTTACGAGGAGTCACACTATCTGCTCTAACATTCCAGTGGAGAGATACAGGTTCTGAAGTAAAGCTGTGTGATGATTTTAATTTTTAGCAAAAATGCAGGATTATGAAGACCAATGAAAGCACATCAAATTTTGCTTCAAATTTGAAAGAAGTGCAACAGAAATATTTCAAATGCTAAATGCAATTTATAGGAAGGATGCAATGGATAAATCTCAAGCTTTTCAGGGTTTCTTTTTAAATTTAAAAGTGGTGTGATATCAGAGTAAGAATGCAGATCATTCAAGATTACCACCTTCAGGCACAACAAAAAGTAAATATTGCTCGAGTGAAGAAAATCATGTTAAATGTTAAAGTATTTTGTACGAGAAACAATTTGTGTGATTAATCATTCACTTGTTCACCCGCATCAAGCGCCAACGCCACCTGTGGGTAGTTGTGTTAATCTCTGCTCTGTGTGTAGCCATATTTATGCAGTGTACCTTGTGCTAAATATATTCCTTTGTTCATCCGAATGTACGCGAGTTGTTCTTAGTTTATTCCTGCAATCCATTGAACATTTTCACGGTTATGGGCCCAGGCATGCCTATCGCGATCTAATCGGCCTGAAGTGTAATTCATGGTGAATAAACTAACCGAAACGGGATACGTGAATCGTAGTAAGTAACGCGTCGTGCCGAAATCCTAACCTACCGCGTACATGCAAACTTCATCAGATTCAGAAGCAATTGAATTAGAAGCCAATGAACTAGAAGACAATCAAGAAACAGAGATGTCGTCTTTGCAAGGAATACCGCAAATTGAAAAGCTAAAGGGACGAGAGAACTATCCGACTTGGAAGTTTGCCATGCAGGCCTATCTGGAGCACGAGGACCTGTGGGAGTGCGTCAGCAGTGATAGTGTCCAGGACACAAAGAAACTGACGAGGGCGAAGTCCAAAATAATCCTCTGTGTGGACCAAATGAATTATTCGCATATCCAGTCAGCCACTACACCGAAGGAAGTTTGGGATAAGTTAAAGGCAGTGTTTGAGGACTCAGGCCTCACCAGAAAAGTAGGACTGCTTCGAACTCTTGTGACTAGTCAACTCGAAAAGCATAATACAGTTGAGGAGTATGTTAATGAGATTATTGTGACAGAGCACAGGCTATGCGGTCTTGGCCTCAGTGTTCCTGATGAGTGGGTAGGCACCTTGATGTTAGCTGGTCTCCCGGACGAATATCAGCCAATGATTATGGGCATTGAGAGTTCAGGCACGTCGATTACAGCAGACTCTGTCAAAGCAAAACTGATGCAGGATGTTAAGGACACGAAAGCAGGTAAAAGTGGTACCTCCCAGACAGCCTTCTTAACCAAAGGGAAATCGAAAAAGGGGCTCCGCTGCTTCACGTGTAACAAATATGGACATTTCTCCAGAGACTGTAGATCTGCCAACAAAAGGGACTCTGAGGGAAGTACGAGAAAGGAAGTCCCAAGAAAAGGAGATAAGGACAAGGGTGAAAAAGCATTTGTAGCCATGCTAACGTCTTCAGTAACATCTGACAACAGTTGGTATGTAGACTCATGCTCATCTGTTCATCTCACTAATGAAAAAGGAACTTCCAGAGCTTTGATCATCACCCCAATATTGATATAACAGTGGCCAACCAAGACACCATCAGTGCCGAAGCAACAGGTAGTGTGAAAATACCCGTGATGACCAAGGAAGGTTCTGATCAGATTACAGCAAAAGACGTATTATACGCCCCAGGAAGTGCGGCAAACCTGCTATCGGTAAGCAAGATTGTGAACAGTGGATTTATGGTCACCTTCTCACCAAAGGGCAGTTTTATTAGTGACAATGAAGGAGATTGGTGCATTGGTTTGTCGTTGGAAGGCGGAATCTACAAACTAGACACACAAGAGACAAAAGCGTTCTTTGCAACAAGGGACCTAAGTGCTGAAATATGGCATAGAAGACTCGGTCATTTAAACTACAAGAGTGTCACCGACTTGAGCAAAAACCCAGAGACTAAGGTAAACCTTCTGAACACTGGACATCCACCTTGTGAACCTTGTATTCAGGGCAAGCATCACAGAGAGCCATTTCAGAGAAGTAGAATAAAAACAACAGGGATATTGGACATGTTGCATTCAGATGTTTGTGGCCCTATGGAAAACGAATCCATCAGTGGATCCCGGTATTTCCTCACCTTTGTGGATGACTATAGCAGGAAAACCTTTGCGTTTTTCCTCAAGCACAAGAATCAAGCGAAGAAAACCTTTGTGGAATTCAAGGCATTGATTGAGAATCAAACAGGACGCAGGATCAAGACACTTACGACTGACAATGGTCGAGAGTACTTAAGTAACGAAATGGAAACTTTCTTGAAGGAATCTGGAATTAAACACCAGCTGACAGTCAGATACACGCCCCAACAGAACGGCGTAGTAGAAAGAGAGAACCGAACTATCATAGAGAGAGCAAAGAGTGTGCTCTTTGATGCAGGCCTTCCGAAAAAATATTGGGCTGAAGCAGTGTCTACCGCAGTTTATTTAGGAAACAGATCCCCAAACTTGGCGATAGGCGGAGCAATGCCAGAAGAGTTATGGACGGGATGCACACCGAGCTTGGCGCATCTGAGAATTTTTGGTTGCTCTGCATACGCCCATATCCCGAAAGAGTTATGTCAGATGCTGGACCCAAAGAGCGAAAAGCTCCTGTTTGTCGGCTACTGTGAAGACTCAAAGGGATACCGTCTCATGGACCCAAAAACTGGCCAGATTACAAAAAGCCGAGATGTAATATTTCTAGAAAACTCTGAGTCCGAGAATGGCGACAGAACACCTTCGCCAGCTACTCTGTTGGAAGACTTCAATGAAGAAGGAAAAGAAAGCGAAGCTGACTCAGAATTAACAAGCCATACAGACCGACCTGCTATAAACGGAGTCAAAGAAGATGAAACCGGAGGCACTATTCTCCGTAGGTCAACGAGGCCACATAAACCAGTCAAAATGGAAGATTATGTCACATACCTCACCGTGAGCCATGATCCAGCAGACCCAGAGAATGTTGCAGAAGCTCTGAGTTCATCAGACAGAGATAAGTGGAAAAGGGCAATGCAAGAGGAATACGACTCCCTTGTTTCCAACAATACCTGGCTCCCAATGAGACTACCCGATGGAAAGAGAGCGCTTGATACCAAATGGGTTTTCAAAGTTAAGAAAGACTCAGTTGGAAACACACAACGCTATAAAGCGAGACTAGTAGTTAGAGGTTGCAGCCAAGTAGAGGGGATTGATTATAGTGAAACCTACTCCCCAGTGGTGCGCTACACATCACATCAATACGGTTTCTTTGTGCACTGGCAGCCAAGCATGATCTGGAAATGGATCAGATGGACGTGACAGCTGCATATTTACATGGGAACATCGAAGAAGAGATCTATGTGAAACCACCGAGAGAGCTTCGAAACCCAAAAGATGAAAGTGAAGTCTGGCGACTCCAAAAATCAATGTACAGTTTGAAACAAAGTGGTCGAGCATGGAACAAGAAACTACATGTTTCGCTGACAGGGATGAAATTCAAGAGAACGGAAGCAGACCCCTGTGTATATGTCAAGAAAACCAAGGCAGGCATCGTCATTATTGCCGTCTACGTCGACGACCTATTGATCGTGGCAAGTGATAAGCAAGAAAAGGTGTTGCTGAAGGAGAAACTTTCACAAACCTTCAATATGAAGGACCTTGGGGAAGCAAAGCAGCTTCTTGGCATGAGAATCTCCAGAGACCGCAAGGTGAAAAATGTTTGGTTGGACCAGAGCGCATACATCCAGAAGATTCTTCAGAAGTTTGGTATGTGCGACTCTAAACCTGTATCTACTCCATATGACCCGAATAGCAAGCTAACCAAGGACATGGAACCAAAAACCCAGAAAGAAATTGAGGAAATGAAAGGTGTTCCATATCGTGAGGCAGTGGGCAGTCTACTCTATGCCAGTCAGGGCACAAGGCCGGACATTTCTTTTGCAGTCAGCAGTGTGAGTCGCTACTTTCAAAATCCTGGAAAACAGCACTGGACAGCAGTCAAGAGAATTTTGCGCTACCTCCAGGGTACTGCAAATGCAAAAATAGAATTCTCCAGTGACCCGACAGCTGGACAGAATGGATTTATTGGGTATTGTGATGCTGATTGGGCCAATGACAGAGACGATCACCGCTCAATCACAGGAAGCATTTTTCTGTTTCAAGGAGGTCCCATTGTTTGGCAGAGCAAGAGGCAGAGTTTGGTAGCATTGTCTACCACCGAGGCCGAATATATGGCTCTCTCAGCCGCCTGTCAGGAGACACTGTGGTTGAGTGCACTGGCACAGGAGCTGGAACCATCCATGGTGATGTTCCCAACCATCATTTTCAATGACAACAGAGGGGCGATTGACTTGACGAAGAACCAAGCTTACAGGCCTCGAACGAAGCACATCAACATCCGTCATCACTTTGTCAGAGAAGCACAGGAAGGTGGGGATATTGATGTACGTTTCGCAAGAACAGAAGAGATGACAGCAGATGCCTTAACGAAAGGACTGTTTGCGCCAAGACTTCGATCATGTGTGCCAGAACATGGGCTTGAAGTTTTGACTTTTGACTTTTTGATTATTCGCACATGTGAGGGTGTTAAAGTATTTTGTACGAGAAACAATTTGTGCGATTAATCATTCACTTGTTCACCCGCATCAAGCACCAACGCCACCTGTGGGTAGTTGTGTTAATTTCTGCTCTGTGTGTAGCCATGTTTATGCAGTGTACCTTGTGCTAAATATATTCCTTTGTTCATCCGAATGTATGCGAGTTGTTCTTAGTTTATTCCTGCAATCCATTGAACATTTTCACATTAAATAATAGACATGTTACAATATATAGTAGGCCTACATTTCTGATAAACTAGGATTTTCATTTGGAACTGGTCAAAGCATTTTGAAAGATGATTTCAGTAAGAGAAGAATTACTGCATCACCTTTCTGATGACCAAATGGAAACCACATGATTACCTGCAACAACTTGCATCATCTCAATAATTTTACATATAAATAATAACATTTTTTTCCCCCACTGCAGTCATCAGACTTTCTAATAGTGCTTGTCTGAGTGATATCTCTTGAAACACCTACCCTTATAAGTTAGATTGGTTAACAAGCAGCTAGGAAAGCTTAAAAATATTGGTTAGAGTCTCATATGCTAATATAATGGCCTCATGAATTTGGCAAGCCTGTATACCTTCAGAAGGGTGCTCATATGATATTTTCTAGGGGGGGATTTTTTAAATTAAATTATTTTTTGACCCTTTAACTTCTTGGGATAGTTTGTAACATTATATTAATAATATAAGTGCAACAATGAAGTAGCCAGAAAATAATTTCAGGGAGGATCAGAAGTGGCAGAGGGTTTGGGGATATGGAATATTCCCCAAGAAAGGGGGTTCGGGGGTCCACCCCAGAAAATTTTTAAATATTGAACTAATAAACAAGAAATTGTTACCTAAGTTATAATACTTATTACTATTTATAAGAAAAGTTAAATAACACAAGGAACAATGGAAATAACAGACCTACTCATTATGTTATGAAAACAAAATAACTGCTATATCATATTTGACACACTCACAAAAATTGTTTAATTTATGAAATTCTTTTTAAATACAAAAATAGAATTTTAGGTTTCGATTTTTGGGGGTCCGAACCCCCTGGACTCCGTTTCATAATCCACTGTGGATTCTACTTCCATGTTATTGATATGGTAAAACTTCTGCAAACTTATGTCTCTACTGACTTTCAAATAATTGTCTTAAAAGAAAAACACCTGACTATAATTATTAATATACATTTTTTCCTTTCCCTGAGAGCTAGGGGGGGATCGCCTCCCCCCCCTGCCCCTGGGTATGGGTGCCCTTGTACCTTCACAGACATTGTTAGATATTTTGTTTTCTATTACTAGCAGTGAATTCATTACCTCATCTCTAAATAATCATTCTCAGATTTCCTTTCAAAAGAAGGATGTGAGAGCATAGAATACTTTTATCTACTTACACCTGAAATCGCTACTATTGTCACTTTCGCTAGTGCTATCACTCTTACTTAACATGTTTATATTGCTGGGCATATTTGAAAAGTTACAAAACAAAATAAATAGAAAATTTTGTCATTTTTAAGTAGAGTGTTTGTACCTCTTAATAGGAAGCAGCCATGTTCATACTAACTGGTCTAGCAGCAAAGGGAAAGTTCTTGTGTGAAAATTTGCTACTGGTACAAATATTGGACAAAAGTGTTGGAATTTACATAAATATGTCTGCAAATCCTCATAGAGTAGTCACTATATTATGAAAAAGCAAACTGTACACATAAAATAAGATTTTAATTTCCCTAACTATTGTTGGCAAAGGAAAATTGAAAACTATGTGTCCCATCATTAATGTGTTAGAGGGAGTCAGTGTAATGTACAGTGCTATACAGTAGGTTACTCTATGCCAGAATCTGAAGGAAGAAAATCACAAAGTAGGCTACATTAAAAGTGCTTAGTATAGAGAAAGTCATGCAAGTGTTATTTATTAATGACAGATTATAGGCAAAATACAGGTGTTAAAAAAAGAAGTAACCGAAAACTCTTTAGGTCTTCTGGCAGTGATATGCTCTATATGGCTTTATTATTATCCACTACATACTGCAGGCAGTCAACAATGTGTACAAGCATTCCAGCACACTGATCTGAGCTACAGACTCTTTGTTTGTCTTCAGGTCAGGTAGGGTACGTGGTACTGTTCAGAACACTTCTTTTAACATGCCCCACAGAAACGCATCACATATTGTGAGGTCCAGGTTTCGGAGAGGACAGGGAAAGGCAGATCCTCTTGAGATGACCCTGTTGGGAAAGAGTTCCTGGAGGAAATGTTGGTTACCATGACCAATGTGCAATGTGGTAATGTCTTTCTAGAAGATTTGCAGCTCAAAATTGATAATATTAAAGTGACAAAACAGAACATAAATAATATAAATACATAACGGAGTTTCGGTTACCTTTATTTGAAACACACTGTATATTTGGAATTTAATTAAAGTAAAAATATGGTTGAAGTTGAGTAAACCTTTCTTCCATCGACGTTCGTCTTCTGTCACCATATCCATTTTGTTGAATAAGTTATTTTTAAATTCATACACATTGTTACTTTCTGGATATCGCCCAGCTATACCGGAAATTACTAATTCGTCTTTTCCTCTAACGAATCCTGGTTTTGTTCCTGCATATGTAGGAGCAGGAGTCCCTTGCTGTGATGCCATGCTATTCCTGAAAATCACGTATAATAATAGTATTAAAGTTAGTAATAACCAGTGGCAGGAGTGTTGTCAGTTCTAAAGTTTTTCTCAGTTTCACAGCGTTGCATAGGTTTTCCCCTTCTTTCTCTATGTTCAGCTTAATCTCGATATAACAAACCTCAGTTGAGCATATCTTGTAGTTTTACGTACATATTTTAAATCCTCGCTCAAATCCCATACATTATAATACAAAGCTTTTTCATTTTTAAGTTTCCATTACTTGTGACCATTTCATTATTACGTACAAATTATGTATAAGTTAAAAATTGGTAATCGACTTTTACATCTTTATTTCATTCTTAAAATTTGTGAAGTAAATCTTTTTTACGCTGTTTTGGCAAGAACAATCAATTGTTCAATCTTATTTACTTCAGAAGTACAATTATCAAAAGTAGAGCAATTATTATGAGAGAATATAATGTGGTAACTGCACAAAATACCAAATTTCAAGCACAGCTCGAATAATCATGTCATATCTACTCTAGCATCTTTGAATTTATATCTTCGTGTTCATCTAAAATAGATGAAACTTAATGTAGTATTTTCACTTATATTGTAAAATTAGTTGTGAATTATGTATATTTCGTGTTGTAATTTATGTATGTAATCTTTGTACTCCTGACTTTGTCTATTACCTAAATGGTTTAATGACAAGAAAATAAAATTATTATTATTATTGTTATTATTATTATTAGAAGGAAAGGCATAGTGTGTTGTGGAATAACTCTTACCACATTATTTATTTAGAACCACAATGGTTTTGTTTCGACTGGTTAAAATGTATTTAAACAGAAAATTGTCTTTGGTTTTGACAAGCTTTGCTTGTTTCAATATACCTTAATTTTTAGAAATGAGTATAAATAACTTCCGTTTTCTGAAGTACTTTATACTGAGATTTCACTGTAAACTGGGGCTTACTATTCTCCATCTCTTGGTACAACCCAAGCTAAATGCATTGCAACGCACTGATGGAACATGTCAAAATATCTACAATAAGAATGTAATATTTATATATAGGGAAAGGTGATGGCTTCTCAGGTTATCTAGCTGTGTCAATGTTATGAAGTTCAAGCTATATGCCATATTAAGCCTGTGGCCTTCATGGGAATGTGGGGTTGAATTGAACGTGCTCATATTTATAGGACCATGCCATAGAATTAATTAATGGTAAAAAGTTCTCTCATTGGTTGAAATTAATCAATTATAAGGTTTCAGTCAGAAGTCATATTCAGGGTGCATATGCATGGTGGTTCAGAGAGAGGCAGAGAGGCCGGTGTGTTCTGTCTCCCGGAGGATTTTGACTTTTGTGGAGGTGACTGTGGGGTTGCCAGTGTTTTCTTCCACTGTCTCCTGCAGCTGCAACCATTCTGCACATTGTTATATTGCAGGCCCTAGAGATGTCACTAGAGCTCTCAGTTGGTGGAGGCTGCAATTGCCAGTGTTTTCATCCCCAGTCTCATGAAGTTTGTTTGTATGAGTGTGGCCCAGTACAGGTATCAGTGTCTTACTGAGCTGGAGACATCCAACGGCATTAAGGTTGTTTATCTGAAATTCAATTTCAATGACCTCCTTTACTAGCCAATCCCAGCGTTTCTTTGTTTGGTAAAGGGTCTTTATGTTGTGAAAAAAAAAATCCGTGGTCAGATGGAAAGGTGAAGTCAGACTGAAAAATTCAATGCCATAACCAGGATTTGAACCAGGATCTTTGGCTCTCTGTGCCGCTGCTCTTACCAACTGAGCTATAATGGAACATGCTGGTACAACATTAAATTCTCCAACTGACTCACTGGGATATGTGAGTCAGTTGGAGATTTTAATGTTGCATTGGCATGTTGGCATGGTAGCTCAATTGGTAAGAGCAGCGGCATGGAGAGCCGAAGATCCTGGTTCAAATTGGCTATGGCACTGAATTTTTCAGTATTACTTCACCTTTCCATCTTAGCCTACACACAGCCAGTGTGAAAGAATTATCATTCCACTGTGATCTATTAGTGGTTTACTATGAAGGCCAGGTCTTAAAGTACTTACAGGTTGTAAGTCGCCACTGGGTTGGTATCTTATATTGAGGACGCCTAGTGGTAAACTGGGATATGTGAGTCAGTTGGAGAATTTAATGTTGTACCGGCATGTTGCCATGGTAGCTCAGTTAGTAAGAGCAGCAGCAAGGAGAGCCAAAGATTCTGGTCCAAATGGCATTGAATTTCTCAGTCTGACTTCACCTTTCATCTTAGCCTACACATGGCCAGTGAGAAAGAATTATCATTCCTCTATGGTCAGAGTTGATTGAATCTTTGGCAGCAGTTGATTTCTTTGGTTGAAAGAGTCTGAGATGCTGCTTACATTCTTTGCATCTGTCTTCTATTGAGCATCCAGTTTGTGCCCCACTAGCAAGGGATTCTGTACACCTCTGGTCTCCTTAACTGTAGGTTGTGGGCAGGTTGTGAATGTGGGTGTGTGTATGTCGGACAAACATGATGCACAATAGAAGACAGATGCAAAGAATTCAAATGGCAATTCAACCAGAGAAATCAGCTGTTACCGAAATTCAAACAACTCTGACAGTAGAATTTATTTCCATTAAGTAAAGAGCCTTCACTGTACAAACAGGTACTGGACCAACTTGTAAAGGAGGCCATCGAAATTAAACATCATACAAAAAGCCTCAAAAGGGTTGGAGGACATCAACACTGGGCCACACTCAGACAAACAAATGGTGGGATTGGGGAAGAAAACTCCAGCACTACAGCCACCACCACCGGAAAGCTCCAGGGATATCCCCACAGCCTGCAACAACATGAACAGCCACAGCTGTGGAAGACAGCGGAAGAAAACAAAAGCGACCCCAAGCCACCAGATAGATAACATCTCCACTGTCACTACCGGGACATGCAGGAGACAAGAACACACCAGCAACCTTGGTACCAGACCGCCTTCCACATTGCATTCTGAACAAGACTTCTGATTGGCTACCTCATACATTTAGTCTCAGCCAATGAGGAAACGTTTTCATCATCAATTCTATGCCTCATCTTGCAGAACTCCTGCACAGATCTACAGACATCACAGACATGACTTCAAAAACCACTTTTTCTCATGGACCATTATACTCTTGCTGTACTACATAAGTGAAACCTTCGTTATACATTTTTTGGGGGAATGCATATAATAACATAGAAGTGAGAAAATTTCAAGTGAAAATTTAAAAAAAAAATTCATTTGGAAGCAAAACTGATTTTATACTATATCACCCTAAAGAGGATACCAATTAATAACTAAACTGTCCCAACTTTTTGCAGCTGGACTCCCCAGGAAAAATATTTTGGGCCCCCATTTACTTTTTTAATCCACACAGAAAAAGTCTTATTCAATTCATGTTCCTAAAAGTAGGTTGTTTTGAAAAGCTAATAATTACATACTGATACTTATTACTTCCTCTGCCCGTACCATAAGTACTATAGGTAGAGGAACTATTGTTTTCGACCCCCAAATTTCAAATTGAGTTTTTAACATAAATAGACATTTTGAGGCTCCCTGAAACCAAAAATATTATTTTCGGAAACATGTCTGTGTATCTATGAACAGCCTCACTACCGATCGGAAAATTGTATGAAAACAAAATTTTGTATTTGGGTTAGGTACCTTCTGAGGACATGACACAAAGATTGTCGACAACTTAATTTTTTTTAAGGGGACTTTATTTGAAAAAATTTTGTTTTTCCCTTTTTCCTCTAAGACGGCTCTTATGATTTTCTTTAAATTTTGTACAGAGGTTGCTGATATCAAGAGCTAAAGTTTTTATCTAAAACATTTTTTAGAAAAAATCTCTGAAGGGTAGTTTTAAGATACCCACTCTGAATATGTGCTCTTTGTAATATGGCCTCTTGTAACGAAAAACATATGAAAATAATTTTTTTTATTTCAGTTAGGTACCGGTACCTTCTGGGATGAAACACAAAGATTGGTGATGAATTTCTCTTCTTTTTAATGGGACTTTACGTGAAGAAAATGTTGTTTGTCATTATTTTCACGAAAACAGCTGTGATGATTTTATTTGAATGTTATACATTGGGTGCTTATACTAAGAGCTAAAACTTTTATTTGAAACTTTTTTTTTTTTTTTTTTTTTTTTTTTTTTCGAGAAAAAATTTCTAAGGGTATTTATAAGCCACCCACTCTGAACATGCACTCTTTGCAATATGACCTCTTGTTCTATATCAGAATGTGAAGTGAGGAAAATGTATTGGCCATGCTTAAAGTAAAGAAAGTTATGAGAGTGCATTAATCAGATTTAATTTGGT